>JAJHZJ010000156.1:0-2440891 GCA_023548195.1 Bettongia penicillata ogilbyi | reverse complement strand
CATGCCCTTCCATACCTACATGTAGAAGCTGCTAGATCTTGTGTAATCCTGATCGTATTTCCACAGTACTCAAATTATTGTCTTTCTAGCTGCTTGCAATATTTTCTCCTTGACCTTGTAACTCTGGAATTTGGCTGCAATGATCCTAGAAGTTTCTCGTTTTGGATCTCTTTCAGAAGGTGATCAGTGGATTCTTTCAACATTTATTTTGCCCCCCAGTTCTAGAATATTAGGGCACTTTTCTTTGATAATGTCATAAAAGATGATATCTAGACTCTTTTTCTGCTCATGGCTTTCAAGTAGTCCCATAATTTTAAAATTGTCCCTCCTGGATCTCTATTCCAGGTCAGTTGTTTTTCCAATGGGAAAAAGATAAATGTTCACTGAGAAATAACCTTCTATGGTCTTATTTTTTTTCCCATTTTGGGGCACTTTTCCAACCAGTTACTTGACTTTAGGGTCCTTTTATCAAGAGTAGGGCATACTCTGGGGGGTCTGTAAGATCTCAGTTCCTCCAAGATGGCACAGTGAAGCATATACACTGGTCTGGGAGCATCCAGAATCCTTTCTGCCCAGAATTTATGAGTGGTAGAGTTTCCTCTCCACAGCCACCTGGTCTCCAGCTCCACCAAGCCAGCTACTGGGGGCTGATTCAGATGAGCTGCTCAGTTCCTCCCAGGAGCATTAGGTGGGGGGCAGGCCTGCTACACAGGGCTGAGGTAATAATCAGCTGCTCAGTTCCTCCAGGGGTTTTATGATCCAACAATGGATGCAGGCTTCTGTGAGAGCTGATTCTGCCCAATATGGCCTCTGCTGCTTCCACCTGAGGCCAGAGCTGTGGGACAACCCTGTTCTCTTCTTGACCAGCTGAAAAATACCTCTCACTGACCTTTGGCATCTCTGGGTTGAGGGATCTGCAAACCACTGCTTCTGCTGCTGGGGATTCTGCCCACAAAGCCTGCTTAAATTCTCCTCTTGGCACTGTGCCATGCAGCAATGGGCTCTACTCCTTTTCCTGTCAGCCTTTCAGGTGACCCTGGGCTGTTAATCTCCTCCACTCATTTGTTCTATGGCTTCTGCTGTTCTAGAATTTATTGAGAGTCTTTCTTCATGGGTATTTCATGGGCTGTGGGGGAAGAACTAGTGTATGTGTCTTTCTACTCTGCCATCTTGACTCCACCCCCAGGAAGAGGAAATCCTAAGGGACTTCATAAGGTTCAACTGCTTATATCCTTACATGGGGAAGGTGATACTTGTAAGCTCATAAGGACTGTTTCACTGTTAATTAGAAGTAGTATATATAGACAGAGGGCACAGGTGTGAGGGAGTTCAATGTGAGAGGATGATATCTTAAAATAAAATTACGGGGTGAGTGTAATGTACTGGGAGAAAAAGAAAGGGAGAGGTAAAAATGAGGTAAATTATGTCACATAAAAGAGGTAACAAAAAGCTTTTACAGTGGAGGGAAAAAGAGAGAAAGGTAAGGGGGAAGTGAGTGAATCTTACTCTGAATTGTCTCAAAGAGGACACATTAATATACACACAAATGTATGTAATATAACATAATCTATGTTACATTACAGGAAAGTAGAAAAGGTTGAGAATAAGAGCAGTGGCAATTTTGGGGGATGGGAGTAGTCAGAAGCAAAACATTTGTGAAGAGGGACAGGGAAAAAGGAGAGAGAGGATAGGATAAACTGGCCTGGACATCAGGGCAGAATAGGATGGAGTGAAATATAATTAGTAACAGTAACTGAAAAAAAAAATTTGAAGAAGTTTCTATGATAAAGGTCCTCATTTCTCAAACACATAGGAAAACTGAGTCAAATAGGTGTGTAGATATGTAGATAGATATAGCCATTCTACAACTGATAAATCATCAAAAGATATGATCAGTTTTCATATGAAGTACTCAGTTACCTATTGTCATATGATACAATCACTCACTATTATTTGGAGAAATGCAAATTAAAACAGTTCTGTAGTACTATCTCATAGCTGTTAGATTGACTAATGAGGCAGAAAATGTAAATGACAAATGTTGAGGAGGGTAGGTGAGGAAAATAAACTTTAAGACTTTGCTAATGGAGTTGTGAACTTATTCAAACATTCTGTAGAGCACTTTGGAACTATGCCCAAAAGACTATAAAATCATGTATAACCCTTTGAATTCAGCAATACCACTGCTAGGTCTGTATTCTCAAAGAAAATAAAAAAAAGGAAAAGAACCTTTTGTAACATTAATGTAATGTAAATGAAGTGCTAAATGTCTTCCCAGTCTGCTAATAGGCCTCAGGTGGAGTCAATTAGGAGAAGCTTGACCAGAGGTGAGCTTTTTTTGGAGGAAGGCCCACACTTTTTGTTAAGTTCTACTGAGGGCATTGAATCACAAGGTGTTGTGATACCCTCTGGTGTTCTGAAAACTGTGTATACTCTGAGGTAAAGTTTTGATTTCAGGCTTATGCTTTGGAAGAAAGTTTGTGTGCCAGATGAGAGTCTGAATAGATGTTAAGGAGTCCCCTGGCTTTGAAAACACAGATGTTGGTGCTTCTTTCTCTGGTAACTCTGTATATATGCAATGATCAGACAGGTGGATTTGTTTGTTGATCTGTGATGTATGTATTGCTTACGGTCAGACAGTTAGAAGCCCTGCCTGTTTGTCTTTATTTCTCTGCTTGTCTTTTCTCTGTTGGTATATATGATCAAAGAAGATTGTGGACCCCTCGAAAGTTACTTTCTTTTTTAAAAAGCAGATCTGAGAACCTGTGCTCACGAGCCATCCTGAAGGTGTCAGGGTGCTTGCTGTTACATCTACATGTACCAAACTATTTTTACAAGATCTTTTTCTGCAAGTAAAGAATTAGAAAATGAGCCCATTCCCCGGGGAATGGCTGAAGAAACTGTGATATGTGATTATGATTGAATATTATTGGACTCTCAGAAATAATGAGCAGGATGCTCTCATAGCAACCTGGAAAAACTTGCATGGGCTGATGCAAAGTGAGATGCAATGTGTACAAAGTAACAATAATGTTATAAGATGGTCATCTATGAATGACTAAAACCATTCTCAGCAATACAAAATCTAAGACAACTCTAATGGACTTATGATGAAAATGCTATCCATCTCCAGAAAAAGATTTGATACTGTCTGAATACACATTGAAGAATATGTGTTTTCCCCCCAAAAAATGAATCTAGCATAATCAGTGAGGACTTGAGTATACAATAGAAAAACAACCTCCAACTTGAGTGTACAGTAGAAAAATAGAGACTTCACCTCCTTCATCTTAATGGATGTAAGAGAAAATAACAAACTTGGTATTCAAAACTTGTACCAGAACAAATCCATGTTACAAAAGTTACCATACAACACAATTTACAAAATTCAGACTTAAATAATTAGAGAAAATCTTATCTAATATGTATATATGCAGACCTTGACGATATAAAAAAATGAAATCAATAACTAAAATATATCCAAAAAGTGAAAATTTCCAAGAATAAGAAAGACCACTCAGTTTGTGACTGAGTATGGCTGCAACCTTTTAAAATATTATTGAATTAGTAAAATACAATAGCAGTGGCAAATTAGGAAATACCTTTAAAATGGCATTAGACTCTTTGCAGATTTAAAATCTCATAAGAAGCAGGATTATCCATTTATTTCCTTATTTTACCTTAGTTCAGCTTAACCCCATAAAAATTAGGACAGAGTCAGCTTTTTGAATTCTATCCAGATGCTGATTTTATAACCACAGCAATATGTGTTTAACCGTGAACAGCAAAAGATCAGGGGTTTCAAAGTTATTTTTAGGGCAAATCAGTTAATGAGCAAGTGCAAATCGAACAGTAGTAGAATGAGCAGTAGGACAGAGTCACTGAAATGTCAGGAATATTCTTAGATCGTAGGAAGGACAAATTATAATTATTTAATCTAACTATGGTCAGAAGTCCACAAATTGAACCTGTATAATCTACCAAGGTGCAAAAAAATTCAATTTTTTGAGTGTGGGAAGAGAAAGTGCATGGTAAAATAATAACTGTTTCAGAAAAGCAGTAGCAAATAATCCATGTCAGAGCAGCTTACGAAGGCTGCCTCTCACATCCACTGATTGCATCAAGGTTGTCCGCCTTTTCCTGAGCTTCCTTCTGACTCATATATTAGCTCTAATATCTGCATTATAGTTTTAATGAATATTACATCTTTCCCCTGTATCAGCTTATTTGTAATGACAGGGTTTTAATGTGATATTTCTACATTCTGTGGCAGGATCGGAGAGGCCAAGGAACAGATCATTCACTCAGTCACCATCACACCATCCTCCCCTCTCTCCGCCCATATTAGTAGAGAATTGTCTATTAAGAGAGTGTCAAGGACCAAATGAATCACTTAAATTTGCATCAAGGACAAGTCCAGTGCGGGTAAAGTGACACGCCTGTATGGAAAATGATTAAAGTCAGATCTGTACAAAGAATAAACTAGCAAACCATATGGCGTTATTCATTTTCTTCAACTTCCCATTTTACCTCACCTTCAGAAATTGCTTTCCTGTATGGTATACAATCAAATACAGGAAGAAAACTGACAAACTTAGTCGGTTTAAAAGCTTCTCTGAACAACATTTTTCTCTCCTGAAGCTTCACTTCCCTGTCAAACATTTACCATTAAAACGACCTCTCTCTCCCTTCCCCATTTAGAACTTTCCTATAGTGTCCAAACTCAGTAGACAGTAAAAACATTTTAAAAATTAGACTTTCCCAAGATGAAATTGCTTACCTAGAAAGATGGTGCATTCATTCTCCTTGGAGTTCTTTAATCTGAAGGTGAATAACTATTTGTTGGATAGGTTTATAATGGAGAATTTCTCTATGTGGAATAGCTGGGTGGTACAATGGTTACACAGTTGAGCCTGGAGTCAGGAAGATGGGAGTTCAAATCTGGTGTCAGAAACAGGTTCAATTTCTCGCGAACAACATTACTTATCCCCCTTCAGCCCTCAATGTCCCCGTCTGTAAAATAAGAATAAAAATAACAACTCACAAGTTCGTTGTCAAATGTGATAATACTAGTAAAGTGCTCAGCACAGGTGCCTGGCACACGATGGATTCTCTCTTCTCCCTTCCCTTCATGTATTGCTTAGTGACTATTCAGCACCCCTTGCAAATCCCAGATTGTATTCAGTAGATATAAATGGTGTAAAAACAAAAGATCTCATTTTTTTAAACTTCTGCTTTTCAATAAGAGAACTAAAATATTGAAGAAATTAGATTGGGTGGTTTGGAAATAAAGCTATCATTTTTTTTCAGATGATATGATGGAATATTTAGAGTATCCTAAAGATTCAACCAAAAACTAATTGAAATAATCAATAGCTTCAGCAAAGTTTTGAGATCTAAAATAAATCCACAGAAGTCATCAGTAATTCTCTATATTACCCCGCCCAAAAAAAAAACAGCAGGAAGAAATAGAAAGAGAAATTCCAATTAAAATAACTTTAAATATAATGTGTGGAGTCTACCTGCCAAGGGAAACCCAGAAATTATATGAACAAAATTACAAAACACTTTTCTTATAAATAATGCCAGATCTAAACAACTGGAGGAATATTAATTGCTCATGAACCAATATAATAAAAATAATTCTATACCATTTTCTTTTTCAGTTCCATACCAGTCAAATTACCAAAAATTATTTTATAGGTCTATCAAAAAAAATTTCATCTGGAAGGACAAAAAGATCAAGATTATCAAGTGAATCACTGAAATAAAAGTTGAAGAAAGGTAACCTAATAGTACCAGATCTCAAATTATATTACAAAATGCTAATAATCAAAACAATCTGGGAACTGGTTAAGAAATAGAGCTGATCTAAGGTTAATGATGATATTAATTAAGTGTTTGATAAACACAAAGATCCAGTCTTCTGGGACAAGAAATTATTATTTGTTAAAAAAAAAATTGCTGGAACAAATAGAATATAGTTTGGCAGAAACTAGGTATAGATCAACTTCTCACACCATATATAAGGACAAAATAGGTAAATGATGTGGATAAGAAATCAAATTGAGGGGAGAATGGAATAAATAACTTACCTACAATATCTATGGAATAAGGGAAGATTTAATGATAAAATAAAAGATACAGGTTACTAGGAGATATAAATTGGGTGACTTTGACTACATTAAACTAAAAAAAAAAATATTGCAGAAATAAAAACCAATGTAGCAAGATTAGAAGGAAAGCAGAAAAACTGAGGGGTGGGCGGGGTGGGGGAGAAATTTATAGAAAGTTTATCTGATAAAGGTATCATATCTCAAATATGCATGGAAACTAAAGAAAAATTATAAAATGCAGATTGTTCTTCAATTGATAAGTGGCCCAAAGGATATGAACAGAAACATTTTCAGAAGAAGAAATCAAAACTACCTGTAGTCATATGAAAAAATGCGTCAGATAACTATTAGAGAAACACAAATAAAAAAGACCTTTAAGCTACCAATTCACAGCAATAGAATATATACTTAATATAAATAAAATATGATGAATATAATAATAATAATAGCAATAAAATATGCTTAATATGAAAGGCAAATGACAAATGTTGGAAAAGATGGCAAAAAAGTAGGGGACACTGATTTATTGTTCATCGGATTTACAAATCTATCCAACAATTCTGGATAGCAATTTGTAACTATATTCAAAATGTTATAAAACTATGCATATCCAACAACTTACTACTACTATATATGTATCCCAAAAAGATCAAAGAAAACAGGAAAAGGACCCTATATGGGTAAACATTTATAGCAGGGTTTTGTTTTTTTGGCAAAAAAAAACAAACATGGAAATCAAGGGGATATTCATCATTTGGGGAATGGCTGAATCAGTTGTTTGCATATGATTGTGATGGAGTACTACTGTACTATAGGAAAGGAGGAAGGGAGTGGTTTCAGGAAAAACATGGTATGGCTATATGAATTGATGCAAAATGAAATGTGAATAACTGGAACATTATTGCACACGAGTAATAGCAAGGTTATAATGATGATCAACTGTGAATAACTTATCTACTCTGATCAATACAATCTTCCAAGGCAATTCCTAATGTACTCATTATGAAAAAATGCTATCCACCTCTAAAGAAAAGAACTGATGAACTCTGAGCACAATGTATGTATACATATATAGTTAGATATATATGTGTATATATACATGTATATACATATACATGTACATATATACAGATAGATTTTTTTTTATCTTTTTGCTTTTTAAAGCACTATGGCTAATATGAAAAAGTGTTTTATATTGCCATATTGTATAATCTATATCAAATTGCTTGCCTTCTCAAGGAGGGTGAAAGGAAGAGAGGAAAAATTAATTTGGAACGTCAAAATTCTTTTAAAAATGTTAAAATTGCTTTTATAACTAATTGAAAAATATAAAAAAAAGTTTAGAAGGTATGCTACTTTTCCACAATCATCTCTCTAGTCCTTTAGCCAACCCCAGTCTGTTCTTACTATCTATATACCCTTTATGACTTTTACTGTCTTCTGGTTAGTGTCTTTGTTTCTGCTCCTCTTTTGATCAACTCTACTGTTCCTCCTTCAAAACTAATGGATTCTGCTTTTTTCTGGCAGGTCCCAACTGTAATGGTAATTTAGATGGGAATATCTTTCCCATTCATTAATGAGCCATGTGACGTGCCTGGGTAACATGGAAGTCTGAGTCACATGGAGCCTGTGGTGGGAGAAGTTTGCTAAATGGGTGGAAAAAGAAAGGTCAACCAAGAAGGGTGGAAAAGAAAGAGGGTGGATCACGAGCAGAGTTGAGAGGAAGTTAGTCATGAAATCAGACAGAGCTAGGAAGGATACAGGCAAGCAGGCAACTGACTGGCATGAGTGAAAGAGCTTGTTTGTAATTTTGTTTTAAGGGAGCCTGCTTGTGATTTGTTTAATGGAGCTGATCTGTGGGAAGCTTAGGAGGGGGAAGGTTTGGAGATAATACTATCCTCTGCATTGTTATTATGTGTAGATTATGATAAATTTGGCTTTCTATTACTCGTTTTGGTTCTCTCTCTTCCATATGGAGAGTCTGTTGTGTTTCATTATTCAGAATTGCACCAAGATATTCATGGCCACGGTAGGCACTGTGAATATACCACTGGTGCTACACCAACAAATATGGAAGCCAATATACTGTCCTCCCTCCTCTCTGAGCTTCCATTCTCTTCTCTCCTTAGAAGATATTTTTTTCCCTCCATTCCCTACAAACATGTAGAACTTTGATGTAATGGGTGTATATCAGACCACCAACTTTACAATGGGCAATGTCTCTGAGGATGTTAATCCTAACTAGATTGCAAGATTACAGATTAAAATAAAACATTAATCACTTCTCTAAGCACCAAAACATCAACTGTCAAAAGTGGAGAAAATTTGAGAAGGTGTTGTATTTTGTCTTCTGTGATTTTTATTGATACTAAGAAAGCACTTATTTTCTCCTGACTCAGGTCAACTCACCCCTCATGACTACATTCTGAAGCAGGGAGAAAAAAAATTAGGAATTGAGATTTTTGAACCATTCTCATTTGAAAAATCATGAAGAGGTGGAGTGTTAAGACAATATTTGAGAAAGACAAATGTTGCCCCGATTTTCAAAAAAAGGGAAGAAAATAGAATTAGTTCACTATAGACCAGCAGATCTTAACTTTTTATTCCTAGGAAAAATACTTTTAACATATCATTAAAGAGATGTTTAGTAGATTTAAGGAGGTAGTTAGATTGAACATGGGTTCATAAAAAAACAGGTCAAGTCAGAATAATCTCATTTCCCCTTTTTGCCAGGTTTTACTAATGTAGTAAATGAAAGAATGTTCTTTTGTTTATTTTCCTAACAAAAACTCATGCTCAGGTGATATTTTGTGGAGATGATGTAAAATGAATTATAGAAAAACTAGATGAAAGTAAAACTGGTTGGATTGTATATTGTTAATAGCGTAACTTGACAGGAAGTCTTCCATGGGATTTGTGCTTGTGCCTCTGCTATTTGACATTCTTATCAATAACTTCCTTAAAGGTAGAGATGGTATTATGATATATTGATGCTATGTAATTTTATTGCATCATAAGAAATGAGTCATATGACAGAATCAGAAAAATAGTAAGAGGTTTGTAATATGCATAATAAAAATGTGGGATCATCACATAAATTGTTTTCTTGAACTGATCACTTCACTATATAGCAATTCATACTATTATAAGAGAATGTTCCCATTGCTATGGAGGTATTAGTGGGTAGTGATAGAACTTTCTTAAAAATATTAATGAAAATATTTTAAAAAGCATGCAGGAGAAAATAAAAGGGCAGTGCAGAACTACTGTGTGCTACTGTGTTAAGTTTGATTTTATATATATATATATACACACACACACATATGCTTATATAATGTGTGTATATACATGCATCTACATGTGTGTATACATATATAGATACATATATAACTGTATGTGTGGCCTACACAGATATGAGTCTTTTGTTCATTGAATTTGCAGTTCAACAAAAACTGGAAGATATAGCTAGCACCTTGAAATGGTTGAGCCAAGATCCAAGAAGATTGAACATTGAGAACCAGCTAATAAAATCCAATTGGACAGGCATAAACGTGAAGTTGTACAGCTGAATAAAATAACTCAACCTCACTATTATGAAACGAAAAGGCATGATAACTGTTCCGAAAAAGACATCTGACAATACCAGTGAAATGCAAACTTATCATGACATTAGCACTGAGCTGGGACAGATGAAAAGAAGAGAGAGACAGAGACAGAGAAAAGAAAGAGAGAAGGAGGGATGGAGAGAGAGAAAGAAGGAAAGGAAGGAAGAAAGGAAGGAAGGAAGAAAGGAAAGGAAGAAGAGAAGAGAAAGAAAGAAAGAAAGAAAGAAAGAAAGAAAAGAAAAGAAAGAAAGAGAAAGAAAGAAAGAAAGAAAGAAAGAAAGAAAGGGAAGAAAGGAAGGGAAGGAAGGAAGGGACAGAGAAGGAAGGAAGGAAGGAAGGAAGGAAGGAAGCGAAGGAAGGAAGGAAGGAAGGAAGGAAGGAAGGAAGAAGGAAGGAAGGAAGGAAAGGAAGGAAGAAAGGGATTCTTAGACTGGATTAAGAGAGAGTTAATTTTAGGAAAAATTCCTAACAGAGCTGTCCAAAAATGGAATGGACTACCTTGACAGGATGTTATTCCCTCTTCGCTGTGGAAATCCTCAAATAAAGGAGGAATGATTATCACTAGGTATACTATCATAGGGATTCTTTTACTACAGGGGTGTGTATTAGATGGGCACTGAGTTTCCCTTACAACACCCAACTTCTGGGAATTTGTTTTTCCAATGAAGCACTATGAAAAAGACATTAAAATACAACAACTACAATGTAAATGAAAAGGTAAATGAAAAGAAAGTTAAAATGAAAGTTCCTAGATTCATCATGGAGAACAATAAAATGAAATATACTTCCCTACTTGAATCTGAGAGGCTGGAGAGGACTAGGACAGAATATCACATATATTGCAAGACACAATCATTACATTTGTTTAACTGTTTGCAATTTATTTAACAGCATATATTAACATAGAGGAGAGTTGATGTTATTTTCCCCCTAGAAATAGTTGTGATGCAACAATTTGGAATTTAAAATATATTTACAGATGACCAGAAAAGAATTGATTATAGAGGATGAACAAAGAATAAACAGTACTATAGCAATAAAGTTAAAGCATCTGCTGACTAAGATTGGTGCTGTCCTTCAGAACCAGAGAGCACAAACAGTGATATCATGATATCAGAGTCAATGTGGCAGTGTGTCCAGTTGTTGGTGATCAGAATAACATGAGCTCAGAAGACTCTAGCACAGGTCAGACACAAAATAGTACAGAGGGACATTTGGAAGGGTAGATGTTTCTAAATTTGCATATTTCCCTTTTCTTTTTAAGATAAATTTGTAAATTTTTCTTTGTTCATAGACCACAGTGCCATTCTGTGATGTGGGAAGTCCATGCTGGGCAGTCCTGTATCACTGTCTCCCATGTCTCATAAATGATTCCAAAGTTCTTCAGAAAGACCTTGAGAGTGCCTTTGTATAGCTTCTTTGTACCTCTGCAAGAGCACTTACCCTTGTGTGAATTCTCCATAAAAGTAGTCTTTTAGACAAAATGTACATTTGGCATTTGAACAACATGGCCAGTCTATCAAAGTTGTACTCTCTACAGTAGGGTTTGAATACTTGGCAGTTCAGTTCAAGAAAGGATCTCAGTTTCTAGTACCTTATTTTCCTAGGTGGTCTTCAGAATCTTCTTATGAAAATACTAATAGAACAATTCAATTTCCTAGCATGTTGCTGGTATGCTATCAAGGTTTAACAGTTATACAACAGTGAGGCAATCACAACAGCTTCCAGATCTTCAGTTTGGTGGGCAGTCTAAAACTTTCTCTCCCACATTTTCCTTCAGAGCCTCCCAAACACTAAGCTAGCTCTGGCAATGTGTGCATTAACCTTTTTATCTCTGTGAACATCCCTGAAAGTACAGTGATAAAGTAAGTGAAATTATTCACAGCATTCAAAATTTCTCCATTTTTTTAAAAACCAATGTTTCCACATATGGACAGTGCAGTGCTGCTAGTGGGGAACTTCTCTTTTCTGGATGTTAATTGCTAGTGCCAAAATTAGCTCATATGGTAGAGAATAAATCCACATTCTGCGGTATTTCAACCTTAGAGGCTACACTGAGTACACAAATGTCTATAAACAAAAAGATGCAGACCAACTTCCCTCCCACTTTAATGTGTATATATCTATATACATATATACACATTATATACACACACATATATATACACACATATACATATATACACTTACACATATGTATATATACACACATATGTTTATACATATATATTTATATATCAGTACAGTAGCAGAACTTCATGTCTTTTTCACTCTAGTTGAAGGTGTACAACAGCATCCCTGAAACATCACGCTAAAATGCATGGAAGCAAGCATATAGTTCTGCTTTATTCCACTAGTGACTGAGAAAACATGAGAGGCATAGTCCATTATATAGAATCTATAGAAAGCATGCCATCATGGAACCAGTATACAATACTGATGAATTTCTCTTGGCAACCAGATTCTGCCTTGATCTTCCACAAGCCTTCATAACTGACAGTACTGAAGACTTTGGTTAGGTCAATGAATATTGTATACACATCTCTCTTCTGCCCCTGGAATTTCTCTTGGAGTTGTCAGGCAACAAATACCACACCCATCATTCCTCTGCCCTTTCTGAAGCCACATTTGCTTTGAGGCAGATGGCAATTTTCCAGGTGAAGGATAAGCCTATTAAGGAGGACTCTGCAAGAATTTTGCCAGGGAGACTAAGAAATAGACCTGTTCCCCTGTCATTTTCACAGGGCAAACCTATTTCCTTTTCCTTTATAGAAATGGACATTGGAGGCATCCTTGAACTTCTCGAGGATGATTTCTTTTGCCATATAACTCAGAAGATTTCAGTCAGCTTTTATTAAAATAGTAGATCCTGTGCCTTGTAAATCTCTGATGAAATACAATCAGTACCAGGTGTTTTACTACATGAGAGGAGGTAATAGCATTTAAAAACCTCCTCTTCAGTTGGAAGTTCAACTAGAGGAGGATTAACTTTGACCTGAGGTATGTGGTCAAAATGTTCAGCATTGATTGCAGATGATCTGTTGAGAACACTGTGGAAGTGTTTAATCCATCTCTCCAGGATTATATCCCTACCACTGATCAGTGATGTAATGAAATAATGGAAATTGTCTTATACCAACTTATTATCTTTTAATAATAGTTTTATTAATTAATAAGATCTATTACGATCTGCTTTACTACTGTACCCTAAGGAACACAAGACCTTTCCATTTGATTGCACCTAAACTTGTTGTGTCATACCCAATGATCTACAAAATCCTTAGAACAGGGACTATCTTCCTTTTCTAGTTATATCCCTGGAACTTAGTACAACACTTTGTACATAACAAACTCAATTCATTTTTGCTGTTTCATTCATTCATGTCTTCAGTCATTCATAATGAAACAAGATGAAGGAAGTAGGCTGGATGGCTTTTGATAAATTGCAAATCTCCTCTAATCACCCCAAACTCCTCACAAAAGCAAAGACCCACCTCTTCATGCTACAATTCTTCCAGTGTTTCATATTGTGAGTTATGGACCACTACAATCTCAGAATCAGCAGAATTAACTATTGCTCAGAAGACAATGAACAATAACATGGCTGATGTGCACAACCAGCAACACACAGTGAATGAGGCACCCCTAAGAAAAAGCAGAATAAAAGAAATATATGAGTTTAAAAAAAAATTGATGGTTATTTAAGTGACTAGAATGAGATGTAACTGAGCTTTTATGCTTGACTAATAGTGTAATGATTTGCAGAGAAAGCAAAGATCCCCCAGAACATTTGGTGGGCCCCTGCAGCAATTTTTTTTCCAATGTGAAATGATGGGCAGCTATTAATGGCTGGTCGAGTTGTATAATTGGAGGGAATATCCATAATGAAGGATTCATTTCTAACATGAAAGAATTTCTAACAATTAGAAATATATCAAATTTCAATGGTCTGTCGCTACAGAAAGTGGATCCCCCATCACTTAAGTACTTCCAAGATGGACTAGATAAGCATTTGTTGGGTATCTTTTAAAGCAGTGGTGGGGAACCTGTAACCTCAAGGTCACATGCAACCTTCTCGGTCCTCAAGTACAACTATTTGACTGAATGCAAACTTCACTGAACAGATTTGTTAGAGGGTTACACGTGGTCTCAAGGTCACTATAACCCACCACTGTTAAAGAGTATACTATGCTTGATTGGGGTTGGACTGCAATTGCCTCTGTGATCTTTTTCAACTCTGCAATTCTATGATGATGATAGTGATATCTTAATATAAGTTAACTAACATTACATGACCTACTGAACTTTTTATGTTATTGTATCTCATCCCAATTTTGTCCTAAAAAGCATGGATACAAACATTCTATTTTACTCCACCAGTTACTGGGAAAGCTTAAGAGCATAGTCTACTTATGTAGAATCTGTGCAAGCATGCCATCATGGAACTGGTATACAGTTCCAAAAGAATTATTCTGGTTATCCTGAAACTTTTAACATTAAAAAGTCCAACACTCTTGAAAACAAATTTTTTAAATTCCTAATGGGAGTAGATAATAATTATTATCTCTTTTATTTTTCCTGATTCTTAAAATCTAGCCCTTATTTTTAATTCAGGACACACTCAGTAATAAAAAATTTATAGGGTCACCTTTGGAGTCTGACTGTTTCCTGTGACACACACTACAAGAGACTTATAAGGATGTATATTCCAGAGAAGTGACTCTAAAATGTGTGACAGTGATTTGTTTTAGGATAAAGAAGACATAAAGCCAATGTGAAAACTTAGAGGAAAACACATTTCGATAGACATTGCTGAGGAGTATCAGCCACAGAACGAGGGCAATTATTACTGCAGTAGTCTAAAACTCTGGCAACAGAAACTGGAGCACTGCAAACAGTCAACTCGTGCAGACATTTGGTAATGGCATATTTATCTAGGATTCATCATATCAGACCTACATAGAGGATAGCAATAAAAATGGTGATATTTTTTCTTTTTAAAGTGATACATGAATTTGACAGTGCAGTTTGGTGCTGCTAGCTATTTACATTTTGTTCTTCCAAAAGAAATGCATACTGAAAAGCGAGGCTGGCTCCTGACATCATTTTTCATAAGATTTCTAAGCAACATTAGACTCTGCAATATCTGTTTAAAACAAATTTCATTTGTTAATAGGCATCCTGAAGATAACTAAACTCTTGAATGATTCCCTTTAAAAAAAAAATTCTGAAAATCCCTTTAAAACTTTGATAGTTTCGTGTTTACAATTTTTGTGTCAAGGACTTCAGAGTACTTATGGAATATTTTCAATTCATTGGATTTATGGGTGTTTGGATTTAGAGATTTATTATTTCCTGTAGCTAAGCCATTAGTACTTGTTTCTCTCCTTTTTCCCTTTCAAAGTCCTAGAAAGTCACAGAATTTTAGAACTGGAAGGGATTTCAGTGCTCACCTGGTTTAACTACATCATTTTTTTAGATGAGCAAGTAGAGGTCCAGAAAATAACTTGATCAAGGTCGTGCAATTATTAAATGATGAAGTCAAGACTCTTAAAAATTCATCTTCCACTGCACCAGTGAAGGTCACCATATTTTTGTCCTACAAATTCCAAAAGCTCTGGATATAAAAAACAATGCTATATCCAAAGTGCAAACTTTGGATCCCATTGATCATGTTATGGCTGTGTAAAAAGGAAGGGATCAGATGCAATATTTGAAATTTTTCGCATGACAGGTAATAATATCAAAATATTGTTACTTGGTGATCTTATGTTATTATAATTCCATAAAGGTCATATCTGGGGATGTAAAACATTTTATATATGTATGTATATATACATACATATGTATATGTGCATATGTATGTATATATAATTACATACATATATACATATACATATACATACATACACATGTGGACTTATCTATACCCTGGTTATTGTTAGCTCAATTAAGCATTATCTAGTTCATCAGTTCTCAGGTATTTTTTATCTTGGCACCCATTTTATACTCCCCCAAATTGCTGAGGATCTCATTTCACTCTTTCAAAAGAGGGAAGACCTCAAAGACCTTTTGTTTCTATGAGTTATGTCTATTGGTATTTACCATGTTAAAAATTAAAACTGATAAACTTCGAATTTATTTAAATAACCAATAAACCCACTACATGTTAATATAAATATTTTATTTTTAATGTATTTTCATGCATCTTTTGCATATTTTTGTAAATCTCTTTAATAGCTGAGTTAACAGAAGACAGCTGGTTTTTCATATATATTTTCATTTCCACCTGTTGAGATGTATTATCTTATTTGAAGTATATGAAAAAATTCAGCCTACCAAAGATGTAGCCAGAAAAAGGTAGTAGTATTTTTATAAGCAAATAATGTCTTAGTACCATTAGCAAAATAGTTTTGACCTCCTGGAAACCATGAAAGTGTCCCAGGAGCCCAGACCACACTTTGAGAACGACTGCTAGAACTGATATGTGATTTTAATTTAATCCACATATCATGCACACAGTTCTTAAATAGCTAGCTGAAAATCTTTAGTTCAATTCTAGCCTTATATTTACTTAAATTCTTAATTTTAATAGTACCTTAATTATTTAAAAGAAACAAGTATTGTAAATCCTTCTCTTACCCCAATTCATTTTTGGAGAATCAGGAGAAAATCCAAAGCAGACTCCTTAAAAACTAGTAAAAGTAGGAAACTACTTAGAGTTTCAACTTCTTTTTATTTTTTTATTTTTTTTATTTTTTTTGATGAGGGTGTTAGGTCAAGAACTCTGACTTTTTTAGTATAGGGACCTCCCCAAAAGTAGATATGCTCCATCGAAGCAATTACAGATAGCTAATTGTTCTCCAAAGCAATCTTGGAGAGTTGCTTCTGACACTGAAAGGTTAAGTAACTTATCCTGGGCCTCCCAGATTACACATTAACCCCATGTTGCCCAGACTCAAAGGACAGTTCTCTAGTCACCTTGTCATATCATATGAGGTACAACTTTGAGAATGCTAACACTTTCATCAAGAATGGTCAGAGTTCATTTATCATGTTCCACAAGGTCCCAGGATGTTCCCGCTACAGTTCTGTAGATAGTACAAATATACTGATGATAAGAGAAATGGATTAGATTCCTGAGCTCAGGCACTCATTCTCTTAGCTTTATTCAGTGGAGAAAACTATACTGTCCTAAATCCTTGTGGAGGCTGATGTTTAAGAAGCAGCTTTCTGCAGACAAAATATTAAAAAGATTTTCCATTTACCTGCTTCAGGAACCACTCTGAGGCTAGGGATTTTATGTCACTTTGAATTACATACTCCATAAATTCCTGAGGCCTAGACACAACCATATTCCCTTCTCCCCCCAAAAAAATCTCAGTGACTTATTACTGCTAGGAGAATTTATTATGGCACATTTTTCTCTATTCTAATATACTCTGTTCAGCATTTATATAGTACAGAGCATCTCTTTGGCATAGCTATGTTCTCTAAAGTCTAGCAACAGCACTCAACCCATTATATTTTTTTCATCATTTTTATTGATAAACCATTTAACTAGACAAAGTAGTCATGACTTAGCTAAATATAAAAAATCCAGTTAGCAGGAAGGAGCCTTGATCATTTCAGGAGAAAAAAATTGAAATATAAGTCACTAAGTGAAAAAATGTTCTTATCAGTTCTACCAAGTTAGAGGTTAGGTATCTTTTAGATGGGTTGGGTGCCTCTAAGGGAAAAAAAATGACATAAGCTTTGTTCTACTGCTACCATCTTTTACTTTGTATTTTATTAGCTTTTCTGCCTTGGGTAAGGTGATTTAACTTCCTTTTCCCTGATATTTCTATTTATTTCCAATTCCTGAAATGACCATTCAAACATTGCACTGAAAAACCCGTTTAGGAAGTATAGCCTTTTCTCTCCTTGGCATTTGATTTGCCAGTAAAATTATAACCACATTTCTTATAAACACTAAAAATTAAGTATAGCCCATGTAAACTGAGAATCTCTACCCCAACTCCTATTTCCAATGATGGGTCTGGTCCCTGGAATTTAGCTGCATTTCCTCTCATGACTTGAAGGGTAACTCTTATGAGTTACAATTATCCTCATATCAGTTCACATCCCTACTGATGTGCTTTCCCCCAATATTATCAGTTTAGAATAATTTCATTCATTCAGTCTTATATTTATGAGAATATTTTGTGTGAAACATGCCATCAAACATCTGCAACACAGTCTCTTACGTGTGCATATAGAACAAACATTTTTAACCTTTTTATGTCACAGTGCAGTTTAGCAATCTAGTGAGCCTTTATATTCTTTAATTTCACCAAGTACTCTCCTATTTATGTTCAAGTGATTCTTCATATAGTTGTCCATTTTGTTTGTCAAACCTTCCTTTTCTTCTCAAACTCTTCAAATTTTCCATTCCTAAAGAAGGAAAGTTAATTCTAGAATGAATCAACTCTGGCTTTCCCCGACAAGCTCTAGCCTTGAATTATACCCACCACATGCTACCTCTTATCCATCTCACATGATACTGAGCAAAGCTCAAGAAATTGTTAAACTCTGATGAATTGATCCACTAAAGACTCATGTTACATAATCTCAACCTTGTCCTAACTATCCTACTCAACATGGTGGTATTATCAGATGTTTTTAACACTCCTAAATCTTTCCATGGTTTCTCCTCCCATCAAACTCTCAGATGAGAATCTTGCCTCATATTTCACTAACACAAAAAAAGGAGACCATTCACCAAAAGCTTCCTCTTCTCTCTTTCTCCTTATTTCAATCAAACATCCCCTGCTATTTCCTCCTTCACTTCTGTCTGACCTTTCGTGTTTGCTTCAGCAGCACATATACTAAAATTGGAACAATACAGAGAAGATTAGCATGACTCCTGCACAAGGATGACACATAAATTTGTGAAGCATTCCATATTTTTTATTGAATTGCTTGCCTTCTCAGTAGGGATGGGAGGGAGGAAGGAAAAGCACTTGGAACTCAAAATTTTAGGAACAAATGTTGAGAATTGTTTTTGCATATAACTGGGAAATAAGAAATACAGGTAATGGCATATAGAAATTTTTCTTGCCCTACAAGACAAGAGAGAAGATGGGGATAAGGGAAGGGAGGGGTGTGATAGAAGGGAGGGAGCACTGGGGGAAGGGATAATCAGAAAGTACAGCATTTTTGGGGGAGGGAGGGGAGAAATGGGAGAAAATTTAAAACTCAAAATTTTGTGGAAATGAATGTTGAAAACTAAAAATAAACAAACATTAAAACAAAAAACAAAAAGTGCCTTTCTACGTGTCAAAGTGAACTCCTCTCCATACACAAGTGACCTTCTTCCACAGTGACCAGATTGCTTCTCTCATATCTGCCCTCTTACTAGTCTTTAATTTCTCCCTTCCTACTATGTTACTGATGCCTATAAATATGCCCATGGTGTCCTTATCTTAAAACAATTCTCACCTGATCTGCCTATCCCCACTAGATACTGCCCACATCACACATGCACAGCCATACACTTTCAATGCTGAACTATTGGAGAAGACCATTCCTTTCTTCTTACTCACTGTCACAAATCTTTGCAGTCTGATTGTGGACCTTGTTATTTCAATGAAACTGTTCTCTCCAAAGTTACAAATATTCTTTTATCTACTAAATCTAATGTCCTCATCCTCATTGACCTCCCTGTAGATCACCCTTTCCTTCCTGATACTTTTCTCTCTGACTGCTCATAGAATAATTTCTCTTTTTTGTCCTCATACCTCCTTGTCTTCTCCCTTGTCTCCTTTTCTGTATTTTCATCCATGTCATGTCTGATAACTGTGGGTGCCCCTTGGACTCTCTTCTTGTCGTTCTCTCTTCTCCCTGTATACTATTCCACGTGGTGATTTCATCAACTCCCGTGAATTCCATTATCATTTCTATTGCATAAAATGATTCTCATATCTATATATTCAGTCTTTTCTTCATCTCCAATCTGCACTTCTGAAATTTGTTTCTCCATAAGTATCTTAAACTCAAAATACCTCAAAAAGAGGAGAAATCATTATCTTTCTCCCCAAACCTCTTCTCTTTCTAATTTCGCAATATCTTTGTGGACACCATCATTCACCAAGTCACCCAGGCACCTCAGTTTCATCCTCAATTATTTTACTCTCTTTCTAACCCTAACCCTAAACCTAATCTGTTGCCAAGTAAGCCCTGTTGATTTTATCTCCACAAGGTGTCCTGTGTCTGCCTTCTCTTGGCTACTCCTACCACCACCACTACCATAGTGTGATCTTTATCACTTCATGCCTACGCTAATGTTCGGTTCTCTACCTCAGGTGTCCCTGCCTTCCAGACCATTCTCCATTCACCGATAAAAGTGATCTTTGGAGAACACCGGCCTAATTACATCAGTCTTCTATTCAATAAACTGCTTTTCCCACTTTTGCTTCAAGAATCTTATATACACAGATGCATACATGTATATGTATATATTTATTTATCTTCATGTATGTAAGTATACACACATATGTTTACATATATGTATATATTTAGCTTTTAAATTCTTTTCTAACTTATCTCCAGTCTTTTTATACATTTTCCAATCTTGTTATACCTTTCTTTCTCCTACCTAATCAGGTGGCACTAGCCTCCTTACCTTCCTTGTGCAAGACATCCTATCTCCTGATTTGGCAATTTTATTGGCTGTCCCCCCATGCCTAGAATTCTCTTCTTCATTTCCATCTCTTAGCTTCCTTGGCTTCCTTCAAGTGTCAGATTAAAATCTCACCACTTTTAAGAAACCATTTCTGCTCCTGCTCCCCTCTAATGTTGCTTTCTTTGCTCTGAGAGCACCATCAATTTATCATAGTATTCTATACATATACATATGTGCAATATGTACATACACTCATGTTACATATATGTTATGTGTGTTGCATATATATGTTACACATCTTATTTGTATGTAGTTATTTGCATGTTGTCTCCTATATATGTTATACACATATATGTTACACATCTTATTTGTATGTATTTTGCATGTTGTCTCCTCCATTGTAATGAAGCTGAGGGGAGGGGCTCTTTCTTTCTTTAGTTGTATTTCCAGCACTTAGCCTAGTGCCTCGTACAGAGTAGGTAATTAATAAGAGTTTTTTACTTGATATTATTTGCTCAGATTTATGTAATTAAGATCATTCTTAAAACATACTAGTGTTATATTATACTAAGCAATCTTTCCAGTCACTCCACTAGAATTCCCTGGTGCTCTACAAATGCAGGATTGCCAGTGACCATTATTAGTTCCAGAATTACCAAAGAAATATATATTTCTAAATCTGCAAACTAAACTGAGGTGTTAAAATGAAACTGAACTCTACTAAAAACGTGACTTTCTGGCTATATTTCAGACAATATGCCCTTATAAACCATAGATTTAGATTACAGTTGAAAAAAAATCATACATCATCTAATGTAAACTATGTTCCAGAAAAACTGGAATGTTTCCTGCTTTTGTTCAGTTTCAAGTGATCATGCCTTTGATTCCTCCATGCTCTATGTTTGGTATGACTTGATCTTTGTCCACATTTTTGCTAGTCAACACCATTCCTTTAGGTGTCACTTCTTCAAAAAAATCTTTCCTTGATGTTCTTTTGGATGGATAAGATTTCTCCTCTCACATTTCTAAAAGAACTTTTTAGTGTTTTCTTTGACTTTATCACTGCTTTGTATTATACATATATACATCTATAATATTATTACACATTTCTTAACCTCCTCCCCATTTGACTGTAATTTCCTTGAAAATTTATTCAGCAATCAAAACACATTTATTCAGTATCTACCGTGTTCCAGGAATTGCACTCATCTCTGAGAAAACGAAGACAAAAGTAAAATATTCCTTACCTTCAATGAAGTCACATTCTACTGGGCAAATTTTCCTGAAGTCAATACTATGGATTAAAAAAAAGAAAACAGTATTTGTATCTCCAGCGTTTAACAGAATTCCATTTAACAGAGCAAAATTTCCATGAAAATTTAGGGCCAGTGCTCTGTTTTTCTTCATGAAAGTTTGTACGTGACTTTAATGCACTTTTTTTCAACTGAATATATTTTGTCTAGAACTGTGAACAGTTAGATAATGAACCTACACATTAGAAATCCTGTTTGTACATAAAAATCCCGGACACCTTTTTTTTTGCAGGGGGAGGGCTTAGAACCGTATGTTTAGAAAATCCATTATTTTAAGGTACAAGTACCTGTACAACAAATTACAAAATGTTTGCAGGTAACATATTTTAGAGAGTGACCCTACAGTAAACAAAATGACAATAAAAGTATTGCGGTATATATAGTGTACTGGCATTTAAACTGGAAAACGTATTTAATATAAGTTCAATCATTTCAATTAGAAGGAAAAACTGACTAGTGAGTCTTTTGCCTTCTTGTAGGCCCTAAATCAAGGGACTGAATAAGTATAAAATGTTAACCCCTTTTTCTAATGTCATAAATACTCAATTGAAATATGTATTATACACAACTGGGAAATTTGCTCAGTAAACACTAAAGATAGTGAACTTTCACCTCTGAATCTTCTTTATTACATGATTATGGTCAAGGTGAGCCTTGAGAGGGCTGACAGGTTCTAAAACCTCTAGCCAATATTAAAATGACTTTGATTTCCAAAATAATCAGAACTTTAAGCAAATCTTGAATATAATCATTTATTAAGAAAAAAAAAAACCTGACTGAGTTGCTCTTATTTTTTCTTTTCTTTGTTCTCCTCTTTATCATCTTCCTCATCATTCTCCAAACTTTTTTTTTATTTTCCAACTCTTGCATACAATTCAAAAATCTTTGGCTTATATGATCATCTGGCAGGTGTGTAATAGACTGATGATACAGTTTAATCTCATTTACCAAAATGAAAGTTCCAGCTAGCCATGCGTATGGGTAAATGAAATGTCTGCTTTGAATTGGAATGACATTGACCAGGTCAGGCTGACCAGATTGAATCAGGACTTTTAAATTTCTTCCAGATGCAATTTTGCAGAGCACAGAGTTTGGATCATATTAGGATAGGAAATCATTTGAAAGATATTCAGTTCTTAAATTAGGAAAATCAAATGTGGGGCACTCCTTCATATTTCTAGTAAAATAATATCAAGAATAATAGTAAGCTATGTAGGAGTAGGGGATAAAAGTCAGTGATAAAGGAAATATGAACATATCTCAGTGAGAAAAATTAGAGAGATGGCTGTGAGAGCACGGTACATTAGGAATGGTGAGCTGGCCAAATTTTGGTATTAAAATCAACTAACAGATTCTTGGATTAACATCATGTAAATAGCATACAATGAAAATATAAGAAAGGACATTGATTCTCTTCTGGTCATACCATATATAGAGTATTGTACCCACTCTCAGGTACTATACTTTCTGGACAGTGATAATCAGGAAAGTGTACAGAGGAAGGCAATCAAAATAGTGAAGACCATTGATGCCATGCCTTATGAGGATCAGTTTGATGCCCTGGGGATGTTTGGTCTGGACTGTTCAGGTGGGGTAGATATCATATAGTTATCTCTAGGCGTTGGGGGCGATATCATGTGTTATATGTTTTAGATAGATTCTTCATGACGTTACAGGGCAGAATGAGTAAAAATGAGTAGAAATTGAAGAGAGGTAGATTTGTTGTTGCTGTTGCGTTTGTCCTTCATTCTTGAAGAGGAACATGACCTCAAGATGATGACATGACTTGCAGTTTACTTTGATGTGAATGGAGGGCTGTGCAAGGTCACCAACCTCACTTTCCCCTCCTGAGCCATCTGGGTCCTGTGGTCTAATATTCATCAAGACGGTTGGAGATGGCCCAGGAGGAACTTTTCCCTTATGGATTAGAAGATCCACTATTTTAAAAAGAAGACTTTTAAGCAAAATAGAAAATAATCAATCTCTGCTAATTTCCCCCTTCTTTCATGCACAATTATGCCTTTATATTTGAAATACTCCCCAGCAACATGAGAATAGAGAAGATATCAGGAAAGTTCTAAATTTATATAGCTAATATTTCTACATCATTTCATATATGGTGTGAGACTATTTATAATTTGGATTCTAGCTTGTCAATGGAGTTCTTACTTTCCTATTTAATTTGACTTGGAACATGGTTAAGATATTCATTTATTTGTTACTTAGTGATAGCTGCCAAGATTCAAGAAAGTTTTTAATTAAAAAATCAAACTAAGAGAATAAATAATCCAAAAATAAAAATCAAAGAAATCAAAATAAGGGAATTCATCAGTTCAATCTTCTACCTGAGCAAAAATACACTCTGTCTCATCCTTGAAAAGTGCTCTTGAAGATTTTTCATGGAGTTCTCTGGATAAGGAGCAAACATGCCTTTTAAGACAGTCCAATACAGTTACGTATAATTCTAATTTATAGCAAGCTTCTCCTTGTATTAAGCATTAACTGGGTTTTCTGTAATTTCCACCATTTGTTTTTAAGTCTATCCCTTGGGAAGAAACACAAATTCATACTCTCTTCCACTAGACAGACCTCCACATAATTGATATTTATCTTATCTTCCTCTCCCCCATCCGTTCCAATACATCTCTGTTCCAGGATAAATCACTCATTTTCTTTTTATATCAATACACCTGCAGAATAATTGTAAGACTTTCATTACTCCCATTACCTTCTGCTTTATGATTGATAGATAGATATAGATGGGTAGATAGATATAGATATAAATACAGTAGTAGACATGGTCTGACCTTAAAAGACATGATACCAGAGATATCCTTAATCCTTGAATGTATGGCTTTATTAGAGGAGCTTGAAATTACATTAGCCAACCATGGCAGTACACCTGAGGACTGATGCTGTGAATAATTTTAAGGGTCTAATCACATTGCATGATGAATTCTCTACTCAGCAATTAACTAAACATCTTTCAATAAAGTAAAACATAATATTCAAAGAAACATCCTTAGGCAAAATATATCATCAAATACATATATGTATCTCATAACACTCACTATGTCATATGGCACACAGCATAAGACATTGCATCCCCCAAGTCAAGGAGTCCCAGGCTAAGGTCTTTCCTAGCAGAATGCATCCTTAAAGGGTAGCAGAAAATACCTCACCATTTATCAATAAGTGACTGCAAGAACACTCTATTTCATCAATACACAGTGTGGAATTAAAGTCCTCTTTCATCTTGACTCAAGGCTGACTTTCATTTAGTTTACAAATTATTAGACTACCTAGAATTCATGATCAAATTATTAGACTACCTAGAATTCATGATCAATAAAGAGCCTAGACATCAACCTTCAAGAAAGTGTCAAGGAAAATGTCTTTGATATTCTAGAGTCAAAGGGTAAAATTGAATTGAAAGAATCTTCTGCTCACATCCTAAAAGAGATCACCAAATAAAAATTGCCAGGAATATTATAGCCAAATTTCATACCTCTCAGATCAAGGAAAAAATACTACAAGCAACCAAAAAGAAACTATTAAAATATTATGGAACTATAGTCAAGATAACATGAGATTTAGCAGTTGCTACATTAAAGAATTGGAAGGCTTAGGATATGATATTCTGGAGGGCAAAAGGGGTAGGATTACAACCAAGAATCACCAGCCAGCAAAACTGAGTATAATACTTCAGGGGAAGGTGCGGTGGAGGGGAGGAGGATGAAGAAAAGATATTCAATGAAATAAAGTACTTTCAAGCATTCATGATGAAATGATCAAAGCAAGGGTTGAAAGAAGCATGAAAAGGTAAACCAGGAAAGAGATATCATAAGGGATTCAGTAAGATTAAACTGTGTACATTCCCACATGGGAAAAAGATACGTGTAACTCCTGAAAACTACCTCATTATTAGGACAATTAGAAGGAGTATACATAGACAAAGAGTACAGGTGTAAGTTAAATATGATGGATATTTATCTAAAAAATATAATTAAGGAGTGAGAAAGAAAAATGCACTTGGAGAAGGGGGAAGGGATAGTTAGGATAAGGTAAATTATCTAAATTATCTAACATCTAAAAAGTGCAAAAGAGCTTCCACAGTGCAGCGGAAGATGAGGAGAACATAAACCTTAATCATCAGAATTGGCTCAAAGAGAGAATAACATGCACACTCAGTTGGGTCTAAGAATCTATCTTACCATACAGGAAAAGAAGGAGGAGGGAAAGGGAATAAGAGAAAGGCGGAGAGAAAGGAGGGCATGTTGGAGAATATAAAAATCAAAAGCAAAATACTTTTAAGAATGAATAAGATGAAAGGAGAGAGAGTAAGACAAATAGGAGTAAAATAGGATGGTGGGACATACATTGTGATCAAAAGTGAAGAAACAATTTCATAGCAAAATGCAATCACACTTATAGAAATGAGTGATTCCTCAATTGATAAATGGCTGAAGGATATAAGTACAGTTTAAGTAATCAAAGTTATCTTTAAGTGATATGAAAAAAATACTATAAATCACTGTCACTTTTGATTAGAAAAATGCAAATTACAGGGGTGGAGCCAAGATGATAGAGTAGGATGGACCTGTAGAAGCTCTTCCCCTCATAGTCCATAAAATACCTGTAAAAAATGACTCTAAACAAATTCCAGAGCAGCGGAAGCCACAAAACTACAGTGAAAGAGACTTCCAGTCCAAGAAAGCCTGGAAGGCTGACAGAAAAGGTTTATTGCACCATGCTCAGAGCAGAGCACAGCACAATCTTGACCACTCTGCATGGCAGGGACAGGATGGGAGCAGGCTTCAGGCTGTGGAGTCACAAGTAGCAGCTGCGGTTCCCAGATCCCCACAACACCAAAGACAGCTTCAAAGTTCAGTGAGAAGGCTCTTCTACATGGGTGAGAAGGGAACAGGGTCCTGCCCTAGCCCCGGTCTCAGGCAGCCCCAGGCAGTGCAGTGCCCATTTTTGGAGCCCTCAGCCTAAAAACCTTGGGGGAATCAAGCAGTCGAACTGAGCCTCAGTCCTGAGTGGTGGTCCTGGGGTGAGGAGGAAGACTGGCATGGTGGAGCTGGTGGAGGCTCTGGAGAAGGAATTCAACTCACAAATCCTGGCCAGAAAAGCTTGTGGTTGCTTCCAGACTAGAGCACAGGGCAGAAGAGGAATAACTCCTCTCCCTTCATTATGCCACCTTGGAGGAACTGAGAACTTACAGGTCCCTAGAGTATACCCTCCTCTTGACAAAGGACTCAAAAGCCAAGAAAATGTCTGGGAAAATGTCCAAAAAATGGAAAGAAAATAAAACTATAGAAGGTTACTTTCTTGGTGAACAGGTATTTTCCTCCATCCTTTTGGATGTGGAAGAACAATACATACCAACAGAGGAAAACATAAAAGCCAAGACTTCTGTGTCCAAAACCTCCAAAATAAATATGCAATGCTCTCAACTCATGGAAGAGTTCAAAAAGGATTTTGAAAATCAAATAAGAGAGGTGGAGGGAAAATTGGGGAAAAAATGACAGCAATGCAAGAAAATCACGAAAAGTGAGTCATCAACTTGCTAAAGGAGACCCCAAAAATGCTGAAGAAAATAACACCTTTAAAAACAGACTAACTCAAATGGCAAAAGAGGTTCAAAAAGCCAGTGAAGAGAAGAGTACTTCAAAAAGCAGAATTGGCAAATGGAAAAGGAGGTTCAAAAGCCCATTGAAGAAAATAGTTCTTTAAAAATTAGAATGGAGCAGATAGAAGCTAATGACTTCATAAGAAACCAAGAAATTGCAAAACAAAGCCAAAAGAATTAAAAATAGAAGACAATATGAAGTATATCACTGGAAAAAAATAACTGACCTGGAAAATATATCCAGGAGAGAAAATTTAAAAATTATGGGACTACCTGAAAACCATGATCAAAAGAAGAGCCTTGATATCATCTTTCATGAAATTACCAAGGAAAACTCTCCTAATATTCTAGAACTATATGGTAAAATATAATATATTGAAAGGATCCACCAATCACCTCCTGAAGGAGATCCATAAAGAAAACCTCCTAGGAAAATTGTAGCCAAATTCCAGATTTCCTAGCTCAAGGAGAAAATAAGTTGAATAAGAAGGGATGATATCTAAAAGAACAAAATTAAGGGGTGAGAGAGGAATAGATTTGGAAGAGAAAGGAAGAAATGAAGTGGGGCAAATTTTCTCTCATAAAAGAGACAAGAAAAGCTTTTTTATAATGGAGGGGAAAAGAGGGGAATTGAGAGGGAAAAGGGAAGCTTGTTCTCATCCCATTTGGCTTAAGGAGGGAACAACATGCACAAATTGAGTGATTTGTTATGAAAATCTAACTTACAGTACAAGAAGGTAGGGGAGGAGTGAATAAGTGGGGATGAAGGGGATGATAGAAAGGAGAGAAAATGGAAGGAGGGAGCAATTAGAAGTAAACGTTTTAGAGGAGGGACAAGATCAAAAGAGAAAATAAAAAAATAAAGGGCAGGATAGGATGGAGGGAAATATAGTTAGTCTTCCACAATATGACTATTATGGAAGTCTTTTGCAAAACTACACACATATATGTAGGCTATATTGAATTGCTTGCCTTCTCAGTAGGGACAAGTGGGGAGGGAGGGAGGGAGAGAAGTTGGAACTCAAAGCTCTAGGAATGAACGTAGAGAATTGTTTTTTACATGCAACTGAGAAATAATGAATGCAGGTAATGGGACATAGAAATCTACCTTGACGTACAAGAAAGGAGAGAAGATGGGGATAAGGGAAGGGAGTGGTATGATAGCAGGGAGGGCAGATTGGGGAAGGGGTAATCAGAATGCACAGTGTTTTGGGGGTGGGAAGGGGAGAGATGAGGAGAAAATTTAGAACTCAAAATCTTGTGTAAATGAATGTTGAAACTAAAAATAAATAAACAAATTTTTAAAAAAGAAAAGAAAAATGCAAATTAAAACAAGTTTTAGCTTCCACACCTATCAGGTTGGTTAATAGGACAGAAAAGGAAAACTACAAATATTGCAGAGGATGTGGGAAAATTTAGACACTGTTACCCTATTGGTGAAACTGTATACTGATTCAACCATTCTGGAGAGGAATGTGGAGCTATGTCCAAAGGATTATAAAACCATGCTTTGACCCAGCAATACCACTACTAGGTATGTGTCTCCAAAAAAATTTAAAAAAAGAAACAAAAAGGAAAAAGACTAATATGTTCAAAAATGGTTATAGCAAATCTTTTGGTTGTTGCAAAAACTGAGGGAATGTCCATCAATTGGGGAATGTATTGAAGATGTTGTGTATGATTTTTATTGATACTGTTGTTCTATAAGAAACAAGTCAGATGCTCTCAGAAAAACCTGGACTTGCATGAATTGATAGTGAAAAAGCGCAGAGCCAGGAAAACTTTGTCTACAATAAAAGCAATATTGTGTGATGATCCAATGTGAATGACTTAAGTATTCTCAGCAATAGAGTGATCCAAGACAACTTTGAAGGATGTGTGGTGTAAAAAATTATATCCGTCTCCAGAGAAAAACTAGTGGAGTCAGAATACAGATTAAAGTATACTTTTTAATTTATTTTCTTTATTTTTCTTGATGTCTATTTATTTATCTTTTAGATCTGTGTTTTCTTTCACAACATGACTAATATGAAAAGATATTTTGCATGTATAATTTTTTTTCTTATTACTTGCCTCCTCAATGGGGGGGCGTGGGGTGTAGGGGTAGAGAAGGAAAGAATTTACAACTCAGAAATTAACAAAAATGTTTAAAATTGTTTCTACTTGTAATTGAAGAAAAAACAAAACATTACAACAAAATTTAGCTTTATACAACTACTCCATTACTGTGTGATAAACTTTAATTAGAAATCTCTTTCCTCTTTATTTGCTTTTATATTGTACTAACAAATAGATTAAAACTTAATTTTAAAAAATTCAATTCATATTTCCATTGAATTGGTGTCAATTACCTTATTTTACATATAATTGTAACTTTGAATAGTGTAATTAAAATAATATGTCCCCTTTGTGGGATTCATCATGTGAACTAATAGGAATATTGATATACATACATATATACACATATAAACACATATTAATATGTGTATATATTATATGTGTGTTATATATGTCTGTGCATATATGCATATATATGATTGATATATCTAGATAGAATATATGTGTGTGTATATATTATATATAAAATGTATGTGTATATATGGAGGGAGAGAGAGAGAGAGATTGTAGAAATGGAAGATAATCTCATAGGAAAGGCTCTTAGGCGAGGGTATAAGAAAGACTGCTTGCAGAAACTCGGATTTGAGCTGACTCTGAAGGAAACTGGGAAAAGCTAGAAGCTGCAGATAAGGAGGGAGAATATTCCAGGCTTTGGGGGACAACCAGGAAAGAGGCTTGTAGTCAAATAATGGAGTTTTGAGTTTGAAGAATAGCAAGTTGAAGAATGTTGCTGAATTCTTGTGTTTGTGGAGCAGAGTAAGGGATAAAAAGACTCAGAAGGTCAGAAGGGGACATATTGTGAAGGACTTTAAATTCCAAATAGAATATTTCATGCAGCATGTATTTACATAACCTGGCATCAGCCCTCCCTCTAATTATCATCTCACACTCTTCCCCTCACTGAATTCTTTACTTTAACCAAACTAAATTCCCCATTTTCTCTAATATAGGTCATGCAGTTTCCAACCTTTGCATTTGTTCACACTGTTCTCTACATTAAAAAAATCTACTTCTCTGTTGAAATCCTACACATTTTTCAGTCTCCAAATCAAATACCAAATTCAAAGAGAAGACTTCTCTGATTCTCTTAGTGGGGAATGACTTTTCTTTATTGTAAGATCACATAACCCTAAATTGATGTACTTACCACATGCATTTTGTTATACGTTTCTTTGTGACTTCAGACAACTCACATTTCCTCAAAGTGCAAAACACTCTAAGATTACCTTGTAGACCATATGGAAACCTGCATTGGGAAAAGGAGTTTGCTCATCTTACAGTTCTCTTTATCAGTGAATTCACATCTGCAGGTCCTACCTTTATCCTGTGTGTCATAGGAAATGATACATTTTATGTATCATACCTTGATAATGACATATTGTTATGTACATATATATGTGTGTATACCCCTACTAAATTAGAAAACAGAGGAAGTAATGAATTTTTTATTCTTTTCATTTGTACTATGTGTAGCATAGTACTCTAAATAGTGCTGAGTGAATGTGCATTTAGTAGAACTTAATGGAACAACTAGTCCTGTGAAGAGACAGAGATTTAATAGTATAAGGCAAATTAACAGAATTATAAAATTTGAAAACCTAAAGTTGGAAAGGACATAATATTCCCTCAATTCAGCAAACATTTATTAAGCACCTAGTATGTCTATGCCACTGAATTACTTACTAGAAATATAAAAATGGGATAGACAGACAAAAAGATAGAAAGAAAGAATGAAAGAGAGAAAGACAGAGAAAGAAAGAAAGGAAGAAAGGAAGGAAGGAAGGAAGGAAGAAAGAAAGAAAGAAAGAAAGAAAGAAAGAAAGAAAGAAAGAAAGAAAGAAAGAAAGAAAGAAAGAAAGAAAGAAAGAAAGAAAGAAAGAAAGAAAGAAAGAAAGAAAGAAAGAAAGAAAAAGAAAGAAAGAAAAGAAGGAAGGAAGGAAGAGAAAAAAAGAAAGAGAAAGAAAGAAAGAAAGAAGAAGAAAGAAAGAGAAAGAAAGAAAGAGAGAGAGAGAGAGAGAAAGAAACAAAGAAAGATAGATAAGGGAAACATCCTTGCATTCATGCTTATTTTCTGTTAAAAATGATTTAGTTCAATTTCCTTATTTTACAGATGAAGAAACTGAGGCTAAAGAGGTTAAATTACTTATCCATGATCATGTAATTATTAATAACAAGTATTTATATTTGGATTCTCTGACTCCAAATCCAGAGTTTTAATATGTACCATAAATATGTTTTGTGTATATAGACAAAATATTTAATAGCTCTTGCAAGCACATACAATAGCATTATCTTATTCTCTCTTACATGCACAGATATATTCGTGTATATTTTTATAAGTACATTTATATGGCTGGAAACAAAGGTTGTTTTTTATAGTGACTACTATTCTCAGCATGAAATGTTACTCTCTATTCTCCCTAGTATTTGCCCATCATCATTTCCATATAACACACACACACACACACACACAGAAAATAGAATGAGAAGCACCTGAGCTGACTTCAATATGAAAATTGTTCCATAAAAATCTATAGTTGAATGAGATTCCTTTATCACTAAGTTGAGAAACGTGTGACATACAGACCCTCATATTTTCCTGTCCACAGTGTGTTATGACCTGTCATTCTTGAAGTGAGATGGAACACAAATCCAGCGTCAGAAAATTCCCATTATCTGTATTTGAGCAAATACAGTTCGGGGGACTTTTCTGGAAACATTCCATAAAAGCAGCAACAGTAGTACGTAGTGAAACAGGTATGGATTGAAAGGTACGACTAACTACCACAATTTGGAAGTGTTTTAAAAATCAGTCCATACAAAAATCGTTCTCGAAAATGACTACCAAGTATTCCGATATGTCATTTGATTTATTCAAGAGATAGCATTCAACATTCAGGGGCATCCATCGTTTGACAAGTAATTGTTGGGAACCTCTATTGTGCAATGAACCTTGCCAGACAATGTGAGAGATAGAATTATTTAGATGACATAATTCCTGCCCTTGAGAAGCTTATGGTTGGGAAGGAAATGAAGTGGAAATAATACTAACATGGATGTGACCAAGAATCTGAAAATGGCATGTTGTGTTTACTACATGGTTCTTACTTATATAGCTACATTTGTAGCATAAGGAACAATTTATTAAATGCACCTTCCTCCTTTAAAAAAACACCTATGTTCAAGGCATTCAATAAGCATTTATTCAGTGGGGAAAAAATAAACATAATTAATGAGTTCCCACAAATGTTTACTTTTACTAATCTTTCAGAGAACACATTTAGTTTGTAGCAAAGGCAAATGGTGTAGCTGGGTGAGAAAAGTTGTAATAGAACATTTTCTCCATAAACCTGGCATGTTTTAATCCATAAAAATCCACAGCATGAACAGCAAGAGTAGACACAACTAGGGGATATGTGCGATTAGGGCAAATACCCTGTGGAACAGCTCACTTACCTTCTACTGCTTTCTTTACACTGCTCCTGCTAAGTCTGCTCCGAAACAGTCTTACATGGCACATAGTCTAGTCTATATGACATGCTGCACTTGCTTCATGGCCATTATTGGGTATTGGCCTCTGAAGTATATGTTTGTGAAGCTTTCAACTTCTGTCTTTCTATTTGGAGCCTTCAACTAAGTTTCTATATAGTCCCCATAAGACAAGTAAATTGTGCCATCTCTTTTATCCCAAATCCCAAGGGTTTAAGATTCTGTTTTCTTAGAGTCAGGACGAGCAGACACTCATTATCTGATTACAGAAATCATTCCATGACTTTGCTTGCCTTGTGAAGAAAAAAACTCTTAGTTCCATGAGTTGATTACTATCTATCTATCTATCTATCTATCTATCTATATATCTATCTATCTATCTTTCTATCTTATACCAGCATTTGCATATATATATACATATGTATATACACACATATATGTAGACATGTAGCTGTTATTGGTGCATTTGTGTACATATGTGTATATGTATATATGTGTATATTTCTATATATACACCCATAGAATTATGCATGTACATATATACACCCATATATACATATAAATACATACATAAACACACACACACACACACACACATATATATATATATATATATATATATATATACATATACGTGCACATATCTATCTACTAGACAGCTCAGTGGATAGATTGCTGTACCTGGAGTCAGGAAGATTCATCTTCCTGAATTCAAATCTGGACTCAGTCATTTACTAGCTATGTGACCTTGGGCAAATCAATAAAGCTTGTTTACCTCAGTTTCCTCATCTGTCAAATAAACTGGAGAAGGAAATGCAAACCACTTCAGTATCTTTGCCAAAAAAACTTTAAATGGTGTCTTGAAGACTCAGAAATGACTGAAGCTGATGGAACAATAAAAAGCTGTGACTTCTCTCCATTCCTGATCCATAATATATATTCCTCCAAAGGCAAGTTGAGGCTCTCCATTTTAGTATACCGTTGAGTATTGTCTAGGTATCAAGTCCTCTTTTTCCAGCAACATATCCCTCATCTCTCCTGCATATAAAAAGGGCAATACTGCAAGAATTTAAAAAATGGTAAAGGTATCACCACACCCCAACTCGGTCCTTCGTTCCTGTCTTTGTTGTGTTTGCTACCAATATTAAATCTATCAGGCTTTGACTGACCCTGCATAATTAGTAAAGCACTTATACTTTAATAACTAAAATAATGAGGCAAGTAGGTGATGCAGTGGACAGAGCACTAGTTGTGGAGTCACAAGGATCTGAGTTCAAATCTAACCTCAGATACTGACTAGCTGTGACTCTAGGCAAGTTACTTAACCCCACCTCCCTAAAATGACAATAAAGCTAAAATAACAGTTTTAAAGTCAAAACGTGATTTTTGCTGTCAAATCAAATGAGAGAGCAGACATACCATACCAATACAAATCAATTATTAAATAACAACCAAAGGAATATATTTATTTTCAGTTGTGTTTTTATTTTTTACCTATTTCCCTTAACCATGCCCCATAAATGAAGTAGAACGTTTTGATTTTTGTTTCATTTATATACTGATGAATACATATTATTTCCATCTCATAATATTTCCATCTCACACATATCTGAAATCTTTTATCATCCACTTCATGCCCCCAAGAAAGAAAAAAGGAAGTACTTTTTGAATCCCTCATATTGGAATGCTGATGTATCACAGAATTTCTAACTTGGCCAAGGAAACATCGACTACCTAGTCCAACCCAAAATTAGGGGGATAAATACCCTCCCTCTATTAAATGAGCTGCTTAATCTTTTCTTGAGCATCTGATGAAGAGGAACATGGAAATATCCAGAGGACCCCATTCTGCCCTAGTTATTAGATCAAGCTGGAATTCGTATTTTTTAGATGTCTATCCATTGTGCCTAAGTCTGTTTTTCAGGGTCAATCAGAAAACGTTGAATCCTTTTTTCACATGGCATAGAAGCCAAGCCATTTGCTACTCTAGATGGCCTTCCATGAAGAGTTGCTAACTTTTCAGTGCACTCTCTAATACAGTGCCCTGGGGTGAATAGAATATTCTATATGTTGTATGAAGTAGGACTATTGCCTCTTTTTCTTTTTTGCATTTAATTTTTAAAAAAATTTCTCTCAATTACTTGTAAGTCAAAATTATTAACTTTTATTTCTTTTAATTTTGAGTTCCAAATTCTCTCCATGCCTCTGTCTCCTCCCCTATATTTAAGAAAGCAAATAATTTGTTAAAGACTATACATGTGCAGTCATGCAAAGCATTTGCATATTAGTCAATGTTGCAAAAGGAAATACAGACCAAACAAAACCAAACGAATAATAGTAAAGGTGTTTTTTTTTTAAGCATGTTTTCATCTGTGTTCAGAAGGCGTCCGTTCTTTGTATGAAAATGGTTAGCATTGTTCATTATAAGACATTCAGGATTGTTTTGGACCATTGTATTGCTAAGAATAACTAAATCATTTGTGGTTTATTATAATCCAGTGTTCCTGTTGTTGTGTAAAACGTTCTGGTTTTGCTCATTTCACTTTTTATCAGTTCATATAAGATTTCCCAGATTTTTTTCTGAAAGCATCCTTCTTGTAATTTCTTATAGCACAATAGAATCTCATCATCAACATATACTCCAACTTATGTAGTCATCCCCCAATTGATGGACATTCTCTCAATTAACAATTCTTTGACATCATAAAAAGAGCTGAACTTTGGTCCAAATAGGTGCTTTCCTTTTTTTTTTTCTCCAATCTCCTTGATGTACAGATCTAGTAGTAGTACTGATGATTTAAAAAGTTATTCATAGTTTTACAGCTGTTTGTATTTGTCTCCAAATTGTGCTCCAAAATGGCTGAATCATTTCAGCACTCCACCAGCAGTGAATTGCTGTCCCAATTTTCACATCCCCTCCAACATTTGTCATTTTCTCTTTGTCTGATATTAGTCAATCTGATGAATATGCAGGAACCCAGCCTACAAGAAAGACCACTGAGGCAGATTTCCAAGTCAATAGCACCTTATTTTAGGGTGCATGGTTCCATCTGAGATTCCCCCTTCTTCTAAGGCAGTGCTTCTATAGGTTTTGATAATTGGGAGTTGACTCTCTAAGTATGCCATCATATCATCTGCAAAGAGTGATGATTTTGTTTACCCATTGCCTATTCTAATTCTTTCCATTTATTTTTCTTCTCTTATTCATAAACCTCACTTTTCTAGTACAATATTAAATAATAGTGGTGATAATGAGCATCTTTGTTTCACCCCTGGTCTTAGCGGGAAAGCTTCTAGGTTATCCTCATTACATAAAATGTGTGCTGATGGTTTTAGATAAATAACACTTATAATTTTAAAGAAAACTCCATTTATTCCTATGTTCTCTAGTGTTTTAAATAGGAATGGGTGTTGTATTTTATCACTAGCTTTTTCTGGATCTATTGAGATAATCATATGGTTTCTGTTAGGTTTGTTGTTGATCTGATCAATTATGCTGATAATATTCCTAATATTGAACCAGCCATGCATTCTTGAAAAAAACCCAACCTAATCAAAGTGTATTAATCTCATGATAAATAACTGTAATACTTTTGGATAATATTTTATTTAAAAATTTTGCACCAATATGCATTAGGGAAATTGGTCTCTAATTGTCTTTCTCTGCTTTGGCTCTTTCTGATTTAGGTATTAACACCATGTTTGAATCATAAAAGGAATTTAGTAGGACTCTCTTTGCCTACTTTCCTTTTATTATTATTTTTTAAATGTATCATTTATTTGTTTTTTAGCCTTAACATTCACTTCCACAAGAATTTGATGTCAAAATATTCTCCCCATCTCTCGCCACGCCCTGACCCAGGACAATAGGCACTCCACCTAACACTTTCTCCATTCTGTCCTCCCTTCTTTTACCTGCCTTCTTCTATCTCCTTCCCCTCTATTTTCCTATAGGGCAAAAGGATTTCTATACACCATTGCCTATAAATCTTATTTTCAAGTTGCATACTAAAACCATTTTTGACATTCACATTTAAAGCTTTAAGTTTCATATTCTCTCCCTTCCTCCCTCCCCACCCACCCTCATTGAGAAAGCAAGCAAATCAATATAGGTCATACATGTATGGCCTTGCAAAATATTTCCATAATAGTTATGTTGCAAGAGACTAACCATGTTTAACTCTTTTCTATCCTGTCCTCCATTTATTCCATTCTTGCCCTTGACTGTCTTCCCTCTGTAATGTTTGCTTCCAATTATCCCTTTCACCAATTTGTTGTCCTTCTATTTTCTTCCCTCTCCTATACCCTTCCTCCTGGCTTCCTGCAGGGTAAAATAGATTTCCATATCCAATTGAGTGTTTTTTATTCTGCCCTTAAACCAGATGCCATGAGGGTATGGCTCACTTATTCCCTTTGATTTCCCCCTTCTTGCCCTCAACTGAAAAAGTTCCTTCTTGCCTCTTCTATGTCAGATGATTTGGTACATTCTGTCTCTCTCTTTCCCTTACTCCTAGTACATTCAACTCAACAGTAAATTTTATTTTTTAGGTATTCTCCCTTCATATTCAGCTTACCCTCTGCCCTCTGTGCATATCTATATCTATATCTATATTTGTGTGTGTGTATATACACACATATATACACACATTTATATATGCACACACATTTATTATACACACATATACACACATGTATATGTATATGCACATATATGTACATATACATGCATACACCCATTTTGTATACATAGACATATATAATATACATATACATACATACTCATCCAGACCTACATATATAAGCATACATATATGCATGTGTATATTCACTTTGTCTTCCATTTTTTCATTCTTTTCATTTTATTGTATAATTTCTTGATTTCTCATAAAGACATTAGCTTCTGTCTGCTGCATTCTAATTTTTAAAGAACTATTTTCTTCTTGAGCTTTTGAACCTCCTTTTCCATTTGGCCAATTTGTACTTTTTGAAGCCTTCTTCTCCACGTTGGCTCTTTGAACCTCTTTTGCCATTTGAGTTAGTCTATTTTTAAAGGTGTTATTTTCTTCAGCATTTTTGGGGTCTCCGTTAGCAGGGTGTTGATTCACTTTTCATGATTTTCTTTTATCACTCTCATTTTCCTTTCCAATTTCCCCCCACTTCTCTTTCTTGATTTTCAAAATTCTTTTTGAGCTCTTCCATGGCTTGAGACCATTGCATGTTTTTTGGAGGCTTTGGATGTACAAGTCTTCACCTTGCTATCTTCTTCTGATTGCATGCTTTGTTCTTTCTCATCTGAAAGGATGGAATAAAATATCTTTTCACCAAGAAATTATCTTCCATCGTCTTATTTTTCCCCCTTTTGGGGGCATTTTCCCAGTCAGTTACTTGACTTTTGATTCTTTTATCAAGTTGAGGTTATGCTACCCTATTCTTCAGAGGTTTTGTGTGGCTGTTCTCTGAGATATCTCTAAGGACCTGTAAGCTCTCAGTTCCTCCAAGGTGGCAGAATCAAGGGAGAGGAGTTTACTACTATCCTTGTCTGCACTCTGGTCTGTGACCAATCAAAAGCACTCTTTTCTGCCATGGAACTCCAAGTAGAATTCCATCTCCATCTTCCTCCAGCTCCTCAACTCCAGTGCTCCTCCTCATCCCAGGACCACTGCTCAGGACTGAGACCCAGATCAGCTGCTCTGTTTCCCCAGGATCTTTTGGCCTAATGCTCCAAAAGTGGGCAGTGCTGCCACAGTGGCTGCTGTCATCCTGGAGCCAGACTGTGTTCCCCTCTCATCCAGGTGAGAAAGCTTTCTTACTTACCTTTGAATATGGCTTTGGTATTTGTGGGTTGAGGTATCTGGAAATCACACTAGTTACCCATGATTCAGTGCCCTGAAGTCTTTTCCAGTTTTTTGTGCCTCAGTCCATGCTGGGCTGCACTCCTCTTTGAGCTTAGTGCAATATACCTTCATTGTCTGCTTTCCAGGCTGTCTTGGGCTGGAAATCTGTTTCATTCTGTCCTTATGTAGCTTCTCCTGCTCTAGAGTTTTAGAGTCATTTCACAGGCTGTGGACTGTGGGGGGAGAACTAGAGCAGCTATTTCCTTCTGCTCCACCATCTTGGCTTTGCCCCACTTTTGCCTATTTTTCTAAGAAGTTTATATAGTATTGTAATTAATTGTTCCTTAAATGTTGGGTAGGATACACTTGTAAAACCATCTGGCCCTGGAGATTTTTTTTTCTTTCAGAGTTCATTAATGAGTTATTCAATATCTTTTTTCTAAAATATGGTTAAGTATTTTATTAATCAAAAGAGTAGCTATACAATTCTGTTTATTTATTGTTGAAACTGTTAAGTCTTGTGTAATCCTGACTGTGACTCACCGATAGGTGAATTTTTTCTTTTTAGTTGGTTGTAGTATTTTCTCTTTGATTAGACAATTGTGGAATGTGGCTACAATATTAATTGGAGTCCTCATTTTGGGATTTCTTTCAGGAGGTGATTGGTAGATTCTTTAAATTATTATTTTATTCTCTTGTTCTGGAATATCTGTACAGTTTTTCTTGATAATTTCTGGGAAGATGCTGTTCAGGCTATTTTTATTATGGCCTTCGGGTGGTCAAATAATTATTGAATTATCTCTCCTGTATCTATTTTCCAGGCCAATTGCTTTTCCAATGAGTTATTTTACATTATCTTTTTCTTTTTAGTCTTTTGTCTTTCTTGGACTGATTCTTGGTTTCTTGTAGAGTCAGTAGCTTCCACTTGCCCACTTCTAAATTTTAAAGAATTATTTTATTTAGTGTTTTTACCCTCTTTTATATTTGGCCAATTTTACTTTTTTAGGAGTTGTTTTCTTCAGTGAATTTTTTTTTTTACATTTTGTCAATTGTATTTTTTAAGGAATTATTTTCTTTAGTCATTTATTATCCTTTCTTTTCCAAGTGAATTGTGCTCCCTTTTTACCTAAATGAGTCAGACTTTTCTTAAAGTCCTTCTAAGTCATCGAAAGCTGGAAAATCATTTCACCCCATTTTTTTGTAGATTCTTTTGCTCCAGAATCCATTTAGGGGCTTCATTTAATGTTGTTTCCAAAGGAAACTAGGGAGAGCTCAGACAACTTCTTGCCTTTTCTCCTCTATCTTGGCTCCATCTCCACCACAAGAGTTTTATTGTTTTATATATTACACTATTAATTCTTATTGAACATTTATTCTACTAAAATCTCCATATGTTTTTTTTTCAATCAGGAATAGAATTTCATATTTATGCTTACTTAATTGTAACTTACTTTGTTCAACCTAGTGAGCCCATCAAAATGTTCATCAATATTTGTTCTATCAATGTTCTGGCTATCTCTTGCACTTTTGTGTCATTTTTGCAGGTTTAAACATATGTCTTCCTTCAAGTCTTTGATTAAAATTAATGTGATTAGAACATGTCCACACAATGAAACCTGGGATATTCCACTAAAGAGTACCATTTTATTTAATATCATACCAGTAGTAACTACTTTTGGCATCTGGCTATTCAGTCAGTGTCTAATCCTCCCAAGTGTACTATTATTTTAACCCACATTACTATATCCAGATCTACATGTGCATCTATCTGTCTGTATAATCTAGGGAAATATCTGCTGCATTCTCTTGATTCAGACAATAAAGATGTCTCATATTATCTCTCTTTGATAATGCCATTCTTATCCTTTATGTTCACTACTTCCTTTTCTAGGTGTTCATAAATTTTTAAATGTATATCCTAGAGAAAGTACAGTCAATACAGTGCAATAGCAAAGTGAAATACAGATGAATTCCGCACTCTAACATCTCTAAACCTATCCAGAAAATGCACAAAACTAAGTCATGATCATGAAATTGAAGGAAAAATAATCAAGATGTTTTTCCAGTCAAGGTCAGTATAGGGACAGAGAGGGCTACAGTTCAATACTGACCTTTGAAGTGAATTGGGCTCTCAGATCCAGCTTCCATTTGATTCTGAAACCTGCAAGAGAATAATGAGGGGAGGGATCCCAGACCAAATGGGGAGTTTGCAATTCTGTCATTTTGAACCAGAAGAGCTTTACAAATGGATGACAGTATCTGACACTAGGATCAATTTATTGGAACTCCAATGGGGAAATCTCATAGAGGTGTTTGTCGTTTTCTAAATTAGTATACTGCCCAGCATTCATTTTTATTTGAGCTTCACATCACTGATTTCTTTGGTGGAAAGAAGTACAATATGAAAATGGAAGTTGAATAAATGTGAAACGAAAATCTTTCAAGTTATGAACATAATGCATGACAGAAAAGTTATATGTCAAAAGAGAGAAATGAAATCCTGCTTTCTTTGCAAAACTGAGAAGTGGCAAGACTGTATAAAATTCATGATTATAAAATTAATTGATTCATAGTGTATACATTAATTGATGGTAAAGCACTTTATTAGCTTTCTCTCTTATGCAAGTCTGATTCTTATCTTAACAGAAGGTATAATGTGTGTATTGCCAACAGTTGGGAACAGCCGCAACTCCTACAAAAATAGACCAATTACCTATTTATATGCTTTATAAAAAACCATTTATAGTTTAAACTACTCAAACACAAACAATTCCAAGAAAACAATATATTATTTGAGGAACAAGAAGCATATGCCAAAAAATCTTAAGGGTTCACCCAGTAACTCAGTATTGACTTTGTGATAATTGAATAAGCCAACCAAAAGTATGCTAATATTTATAACACCTTTTATATATCCTTGTAAAACCTTTGACTCAGTTCTACCTTCATGGCTTTAACATCTACTGAATTAGAAAATAGATGCAAGGATAGTGACAACGTTGAAGTGTTTGATGTCCATGGAAAGTTGTTCTCTGTTTAAATATGTTGCCAACAGAGTAATAGGAAAAATAATTGATATAAAAATAGACATCTACCAGGAATGCCATTTAAGTGCTCTGAAGAGCTGCCTTGCTGAGGAATACTAAGTGTAGATTTCAAGTCAAAAAGAGAACCTTACCAAAACATTTTATTAATCACTTGATGGCATAGAAGACATCTAGTATATTACTTGACTGTAACGTATGTTAAATAACTTCTTTGCAACATATTGTAATGTCAATGTGATAGCATAGCAGCTGCTATGAATATGCATGCATATTTCCAGAGTAAATTTCCAAAATATAAATAATTCTCATCCTCAAAGGCAAAAACAAAATATTTATTTAGATATCAGAAAACCAATTCCACCATGATAACAAAGAAGTTTATGCACATCACCAATCTAGGGAGCATCAACATCTCCAAAGCTTCCTTCCATTAGACCTCTCCACAAACAAGGTCCCCTAGGCAAAATTCCTCCCTCTCTCATTCACATTAGCTGCTCTTGCCTCCCTCTCTCTCAGTTCTGTCTCACTCTCACTTCCTGCTCCATCCTTCTTGTTCCACCCATTTGGCAAGTTCCTCCTACCATACCATGTGACTCCAGATCCAGGTAACTCAGGCTCCATCACAGCAGTTGCTGCATCACATCGGCCTAATAATATGCAGGAACAACAATGCCTATATGCAAATATGTTTTGGACTCAATAAGTAAACACATTTTAATATATGCCAGGGAAGAATTTTCTTAGAGAATACTATAAAAGTAGTTTTAAATGATAGAAATATGTTATAAGATTGATTTAGTGGTCTTGAGATTACTATGGTAATAGTCCACTTTAGGAAGGCAATAAGCTTCCCCTTTGCAAGAATGTACTCATGGAAAAATACTGACAATAACACTGTTGAAGATTGGTCCAACTGTGTCTCTCCAAATGATATTTTTTTCTACCACTTGGCTTTTTTTCTCCCTGATAACAAACCCTGGAATAATATTTTACCCTGACCTCTGAGAAGCAATTTGGCCAACTCCACAGAGTCTATCAAAAGTTATAGGATGAGAACTCCATCTTTAGAAAAGAATTTAAGCACCTCCCTCCTGATGGAACATGCTCTTCCCTCCTACTGGAGCACACCTTCCTGCTGGTGCATTCTCCCTCTTTGCTGAATGAACCCACATCTTTGGGCTTCCCAACTAAGCTCTGTTCTTAGTTGAGCTATACTCTGTGTTAGTATGAAGGCCAGAGATGTAGGTTGACCTCTTTTTCTCTCTTCTGTACCCCTTTTTCCTTGTGACTTGCAAGAGAACTTCACACTGAAACTGATTCCCATTGTTTTAATGTTATTCTCAGGATCTTAACTCATTAAGGGATTGTTTTCCCTAACATGTCTGACTGGTCCATGAGCTTTCCTTACACATAAACTGGTTATTTATCCTTACCTGGATAAGGACTAAACCTGTTGACAGCTGCATCTACCCTGGAGGAGTAGGGCAATGTAAACTCAATTGCAGAAAGCAATGATGAATAGAGGAACCCCAAGTCCTCTCAGAAGAGATTACCTTATGACCTAGGTCTGTCACAAAACAAAATATCTTTGGAGAAAAAAGACCTCTCTTCCTAAAGCAATAGCAAAGGTTGGCATGAGGTCTGTATCTGTAAATTTCTTAAATGTAACTGAATGGAATTTATCTTCAAAGAGAGTCAAAGTAATTATTAAAATCCAAAAGTAAAATAAAAGTGCTATCCACAGGTGACTGTCCCATAAATTCAGTCAATAAAATGTCAACAAAAAAGAATTGAGAAAATAATAGAATCATGTGGATTTTTTTATAGAAATAGAAGGGTACGTAATAATAATTCAGGATCAAGACATTGCTATTCAGTTATTATGGAAAGGTCATCTGTAAGTTGTTGGCTAGGCTGTGTTCAATAATGTTGGGGGGGACTCTGAAATTGAGATCACAAGGCAATTTGAATATTTGTACATCTTTAAGCATATGTATTTATAGATGTGGCTATGCAAAGAAGTAGCAGAAAAAGAAAGATATATTACTACAGGTCTCAAAAATAAGAAATAATTTAAAAGACAGTGATCAGGTGACTAGAATTACATATGATAAGCTTGATATGCTTCATTAACTGATGAAAAAAGATGACAAAATTACCATGCTGGAAATACAAACCCCCAAATATCGTTTTAGCAACATCAGTTGACTGACTGCATAGATACAACATTGATATTTTTCAAAGTTTAAGAAAAATATTTTTAATTACTCTTCATCAAATTCTTATTATCTCCAAGCTACATGGAATAAAAAGCTTTAAAAAATAGAAACTTATCAAAAGAAATTAAAATTATGTGAAAACAGAATGAGATACTTCATCCTTGATTCTATCTGCAAGTGATATGGTCTGAGAGAAGCTTTCGGTGAGTCTACAAAAAGACCAGATTATTTCAATTAAGTAAAAGCAGTCTTTTCTCCACCTGAACAATAGCCTACTGAATATTAATATTAATTAGTAATAACAAGATAGGAATGTAGAACAATTCCATCTGAACCTAATCCAAAAAAAGAGAGAACCAGAAAATGTGCAGTAATAAATACAATAATAAATTTAGTGCTTTAAGATTTGTACACTGCTTTGAATAACTTATCTCGTTTATTTATGACATGACTCTCTATTACAGAGTTATAGAATATAAGCATTGTGGATGTTGGAAGTATTTCATCTTTTCTTTTTCCTCTCTTGTACCGAAAATAAAAGGTACCTAATAAATATTTGTTAAATTGAATTGGCATAAATAGAAAATGAAAATAATTCCAAAAGTCTGGATAACTTTTTAAGGGTAATCATATTAAAGATTTCTTTTAGTACAAAACTGACTGCTTTGCCCTTCTTCCAGTTTCCTCTTTATTTATATTCTATCTACCTCTTCTTTATTTAAAAAAACAGTAAATCCAATCATTGGATTTACTTCTTCATTCTGGAAATTAAGAACATAGTTTCTCAGATTGATAAAGAAAACTGAAAAAAATTATTCTTCTTTTTATAACTTTGCAACTGTTTCTAGATGACTCACATAATTAAGTGTTTTTATTTATAATACTTCTTTCTAATAACTAAGATTACAGTGGAGAAGGAAACCAAACGTCTTTCCCTTTCTACTTCCCTCTGGACTTAGCCTGTATGATGAATAGATTGCCCAATTACAGCACCAGTAAAATCAACAAGATGTCAATGTCATCAAAGCTAAGTGAGTTCCAAAATGACTTCCACTTGTTAAAACAAAAGTATTTAACAGGATACATTGAAATATGACTCATCTTCCTTAAAATATATTTCATTAATTTGATTGTTTATTCCTTTCTATCAATTTTTCTTCTAAGATTCCTCTACTGAATAGTATTTTTTTCTCCAGAATTCATTAACAGGGAAATCCTTAAAAATAGACAGAATAAACATTAAGGGGTTTATAAAATTCTAACCATATAATGTTCAGTTTTCTGCAATAAGGCTTTGGGATTCCTGCTTCAGATAACAAAATTAAAAATAAATTGCTTCATTTTAGCTTGGGAGAACTCTGGCTTGCCTTGGTTGGATTTGGACTACCAACTCACCCTTCTCAGCATAATGAGGATTTCCTCTCACACACATGAACAGATATTCTCTCATACTTTTGGTGTATATGTGAGCTCTGGTGGGGCATGCTTCCAGTCATCTATGATTTATTGCAAAGCGCCCTTGATTGGTCACTGAGCCAGAAGAGCTGTTGATATGGGGTACTATATTATGTAAAATTAGAGTGTACTTACAGCTGGTAGCACCCTTGAATGCATCCCTAAATGTGGTAAGGTTTTATTTCAGCAAAAAAGTAGAGAAGGATGACTTTTCTCTATTTCTGCTTAATAGAGATTTCCCACTCACTTACCTACACTTGTACCAGAATCCCTAGGTAGCTTGCCATTTGTGTTTTATTTCTTGAGAACTGACCTGGTGAGCATTCAAAGGTCTGGAGCAATCAAAGTTCCGAAGATGGGGTCTTCTCCTATCTGGTTTCTGAGTAGCAGATGGGAGAGGGTGCCTAAGCAGTAGCAGGAACAGGCTGGTATAAAGGGAATAATTGGCATCAGAAAGAAAGGTTACAGGAAAGATCAAGCTTATCCCTTTTATGCAGATTACGCCCAGTGAAGATGTGAAATGTGAAATGACTCATTAGCAGGCTTCCAAGAACTCTTTTATGTCTCTATGAGCCTTGAATATTAGACTCCCTGTTGATTACAGCAATACGTTAAGCTACTTAATTTTTTTTCTAATTGCTCCTCAATATGGACTTCAATTATCATTGTTTTTACTTCATTAGGAATAAATCAGCTGTCCCTTACCCAATTCATATTTATATATTGAATATGTGTTGCTGTTGCTTATGTTGTTTTATTTTAACATTTTCCCTTAAACTAAAACTGAAGTAACACTGGTCTTATGATTAAGGTCTTATGAGCCAAAGAATATGATATTAGAAGTCAGACTATTGAAACTGGGCCAAACCTTAAGAAGTTCTCATCTCCAACAACTACAGCTTTAGCTGAGTGGGCCCCCGAGCCTCTATGCTAGATCAGAAAAATGTCATCTAGTCACTGGACCCTAGCACACTAGAAATTAAATAACTAGTAGTAGCATCTGAAAAAGGTGAAGCCCACAAACTAGTAGGAGGAAGCAAAGTCAAGCAAGACTCTATGTGCCTAGGAGCCACTCTGAAACCAGTTGAGTGACACCCAGCAAAGACTACCAGAAATCAGTGCAAATACAGCAAAACAATCTACATAGCAGGGATACCAAATCCAGTAAAAAACATTAGAGTCACTAGGGTGTAGAAGGAATAGTTTGAGGAGACCACCAAAAGACACCAGTCATCCTTTATCAGTGGAGGTCTGAGTTGCCCAAAGTTCTGTGTTCTAGACATGCATAATCCCTGTGTGTTCCACTTTTCACATGTGATTTAGTCCCATATATTCCTTTCATGCCCCTCATATGCGAGCTCTGTGCACACCCAATTTTCCACAGATGTTCCTGTGAAAGCTGTGAGAGTATGGTTACTGACCCAAAAAATACCTTGAATTTGGAGTAGGTAGGTAGATATCTGCATGACTTATATGTATGTTGGGTGGAGGTATAGAAAGGGGTAACATTCTTATGACTTTAATCAAAAGAAATTAGTAAATTAGGATTTCAAGGAGGAAAAAAAGTTTAATAAGAGATGAAATTTTGAGAGGGCAAGGGGAAGCTTTTTGGAAATTTTCAAATCATACAAATTCAGGCCTGCTCCATCTGAGCACTTAATAATTTGTCCTGAAATTCTCTAAATTGAGATTTCCAAATTACAGTATGGACTCAGACGTGGCTTAGACGTTATTCTCTCCTTGATAGTAGAGCATATCCCTTTTTCTCACTCCTTTCATTATCTGTTACAGATTTTCTCTTTTCTCACTAGTTCAAAGTCCTCTCCTGCGGAATACTACAACGACCATGATATTTATTTGTGTTGTAACTTATAGCAGTACTAACTTTCTAAGATCAATATTATTTAGGATAAACTAACTCTTGTGTCCTCTACTTCACCTCAAAATGACTTTGTCTTTGACAACTATCTCCATCTCTCTGGTCTCAGAGTAAGAGCAATCTCACTGACTTTTTAAGTCCAACCTCTTTTCCCATGTTCTCAATCCCAGTTTCTTTCAGTTCTGTCTCATAGGCAGGATCCAACTTTTATTCTCCTTGAAATTTTCATAGATCAAACCTGGTACTTTGAACACTCTATATACTTCACTAACATTGTTGATTTAACTTAAAATCTAACATAGAATCACCATTCTCTACTAATTGTGACCCTTATTAAACTACTGAAACCTAGCAACTTCTATCTTCTTTCACATCTACCAGCAGAAAAGGATAAGAAATACAAAGGGCCATGAAACAAAGACAATTCTGCACATTGTTAAAGATATCTAAATATAATTTATACAATCATAATTTCAAAATTTCAGTATTCTCTCAAAGATCTCAGAGAGAGAAAATGGATGATTTTTGACAATCTTCATTTTTTTCCCTCACAAAACCCATAATATGTCCTATCTCTGAGATAAGTCCAATAATATTTCTTGTTCATGGTCAGTTGCCATTTTTCAAACATGTAAAGATGTCTTTTATTATGAAAGTCTACCATTTGAAGATCAACTAGCAGCAATTCACTGAAGAGCAGTTTCATGAAAAATTGTTTTCTAACCAGTTTTGGCTATGTTCTTTTGAAAATTTGGCTTTAATAGGCCTCAAGGAAACCCAGAGGGGACACTAGCTTTCTTTGTCTCAGTGAATTACCTTCAAACATCTCTAAAAATGGTTTCAGATGGAATTCCACTTTCCAGCTGAGACAGCCTTTTCTGTAACTAATCAAAGTAGTTGAACTGAGTAAAGGTAACTGGGAAGTTAGGAATATCAATTCTGAAGAGACAGAGGGAGCTCCATGCTCATATCTTAAGTTCATCTAAAACTTTATTTTTTCTGAACAAGTTTGTTTTCATTCATCGCAGAAGCACTCTTTTACTTTAGAATCTTTGCCAGAGGGTGCTGCCACAATAGTCTTCTCTGGCTATTTTTCTTCTTTTTCATATGAATTCAAGATAGGAGATGTCAATGTCTGTGCTTAAGAGAAAAAGTGAACATTTTTTCCCCACTCATGGGAAAGTGGTTTGCCAGTAGGGAGGTAAGTGGTGGAATCTGGCATTAATCCAGCCAAGTTTGACCAATAGATCACAGATAACTATGCAGTATGACAGTGAGTCCCCATGCTTAAAATGAAAAAAAAAAATAGAGAAAACTGCAAAAAGAGACAGGAGATTTTTCAAAATGTGCACTGCACTGCTCAATTGACTTAAGCCAGCCACAAGGAAATTCAAAAACAGTTTGGAGAATGGAATGCAACTACCTCTATGAAGATCATTCTTTATAACATAGGCGAATGGGGGATATTCCAGGGTGACTTATAGCTTGGCATATGTGTTTACCTTAAGGCTTCAGCAGATGTCAAATTGCATCCAAAAAGTTTGGTGAATTGAAGCTGAGCAGGCTGTTTTATCACCCAGAAGCAGTAATAATAACAGTCTCAAAGAAGTAGAAGTGGAAGCAGAGTAGTCAAAAGTTCTATATCTTCAGGGTATGTTAGAAGCAACATCAAGACTATTTGTGGGAAAAATAACCTTTTCGTTTTTTGCATATGACCAGAAACTCAAATTATTCAGTTTTTCTTGTCAAAAAAAAAAAAAAACTATCATGAGGGTAGTTAATTATTCCAAGAGAATTATGTCAAAGTTTGATGCCACCATTCTTAAAGGAAAACAAAAAGGAGTTTTCAAAGCAACATCCACCACCCATCCACAATTACTTTTTACTACTTTTAGGTGTGACTGAATTGCTTGATGGAGAAAAGTGTTTAGACTATTTATTATTGGCTTTGGGGATAAAGTAAAAATATAAAATTGTTATTTTGATAACTATTAGAATACTTGGAACTTGGAAGCCATGAGATAACATTAAAAGTATTATTTATAAAGGAGTAACTTAAATTCAACTCTCTACATGACTCTGAAGTGAATTTAAAAAGTCTAAATTACACACGCACATATACATACATATATGTTGTCTCTGTGTATAAAATTATAAAATCTCTGTAAGGCATTAAAAGGGAAAAAATTCATCCTTTCTACAATTTACTTGAGATGAATTAAATTATAATCATTTTTTCTTACCTACACTATTTTTGTTTTAATTGATGCATTTTATTTGAACACAATATATATCTTGAGCAACCATTCCTACAATTCTTTACAAGTTTTATTGTCAAAAAATAATTTAACAAAATTGACTGATGGTATGGTAACAATAGGCATTGTGTGTCTTTTTGTTGTGTGTTGATTATTAACAGAGAGGAAGGATATTTGCTTTCACTTACTTTATGAAACAACAATATTCTATTACATTCATATTACATGGTTTTTTAATCATTCCCTAATTATTTGTCTTCAGCAGATTAGGATAGCCACTGCCTTCCTAAAGCTCCTTTAATATTTACTTTGGACTTGTGATTTCATTGATAGAGAGAGATTTCAATAATGAAACTATTTTTCCTAAATGGGAATCAAGAACTATCTTGTCACTTACAACTTTAGAGAGTTTCTTGGGATGTGTAGAGGTCAAGTTCTTTATTAAAATTTAATTATATGGTGTGAACCAAAGAGGGTGCAGGAAACTAAGATTTTTTGGGTTCAAGTTCATTCTTCTATTCACTATACTGTCCTTCCTTTATCCTGGTATAAAGTGCTTTGTTTTAGGAAGCAATGGTCAGAATTATGTCGAAAGAGATAATGAGGGAAGCTATGTTGTGCTTACATGTACCATAAAGAGCGTAAAAATATTAATATGCTTGTTACATTTAATGTATGTGGAGATTGGATAGAGACAGATAGATAGACAGATAGAGGATCTATTACTTTTACTATATACTAAGCTCTGAGGATGAAGATAAAGCACTCACAGTCCCCTAATTCAGGAGCTTATGTGTGTGTTTGTCCTTCCTTGCTGAATAAAACCATGCCATCACAGAAATAATGACATGACTTGCAATTGACTTTGTTTTTGAGTGAGGGAGGGCTGTGTAGGTCACCAGCTTCGCTTCTCCTCCAGAGCCATCTGAATCCAGTGACCAGATATTCATCAGCATGACTGGAGATGACCCAGGATGAAGCAATTGGGGTTAAGTGACTTGCCCAAGGTCACACAGCTAGTGAGTGTGAAGTGTCTGAGGTGAGATTTGAACTCAGATCCTCCTGACTCCTGCAATGGTGCTCTATACACTGCACCACCCAGCTTCCCCCCAAGGAGCTCATATTATAATAATGGAAGACAAGACAAAGATATTGGCCACTGGAGGATAGAAGAAGGGTACTGACATGGGGTCAATGTAACAGGTATGGAGAGGAAGGTGACATCCCGAGAATCAAGGCAAGAGTGAGATGAAGCATTGCTGGGGTCCATCCCCAAATAGCAGTCCTATAGAGGAAATCACCAATGAGGAGAGAAGGGTCTTAAGTTGGAGGTTTCCCAGAGTAGTGTAGAGGAAAGAGAAGTATACATACATACATACATACATACATACATACATACACATATACACACATATATGTACGTGTCAATGTATATGTACACGTAGATATGTATGCATGTGTATACATATGCCTATATTTAGTTGCACACATATATATATATACACATGTATTAGTATATCATATGTGTAAATATATTTAAATATGTGTATATATTTACATCTAGATCTAGATTTTTTGATTGATAGATTTTATTTGGAAACAAAACCTATTTCACAGGACCTACTCTCATTATTGTCCTTAAAGGACATTTCCTCAAAACAGCATACTAAAACTATTTGGTGGCATGGTGGCAATGAATGTTATATGTCCCTTTGCCCTTTTGGAGTGTGGTAATTATTGCCAAAAAGTACATATTTTTGTTTTAACTTATTGCATAATCATATTCATTGCATTCATCTATATAATAGCGACATAATCTATATCTATCTACATCTAGAAAAATTACACAGTTATGTATATGTATATTTGAGATATAGCTGTAAAGGTCTGGAGATAAGATAGAGAAACATTGTTTCATTCATTATTGCACATATTCATTCAATTGATTCTTAAATTATTTATTTATATATTTTTAATTTTTAAAATAGAACAAGCAGTTTCATAACATAGTAGGATAATAAAGCAATTATTATGATTGAAATCGTAAATCTATTATAACTTCCTATTCCTTTTAAAATATAAAAATGTATTTAATTTGTGTGTTTATAAGAATCAAAATTATTTAGTTGCATGTAATTCATTTTTATAGATATATTGTAACTTCTCTGATAATGTCATTTGACACATATATGGAAATATATGCACATAAGTTTAAAAATGCATGGCACTATCAATGTTTCTAAGGAAATGGTAGCTTCATATAAATATATACATGTATGTGTAAGCATATATGTATACATATGTACACACACATACTCATGCATATATTAACAGCAACAAAATAATGGTGGAAGACCGTAATATACTTCTTTCAGAGCTGTGTCAGCTGTATCAAAAAACATAAAACTTAACTGAAGGAAATGTTGGAAAAAATAGAATTGAATGAACTTTGATGATATCAAAATGAAAATAAAAAATACACAGATTTCTCAACAACCACATGCAATTACAAAAACTAATTGTGTGGATTAAAGAAAAATATTTAAGTTGTAAAGTTACTAAACACACAATTTTTAGAACAGATTTGGATTAAAAAATTGATCAGTAAAGTAGACATGGACAACTAATGTCAACCTAAGTCATAATAAATAGAGAAAAATAAGTAAAGGATTATCTTAAAAACAAAACCACCAATTAAGAAAATCTTCCCCAAAACGACAAATAAAAGTAATCTACAGATCAAAATTTTTATCTTTTACAACATACAAGAGAATTACAGAATTTGAGAAGTGGCAGGGAATTCAGCAGTCATCTATTCTAGTCTAGTGAAAACATGAAGGAATACTTATTATGATATGCTATATAACTGGTTCTAAGTAGAGCAATTTAAATTTTTAGCATCTCTAGTGGTTAGAAAGTTTTACCTGACACTGGATCTACATTTGCCTTTTTCAGCCTCTACCCACTGCTCCTACTCCTACCTTCTAGAGTCAAGCAGAATCAACTGATCTCCTTAAGAGTTGAACTCAAGGCCTTTCACCATACTCTTTGCTCTCCTTTGGATAATCTCCAGTTAATTTTTTTTAATTAATTAATCTCTGGGGGCTTATGGATTGGAAGTGTTTTGTTTGGCCAGACAAGATTCTGGGAAACCAGTAAGGAGCTTCCCGACTTTGAAAACCCAGATGCTGGTGCTTCCCTCTCTGGTAACTATGGATGTATGGTCATACCGTTCATCTGTTCATCTGTGATTTATGTCAGAAAACTGGAAGCCCTGTCTGTTGATTTTGATGTCTCTGTATTTTCTCTGAAATTCAGGGTGATGATGTTTTCCTCTGAACCAAGTAAATGATATGTGTGCCTGATTAAAATGATTGCTGACCCCTCAAAAAATAATTAATTTCTTCATTTTTAGTTTTCAACATTCACTTTTATAAGATTTTGAGTTCTAATTTTCCCCCCTTCCTCCTCTCATACTCCCTTAAGACAGCATGTAGAATCATTTTAAACATATTTCCACATTACTCATGTTGTGAAGAAACATCAGAACATAAGGGAAAAGGCACAAGAAATTTAGAAAAAAAAGAAAATAGTATGCGCATTTAGGGTCACTTCTCCTTCAGAGACATCTGAATCCAGTGACCAAATATTCATCAGGATAACTGAAGATGACCCAGGATGAAGCAATTGGGGTCAAGTGACTTGCCCAAGGTCACACAGTTAGTAAGTGTCAAGCGTCTGAGGTGAGATTTGAACTCAGTTCCTCCTGACTCCTGCACTGGTGCTCTATCCACTGTACCACCTAGCTGCCCCAGTTTCTGAATAAAGAGAGGGAGTAGGAGTATGGATCGAGGAAAAATCATTCCCCACAGACACCTTGGGAGGAAGATTTGATTTGGCTAGTGTCAGTTCCTTCCTTTTTTTCCTGCTGAAATGAGGAAGCAGTAGGAAAAAAAAAAGTATGTCAGTTTGTTCCACAGTGACACCTGCTGGTTCTAGATTGATATCAGATTCATAGCTGAAAGGTACCATAGTGGTCTCTTGAGTTAACTAAGAGCCCAGAATCATTAAGTAATTTAGCAAAGCTCACATAACCAGTCAGTGAAAAAGCTAATACTAGATCTAATGCTCCTTCCACTATATAACACTCTCTCTCATAAATAAAGAACTCTCTGATAACCAGGATGTTTGATTAATAATGAAATTCACCGAATAACAAAATTTCAGGTTGTAAAGGACCTCAGAAGGCTTGATTTTGATTCATCCTAAAACAATAATCTTCTCTACAACATCCCACAAAAGTGGCTATTGTAACAGAATATCACCGTTAACCTTGCTGAATAATGAAAGTTCACTATGTCTTTGAAAATGTCACCATTACCAAGTAGGAGATTGAACTTACCTTTCTTTTTCACACATATACATACACTATATACCCATAATATATATATGTATATATATATATACATGTAGAGATAATGTCAATATTTTAATCTAGTTATATTATCATAAAGCATCAAATTTGAATTTGAACATTTAGGATATTAAACACTCAGTTTTCCCTTTAACGAAGTAGAATTTACACACCCTATACACATTAGTGATTTAATGTAATCATTTGTAAAATAGCATGTGAGAAACACTTGAGAAGCATCACAAACAGCTTCTGTGTATGGCCATATAGATAGAGAATTTTTTTTTCAGAAATTAATCATTCCATTTCTCTCATATGCTCTGATTTTGATCTGCGATGAACTGCTGACACATTTGCTGCACTGTGGGGATAGCACATATGTTATACTGTGATGTTGCAAAATTAAAATGTGAGTTTGATTTCTGCTCTCTGTGTCTGTTGATTTACAAAGTAACATTATAAAACTTTGTAACCCAAATTCTGGACTGATGTATAGAGAATAATTTGATAAAATATCCTTTCTTTTCCCTTTTTAAAAGCAAAGGTACACTTCAAATATTGGAGAAGCACCAAAATGTCATCTTTACGAAATGTCTCATTATAATTCTGCTTCTGAAAGCCTCACTCTTATAAATGGCAGAGCAGCAGGGGAAGAGAAAGGGTGGGGAAGACTGGCTTCTTCCTGGCAAATAGTGTTCTGCCTGCTGCCACAAGTAAATTTAAGAGCCAAAGAGGTGGCAAAAAGTAAGAGTCCATATGGTCAGGGCTCTTTTTATCCATAAGGTGCAACCGCAGTTTTCAGAAGTTTTGCTGTTGTTCCAGAAATGCTTTTTTTATGTGAGAAACCTAGTCTTCTAAAAGAAACAAAGTCTTTGGGCTGTAAAATGAATGTGACCTTTCCCTGATCTTTCCATTTCTCCTTACTCTCTTTCCAATAGCATCTTTGACACATCTTGATAGAAAAATTGAAGTTGGGGAACTTTAGATTAACACACTCCTTTGGAATTTGTCAAATAGAACCAGGAAGGCAAAACAGGAGCTTAACCTGTCTATTCTATGTTTATCCTTTGTCATAGGTGGGCAGAGAACACAGGTTTCCTGCATTCTTCTGTGCTCTTAGTGTTTTCTTCATTTATCTAGGGCATCTGCAATTTGTATTACTAGTTTGGGGTCCACATAGACAAGGCAGTCACAATAACGTTCACTGCCTTGTTAACAAATTTCACGAAGTCCATGGAAGTTGCATCCTCTCTTTCAGTGTAAGTGATATACTCTTTTTTATATTCATAAATTATGAACATATATTAAAAGAGCCCTCAAGGTCCAACTAGTCGATTCTAGGTCCCCCAAAGAATTGTGTCTACAACGTGTTTGGTGATTAGGTTGCTCCTATCCAGCCCAGCCTTTACTTGAACATGTCCAATTAGGGGCAGCCCACTGTCTCCTAGGTAATCATTTCCCTTCAGGAGAGCTCTAATTGTTTGGAAGTGCGTCCTGGCAGCAAGCCTAAATCTTCCTCTCTGTAACTTCCACCCACTCCTCCATCAACTCTCTGAGGTCAAGCCAGACGAGTATAATTCCATATTTCTTTCTATTAAAAAAAATAAAGCTTTTTTTTAAAGTTTTGAATAAACTCCTGAAATATGCACAAGAGCACCAGTGAACTTGGATGAATAATCCTTTCAGAGAAATGAAGGAGAATTAATTCATATATAAGAAAAGTCTCGAACTTAAACTTATTGACCATTCTAAAAATTCAGTAAGAAGTATGAGATCTGAAAAGATAAAGTTTGCCAACTTCATGCTGGAATTGTTATAAATAAAGTTAGTGGTTAAAATAAAAAAAAACAAAGTAACATCAGAGTGCAAGTAAATGAAATTTTTCAGTAAATCTAAAATTAAGCATCCCATAAAAATAAAGTGCTGGGTTTTGTTTGTTTGTTTGTTTGTTTGTTTTGTTTCATTTTGTTTTTTTGAGAAGTAGGTACTTTCTAGTTGTCTGAAAGTTCACTGGACTATAAAGTTGTTGCATAACTGATCCATCTGAAGGGATGTTGTATTTATATATTTGTATATACACTCAGAACAATGATTTCTTAACATATTCAAGATCGGAGATTGTATCTTATTAAATCTCTCAAAGTTAGTAATGTAACAAGTAAAAAATTCACCAAAACTTTTGAACTAGACATTAGCTTAGGGGTCTGTGAGTTCTGAATTAAAACTTAAGCCAAGAAAGGCTGACTAGGAATTTAATGGAATAAGCTGATTCTGTCAACGACTGAATTTGAAAATCAGAACTGGTATTATGCCAAACACATCACATGATGAAACCCTGTGCTTTCCCTTCATAATTATGGAGTAGAGAGGCACATTAGCTAAGTGGATAAAGAATTAGCTGTGAAGTCAGGAAGATCTGTGTTTAAAACCTGCCTCTGACACATACAATATCAGGGAGTCAATAAATATCTATCAAATTCCTACTAAATGCCAGATACTGTGCTAACAACTGGGGATTCAAAGAAAAGGCAAAAAAACCCAAACAAACAAAAATCCATTCTTTCCTCTTAAGGAGCTCACTGTCTACTGGAGGAGACAGTATGCAAGCGACTATGTGGGAACAAGTTATATACAGAATTAATTGGAGATGATCAACAGAGGGAAGATATTAGAATTGAGGGATTGGGAAAGGCTTCCTGTAGATTGATAGGATTTTAGCTAAGAATTGAAGGAAGTCAAGGAAAATTTCCAAACATGACAAAACGGGAGATGTGTGAAGTTGGGAGATGGAGGGACTTGTTTGAGGAACAAGGAGACCAGTGTCACTGGATTGCATAGTACATGATGAGGAGTGGATTGTAGAAGAGGTTTAAATTGTACAAAGACTTAAAAGTTTGATTGGGGAGAGTAAGAAAGTGTGGGACCGTGCAAGTAACAACTTCCCAATGCTACAGGCAAATCTCTAAGCCTATAAATTACAGACAAGTTGTGGATGCGTAACATGGAAAGAGTTTTCAAACTTGGGAGTTCATTCCACATGAAATCATTAGATAGGACCTAAAGAAAAAATAGGAAGAAAATAAATAAAAACATTAAGGATTTTATTTAATAAATATTTGAACCAAATTGCAAAAACTTTATAAGAATGCCTAATTATACCTCCAAAGTATTATACAAATGAGTTCCTTTATTATATAAACACTTGGCTATATGCCTGTATAACTGAAATGAACTGATCTACTTTCAGTTCTTTTTTTTAAAGAAGCTTTCATGGCAAAGTCAGTTGTTATTTCTCTCCTTCTTGGCATTGTCTCCTGGATGTGAGCACTGCCTATTTTTCCTCACCTTTAATGCAGGGCATTACTTTGACAGGTGGAAATTATAAGTCCAGTGAAAATAAGCAACACACTGCTAAAAAACATAAAACATTAGTCACTAAGAGTCAGTTTGGATCCTCAGCATCCTCTAGATTTACCTCTAAGAAGCTTGTGCTATGACAGGCCATATTTCTCATATTATCAAACCCTGAAGGATTGTCTCAGTTAAAAACATACAGTGGAGAACCTAAATTTCAGAAAAAAACATCAGAGGAAGTGCCAATACTTGATCTATATCAGCTTTAAATGCCCTCTGAAATCTTAATGTGTTCAATGAATTGTGATTTCAAAGCAAGGCGTTCCTTTCTTAATTATCTGTTTAACTAAGGACGTTGAAGGCATCTTAACCAGGACACAGAATTTAATCTGGTTGTTGTGACTACGAATAACGACTACATAATTCCTAAAATATTTAGCTTACTTGTCAAAAATGAACAATTGAGAATTGTAGCTCTTGACATCCATTACACAGATAGCGTGCTCTTACTAGGGAAGCTATTTATACTTTTGGACATGGTTCTCAGAGAGCTTTCCAATCCTGAATTATGAGCACTCTGGACCTCTAATGGAACAAGAAAGCAATTTATTCTTCTTTACATGAAGCTTAGACTTGTGTTCTAAGTTCAAGGCGACTAGCATAGCCACTGAGTTCTCATAATTAGTGCTGCTAGACTAAAACACAATTGAGACATTAGAGTTGTTTCACCACATTTGTTGCGTATGTCTATATCTAATCAAATTAATTTCCCCTAGACATGCTTTGTGATATAGCTCTAGAAGAAATGCCAATCAGAAATTCTCAATTTCCCCAAAGCTGAGAACTTCTAGGAACAATCCTGTAGTCCAAAACATATGTGTACTGGAAATGGCCAGGTTAGGGTTTATCCTTAGACATGCCCAAAACATACATACATATATATATGTGTGTGTGTATACTTATATGCATTTGTGCATGTGTATGTATGTATGTATATAGTCTGTTTATTAAATCTGTAAATTTATATTTGAAAGATTGTTTTTCTCATTCTACTTACTGGGGAGAGGGGATTAGGGTAAGAGGCCGGGAAAGAATAACCAACTTTTCAATCCCCTATTTGGGTGATCCTATTTTCACAAGGCATAATGAATGATAATAGAATTAGAGGCCTTCCAAGGCCTCAGTTCACAATAATATGACATTTGGCAATGAACAACCTTTCTAAAGTTCAGGAACTGCATTAAAAAGAGTGTTTTAAAAGGTATCATTAGAATTTAGGTGGAAAACTGTTACTGAGCATTTCAATTACACAGCTCCATGAGTGTCAGTAGGAAATAATAGACACAAATTACTTGTATTGACTCCTAAACATCTCTTCAGCGGGGCTGAGGAATGATGTGGACTTGTATGTTGTCACAAAATTGGAAACATTCAAATAACTATGATAGTCATTGCTTTCTCAAAAGGCCTTTGTTGGGGACCTTGTTATACTGATTACAATTCTGTTAGCATTTTATTAGCATTTTCTACACTTTTTCTGGTGCTGTAGGTATATCTCATTTCTTTAAAACTTACCCAATAGTTAGAAGCCAACAATATAACAAAGAATGTTTGCTCTTTCCATAAAATATGTTCCTTTTAATTAGCCCACAAATGCTTGTAGTATATGAATAGTGTTATCGATGTGGCATTAAATCATGTTTTTATTATGCAGAAATTAATGTTTACCATTTGTATACACAGGCGTACAGGTTATGAAGTTTGAATTTCAAAAATGTTCATAATCATTTATTCCTCTAGCATGTTGCACATATGTAACATATATATACATATAGAATACACATACATACACATAGTTGTATATATGGGTATTTCCTTTAAGGAAAATTCAGAGGCTTCCTTTTTTTCTATTAGATTTAATTAGATGTAGATAATTGCCTTGATTTCGATTGTCTTCTTTTGTTTCCCAAGATGATTTTGGCAAATATATGAAGTGTTTGTCACTGTTTTTGTTTATGGTGGCAAGATGGTTTTCTTTTTTAGGTAAAATCTTTCCTGGTGTTTCACAGAGTCTAAATTAGCTCGCAAACAAATAGTGCATCCTGGAGGCCAGAATGGCATTTATCACACTAACAGAGATATTGCTCTATGGATTTGAATGGTATTCAGCTGTCACATTTACTCATATGAACTGATAAATTTGTAATGGCTGACAGGCAGAAATTGATTTATGAGTCTATGGGAATGGAATAGAACTTCTGAAAATACTCTTATTATAAATGTGCAATTTTTCACAAGGACTAGCTTGCCTTAATAAACTTGAGAATAGGTTTGATTTCATTCAGAATTAATGTAGTTTGAAATTGAAATGAGTCTCACTTCCTGAGTCCAGGAGATCGACTGACATTTCTAGTATTGCATCTAGTGAGATAGATAAACACTTAGCAATATATACATTATATAGTGCTATATATTATATGAAGATTATATAATATTTCACTAGTTCTAGTATCTCTATATTATACATTCCTATATATGGCCCACTGACATGTACAAGGGATAGTAAGTGAATTTATAATTTCCTTGATACTACAAACTTCCAAATGAGGAAATTCCTTCTACCAATGTAGGTCAGCACCTTGTCTGTTACATACGGTCTTAATGAGTTGCCTGGACCACTAAGAGACTGAGAGCTTATTTTTCTTGCTTAGGGTTATATGTGCATGTGTGTGTATACATTCATGCATATTTATGTACATATGTGTGTTTGCATTGTAGATGTAAGATCATTGTACACATGCATGTGTGTACATGCACACATATATGTATTAATGGCATTCTAAAAGTCAATACAATTTAAAATTTTTGAGTTATGTATTTAATTTCATTCTGACATTATAAAGGAACCATTGATGTTCCTATGAAACTAAATCATTGTGTCTACTTCCTCTCCCCAAAGAACTTTTCTACTTTGGTCCCAGGAATATGGAGAGACAGCATTTAATCCAAGAATTACCTAATCTAATGAAAGGAGAGCTGGACTCCTTATTCTCACTCTTTTTAGCTAATTCAGTTCCACCCTGGTATCTCAAAGACAAGTCATTTAATGGTCAGATATTGATTTAATTTCTAGAGTCTCCTTGAGATACTTAATATACAATAGTAATCAGGCATAAGATATGTATATAATTCCTATACATAAATGAAATGCTAAAAAACACAGAAAACTCATACCTCACACTGAGAACATGGCAAAAAAAGAATTCACTAACTTAACCTTAAACTACTATACTATCTCTGAAGACTGATACTTAAAACTCATTAGAAAATGAATCAAGTCATGAGATTGTCAAACAGGCATGGATATATTCCACCTTACTTTTGAATTATACAAGCAATTCGTATTCATTCTTCTGCAGGCAGTCATCTTTTAAGATGAAGCAGTATTTCTTGCCAAAAACTAAGTCCTACTCAGGAAATAAAGCACAAAGAAGAAGAGATGGCCAGGGGCCCTGGTATAAGCTCTTCTAATTGAGTGATTTTATTCTTGCCATCCTATGGAAATGGGCACAACGGAGCTGGGATGGAAAAGGGTACTATCCTTTCATTCATACCTCAAAGAAAGTGTAAGCATTACTTGATGATCACAGAAGGTTGAAAAAGAGAGCAAAATGGAAGCTATGTCTCCATTTTAGCTTACAAAGCCCGCACCTCTTAATGTAATTATGGGGTAGATAAGGAGCAAGGGACACCTCAGGCTTTGCTGTATCATACTGATGTGCCATGTCCTTTTAGCACATGGACAGAAGCAGACAAGAAGTTGATCATTCCCCAAAGGATCAAAGTACTGGGTCACTGCTTCATTGGTGTCTTTCGTTTTCGAGAAAGCTTTGTGAGCATGCTTCCCAAACTACCTCAAAGGAAGTCTAGTATGTTTTTTTACAAACATACACACTCAGATAAAGGTGAAACATAAGATAAAATCTTTATCATAAGTACAATGAATGCATAAAGCAAATTTTATTTTGTTAGAATGTGTAAGGTTATTAATAATGTTAGTTTTATTTTAGGTAGGAAATTGGTAATGAGAAAATACTTAGAAATCCTAATGAATTTTATAGAATCATAGATTTAGAGCTGTTTGGACCATCAGTCAGTCAAGAAACATGTATTAAACACTTGCTGTGTGCCAAGCATTGTGCTTTTGTACATTAATGATAAAAAGAAAAGGAAAATCTAATCCTTGCACTTCAGGAGCTCAGAGTCATTTCATTTTACATAATAGGAAACAGATTCAGAGAGGTTTTTTTGATGTATCCATGGTTATATAGCTAGTAAATTGCAGAAATGGAATTTGAACCTCAGTTCTTTGACTCTAAATACCTCACAATTTTCACTGTACTATGTGACCTTATTACTAAACTCCCAACTTGCTCAAATAAGATTGTAGTGGAAATTATTCATCTCCTTTAATAAGCATGCATAGCACAATAAGTCGATGCTATATCTAGATTCATTTACACAAGAGGTAGGCACTTCATTGACTTGACAGAAGGATTCCTCAGTAATTAATAATCAATAAACATTTTTATTAAACACCTACCAAGGGCCAGGCACTGTGCTAAAAGCTGGGGATATAAATAAAAAAGACAGTCTTACCTTCAAGGAACTTATGGGTTGGGGAGGAAGGTAGATCAGCGGAGGGTTCATGATGTCTGTAAAATCGAAACCAAGCAGGGCAGCTGATGGAAAGTGAAGAACTTACCTGGAAAGTTCTGAGCCCTTTATAAAAGGTTAGGGAAGAGTTTATTGCTCTGCCCTCCAGCCCTTCTATCAGAAAGGAGAGACAGTTGAGGGTTCTAAAAAGGTGCTGAATATCAAAGCTTGATCAATCTCTGTAATGATGTTTTCTCTAACCAAGAAAAGTTTAGCTAAAAATATTTCATCTCTCCTATTACGATTATCATCTGAATTGATGTGAGAAATAATTTACTCCTGTTAAGTTTGAGATTAAGTTGTATATTAATTCATACTGTTTCTTTCAGTCAATCAAGAGAATATCTGTGAAATCTCCTTACAGTAAAGTCTTTGGAATCAAATATGTCTCCAATGTTGAATTGCATTTCCACCTTAACTATTTCTTTTTTCCCCAGTTACATTAATGCCATACTTTCTCTATGGCTCTCAGAGTGCTATCCAAAGTTTGGGGTTTAGGCAAGTTGTAAGTAAAAGTCTATCTTACTGATGGGATTTTCTAGCAGAGAAAACTTTGTCACCAATTCATATGAAGACGTATTTGACAGTTCAATTCCTGACAAGAAGTTGTTATTCTGTGACTGCAAGGTTCATATATGAGAAGGAAACTGAAAGTATCTCTCTAATACACAGAAAGATCAAAATGCTGTAACATAAAAGCCCACTTAATAGCACCATCTCTTGAAAACTCAGGGTGAACAAACGTTATCACTCACCTCTGAAAAATAGCATCCTGGGTTCTCAAGCCTCCAAAAAGGAAAAATAAAATCCTCACTATTTTTATTTCTGAATTATAGCAAAAGAAAACAAAGTATACTGGTTGACACTTGCATATTGAAAGAAAAGTAATCAGTCTTTTAGCAAAATAGAAGTTTCTAGGGAAAAATCAGAAGCTGAAGAAGTTCAAAGATCAAGGACAGAAAAGAATAAGAAAAACTTAGAGGAAAGTTGGAATGTAAGATTGGTAAAGGTGACCTATTAATTAATAGAATGATAGACCAGATTGATTCTGGAAACAAAAAAAAAAAAGCAGCAAAGATGCTTAGGGTTTTTTTAGAATAAAAATAGAATACCCTTTTTAAAAAAGAAAATGATTCCATTATAACTATTTTATATGACAACAATATAATTCATTTCTTTTAAAAAATGAAATTAAGCAAATATTTTTTTTCTTAACATTTTTTAAAACTTATCTCATTGAATTGGGGATTTAACTGCAGTCTTTCACTCACTTCAAAATCATTTAGTAAGCTTCAGTTTCTGTGAGATATTGTGTTAGGCAAATGGAGGTGCATCGACACAAATGAAGCATTCTTGCCTTGACGCTCTTACATTTTATTGAGAAGGCATATATACATAACGCTGTATACAAAATAAGTGAAAGATAAATTTCTTTTTTTCGGAGGAAGGCTAGACTATCTAGGGGAAGCCCAAAAAGGCTACATAGAAAGTGGAATCTAAATGAAGCTTTGAAAGAAACATGGCAGGGAAAAAGTTTATGAGAACAAGAATGCTTTGCTTTCTTCACTGGCAGAAATCTCTTTGAACTCCTCAGGTCTCTTCAGTCTTTCGGGGTTCTGCAGTCACTTTGGACACTTCTAGATTTCAGCTTTGAGAGAGAAGATGTGTTATGTCAAAACCATTTTAGGTTGCTGAAGGAAAAGTCTCTAGAAGAAGCTAACATGAGAAGAGCTGACAGTTATCAGCAGTTTGCTATACTAGAGACTTTGGAGATCTTCCCCTTTGATGAAATCTAGGACCCTCTTTCTCTCTCTCAGTTGGTTGTTACCTTGTTCCAGTTAGTAAGCTCCCTCACTCTGTACTGTCTCATATATTCTCTTATGTACATTTTCTCCAGTTTCCCGTTTTTTGTCATTGTCATCATCAAATTATATTTTTTTTTCCTACCTGCTACGTGTTTTCGTTGTGGAACTGGTATTTGGTGGGACGAGGGGGTCCATCGATGAATATAAAATCTTGGGCTTCTGCTTCTCACTATTAATGAAATAGAGATCAGAAGTTAACTTGAACTTGAAAACCATATACACTTGACCAATAATGTTTAAGAGAACAGATAGGTAAAATTATAGTCTGGTAATCAATACTCCCTCTGAGGAGAACAGAGTAGCCAAATATCTGGCCCCAACCACCTGCTTCTCTCCTGGCAGGAAATAAAGTATCCTTTGGAGAAGGGTGGGGAAAGAATAGATGAGACATGTCTATTCTGCCTCCCTTTAAACTACATATCAACAACCCTATGCTACATATGGAAATCAGTCCTTATTACAGAAAGAAATTCATATATTTTTTTAAGTCTGTCTTTGTGACAGTTGCTTAATTTAAGACATTTTATCTCAGGTTCTCTTGACCTTTCCCCCTCATGTGTTCCTCTCTCTCTCTCTCTCAATCTCTCTCTCTCTCCAAACCATTGTTCAGAATACAAGAAAAAATAGTTTATCTGAAGAGAACACTGGTTATAAAACTCCTGATTGAAACTGTGAAAGGCTTAAGTGGAGCAGGAAATGTCTAAGGTCAATAATGCCTATTGGTAGGCAGTGATGTAGTAGGGAGAGAGTGTGAAGGGATAACTTCATCATGTCCAGTAGCAGAGCAGTCAGGTGTATCCAATCAACCAAAAAAAGTGACGTAGGCAAATTATTCTTTAAGTGAGTCATTGAGAGAGAAAAGCCTTCAATAATTTATGATTATTTTCAATTTCTATCTATAAAGATGTGAAACAGCATGGTAAAGTGGAAAATAATTGGATCACATTCAAGAGACTTCAGTTCTACTCACATATCTACCACTGTTTTGTTAACAATTCACTTAATGTTACTAAAATAACTATTAAAAGCAGCATTTATATGACACTTGAAGGTTTTCAAGTTCCTGTGTATATTTTACTATAGCTTATCCTTATAAAAACCCTCTGAGTTTAGTGCTATTTTTCCTATATTTTACAGATCAATAAATTGAGTTTGGGGGAAGTTAGTTGCACAAAGTGAGTTAATTATCTGCACGGGATTTAAATGTAGTGTTTCTAACTACAGATTCTGTGTTCTACTATGTACACCACTAAGTCTGCAAAATGGGCATGTAAAATGAATCAGTTATTCAAAAATGATCCTTAAAGTTCTTTCAAGTTTTCAGATTCTGGGAATCCCAATGAAAGATAATTCTGATGTCTATTAAAATTTGAAAATGTGTTAAGTAAAGAAATTCCCAAGTTTAAGATGCAGCATTATTTTCATTATTTTAAAGAATGAAATGAATTAATAGACAATGTAAAATTTATCATAGTTTCTATGGAGAATCATGTATAATTCATGTATATGTAATATTCTGTATAAATATGACATAAACACATGTAGCACATGTATAATAATAATACTAATTAATATATTATATATTCATTATGTGTACCTATGCACTTATTATACATGCTCATCCCAAGATTCTATGATAAATTTTACTTTATTAACTCATATTTTACATCCTTTAAAATTATATCTAGGTATACATATTTGATAAGACTGCAAAAAAATCCAAAATAAGCTTGTATGATGATGAAGGGTAGAGTAAAATGAATTTAAAACATGATACAGCAGCAAAAAGTTTTGATTATAAATTGTCATCGTTTCTGAAGGCAAAAAGTTATAGTTACACTATACAAAAACTCTAAAGATAAAACTGTCCCAGAATGCTGAATGAAGTGTTATACAGGTAAAATTTTTGTCAGAAGATTATAGAGACAGATTGAGATAGAATAAATAAAATGATTAGAAAAACTGATGAATGATTTATGGGTACGCATTAAATAATTTCTATACAACTTGAATGGGAAGTAATTAAGAAAACAAACCTTTTTCTTCTATACTTCAAAAGATCTCTGAATTCATTACTGTGGACCCTCCCTTTTCAAGTGCTTGCAACTCTTATTTAGTGAATTTCTGTGGCAAAGAAAGAAGGAAAAACGTTATCACCTAGTAGCCAACCCTCTGATAAAATGCAAGAAACTCCTTGCTGTACAGCAAGTCTGATCCATGGACAACAGATTCCTCATTAATTATCAGTCATTCTAATTTCACCAGAGTTATCACAGCTTCTACTCCATGGATGTAGGTTTTGGAGACCTAAAGAATATATTTTACAGGAAAACAAAATCCTTTAAAGGTGAAGAGGGAGAGAAAACACTCAAAATGCTGGGAGGAAAATCCCACCCCTATATCAGGAAATCTGATAGAAATTTCACTGTAATTTTAGGTATATTTAGTTGACACTCAGTTTATAGCATGAAAGGGAAAACCCTTTAGCACTATTATAGGATTTGGGAGGGAGAGAGGGATTGTGGTGGAGGTTCAAAGTCTGTTTAGCAAATGGAATGTTCAAACAGACAATACCTAAGACACATAAGCTAATTGAGAAGTCACTGTTCACAGGGAATATTGATATTAAAAATTACATAGATAAATAGCACCTGGAATATATGTGGCAAAGGAATTTTGCACTAAGATTGCTGTGAAAAAACTGGGTCTTTGAGTTGGAGGAGAAGGGCAAATAGAAGAAAATGTGTTGATCTGAGACAAAGGGTAAAAGACAGATAAACATATAATGTTACCTACTTGTAGATTAGCATTTAATGTTAAATAGGTCCACCAAAGGGTGAGCTCTACTAAATTCAATTTAACACACAGTAACTAAGTAGTTACTGTGTTCACATTGCTGTATTTGGGATTAGGGATACTAACTGTAGTCTTTATAATATTTTCATATGCTTATTCTTAAATGAATTAATAATATAAATACTGTAATCATCACCAAGGCCTTGTTGGGCATCACCAGCTAGATATTCCACAGCCATCTCAAATTCAATCCATCTAAAAAGAAAATTATCATTCTATGTCTTAGAAAACACCTTTCCTCCAAAATTTCTTTTAAGCATAACTGCATCACCATCCTTTCAGTCAGTCACTTTCACAGGCTCAAATTAATTCTCTTTCCTCTCTCTCACACCCCATATCTGATCAGATGCTGAGTTTTATTGATTACTCCTCCTTTCTCAAATGTGTCCTCTCTACTCATGAGGTCATTATCCTAGTTCAGCCTCTCCTTAACCATTTTTTAAAGTTTTATTGACATTTTCTATTTCTTACATCACCTGAACAAGCAGATTTTTCAGGCACCAAATCCCCTAGGTCTCATTCCTGTAAGGATCTTATTTCTCTTCACCCATAATGGACTTCAACTATTTATAAGTAGAACCTCCAGGTCCAAAGTAAGTTATGCTCCCTTTTTTCCCATTTTCAATCTTTCTCCCCTCCTTCTCACCCACTCCCCTGTAGGTTCTTCTCTTTCTGAGATCATAGAGGTCACCTTCCCCTCACCACAACTCTCTCACCCTAACCCTGACACATCACTCATTTCTTTCTGTTCTTTTCTCCCCTCCCATGTTGTAACTTAATTCCATAAAAGAAGCATTCACCTGTAGGCACAGGACCACTTCCCTAGGTTCTTTCCATAATGCTCCCTCTATCACAGGAACTTTTACCTCTACCAGATTTCGGTCTTTGCCCCTGTCTCCTCTTGTACCTCTAGAAAGAAATCATATTGGTCTTTCTATTTTTGTTTTCTTGCTGTGATGGTCTACATTTATTCACTCATTTTGCAACTCTTTTATCTGAGGTGTTTGAGAAACAAATAATTTCTTCAGTTCTCATTTTCTTTCTAATAAAATATTTCAAACTTCGTTGTTATTGAAAATTCATCTTTTGTCTTGTATGATTAAACCCAGATTTGCAGAATCACTTCAATCTGGGCTGTATCCTGAGCTGTATAATCCTTCAGAACACATTATTCCATTCCATCATTCTTTTTTCTAGTGCATGTGAAGCAGTACGATGTTATTTGAATATCCTTTCATTTGTCTTTGAGAGCCTTTCTCCTGAAGCTTTGCAGAACTTGCTTCTGGATGGAAGGATTCAATTTAACAAGTAGATTTTGCTTTTGGAGTTTGCGGTCCATTCGTTTTGCTTTTTGGTTTATTTTTCTGCAGTTGCTCTGCGATTATTTGATCTGGGATTTCATTTTCTATGCTCAAAAGTTCTAGGCGGTTCTCTTCTATTCCTTTCATTATAATGTTAAGGTTTTTTGTTATATCATATTCTTCTGGGAGACCTATGATCCTTAGGTTGGCTCCAAGCATCCTGCCTTTGATATCCTCATGATTTGCTTGCACAGCGAACATATTTCTGTTCTTTGCTTTTATTCTTCTAGGTTGCCTTTCATTTCATTAAATTTACATTCCCCAAATATTGCTCTCTTTTATTTCTTTGGTGAAATTTGCTGTTGCAGATTCAAGTGACTCTATTCTGTTCATTATTTTTTGCTGTGCAGAACATAAATTCTGCTTTCATGATTTTCACTTCTTTTTAAAAATCACCCAGGAACATCATGTTGTGGTTCTGTTTTCTCCCCAACTTCCACAGGGTTTTTGTCTCATCAGGAGTTAGATGATTTTTCTTCATTTTACAATATTTGTTTAGAGATGGCTGAACTTGTTTAATACATCAGAGGGGAGGTGATATTGCCTGCGGCCACTGTTTTTCTAGTTGAGATATTTGTTTATGTTCAAGGTCTTTGAGATTTCTTCTTCCAAAAATCTTCCCTTTCTTTCACTTATCTCTCTATCGCTCACTTCCTGATTCCCTCATTTCTAACTGTGGTTTCCTTGGGTATACAAAACATCTTAGGCCCCTCCCACCCTAGGCAATTCGCTCCCAACTGACTTTTATGTGGTCAGGAACGGCTCTGGCAGGATGCTATGTTCTTTTTCTCAGGCTTGGTACAGAGCTGCCCAGTTCTCCACATATAAGGTGCCTTCTCCTCAAGATATGTCCCATTCCCTATATTCTTTACTTCTGTGGTACTGAACTGCCAGTTCAGAGCCTCCTGGCACTGCGGTGTTGAAACCTGCTTTCTCCAACACTTGCAGAGTTTTATGCAATTGTACTTCCGGGTTGCAGCCCCCAGATGACTTTAGATCTTATGGCTAAGATGGCTGTTAAGGCTTCAAGAAACTTCTACCTAGATCCAGCATCTCCATGGCACTGGAAAGAGAGTGGTGGGGAAGAAGCTGAAGGGGTAAATTTTAATGTGACTGTGTGATGGTGCTGGGTCTTCTAATATGGCTTCAGCATAATTACCAGTAACTTGGAATAAGGAAGAAGATTGCTGGATAAATTCAGGGAAAGTAAACGACAAAAAAAGGGTTGTTTGTTTTGGTTGTTGTTTTTATTTTCTTAAATTTTATTTAACTTTTTACATTCATTTTCACAAACTTTTGGGTTCCAGATTTTCTCCCCATTTGTCCCCTCTCCCCACCCCAATACACTGAGCATTCTAATTTCCCCTATCACCAATCTGCCCTCTCTTCTATCATCCCTCCCTTCTCTTGTCCCCATCTTCTTTTTGTCCTGTAGGGCCCGATGACTTTCTATTCCCCATTAACTGTATTTCTTATTTCCTAGTAGCAAGAACAATACTAAACAGTTTTTCCTAAAACTTTGAGTTCTAACTTCTCCCCATCCCTCCCTCCCCACCCATTCCCTTTGGGAAGGCACCAATTCAATATGGCCCATATCTGTGTAGTTTTGCAAATGACTTCCATAATAGTCGTGTTGTGTAAGACTAACTGTATTTCCCTCTATCCTATCCTGCCCCCCTCATTGTTTCTACTCTGTCTTTTGATCCTGTCCCTCCCCAAGAGTGTGGACTTCAAATTGCTCCCTCCTCCCATTGCCCTCCCTTCCATCACCCCCCCCACTGCTTATCTCCTTCTCCCCCACTTTCCTGTATTGTAAGATAGGTATTCATACCTAAAAGAGTGTGCATTTCATTCCTTCCTTTAGTCGAATGTGATGAGAGTAAACTTCATGGTTTTTTTTTTCTCAGCTCTCCTCATTTTCCCTCCACTAAAAAGGCTCCTGCTTGCCTCTTCTATGAGAGATAATTTGCCCCATTCCATTTCACTCTCTCTCCTCCCAATGCATTTCTCTTATACATTTACCTTAATTTTTTTAAGATATGATCCCATCCTATTCAATTCACTCTGTGCTCTCTGTGCATGCATGTGTGTATGTGTGTGCACGCACACATGTATGTGTGTGCGTGTGTGTGTGTGTGTGTGTGTGTGTGTGTGTGTAATCCAACCAACTACCCAGATACTGAAAAATTTCAAGAGTTACAAATATTGTCTTTCCATGTAGGAATGTAAACAGTTCAACTTCGGTAAGTCCCTTATGATTTCTCTTTGCTGTTTGCTTTTTCATGCTACTTCTCATTCTTGTGTTTGAAAGTCAAATTTTCTTTGCAGCTGGTGCTGTGGCCAAGGCAGGGCTTGGCTCTGCTCTGGGTCTAGTGTGCAATGGACCTTTGGGGTCGGTTTTTTAGAGCTCTCTGGAACAGAAATCTCCTCCACTCCATTGCTATGCAGCTTCCACTGCTTCAGAATTTGTTGGGAGTTCCTCTTTACAAGTAATTTATGGGCTGTGGGTTCGGAGCTAGCATATTTGAATCTTTCTACACCACCATCTTGGCTCCTCCCTCCTCCTCAGGTTTTTTTAAACCATTTTTCTTTTTTTTTTTTTTATTCTGGGAGTCTTAGATCATAGAAATAATGCTATCTTTGATGCATAATTTCTGCTTTGGAGAAGTCTGAGAAGTTCTGGGAATTGGAGAAAATGGCAACTCTACCATCTTGTTGCTGATATGATCTCAAAGAGCTGTAATTGACTCTTATTTAGACTCCCCCTTGATGAGTTCAAATAATAAACAACAGTCTCTTCTTTGAATTCCCACCTCTGTCTCTCCCCTCATGAATTCATCCTTTACATCATTACAGAAAGGATTATCCAGAAGACTGTTGTTTCTGAGAACAAATTCCCAAAATTTCACACACTTTTAGAAAGAAATATGTTAAGTCATTTGGTAGCAGGAGGGATCCATGAAGAAGGGATAGTTCTCTCTCATCTAGGATTGGAAAGGTTTACATCATGTAGAATTTAGCCAAAAAAAAATAACCCATACACAAACCATGTGTCTGTAGTTAAGCAATTTGGCTGAGAAGACAGTCTGAAAGCAAGGTAGACTGAAATATAATAAATATAAACATCAAATAAAATTTGGGTGAACCCAGTATACAAGAGAAACCAAATCAGAAGCCTGAGTGGACCCAAAACAAGACCTGGGTTTGGAACCCAAAACAAGAATGCTTTCAGTGGATCCAGGATTTGAGTGATTTTCCTGTGGTCATTTTTGCATTCTTGAAGATTCACTGAGATCAGGGCAACATTCTAAGTTCAAACAATTTCTAGTCACATGGAGTTAGATTTATACAGTATTATAATAAGTTTTATGAACAATATAATGGATGACAGATAAGAATACACTAACTCATGTATGACCAAGGTTTTCTTTCATATCTTCCTACTACCTCAAGAATAAAATACTAACTATATCTTTCACATTTAAATCCTTCTCAGTTCTAACCTATCTTGCCAAACTTATTTCACATTACTCCCATTATATATGCTATATCCCCACAAAAAAATTATACTTATTATCCCCTGTCTCCTCTCTAGACTTCTTGTCTTTAAGCTATCACTGATATCTGTTATGTTCTCTTACCTTCCTTCTAATTGTTAGACTCTTTAGTTTCATTCAAGATTTGGTTCATGTGTAGGATGTAAGAATCCCCCTGTTCATCATCGATGCACAATGTATTTTTGATCTATTTATCAGTAGGTTGTGTGTTTCTAGTATAATATAAGCTCCTTGAAAGAAGGAGTTATGTTTTTATTTTTATTTCATATCTCAGCACCTGGAATAGTTCATTCCATGAAGTGAATTTTAAATAAATACTTATTAAGTTGAACTGGAAACTAGCAGAGGAGATGCATGAGATTCTCTTGCTTACCATGGTTTTCTTGATATTCTGTCTCTGTCCTCCTCCAATGAAGATACGTTTTTTAACCTCTTTTCCCAGGAACAAAATTTTTTAGATATATTTATGCCTCAAGTTACCTACTACCCATAAGCACTAGCTAACAAACAGCCCCTCTCTTCATGTACATACCCCTCTTCACTCCATTACAATATATTTTATCAACTATTACTGTTTTAAATCAATGAATGAATTTTATAAAAGTTAATAATCAAGTACCACATAATTTCAAAGTATTATAATAGTTAACATGACTAGACTAGAAATATGTACAATCCTATTTTTAGAAGTTGAGGATTTTTTCCACCACCTCCTATTTTTTATGACTTTATGTTCTTTCCAACTACCTAATAAAATGCTGCTCATTAGAACTAGACGACCTTCATAAAACCTACTTGGCAAAAAGTTCTACTTTTCTTTAAAATGGCTAGGTTGATGAAATTTACATAGCTAAGTTCTTCTCATTAAGCTTAATTGCAAATATGAAAAGATAGGAGAAAATAAAATAAAGACCAAAATAAACTATATCATAGTTTGTATCACTAGATAGCAAAAATGAAGTTAAAGATTATACTTAACATTAAGTTCTTTGATATTAGAAGAATAAAGTTCAACAGACCACTTAAAAAGACAGCACTATAATTGTTTTAGGTACTATAAGTGTTCGATGCTCTGCAAGGAGCCAAAAGAGAGTTAAAAATTTTTACTCATAGACATGTATTGCATGTTGATTTCATTTTCCAAGCAGGTGTTGATCCTGCATTTAAGCCATTTGACTTTTTTAAAAATCTGACATTTTGAGATCCTGACCTGAAGAAATCTGGATAGTCAGAAGGTGTGCCAACAGCAGCTAGAATAATAAATCAGCAACGAGTTATGGCCCAAATGTGATTCAGAATTCTGGTGAGGAAAAAAATTTTTAAAAAGGAAAGAAATCCTTTTAAAATATTTTCAAATGTGCAAAACAATTAACTTTTATTATCCATGAGTTTAAAGATTGAGATAGATAGGAAAGAGATATTAGTTGCTGAGTAATTCATATATGTGAACTTAGGGGAAAAAATGTAGAGAATTCCTTTATGTTGGTGAAATTAGGATGAGTTTTTTTTTAAAAAAAAAGAGTTATGAGACAATTGTATACTCATGAAAAAAAGTAATGAAATATAATTGTGAGAGTAATGAACCTTTAGTCAGGAAGTGCTGGGTTCAAATTCACCTCTGTCACTGACTAGCTCTGTGACTTTCAGCAAATTCCTTAATATCTCTTCATCGTAAAAAGAAGTTGGTATTTCAGGTCTCTTAAAATTCTGTTTTCAATAGCACCTTGTCTTCTCCTCATTTTACAAAATTTAAATTATAATGCTTTACTTTAATTCATAACTTAGTTTTTCTGTATTTGTGATTACATTGGTATAAAGAACCAGAGATAAGGAAAATTCTTCTATCGGTGTAGATTACCAACTGTTGTAAAGTTTACATTTTTAGATAGTTTCCTGGGCTGACAAAGAGGTTAATACACATATAATTTTAATTTATATGTGTGTTGCTGTTTTTTTTGTTTTTTCTTTTTACCAATTGTAGCATTAAAATTGTGCTCCTTTAAAATAGAAACTAACATTCTCATTGACACAAGACTATCTTTTTCAAAATAGTGACAAATCTGTAGGAAAATTTGCTATGGAAAACCACATAATTTCTCCATTCTTTCCTTCCTTCCTTCTTTCTATGATACAATGCAACAATTTAAATCTAATATATAGTTACCATTTTAAGCAGATGAATCTGTTCTGAATACTGATTTTTGCCAATCTGTCCAAATTTTCTATTGGATCAAGGAATATGATAATCTTTATTATCTGAAATATTTTTCATTATTTGTGAATAGTAAGAACTCTAAGGTTTCCTAAACTACATAAAATCTTTTACTCCACAGAAAAGTCAAATGTATATATTGTTTTTATTATGTTACACTTATTTCTCTATTTCTTTTTCTAAAAACTGTCAACGAGCTATGAGTTAACAGTATCTGTTATAACCCTTCTGACAGAAATTCCCCAACTCTCACTATTCCATCCAAACCCTGATGTTGCATTGATTGGATTTTTTTTTTCACACTCTTTATTAAACTGATGTGTCGATCCTTGATCTTCTCGGAAGTTTAGCTCTAATAGAGGTGTCAAATCCATGTCTCCCTCTTTGAAGGGCTTTAAAAAATTTGATAGTTGTAAATTGATTTTGGATAAAGTCCAATCTCCTTCAAACTATTTTTTTAACCACGGAAATAGCAAGAGCTTAAACCTTGGATGAGTATGATGGTTGATGATTTGCTATTATATCATTTCCAGCCACTTGATGTACATTCAGGCCCCCCCTTACCCCAACCTCCCATCTACTTTAGAGTTCATGTGCTATCACCAAATAAATGCCAAGCTAGTAAGTGATGAACAGTGCAGAGAATCAAAATGAGCAAGATGTCTCCCGTTATAAGCATTGTTTCAACATATGTATCAGCAAGACAAATGGCATTTTGCAAAAGAAATAGAGATGTCTTTTAGAATCATATTGAATCTATTATTTATTACCCTATGTTCAAGGCTAAAGCTCTTACCTGCTTGGTCAGAGTAAATTTGACTCCTTCCTGAAGTGATTTTTCTAAATTATTTTGCATAGCCAAAATTAAGTCATTTCTAGAAAGCTTTTAAAAGATATGTATGGCTTTAGGGGGACAAAGATGTCAAACTGTACTTAATTTCACTGTAATTATAAAGCTATACAAACCTCACTAGTAAAATGTAAATTGTCTTAAAATTAAATGAATCCCTGTTTACACAGCTCAAATACTCCTCTATCCTTTATCCATAAGGAAGTGTAGAGAATCCCTTTTATATGACTATACCTGTTAATTTTAAACAAAAAAGGAAAAAAAAATAGAATAGTTTAACATATGTTCCCCAAACTAACCATAAAATAGAAAGAGAGGGAGGGCTTTAGGCACCATTCAGACATCACCTTTTATTCTCATTGTGGCAAGCAATTTAACTAAAGGTTTTGACTTAAAAGATTCCCTGGGGATGTCTACATTTTTTTAAAAAAAAATTCTTTTCTTCCATGTGTAAAGGGAAAGAGAGCAAGTATGAGAGACAGACAAATTCAGAGAGACAGAGTCAAGTACAGAGACACAAACAGAGACAGATACTGAAAGAGTCTGAGAAAGACAAAAAGACAAAGTGGCAGGAACACATACACAAACACACACACAGAAAGAGAGAGAGAGAGAGAGAAACAGAGTGAGTCAGAGAAGGAACTCTAATTTAATGATCTGCAATATCTTCTTTGAAGGATTTTAATGTTCCAAGTATATGAAAATAATATATAACATATATATATATATGCTTTTATATGCTCCCCCAAAAGTTGTTGTTTGTTTTTGTTTCCTACACTATGTCAAAACAGTCCAGTAGGGAGGGAGAGGATTATTCAAATTTAGAATGTGACACCATATAAACAAAGAAGTCATTTCTTGATTGGATCTTGTGGAATGGTCTATACCCCCTTCCTCCAAATAAAATCCTATTTCTTTCTAAAATTAAATGTGAGTCTGACTAGTCTCAGTAGCCCTGGGATGCTTAAAGTCATTTTGGATTTTAGATAGGGAAAGATTGCACCACGGTGATCAATGAAAGGTTGTTAAGCCTGAAGAGGATTCAGGGGAATCAGATACCTACTTGCTAGATGTTTAAAGGCATGTCTAAACAAAACATTTTTCTAATAAACAAATTTATGAGAAAGGAATTATATAATCATTGAGTGTGAGAATTAGGGGCCCTCGGTAACCAGACAGTAAAGTCAATACTTCCCAAACAGTAGTTCAATTTCTGCTTTAATGATCTCAAAGGCAGGAGAGCACCCCCACTTCTTATGGCAATGCATCCCACTTTTGTATAGTTCCAATTGCTAGCAAATTGTCATTTCCCCCCCTGAAATAAGATCTAAATTGGCCTATTTGCAATTTCCAATTACTGCTCCAGTTTCTGCCCTCTAATGACAAATAAAAGAATCATGTTCTCTTACAGTACCTGAAACACAGTAGAAGATAAATGTTTGTCTGCTTGACTAAATTTGACCTTACATGGCAGCCCTTCAAATAGTAGAACACAATTGCAATGTCCCTCTGAGACTTCTTCTCTCTAATGTAAACTTACTCAATTTTTTCATCTGAATCTTATCTTACAATGAGTTTATACTCTTCACTGTATTGGTTGTTCCCATTTACTAATATTCTTCTTAAACTACAGTGTCCATTAATGAAAACATTTCTGCAAAGGTGGTCTGGTGAGGGTAGAGTATAATACAACTCTTAGTTTTGTTTTTTTTTTTGTTTTGTTTTTTTTATTTTATTTATTTATTTATTTAGCTTTTTACATTCATTTTCACAAATTTTTGGGTTCCAAATTTTCTCCCCTTTTCTCCCCTCCCCCCACCCCAATATCCCAAGCAATCTAATTTTCCCTATTTCCAATCTGTCCTCTCTTCTGTCATCCCTCCCTTCCCTTGTCTCTATCTTCTCTTTTCTCCTGTAGGGCCAGATGACTTTCTATTCCTCATTAACTGTATGTCTTCTTTCCTAGTTGCAACAACAATACTAAACAATTGTTCCTAAAACTTTGAGTTCCAAATTCTCCCCATCCCTCCCTCCCCACCCATTCCCTTTGGTACGGCAGGCAATTCATTATAGGCCATATCTGTGTAGCTTTGCAAATGACCTTCCTGATAGTCGTGTTGTGTAAGACTAACTGAATTGCCATCCCTCCTAACCTGCCCCTCATTGTTTCTCTTCTGTCCTTTGATCCTGTCCCTCCCCAAGTGTTGACTTTCAATTACTCCCTCCTCCCTTTGCCCTCCTTTCCATCATCCCCCCCCCAATATCTCCTTCTCCGCCGCTTTCTTATACTGTAAGATAGGTTTTCATACCAAAATGAGTGTGCATTTCACTCCTTCGTTTAGTCAAATGTGATGAGGGTAAACTTTTGTTTGTTTGTTTGTTTGTTTTTTCCTCAGCTCTCCTCTTTTTCCCTCCACTAAAAACATCTCCTACTTGCCTCTTAAATGATATACAGTTACCCCCCTTCCATTTCCCCCTCTTTCCTCTCACTACATTTCTCTCTCACCATTTACCTTAATTTCTTTTAAGGTATGGTCCCATCCTATTCAGTTCAATCTGTGCTCTCTGTCTCTGCATGTGAATGCATGTGTGTATGTGTGTGCATGCGTGTACATGTGTATGTGTGGTCCCACCAACCACCCAGAAACTGAAAAGTTTTAAGAGTTAGAAATATTGTCCTTCCCTGTATGGATGCAAACAGTTCATTTCTGGTAGGTCCCTTAATACTTCTCCTTGCTATTTACTTTTGCATGCTTCCTCTCATTCTTGTGTTTGAAAGTCAAATTTTCTTTTCAGCTCTGGTCTTTTCATTAAGAATGATTGAAAGTCCTCTGTTTCATTGAAAGACCATATTTTCCCTTGAAGTATTATACTCAGTTTAGCTGGGTAGGTGATTCTTGGTTTCAGACCTAGTTCCTTTGCCTTCTGGAATATCCTATTCCACGCCCTTCGATCCCTTAATGTAGAAGCTGCTAGATCTTGGGTTATCCTGATTGTATTTCCACAGTACTGGAATTGTTTCTTTCTAGCTGCTTGCAAGATTTTTTCCTTGAGCTGGGAGTTCTGGAATTTGGCCACAATGTTCCTAGGAGTTTCTCTTTTTGGATCTCTTTCAGGTGGTGATCGATGGATTCTTTCAATACTTATTTTGCCCTCTGGTCCTAGAATGTCAGGGCAGTTTTCCTTGATAATTTCATGCAAGACGATGTCTAGGCTCTTTTTTTGATCATGGCTTTCAGGTAGTCCCATAATTTTTAAGTTGTCTCTCCTGGATCTATTTTCCAGGTCAGTTGTTTTTCCCATGAGATATTTCACATTGTCTTCCATTTTATCGTTCTTTTGGTTTTGTTTGGTGATTTCTTGGTTTCTCATAAAGTCATTAGACTCCATCTGTTCCATTCTAATTTTGAGAGAACTATTAAATTCAGTGAGCTTTTGAGCCTCTTTTTCCATTTGGCTCATTCTGCTTTTGAATGCATTCTTCTCCTCATTGGCTTTTTGAACCTCTTTTGCCAATTGAGTGAGCCTATTTTTCAAGGTGTTAATTTCCTCAGCATTTTTTTGGGTCTCCTTTACCAAGATATTGACCTTTTTTTTCATACTCTTCTTGCATCTTTGTCATTTCTCTTCCCAGTCTTTCCTCCACCTGTCTAACTTGCTTTTCAAAATCCTTTTTAAGCTCTTCCAAGGCCTGAGCCCACCCAACACCCCCCTGGGGTGTCTGGGGTACTGAGGCCCCGTCCTCCACATCTTTCCCTGATGGGAAAAATACGTTCTCGTCCTCCCCATCAGATCCGAATGTCGGGATCATTTGCATTTGTTGGAAAAAACTCTCTAAAGTCTTATTTTTCTTCCCCTTTCTAGGCATTTTCCCAGCCAGTTACTTGACTTCTGAGATTCCTCTCCACCTCCACCTGGATCCGCCCAGCTAGTGCTTGGTCTCTGAGATTCAAATGCGCTTTCCCGTGGCAAGCTTTGGTTCTAGCGCAGGGGTGGGGGCAGGGCCGCCTCCTAATCTTGGGCCCTCAGGGGCTTCCTGCAGAGACTTTCAGGAACGGAGCGGGTGGGGGCGGGGTGGGGGCCCCTGCCTGCTGTGCTCAGTTCCCTTGGGGGTTTTATTCAGAGGCGTTCAGCAGTAGAGCAGGGTGGGGGCAGGGCCGTCTCCCCTGCTCGGCTTCCTCAGGTTGGAAAGACCTTCAGTATTGAAGATCCTACCTGCTGCTGGGGGATTCCTGAGTCCCGGGCTGTTGCCGCCTCAGCCGCCCGCCCACGCCTCTGCCTCCGCCGCTTCCTGCCCCCGTCTCTGCCGCAGCCGCTTCCTCCCGAGGGGGCCCAAGTCACGGAGACGCTCCGCTCCCCTCCCCTATCGCAGCTTTCTTTCTTACTGACCTCTAGCTTCTGTGGGCGGAGGGACTTTCCCGGCTGCCGGAGCTTCCCCCGGAGCTTTCCTCTCTGAAGTCTGCTCGGGTCAGCTTCTCTGGGTCGCGGCCAGGGGTGGGGGTGGGGTCCGCTTTCCGGAGTGCGAAGGACCCCGGGGACGGCTCTTCAGGGTTCAGTGGAACGGAAATCTCTTCCCCTATGTTTATGCACCCCCTGCAGAGATTCAGAATTTATGGGGATCTCCTTTTACCTCAATTCCATGGGTTGTGGGCTGGGAGCTCGTAAATGTGCGTCCTTCTACTCCGCCATCTTGGCTCCGCCCCCTTAGTTTTTTATTAGTAGCACTTGTGCCTTGCATGATGCAGCCTTTTAATATATTAGATTTTGTATTAATTCATTATGTATAGTGCCTTTCAAAATAATCTAATTTTCCTGCTTATCTCTTTTAACCATGTCAATGTTGATACTTGTTTGAAGTCATGATTGCCACCCTTGAGGTTTTTTGACTTCACATAATAGATTATACTCTATACCTGTCATCTTAAATCATTTTCAATATTTATGCTTCAGTTTTGTTCCTGTAAATAGAATATTGTTGGATTCCTTCTAATACATTTTGTCATCCTTTTACATCTTCTGGTTAAATTAATCCCATTCACATTCATGACTCATAATTATATTTGACAGTTAGACTCCTAAATATTTAATAAATTCTGGTCTAATTTAAAATGGAATTACTCTTTCTGTCTCTTTCTATTGAATGTTCTTCTTAAAATATGGAAATTATAATTATTTTTCTAGATTTATATCCTATAACTTTTGGTTATTAAATTTTATTAATACGTGTTAGTTTTAGCACATCTTCATATCACCTTCAAAAGTGACATTCCTTTCCTTTTCTCACTCCATCAAAGTATATTTCTTGTGTTATTTGTATAACTAATATTTCAACCAAAGTTGAAGGGAAATTTGAAAATCTTTACTGTAAGGTTCAACAAATAGCAATCACCAAAGGGTATATGAGCATATGCAATCCACTGGGCCTATAATTATGGAGTTGTTAAGATGGACTTTTACACACAGAGGTAAAGAAGTGAGGGACTTTCCAAGTGGCTCCAGGTTGTCTCATGTTTATCAGAAAGGTACACAATTAAAACATCCTATGGTTTGAGGCAAAGTTGCAACATCTGTTAGTAAAAACATTGTCTGTTGTAACATTTGTGGGGCCACAAAAGAGGGCAGGACTGAGGTAGAAAAGAGTCTGGAACAAAATGGAGAAACTTGATAAATGGATTCACTTTGGTACTTTACTATCTATAATTATTCCCACCTTTGAAAGAATAGAAAGCTTCACTAAATTACGTGGTTTCACACAATACAGATATTTACTTCTACAGTGTTTGGCAACACAATGATGGGATGTATATAACAGCAAGCAAAAAGTCCCAAAAGAACACAATGTGATGCAAAGCAATAAGAATATGTTTTACCCACAGTAGAATGGGGAATCAAAAGGTTAACCAGGTCCAAACGCACTCAGGGAAATTCCAAAACAGATAAGGACCCCCTGGATGGAAGAGATGTGCTGATTAATCATCTCTGAATTATCTGGGATGTGTGTGCATGTGTTCATTGCTCACTGCTTACATCCACACAAGCCCCCATGTTGGGTAACTAGAAGGAAAGGCTGACCAATTGTAGCTATAAAAGCTCCAAGTTAGTGGCATTGACGTGACCAAGCATCTTCTTAGTGAATGTAGACGGAGATGACAAGTTGTGTTTTACAACTTAAAGAATTTGGAAACTCCCTTTTGGGAAACCCTAAATATCCAAAAACTACTACTAACAGTGAGGCTCATTATTCCATACACAAAATGGAGTTTTGGGCTTTGAAGGGGACAGTCATTGGGAAGGTCAAGTAAGTTTTTTTAAATGATCACAAAAAGATATTGACTCATATTTTAGACAGATCCAAGGTGAATATGCCCTGTTAGAAATAGAGAGCAGCCTTGATTAGCTATGAGTCCAGGATTAGCCAGGGAAGACTAATGTAGATGCCAATATCCTGTCCCTTAGGCTATAGAAGAGTGAATTTTTTTACCACAGATTCACTATGGTAAAATATTCAGGAGGGGAAACAAAAAATGTAACAAACTGAAAGACAAGGTCTGAGTCACATGTTAATGTACTTGAGCCTGGGACATTCACTAGAGGGTATAATACCTCTATAAGTAAAAATGTTTGTATTGAATCATCTCTACTGAAGACTCTTTTATATGGAAAAATAGTATAAGGGAAAACTACAATACATTTTTTGCATTTCAAGGATGTATACCTCTGCAAAACTAAGGATATTTATCTCGTAGGAACTTAAATTTAATTCCTTAGGGATTATCTTCCTTCTGCTAGAAAGGAAGAAGTTGAAATGCTTCAACAGGATGCTGTCTTGGAATATAAATGATCCTTCACATAGTACTCAGGAGCTCCTAGTGTTACCCAAGGCATTTTTGTTCTATTGTTGTGACAAAATTACATGATGTCTTTGTACATCTGGTTCAAGAAAATGTACTTTAGTTAGTAAGAAATATTTTACTGGTCCCAAATGGTGGTGCCTATCTAGAAAAAGTTTGCAACTTGTGACAGATATGTGCCATGGAAAGCGCTATCAAACTGTGATATATGCTAACAAAGTTTAAGCATTAACAGGTCTTTGGAACTTGTGCCCATTTATTTCGTGTTTGGAAAGAAATAAGAACATGCGGTTCATGGTGATTGACTATTTAGTCAAGTACACACTAGTGTCAAATTGGAAAGCATCCAGAATTTCTAGAATGCTGTGGAAGAAATATTTCTCAATAAATTGATTCTCTCCTACCATCCACTCTAAACAAGATAGAGTCTTTAAAAACAAGTCATAAAAGAAAGTACTGACTTTGACAAGAATCCAGAAGAGTAGATTCTCATATTACTGTCCCTAGGGAATCCTAAGTTTGAGAATTTCATATATGATTTTCTAAAATATGGTATTCAGAATTTGCTTATCCTCAGCATTTATCAGAGGGCAATTATTCTTAGATTTTTCCCTTCTAGCTCTAGCTACCTGGTCTTATTTTATTCATTCAGTTACTTACTCTTTCATTACTTCATTCATCTATTATTTATTAGCATATATGAAACCTGGCCCCTTCCCCAATATTGCAACATTGCATTTTTTAGTTCTATTTTCTCCATTTTATTTTTCAGGAATTTGTTGTTCTGTTGAAGCTTCCTTGGATCTGTTCTAAGTCATTTATACATCTATCAAGATTTTCATTAGAACTTCTATTTTCACCCCTTACATTTTCCTTTAATTTTGTTGTGTTTTCTAGTGACTCATAAAGATCTTGTGATGTTCCAACTCAAATGTCCACTACCTTACTAAATTCTTTTCAAAATATTCAAGACCTCCAAATTTGTCTCTCTTCATTTTACTTATTACTTTATTAAGCTCAATTACTCAGAGATATACTGAAGTTTTTTCCCAATCATCCTCAATCAGGGGGTCCAATGTTAGTTATTTTATAATTATTTCCTTTTTTCTGAATATTTCATTTCATATTGTTATGCTGTTGCATTAGTTCAATGTATTGTAAAATTGGTCTGTTTATTTTTCTTTGTAATTTTCCTTATGAGGGTTTATTTCTTTTCTGTATTTCTTTTGTTATTTTTAAGGAATTTAGGATATTTAGTTTGCAGAAAATTCAGTCTCTTTTGCTCAAGAGGTTTCCACTAACTCTTCATCTTGCTTTGTGCTATTGATGTCAGTTGTCATGTTCAACATAAAATTTGATTATTTTCCAGAAATTTATTTCACTTAAATATTTGTGCTCATAAGAAGTGGCATGGTATAAGGGATAGAACAATGAGCAAATGCTTATTACATGATCATTATGTGTCAGTCACTATGCTAATTGATGGAGGAAAAAATCTTACCTCAATAAATTTATTTTTTATTGAAAAGAGGTCCAAAATGTGAATACTTACATGTAAGATATATACAGAGTAAATAAAGGCTAATCTTAGAAGGGAAAGCTCTAGAAATTGTGGGACATTGAGAAATGTCTCCTACCAAAATATCAGATTTAAGCTGTCTTTTTTTATGGAGCAATCAGTATTAAGTGACTTGCCCAGGGTCACAAAGTTAGTAGTATTTAAGTTAAATCTTGAAGGAGATCATGGATTCTAACATATGTAGGTAAATAGGGAAAGAGACAGAAGCATAGAGTACAGCCAAATGCACAGAGACAAGGAGATGGAATATAGTACACAAAAGTACACTAAAAAACAAGAACTAGGCCAATATAACTGACTTGAAAAAAAAAGGAAATAAAGAAACAGTTTGTGGAAAGGAGTAAAGTGTAAGGAAATTGGAAAAGTAAGAAGTGACTGTTATGAAGAGCTCTAGGTGCTAGAAAAAGAAAGAAAGTATTGTATATGATCTTGGAGATAATAGGGGACCACCAGAGGTTATAGAGTAGGGATCTGACATGGTAAGGCTTACATTTAAGGAAGATCAGTTAGGTATCAGGATAGAGAGTGGACTGCAATGGAGAGTGCTATATGTTTGGGAATCATCATGATGGCTGAACCAATGAGAACTTAGTTGGAATAACATAAGTTAAGATTCAACTAAGATATAGAGAACAAGTAAAAGACTAAAAGATAATAAGACCCTGACTTAAGGTGGTGACTATGTGGATGGCAGAAGTGGATATAATATAATAAATATTATATCATATCATATTACATCACATCACATATTATATCATATATCATATTATATTATACTATAAGTAAGAGATGAAGAAATAAGTAAAAAGATTTGGCTACTGATTAGATATTTGTGAGGTGAAAGAGAGTTAAGAATTGAAAATAGCCTTGTGGCTACTAACCTGGACAACTTGGAGAATGGTGGGATCTTTAATGGTAACAGGAAAGTTCAGAAAAGGAGAGGATTTGGGGAAAAGATAAGGAGTTTCTATATTGGATATATTGAATTTCAGATTCCTACTGGATAACTAATTTGAAATGCTTGATAGCACCCAGGAGTTATTAGTGCTACCCAAGGCACATTTGTTCTATTGTTATGACAGAATTAAATGTTGCCTTTGTACATTTGGCTCAAAACAGTGCACTTCACTTAGTAAGAAATATTTTACTGTCCCCAAATGATAGCACATATCTAGAAAACATGTTCAGCTAGTGATTAATACGTGGCAAAGAAAGGGCTTAATGCTATGGGAATAGGGCTCAGGAGGGAGAGTAGAGCTAGATACATGCACACATATATACACATATAGTTTTATATAAATATATATGTATGCAATTATTATACACATAAATATATAAATTTTTACAATTACTATACCTATATACACTCATATGCTATGTACATATGTCTTTATACCCATACACACATATAATATTATACAGAGAAAGAGAGAGAGAGAGAGAGAGAGAGAGAGAGAGAGAGAGAGAGAGAGAGAGAGAGAGAGAGATGGCTCAAGTGGATAGAGCACTGGGCCTGGAGTCAGGAAGACTTGAGTTCAAATCCAGTCTCAGGTAGTAGCTACATGACCCTGGGCAAGTCACTTAACATCTGCTTCTATCAACTCATTGAAGGATAAAATAGCAAACCAGTCCAGTATCTTTGCCAAGAAAAGTCCAGGGACATTATGCCAACTTATATGTGTATGTATTGTGGTGTATATATGTGTGTGTGTGTGTTACCATCTTGATAGAGATAAAAATTAAACCCGCTTAAGCTTATAAGTTAACCAGAAGAGATCATATAGAAGGAGTACTGGCTTATACCCACAATTAGTTGAAATAAGATAAGTGAGGACCCAGCAAAGGAGACTGAGAAATAGTTAAACAGGCAGGAAGAGAGCCAACAAAGAGCACAGCCATGAAAACCCAGAGGGAAGAAAATATCTAGGAAGAAAATGTCAGCAAGTGTTAAATGGTATAGATAGGACAAAAATGAAGAGGATTGAGAAAAGTACATTTTATCTGGCAGTTAAAATTTCATTGTTTAACTATCAGCTCTCTGAAAAAAGTGCTTACAAAGCACTTTCAAATTTAAATTGCATTCCTAACATTTTCTCCATCACTTTTTAAAATTGTATTATGCCAGTTTTCCCTAGGAAAGTTACTTAATTTCTCCTATAACTCTTCTAATACAACTTACAAAAATCTCTGTAAGATCAAGATCTTGCCTGTATCAAAAGTCTATTACAATTTCTTACAGCGATTAACTTTCTTCCCCCTACTTTGGGAGCCCATCAAAGTAAAAACTTTGGTTGAATCTTCTAATTCACCCTTTGGATGCACAAGTGAGCCACCTCTTCATGATGTAGTGAAAATTTGAAGTCAGGGAACCATGTTCCAAATCCCCAAAAGTTCTGCTACTTTGATGTAGGGGAAAATCATTGTAACTAATTTATCCTTAACTTCTTTGTGACATTAGTGGGTGTATATAAATATTTTTTGACTCTCAGTTCATTGCTTATTTGTTTTGTTCTATCATTTTTCATTTCATTGGTTGACTTTTAATTTGAAAGAGACTATGTGGAACTGTGGGAAAAAATGGGATTTGGGGCTACAGGATATCTTTTCAAATCTTTAATGCTGGTTGTGAGATTTTGGATAAATCTCTTAATATCTCTGAGACTCAGTTTCCTTGCCTGAAAAATGGTCAAAAGAACTCAAGAAGTATACATTTCCAGAGAAACCTGGGAAAATATATGAATTTATGTAAATCAAAGTAAACAGAAAGAGGACAGCAATTTATTTAATAACGATATTGAAAAGAAAAATTTTAAAAGATTTATGAATCTGATCAATTCAGTGACTAGACACAATTAGAGAGAACTGATAAGAAATCATTCTATTCAATTCCTAACAAAGTAGTAATGGACACAAAATGCAGATTGATAAATATATATTTTAGATATAGTCATTTTGGGAATTTGTTTTGAAGTGGCTATGCATAAATGATATTTTTTCCTTTTATTATTTTCACAGAAAGGTAGGATAGTAAGAAAAGAAAAGAAGCACATGTTAATTTATAGAAATATTCATTCTTCAGATAAAAAATAAGGTTTGGACTAAATGATCTCTAGAATTGTTTCCAGCTTGAAAGTTAAGATATTATGGAGTATAAGACATACTGAAGGCACATAGTGCATGACCATGCTTCAGCACATAGACTTGTGATGTCATTTTCTCCCTATCAGCACAGGTTACTTAAGATAATTACTCTTCTATTAAGAAAAAAAATAAAGTTTTCCTCTTTGAAAAGAAGTTCTAGTAGAAATAGGGGCTGTTTCAAATTGAAATTCAACAGAATATTGCATATCAGAAAATGTTGAAATTAGGAAAAGACTATATTTCCAAATGCCACTTGCTATCAGAAATCTGCTTCTCAAAGCAATCAATATTCCATTGCTTAGTAAACAACCTTAAAAAATCTTTTCAAGGAAAATTTAATGAATTTTTTTCTTAATATAAATTTATTTATTTAACTTTTTACATTCTTTTTCACAAAATTTTGGGTTCCAAATTTTCTCCCCATTTATCCCTTCCCCCCACCCCAATACACTGAGCATTCTAATTTTCCCCATCACCAATCTTCCCTTTCTTCTATCATCCCTCCTTTTTCTTGTCCCCATCTTCTCTATTGTCCTGTAGGGCCAGATGACTTTCTATTCCCCATTGACTGTGTTTCTTATTTCCTAGTAGCAAGAACAATACTAAACAGTTGTTTCTAAAACTTTGAGTTCCAAATTCTCCCCAACCCTACCTCCCCACCCATTCCCTTTGGGAAGGCAGGCAATTCAATATAGGCCATATCTGTGTAGTTTTGCAAATGACTTCCTTAATAGTCATGCTGTGTAAGACTAACTGTATTTCCCTCCATCCTATCCTGCCCCCATTGATTCTATTCTGTCTTTTGATCCTGTCCCTCCCCAAGAGTATTGACTTCAAATTGCTCCGTCTTCCCATATCCCCCCCACCCTACTTTTCTCCTTCTCCCCCACTTTCCTGTATTGTAAGATAGGTTTTCATACCAAAATGAGTGTGCATTTTATTCCTTCCTTTAGTCAAATGTGATGAGTGTAAACTTCATGTGTTTTTCTCAGCTGCCCTCTTTTTTCCTCTGCTAAAAAGTCTCCTGCTTGCCTCTTGAATGAGAGATAATTTACCCCATTCCATTTCACCCTCTCTCCTCCCACTAAATTTCTCTCTCACCATTTACCTTAATTTCTTTGAAGATATGGTCCCATCCTATTCAATTCACTCTGGGCTCTCTGTCTCTGTATGTGCATGCATGTGTGTATGTGTGTGCACACATGCATGTACATGTGTGTGTAAGTGTGTGTGTGTGGTCCCACCAACTACCCAGATACTGAAAAGTTTTAAGAGTTACAAATATTGTTTTTCCATGTAGGAATGTAAACAGTTCACCTTTGGTAAATCGCTTAAGACTTTTCTTTGCTGTTTACTTTTTCATGCTTCTTCTCATTCTTGTGTTTGAAAGTCAAATTTCCTTTTCAGCTCTGGTCTTTGCATCAAGAATGCTTGAAAGTCCTCTGTGTCATTGAAAGACCATATTTTCCCCTGAAGTATTATACTCAGTTTTGCTGGGTAGGTGATTCTTGGTTTGAGTCCTAGTTCCTTTGACTTCTGGAATATCCTATTCCATGCCCTTCAATCCCTTAATGTAGAAGCTGCTAGATCTTGTGTTATCCTGATTGTATTTCCACAATACTGGAATTGTTTCTTTCTAGCTGCTTGCAATATTTTCTCCTTGACCTGGGAGTTCTGGAATTTGGCCACAATGTTCCTAGGAGTTTCTCTTTTTGGATCTCTTTCAGGTGGTGATCAGTGGATTCCTTCAATACTTATTTTGCCCTCTGGTTCTAGAATCTCAGGGAAGTTTTCCTTGATAATTTCATGAAAGATGATGTCTAGGCTCTTTTTTTGATCATGGTTTTCAGGTAGTCCCATCATTTTTAAATTGTCTCTCCTGGATCTATTTTCCAGGTCAGTTGTTTTTCCAATTAGATATTTCACATTATCTTCCATTTTTTCATTCTTTTGGTTTTGTTTTGTGATTTCTTGGTTTCTCAGAAAGTCATTAGACTCCATCTGTTCCATTCTAATTTTGAGAGAACTATTCTCTTCCGTGAGCTTTTGAACCTCTTTTTCCATTTGGCTAATTCTGCTTTTGAAAGCATTCTTCTCCTCATTGGCTTTTTGAACCTGTTTTGCCAATTGAGTGAGCCTATTTTTCAAGGTGTTATTTTCTTCAGCATTTTTTGGGGTCTCCTTTACCAAGGTATTGACCTGTTTTTCATGCTTTTCTTGCATCTCTCTCATTTCTCTTCCCAGTTTTCCTCCACCTGTCTAACTTGATTTTCAAAATCCTTTTTGAGCTCTTCCATGGCCTGAGACCATTGGATCTCTATTTCAGATGTTTGGGGTACAGAGGCCTCGACTTCTATGTCTTTCCCTGATGGTAAGCATTGTTCCTCGTCATCAGAAATGAAAGGCGGGAACATTTTTTCCCCAAGAAAGTAACCCTCTATGGTCTTATTTTTTTCCCTTTTCTGGGCATTTTCCCAGTCAGTTACTTGACTTCTGAGATTCCTCTTCACCCCTGCCTAGATCTGCCCAGCTAGTGCTTGTGGTCTGAGATTCAAATGCTGCTCCCCAGCCTCAGGGCTTTCAGTGGCAGGCACGGCTGCTATTCAATGTGAGCTTAAGTTCTGGTGCTCAGGTGGGGGCAGAACCGCCTCCCAGGCTCAGTTCCCTCAGGGGGTTTATGCAGAGATCTGCAGTAATGGAGCGGAGCTCCTGTCTGCTCTGGGAGTCCCAGACCTGCACTGCCTCTGCCACTGCTTCTGCCGCTGCCTTCTGAGGGGGCCCAAGCCACAGAGACACCCTGATCCCCTCTCGGCCAGCCCAGAAGTCTCTTTCACTGATCTGTGCACCTGTGGGTGGAGGGGTCTTCGCGCCTGCTTGAGATTCTGTCCCTGAAGCCTGCTCGGGTCTCCTCCTCTGGGGCTGCGCAGCCAGGGCAGCACAGGGGTGGGTCCAGTGCATGACAGACCTTTGGGGTCACTTTTTCAGGGCTCTCTGCAATGGAAATCTCCTCCACTGTGTTGCTGCATGGCTTGCACTCTTCCAGAATTTGTGGGGAGTTCTTTTTACAGGAAATTTATGGGCTGTGGGTTCTGGAGCTAGCATATGTGAGTCTTTCTACGCTGCCATCACCTCCCCTAATGAATTTTTTAAATGGAAATATATCTAGAACAAACTTTTAAAGAACTTCAAGGAATCTGCTGAGTTCTCTCCAGGATTAATGAATAATACATTGTTATATGTATTGTTATTTTATTAATATCAATCAATTCTAATGATACCTATGAATTCACTAAAGGCTGAAAAATCTTTTTTCACATGTTATCTAGAAGTTGTTGGTAAGGGTATTCTAATTGAGAACACCAAATATCCTAGAAGTAATTTCCAGACAATTCCAATATAATCGCTACCATGGGTAGCCACATATATGGTATAATTTCAATAGTCACAAGGCTCTCCTAGCCAAAAATATCTGACTGTCTTGACACATAATCATAATACAAATTATAAGATAGTATTAGTTAACAGAGTTCATAACTTTGAGGAAATGAATGGCAAGACAATGCATTTTAATTCACATAGACAAAGGACCAAAAGGTTGGAACAGTTGGGACAGTATACTCAAAATTTGGAAGCACATACTAGTCAAATAGGAAGCAAAATGGAAAAGCACATTAGATGACTTTTAAGCATGTGTGTGTTGAAGAAGGTGCTGATGGTAAGAAAAGAACACAGAGAATACCACCTATAGCTCAGATGACTATAGACAGAGGACGGCTGAAGACAAACATATCTAATTCTCAATTTAAACAAGGTTTGATCCTAAATAAGTAGCAGAGAACTCAGAAATCTTTTTTAATTCTCATGCAGGAGTTTCTCTAAACTTTGTTGATAGCACTTGCCATAGCCTTTGATCATATAAATTCTGCTGTTACATTATAACTCATATTGTTTTGCTTAGTAAGAAAATTTCCAAACTGGTGACCAATTTAATGATGCTATGAAGTATCATAGGAAATATTTTTCTTCAGTGTATGAAATATTCAACTACTCTAATGAATTTTTGATCCCCCTGGAAGTGAATATCCCTTTGAATAATATGTGTGTATTTATAAATTATAATAGGTGAGCTCTGTAGGTTCATTTTCTAACTGACATCATTTCATCCATTTTCTTCCTGTGTATGGGATAAGATCAAACTCTTTTGAAGAGCTATAGCTCTTAGATAAGAGCCTATACAGTCTTCTGGTGTTTTATTCAACTACCATAGAATCAGCTTCACAAATAAGAATATATGGAAATTTGCAGAAGATGTTGGTCTCTAAAATATGCCCTTCTTTAAGTTGGACTCTAAACTGGATCCCATCCATGACAATTGCAATGTAACTTATCCAACAGCAAAAGTAAATAACAAAAAAAAACATATTGTGTGTATTTGTGAAGTCACATTAATTTTTTTCCTAATAACAGTACTTAATCTCTTAGAATTAAAAATAACAGCAGTTGTGTAGCAATAGTTATTGTATTTCTGTGTGTCTGTAGATGTACCTACATGTATGTACATATGTGTGTGTCACATATGCTAAATAGACTATTACTAAAAATGTCCTACTATGGCATAGATATGATCCCAGGTACATAAAATGTTATTTTCTTACATTATAAGCTCTGAGAGGTGTTACAATCCCGTAATGGTTTAGAGTATATGATAAGTAAAAGTAAGTCAAGTGTTCAGGATCAGCTTAGCTAATTATTAAGAAGGTCATCACCAGTGGATCAGGCAGAAGAGGATTTATTCTTTGCACCTGAAAGCCTATGAAACAAAGGGAAAAATGACTACTGTCTCACACATTTTCTTTTAAGCCATACCATGGTGGAATGACAGAGGAGGTTAAGGAAAACATAGATTTTATATCATCAATAAATATTTAATGATATGGAGTCTCAAGGAATAATATTTTGTCTAATAACTGATAGAATAATAACTTATTAAATATCATTAGAAAACACAAACTGTATCAATATAGATATAGTAATGATAAACCAGAAGACATAAAAAATATTGTAGGCAAGGGAAATATGGTTCACAGGGATATTTGTTTTTAAAATAATAGTTTTGACTAAGGTGAAAATAAGAATGTATGTGTAGAACTTAATACAAAATTGTATGCCATCTCAGAAATGGAGTATGGAGGGGGAAGGGAAGGGGGGGAGGGAGGGGAAAAAAATCTAAGACATATGGAAGTGATTGTAGAACACAGAATAGAAATGAAATAATTTAAAAAAATTATAAAATAATAATGTCTTTGGTTTTATAGCACAATCATTTCTAGATATCCCTCTGGTTACCAGCAATACTGGTGAGACTTCTTTATGGCAAAGAAAAGCAGTTAAGCAAAACCCAAGCAATGAGCACTTATGATCAACCCTTATGTGCCAAGCACTGTGCTAGGTATTTTGGCATAAAAAAATTCTTAATCTCAAGAAGAATACATTCTAATAGCGTAAAAAACAACATAAATTGTATAAGACAATGCAGAATAAATATAAAATATTTTTATATTACAAAGGCTAAAATTAGTTCAAAATGGGGGGGGGCAATAGCAGTTGGGGGAATCATTGAAGAATTCATAGAGAAGTTGATGCTTAAGCAAAGTTTTGAAGGAAGAGAGGGATTCCATAAAGAGAGGTGAAAAGTAGTTCATTCCAGGAATGAAGAATAACTAAAGCAAAATAGAAAGAGAGAACATGTGATGTGTGTGTTGAACACAGAGGATAATTTCACTGGACGGTGGGAGGTGAAATAATGTACAATTAGTTTGGAAAGATTGGTTCAAATCAGCTTGTGAAAGACTTTAAAATGTAAATATAGTTTCTATTTTATCCTAGAGGTGATAGAGAGCAACTGTGGCACATTGAGTGGGGAAATGACAAGTTCAGATCTTCATTTAAAAACAAAATAAATTTTGTGGCAGTGTGGAGGCAGGGTGGGGAAAAAGTGGAGACCTGTGAAGGAAAATAGAAATCATTTTGACATCCAATATAGAACTGCGACCTATTTAGACCACAGTAGATGTAAATGGAACTAATTAGGAGGGAAAAAAAATTAGTAGAGACAGGTAAAAAGAATTTATATGCCACATCTGAAGAAAAAGAACTTAAATAAAAAAACAAATGAGATACCAAAGGAAAAAATAAAGAAGAACCTGATATATTTACAAGTTTATTATATCAAATATTAAAAGAATAATTAAATTTGCTATTCAAAAAAGTGAAAGAAGTCATCCTATAGAACTCGTATGGATAATAATAATAAACGCAGAAAAATATATTGACAAAAACATTCCTGATTCATCTTTTGAAAGACTCAAGGAAGCAGAGCAAAACATTGACTTTCCCTTGTTGATGCTATCTATCTCAAACTAAAAGCAAGAATCACCTGTGTTGGAGAAACAATAGAAGACTTTCTAATATGATCAAAGGTAAAGCGAGGATGTCCATTGTCACAAAAATTATTTGGTACAATTCACAAAAATGCTTGTTATAATGATGACAAGAAAAATTCGATGGAATACATGGAGACAAAGAAGAAACAAAACTGTTATTCCTTTCCAAATACTATAAAAGTTTACTTAGGGAAAACTAGAGATTTAACTAAAAATTAGTTGAAAGAAGGTCTTTAAAGTAGCAGTATAAACTCACAAATATCATTAATCTTTCCATCTGGTACCAAAAAAGCATGACAGAGGTAGATAGGATGACTTTCTAAAAAAACAAAAATCTACTAAGAGAATTAGTAATCAGTCTGGAAGGAGAAAAGGCTCAGATCAATATCTCACATCATATAGCAAAATGAGCTCTATACAGTGGTATTATGATCTAGACATAAAAAAGCAATGTCATGAGCAAACTAGAGGAGAATGGAGTATACCTTTTACATCTATGGATAGGGGACAAGATCTTGACCAAACAATAGATAGATAAATTCACAGGAGATAGACAGTTTTGATTACATGAAACTAAAAAGTTTTGTATAAAGCAAAGTCATACAATTAAAATTAGAAGGGAAACATAAATGGAAAAAAGTCCTGGTAGCAAATTTCTCTGATAAGATTTGATATTTATATTGGTTACAGTTATATAAACCAGAGCCATGGCCAAGGGATAGGTAAAGGTCAACATAAAGTGAAATAAATTAAACTAACCAAGACCATTTTAAATGCTCCATAAAAATTATTAATAATAGAAATACAAATTAAAATGACTCTGAGTTTCTAACTCAGAATCGTTGGTTTAACAAAGATGAAAAATAAGAAAACTACTATTTTCAGAGGGGCTGCAAGGGGACAAGAGAACTAGTAAAATGCAATTTGTGAAGTTCTGAATTGATTCAAATATTCTGGAAAGCAGGTTAGAATTATACCCCAAAACATTAAGAAACTCTCATGACTCAGTGATGATATTCTAGACAAATATCCCAAAGTGATCAAAGAAAGAAGGAAAGAGGCCATGTATACCAAACCATTTAAACCAGAACTTTTTATTAAAGCCAAGAACTGGAAACAAATTGTGGCCTTCAATTGCAGGAGTAGATGAACAAATTATATATAAATTTATTTGATAGTTGTTTCATAAGAAATTATAAAAGCACTGGGCTTATAAAATCCTGGGAAGACTTGTATAAACTGATACAGAATGAAAGGAGATGGAATAAGACAATTTATATAATGGTCACAATATTATAAAGGAAAATGGATTCAGAGAGCACTAAACAGTGAACTGTACCATCACAATTAGAGAAGTCAGGAAGCATTTTTAAGTGTCTCCTATATGCCAGGCATGATAATAGGCAATAGGGATATGAAGATAAGAAAAATCATACTTGCTGTCAAGGAACTGGTGTATTACATTCAGTTCTGGTCATTGTAGTTTAAAAAAGCTTTTGACTGGCCAGAGTATGTTTTAAAAAAGGCAAAGCAAGGTGATAAAGAATCTAAAAGTTATGTTCCATGAAGGTTAGTTAAAGAATTTGGGTTTGTTTAGACTGAAAAACAAAAAATTCAACTAGAATATGGTAACTGTTTTCAAGGATTTGAAACGGTATCTATATTTTTTTTTCCAGAAGTCAGAGCCAAGAGTCATGGATCAAAGTTGTCAAGAGGCTAATTTAGCCTTGAGGCTTCAAAAGCTTCCTAACAGTAAGAGCTATACAAAGGAATGACTTGTCACAAGAGTTTCTGCCTCTTAAAGATGCCTTGAAGTAGAGAGTAAATACTCATAGGTCAGATATGTTATAGCAAGGATTCATTGCATGTTTGATTTCAGCTAAATGGTCTCTAAGATCCCTTCAGGGCTAAATTCTATAAATTCCACTTATTTATAATTTATTATAATTTCCTCTGACAAACATAGTGAGAATTTAATTCTAAGATGTTAATATATTTTAAAAGGTTATCTTTCTCATGTCTTTAGCAGCCATCAGTTTATCTTGCAAGAAACATGGGATATGACTAAAAGATATACAGTAATACTATTACCAATTACTCAAAAGTCTACAAAGTTAAGCAATACACTTGTCATTTCTTTGAGCTTTCTTTTCACATAACATCATCACCTTCCGATATAATATTGCATGCTCATTCTTATTGAAGAATAATATCAGTTAAAAACATTAACTCTGTCAGATTTATGCAGCAACGATGGTATGAATTTCTGATTGGATATCATAATATTTGGAAGGGAAAAACACACAGAACACTTGGAGAATGATAATTTTAGTTGACCAGACAGTAAAATAATCAATATATATCTACTATATTTGTAGTCTTCTATGTTAATATAATTCAATAATTGTCAAATAGTTTTCAACATATCAAATGGATACACTTGCTGAAATATCTCCAAATCCACTTAATGTAAAACTCAAAAGACCCTGGAAAAAATATTATCTTAACATTTTATTGATGATTATGATGATGAAGATGATGATCATGATAACATTTGGATAGCACTGTAAAGTTTAAAAAATAATTTAAAACCAATTCTATTTGGTAACAGAAGCCTAGATAAAAATAAGACCTGTTACCTGAATGACAAGGCAGAGTTTCTTTCTATGTAATACACAGTATTTGAGAAATGTAAAGACCATGTATATGGAACAAGGTTATAAGTGTAGACTGACTATGTTCCAGATATATTCTAATTCATGCCAAGATGGGTACTACTTGAGGAGGTGGGTAACAGTACTAGTCAGCTATGAATTTAACACACATACCCATCCAGGCAAGACTCATACAGATAGAGATGTCCTATCTAGAAGGTCACATAGCTTGGAAATCATAGTAATATCTAAAGAAAGGATGAAAACAACATAAATCACAAAAAAGGAGGGAATACAAGCAAATGGCAAGTAAAGGAAAGAGTTTACATCTTGCACAGCATGGCAACAGTACGTGAGCCTCAGTTCTTTGAACCAGCTCTCTTTACTTCTATAGCCTGTGATTGGCTAGCAAAAAAGAAAATGTCATCAATTTAAGGACTATGAAGTAATACAAATGGTGATGTCAGAGGGTTCCAATGATATACCCTTCGAGGCACTTTGGAGCTGTGAAAAGCAATACCATAACTGTTCCAATGGGGAACACTAGGTACCAGTTGTCACCAGTCTATTGACTGGTATATTGCTCAGTGACTCTGAAAGAAATACATTATGACTTGGAATACATGGGTTAGCAAAGGAATAATTTGCTGTATATTAGTACTATGAGTACTAATTCATTAATCTTCTACCTATAGATAAGATAATTTCATTATCTTCTACCTATATTTATTTTTAGTTATGTGTGCCAAACACTACACAGATCTTAGTTATTTTTGCAAAGCTATAAACATTATAATCACTTTGCTTTTGCTGCAAGGATGTCTTGGAACCAGCTCATGCAGGCTCACTGATTGTTAAAATTTTAGTGAGAACATGTATTTAAGTATGAACATGACCTTGGAAACGGGCAAACACTACACATCAGCGCATAATTTATTATTTTGTTGAAGGTCTAAAATTAAGAAAATGATGAAGAATATGCTAACAATGCAGATTGCTCTTAAAACTGTGTTGTCTTTACATTTTCTTCCCAGACAGCTGGTTGTAAAACACTTACCAGAGCACATGATTGCCCAGCAAATATATGTTTAAAAATAAATTAAAATATAAATATATGAAGTAATATAATGTAATAAAAATAAATATAAATAAATAAGATAGATAAAATAACAAAAATATGTGTTTACAATATAGGGATGTGTATATGCTATCAAATATGTAAATATAATATATTCTGCAGGTAATTACAGCCTTAGCCAATGAAGCAATCTGTCAAATCATACTTTACACTTTGCTATTTCTTGCTGTGTGTATACACATATGTGTATGTGTGTATACATATACTGTATATAATGTGTATATCTGTATATATCTATATGTGATGCATGTATATATGTATATAGATATATGAATATGTGTATGTGTGTGTGTGTGTGTGTGTGTGTAACACCACAGACTCAGGGCTTCAAACTGAGATGTTAAATTAGTCATCTTTATTTTGTTAAGAGCTGCTGTGCATATTTAAAATTAAGTTACTTTTTCAATTATCAAGAATTGATTTTTCTCCCTTCTACCTACTTCCATTAAAAAAAGAAAAGACTCTTGTAACATATATGAATAGTCAAGCAAAAGAATTTCCCATATTAGCCATATCCAAAAATGTGTTTTATTATGTATATACACTTTATCATTTCTGTCCGGAGGTAAATAGTATTCTTTACCATTGGTCCCCTGGAATTCTAGTCAATCATTTCATTGACTGAAGTCTTTAAGTCTTTCAAAATTGTGCATTGTTACAAAGTTGATATAAATTTTTGCCCTGTTTATATTTACTTCATTCCTTATTAATTGATACAATTCTTCCCAGAGTTCTCTAAAACTGTCTCTTTCAGCATTTCTTATAGCACAATAGTATACTGCTACATTTCTATGCCATGTTTCATGCAGACATTTCCCAAATGATAGATAATCTCCACACCTTAGTCTTCAGTTGTTTTGCTGCTATAAAAAGAGCTGCAATAAGTATTTTTGGATATACAAGACCTTTACCTCTTGTTCTGATCTCTTTGGAGGACATACCTACTATCTTTGGGTCAAAGAGTACATACAGTTAATATCCTCTTGAACAGACTTCCAACTTGCTGTACCAAAATACAGCTTCACTAACAGTGCATTAATGTGCCTGTTTTCCCACAGTTTCTCCAAAATCTGTCATTTTCCTAATGCATTATAATTCCAGAAGCCTAGTTTACCATAGCTGATTTTATGAAGGACTACAAAAATTCAAACCCCCGGAGAGTAATGTAACAGTCCATCCAGCAAGGTTAAGATTGGCTTCCTTGGAAGAGGGGAGAAAGAGTGGCTAAGTCATTAAAGATCCTGGGAACTATATTTCTTCTCAGCTTGGGAAAACCAGAATTAAATGGAAAAGTGCTGCCCTGCCTTCACCAGTATAAGTTTTAAACTTTCTCTGGATAGAAAAGAATATGAATTGCCATAACTGATTATGAATTGAGATTCTAAGATTCTTTAGCACAAGACACTGGGGGGAGCAAGTAGAAAGGAACTTCTCTAAGGCACTAGAGAGCTGCCCAAGATTTGAGGCTATGAATTTTTCCAAACAAACTACAGGGGATTTGCTAATGACAGTAGAGAGTAAACTATGAAGAGAGTGCAAGAGGGATTTCCCATATCCTTTCCACACAAGTTTCTAGGGAAAAAAATTCTTGTTAACCAAATTCAAGGAGAATTATTTGTAGAGTAGAATGCCAATGGCATAGGGCACTCCATGCTGGTAAGTGAATCAATTAAGGAGACAAAATTATGGATTAAAATGATGTTCTCCATAGAACTTCAGGATCATAGACCCCAGAATTCATCTAGTACAATACCCTTATAACACAGGTGAAAATACTGAGGCCCAGAGATTGAAACTTGCTTAAGGTTACATAAGTAGTGAGTGGAAGAGAAAGGATATGAACTTTGTTCTGCTGACTTTACTTCTTGCTCTCTTTTCATTGTAAATAAAGATATTACTAAATAAATTATAGAGGGTATTACTTTTAAAATTTGCAAAAGCTATTTTAATCTGATCTGTAATTCTCTTCCAGTCCAGATTATTTTTTTTTCTGAGTGAGTAGGTACTTTTATCTTGAAAAGTGCTATATTAGCACCAATAAAATTTAACTTATTTACCATAAAGCAATGCATCAAATATATGAAGGCAGCTGTCCTCTCACTGAAGTCTTCTACATGTTTCACATTTCATGGAATTTGTCATAGAAGTATTTGATTTTCAACATAACCAAAACCTTACACTTGAGAACTTGTCTTTTTCCCTCTTTCCTATTTTGCTTATTTTTAGAAGGAGTGGATATTTTTTTTTTCTAAAGCATGGGATAAATGATTTTCAAATAAAAAAAATAAATTATTAATTCATTACAACCAGAATCCATTCACTAAGATGTTAACTGTGTGGTTCCAAAACACTGAATCATTTATGATTCATTTACCATGTTACAGGGAGAAAAACACACAATGGTTTAAGTAATACTTTCTCCAAAGTGGCTAATACTTTGTGGTTCATTTGACTAAATATCTTAGCAGTTTGCCACTGCAATCAGGTTTACAAAAGTCTATAGGTTTTTCTTTAAAATCTCTCAGAATGTATGGAGAAAATTCACATTTTAGAAGTTTTTAGTTAGTAGGAGAATCTATTGTCTCTAGAACTGAAAAAATAATACCTTCGGGTGCAATAATACCTCCAGCTGTAGACATTACATCCTATGGTTGTCTTTTACAATGGGTTTCTGCTTGCTATTATGCCACATGCTACTCTGTACCTTTTGTGAAGAATGATAGCATTAATAAATATATGAAATGTAGGGGACTTGAAATAAATCGATATTTTTGTTTCATTATCATTATTTTATTAATGAATTACTTCTGCTCAAGAGATTATAAGTTTGCAAACAATGATCCAAGACAAAATAGTCAATGCCTAAATTTCCTTTTATAATGAACTATAATGATTTTCCTGAAGTCAGTTCAATTTTTGTATGCTTCTAGGAATTCACATCTTATTTTGTTTAATGAATTGTGATATCTGCAACATAGTTTATAGATGGAACTCACAGAATTATCTTTCTTTTTTCAGTAAAGAGACAGGTTTTCCAACTAAGGCAGAGAACAAACTTTTATGTTTTTAGTTAAAGAATTTGTGTTAGCTATAATATACCTCAGTTTAACTTGTGCAAAAAGCTCTATTTGTCTTCCTGAAGTTCCTCTATAGTAAGACACATTTTTGGAAAAACTATATGGTGTTCAGAAGAAGTGCAATGAAAAGAAATATTACACTTGATATATGGAGGGCAATTATTATCTTTTTAATTACATACATCAGTTTTTAATACTTTGACTCAAGCTTCTGACTAGAACCCAGAGGTTCTCTATTCCCAAAAAAATCCATTAAAGAGATATGCAGGGAAAATTATGACCTTTCCTCCTACATGTACCATGATTCTAGGGGGCACCCTTAACTACAGAGTCGAGTTGATTCTTCAGGAATAGGAATATCTCTACATGTTTATAGATTGGTTTTAGTCCACTAGGTGTTTTTGATTCCATATGAGATGTAAAGCATTGTATTGTACTCAAACTGGAAAAAAAATTCTGAAGCTAAAACTTTATTTAGTCCCTTAGAAGTTCTCACATTCTAATATGATTTACTTTTAAATGCATTTAATTATTTATTTCGCTTTTATTCTAATATATTATTCGACTGTCTTCTTCTTTTGTTAACTTTTTCATATGTTAAATTTTGCATACATTAAAAATTCCACGTATTTTCTCTTTTTGAAAATACATACAGTTAGGGATAGCTAGGTGGTGCAGTGAATAGAGCACTAGCCCTGGATTCAAGAGGACCTGAGTTCAAATCCAGCCTCAGACACTCAACACTTACTAGCTACGTGACTCTCTCAGCAAGTCACTTAAACACAACTGCCTTACCCCCTCAAAAAAAATTAATACAGTTATCCCTTCACAGAAGGTAGGGGTGAGGTGCCCCTATGATCTGGGAAATTTGTATAACATTTCTTGACTCTCCCTTTGTACCAGAGGTGGTCTTATTTTTTTTTTCTTTTGTGGGGTGTTTACATTAACTTACTGTTGATATCATATAATACTATACATATATTTTATTCATTTCTGAGCTTCTAAACTGTTTCGCTGTCCTCTTCTGGTCATTGCATGTCATCTGCAGCTTCAGCAAAAGTCCTAAAAACTCTCATTTAATTTCTTATGCCAACCTGTGATATATCAAAACTATGATGGGGAAAGTTACTCTGTGAAAGGGATAACTATAATGAAAGATTAGTGAAAATAGTTTCACTACAGTTGCATGGGAAGGATGTTAAGAAAAAAAATGAAAGGGTGCCAAACAAATATATAGTAACAACTTAATCCTTCAAAGCATTCTGAATGTATTTTATAACTGAATCTGGCAAACGTTTTCATAGTCTTCAAAAAAAGTCACAATTTTAAAATTCTAATTTTAAGTCAGAGTTTTCAATATTCTAAGCCCTGATCTCCTCATATGAGTACCTTGAACTTCCATGAATAACTACCCTTTTTCTCCCCAACTTTACCACCTCCTCCTTGCCTCTCAGACTGGGGTTTTAGGGGGAGAGAAAATGGAAAAAGCCCAGTGGCTCTTAAGAATGCAGCAGAATAGGTAGCAATGAATCTTTTTTTTTATTGTCATGTGCATTTAAAAAAAAATCAGTTTCTGTTGATGACAAGGACTATGGTAATGTCAGCTTTCTTTGGGGGTGTTTGGTAGCTTTAGAAGAGAAGGAGCAGGAAACTGGAATTGGACATATCACACTGACTACCGTGGTCCTTGTTACCTAAATGATGTAAATGGTAGATCTCTGGGATCTTTGAGGTTGTTTGTGTTATAGATAACTCCTCCTTGTCACCTGAATCCAATTTTACTTTCTTCTTCTCCAGTCATATTTTCACAATTCACATACAGATAATTTACCAAATCTGCTTTTTTTTTTTTTGGCAATCACATGTTGTCCAAAGGAAAAGTTCACTGGATTTTTTTAAGGATCTTTTATTTCTTTAAACTTAAAAGTACATTCTCCTCTGCTATTCAAATTTTCCAAAGATTTTAATGGAAAATTGTTCAAAATTTTTTCCTAAAAGTGATTTATTTTTAGACAAGGTGCGCTTATCCTTTTTGAATAAATTCAACTTTACTCTGAATTTGAAAAACTAAATAAAGCCACTCAGAAAAATTAAAGTAAAATAGTTAACTACAGAGTTAAGAATGAAAACTAGAAGTTCGGTTTCACTCCAGAGGAAGCATTCAATTCTTCCTTATTTCAAGGAAAGTCTTAAATCATATAATATTTTAGTTCAGTGGACTCTGTCTTTGAAAATGTGCCTCATCAATCAAAAAAATTGAACACCCACAAATATGCGTATATTTATTTGCATGTATTTTAAAATAATTGCTATTAGGGCAGAAGGACTCTGGTGTTGCATTCGTTCCCTCACCAGTAAGGTATGCCCCTTATAATCCAGACACTTGTACGTGGTGACTGGGTTGAGCCCTAGAAAAGTGTAACCACCTGGAAGAAAAACAATTCCATTACTTGTATCATACGTATTATCCAGGCACTCCAGGTGGGGTAAAGACACCAACCTCACTACAATCTTTCAAGTCAAGTGGCTGTAAGAGTACTCATTCATATACTGAACTGACAAAAATGGAGGGATGGCTCAAAATCAGGGTACAATTCTTTGTGCTCATTGGCAGATAAGGAGAAGGCTTCATTATCCCCAAAGCACCTGAGAACTTTAATCACACATGGCCCAGATAGTATGTCAGGAGCTTCTCTGTCCCCAAAATGTCTATGCATTTGAGGCAGTATAAATGGTTAATCATAAGCAAGCTAGATGGTCATGTGCATGAACTGTTAAATTCAAATTACACACATATTCTACTAGGGGATTCACTGTGCCCAAATCCAAATAAAAATAAAAAGGGGAGTGGGGTCCTTGTTTAGCCGTCTTTACCCCAACTTGAGAAGCCCGCTCTCTGAGGGGTCACTGCTATAGCAATGAATTCACCTGGGAGTGGATGAGGAAAGGTGACAGAAACAAGCTATTCTGATGAAGAAAGGAAGAAAGAACTTGCTCCATCTTACCACTGTAGCTGTGGCCTAGGTGCCCAAGTAGCAGTTAAGTTATTACTGCTTAACAGGGTCAATGGCCAGAGAAGAAAGGGAGGGGTTTGAGCTTACATTGCAGAAGGAGTTCAAGGATTGAGAGTGTTGGGAATTAATGAGTCAAGGATAGGTGTGTTTGTGTTGAAAGCAAACCCCATGATTAAAGAGAAGGTGAGATTTAATCCTTCACACCTTCTGATTGGCTGGTCATATATCTCTTGGGATCATACCACAACTCTCTAGGGGATTCTGTTCCCCACTTTGGAAAGCCCTGTTCTGCTTAGCTAATGTATTAAAAAAACCAAAACAAAACAAAAAAATAAACCTGTCCACTATGACACTATAAAACTTTGTTTTATAATTGATTTCACTGGATAGTCTTACAAGAGAAAAGATCATGCTAAAGAGTACTCCAAAAGACAGGAAAAACATAGAATTCACCACTATAGGCAATTTGGCTTCAGTATTTCTCTACATATGGTAGAGAATTTACTGCAGGGATTACCTCAGGGACAGACAAGATTCCTTCTGAGACTTTGCTTCAGTTTTAAAATCTCACAGAGTATAAGTCTAAGGAAAAAAGAAAGCAGAGGCTAGTGTGTTTCCCACTTTAAGTACTATACTTTCAAATTTATTGCAAAGTGTTTGCCTGGTGCCAGAACTACTCGCTAAAATCAACATTTAAAGGACCTTTTTCCAATTTATTGTGCTTAGCAGCACAATTCCTCTTCAGTTTTGATGGAGTTTATAACCAAAGATGAGAAGATAAAGACAAAATTGAATATTGTATGAAACATGGAGTGATAAGAATATACAAAACTAGGTGCCTACAGATGCCAATTTCAGTAGTGATACTTGCTCATTTTACAGTCAATGACTGGTAGTCTAAAAAAAGTTTTAGTTGACAAATCAAGAACCTAGCAATATAGTGTTCAGCAAACTTACCTGTCTAAAACTGAATAAACAAACTTAGCATATTTATCTTAAAAACAAGACTGGGGTCTAACTGGGGTCTTTAGGGTCTAATCCTAAATGCCACTGGGACTGGCATCATAAGTATTTAAAAGGATGTCATGTATATTAGATTTGTGCAGTTTAACTGTACAAGTCAGAACAAAGACTGAAAAAAAACCTTGGTAGCAATTAAACCATTAAAACTGTATGGCACTACCTCAAGAAGTGGTAGCTATGCTGTCACTAGGGACACCTACAAGTACAGGGTGGATGATCACTTCCCAGGTATGCAATTAGCAGGAATTCCTTTTGGGTATGGTCTCCAAATTTTCCAGATCTTGTACACTGATTCTATGAAATACCTCTGTTCATTCACCTCTAACTTCCTGTACCAGATTTGATACTAGTTTCATGGAATTTTGATGATGGACATTTTCCTTTTCAAAGAATTGTCTATATAAATATAATAGCTAAATGCACAGCCATTGGGGTAGTTAGGTGGTACAGAAGATAGAGTATAAGACTTGGAGTCAGGAATACTTACCTTCCAGAGTTCAAATGTGACTGTTTGACCCTGGGCAAATTACTTAATCCCATTTGTGGCACTTTTCTCATCTGTAAAATGAACTGGAGAAGGAGATAGCAAACTACTCCAGTATCCTTGTAAAGGAAACCCCAAATGGGGTCCCAAAGTGTCAAACACGACTGAAAACAACTGAAAAACACCAACAGATTGGGAACACACAGCAGCATATCCCCTTTTGAAGGCTAAGAAATGCAGTCCAGCTAGAGTGAGCTTTTGAATTCCAAAGGTAGGTATGTGGTTTTGGGAAATCTGGTTTCTTAATCTCTTAATTGTTAAGAGTCAGACTGAATTTAGAGATAAAAGAAATCTTTGACTGACTGGAACTAGGGGGACTATATTTGTGAATGACGTTTAAGTAACTTATTCTAAGATATGAAAATATTGGGAAGTGGAAACTTTCTTAAAAAGCCAGTGCCAGAAGCACGAAAATGGCTTACCATCCCTGCCCTCAAGGAATTTAGTCTTATTAGGAGAGATAAAATAGGAATGCAAGCACAAAATTGAACTGTAAATATATAGAACAGATAAAACTAAACTTATAATAACGATCCTTAAACTATTTTCATCCCACTTGTTTCTCCAAGTCTCAAATAACGTCTTTGAAAAAAAGAAAAAAAATAGCTATTTATTTTAGAAGCATGGTCAACTTCTAACAAAGGACTGTATCTACTCCAAACCACATTGAAGAGATAGAGAAAAAATGAGTGCCAAAGACATTGTAAATGACCAACCAGCAACAAAAAAGAGTTCAAAAAGAGCACTCTAATTTGTTCTTTTTTTTCTTCTTAAGGGTTGTGTTTTTATATTACAGACATTTATAGAGTACTCACACTTTGAGAGAGATCTCTTAAGATAAAACAACCAAGTAAAACAATGATCTTATCTGAAAGTATATGTGACATTTCACATCTGTGACACTTCACACCTACCTTTTTTTTTTTATATGAATGGAAATCTATTTTTTTCTCCTTTACTTCATATGTCATTGGGGGAAAAATAGAAAAAAGAAAAATAAACATATTAAAGTAAATATTTGTAGGCAAATAAAGCGAATCACCTTAAATGACATCAAACAAAAATTCTTAAGCTCCTTCTGAATCCTAAATTCATCACTGCTCTGTAATGGATGTTTCATCATCAGTCCTCTGTCATGACTCATGAACGGTCAATGTCTTGATCATAGCTGATACACATTTCAAAGATTTTTTTTAATGTTGTTGGGATTGTGTAAATTGTTTTGCTTCAGTTCATTTCACTCATCATCAATTTATAAAAGTCCTCAAAATTATTCACTTTCATAATATGGATGTTATCATTGGTCTAGTTTTCATTTTTCATTCATGGTCAAAGGACATGACTACAGTTTTCATAAGAAGAAATGTAAGTTATCAATAGCCATGTGAAATAGTGTTCCCAATCACTACTAATTAGATAAATTGAAATCAAAGCAATTCAAAGATGCTTCTTCATACCCATGAAAGTGACAAAGATGACCCCAGAAAAAGGAAATGATAAGAGCTGGAGGTGTTGTTAGATAACAGGCACGTTAATTGATCATTGGTAGACTTTTGAATTAATATAAGCATTCCTGAAAACAAATTATATATACAAAAAGTCTTCAGATAGTACATGCTGTTTGTTTGACCCAGCTTATCATTGCTAGACATATACAGAAAAAAAAAAATCCAACTTGGTTTCTACAGCCTCCTGAGAATTATCGAGACATACCCGTAGGAAATTCTGAATACCAAACTGAATAATACCAAATAAAATCGTTGATTATCCCAGGGCAAAAATCCCTCTTGATCACTTCTGTGTTGAATATGTCTGGATGAATTGTTTCCAGTAAAATGTGACTTGAAATTATATCCAATATTTCCTTGGTAATTCAGCATTGGATTGAATGACTTCTGTACAAATGTTTTGTAGGATCATCAATGGAGTGCTACAAATGAATCTCTCTGCTTACCAAAATACTTCCTCCAGGGCAGGCACACTATGGACTCTCATTAACAGGAGGAAACATTTTGCTAATTCTGAATGACCAGACTCATTTGTTGTTGAGCAGAGCCTCAGACTATCCTAGCCCTCTAAATTGTTTAATGAAATTCAGTGCTTTGGAAACTATGAATAGTTTCAAGGCAAGCTTTCTGTTATTAGCTCATTTAGGGGATGTATTCTTTTTTGGTCATGGTATTAAACCACACTCCTTTGATAAAATGTATTTTGATTTTTTGAAAAAGATTAATGCTTCAGATCACCACCCATTAGGCTAGTGGCAGTCAAGTCTCTGCTCTTTTCCTTGAAACTAAAACTATATTGGCACTGGCAGGTCAAAAACACAATCTTAAACACATGTGGACAAAGAGTTCAGTTAGAAATCTGAATCCCAGTTAGGTCCTGTATTAATTTCAAGTGGTAAAAACACCAAAAAAAAAAAAAAACCCTTCTATTTTAGTTTTATAATTAAGATTAGTGATGATGGGTTTCTAAGGCTTCAAATAAAGTACAAAGTATTTACAGTGACTTTTTTCCTAAGACAAACCCACTACATAATTTGTGATTTTTAAATAAGAAAGAGCAGTTGGTCAGAAGGTGGAGGGTTGTGATATACAGAGGATGATGCTATAGACATATTCTTTAAAAGCTTCAACAACTGTGTCAAACTTACTAAATTCTTAAAAGAAGCATGGTTTCCCATATCCACCTAACTAACTCCTCTCTAGAAGAGGTATACACTTACACAGATTCTTAAGCAACTTGGTTTCTCTGAATGAGGTTCCATTAAATGCTATAAATAACTAGGGGAAATGTTTTAAATTAGAGGGCTCCTGGATATATGTTGATCCTGCTTGAGATGATTTACACAGAGTGCACAGCCTGAGTGCCGGCACAACATCTGGAACTGTTAACCATGAAACCCATAAACTCATCGATGTATTACATGACTTATGCCGTCAGGTCTCCGCAGAGCAGGTATCATCACATTCTAAAGCTCAGTGTTTAGGCCACTTTAGTACTCATAGACAACAGAACATTCTCCATTAAACAATTCCTTCATGACCCCCTTTTTATTTTTTCAGTTGTATTGCTTATGTGGTGAAAATAAATTACTCAGAGAGATAAGAAGAAAGAGAAGCTAGTAAGTTGCCTCCTTCTTTTGTCTTGACACTCCCATCCCAATTGCTCTGTCAGCATCCGAAATTATACGGTGGATTTTGTTCCTCAATCAGCAATGCACGTCATGTCTGGAAATATAGACCACTTTTAAAGGATGACTTCTTGCTTAGTGCCCTGAGTGCTTGAGAATTTTTTTTACGCTCATATGAACACAAGTGAATTTTTGTGTGCCAAGATATACATGTTCCTTATGCAAACAAAAGTGTAAAATTTAACACATTTTATGTTAATAGGAACAGAATTGAATTTGCTTGAAGTATATTTGTGAATGATATTATTTATACAGCTGGAAATTAAATTGAAGCATAACAATGATTTTTTTTTAATTATGGAATTATCCAGTGAATTTACCTTTACTTTTGCATTAAATTCTTTAAAAAACTGGCATGTAGTTTCTTTATTTTAACATGCTTTTCAAGATTTAGCATCTTATAACCTATCAGAATTGATTCCAGAAAATACATCAATCTCATTTAATTACTAGAGGCAGCTAGGTTGGTGTAGTGGATAAAGGATTGGAGTTAGAGATCTGAGTTCAAAACTTCCCCAGACATTGTTTGATAACTAGGCAAGTAACTCATCCTTTTTCAGTCTATTTCCTTAACTATAAAAGGGGGATAATAAAAACACCTCCTTTAGAGGTTTGTTTGAGGAACAAAGGAGGTGATGATATAGGTATAGTGCAATATAAATTTTAGCTTTATGTCTTAGCTATTATTGCTAGCATTCAATACTATCATTTACGGCTGCCCAATACATAACCACAGCCAGTCAGACCAGTAATGTTAGCATCGCTCCCATAAAATCACCTTCATTCCCTCTTGTGTACCTTGGTTTATGCATTTCCCTCCACCTGGACCCCTCCAAGGCTATCTCATTTGTAAAGCTTCCCTATACTAATTCTAGACTAAAATAATTAACCTGACTTCTTATAACAATTATTTTATAACATTTAATTTTCTGATAGTTTCCATTTGTTTAATTCTAGCTGTTTTGCATGCATATATCATACCAGTTAGTCAATAACCAATTAGTCATAAAACAATTCGTAAGCTCCCACTAAGTACTAGGAACTGTGCTAAGCACCGGAGATAAAAAGAGGGGCAAAGACAATCCCTGCTCTCAAGGAACTAACCGTATAGTGGGGAAGACAACACAAAATCTGCAATGTACAAATACGTTATATACAGGATATGTTGGGATGGCTGTAGTAGACGGTACAATAGATAGAGTGCCACACCTGGAATCAGTAAAGCCTGAGTTCAAATCCATCCTTAGACATGTATTAGGTATGTGAAAATGGGCAAGTCACTTAACTTCTATTTGCCTCACTTTTTCACCTGTAAAATTAGGATAATAAAAATAATACTTATCTCTCAGGTTTATTATGAGGATCAAATGAGAAAATAATTATAAAGTGTGTAGAACAAGGCCTGGAATATAGTAAATACTATATAATTTTTAAAGGATAAATTTCAGACACTCAGTAGAGGGAAGTCACTGGCATTAAGGGGGTTAAAAAAGCTTCACATAGAAGATGAGATTTTAACTAGGAACATCCAAAGAGCCAGAGAAGTTAGGAGGCAGGGATGAAAAGGATGAGTGTTCCAGCCAAGAGGAACAACTGGTGAAAGTGCCCAGCATCTGAGGCATTAAAGCTCCCTAAGTTTAGGGGATTTTCTATATCTGATATGTTTCTATTTAATTTTTTCAATTTTTATAAATAGTATTTTATTTTATTTTCCAATTCTATGTAAACCTAGTTTTCAACATTCATTTTTATAAGATTGTGAATTCCAAATTTTTTTCTCCTTCCCTTCCTTCCTTCTATCCATCTCTCCCCTCCAAGGCAGCAAGTGATCTGTTACAGGTCATGCATGTGAAATCATATAAACATATTTCCACATTCATCATGCTGTGAAAGAAGAAACAGAACAAAAGTGAAAAGTTAAAAGAAACAAATTACAAAAATGAAACTCATATGCTTTGATCTGCATTCAGACTTTGTAGTTCTTTCTCTGGATGTGGAGAGTATTTTCCATCATGACTCCTTGGGAATTGTCTTAGAACATTGTATTGTTGAAAACATCTAAGTCTATCAGTGTTGCTGTTCCTTGGTATAATGTCTCCTGGTTCTGCTTAATTCGCTCAGCATCAGTTCAGTCTTTTCAGGTTTTTTTTCCTGAATTCTGCCAGCTCATCATTTCTTATAGCACAAAAGTCTTCTATTATGTTCATATACCACCATTTGTTCACACAAACACATACACACATCATATAGTTCCTTTTTCTTTTGTTAGTTTCCTATGCCAACAAAGTTATAGTCTTGCTTTTAAAAAAAATGGAATTTCTTTTTTTTATAAATCACACTTTTGCTGGTTACATACTTAGCATACAGTATACTAGAACCCCCATTTTTTTCACATGAAATACTGTCAAACTATACTTCTTCCCTTATCCTATAATTGTAGATTTGATGTATAGGATTTTACATTTCTTCTTATTAAATTTTACTTAGATTTGGCTCGTTATTTTGTCCTTTCAGTGTCTTTGTGGATCCTGAATGAATCATTCAATGTTATGGATATGTTTCTCAATTTCATGACATCTGCAAACTTGATAAACTGAGAATGTACTTTGTTAATATAGACACATAAATGAATCAATAAATTAAGTCCTTTGAGAACCAAAAAGATGAAAGGATGAATTGTAAAGCTTTTTAACAGTTATTCTATAGGAAAAAATATCAAACTGTAGCACTGACAGAGTATTAGAAATGTAGACATTGTATGGCTTACAGTCTGAGATGGAAAGAAAATGATTTAATGTCTGTGCATCATGTTCTAATTTCCCATCTGTAAAATTCAATGTCATAATATTTATCCAGGAACTCACAGAAGTGATATGAGAATTTATTGATGCAGGGAACAAACTTTGAGATCCGGAGCACAACAGAAGTGCAAAGGGTTATTATTACTTTCTGACAAGTTGGTCAAGCTCTATAAATAACATGTTCTGGCCTTTACAACTGTGGTTACTGAATATAATGATTTGCAGGTGGGCCAAAGTTAAGAGGTGTAGAGCTCTCATTTCCCAGTGTCATGTCTTTTAGGTTGCTTAAATGGCATTATTTTAGAGTTTTGGTGGCAGCCTTTGAGCTCTGTAACATGTTGAATTGGTATTTTTCTTTCCTGATGCCAACTTGAATATGTTGCAATTAGCAGATATTCTGTATTTAGTAGCTAGGATTTGACTGCTCCTGTCCTGACCAAGAGAAATGTAAGGTCCTTGAAATCATTTTGTCTTTGTATTCCATAGTTGCCTGAATAGTGTTTGGCACATAGGAGTTACTTAATCTGGCTTCTTGACTAAGTACAAGCTACCTTTTAAAGACACATTTTTGTATGCCCTCAGTAGAGATCTAAAAAGAAAGATATGAGGAAATGACATAAAAATGGAAAGAAACTTTGAAATAGAAGTATAGTTAATAGTAATATATTTAGCTATAGTGCCCCATAGGATCCATAGTATAGATCAAAATAAAGCTACAACTTGTCCAATAACAGTGGAAAGGCATATGGAGGGGATAACCAAATTCAGTATGCACTTATTCAGCAATGAACTTCACCATGAAAAAAAAATGGAGCAAAGGAAATTATCAAATATATGTATGACTATAAGATGACAAGAACCAGCTCGGCAATGACTGTATGCACAACCTGAACAGTACTATGATTCAGTAAATCCCATATGGAAGATTTATGGGGGTGGAAGGGGCAGGAAATAAAAATCTTACTGAATGTAAAGGCATAGACCAGTTGAGATCTACATTTCCTGAAGCAGCACCAACATTGACGAAGTAATAAATACAGCAAAGTTCCCAGTGAACCATCCTGAAGGGAGAAAGAAAAGCAGGTAAATACCTGGGTTGTCTATATTATATTCCCCAAGCATTATTTAAATGTGAATTATTTCAAACGTTATCAACACCTAATCTTGATTTCTTCTTACTAATTTTAGCTTTTACTAAAACTATTAACACTACCATTCCTCAGCTATATTCATGGAGGCATATACATAACACAAACTTTACCAGATTTGCTAGTACCTAGGTACATAACATAGTACCTATGTATAACAAAGAAAATGCTTGGTAAATCTCACCTCTTTATAGGCGCAATTGATGGCTATGTAAATGTATAATTTGTGATAGCAACCAAGTGCTTAACTTTCCATTTCAATAGATGGCAAGTAGTGGCCTAGAGAGAGAACACAAGTATGTTTTGTAGTATTCTTCTCCATCTGTTCCCTGAGCAACACTGTTGCTAAGGTAAAGAAAGTGTCTACACAATGTAAGAATCTAGAGATAGGGAAGTTGTTACTGTTACTGTGGGTTCCTGAGTCCCTGCATTAGTATGTGGTTTTTTGTTTTAATGATTCCCATTTACTTTCTGGACACTTCTGATCTGAATTTTGGAATGTATTATCATGGATACAGGAAGCAGCATCATATAATGAACTGGGCAGTAGATTTGGGTTCAAATCATATTATAGATAACTTAGTAGCTATATGAAAATGATCAAGTAACTTGACCTGTCTACACCTCAGTTTCTTCATCTGTAAAATGAGGGGTTACATTAGATAGTTTCTAAAACTAAGGTCTCAGTCAAGACTGATGATCTTATGTACCATAAAACTTAGGCTGAAACTTGATCTGATAAATGGTACTATTACAGGGTGTATGCGTGTTTAAGCACATAGGCTAATCAGAGTGAATCCTAGCCCTGAAGGTAATTTAATTTGGGAACAAAATACATGGAACCACTGAAGAGAGCTAGGGATGGAGAGAGAAGGAGAAGAATGTGCAATTTTGTTCAAAAAATAAGAAAGGCATTATTTTAAAGGCAATATTTTGAACTGTTAAAAGTAGAAAATAAAATAATCATGCCAACATATATATTACATAAATGTATATGTGTATGTATGAGCACATTTTATGCATTTCTATGTTTACATGCATGTGTATTTATGTGTATTTATATGTGTGTATAAATGTAACTTGTTAAATTTAATTGACTTGAAGTAAAGATATAGAAAAAATACTTAAAAGATTATGAAAAAGGAGTGAAGAGGAATGGACATGTTTAATTTCTTGGGAAATAAAAAACATGGGCAAATTTTGAGTTCAGATGTAGAGGGAAAAGTGTCACTCCGATAGATATTGCTATAGAATATAGAGTTGACTGATTGGTATTTGATCCTTTCTGTTTCCTCCTTCCAACTAAATATGAGTAGAATTGAATCCTTCCCAGGACTTTCCTATTTACTTTCTGGAGTGGACTGCTATCAGACCAGATTAAAAGGTAATTGGATAATATTGAACAAAATAAATAAAAAATTAAATAGAACATATATCTGTTCTAAGTCTGTATAGTCTGCAGAGATCTTTTACTATGTTTTATGGTCTTGTTTCTATTTGAATTTGACACCCCTGTTTTAGATGTGATCTTTTCTCCATTTACCTCCCTAGATTCTACAAATCCTTTTCCTCAGGACATTTCATTAGCCACACCCTGATCCCATCTCCATTAGGATTCTAGGAGCTTATTCCCATTTTCCTCTCCATTCTCTCTTACCTTGAAGCTCCTTCTTCTTTTTCCTCTACTCACTCTATAATACAGTAATTTTCCTTTCAGTTTTAAAGCATTTATACCATCTCTAATGAATCTCTGTATGTTTTTGGTGATTGCCCTCCATGCCTAGGCATTAACTCCCTTTCTCTGCTTCTTGGTTTTCCTTTTTTCCTTCAAGATTAGGCTTACATCCTACCTTTTGAAGGAGGCCTTTGTAGGCAATCCCAGCTGATACTACCTCTTCTCCAAGGTCACCTTCCACTAAATCTGTGTATCTTAAGTGTACATAGCTGTTTGCATGTTGTTTCCTCCGTTGTCTCCTTGAGGACATCCATTATCTTTCTTTATCTCTTTATCCCTGGAATTTGATGCAGTGCCTAACACATAGGAAGTTTTGAGGAAATGTTTATTGACTGATTCTTTTATAACATTTCTAGCTGTTTAACTTAAAATATGATGCCTCAGATCATTTGTAGTACAATCACAATAACTGCTATTCTTCTATGAGGTAAGCTTCTAATGGTTAAGGAGAGATATGACTCTTGAGCCCAATTTAAATTTGTTTTTATGACTAGCTAACTCCTGACTTCACGTTTTTAGCAAAACTCAGGAGGCAGAGAAAATAGATTTTTTAAAAAGGTACAAAGTTCCCTGCTGTGTCTATTGGTGGATAGGCATGGGAAGGAGATTTTTTCCCAACTTTCCTCATTCATTGAACAGAGATTGACTGAAGTTTCACTCCTAGAACTCTGCTGGTAGATACCTGAAAAGAACAGGTGACCCTTTTTGGTTTCTCCCTTCTCTGTTCCTTTCCCCTCTTGCCTGTACTTTCTGCCTCACCTGGTTAAATTTGGGGATAACTGTCTCATCACATCTCTCCTGCTCAGTTTTCTAAGTCTCCACTCTTTCCTGTCTCATGTCTCACAGACTCAGCGTGTCTCTTTCAGAACTCCTGATAGTATTCAAGTACACCACCCTGCTTGAAGATGTTCGTAGTCTCCAACCCACACTTAAAGCAGAGAGGTGTTGCTTGTCTCTTCAAACGAAAAAATCTCAGGATATCCGTCAGTTCTTAAGCTGGAAACAGAAAAGGCTGGTAAGAGACTAATTCCAAAAGAGGCTACATCCAAAAGAGATGGGAAACAATTATATTCATGCAAAATAAGTGACAAAAAAGAGAGTACAAAAATATGAGTTCAATATTCATCATGGCTTATTTGTGATATGAAAAAGAATTATTAGAAACAATGAAATAGACACGAAGGCTCTTTAGAAAGGGGTGCTGCAGAACATAAAGTAAATCATGTATATTCTCAAATTTGTCCACTTGTTCCCAAGTGCCTTCTGAAAAAGAAATTACCATAATTTTATATGTCTATGTTGTCCCCTTTCTATTAAACATATAAATTCAATTACAATAAGAATTTTCTGTTGAATGAGATTTGGAATTGAATATGATATTCTTTTCTTTAGACCACATGAGTTTCACATTATTCCAATCCCAACAGCTGTTCTCCACCTCCCCTGAGACCTATAATAGAAGAAGTAAATTGTAACACAAGGAGATTAGGTTAGATATAGGATATACGTTCCTTACAGAGAGAGTTATTAAGCCCCAGGATGGTTCAGTTAAAATCATGGAACCAACCTCTTTCTCCAATAATCTTTCTTCCTGGGATGATTTAAGATGTCAGAGAATACAATATGATTTAGACTTGGAAAAAAACTGTAATTGTCATCCAACCCAGAAATATCAAACTCATAGCTAGCAAGTATCCCCCAAGTATGTACAGAACCAGATTAAAATATAATTGAGAAAAATTTTTAAAAATATAATATAACACTAAAAATGTTAATCTGTGGTTTTCAAGTTAATATGCAGCCAGTAGGAATCCATCACTATTGGAGTCTGATATTATCAACTAGTCAACCACCCTCATTTTATAAATAAGAAATCAAGGCAGTAACTGGCAAGGTTTGAACCCAGGCCTTCTAACTCTAACTCCAATACTCCTTTCACTACAGTATATTTTTACGTTACAAAAAAGACCACTCACACTTTTTTACTATTTACTAATGTGTTATTATTATATGCTGAAAGTAGACTCCTCTGACGCATATACCATTTGGTCTTTTAAAATCTTTAAGATAGACTTTTTCTGATCAAACTTACTCTAAAGAATTGCAATCCTCTCAAAAAAAAATCATATCTCTTAAATATTTTTTGTATCTGTATTTTTTTGATAATTGGAAATCCTAATTTTCAATATCAGAAACTTATACTTTGTAAATTCCGTCCCCTAATCTTGTAAAATGTAGAACTACCCATCCTTCTTCCTGGTCATAATGCTGGGTTTATAATGAACATTTGATGCTTTTCAAGGTGAAAGGATGGCTAACAAAATACAGATTCCAAGCAGCATTTTTTTAGCCTGCAGGTTAGTTAATTAAATACTGCTTCTGAGAATCATTCCTTTGATTTCAAAGACTGTTGGGAATTTAACTATGACTTTAGAGGTGGAAGGGACCTGAAAGATCTGCTAACATGAATTCACCATGCATTCATTTAAAGACACTGAGGCCAGCAAGAACACAGAAGTGAAAATTTGCTCCTTTCTGGACAGTTCTGAATGGTTTTGGCACCATTGCTTAAATGGAGAAAATGGAGTCTTATGATATTGACCATTGAACATATCTAAGAGAAACTTCTGGAAGGAAAATATTGGGTAAATTTGAATCAATAGGAAAAATAATTTCCAAATACTTTTTTGCTTTGAAAAAAAACTTATCTGTTGCATAGAAAAATTCCAAAAATGCAACTTGTCATTGTTTTCATGCCTAGAAACTGATTACAATGTTTAGAAGAGTTTTGCAAACTTTTAAGTTGAAACTTCAGTATTAAAGGCAAAAGACGCTCTAGAGAAAACACAATTTTCAATGTGTCTAGCACCTTTCAAGGGAATGGATGACATGCCTTGGGATGAAATAAACTAAATACAAGAGGTATTCAATCCATTCTCAAACGCTTGACATGTGGTTATTACATCATCTGCCTTCAAGGTATAAGTGCCAAGGTACAAAGGGAGCTTTGAATCAAGTAATCGTAGGAGTCATTTACTGCTTTGTAGGTCAGCAAAGCAATGTATAAGAGGGTCTCTATCCATAGAAGAAGACCAGAGGTCATCGGGTGTTTTTATCTTTTTGGTTGACAAATGGTTGTTTCATCAGAGTCGTAGTTTATTCTTTAGCATCCACTGGAAAACTATGAGCTAGAATAAGGTTGAACATTTGTTAATGTGATCTCAGAGTAACCCCTTTTAAAGAAGTTTTCTCCAAGGCATTTATAATAATAAAAAAAAAGGTCATTATCTGTGTACCTGCACCTCTATACGTTACAGTTGTGCTGAATATCTGATGGATTTTGCTGATATTCAGAGCAACAGCTGTGTCCTTTATGTGCTCATTAAATGGGACCACAGTGGTCTAGAGGCAATGACTTGCTCTTTGAATAGAGTGCATGGCCTCCATACTACTTTTTCCCTTGGCTGTCAGCAATAAACTTCCCTCCATCAAAGAACACCTTTATCCCACACCAAGGAAGGTACTGTCCTGTCCCATGCCAGAAAACAGCGTTGGGAATGAACTTACAAAGATCACACGTTACACACTAAGTTGGGGGTGAATTGATACTTTACCCTTTCAGTCAATCCTCAGTTCCACCCCCATGTAGTCACAAATACCCAGGCTTCCCTTTTAATGCTATGACCAAGATATTAATAAATGCTTGAGATATCCTTGTATACCCTTAAATTATTATGCTAGATTAATTATGCAGATTAATTATGCAAGAATGCTCTCATATTGAAATAAAGGCAATAAAAGGAAATTTTTGAAGTAGGTAAAGATTATTTTCGTATTCAGTACCCCCTTTTCCCATATTGCACAGGCTTTTCCACTTCATCTTCACACCACACTTCTTCCCCACAAGCACAGCCCCACATCTATTCCTGGTTCCACCTTAGGTTGGAAGACAATGTGATGAACTCATTCAATTTGAGTTCTTACTTAACTTTTTTATCACTCCTATTGAATAGTTGTATTTTAAATGCTGCCTAAGGAGGGCAACACAAAGTGAGAGAAACAGTGTAAGATAATGGAAAAAATGCTGACCCTGGAGTCAGGAGATGAGTTTAAATTCTAATTCTGGCACCAGTTGTACCACCATGGACCCCTAATTTCTCTGAACCAAGCAAGAACTACAGCTTCTTACACAAGGAAGCAAATTGTACCTCATAGATATAGCTGACACTTGATAGAACAATATGTGCCTAGAATATGGCTCTAGATAAGCACAGCTTTTTCAAAATGAAAAATACATTTCTGTGGGTATGTGTGTATATATGTGTGTATATGAACATATACATGCATGCAGATTCATATATACATGCAAACTAACTATACCTGTCTATCTATATCTATGTATATATCTATGTAAGAGTGTGTGTGGATAGATAGATAGACAGACAGACAGACAGACAGACAGACAGACAGACAGATAGATAGATAGATAGATAGATAGATAGATAGATAGATAGATAGATAGATAGATAGACAGATGATAGATAGATAACAGAAAAAACTTTAGCTTCACTGTTGTAAACCCTTCTTGGACTAGCAAGTTGTGGTTACCAGAGCAAGACTATTACTACTTTCAAGATTCTAGGAGTAACCTTGAAGGACCAAGGAGCATCTTTCAAACCCTACTCAAAGGGTTTCCTCAGATATAATTGATCAGTTATCATCTCATCAGTACCAGTTCATTGATATATCCTTAATAGCAATTAACCACTTAGTGCCAATTTTTGTTTGTGTTGTACAGTTCTTATCAGTTTTGTATGACTCTTCTTGACCCCTTTTAGGGATTTTCTTGACAAAGATATTGGAATGTTTTGCCATTTCCTTCTCTATCTCATTTTACACATCAGGAAACAGGCAAGCAGGTAAATGACTTACTAAGGATCACACAGCTGTTAAGTGTCTAAGGCTGGATTAAAACTCAGGTCTTCCTGACTCCTCACCCAGAACTCTATTTACTGTTCCTCTGAGCTTCCCTAACACCAGGTGGGTTTTTGCAAAGGGAGATTTACTTACAATGCATGGCAAGTTCTGAACACAGCATTCCCATAAACAAGGAATATGAACTTTCCCCTCTACATTCCCTAGAGAGAGAGGATACAAGTGTAAAGTAAGACTGCTGAATATTGCTCCCATTAAGTTTAGCTCTATGTCTGGAATATTGGATAGTTTTAACACAGTGCCTTTGAAGGACAGTGTCTCAGCTTCTAGGTCAATCTACTACTATCAGATCTCTCCTCAGCACTGGGCTCAGCTGCTGTAGATACCGTTAGATTCTGTGCAAGAGTTCAGTTTCTGGACCTCTGATGGCTCTTGAAACCTTCCAAAGCTCATGAATTTACAATTTATTGCATCTGTCTTACTCATTCATCTAAAATCATGAAATAATACACAACAGAGACAAAAATAGAGACAGTATCACATGTTCGTAACTACACAGTATCAGGGTGGGGAGAACAGGCAACTGGCATGTTGTAGTGACCGCTATTGTTACCTCCCTTCTCCATCTGGAGGCTTACAGCATTTCTTCTTTTGCCTCATTAAAAAGCCTTCAGGCAGGAGAGAGACCTTGTATACATACTCTGAATTCTGTTAGCCATGTATTAAAGGGTGATAACCATATCATGGTTTCACAGGAATCTAACAATAGCTGAACATGATATGAAGGAAGAAGGGTTTCTTCATCACATTTCTTAAACGTATGCCTATCAAACCTGCATATGAAAGGATAATAGGGTATATTCCATATCCATTAAGAATCAGGGTCTCATTGGCCATCCCTCTTCTTATAAATAAAGAGAGACAGAGGGAGAGAAAGACAGAAAGTTGGGGGATATAGACATACTGATGTGGAGAACCAGAGAAATTCAAGCATGAAGCATGGAGTAGAGAATTTGGGCAAATGTCAGTGGGGAAAAATAATTTTGTCATCAGACTTTATTCTGGAGTGATCACCTGAACAAAGGAAAGAAATGAGGAACTTAGGGAGCAAATCACCAGTCTATCTGAAAGGCGTGATACACTAGTGATAAAGGAAACTATGCAGCTACCAGAGAAAGCCCCTCTCTTTCTGTCAAATACAGTGAAGCTAATAACTTCTTGATTTGCCTTTCACTTTTCAAAAGATGAAGGAATCAGCCTTCTCCTGGATTTGCTTTGAGGAATTGGTTATTGAGGAGAAAATGTATAAGAACATTACAAACAAGTGATCACTCTTTCCTATATATGTTATAGACGGGAAAGCCAGGCATGTTATCACATATCACCTTCATTTAAATAAAGCAGATTTCAAAGGGTTCAAAAAAAGACTAGATAGAATTCTACAGATAACAATAAGAAATATTATAAAATGAACTTGTGAAAACCAAAGATGTTTCTTTTCAGCTTGATCCTCCTCTATGTGGCAAGAAAGTGGGAAAATTAATCATGCTGGGTACTTTTTGATGATAGTCAGGATTGAGTGATACAGGCCGTGTCATAGATGATGTAGATGATGGAGAGAGAGGAGAAGATATGAGACACATATAAGCAACACTTATTTTGATTGCTGTAAGGGGGAAAATAAAACACCACTGAAGATAAAATTGGGGTTACTTATAGGATAGACTATTCTACAACTAGAGAACTAGCTGGCTTGTGACATGGCAGATAGAAAAGCCAATAAGAGCCATGGTCTGAAGATGTGATTGAAAAAAAGATAAGAAAAACCTATCTCAGATTTTTGTTAGTTGAGTGACTGTGAGCAAGTCACCTTTTTTCCAACTCAGTTTCTTCATTGGGATAATAGTAACACCTACTTCACAGGGTTGCTATAAGGATCAAATCATATTTTATTGTATACATTAAGTATTTTGCAAACCTTAATACAGTATACAAATATATGCTGGTACTTTTTTATATATTAGAAGGCAGAACTAAAAAGAACAATCTGAGGAAATGATATTTCTACTTTTACTGTGATGTATAATTTCCCTCTTTCAAGATCTCATAAGAATACAGGACCATGAAAGAAGCATACTTTGACTTTCAACCTTTAGGTAGGATGTATGGGACAAGTTCACATATTTAGTGCATAAGTGTGGCACGGCTAGATTTTGTTTGCAGAAGACACAGAATCATCAAACTATATTTACTCCCTCACAAATGCCTACAAATGGCAGAAGAAAAACTGGTAACAACCCCTGAAATCAAGATATTCCATTGATTGAGAAATGGCAAAATAAATTGTACTTCATTCATGTAGTGGATCATTACTCTACAATGAGAAACCATGAATGAGAAAATACAGTGAATTTCCAGCAAATATAACAACATGCAAGCCCTTACGAAAGCCCAATTCTTCCACAAAACTCCAATAAATGCATGAAAAAACAGCCTTTAAAGACCAATAATGAAATTCTTCCAAATCAAAATAAGAAACAGAACATCTTCCACTGAGTCAATCACTGTACAGAAAAAAAAAAAATAGGCAAAAGATAGGAAAAGTTAGGCAAGAGCTGAAACTAGGGAAGCCAGCTCCAACTTAGGTAAAGGCAGAAGTAGTTGGGACTCCAGTAAATGAGTGGGAAACTCATGGAGGCAAAAAACAGAGGAAGCAGTGATAACTTTGTGAATTGTGCCAATAGTGAGTGAATACTCTGACTGCTGGTCTCTGAAGCCAGTACTAGCGCCTGAATTTGACACTTGAAACCAAACCCTGACTTTCATCTGTCAGAAGAGAAGCAGGAGACACAACTAGCTGCAAAAGATCCCTACGTAAAGTGAAATGTCTTGTGGGTGGGGTCAAGATGGCAGAGTTGAAGCAAGGACCTGCCTGAGCTTTCCCCCCACACTCCTCCAAAATACCTGTAAAAATGACTCTAAACAAACTCTAGAGAAGTAGAAGCTACAAAATTAGAGAGTAAAACAGATTTCTAGGCCAAGAAAATCTGGAAGGATGACAGAAAAGGTCTATTGCCCTGGGCTTGAAGTGGAGTACAGTCCAACATGGGCCACAGAAGCACAGAACACCTGGAGCAGGCCTCAGGATGCTGAATCACTGGCAGCTTTGGCAGTTTTCAGAACTCCTTAACTCACAAATGCCAAAGACATCTTAGAGGTTAGTGGGAAAGCTCTCTGACCTGGGTAAGAGAGGAACTAGGTCCAGCCCCAGTCCCAAGGCCAGCCCCAGGGCAGTTGCCCCCAGTGTTTCTGGAACTCTTGGCCTGCAGACAGTGAGGGAATTGAGTGGCTGATCTGGGTCACAGTCCTGGGTGGCGATCCCAGGGACAGTACTGGTATGGCAGAACTAGTGGCAGCTGTAAAGAAGGAGTCCTTCTCACAGTTCCAGGGCAGAAAATACTGTTTGTAATTGTTCATAGACAAGAGCGCAGGTCAGGAAAAGAGCAAACACCTCTCCTTTGATCATATCAAAGAACTGAGAATTTATAGGTCCCTAGAGATAACTCTGAAAAGAGTTGCACAAAACCCCTGAAATGTGGAGCAGTACATCCTACACTGGCTGGGAAAATGATAAAAAGGGGAAAAATAAAACTTATTGATGATTACTTTCTTGATGAAAAGGTATTTTCTTATAATGGAGAAGATCAAAGGATACTTCTGGAAGAAGACAACCAGCACAAGATTTCTACATCCAAAGCCTACCAGGAAAATGTGAAATGACCTCAGGCCATGGAAGAGTTCATAAAGGATTTTGAAAATCAAATAAGAGAAGTAGAGAAAAAATTGGGAAAAGAAATGAGAGTAAAGAAAGAAAATCATGAGAAATGAGTCAACAGACTCCCAAAGAGACTCCCAAAAATACTGAAGAAAATAACACATTTAAAAATAGACTAACCCAAATGGCAAAAGAGGTCCACAAAGTCAATAAGGAGAATGCCTTAAAAAGCAGAATTGGCCATATGGTAAAGGAGGTCCAAAAACTCACTGAAGAAAATAAATCTTTCAAAATAGAATGGAGCAAATGAAACCTAATGACTTTATGAGAATAAAGATATAGAATACAACATGAAATATCTCATTGGAAAAAAACACTGACCCAGAAAATAGATTGAGAAGAGATAATTTAAAAATTATTGTTCTATCTGAAAATCATGATTAAAAAAAAGAGCCTAGATATCACCTTTTAAGAAATTATCGAGGAAAATTGTACTGATATTGAAGACTCAGAGGGTGAAATAGAAATGGAAAGTATCCATTGATCATCTTGGAAAACATCTAGGAATACTTCAGTCAAATTTCAGACTTCTCAAGTCAAGGAGAAAATATTGGAAGCAGCCAGAAAGAAACAATTCAAGTATTGTGGAAACATAATCAGGACAACACAGAATTTAGCAGTTTCTACACTAAGGGATCAGAAGAATTGGAGTATGATATTCCAGAGGTCGAAGGAGCTAGGATTGAAACCAAGAATCACCTACCCGGCAAAATTGAGTATAATACATCAGGGGAGAAAGTAGAATTTCAATGAAATAGAGGACTTCCAAGCATTCTTGTTGGAAAGACTAGAGCTGAATAGAAAATTTGACTTTTAAATACAAAAATCAAAAGAAACATAAAAAGATAAATAGGAAATAGGAGTGAGAAGGAACTCATTAAATTTGAACTATTTATATTCCAACATAGAAAGTTGATATTTGTAACTCAGGAGACCTTTCTCAATGTTAGTTTAGTTGTAGGGAATATAATATAGAGAGAAAAATATCAAGGAGGAGAGAGTGATCAACAGTGTTGATGTCTGTAGAGAGGTCACAAGGTAAATGAAGACTGAGGAAAGATCCTTCTATCTGGCAACTAAGAGATCATTGTTCTCTTTGGAGAGAAAAGATTTTGTGGAATGATAAAATCAGAGACCAGATTGTAGAGGGTTAAGAAAGTGAGAGGAGAGAAAGTGGAGCAACTTACTGTGTATGGCCATTATTTGAGGAATTATGCTACAAAGGGCAGAGGACATATTAGATGGCAGTTAGCAGGGTTGGAAAGGTCAAATAAGGGTGTTTTTTTTTTCAAAATAAGAGAGAGATGGGCTTATTTATAGGCAATAGAAAATCAGCTAGTAGAGGAAGGGATTGAAGATGGGACAATGTGTTGGAGGAAGTGGGATAGAATGGGATCACTTGAACAATTAAAGGGATTAGCCTTGGTAAGAAGTAAGGTTACTTCAAGAAAGACATAAGCGAAGGAGGACAGACTGATTGAAGACATGAATGTTAGACTATCAGGAAGACGTGAGAAGTTCATGGAAGATGGTCTCATTTTTCTTTTGTGAAATATGATTCAAGGATATCAGCTGAGAAATTCAGATGAGTAGGTTTGAGGAAGGATGACGACTTGTTGAAGAGTCACTGTGGAGAGCAGCATAGTAAACTGATAACAGAAGCATAGTAAGATTGCCTAGAAGTGAGGGCCCAGCTGAGGTAGTAATGGACCTAGTCAGATTGGTTGTATGATTTTTTCCACCTTCATTCACCAGCACATGTGTAGGAGAAAAGGTGACATATGGTAGAAGTTATCTAAGGCTGAGGCACAACTGAGTATAATTGGTGATATGTTAAGGGAGCAATGGATTGAATAGAAAAGTTAATGTGGCATTGAACTGGTTCACCAAGAAGTCAAGATAGAGAGAACAGAGGCATGGCTAGTGCAGTGGATATGGCCTGGGAGAGAACTGAGAGAGTCAAGGGATTGAAGTTCATGGTGCAGGTCAAAAGTTGTTTTGTAAAGGAAGACAGGAAAATGCCAATAGATTATGATCAGATAAGGAGATTTCAGAATTCTTGAAACTAGAAGTGGCACATTTGTGGGTGATGGCAAGAACAAGGGTATGGCTGTGTTTGTGGGTAGGTGAGATGGGGTGGAATAATTAACTTATTAGAAGTGAGTAAGTTTGCGAATTGACAGATTAAGGTATTTGATGGACAATCAATACGTATATTGACATCCCCTAGAATGAAGGCAGGAGTTAGGGAGGAGTAAAACATTGTAAGTCAAGTATCAAACTCATTGAAGGAGGAAGGAGAGTAATCTAGGGGTCTATAGACAAAGGCTACTAGGATTTTAGCTGAGTGGTGATATGAATATCATAAAATGCAAAGGAAGAGAGGTCACTGCATGATGGAGGAAGGAAGAGAACCTGGAAGAGGCATTTTGAGTCAAGAACATTCCAAAACCCCCACAGTAACCAATGAACAGAGGAGAATGAATGAAGTTGCAGTCAGTAATGGAAAAAGTAGCTCAGAAAGCTATGTCATCAGGGGGAAGTCAGGTTTCACAAGAACTAATTTGACAGATGTAATAAAAGAGCAATAGAATGAAGATGAAAGGTTGTATCTTGCCTATAGAACAGGCATTCCAGAGGGCACAGTGGAATGACTAGATGGAGATAGGATGAAACTTTAGAGTGGGAATTTTGAGGGATACAGGAATGAAGAAGCACATAGTAAAGACTGAGAAATAGTCTTTGGATGATGACCTAGAGAGCAGTTTATAGACACTAGGATGTGAAGGATCCTAATTTAAACCAGGTTTAAAACATTCATCATTGAGTAAAGAACACGATTCCTGTACCCTCAAATGACAAGTGCAGCAAGAGATGGGCAGCCTGAAATCTGAGAGGTTTTTTTCTTCTTTCATTGGACACTTTCCACATTCCAGTTGGGAGATTGGACCCAGTAGAAAGTGACCTTTCCACAGGAAAAATTCTGTGTCCAGCAGGAGATGGAATGCTTAAGTTGCTAATGTGGAGTTTGAGGTTTTCTCACCTGATGAGACTAGCTATGAAGAAGCTGGAGTAAGTGGCAGACCCTCTCTGCATGCCAAAGATAACTGCTCTGACTCCTGGAAACCTCTCTTCAGGTGACCTCACTGCACTCAGGAGGAGGCAGAACGTAAATATGTGTGCTCAGTCATGGGCTAAACAAGGATAAGATACTTATCTTCAAATAGAGGAGAAGAGATTTCTAATGTCTTTCATTGTCAGAGGGAACTCAACAAGACCTAGGGCCTGATTGTTTGTGTTCTGTTTTGGTTTTGTTTAATTTTGTTCTGTTTCTAATGAAACAAGGGTGAAGGGAAAGGAATACATGAGAAAGGAATAAATCGCGATGTATTATTTTGAATAAATGGCATATATTAAAAATGACAAAAACATTGAGACGGGGATGGAAGGAAAGCAAGAATCTAATGATCATACTCTTACCTAAACTAGATAAATGAGGATCGTGCACATACATGACCAGATAGAGTAGTTTGGGATAAAGATACACTAAACTCCACAGAGAAGTAGTCGAGGATAGTGAAAAGATTGAAAGAGGAGTCTTAGAGAGAGAGGAGGAAACAGTGACATGAAAAATAGGATGGTTCTAAAGATAGAAAGACTTAGAGATTAAGAACTTGTTTTAGTGAAGAAAAGGGGGTAAACCATGATTTCAGTTATAAATTATTGGTATTGATTTGATGATACTTCTCTCTCACCCTCATTCTTTGCAAAAACAGGAGGAGCAGACAAAAGAGAAAAATGTTAGAGAGATGGAGGGAAATATATGATTGGTACTCATAAGGATAAACATAATGAAGTAAAATTACTCATTAAAGAGAAGAGGATGACAGGAGAGTTTAGAAAGCAGAATCCAACAATCTATTCCAGAAACACTTGATTCATGAAGAGGTAAGATTAGATGATGCAGCAAGCAGAATTTTATGTACATCATCAATTTTAGAAAACAAGGGTGATGATCATCTTCTTGGAAAAGGCAGCAGTAAAAGTACATATGTAGAATTATGTGATGCTTTAACTCCACTGGGCCATATGCTCAGATAATAGAAAGAGAAGATCGATATGGACCAAAATATTTAAAGTGGAACGTTTATTGCAGCAGATAATTGGCTACAAAGTAGTGACCATAAATAATGGAATGGCTGAGCTAATTACATCATGCAAATGTAATCGAATATTATTTGCCATAATAAAAAAAAAAGAAATTGGCAAGTCGTGTTATGAACTTACTCAGAGTAAAGGCAAAAGAACCAAGATAACTATTTCTACATTGATGGTAATATTTTAAATCAAAACTACTCTTAAAGGACTTAAGAATTCTAATCCATGCAATAACCCGTCATCGTTCTAAAACACTAGCCATGGAGTGTGCTTCCTCTCCTTTGATGGAGAAAAAACAGTAGGTGCAGAAAGAGACATACATTTCCTGGCATGATCAATATAACACAAATTTGTTTTACATAATTATATTTATTTGTTAGTAGGGATGGCTTTTTTGGTAGATGTGAAGGATAAGAGAATTGGGGCAGGAGATGAAGGGGATGTAATAGTGATGTAAATAAAAAGAATAAAAAATGAAAGGATGTCAATGACAATTTTTTTCAATAGAGAGTGGAAGTTCAGGAAGGGACTTTAACAACATATTAAGTACATATTCTCTACATATATACACACATATGTTATATATAGAGAAAAATTTTAAAACAAGCTATATATAATATATTTACTCTTCTGCGATCAACATTTTTAGACTTCATATATGAAAATATTCACATTTGTTGATGATTTTCTACTTCATAATTTTTCAAAATAGAACATGAAAAAGATGTGCAAAGTTGGAAACTGATACAGAATGAAACAATTGGATTCAGGAAAACGTTGTTCACATGGAGTACCAAAAACTGGCAATAGCATGAAACTTATCACTATATAATTTTAAGGATCAATTTTGGCCGAAGAAGTAATGCACTTTTCTCCCTTCTTTATGGATTTGGGGAAGTACGGTTGTGAAACAAAACATATGCTGTCAGATTCAATTCATGTCTTCATTAATTTTGTTGGATTGTTTTCTTTCTTTTTATTCTTTTATACACAGGATGACAAACTGAAGGGCAGAGAAGGAAAAGACCGAGTCTGAAAAGGTGCTATAAAGCCAGGAAGTGATGGCGCCAGCTCTAACAGACTTCTGAGAGATCAACGTTAAGTTTTCTATATGAGCATTTACACTTCAAAAATCATCAGTCTCCATATACCAAGACTGACAACCATATGAATATATGTATGTAGGTATGTATATATGTATACACACATGTGTGTATATCTAGTTGATTTTCTAGACTTTAGAACCTGTTAGTTACACAGATAAAACTCAAAATCTCCCCCACCCCCAGGAAGCCCCGTTGTTGAACGTTTACCAGTAAATCCTGCTACTACTTGAGCTTAGCAGGAGCGTAGTAAAAGACTAAAGGAATAAAATCATTTTGAGATGGAGACCTTGTCCCTGGAAGCAAATAATAACGATAGTTATTATTTTGGTTATAATAACATGCATTAACAGAACACTTTATGGTTTGTAAATTATTGTACTTCCATTATCTCATTTGAGCGTCAAGATATCCTCATATAAAACTAAAAAATATAAATGAAAGTTAAAAGAAAATAGAATGCAAGGCATATGTTTTGAATTCCAAATCGAATTCTTCTATGGTCACCAGAAATTTCTTTTCATGTAGCTTTGTAAAAATCACCCAGCATCATATTAGGCTTTGGGGTATCCTAAACTAAACAGTTGGTCTTTGGGGTAGCTTTAGGGATCACTAACACTTAACACAGCTAGTACCACATAGAAAGCACTTAGTAAATGCTAGTGAACTGGGAATGTGTTTTGGGAGCTCCAGGGCCAACCTAGCTGATCTGTCCCATCTTTTCAATCATTTCCATAGGGAGCTCCTCTGAGTTTGTGCTCAACAGAGAGGGAAGTCCTTTAAATGTGTGTGAACAAAGAGAACAAAGAGAAAAATAGAACTCAAGACCTTTTTCTGTTACTGAGACACTCTTCACCTTCTCCAAGTATCTCCTGAAAATAATATTATAACCATCAAAATTGACATATATATTCAAGAATATCCCTCCTATAGATTTTAATCACTGTAAGTCAGTTACTCTCATTTCGTTGTTTATATATCCAGAGTCTTGCATGCAGCAGTAATTTAATAAGGGACTACTGAAGTGAAATGCTCCAAACTTAGAACCTACCCAGGCTTAGACAACATCTTTCGACATTCTGATATTTTTCTAGTCTCGACAGAATCCTCTGTTTGTCCAAATTGAACTGTAAAAAGAAAGAGATGTTCTATGTGCAACTTAGCTCTTTCCCCCAGACTTACCTAAAAAAAAAAGAAAGACTTTTAGGGAATCTGATGAAGATTTCAGAGAGCTCTGCATTTACATCTTTTTGTTTTGCCTATCTCAAGCAATATCACCATTGGGAAGTGAAGGAGGTGGCACTGTAGAGGCATAAACTAAGAGTTGGTGTAGTACTAAAAGTTGATTTGCCCCCAGAGAAGCCAACTCCACAGCAGAGCTCATTAAAACCTTACTAAATTTTTAAAGCCCTTAGAAAACCTATTTTAAAAAAGTTTTCAGTGTGACCTCACCCCAATTGACTGTCCTGCTTGGTTTCCTTTCCTTTAGAAGGAATGGAAATATTCTGCTGGATTGCAAACATTTCTGTAGACAAAGGGATACTTAAAATACTTTTCCCAATGGGGAAAAAATTGATTGAATAAGCGCAGAGGTTCCAAATTTCCCTCATTAAGTTCTGGAATGGTTTCTTCATTTTTTCCCTGAAAGCAAAGGGAATTCCTTTGAAATGAACAAATATTTCCTATGTTTAAGTATTCATAAAACTGAGGAATGTGGAAATATTATAGTATCCAATATCTAGAGGGAAAATATAATATGAAAAGGGGTAGGCAAATAAGAGATTAATTGTCTTAGCTTTTGGCATTGCGACCATATAGTCACCTGTTGTTCTTGTTCTTAATTTTTTACTCTGTAATTTACGCAGCTGTGCCTATGACTCCCATGCATGTAGAAAGACAGGAATTAAAATTGTTAATTTTGTATGAAGTTTTCATTTTATTTACATGCTTTGAATAAAAGATCATGCATATTTATTTTTAAAAGAAACTTTCAAAGAATGGGAAATTTCGAACATACTATGTAAATAATTTAAACAAATATAAGTATTTGTTTTCAGTAAAACCATCTCCCTTCTTCAAAGAATTTTTTTGCCAAAATTTCCAAAAAACTCTGTTAAAATTCGGAAGTCCTTGCTAAAAGGAAAGGTTTATTAAATTAACTTTCATGAAAATTACATGGATTTATTTAATTATATAATCAAAGGATTAAATAATTTTCAAATTTAAAAACCAAGTTTACACACTCATATGAGGACTGAAAAAAATGAACTCAATACATTGTCCATTAAAATTAGTACAATGTGTATATCTATGATATTTCAATAAGTTAGACACACAATATGGCAAAGTTGTTATTGTGCTTGTCACTCATTTATGAGAGTGGAATTTCTGTTTGTCATTTTGATGAAATTCCATTTTTATTTTTAAAAGATGTATTGATATGATTTTACATTACAAAAAAATTACAGATTCACATCATTCCATCAGAAGTCTGATATGACAAAATAAGTCAAGCAAAACTCATGATACCATGATGCATCTGAAAGTGTAGCAACATTCTATGTGGGTAGCATCTACCTCAACTCTCTATTTTTATCTTTTTAATGAATAAAAATTGATTTTCTCTCTCTGGCCCATTGCAAGAAGAGGAAAGAAAGACATTCCTTGCAAAAAAAATATGCTTAGTCAAGGAAAACAAACCCTCATGTCTGTAAACAAAGAAATAAATCTGTCTTTCTGCCCCCTAAATCTATGACTTTTCTACAATGAAAGTATACTTCATCACCTGTATTTGGTATTTCTTTGTATTTTGTATTTCTTTGTTTTTTGTATTTCTTTGTATTTTGTATTTCTTTGTTTTTTGTATTTCTTTGTTTTTTGTATTTCTTACATCTTTCAAAGATCTTTGTCTTTAACATGCTGTTATTATTGTATAAATTCTTCTCCTGGTCCTACCTATTCTTTATTCTTTCATAAAAGTCTTCAGTTTTGTTTTGGTTTTGTAATGTTGGTGTTATAGTGTAATATTTCTTCTGCTTAATTCGTATCATCAACTTATTTTCATTTTTTATCTTTTTGAAATAATATATTTTCTTATTTCTTGAAGTATAATAATATCTTATCACATTCATATAGCAAACTTAATCAACCATTCTTTGAATAATGTATATCCACTGGTTTGCAGGGATTTTATTTTTATTTTTATTTGCCATTGGCATTGGATATGTGCTTTTCTACACATAGGACCATTTCTTACTCCATTGTTTTCTTTTGAGAATAGGCCTAGCAGTAGAATAAGTAAATCAAAGTGCATGCATGCACGTTTTGGAAATATTTTGCGTATAATTCCCAGTTGCTTTTCAGAGTGGCTGAAGTCCAGCAATAGTACATCAAGGTATCTGTTTTCCCATAACCCCTCCAAAACTTAATATTTTCCTTTTTGGCTATCTTTGATAAAGATTTGAGGGTAGAGGGAGAATCTCAGAAGTATTTTAATTTAAATTTCTCTTACTAGTGTTTTGAACATTTCCCTCCTCATCATGGCTGTAGTATTTTTTTCTCCCATTGAGAACTATATGTTCATATCCTTAAACATTTATTAATTATAAAATATAATTGACTGATAAATTTGAATAAGTTCTTTATGTAGGTTGGAAATGATGGTTTTATCTTTAAAAAAATGTTGCCATATTTTCCCTGGTTGATTATTTCCCTTGTAATCCTAACTTGTGCAAAAACTTTGTAATCTTATGTAATCACAAATATTCATGTATCTTCTTTGATGCCCTCTAATATTTTGTTGTTGTCATGAACTTTTCTGATACCCATAGATTGGTTAGATAATAGTTTTCATTTTTCTCTAATTTGTTTATGATATAAACTTCAATATTTAGGTCAAATATCTCTTCAGAGCTTATCTTATCATAAGGTGAGAGGTGTTGGACTAAATTTAATGTTTTCCCCCATTACAGTCCCATTTTCCCAGTATGTTTTGTCAGATAGTGATACTTTATCCTAGTAGATGGAACATGTGTGTTTGTCCAACATTAGGTTACTATTTTGCTTCAATGTGTTGGGTGCTAATCTGTTCCACTGATGAAGGTCTTTTTTTTTCTAATTGTTTTATAGAACTTATATATAGTACTTCTAGGCCCCCTTCTTTCCTGCTTCTTTTCATTATTTCCCTTGAGATTCTTCTTTTCTGACTCCATATGCACTTTGTTTGTTTGTTTTAATTCTATGAAGTAATTCTTTAGTATTTGATTGACTGTGGCATTGAATGAACAAATAAATTTAGGGAGCATTGTAATTTTTATTACATAACTCCAACACTTTTTCTGTCATATTAGTTCACAACCATAGCAGAGTAACAGACCCATTTAGACTACAGGCCATTTTTGTCTCTAGGTAAAAATGAGCTCATTATTTTAGTTGAGTATGGCTGGCCATCTCAGAAGGATTTCAGGCAAAATCTAACTTCCAGTATGAAAAAGAGTGGGGCATAGCATTTAGGCAATAAAAAAGGGAAAGTTACACTTGTAAACCAATCAGTAGGAGGAAAAAGCCACAGTAAGAAAAGAGTGGGAAGAGAAACAGAGAAAGAGATGGAGGAGAGAAGGAAGGAAGGAAGGAAGGAAGGAAGGAAGGAAGGAAGGAAGGAAGGAAGGAAGGAAGGAAGGAAGGAAGGAAGGAAGGAAGGAAGGAAGGAAGGAAGGAAGGAAGGAAGGAAGAAGAGTTTTTGGAGGAACTGTGTGTGAACTAGCATTTAATGCTTTTGGTAGAACTGTTGAAAAGAGTTGAATGATTCTGGGAAAAAAATTATACCCAAAATTTCATTAAACAGTGTATACTTATTGACTCAATAATATCACTGTGAGATGTATACATCAAAAGACACTTAACTTCTCAGTTTCTCATAAAGTTATTAGCTTCTAATTGCTCCATTCTATTTTTTAAAGAACTATTTTCTTCAGTGAGCTTTTGAACCTCCTTTTTCATTTGGCTAACTCTGCTTTTCAAAGAATTCTTCTCATTGGCTTTTTGGACCACTTTTGCCACTTGGGTTAGTCTATTTTTAAGGGTGTTACTTTCTTTAGCATTGTTTTGGGTCTCCTTTAGCAAGCTGTTGACTTGCTTTTCATGATTTTCTTGTATCACTCTCATTTCTCTTCCCACTTTTTTCCTCCACATCTTTTGCTTGATTTTCAAAATCCTTTTTGAGCTCTTTCATGACATGAGAATATCATATATATTTTTGGATGTTTTGGATCTAGGAGTCTTGACTTTTATGTCTTCTTCTGATGGTATGCTTTGTTCTTTCTCATCCAAAAGGATGGAAAAAAATGCCAGTTCACCAAAAAAACAACATTCTATACTCTTATTATTTTTTCCTTTTTGGGGCATTTTCCCAGCCAGTTACTTGACTTTTGAGTCCTTTCTCAAGTGGAAGGTATACTCTAGGGTCCTGTAAGTTCTCAGTTCCTCCAAGGTGGCACAATGAAAGGAGAGGAGTTTACTCCTCTCGTGGTCTGTGCTCTGGTCTGGGAGCAACCATAAGCACTCTTTTCTGCCCAGGATCTGTGAGTAGGATTCTCTCTCCAGGGCCTCCACCAGCTCCATCACTCCAGTGTGTTCCTCTTCACCCCAGGACCACCACTCAGGAATAAGACCCATATTCGCTGCTCAATTCCCCCAGCGTCTTTAGACTGAGGGCTCCAAAAATGGATGCTGCTGCTGCCACAGTGGCTGCTGCCACCTTGGGGCCAAGACTAGGGCTGTTCTGAGCTCCCTTCTCAACCAGGTGGTGTTTGTGGGTTGAGAAATCTGGGAACTTCAGCTGCTACCCATGATTCCATTCCCTGAAGCCTGTTCCAATCTTGTCTGTGACATGCTGAACAACCAAGGCCCAGATGCGCTATGCTCCATTCTGAGTGTAATAGACCTCTCCTGTCAGGCTCACATGCTGTCTTGGGCTGGAAATCTCTTTCACTCTTCATTTTGTGGCTTCTGATGCTCTAGAATTTGTTTAGAGTTATGTTTTACAGGTATTTCATGGGCTATTGTAGGAGAGCCAGAGTAGATCCATCTTTCTACTCTACCATCTTGGCTCTACCCTATATTGCTTGACTTCTCAATGGAGGGGAGTAGTGGCAGAAGATAAGGAGGGAATTTAGAACTGGAAATGTTAAAAAATGAATAGGAAGGAAGGAAGGAAAGAGGGAGGAAAGGAGAGAAGGAGAGAAGACAAGGAAAATAAGAAAAAGGTGAAAAGAAAGAAAAGAACACTAAAACATTTAAGAACTTTGATTAATACAGTAATTGTCATGATTCTAGAAGATTCACTCTCAAGGAAGCATTATAGAATTAAATATGCTTTTTGCTCTATGTCCAGTAACTGAATTTTATTTTTTTATGCTTATTGGTCATATGAGACAGATTTCATTTTGTTTGGTGGTTAGGATGATATTCTTATGAAGTTAGTGCCTAGCAACAGTCATGGGGAAAAAAGGTAAAAAAAAAAGAACTTCACTAATATATGTAAATATGCAGAAAAGATCAGAAAGAAGTTAAGGGGGAAATATAAACAAAACACCTTTGGTACTGTAATTTTAAATGTAATGAACATTTTTAAAAAACTATAATTTATATTGCACATATTTCAAACTTGTTTCATATGCAATTCTATTTTTCCTTTCTTTGTATACTAATGTTTTGAAATGTTCATGTTTGTTGATGTTTCTTTATTATAAAAAAGAAAATAAAAATAAATTTAAAAATCAAGAAAAATGTAATAATCATACTTCAGTGAAAAGTCCTGAACAGTTATATGATCTAATCCAATTTCCATCATCATGCTCCTAACTAAGCTCCCTTCATGGACATTATTTTCATAATTTCCCATTTTCTCCTTCCAAAGTTGGTTCCCAGGCTCCCAATCTGTCAGGGTTTATTCTTGGGTGTTCAGTTTTTCAACAGGGTTTAAAGTGCAAGATAAATTCTAGCAGCTGCATCTCTCTATTGAAAAATCAGTTCTTGGGAAATTATAGTATGACACCTGTTGAAGTCAACCCAGTAACAAAGCTGGTATATGGTTTGTGATATATGGTTTATGATGTTTGTAAGGGAGAGACTATAAGAAATATGGAAAACAAGTCAGGGTCAGCTATGAATGCTTGATCTCTACAAAAATGAGCTCAGAAGATTTCTCTGTTCCCTTTTAAATAGCAAGACACAGAAACTACCACCTCCCTTAAAATAACTTATATTATTTTTTATTTAAATTAAATGGAAAGCATTTACAAACAATAGGATTGTTTGTAAATATAAATGATGAATCAACAAATATTAAGAAACATCTGCTCCACGTTGGGCATTTCACAGAACACTATATGCACAAAAACAAAAATAAAATAGTACTCACTTTCAAGAAACTAAATATAAGCATAAACATATACAAAATATGCAAAGAATACACATGAATTTAATGGAAGTAATTGAAGCACACTGGCAGCATAGCATGTCATGAAAAGTTTCATGTAGAAGGTTCTATTTATCTGAGTTTGAAAGGAAAAGGTGAGACTCTAGACTCTTCTAAGCAGCCAGTATTATGATGGAAGAACTCAACTGAAGGATCATAAACCATAGGATATGAGACATATAACTAAAAAGGACCTTGGAATATGAGTCCAATTTCTTTATTTGATAGTTGAGAAAACTGATGTAAAGGTAAAGTGACTTGTCCATTATGACACATCTAGAAAGTGAAAGTGTCTTAGGTGAAATTTGTGCTTCTTTCAAACGCCAGATATCTTATCTGAAGAAAAACAAGAATATTAGTATGGCTGGACCATAAAATTTTGGTAAGAGACCGATTTATAACAAGTTTATGAAGATAAATTGGGGCCAGGTAGTGACTGACTTTAAAAGCTAAAAAAGGTACTTACATTTTGTCCTAGGGGAAATAGTTGACACTGGATCATAGTTAATATTGGAATGAAATGGCCAGACTTACCCTTTAAGGAAAAACATCTGGGTAGTTGTGTGGAAGATAAAGTGACAAAGGGAAAGACACACATATCTTTTCCATGGACCTTGTTTTACTAATTTCTAAACTGGAGACTAGAAATCTCTTTAAGGTACCTTGCCATTCTAAATCCTATATCCCTGCATTGGAGGAAAAGCAATAATTCTCTTTTTGAAGTTCTTGTAAATTGGATGCTGAGATGATATTTGCTTGAGCCAGTTATTCAAAATAAAAAGAGAAATATGGTGATTCATCTGAATCATAGAACCAATACGATGGAGGGCTGGACATTTTCTCCAAACCTCACAACCTCTGAAACCCCTCCAAAATAGGAATTAAGCTCAAGAAATAACACAACGCATCCTAATTAAGCAGCAATTCAATGAATTATTAGGAAAAAATGCTTAATCCTTAATGCATACTCTTAGCAGCCCCTCTCTCCCTGCCTACAACACTTAGACAGTAGGACTGGATAAACCAACTCAGGGCTTTGTAACTTAACTCACCTCTACATCTCCCTGCCCCAAGGGCCTACTCAGCCTGCAAAAACAGTGGTAATGTCCTGTGCCACAGCAGAATTATCACAGGTTGTTGTATTCGTCCTTCATTTTTAAAGGAGTCTATGACATCTGAGAAATGATGACTAAGAATTGACTGTTTTGAGTGTGGGAAGGCTGTGTAAGGTCACCAGTCTCACTTTCTCCTGTTTAGCCATCTGTATCCAGTAAGCAAACATTCATCAGGATGACTGGAGATGGCCCAGGATGCAATGAGAAACCTTAGGCCTTTTAGGCTAAGGCCTTTTCAGGTACTCACTTAGAGGAAGGTAATACCCATTCAATAAATAGCTCTCTTTAAGAAATAGTCAGGGAATGGCCCCTTTAATGAGTAAAAGAAAAAATAAATCAAACTGGAAGGGAAGGGAAACAGTTAAGGAAAAGTGATAACTGTCACAGGATATATGTATGCAGCTGCATGACATCCCTGTAAACTTTGAGAAAGGAGACCAGTATCTCTCTGGCATCATTTATGTACTCCCAGAAATCACTTGGGGCAGATCTTGAGGCCTGTGAAATGTGAATTGTCTATCATGGGAAGAGGCTGAAATAGCTTTAAGTTTTAACCTCTAGGGGAAGTTCCACCATCAAAGGGGAAGGAGTTCAAAAAGAATGGGTGAAATAAAAAGACAGAAATTACCAAAGAATTTGCAAGAAAGAGAGGTGTTAAAGACATTGCGCATAATCAGATAAACCAACAGGGAAGATATTAACAAAAGAAGGAAATATTGGCTCCTGATCACTAAAATAGTCCAGGAATCTACAAATAAATGTTGCAAGACAAAGAAAAAATGAATCAATATCTGATGATAATTCAAAGAACACTGGGAATTTCCAAGAAAGCTTGTGTAACAAGATGTAACACCAATGAAATACCCATAGCAGCTGCTATGGCTATGCATGCGCATTTCTAGGGTAAATTCACAAAATATAAGCTCTCTTCCTCAAAGATGAAACCAAGACATTTTTTCCAAGACTAGAAAGCCAAATCTATTATAGAAACAAAGAAATCTATACACATTATCAATGCAGGGAGCATGGCCATCCCCAAGCTTTCCCTCCATCAAGTCTCCCCACAAACAAGCTCCCTTAGTCAAAAATCACTCCCCCTCTCATTCATACTAGATCTTCTGCTCTATTCTACCTGTTCTCCCTCTAAGCTCTGCCTCACTCTCCCTTCTGCACCCTTTCTACTCTACCTATTCAGCAAGTTCTTCCCACCATGGGTATCATGTGTCTCAGGCTGTGGGCTGGGCTAAAGCTCACAGCAGGTCAAATGGACCTATTAAGGGACAGGAAGATTTTCAAATTCCCTTGCAATTACACTGGGCCCCAAGGTCTTCCCTGTCCATTAATAGGTCAATGGAGGTTTGGGGTAACTGATAGGGATAACACAAAATAAACACAACAATATCTAAAGGTGGAAGCTTGAACATAAGTACTCCATCACCCCCCCTTCAAACAAATGGGACCCCAAATCCCTTGGAGTAAGGGTGAAGGTCTCTTCTTCCATAACTACTTTCTTATGAGATTGGACATAGAGCTGTCCCTGCCAAACAAAGTCCCATTTGAGGGGTCACTTCTCTAGCCAGTATCTAGAGCTTGGTCAATGCCAGGTCCAGGGGTGACACATTGCAGTCTTGGACAGAAAGTGACATCCAGCATAAGTAGTCAGTCATCTATGAGTGGAGGGCACTAAGCCTGTGGAAGAGAAATCTAGCAAACAAGTCGAACAGACAAAAGTCAAAAAGAATATGGTGACAATAAGCAAAGCAGGGCAAATTCAGCCTCAAACATGCTTCTGGAGTCCATGAACCCACTGGAATTGTACTAATTCTTGTCTTTTTTTACTGCAGGGTTTCCATATGTAAGAGATACCTCCACCCCAGTATCTATTAATGTCCTAGTTAGAGTAGTTGATCCATTTTTCCAGATATAATTAAACTGATATGGGATCTGTAATCTCATCTTTGTATTTCTTTAGTCTGAGTTGGGGCTTGACCAATTTCCTATTCTCCCTGCAGGTGTGAAAAACTTGGAGGAAATGCCTCAAAAGGATCTGTAGGGGCAGTTCTTACTTCACACTTCCATCTAATATTAAGCCCCTTTCCTCAGTACATCTAATATAATTTGTTAGTTGGAATACAATCTATTCCTCTAAAATCCATCTCTACTCTTAAAAAGCAGTAAAGATTTCTCTCCTTGTTAGTCTATTCTGACTTTGAATCCACTGGCTATTTGCTCTTCTAACGAGGAAATTTATCTTTTTCCCATTCCCCTAAGTCAATTAATGGTGAAATTTCATCCAGCACCTCCAAAAGTAGGTGCCATATTTCCTCAATTAGTATGGTCATAATTAGGTGCTTATAAGCAGGAGGAGCAGTCCTCACTGCTATATTTCTATGAGGAACCACTAGGGGAGTACTACGATAAGCATCAGCATCTCTGACCACTAATGCAATTTTTACTACCTCTTCCTTTAACTTTCTCATATCATCTCTAAGTAAATACCAAGGTCTATCTCCACTAGGTCACATAGAATCAGTGGAATACTGCATAATGCATCCCTTAGCATCTAAAACTAGTAGAGTAGTTCCATTATTACCTCCTTGAATATGGTAATCCCTAAAAGCTTGTTGTACAAAAGGATTCTGACTAATACGGATGAATTTCACACAATTTCTGGCCCCTTCATCACTGATTCTCATCATCCAAGATTCTAATAATTCTTCTATTTTGGGGTAAATCAACTTAAAATTGCAGTGACCTCCTGCAGAGTAAATCCTCAATTACTTTTTTAAGCATTGTGTGGACCTCTGGTTCTTCTGTTTCCTTTGTAGTATTGGACATGCTCACATATTCTTAGAAGCCTACTCATCTAAATTTGTTTCATTTCCTCCTATATGTCTTCCTCCCAGGAGTATGGACCCCAATCAAGCCCTACACATGCAAGGATTGCATACACTTTCCTGTTGCTAACTTTCTCCCTTTTTTTTCTGTGCCACTCTCACAACTGTCTTTTCTGTTACCACCTGATACTTTTTACCTTACTCTTCTAAAGGAGAGTTCAGATGATGTAGCATAGAAAGCTTTTCTTGCAAATTAATTAACTCTTTTTTTAACTGATCCTTTTCCTTCAACAATTTGTCTCTAGTCTTACATATAATATAATAGCTGGTTAACAATACCCTTTCTCTTCTACATACACCTGCCTTTACTTTCCTCAGTTCTATTGGTATTCCTTGCAAACATCTTTCTAAATCTCTGGGTTTTCCCTTCTATAGCCTCCGTTTCCAGTTTTCATTAAGTCCTCTGCATTTAGCCCATTCTCTCACCAGGAAGGAATAAGGTAAATCTTCCCATTCCAGGATACCCATTTCCTTTCCTAGAGCTTTCTTGTCTCCAAGTAGAGGTTTTATATTTTATGATCTAATCCTCATCACCATTTGTAACAACAATGTGATGCCCATAGTGGCTGCTATGGCTACGTGTGTTTATTTCTAGAGTAAATTCACAAAATATAAAATCTCTTCCTCAAAGAGGAAATCAACCCATTTATTCAAACACCAAAAGGCCACATCCATCATAGTAACAAAGAAATCTACACACATTTTAAATTCAGGGAGCACAGCCATCCCTAAGCCATGTCTCCATCAGGCCTTTCTACAAACAAGCTCCCTTAGGCAAAATCACTGCCTCTCTCACTCACACTAGCTGCTCTATTCTGCTCTGCCTTCTCTCTCTCCCAGCTCTGACTAACTCTCTCTCTCTCAACTGTACCCTTCCTGTGCCACACGTTTGACAAGCTCCTCCCATCATCCGTTCTGTGTGACTCAGGCTATGGGTTGAGCCAAAGCTCAAAGCAGGTCATATGATCCTATTAAGGGACAGGGAAGATCTTCAAATTTCCTTGCCATTATACAAGACTTGCCTTCGGAGAATGTCCAGATTGTCCAACATGAAGGTACCCTTACAGGAATTTGACTGGTCTTACTTAGATATTATAAGATGGAAGCAATCTTCATCCAACTACCATGTGATTGGCTTCATAACTGGAACTGGCTTTAGAATTGGTAAGACAAAGATAGTTCACTTTCTGCCCCTCTTTGAAGTTCAGGCTTTTTCCTGCTATCCTTCCTTCTGTGACCAGAGGGTGCAAATCATAATTTACACACAATGTGGGCTCAGGCACCATGAGCTGAAGTGGCAAAAAAGGAAAGAATTTCTTGCAATATTCCTCCTATCTTTTACTCTGTCTCCAAGAAATGGAGAGGCCAGGAGAAGAATGTAGTATATTTATTTCTGTTCTGTGTCATTTTTCTTCTTAGAATCAGATGTTGAATAAAGATTTCTCCTCTTTTTTCACTATTTTCATGATTTCACATTTATTTTTCCAATTTTTACTCTTTTTATCTTATTTGATTTTTAAAATCTTTCCTGAGCTCTTTTGACCTGAGAATAATCATTATTTTCTTTGATGAATGAGTGTTTTCTTCATTGTGCTTGAATTGGATTTAAGTGAAACAGAGTCATACAAATGGTCAGCCTTACTACCTTTTCCGGAATCATCAAAGTCCAATGGCAGGACATAAGTTAAGATGCTTGGTGATGGTCTGGGATGCAGTGGATGAACTTGGCAACTTAGATATCTTCCAGGCTTTAAGTGTTACACAGAGGTTAGTTCAGCTACCTTCTTGTCTGTTGGTAAAAAAAATGCTCTCATCAGTCCATTCTGTTGGGAGAAGTCCTCACATGCTTGGAGTATATATCCCAATTTACCAGCTGTTTCAAAGTCTATTGACTACCTTCCAACTGGTTTAGCGCACCTGTTGAGATGGTTTACTGGGGTATGGCCACTGAACATGCTATAGCTTCTTGGAGCCACAAGTGAGAGTGAGTGACAGTTTTTAACTGTTAGATCACAGCCATAAAAATTGAGTCTTTTTTTTTCAGAATACAAGTCACTGTATAAATTGAGGGATTGCTCGACATACTTAATGTATGACAATTGCTATGGTACTGGGTCATAACTAGAGTTCCATTATCATTTGCTTGTTCAAAAATGATACTGATAGCCCTATTTGTAACAGTTCAAGAAAATCCTAATTATGAAAATTTAAAAATTCTGTGTGTCAGAATAACATGAACATGAATTTAGAAAATTAATTCATGTAAGATAAATGTGACCTTTAAGCAATAGAATAGAGGGGATATTAGACTTGAGATGTCTAAAATATTATGAGTGAAGACAATTAGTATGTAGACTGTACAGCATAAATTAAGCTATAGTCATGTCACTTAAAATAGGAAAGGAATCTGGATAAAGTGTGTGGAGAACTTGCTTTGAATCTAGGAAGACTTGGGTTCAAGTTCCACCTCTGACTTATGCTGACTGTATCACCCTGGTCAAGTCATTTAACTTCTCATTGTGCTAGGCAGCTCTCTAGGATTGTAATTTAAAAAGAAAGTTCTTGCCCAGTTGTTTTTCATTTATGCCAACTCTTCATTATCCAACTTGAGAATTTTTTGGCAAAGATGCTAGTCTGCCATTTCCTTACCAGCTCATTTTACAAATGAGGAAACTGAGACTAACACAATTCTAACCCTTACCCCCTTTCAGTTAGAATGTAAAAACACTGGCTTTGCCTTGTGTTATGAAATATGTCCTCTAAAAATGATGGCTTGTCCAGAAACAGAAACTGGAAAGAAAAAGTTAATTTTGTTTCAAAGTATTCCTTGGCAGTGAACCAAATGCTCTTCTTCATTATGCAGATTGTTAAGGCTCATACTCAAGCTAAATCTAAAATATTATTAGGATGTCATTGTGTCCTAGGAGGGTAAATCAAACAATAAAAATAATGAAAAGCTTAATGGAAAGACAGACTTTATAATCTATTATTATTCATGTAATTATATGTCTGACATATAGTTTGCAGATTTTGGCTAGGATTAATGGTCTAATATTAGTGATTGCTTTTCCCCCTGTTTATCATATAAATAAGGTATTCATCCATACCATATATGGTGTTAATATATTTCATAACAGCACAAGCTAACACATGCTGAAAGGATTAGCCCAAAATAATAATTTTACTAAATAGAATTATTACAGAACCATTCATTACAGAAACATAAACTTCATTAGAGCACTTCTGATCTTTGTTATATGACTTTCGGTTTCAGCTACTAACCTAGGAAAAACCTGTTTCCTCATGAATAAGACAAAAATGTAGACAAATAAATCACAAGAGCTGAAAACCACTGCAGTTCAGTCTAATTAGGCAGCTCTTAAGTACAAATTTGCATGTTGAATTTTCAATAAATGTTTGTTTCGTTCATTGTATCTGTATTCTCACTGCCTAACAGTGCCAAGAACATAGTAGGTCAAAACAAATGCTTGTTGACTGATGGAATTAAAAATGAGTAGTTAACTCTTTCTTTGCTATGCTGTCACTTTAAGTTAAACAACCATTTTGCTAATTATTCCACCCTCAATGAAATTGTCATCTTCATACTTTAAGCAACATTTACTTGACCTTATATTTCATGTAATCGCATCTCACAATCAAAAGAATATCTGGGGCTATTATACCCTATTATTATTTTTTCTCTGTTCTTGAAACTCAATATATGATCCGTGTATTTAGTAAATTCTACTAAAGGGAAAAAAGAGGGTACTCCCAGGAATCATTCGGAAAGGTAATTTCTGCAGAGAAACAGCCAATATTCATCACCAACAGTCAACTAACTTGTTGAGCAGGTAAGTCAACCGAGCTAAAGCAGAAAAGCACCCTAAAAGAAATATAGGAGGAAGCATGTGTCAGACAGGGGAAACCACCACCACCATTTTGACAATGGAGATGGCCTAGGATTCTGAATTCAAGAGCCTTTAAAACAGCAATACTTGTATCTCACTTCCACCAGCCATCATCCTGGGAATAAACACTGCCTTGCAACTACCATTTATCAAAGAAATAGATAAAATTCTTGCTATTTTCAAATGGTTTGACACTGAAACCAGTATGTGCCCTAAGGACCATAGGATAATTCCAGTAGAATTCGAGCTCCCTGAGAACAGGAGCTCTCTTTTCTATTTATTTTACAAGTACTTATGACAAGATTTTATACAAAGTGATTACTTAACAAATTATTTATTCATGTATGTATTCATGGTGCAATATAGGTAAGTTTGTATGCAATAAATTTTAAAAATGCTTATTTTAAATTCTGTGAACATTCTCCCAAGAAAACACCAATACTGTCAGTAACATGTGTCTCATTCTACATACATATTGAGGAAGATAGCATTCTTTTCTCATTGGTCTACTGGAATCCTGATGGTCTTTATTCTGATAATAATGAGACATACATTTTGGAACATGACCAATATTGGAATTTCCTTTGTTTAAGAATGCATGTTTTTCATCAGGGTTTTGTTTGTTGATTTTGCTTTTTTTTTCTCAGTTGAGGATGAGAAAGTAGAAGGGAATTATATAAATATATATGTATGTGTATGTGGGCACGTGTATACATGCATATGTATACCTACATGTATATACTTACACACATGAGAACAAAGTTATTGAGGCTTGGATATGTCTGTCAATGTAAGTAATTCTTTTTTAATTTAATATTTTATTTTTCTCAATTACATGAAAAAACTATTTTAATGTTCTATTTTTCAAATTTTGACTTCCAAATTCCCTCCGTCCCCTCCTGTCACATTGAGAAGGCAAACAATTTGACAGAGGTTATGCAAAGCATTTCTATGTAAGCCATGCTGTAAAGGAAAATGCAGATAAAAAAAATCAAGAAAAATAAGGCAAAGAAAAAGAATAGGCAATCTGCACTCAGGTTCCGCAGGTCTTTTGTCTGGAGTTGTGTTCATCCTGGAACCTTTCATCATGAATGCTTCAGAAGAATCTTGGATCATTTTATTTTTGAGAACAGCTAATCTATTCAAAGTAGATCAGCATGAAATGTTGCTGTTACTAAGTGCAATGTTCTCCTAGTTCTGCTGATTTTATATTGCATAAGTTCATGTAAGTCTTTCAAGGTCTTTTTGAGAGCACACTGTTCATCATTTCTTACAGCACAGTAGTATTCCATCACAATCATACACTACAACTTGCTCAACCGTTCTGCAATTGATGTATATCCCCACAATTTTCAATTCTTTGCAACCATTAAAAGAGCTGCTATAAATATTTTTTGTACCTTTAGCTCATGTTCCTTTTTTTAAATCTCTTTGGGATACAAACGAAGCAGTGGGACTATTTGGTCAAAGGGTATGCATAGTTTCATAGCCCTTTGGAAATAGTTTCATATTGCTCTCCAGAATGATTAAATCAATAAAAAACATCAGAAACAATGCATTAGTATTTTAATTTGTCCCACATCTTTTTTAGCATTTATCATTTTCTTTGTCCATCATATTAGTCAATCTGATAGGTGTGTGTTGGTAACTCAAAGTCATTTAAATTTTATTTCTCTAATCAGTAGTGATTTGCAGCATTTTCATAAGATAGCTTTGAAAACCGCCTATTCATATCCTTTGACCATTTACCAATTGACGAGTGAAACTTATTTCAATAAATTTGATTCAGTTTCCAATACACTTGAAAAATAAGGTCTCTATCAGAGAATATTGCTGTAATTTTTGCAGTAATGATTATCGACTATGTATTTCCGTCCATCCGGTTTTCCTACTGGTTATCTTACCTTTTCTCTTTTTTACCCTACCCTTTCTCAATAATGTTTCGCTGTTGACTTTTACCTCTCTCAATCTGCCCCTACTTTCTAACCAGTACCAAGCCCCATCTATCTCCTCCCCTTCCTTTGAGGGAAATTTGAGCCAATTCTGATGAGAGGAAGGTTTGCCATACCTCACACCCTTTCTTCCATCTTCCCCTCCAGTGTAAAACCATTTTTCAGGACTCTTTTTTTCCATGTAATTTAGCCCATTATATATAGTTTTTAAATGTTGCAAGTACCATTGTTTTCCATGTAGGAATGTAAACATATTAACTTTATTAAGTCCCTTTTGATTTCTCCTTCCTGTTCACATTTTTATGCTGTTCCTGAGTATTATACTAAAAAGTCAAATTTTCTTTCTGCTCTTGATCTTTTCATCTGAAATTTTTTTTATAAATTTTTATTATTGATTTGTTTTCAGCTTTCTACAATCATATCCATAAGTCTTAGATTTTCTTCCCCTCCCTTCTCCCTCCCTCCCCAAGGCAACACACAATCTTATATGTGTTCTACACATACATTCTTATTAAATCCATTGTCATATTAGCCATGTAGCATAGAAGAATTACAATGAATGGAAGAAACCATGAGAAAAACTGAACCAGAACAGAACATAACACAAGAGAAAATATTCTGCTTCATTCTCCATAGTTCTTCCTCTGGAAGTGGATGGCATTTTCTGTTGAGTCCTTTGGGAATTTTTTAGGTCCTCGCATTGCTATGAAGGGTTAAGTCAACCAGAAAAAGTCCTTACACACTGTAATTGTTACTGGGTACAAAGTTCTCTTGGTTCTGCTTCTTTCACAGCATCATTTCATATAAGTGCTTCCAGGCTTTTCTGAAGTCTGCCTGTTCATCATTTCTTATAGCACAATAGCATTCCGTTACATTCACACACCACAACTTGTTCAGCCATTCTCCAATTGCTGGGCACCCCCTCGATTTCCAATTCTTGGCCACCACAAAGAGAGCTGCTATAAATATTTTTCTACATGTGGAACCCTTTACCATTTTTATAATTTCTTTGGGATACAATCCTAAAAGCAATATTGCTTGGTGAAAGGGTATGCACATTTTTGAAGCCCTTTGGACATAGCTCCAAATTGCTCTCCAGAATAGTTGGATAAACTTGCAGCTCCACCAACAGTAAATTAGTGTTCCCACTCTCCTTCATCTTCTCCAACATTTATCATCTTCCTGCTTCGTCATGTTAGTCAATCTGATAGGTGTGTTCATCAGAAATTCTGAAAGTCCTTTATTTCATTTAATATCCATTTTTTTTCAGCTGGGTGATTATATTCAGTTTTCCTGGGTGGATGATTCTTAATACTAATCTTAGCTTTTTTTGACCTTCAGAATATCTTATCATAAATCCTCCAATTCTTTCATATATAAGCTGCTAAATCTTGTGTTATCCTGACTGTGGCTCCATAATATTTGAATTATTTTTTTATAAATTCTTGTAATATTTTTTCCTTGACTTGGGAGTTCTGGAATTTGATTTTATTTCTGAAAGTTTTCAATTTGGAATCTTTTTCAGGAGGTTTTTGGTGGATGATTTCAATTCTGTTTTACTCTCTGATTCTAAAATATCAATTTTCCTTGATAACTTCCTGAAAGTTGATGTCTAGACTCTTTATTATCATTGTTTTCAGATTGTCCAATAATTTTAAAATTATATCTCCTGGATATATTTTCCAGATCAGTTGTTTTTTTTTCATTCTTTTTGTTTTGTTTTGTTTTGTTTCTTGATGTCTTATAAAGACATTAATTTCTACTTTCCCAATTCCAATTTTAAGGAACTGTTTTCCTTGGTGGTTTTTGGTGGATGATTTCAATTATGTTTTACTCTCTGATTCTAAAATATCAATTTTCCTTGATAACTTCCTGAAGGTTGATGTCTAGACTCTTTATTATCATTGTTTTCAGATTGTCCAATAATTTTAAAATTATCTCTCCTGGATATCTTTTCCAGATCAGTTGGTTTTTTTTTTTGAAAGAGATATTTCACATTATCTTCTATTTTTTCATTCTTTTTGTTTTGTTTTGTTTCTTGATGTCTTATAAAGTCATTAATTTCTACTTTCCCAATTCCAATTTTTAAGGAACTGTTTTCCTCAGTGAACATTCTATCTCCTTTTTCATGTGAGCAATTCTACTTTTTTAGGAGTTCTTTTCTTAAGTAGATTTTGTACATCTTTTCCCATTTGGCCAGTTCTGCTTTTGAGGGAATTCTCCTTTTCAGTGAATTTCTATGCCTCTTTATATTTTTAAGGTGTTGTTTTCTACTCTTTTTTTTTCATGGTTTTCTTGCATTACTCTCAATTCTCTTCCCATTTTTTCTCCTATCTCTCTTACTTTATTTATCAAATCCTTTTGGAACTTTTCCCTGGTCTGGAGCCAATTTATACTTTTCTTTGAAACTTTCTATGTTTTGACTTTTTTTGTCTTCTTCTGAGTTTGTACTTTGATCTTCCCTGTCATCATAGTAATTCTCTATAATCAGGCTCTTTTTTGTTCTTTGCTCAGTTTTGAAGCCTATTTATTCCCTTTTAACTCTACACGAAATAAGGGCTCTGCTTCTGGAGTGGAGGGGGGACACTGTTCCCAGAACTCAGATTTTTTCGCAGCTATTTTCAGAGGTGATTACTGAGACCTTTAAATTTTTAGGTCTTCCAAGATGCTATGATCTATGGAGAGGTGTGTTTACTACTCTCTGGTACTGTACACTGGTATGTGAGTGACTACAAGTACTCTTTTCCACCCTGAAACTGTGACCAGAGTTCCCACTCTCCTGTGGCTACAAGCTCTGGTGTGTTAGCACTCCTCTTCGCACTGGGACTGACATGCAGAACTGGGACCCAGATCCAAGTATGGGCAATACAATAAATTCCTGCCTCTGGTGATGGCAAAGGGACCCCTGTAATCTCCTTTTAACCAGTTGTCTGATACCCTCAGCATCTGTTGAAACTACCACTGCTGTCACTGATTCAGTTGCTCCCAAGGCCTACTTCTGGCTTGCTGGAGCCAGGACTGAACTGTCTTTTGTTCCACTTTCTCCTGGTGTGATACACCTTTTACACCAAAGTTCTAAGTTTTCTTTTCCTAAAAATTGTTTCATTCCATAATTTTCTGCATTCTGACACTCTAGTATTTGTTTTAGGCATTATTTGAAGGTATTTGAAAGAGTGTTGGGGAGAGCTCACGTGAGTCATTGACTTTTTTCTGTCACCTTGGCTCTACCTCCCTCATATAAGTAATTCTTATACAAAATAAACAAACATCTTGTAATTAATTATCCAAGTGTATAGACAACTGAGTTTGTTCACTCACTGCCATGTTCCATAATGCTGGCATATTTAATGAAGTAAGAAAATGTTAGAAACAAACAATGATAACACCAGCAAAATAATATACAACACTGAAAAATGAAATTTGAGAACCTGAAAAATTGAACAAAATTCTTATGTTTCCTCATTTTTTAAAAGCAGAAGTTTATTATAGAAGGCAAATAGCAACATACTATATAATGTGATATTCTAGAAACATCCTTCACACTTAAACACATTCATAGCATACTCATATTTTAATCTCTTTTGGTAAAACTCTGTCAAGAATTGCCTTGTACACTCATAGTTTTAATATGAAAAGTTCCAAATATATAACAAAAACAACATTAATAATGATTTATTTATTCCTTCCAGGTTCAAAGTTCTAAATATATTATTTTTAACACAAGCACAAAAGGGTGAAAAAACATTCCTTGGAAGTCAAAATCATTATCAGTGGATTACCTACAGTATACTATCAGCTATCATTGATTTTATTAAATTTTAAAGTAAGTTTTATTTCAGAAATCCTTTTGGGTCACAGTGATAATCATACAAAGATCTAAGATCAGGTATAATAATGCACCCTGGAAAAGCATTTCCATGGGGCCATTCCTTTTCTGTCAGATCCAGCATCATTGGAAATTGCTTCCCAGTGTATGTTATCTTATGTAATACTTCTCTATGCATGATGCTGATTTTACTGCATAGGAGAGGCCAAACCAAAGAAAATCATTAAAAATAGACTTTTGTACTTTGTTAGATTCATATAGTCATTACAAAGAATAATTTATAAAAAATTATATAGTTCTTGACTTGAAAAGAATAGGTGAAGCAAATTTATTATATTCAAAAAAACAAACACCAAATGTCACTGAAGGCCTTGAAGTTATGGGTTCAGAAGCTCTTCATGCAGGTATTTTGAATTACTTATACTTTTGAATGTAAACAAAAAAAAATCAGTTCAAAGATATTATGGGCCAATATGAATATGGACATGACATCTTCCTAAAGAAAAATAAAACAGGTTACCTATGTTGATATACTGTTAAATGTTATCACAAATTGTCATTGGGAGCCAGTATGGCAGAATGATCTGTAGGTTCTCTCCTTCTCTGCTTGTTGACCTTGAAAAATCCAGAGAATATTTCCCCAGGAAAAATCCTGCAAGAGTAGGATCAGACTAAGGGGTAAACAGTCTCTTAGCCCTTGAGACTAGGAAAATCACAAAGGGAGGTCCCTGTTGCTGTGGTTGAAGGGGACCAGTGCAGGACCAGAGTTGTCTCAGACAGCCCCACCTCAGCAAACCAGGAGGAGATCCTGAGCCACAGGGGTAGTGGAGCCCATAAGCCCCAACTCTAGGACCCCGGGCATGCCTCATCACTGCCAGGGGAATCAGGAAAACACTATCGAAGATGAGGTTCACTAACCACTGAGCATGCCTGTTCTCTTGCTCATGAGAGGATCCTCCTGTGAAGAGCCACCCTTCCCCCACATCTCATGTAGCTAGCTCCAGGGTAACTCTGAGGAAACTCAGAAAGATTCACTTGGTCTCTGCTTTGGCACACCAGATAGCTTGCCACCAGATAAACTGCAGAATTTTAGCTTCTCACTGAAAGAACTAGAGGGAGTAATGCACAAAGCCTCAAGTTCTAAACACAACAATGGTAGGAGAGAGCCCCCTGTGCCTCAGAAGCAGAGACCCACTTTAAAAGCCAGGAAAAAGGCAATCATCATGAGCAAGAAGCAAATTAGAAAGGAAAAGATGATAGAATCTTACTATGGTGACAAGGACCAAAATATGAATACCAAAGAAGTCGGCATTGAAATTGTACCATGTGAAGCTTCACAAGGGAATATGAACTGTTTTCAAGCCCAGAGAACATTCTTGGAAGACCTCAAGAAGAATTTTAAAAATAGAAGAATAAACTGACCAATGATTTTAAAATTATGAAAAAGTAATTCACTGAAGAGAACAGTTCATTAAAAAGGAAAATTGAACAAATGGAAAAGGAAGTACAAAACCTAACTGAGAAAACTGGATAAATGGAAAAGGAAGTGCAGAACTTAATGGAGAGAATAACTCCTCAAAAGGAACAATTGGAGAGATGGAAAAGGAGATGTAAATGTTGTGAAAAAAACAATCTATTAAAAATTAGAATGGGGCAAGTAGAACATAATGACTCTATGAGACATCAAGAAGCAGTCAAACAAAATCTAAAGAATGAAAAAATAAACAGAATAAAATGTTAAAACCTCATTGGAAAAACAACTGACCTGGAAAATAGATCTAGGAAAGGAAATATAAGAATTGTAGGTTTACCAGAAAGCCATGATGAAAAAAGAAGCCTGGACAATATCTTAAGAGAAATCATCAAGGAAAACTCCCCAGAGGTCCTAGATCCAGAGGGCAAAATAGTTGTCCAAAGAATCCACTGATCACTCCCTGAAAGAGATCCCAAACTGAAAACACACAAGAAGGTCATTGCGAAATTCTAGAACTATGAAGTGAAAGAGAAAATGCTTCAAGCAGCCAGAAATGAACAATTCAAATATTGAAGAACTACATTCAGGATCACACAAGACCTTGCATCTTCTACACTAAAGGACCAGAGGGATTGAAATATGATATTCCGTAAGGCAAAGGAGCTGAGACTATAACCAAGGATCAATTACCCAGAAAAATTGAGCATAATATTTCAGGCAAGGAGATGGACATTCAATGAAATAAGGGCTTTCCAGATCTTCCTAATGAAAAAGCCAGAACTCAATAGAAAATTCAGTCTTCAAATGCAAATCTCAAGAGAGGAATAAAAAGGAAAAAAAAAACTAGTTATTTAATAGGGTCAAACTGTTTAATTCCTGTAAGGCTAGATGATACTTGTTAATCTTAAGAATTGTACATTTATTATGAATTTTAAAGGGATATACACAGATAGACGGAGTGGGTATAAATGAAATGAAGTGATGATTATAAAACGTGATTTAAGGATGCAGAGGGATTGCAATGGGAGGTGTGAAAAGGAGGAGGTAGAAAAAGGTAAATCACATCACAAGAAAAGGCACAAAAACACATTACAGTAGAGGGAAAGAGGGGAAGGAGATTAACATTGTTTGAGATTTACTCTCACATGATTTGGCTCAAAGAGGGAACAACAAACCCAGTAAAGTATAGAAATCTAACTAGCTCTTCAGGCAGTAGGAAGGGAAAGGGGAAAGAAAAGTGATGGGAGGTTAAAAGAGAGGGAGAAGTAATAAGGCAAAAAGGGGAGTAAAGGGAGGAGTGTTGAAAGAAGGAACAGAAGATTGAGGGAGGTGGTGGACAAAAATTAAAACTATTGTGGAGGGGAAGGGAGAAGGGAGAACTAAAAGCACAAATGAGGGGAAATAGGATGGAGGGAAAGACACAGATGGAAATCATAACTGTGAATGTGAATGGGATGAACTGTCTCATAAAACAGCAACAGATAGCAGAATGGATTAAAAACTATAATCCAACAATATGTTGTTTACAAGAAACACATTTGAAACAAGGGGATACACACAGGGTAAAGGTGAAGGATTGGAGCAGAATATATTATGCTTCAACGGATGTAAAAAAGCAGGGGGTAGAAATCCTAATCTCGGACAAAGCAAAAGCAGAAATAGATCAAATCCAAAGAGATAAGGAAGGAAACTATATCCTGCTAAAAGGCACTATAGACAATAAAGTAATATCATTACTAAAAATGTATACACCAAGTGATATAGCATCCAAATATTTAGAGGAGAAGTTAAGGGAGTTACAGGAAGAAATAGACAGTAAAACTATACTAGTGGGGGACCTCCACCTCCCCCCTCTATGAGCTTGATAAATCTGTTCTCAAAATAAACAAGAAAGAAGCTAAGGAAGTGAATAAAATGCTAGATGAGGTAGATATGACAGATTCATGGGAAAAAAATGAATGGGGAAAGAAAGAAATATCCATTTTTTCTCAGTGATATATGGCACATATGCAAAAATTGCCCATGTGCTAGAGCATTAAAACCTCACGAAAGACAGATATTTGATGCGTCTTTTTCAGATCATCATGCAATAAAAATTGTATATAACAAAAGGCCATGGAAAGATAGACAAAAAGATAATTGGAAACTAAATAATCTAATCCTAAAGAATGAGTGGGTTAAACAACAAATAATTGAAACAATCAACATCTTTATTCAAGACAATGACAACAATAAGACAATCTATCAAATCTTATGGGATACTGCAAAAGCACTTTGGAAAAGTTTCATATGGTTGAACACCTACATGAATAAAATAGAGAAAGATGAGATTAATGAATTGGGTATGCAGCTGAAAAAGTTGGACAAAGAAAAAATCCCCAAGTAAATACCAAACTAGAAATACTGAAAACTAAAGGAAAGATTAATAAAGAAATTAAGAAAACTGTTAAAATAATAAATAAAACTAAGAGTTGGTTTTATGAAAAAAAAAAGATTGGTAAACCTTTGGTCAATTTAATTTAAAAAAAAAAGAAAGACAATAACCAAACTACCAATATCAAAAATGAAAAATTTGAACTCACCTCCAACGAGGAGGAAATTGAAGCAATAATTACAAATACATTGCCCAACTATATGCCCATAAATTTGACAATCTAAGTGAGGTAGTTGAAAATTTTAAAAAGTATGAATTGCCAAGATTAGCAGAAGAGGAAGTTGAATACTTAAATAACCCCATCTCATAAAAAAGAAATTGTAGAAGCTATTAGTGAAATCCCTAGCAAAAAATCTCCAGGACCAGATGAATTTTCAAGTGAATTCTATCAAACATTTAAAAGACACTTAATTCCAATACTCTATAGACTATTTGGAATAACTGGTGAAGAAAGAGTCCTACCAAATTCTTTTTACAATAAAAATATTGTTCTGATTCCTAAACCAGGAAGAGCCAAAACACAGAAAGAAAATTATAGACCAATTTCTGTAATGAATTTAGATGCAAAATTTTTAAATAAGATATTAAGAATACAGCAATTTATCATGAGAATAGTGCATTATGATCAGGTAGGATTTATACCAGGAAGGAAGGGTTGGTTTATTATTAAGAAATATATCAGTATTATTGATCTTGTCAACAACAAAACTAACAGAAACCATCTGAACAGAAGCAGAAAAAGCTTCTGAAAAAAATTGTAACCCCCATTCTTATTGGAAATACTGGAGAGCATAGGAATAAATGGAGCCTTCCATAAAACAATAAGCAATCTCTACCTAAAACCATCAGCAAGTATTATATGTAATCGGGATAAGCTAGATGCATTTCCAATAAGATAGAAGTGCAACAAGGATGTCTATTATCCTTGTCCACCATTTTTATTCAATATGGAACTAGAAATGTCAGCTTTACCAATAAGAGAAGAAAAATAAATTGAAGGAATTAGAATAGACAAAGAAGAAACTAAGTTATCATTCTTTGCAGATGATATGATTATGTACTTAGAGAACCCCAGAGAATCAAGTAAAAACCATTTGAAACAATCAACAACTTTGACAAAGTTGCAGGTTACAAAATAAACCCACATAAATCATCTGCATTTATATATGTACATATATATGTATGTATGTATGTATGTATGTGTGTATGTATGTATATATGTATGTATGTATTACAAACAAAGACCAACTGCAAGAGATAGAAAGACTACCTACCAAAAAAAACTCAGGGACTATATGAACACAATTACAAAAAACTTTTCTCACAAATAGTCAGATCTAAGTAAGTGGAAAAACATCAGTTGCTCATGAGTAGACCAAGCTAATAGGACAAAGATGAAAATTTAAGATAAATTAATTTATTCAGTTCCATACTAATCAAACTATGAGATAATTATTTTCTAGAGGTAGAAAAAGTGATATCAAAATTCATCTGGAAGAACAAAATGTCCAGAATATCAAGGGATCTAATGAAAAGAAATGCTATCATGTGGCCTCACTCTATCAGAACTCAAATGGCATTATAAACACCAATCATCAAAACCACTTGGTACTGCCTAAGAAATAGTGGAATAAGTTAAGTACTCAAGACACAGTAGTCAATGAATAAAACAATCTATAGTTTGACAAATCCAGGGACCCAAGCTTCTGGGATAAGAACTCACTGTTTAACAAAAACTGCGAGGAAAACTGGATAGTAGTGTTGCAGAAGCTGGACATAGAATAATGCCTGACAACATACACAAGAATAAAGTCAAAATGGATATATGATCTAGGTGTAAAAATTGATAGTTTAAACAAATTAGAGGAGCAAGGAATAGTATATGTGTCAGATTTATGGAGAATGGAGAAATTTTTGACCAAACAAGAGATAGAGAACATTACGAAGTGAAAAATGGATAATTTTGAATACATTAAATTGAAAAATTAAACTGAAAGAATTTTGCAACTACTGCCTGTAATAAAGGCCTCATTTCTAAAATATGTAGAGAACTGAGTCACATTTACAAAAATGCAAGTCATTCCCCAATTGATAAATGGTCAAAGAATATGAACAGGCAGTTTTCAGAAGAAGAAATTAAAGCTATCTATAGTCATATGAAAAAATTCTCCAAATCACCATCAATTAGATAAATGCAAATCAAAACAACTCTGAGGTATGGCATCACACCTATCAGATTGGCTAACATGAGAAAGTGGGAAGATGATAAATGTGGGAGAAGGCATGGGAGAGTTGGAAGACTAATTCTTTTTTGGTGAAGCTGTGAGCTGATCCAACCATTCTGGAGAGCAATTTGGACCTGTGCCCAAAGTACGACAAAATTGTGCATACCCTTTGATCCAGCAATATCACTTCTAGGACCATATCCCAAAGAGATCATAAAATTGAGAAAGGATCCCACATGTACAAAAATATTTATTGCAGCTCTCTTTGTGCTGGCCAAGAACTGGAAATCAAGGGGATTCCCATCAATTGGGGAATGACTGAACAAGTTGTGGTCTATGAATATAATGGAATACTATTGTTCCATAAGAAATGATGAACAGGAAGACTTCAGAGAGGCCTGAAAAGATGTATATGAACTGATGCTGAGCAGAACCAGGAGAACTTTGTACACAGTAACAACCACAATGTGTGAGGACTTTTTCTGGTAGACTTAACCCTTCACAGCAACACAAGGACCTAAAAGATTTCCAGCAGACTCTTGAGGCAAAATGCCTTCCACATCCAGAGAAAGAATTTTGGAATTGGATCACAGAATGAGGCAAACGATTTTCTTTTGTGTTTTGTTTTGTTTTGCTTTTTCTCATGGTTTCTCCCATTCATTTTAATTCTTCTATGCAATATGACTAAGGTGAAAATGTATTTAGTAGGAATGTATGTGTAAAACCCATGTAAGACTGTGTATTGTCTCAGGGAAGGAGAGGGGAGGGAAAGAGAGAAAATCTAAAATTTATGGAAGTGATTGTAGAAAACTGAAAATAAATTAATTAATTTTAAAAAATTGTCTTACATTAATCAAGGAGCTATATGCAGAACACATTTTATACATTTTTGTTGGTGTTATGCATTTGAAATTGTATAAATTTGCAATGTATCACATCATTATCAACTACTATAAGTTTAACTATGTAAACATTACAGTAGTCACTTTTTCAGAAACATAATCTAGCCAGTATCTGATTTTTCTTTCTTCCAAACTGTCCAATCAACATGAATATCAATTTGTGCCATATAGAGTCTGGATCAACAGGTGTTTCAACATTTTCACATCTCTCAAATTCCTCACTTTGTTGCCAGTTCTGACGATTTTTAGCAGAAAAGCAAAACTAAACTAAAATGGAAAGTTTGAAGTAGTCAATTTAATTACATTTGGATGAAGTGAATTACTCTGTAATCTAGCAGATGATGTGATTCTCAAAAGTATAGTTTGCCCCAGCTGCTATATATATTTATGGCTGTCTGGTCCTAAAATTCATAATGATTTCCTTCCGGGTGCCTTGAGGCCAAAATAAAATTTCTGAGAGATTACATATTTAGGCATGTTCAGCTTTGAATAGCTAATTTTATGAGCAAAAGAGTAAGATCATGGAGTTGAGAATCTAAAAAGGACCTTAGCAGCCATCTAATCCAACCCATATGTGTGAGAAATCCCCTTCGAAATGTACTGACAAGTGCTTCTTCAGTCTATGCTTGAAGATTTTCAAGGAAGAACAGGATAACTCATGACCTCCTCAGGGAGACCTTTCTAATGGGGTAGCTCTAATTGTTCAGAACTTTTTTCCTTCACATCAAGACTAATTTTACTTTCTATCTTTTGTTACTGATTGTTTCCAATTATGGGAAATAGTATACATAGATAGATGTAGCCATAGGGTATAAATATAGATATACACAATATGGATACATGGGAAAGAAAAAGAAAGGCAATGAGAGAAAGAGGGCATATGAGAGAGATACAGAGAGAACACATTTGTTAAGCATTGTGCTAAGCTCTTTTTACAGATACTGTGTCATTTGGTCCTCATAATAACACTGTAAGATTGATGCTATTACTTTCCTCATTTTATATTTGAAGAAGCTGAGGCAAATGTAAGTTAAATGACTTACTCAGGGTCACAGAACTATTAAGTATCTGAGGCTGAATTTGAATTCAAATTTTCCTGATTTTACACTTTACCTCAATATCCTATTAGTTAATTCTAAATGGAATTAGCTTAGTACTCCTTCCTCATGATAGCCTTTCAAATGTTTGAATACAGCTATCATGTTGCATTCTCCTCACTCAAGAATTTTCTTCTCTAGACTAATCATGTCTGATCCTCTCAATTGAACATCATGTGGTATGACTGAAGGTATTTCACAATCCTGTTTGCCTTCCTATGAATAGAATATAAAAAATTATCTCTTAGTATTCCTCCCACTCATCCTTGCAAGGAACTGAATCATAAAACAAAGAGTATTTTTAAAAATATAAGGAGAAATCAATAAAAAGGCATAACTGATTGTTACCTCAAAGGAGTCTGAAAATGTATGCAATGTGTGACCTCTCTTTCAATATTTATTTTTCCCTCTACATCTAGAATATCAGGGCAGTTGTCCCTGATGATTTCATGAAAGATGATGTCTAGGCTCTTTTTTAGATCATGGCTTTCAGCTAGTCCCATAATTTTTAAATTGTCTCTCCTGGATCTACTTTCCAGGTCAGTTGCTTTTCAAATGAGATATTTCACATTATCTTCCATTTTTTCACTCTTGGTTTTGTTTTGTAATTTCTTGGTTTCTCATAACACCATTAGTTTCCATCTATTCCATTCTAATCTTCAAAGAATTATTTTCTTAGTGAGCTTTTGAACCTCCTTTTCCATTTCCGTAATTCTTTTTAAAGTATTCTTCTCCTCGTTGGCTATTTGAACCTCTTTTTCAAATTGGGTTAGCCTATTTTTGGGGTCTCTTTTAGCAAGCTGTTGACTTGCTTTTCATGATTTTCTGGCATCACTCTCATTTCTCTTCCCAATTTTTCCTCCACCTCTCTTACTTGATTTTCAAAATTCTTTTTGAGCTCTTCCATGGCCTGAGACCACTGAATATTTATTTTGGATGTTTGGGATACAGAAGCCTTGGCTTTTTTGCCTTTCCCTGATGGTAAGCATTGTTCTTCCTCATCTGAAAGGATGGGAGGAAAATACCTGTTCACCAAGAAAGTAACCTCCTATAACCTTATTGTTTTTCCCATTTGGGCAGGCAGGGCATTTTCCCAACTAGTTACTTGACTTTTGGGTCCTTTGTCAAGAACAGGGTATACTCTGGGGACCTGAAAGATCTCAGTTCCTGCAAGGTGGCACAATCAAGCCTGCATGCTGGACTGGGAGCAACAAGAAACGTTTCTGCCAAGAATCTGCGAGTAGAAGAATTCCATTTCCACAACTGCCTCCAGTTCTGCTACACCAGCACTCAGGGCTGAGATTCCTATCAGCTGCTCAATTTCCCCAGGGGCTTTAAGCTGAGGGCTCTAGCAAAGGACTCTTACTGCTACCTGCTGCAGCAACTGCAGTTGCTGCTGCTGTTGCCTCTGCTGCTGCCTCCTCAGTCTGGAGCTGGAGGACAGGCCCTGCTCCCTTCTCACTCAGTTGAAAAAGAACCCTCTCACTGACCTTTAAAACTGCCTTTGTCACCTGTGGGTTGAGGGATCTGTGAACCTTCGCTGCTGCTTGGGATTCCACCCCTGAGGCCTGCTCCAGTCCTGCTCCTCCCAGTGCCATGTGTCAAGACTGGGCTATGCTCTGCTCCGTGTCTGGTGTGATACGTTTCCTGTTGGCCTTCCAGGTCACCCTGGGCTGGAAATCTCCTTCACTGTGGTTCTGTGGCTTCTGCTGCTCTAGAATTTGCTGAGAGTCATTCTTTACAGGTATTTTATGGGCTGTGGGGAAAGAGCTAGAGTATGTATGTCTTTCTACTCCATCATCTTAGAGTGCCTATTTTCTTACAACCTCTAGAATAATGACTTATTGCCATTTTTTTTGTTAACCATGCTATTTTCAGGGTATCAAGGGAAGCCCCTGAATGGTTTCAATTTTTATTTCTATTATTATTAGTTCCTTGGACCATTCTTCCATGTGGTTGTTAACAGTCATAAACTGAGAACTATTTGTTCATTCATCCTTTGACTATTTATCTATGTGGAACTTGGCTTTGGACATTTATATCTCAAAATCATTAGTATAAATTCTAACAAAATAAATTGGATTTGGAGTTTCCTCCCATGGCCCGTTTGTCTCCTTCATATACTAGATTCATTCATTTCGTGTCGAAGTTTTTTAGTTTAATGTAATCAAAGTTTAGTAATTATTCTGTCTCTCATTTATGAATATATTTTCTACCCATAGCTGTAAAACATATATTAACATTTTCTCTTCTAATTAGTTTTAATATTGTCATATTTGATATTAAGACCATTCATTTAGAATGTATTGTAGAAAATAGCATAAAGTGTTGATCTAAGTCTATTTTTGCCCGACTGCTTTCCAATTTTCCTAGAAGCTTTAATCAAATAGGAAGTCCTTTCCTAAGTAACTTGTGCTTTCTGGTTTAACAAAGTCTGGATTACTGAGGTCCATTTTTCCTATGTCATCTGCACAATTTATGAACCTTAGCATATATGATTTTAAGGTCAAGAAAACTGCAGTTCACAACCTGTCTGGAATCAAACTCAGAACCCCAGGTAACTTTCCAAAACTAAATATATAATACAATTAGCTATCTACTTACATTGATACACACATTTTCCTTACCAAGAATTTCTTATACTACTGTAGTCACAAGACTTGACCCCTACACACACACTTACACCAAATTAATAAGGCATCTTATATACTTTATCCTTTTATAGGATGTCAGTGATACCTAACCATGTATTACATGGGAGGGTTAATTACCAGATGTGCATTGGGGGTGGGGGAAGTGTCTATATTTAAATGTAATACTACTATCCAATTGTTTCTTCTTCCTTTTGTCTTAAGAGCTATAGAAGAATTGGGTTTAGGTAGCAAGAAAAGAAAACTTGCAATACAGTTGTGCCATAAATGCCAAAGAAAGAGAAAAGGAAAGGATGACAAGACTGGAAAAGACAGCTTCATTTTGCTAGTGATAAGTATCGAATGTATCACTCTATTCTGTGATGCATTAACCATGGCCAACTGAGACTTTGGTCTTCCATGAGCAACAAAGCAGATTTCAAGGAAGGAAACAACCATTTATTAAGTACTTTACATATATTATTTCATTGGCAATCTCAAAAGTTTTGGAAGGTAAGTAGTATTGTTATCCCCATTTTATAACTGAAGAAATTCAGTTATAAAGAACTTGAGTGACTTGCCTAGAGTCACACAGATAGTGAGGTCAGATTTGAACTCATCTTTCTGATTCTATCCACTCGTGATTGCAGCACTCTATCTATTGCATGGTCTAGTTGTCTCCAACAATCCTCCCTAGAAACCACCAGAAGCACCAACACTCTTGAGTCACAGTTCACATGACCCAGAAGTTTTCCAGAGTTCCTACTGCTCTTTGTAATCAGATGAATGTTAAGTACATATTACTTTGTCCCTTGAAGGGGAATGGTATTGAGAACTAAACAAATTCAAAACACATTTCCTTGAAATTCTATATCTGGACAAATCCTATGTTTGGATAACATCTAGGGTTTAGGAGAAACTGATGTTTTATATATACTCAGAAGATAATATTTTGTTGTCTGTCATTTTCTAGTTATTATTTATTGGGTATGTGTTGATCAGTTCTGTGCTTAAGTATATGCATCCTAAAATGTAGAAATAAGTATTAAATTTCTTCATGTACAGGCAATTCTATTCTGTCAAAGTCACATGATTAGGGCTCATTGAAATACTACATTTAAAGGAAGACTGTGGAGTTTCACTAGTGAGCAGGGTCACAGAGTTAAGGTCTAATGGAATAGACCCACAAATCTATGCAATCTTTGACAACAAACTGGCACAGACTCAGAGAGAGTGATAGTGGGGAACAATAGAAGGTCAGTGACTACCTGAAAACCATTTGAAAACCTGGCACTCACTTAACATTACTTCCCAGGTAGGTATGTGGTATTTGCAAACTGTTAAGGTAATGTGGGACTTTCCTTATGCCATCTGATAGATAAATATAGTAATTTGATAAGTTCCCTACAAAAAAAAAAGTCTTGTCTAATTTTGTTTCTCTAGAAACATGAATTCTACAAGTTTCATGTTTTAGTAAGCACAAGTTTCTATAAATGCAAGAAAAAATAAAGTTAGACATTCCACTTTTATAAAATTCTAAGAATGGTGAGTGAACATTATGAAAGGAGTTAGTATAGAATTCAATATTACCTCAATATATTCCAGTCTTTCTGTTGAAGTGGGTACTTCATGGTACATCCTGACTATAATTTGATCACTTTTACAAAATGAGTACCCACTTACAGTAAATCTGGTCATATTCTGCTCTAAAAGATTACTCTCCTGTTTATATCTGCTGCCAGTCCCTTTGGAGAATAAATCCCATAGGTGCAAATGAATTCCTAAAGTCACACATGCTAATCTAGCCTCCTTATAGGGGAACAAAAGCTATTTCAAATGGAAAAATTGGCAACAGTACACACCAATAATGCCACAAACAGGTGGAAATATGATATTTTCTGTCATAAGTAGATTAATTCCTTAAGTCATTATAAACCACAAATGTTTTGTGAATTTTTTGATGATTAAAATTCTTATGAATGAGAATATACAATGGTAGAAATTATGAAATTTGTGTTTTTCTTCCATGGTAGAAATATTAAAGCTCTCTCTCAATATATACATATAGATATAAATAGATATACATATATAGATATATGTGTATGTATGTATACATATATGAACACTCACATGAATATGTATACATATACACACATAAAATCTCCTTCTCTTCTGATGACAATGGAAGGGAAAATATAGAGAGTTGGTAGAAAATACTGACTGTCATGCTAATAATACATGTAGCCCCATAAGAAAATGGCAAATCTTATGAATGATTTTGAATACATTATTTAGAAAGTTGAAGTATGGTTCAATTGATAGGACCAAACGTCTCAAGGAAGAGGCAATAGAATATGAAGTCTTTTACTGCTAGTTCATTGATTAAAAAAGCCATTTGCACTGCTTTGTGAAATGAGTTGCATATTTTCAATCATTATTCATTTGCCTCCAGTTCACAGAATCATAGATTTAGCCCTGGAAATGACCTTTGAAACCATTTTGTTCCATCCCCTTCCATCCGTTTTACCCCTATCTTTTTTTTCCAAATAAAGAAATATCCTCAGATAGAAAAATCAAGTCTTCATTCCACTACGTTACACATTCTCATGAAATAATAACCACCACACATTTATAGCATTCTACACTTTCTCAAAAAGCAGAAAAATATTTCTTTCCCAGTGTCAAATTTTACCTAAAAATGTTTCTGCATGGGCAAAAACCAGAGCATCTCTTAGGTAGGATGCATAGGAGATAGAATACTGGATACAGGTCAGGAAGATCTAAATTCAAATATTCCCTCAGTCGTGTGACCCAGACAAGGCACTTGACCTCTGTTGGCCTCAGTTTACATCTGTAAAATAGAGACAATAATCAGGGTGGCTGTGAGGATAAAATGAAATAATACCTGGGAAGAACTTCGTAAACTTCGAGGTGTCATATAAATGCTAATCATTAACAATAGCATTGATAAGAATAGGGGTACATGGGGTGTTTAGGGAGGACTAGAACCTCTGGCATGAGGCCTTGTTGAGTCTTTTCCAGGCTGCTCATTCACCTGTCACCCAGGTTTCACCTGTGGTTCGGAGAAGCTATAGCAAGCCTAGTCTCTGCACCCCAGTAAAACATTCTCAGCAGATGGGCTAAAAACAAAGTTGATAGTAACCAAAACACTCAAACCCCTTGGTGAGTTAAAGGCATGTCTACCTCAACCATATGAAAATGTGAGGAAGGAGCAAATTAGAGCAGATTGTTCCAACAATCATGAAGATGCCTGAAACTGGCTCTGCAGAGCACTTAGAGTTCAGTCATTCACCAAAGTCACAAATTATCCACTGCATCCAGGCCATCAGTGGTCATCCTAACTTTTGCCTTGCCACTGGACTTGAATGACTCTGAAGGAGAGATTGAAGCTGACTGTTTTGTGAAATTTTTCCTCTCTTAAATTCAATTCATGTCCAAGTCAAGACATCACCTTTTGAAGTCTTTGATCTCATTGAAAATATAATACAAACAACATCACCAAAAATAATAATGATAGCTAGCATTTATATATTAGTGTTTTAAGGTTTGCAGATCCCTTCAGATATGCTAATAATTCGTTTGATACTCACAACTACCTTCTGAGGCAGGTATTGTTACAATCCCCATTTCAGAGATGAAGAAGTTAAGGTACAGAAAGATTAAGTGAATTGCCCAGGTCACATAGATAAGTAGGAATTTGAGACAGAATTTGAACTCCAGTCTTCCTTGACCTCATTACCAACACTCAATGAACTACAATAAATAATGAACCTAGCCAAATTATTGTTATTATTTTTCCCTAAAGTAAGATATTATAAAGCTAATTCAATAAGCTGACATTGCAATTTGGAGGTTGTATGATTTTGTATGCTAGCGATTTCCATCTGTATGTTTTGAAGATTACAGTATGAATATACTGTGAATACTCAACACTCATGTGTTTAACTCTTGTGACTTGAAGAATTTGCACGATTTTATTTAGGAACTTCATTTTCTCTTTTGCATTGGCAATCATACACATTTACAGATATGTACAGAAAATAAAAAAATAGATGTGACAGGTGTGGAAGTTTGTGGGAGAGTTGGTATCCTATGTAAGGTGTTTCATTGGTCTTGACCACCCTGCTCTTACAAAGATCTTTCTTTGAATTCATTACATAGTTTCACTGTTTACCTTTAAAACTCAGGTTTTGTATTGCAATTGTATTCACAGTTTCATGCGAGTTTGTTTTTTTTTTTACTCTAAGCTGAAGTATATAAAGTCAGTGGTGTAGCTTCATGAGAAAATAAAGGTCTTATACATACTTCATCCTAGAATGTCTCCAACCGCTATTGGCCCTGAGTTTGATATCAATGAAAAGGAGGAAAATACCAGTGGAAAAAATGGCACCAATTTTATTGTGTTTACTAAATTTTATAGATTATTTCATAGTTGCTGTGTCAAGAAAAGCATATATTATGAGAAATAACATTTTGATATGAAGAATTTTATATGGAAAAGGGTATTTTCAGCAGTCTTTAGCAAAAGATTATAGTTTTCAGTGGTCACAAGATCCTAAGCTCTTATTTGCAATAGGTTGAAGGTATAGGTATTGTTGATTTTTTTAAAATTTTTTCATAGCAATGTCACTTTTGTGAAAGTTGAGAATTGACTTTAATAACTCAAAATGTGGTAGCCTATAGAGTAGCCTGAAGGAAAGAGAAGAGTCACATAGGATTAAGAGGTAGGTATAGGTTCCATTTTGCGATTTTGTATGGAGTACTCACATCAAGATCACAAATCCATGATCCTAACATACCATAGTTATTATTTAGATTTCACCTAGAAATGTGTAAATTTTCCACTAGTAACCTTAGCAAAAGAAAATTTGAATTCCTTGTGTAAGGAAACTTTCTAATGGGAAGAGCTGTTGGCTCTTGGTATATTGACTTTGCTATATCATTAAAATAAAACTCTACTGCTCTCAAAGATGAACTGGAAAATATCTTCTACATATTGGAGGGAGGGATATGATAGTGCCAGGAGAAAAATAAAATGATCAAATGGTTATTTTCATCTCTAGTTTCTCTGCACGGGTGTTCTCATTTGTTGTAAAAAATTTTGTGCTGGGAAAACAATTTTATATTTTTTCCACAAGAAGTTCAGCAATTAGCTTTATCCTAGGTTTCAGTGGGCAAAGTTCCATTTTCAAGTCTTTGGCCAAGAGCTGACTAATACCAATATGGAAATTTGGATCAAAATCAATTGCTAAAGTCAGATTATAAGATTTTAACTGCCATTCTGAAACCAGTTATGGAGCCTTTGTATGTTATTTCCATTTGCCAAATCAACACTCAAGAGTCATTTTGACATTTTTTTTAAATTCCCAATTATACAGCCAACTGCTAATTTATAAAGCAAAAATCAACCTGCAGTTTTGGCTTAAAGAGCCAGTTTGCCTTAGGGATAAGGGCAGAAAAGAAATACTAGCCTACTGTTTAAGTGCTAATATCACTACTTTTCCAAGTCCCATTTAGGACAGGCAGAGTTTAGCACTCCATCTTGAGCCATATCACCTTATAATTGAGTGAAGTAGGCAGCAAGGCAGAATGTGATAGCCTGCTTAGGAGGCACCTGCCACTGGTGGAATACAATGTGAATTGCCAAAGAAAAATTTCTGCAAAAGAATCCTTTTTTTTCATGAACAAGTGATATGAATTTAATAGTGAAACAGTAGATTGAGTATCTGTCCTTTTCCCACTTACTAGAATTTCTTTGTTGTCCTTTGCCTTGGGAAGGTTAACAGCTCAACCTAATTCCTCACTTGAAGGAACTTTATAGGCTTTCCTTTGGTTAAGGTCTAATGGGCCATCAGGGAGTTGATAATTAAACGACTGTGCATGTTGGAGTAAGCTGCTCACTGAGAGACGGAAAAGAATGTTTGATTTGGAGAAAAAGGTGCTGCTGCTAAGGCTGCTTTCCCACCTGCAAAAACAATACCCACAGGGACAGTTGTACTGGAGCAAATCGGAGACAAGAAACTCAGACCTCTCATCTGGGAGCATCAGAATGAGAAAGGTGTTAAACTAGCCATTTGTCCGTTTTTTAAAATAAGGATTTTCCCTGTTCCTGCTATTTTTGGCAAGGCATTGATATAGCCCACTTTTCCTAGCTTTCTCTTTTCCTTTCCAGTGTTGCAGTTGTAGGTTTGAACCAGTCTTTCATCCAAAATCATTGACAGAATTTTAAATAGAATTGAATTATCAGACTCCACAGTGCCCTTTACAATCTTCTGTCTGGAAAAAGTTGGGGGCAATCTTGAAAGGTATGAAAGGTAAAGCAGAACAGCACAACAACTTAAAAAAAATTAATTGCCACCTACCTCAACCTTGATACTGAGAAGGGAGACTTATAAAATTTCTCACAGACTAAGGTGCTATGGAAAGAGTTCAAAGCATTACTAACTGAAAATGCAGCTGCTTTCTCACAGCAGATGCATGAAGTCCAAGTTCATATTTAATGGCGTGAATCGGTTAACTAAGGAAAATATATGTATATTATCAAGTAGTGTATGATAGTACATTACCACTCTCTGATCCACAGAATTTCACACATTGAAGGACCTTGAAGAAATAGGTCTAGGCTTGGCAACCTGTTACAGAATTGTAAAATGGGGTTTTGTCCCAAACAATACATAGGAAAGGTTAGCAAACTGACCATTTTTATGTGAAGGAGAAATATATGCATTCAAAACCCACTTGATACTGTTTGGGGCTATCTTGCTCTAGATCTCTTTAATCTTAGCACAGCAAGTATAAAATAGAAAAATGGTTGTTTTCCAATGTTTCCTAAAATTAAGGAAAACCAAGAAAAACTGGTTGTTTTATATACATGATGCCAAGACAAATAGGTATGACTTCATCATTTACAAATGTTTCCCTGATCTGGCCAAATTAACTAATCATTTTATGTCTTATAGCCCTACTGACAAAATCCATGGCATAATTGATGAAATTGATCATTCAAAATGTGTTCATAGTTTAAAAAAAATAATTAATTCCTCCTAATAAATCCAGGGTTCACAGGACATGGGCTAAATAGACTGGAAACAAAAGATAAAAGGAGAAATTCAGGGATTGTTATTCAGATAAAAAAACCAAGGCATGCCTACAATCTCACGTTATAAAATATCCTTTTGCAAAAAATTCCAAGTCAATGCTTAGATCTCAAAGCAAACTCATATGCTGGTTTACAATAGCTCAAAATGACAGTACGAAACATGACTTTAAATTAATATTTATTTTATTGCCTCAGAAAATAACGAAATTTAACCCGGTATTTAAAAGTAAAGCAAAATGTGAAATAAAGACTTATCACTTTTAGACGTTTCATTTCACAAAGTTCTTGCTCATTGGTTTGTAAGTTCAACAATGGCACTGGCAATTTCAGAGTTAACATTGCCTGCCCAACATACACATTAAACTTTGTCTCTTTCAGATTATATCTTTAAAGTTCACACTTGTCATTCACTTTTCACTGTATATTTCAAGGCCATCTGAAGCAAGTTATTTTCTTTAATACTTTTAAAGAGGGGATAAGCCTAAATATCGCTATAAGTCATTTTCCACGAATTTCTATAATGTACTTCAAAATTTGATCACATCTGGGATGAAGTTGTATACATTTTGGTTCTCTAAGTAGTTTCCTTTTCTCTTAAGTAGTTTATTAACAAGGACCAAGTAAAGGACCAATTCAAGCTGACATCCAGGACAAGTCTTAGAACTTTATAACCATTCTTCTAGAACAGCAGAAATAACATGAATTACTTTATTGAAGATGATAAAACTATCACATAATAGATATGTAATACATCTTTTGATTTAATAATTGAAGTCAAAGTGACTATTGATAAAAATGAGCCTTTTATTTTCTTTATTTATTACTATATAACAAGCATTATGCATTTTAAAAATTCTCTAAAGTACCATTATGGAAGACATCATCAAACATAAAACATGTATCTTCTATATTGCAAAATGCTTATATCGTGATGAATTTAAACTCATCCCAATTTTTATGAGTTTCTATGAACAACTCGTTTAATACAGATATTTTTCTAAACTTTTAAAAGGACATGCCCATGGTTGATTAATCCATGTCAAATTACAAGTTACTAAAAAATTTAGTATACTAACAGGAAATTTATCCTCTTTAAGATTAGCTAAAATTGGCAAGTGATCCTATTGTTCTAAATCTATTTTAATGTGTTATGCACTTATAATAAAATCTCATGAGAGATGTCTTTTATGCTTATATTAGTAGGCAGATAACATACTCACAGATTCAGAATCATAAATATTTAAATTGCATCAACTCTAAAGCATATCTTATCAACTTTTTCATTTTCCATATCAGGAAACTGAGTCTGGAAAGATTAATCTTCCCAAGTAATATACATATATATATATACACACACATGCTACATATGTATATATATACATACATATATACATATATATTAAGATTCAATGTAATAAATGTGACTTTCAAAAGGTTAAGAGGATAAGCAATTATTTTTAATAAAAAATAACATTTGTGTTATACTTTATCATTTATGAAAGGTTCATAATAAATATATATATAATTATGTTATATTATTCTTATTTTTTTTTGCCCTCCACCACAACCCTATGGAATAGATTCTATTATTATCTCTATTTATATGAGGAAGTGCAAGTTAAGAGAGGTAATATGACTTGCCCACAGTAATACAGCTAATATGTCAGAGTCAAGATTTATTAAAGTTGGATCTTTCTGAATCTAGAGCTTTATCCAATGTCCTACCTTGTTTACTCCATTTTTTTCTACTGACATTTATTATCTTTCTAGTCTCAGAAAAATTTTGTTTGTTAACATATCTTGAGACATATTTATATTAATCCAGAAAAAAATTAGATTGAATGCATTGGTGGCAGTTAGATCAGGACACTCTACTTAAAGTTGAGGTTTTTCATCATCCAGGCATCTTTCAGGGCTGATTTTTAAGAGGTGCAAAAATAAGCTATCACCCATCAGGTATAATTACAGAAGTATTTTGATGAGACTCCCTGCTTAAAAATGCCTCTCCTACTTATGTCATGGGTGCCTGAAGTCCTTCTCTTACCAATTCCCTCTCCTGGGAAGAATGAGTCATGTACTAGAAGTCTCTGACAGCTTAGTTATAAATTAGTTCACAAATCCCTTTTCTCTAGTGACAGAGGGGATCTTGGACCACATGAAAGCACTGCATGACTAAATTCAGAATAGTGTTAAATGGAGAAGGGGTTGGAGTTACAAAAGAGAAGCTTTACTTTCCAAGTTAATACAATTCAGAGGCATTCTACAGGGTTCTGTCTATATAAATAAGAATAATATAGTCCCTGTTGAGAAATAGCTTATGTAAAACAAAAGGGAGAGATATTCATATATAAATATAAAGCAAACTGGAATGGGATAAGAATAAAAAGAACCATAGGACAGACCAAGACAAAATGCCGGATATTTGAGGAGGGAAAAATCACTTTCAGCTGAGATTAGGGAAGGCTTCTGTGCAAGAGTAGAAGTAGACTTTGAAAGAAGAGGATTTAAACAATCAGAGATGTAGAGGGAGTGTGTTTCAGGCATAGAAGGTAGCATTCAAGAATACAAAGAAATGGGAATATGGGATGAGACTGAGGAATGACTAGTAATTCAGCAAAAATGAAAAACATAGTACATGAAAAACAGTAGAGATAAATCAGGCTAGAGGGGTTGATTGGAGCTGGCCTAAGGAGTAACATAAATACCAGGCTACACATTCTGGCAATATGAATCCTGTGAAAGATTTTAAGCAGGATTTTGACAGAGCCAAACCTGTAGGTTAGAAAGATCATTTTTGGTAACTGTATGAAGGATGAGTTACATTGTAGAGAGATCCATTAAAAAGCTAGTACAGTAGTTCAAGTGAGAGATAAAGAGGAACAGAATAGGAGTAGTTGCAATGAATGATGGGGAGGAAGAGATGCCAGGATAACTGTAGAGGTAAAATCTATGCCATTTGGCCAATTCTTTGGAAATTTAAGGAGATAAAAACAATTCAAGTGATTATAGTTTTGAGTTTTTCTTTTGGATAAATTTGAAGTGATTAACTGATGCTAGAAGGCTTCCAGTTAAAGAAACAGTTTTAATTGGGACTTAAAGATAGTTAATAAGGTTTTATTTATAGAATAGCAAGGAGGTCAGTGTCACAGCATCAAAAAGTACATGCCAGAGAGTAAGTTATAAGAACCCTGGAAAGGGAAGAAGAGGATAGATCAGGGGTAGGAAACCTGTGGCCTCAAGTTCATATATGGCCCACTAAAGCCTCAAGTGCAGCTCTTGGAATCCAAATTTCACAGAACAAATTCCTTTTAAAAAATAAATTTCTTCTGGAAAACTTGAACTCAGTCAAAAGGAACTATAAGTCCATACATGTGGCCTTGAGGTCATGGGTCCCCCTTCCCTGGGAGACATTATGAAAGGCTCTGGATGGCAAATTGAGAATTTTGTTTCTAATCCTAGAGTCAAGAGAGAGCCACTAAAGTTCTTGGTTAGAGGGGAAAGAAGGAAGGGAATGATATATAGTAAGATCATTTGTGTAGAAAAATCACTTTATTGGCTGAAGAGGATATGGATTGCACTGGGGAAAGACTTATGGCAGGCAGATGCACCAGCAGGCTACTGAAATAATCTAGAGGTGAGATTAAGAGAGCTTATACTAGAGTGGAAGCAGTGTGAGAGGAGAGAAGAGATGTAGCAAATGTGAAATCGATAACCTTGGCAGCAGATTAGATATGGCCCATGAGAGAAAGAAAGAAGAGTCCAAGATAAATATTAGATTGTGAGCCAGAGGGACTGAGGATGGTATTCTCCAAAGTAATAGGAAAAGTAGAAGAGGAAGAGGGTTTAGCAAGAAAGAGAGTAGGTTCAGTTTTTGATATATTGAGCTTAAGATGTCTAGTCCTTGAAGATGTTTGAAAGGCAGTTTGAGATACAAAATTGAAGATCAACTTCAGAGAGATCTGGGCAGTAAGATAAATTTTAGAATGAACAGCATAAGAATACTAATTAAATCCATAGGAGCTAATTAAATCCATGAGATCATCAAGCTAAGTGGTATAACATGGGAAGAGAACCCTGAGGGTCAGCTAGAGTTAGAGGTTTTGATATCAGAAGAGGAAACAGCAAAGGAGACAGAGAAGGAGAGGCTTAGATAGAAAGAGAATCAGGAGAAAGTTGTGTCCTGAAAACTTAGAGAAAAAAAGAGTCTCAAGAATGAGAGGGTAGGGTTAGATCCAAGATGGCAGGGTAAAGTCAGGAATTTACCTGAGTTCTTCCCAAATCCCCTCCATATAAAACTTTAAAATGATGCCTCAGAATGAACTATGAAGCAGCAGAATCAGCAAAAGATTGGGGTGAATGAGTTTTCCAGCCCACCACAACTTAGAAAGTCAACAGGAAAAATCTGCCTCACTGGGGTGGGACTGCAGTGTAATCCATCACAGGCAATGCCCAGCAGACTACAAGTAGGGCTTGGAGGCAACTAAATAATCAGTGGAAGCCTCTAAAACTCTTAGTTCACAGATGGTAAGGGAGTTAGACAAGTGGTCAAAAGAAGATTGTTGGGGATACTTTGATGAGACTGGCCATGGGACTATTACATTGCCCTTAGGAAGATTCAGATCATAGGCCTGGGTTGCAGTTCCATGACAAGGAGGAGTACTAGAAAGCTAGAGGTCATAACCAAAGGGAATCAGGGAGCTACTTACAGTTACACAGTAGAAAAGAATTCTTGCAGTTATTCACAGAACAGAGTACAGACCAGAACAGTGACCACACCTCTCTTTGCATCATACATACCACCTTAAAAAAGTTGAAAACAGGGGAGGGGCCAGGATGGCAGAGTAGAAAGACTCACATATGCTAGCTCCTGAACATACAGCCCATAAATTTCCTGTAAAAAAAACTCTCCACAAATTCTGGAGCAGTGGAACCCACACAGAAATATAGTGGAAGAGATTTCCATTCCAGAGAGCCCTGGAAAGCCATCCCCAGGGGTCCGTCAAGCTCAGGACAGCGGAGCCCACCCCTGTGCCACCCTGGTCATGCGACCCCAGAGGAGCAGATCTGAGCAGGCTTCAGGGGAGGAACTTCTGGTGGCTGCAAAGGTCCCTCCACCCACAGGCGCTCCAGGTCAGTGAGAGAGACTTCTGGGCTGGCTGAGAGGGGAACGGGGTGTCTCCGTGACTCCGTCCCACTCGGGAGGTGGTGGGAGAGGTGGCAGAAGAGGCAGCAGCGGCCTGGAACTCCCGAAGCACACAGGAGCTCCATCACCAAACATCTCTGCATAACCCCCCTGAGGGAACTGAGCCTGGGAGGCGGCCCTGCCCCCATCTCAGCACCAGAACTTAAGCTCACATTGAATAGCAGCCACTCCTGTCATGGATAGCCCTGAGGCTGGGGAGCAGCATTTGAATCTCAGACCCCAAGCACTAGCTGGGTGGATCTAGGCAGGGGTGGACAGGAATCTCAGAAGTCAAGTAACTGGCTGGGAAAATGCCCAGAAAAGGGAAGAAAAATAAGACTATAGAAAGCTACTTTCTTGGGAGACAGATGTTCCCACCTTTCATTTCTGATGACGAGGAACAATTCTTACCATCAGGGAAAGATGTGGTGGTCAGGCCTCTACATCCCAGACATCCAAGGTGGATGTCCAGTGGGCTCAGGCCATGGAAGAGCTCAAAAAGGACTTTGAAAATCAAGTTAGACAGGTGGAGGAAAAACTGGGAAGAGAAATGAGAGAGATGCAAGAAAAGCATGAAAAACAGGTCAATACCTTGCTAAAGGAGACCGAAGAAAATGCTGAAGAAAATAACACCATGAAAAATAGGCTCACTCAATTGGCAAAAGAGGTTCAAAAAGCCAATGAGGAGAAGAATGCTTTCAAAAGCAGAATTAGCCAAACGGAAAAAGTGGTTCAAAAGCTCACTGAAGAAAAGAGCTCTATCAAGATTAGAATGGAACAGAAGGAGGCTAATGACTTTCTCAGAAACCAAGAAATCACAAAACAAAACCAAAAGAATGAAAAAATGGAAGAGAATGGAAAATATCTCATTGGAAAAACAACTGACCTGGAAAATAGATCCAGGAGAGACAATTTAACAATAATGGGACTACCTGAAAGCCATGATCCAAAAAAGAGCCTAGACATCATCTTTCATGAAATTATCAAGGAAAACTGCCCTGAGATTCTAGAACCAGAGGGCAAAATAAGTATTGAACGAATCCATTGATCACCACCTGAAAGAGATCCAAAAAGAGAAACTCCTAGGAACATTGTGGCCAAATTCCAGAATTTCCAGGTCAAGGAGAAAATATTGCAAGCAGCTAGAAACAATTCCAGTATTGTGGAAATACAATCAGGATAACAAAAGATCTAGCAGCTTCTACCTTAAGGGATCAAAAGGCATGGAATAGGATATTCCAGAAGTCAAAGGAACTAGGACTCAAACCAAGAATCACCTACCCAGCTAAACTGAGTATAATACTTCAGGGGAAAATGTGGTCTTTCAATGAAACAGAGGACTTTCAAGCATTCTTGATGAAAAGACCAGAGCTTAAGGGAAAATATGACTTTCAAACACAAGAATGAGAAGAAACATGACAAAGTAAACAGCAAAGAGAAGTCTTAAGGGACTTACCAAAGGTGAACTGTTTACATTCCTACATGGAAAGACAATATTTGTAATTCTTAAAACTTTTCACTATTTGGGTAGTTGGTGGGACCACACACACACATACATACACACACACATGTACACACGTGCATGCACACACATATACATACATGCACACACATACAGAGATAGAGCGCAGAGGGAATTGAATAGGATGGGACCATATCTTAAAAGAAATTAAGGTAAATGGTGAGAGAGAAATGTAGTGGGAGGAAAGAGGGTGAAATGGAATGGGGTAAATTATATCTCCTTCAAGAGGCAAACAAGAGACTTTTTAGTGGAGGGAAAAAGAGAAGAGCTTAGAACATACATGAATTTACCCTCATCACATTCCACTAAAGGAAGGAGTAAAATGCACACTCATTTTGGTATGAAAACTTATCTTACAATACAGGAAAGTGGGGGAGAAGGAGATAAGCAGGGAGGGAGGGATGATGGAAGGGAGGGCAATGGGAGGAGGGAGCAATTTGAAGTCAACACTAGGGGAGGGACAGGATCAAAAGACAGAATAGAAACAATGGGGGGCAGGATAGGATGGAGGGAAATACAGTTAGTCTTATACAACATGACTATTATCGAAGTCATTTGCAAAACTACATAGATATGGCCCCTACTGATTTGATTGCCTTCCCAAAGGGAATGGGTGGGGAGGGAGGGATGGGGAGAATTTGAAACTCAACGTTTTAGGGACAGCTGTTTAGTATTGTTCTTGCTACCAGGAAACAAGAAATACAGTTAATGGGGAATAGAAAGTCATCTGGCCCTACAGGACAAAAGAGAAGATGGGGACAAGAGAAGGGAGGGATGATAGAAGAGAGGGCAGATTGGTGATAGGGAAAATTAGAATGCTCTCTGTATTGGGGTGGGGGAGGGGAGAAATGGGGAGAAAATTTGGAACCCAAAATTTTGTGAAAATGGATGTAAAAAGGTAAATAAATAAATCTATATTAATGAGAAAAAAAAAGTTGAAAACATGCAGGTGTCCAGAACAAGCTGCAAAAACAGTAGGAGAAAAAACCTGAAGATTGAGAGAGTGTCCTGCAACTCAGGAACAGAGTCCAACTTTATCATAGAGTTAAAAGTCAAGAAATAGAATGGAAAAATGAACAAAAGAAAAACAGAAAAAGATCTTACCATAGAAAGTTACAGTGTTGATAGGGAATATGAAATCATAAACTCAGAAGAAGACAACAATGACAAACTGGCCACAGGCAAAGCCTTAAAAACAAAGGTGGGTTGGTGTCAGTTTCAAGAAGAATTCCCAGAAAAAACTAAAAGAGGATTTTTATAGGCAAATAAAAGTCATGGAGGAAAAAAAGAGGAAAAGAAATGGAGTGACACAAAAGAATCACAAAGAAGTCAACTTACAAAAGGAAGGACAAAATAATGGGAAAAGACAGAAAATTTCACTAAATAAAACCATTCCTTGAAAAGTACAATAGCTGAAATGGAAAAGAAAAGAGACACAAAAGCTCCCTGAAGAAAATATTTCCTTAAAAATTGGGCAGCTAGGTGGTGCAGTGGATAGAGCACCAGTGTAGCAGGCAGCAGGATCTGAGTTCAAATCTCACCTCAGACACTTGACATTCACTAGCTGTGTGAGCTTGGGCGAGTCTCTTAACCCCAATTACCTCATCCTTGGTCATCTCCAGTCATCCTGATGAATATCTGGTCACTGGATTCAGATGACTCTGGAGAAGTGAGGCTGGTGACCTGCACAGCCCTCCCTCACTCAAAAACAAAATCAAGTGATGTCATTTCTCTGATGGCATGGTCTTCTTTGGCAACAAAGGGCAAACAAATTTCCTTAAAATTAGATTTAGATGAGTGGAGGTAAATGATTTTAACAGACATTAAGATATAATAAAACAAAATCAAAAGAATGAATAAATAGATGAAAAAGTGAAATAACTCATTGAAAAATCAACTGATCTGGAAAACAGATGCAAGAGAGATTAAATGTATATCACAACTCTCCTCATGGTGGCAAAAATCCAGAAATTTCAGGGATGCACATCAACAGGGAATAGCTTAACAAGTTGTGGTGAATTATTGTTAAGGGATATTACTATGACATAAGACATGGTGACATCATTGATTGTAGAAAACCATGGAAAGACTCAAGGAATTTATGTTGGCTATTGTACCTAAATTAACTATAATGGACATGAAGAAAGAAGCTATCTGCATCCAGGAAAATATCTGATAGACAGTAGTATGTAAAAAATAATTTTACATGTATATATCTATTTCTGTCTAATGTATATCTAGGGTGGGGTGAGGGAAGAAAGAATAAAAAGAAATGAAAATGATAATGTTGCTATATGAAAGGAATAGCAGGTTGTACATACTGAATTTGCAGGTTCATGTTAAATCATCTGTTTAATGGTACTATGTTCTGGAATGGTACTATGCTTGTTTTATTGCATAAATTAAAATAAAAAAAATTATTGGGCTTCGTGAAAGCCATGGTCACAAATAGATAAGACATCGTCTTTCAGGAAACTATTAAGGAAAACTTCCAGGATATTCTAGTTTCAGAGGGTAAAATGGAAATTGTAAAAACATCCACAGATCACCTCCTGGAAGAAATGCCAAAATGAAAACTTTCACGAATATTAGCCAATTAGTCAAATTCCAGAGCTCCCAGGTCAAGGAGAAAATATTGCAAGCAGCCAGAAAGAAACAATTCAAATTCTGTGGAGTCACAGTCAGGATAACACAAGATTTAGCAGTTTTTACGTTGATGAATCTGAGAGCTTGGAATAAGATATTCTGGATGGCAAAAGAGTAAAGATTACAACCAAGAGTCACTTACCCAGTGAATCTCAGTATAATCTATCCGGGGGAAATGAATTCAATGAACCAGAGGACTTTCAAACTTCCCTGATGAAAAGACTAGAACTGAACAGAAAATTTGATTTTCAAATACAACACTCAAGAGAACCATTTAAAGATAAATAAGAAAAAGAAGTGATAAGGATTTGATAAAGTTAAACTTTTTACATTCCCACATGGGAAGGTGCTATCTGTAACTCCTCAGAACTTTATCTCTATTGGGCAGTTAGAAGAAAGTTACACAGAAAGAATGAATATATATGAGTTAACTGTGATCAAATGATTTACAAAAAAAAAATAGAAAAACAAAATTAAGGGGTGAAAAAGAGACATGCAGTAGGTGAAGAGAGAAGAAAGGTGTAGACTGGGATAAATTATCTCACATAAAGTGTATGTGAAAGAGCTTTTGTAGCGAGAGGAAAGACAAGGGTATAGTGCACCATTCTCGAACCTTACTCTTACCAGAACTGGCTGAAAAACTGATAAAACTGAAATATATATACTCAGTTGGGTGTAGAAATCTATCTTTCCCCATGGGGAGTAGAAAAGAGGAGGAATGAGAGAAAGGAGGGGCTTATGGAAGGTTGGGAAGATTAAAGAAGCCAGAAGCAAAACGCTTTTGAGGAGGGAAGAAGTGAAACGAAAAAGAGAGAAAGAGGGATAAACAGAGGGAAATAGGGTGGAGGGAAACATACAATTAATAATCATGACTGTGAATTCAAAGTGGATGGATTGACCCATGAACAGGGTATGAATAAATGAATGGATATGAATAAATGAAACTGATAGCAAAATGAATTAAAAACCAGAATCCTACAATATGTTGTTTATAAGAAAAATTTAAATAAGAAAGACACACACAAAGAAAAACATGAGACTAGAGCAGAACACATTGTGCTTCAGTCATATTAAAAAAATAAAAATAAAAGGGATAGGGTAGTAAGTATGGTCTTAGATAAAGCAAAAGCAAAAATAGATCTAATTAAAAGAGATATGGAAAAAATTATATATTACTAAAAGGTACCATAGACAACGAAGTAATATCAATATTAAACGTATATGTACCAAGTGGTAAAGCATCCAAATTCTTAATGTTAAATGAATTATAGGAGGAAATGGACAGTAAAACTATATAGGCAATTTCAATTTTTCTTCTCATTACTAGATTAATTTGATTTAAAAAATAAGAAAGAAGTTAAGGACATGAATAGAATATTAGAAATATGATATAATAAAATATATCATATATATCTATATGCATATCCTATAGATATGACTAGCCACTGACGACAATTAGATGTATATAGAAAGGAGTATAGCTTTGTCCCAATGGCAGTTGCCACCTAGGCAAAATTAAACATGTATTAGGGTACAAAAATGTCACAACAAAGTGCAGAAAACAGTAAAGACATCATTTTCCGAACATAACACAATAAAATTGCTTTTAATAAAGGACCATGGAAACATAGACTAAAAATTAATTGGAAATTAAATAATGCAATCCTAAAGAATGAGTGGCTCAAAAACATATCATAAAAACAATGAAGTACTCCATTATTTATTAAACAATGAGATAACACAGCAAAATTAATGATACATGGCCAAAGCAGTACTTAGGGGACAATATATATCTCTAAATGCTTACATCGATAAAATGGAGAAAGAAGAGTTAAATGAATTTGATGTACAACTTAAGGAAAAAGAACTAGGAAAAGACCAAATTAAAAATATCTGATTAAAGTCTAAGTTGGAAATCCAGAAAATAAATCAAGCAATTTATAAAATTGAAAGTAGGAAAACAATTGAATGACTAAATAAAAAAGCAGCTGGCTTTATGAAAAAATAATTAAAAAGATAAACCATTTGTTCATTTCTTTTTAAAAAGAAAGACGAAAATCAAATTACTAGTATCCAAAATTAAAGGATGAATTTATCATCAATGAAGATGAAAGTAAAGCAATTATTGAGAGCTATCTTGTCAAATTATACACTAATAAATCTGACAATCTATTAAAAATAACTGAATATTTACAAAAAAAATAAATTGTCCAATTTAGAAAAAAATGGAACACAACCTCATTTTATAAAAAGACAATAAACAAGATATCAATGAATTTCCTAAGAAAAAATATTCAAGACAAACAGATTCACAAATGAATTGTATCAAATATTTAAAGAATAATTAATTCTAACAAAGTATTTGGGGAAAATGGATAAAGAAGGAGTCTTACGAAATTCATTCTGTGACACAAAAATAATACTGCTAGCAAAACCAGGAAGAGCAAAAACAGAGAGGGAAAACTATGAAACAATTCCCCTCATGGATATTGAAGCAAAAATTGTAAAAAAAATACTAGCAAGGAAATTACAGCAATATATCACAAAAACCCTTCAGTATTACCAAACAGTATTTATACCAGGAATGCAGAACTAGTTCAATATTAGGAAAAATATCTGCACAATTGACTATATCAATAAAAAAATAAAACAGAAATCATATGATTATCTCAGGATGCCGATAATAACTTGACAAAACACAATGTTCATTCCTCTTAAAAAATAACAGACAGGACAGGAATAAACAGAGCATCTATCTAAAATCATTAACAAGCATTATCTGTAATGGAGATAAGACAGAATTCTTCCTAGTAAGATTATAGGTGAAGGATGTTCATTAGCATTATATTATTCAATATTTTTGCTACACGTTTAGCGATAACAACAAGAGAAGACAGGAAAAATGGAGGAATTGAAATAAGCAATGAAAAACAAGACCATCAGTTTTTGCAGATGATATGATGATATATTTGGAGAATCCTATAGGATCAATTAAAACCCTAGCTGAAATAATTAGCAACTTTAACATAATTTCTGGATACAAAATAATACCACAAAAATATCAGCATTTCCATATATTAACACCAAAGTCCAGCTACAAGAGGTAGAAAGAAAAATTCCATTCAAAAAATTGTAGACAATAGAAAGCATAATACAAGCACAATTAAAAAAATTTTCACAAAAGGGCAAACAATTGGAGAAATTGCTGATAGGTAGGTCATTCCAATATAATAAAATGAAAATTCTATCAAAATTGGCTTATTCAGTGTTTTACCATTCAAATTACCAAAACTTTATCTCAGAGAGCTAGGAAAAAAACAAAAATTTATCTGAGAGAAAAATAGATCAAGAATGTCAAAGGAATTGTTTATTGTTAAATGTGAATGAAAGTGGTATAGCCATGCCATATATCACACTAAAAAAGTGGTAATCATCAAAATAATTTGATATGAACTAAGAAATAAAGCTGTTGGTCATTGCTATAGGTTTTGTACACAATACATCACAGACAATGACCATAGTTAGTGTTTGATAAACACAAAGACCCGCAATTTGGGGACAAGAATTCACCATTTGACAAAAATTACCGGGAAATCTACAAAGCAGTATGGTAGAAGCCAAGAAGAGATCAATATCTCATAATATATGACAGATAGGGTCAAAAATGGGTGTATCTAATTTATAATTAAAGGGGGTACCAGAAACAAATTAAGGAAGCATGAAATAGTTTGCCTTTCGGGTCTATGTATAAATAAAGAGTTTGTGACCAAATAAGAGATAGAGAGCATGACAGAATATAAAATTAATAATTTTGATTAGCTTAAGTTAAAACATTTTTAGACAAACAAAATCAATGCACAAATATTAGAAGAAAACTGGAGTGGTGAATTCCCACAGATCTCATGTCTGCATAACATCTTTCTTCCGGGTGTGAATGAATGAGGTGGGAGCAAAGATGGTAGGCACTCCATTTATTCTCAGCTAGCTCGGAGTATAAATAGGCATGCTACTTCCATGCATGTAAGAAGATCGTAAGCACTGTGTGTTGAGCTTACGTGCTTGGCTATTGTTGTTCTTGCTCCAGAAAATTGTGAAGGTCGGTTATTGCATTAGGATGGCCCATTACGTAAGTCATGCAAGGACATGACATCTCAAGAGCTTTCTCCTTAGGGCACCATGACCCTGATAAGCCGATAGTTCCAAACCCCTTCCACTGGAGGAAATTTCCACAGTACTTTTTTTTTTCCTGAAAAAGATCTCATTTCTCATTGATTTAGAGAACTGAGTCATATTTATCAGAATATGAGTCATTTCTCATTGATAAATGATCTAAGGATATGAATATGCAGTTTTAAGACAAAGTAATCAAACCTACACATAGTCACTTGAAAAATGCTCTAAATCACTATTTATTATAGAAATGCAGATTGAAACAAATCTAAGGTACCATCCCATACCTATCAGATTTGCTATATGACAGAAAAAAATGACATATATGAGAGGATGTGGGAAAATTCTATGGAAATGCACTGTTAGTAAAGTTTGTGAATTGATCTTTACATTCCAGAAAGCAATTTGCAAGTTTGCCGGAAGGGCTATAAATCCCTTCATTCCCAGTAATGTCCTTACTAAACATGTACCGCAACAAGATCAAAGAAAAAGGCAAAGGACCTATTTGTGCAAAAATATTTATGGCAACTCTTTTTGTGGGGATGTCCAAAAACTGGGAAATGGCTGAAAAAGTTGTGGTATATGACTGCAATGGAATACTAGTATGTTATAAGAAATAACGATCAGAATACTTTCAAAAAACCCAGAAAGGCTTACCTGAACTGATGCAAAGTGAAGTGAGCAGAACCAGAACATCACACACAGTAATAGCAAAATTGTACAAAGATCTATGAATAATTTATTTATTCTCAACAATATAAAGATCTAAGACAATTCCTAAGGACTTATGACATACAATGCTACTTACCTCCAGAGAAAGAACTGATCAAGTTTGAATGCAAATCAAAGCATATTTTAAATTTTTTTTCATGATTTTGGGGGGTGTTTTCTTTCACAACATAACTAATATGAAAATATGTTTTGCTAACTGCACACATATAACCTACATAAAATTGCTTATGGTGTCAGGGAGTGGAAGAGCAAAGGAAGGGAGAGAGAGAATTTGGAACTCAATTTTTTAAAATCAATATTAAAAATTGTTTTCACATGTAATTGGGAAAAAAATAAAATTATTAAAAAAAGGATAGGGTTGTCAACAATGTTAAAGGCCACAGAGAAGTCAAGGAGAATGCAGATTAAGAAAAGGCCATTGGGTTTGGCAGCTAAAAGATCATAAGTAACCTTAGAGCTAACCATTTCTGTGGACTGATAGGGTCAGGTTTTAAGGGGTTAAAAAAAGAGGGGGATGAGAGGAAGTGGAGGAACCTACTGTAGACACCTTTTTTGAGGAGTTTAGCTACAAAGGGCAGGAAAGGTATAAGATGATAGCAGGAATGGGAAGATTAAGTGAGGGATTTTTCAGGATTGGGAAGATATCGTCATGCTTATAGATAGAAAGAAATGAACCAATGGACAGGATGAGAATGAAAATAAATGAGAGAGAAGATAGATGACTGAGGGGCCAAACTTTTGGAGGAAATGAAATGAAATAAGATCTCTTGAACAAGTAGAGTCATTATACTTGAAAGGGTGCTTCATCATGTTGGGTAAAGGAGGAAATAGGGCACAATACATATGAATGATGAACGAGGAAGAGAGGAGAAGAGGGAGCTCTCGATGACGGCCTCAATATTTCTTTTTCTAAAATACAAGGTAAGCTTCTCAGCTGATAGCATTGTGGGGGAAGAGGAGGAGAAGCTATGACAGGTTTGAAGAGAGCTGAAAATATTTGGAAGAACTGCTATAGAACATGGGATAGTGAGTTAATAAGGGAAGTGTAATGAGATTGCTTATGAATAACGAGTGATCAGTTGAGGTTGTGTGATTTGATGAAAATGAAAGTGCTGGGAACTGGAGTTATTCAACCTACTCCCAAAAAAGCCTTGAAAGAAATTTGAATGCAAGGAAGGCCTTTCAAAAATGGCACACAGCCTGTGTAAAAGTATGGAAGTAGCTTCTGAATGATTGAGTTTTGCTGTTCATTCATTCACTTGTGTTCAACTCTTCATGACATTGTCAACTATATTGTCCTGGAATTTTTTTTTTTTTGATAAAAGATTCTGGAGTGGTTTGTCATTTCCTTTTCCAGTGGATTAAGACAAACTGAGGTTAAGTGACTTGCCCAGGAGCACGCAGTTTATAAATGTCTCAAGTCAAATTTGAACTCATATTTTACAGACTCCAGACACAATGCTTTATCAACTAAACCACCTATCTGCTTATTAAGTTTGGGGAATAGCAAACAAATAATTTTAAGTGCATTGTGAACTGAGTTAAATATGTATATACTAAAGGTATATTTTTCATGGAGTTAAACACTAAAGTGAATAATTCATATCTTATCCTGGAGGAAATCGTGAGCCTACTAACATCTTCAAGCAGAAAAAAATATAATCAGAACAACCTTAAAAGAATAATGGTGGTTTGATATGCAAATAAGAGGCACATTTTGGGACCTGGACACACTGAGAATCTGTTCTTCTTGACTACAATTATTTGTTTCAAGGCCTTCCTTTCCTATTTTCCTTTCTCTTCTTCCTTTCTTGCTTATTTCCTTCCTTTCTTTCTTTCTTTCCTTCTTCCTTCCTTCTTTCAGTTTTTTCTTTTAGACCAAGAGGTAAGAAAGGAAAACCAAAATAAATGCAAGATAATTTATAAGATAAAATTTATTTTGAAACTTTTAAATCAAATGATCATATTTGAGTTTTAGTAAGTTTATTTTGAGTTGATGAAAAATAGATTGGAGGAAGAAGAGCCTAGTGGCATGGAGTCAAATTAGGAGGCACTATCATAATGGAGGGAAGAGTTAATAAAGGCCTGAAATTGCATGGCATTCATGCAAGCAGGAAAAAAAGAGAGAGAGAATGGAAAATATATACTTTTGGAAAATTCATTATTTGGTGACTCATTGGTTATGAATGATGAAAGAGAAGGAAGAATAGAAGATGATGCCAACGTTTTCAACATGGATGACTAGAAGAATGGAGAAGCTCTGAAGAAAACATAGTGAAAGAGTACATTTAGCAGGAGAAAGAACAGATTTCATTGGGTATATATTGAGTCTGAAGTACCTTCATGCTATCCAGTTGGTATTATTTGCATTTGTGTCTCTGAATTTCATTCCTAAAAGTTTCTCAGCCTTTGTTGTCTAATGACCTGTTGGATTTTATATAAATGTGTATTGATTTTTTTATCACTTTCATGTTGAATCATTGCTTCCTGAATCTTATGACAAAAAGAAAAAGAAGGGGAAAATGAGACAGCAACAAGACTAACCAACGTATCAACCAAGGTGGACAGTATCTTCTACACCCATATTTCTCCACTTCTGCACAGAAGGGAAGGAAGTACATTTTTTTCATCTCTTCTTTATGGACAATTTTGAACACTAATAATACACATTCAACTTCTATCCTTCCCTCATTCTTTACCCATTTATATATATCACTATTTATACCACTATAATCATGACATATAATGTTTACCTGGTTTTATTTTCTTCACTGTGCAATAATTCATATAAAACTACCCATGCTTCTCTGGAAACTTCTAGTCTTCATTTTTATGGTCAAGTAATATTCTATTTTATTTATTTGTGACAATTTTCTTAGCCATCCCCCTACTGAGAGGAATCTTGTTTAAAACATTTCTCAGTTCTTTATTTTTACAAAAAGTTCTGCTACGAATATTTTGGTATATATAGAATAATCTATTCTGTTTTTCTCCTCCTTAGGGCATATGCCTAGTAATGGAAAATCTGAATCTCAGAAAGGGCATGAATATTTTGCTAACTTTTTTAAAACATAGTTACAAACAATTTTCTAAGTTTCTTGGATCAATTCACAAATTTAAGACAAGTTTCTTACACTGGCTATTTTTCTGTCTTCTTTGGTGGATGAGAAAACAAAAAATATATTTGTTTTGAATTCTATTTTTCTTATTATTAGTGATCTGGAAAAATCATTCACATTCTAATGAATAGTTTGTAATTCATGTTTTGACGGTGTTTATTTTTTCATTTTCTTTAACTACATATGCATTGGAGAATGACTGTTGATATTTTGTATTTGTGCTAGGTGACCTATATAGCAAGGATGCCATATTCTTATTTTGATTGTTTCATGAAAAGAATTTTTTTAGTTGACAGTTTTCCTTTTTGATCTTAATTGCATTGGTATTTTTAGTTCAAAAGCTTTTCATTTATAAATAATTAAAATTATTCTCTTTTTCTTTTTCTGATCATCTCTATCTCTTGTATCAATAAGCGCTCTCCCCCTAACTGTAGCTGTGAAAAGTACTTGGCCTGGCTGTTTCTAAAAATTTTTTAATAGTATCACCTTTAATTATTCAGACTCTGTTTATATATTTAGCTTGTGGTCTACCACATAAAATGTAGGTCTATATTAAATATCCACAAGACTATTTTTTAGTTATCATGGCAGTTCTTGTCAAATAAGGAATTTTCCCCAAGTAATTTATATTTCTAGGTTTATTGAACACTTTCCCCCAGATTATTCCTTATCTCTCCTGTTGTGTAGACACACTATTCTATTTTTTTAACCAGTGCCAAATACTTTTGATGATTACTTCTTAGTAGTAATATCACCGATTTGGAAGTATTATTCCCTCAGTAGTTTAGGTCTTTTCTTTTTCCAAATGATTGTTTTCTTAATTTTGCTTTAGCTCTACAAATAATTCCCTGAGTATTTTCATTATCAAAAGTATGAATTTCTTAAGTGGTATAGGTAGTATAGCACATATCAATTCTGGGCAAACCCTTCCAACTCAAATGCCATCCAAGAAGTTGTATCCACAAAATAAGTCTACTGTTCCTCTCCAAGTTTTCAGGGTAAACCTGAAGGGTTGGATTGTTTCTGTCTAATACCATAGCTATCTCCCGTATAGTCCATTCATCCCAACAAGTTATATACCCAGTATTAAGTTGGGCTAGGTTCTCCTCAATCTCAATTGACCAATTAATATCATTAGTTTTTGTTTGTTTTTATAAAAGGGTACATGACAGAAGGACACACCCCCCTCTCCCCACCCCACCCCCCCTTAAACAGGATACACTCTCTGTTCTGTCCAGCCACGTGTTACCTAGGGACAGCAGACTCAAACTTAACGTGATGACTACCAAACATTTATCTCAACACTTCTCTTAGGGTGTAGAATAGCTAAAGGGGGAGTCACTTCTTTTGATTACAGAAGATAGTGACGGGTTGCTGGGTTGACGATATACTGGATGGAATCTAGCAGGTCATTCTTTCACATTGGTTCAAGTACTACCAGTCTGCAAACAGACTCTAGTTGAAATGAAGGTGAAGGTGAAGACCTCTGGTGAGTTTTCCATCCTTTCAAAGCTCACAAGGTCCCATCTTCATCCATTACATCTCCAATATTCCATTTAAGATTAGAAAATAATAGAAACAACACAGACAGACGTATCTGGGGTAGGAGTAGTTGAAAACTTCTCCCACCATAAGGCTTACATGTATAACAATTTTTTGCCTTTTTCATCTTTGATGCTTTTATTTTAATACTCAGGCTTAGTTCAGCAACATATTAACAAGTTTTTCACTATCACATAGCAAATAACATAGGTAAAAGTAGAATTTCTACATATGTCCTAAGTAGAGGAAAGGACATTCTTAAGATGGGTTGAGATATCTCTAATTTGTATTGAGCTAATTCAGCTATATTAAACACTTCTTGGTTAATCCTTCATAACTTCAAAATTAACAGTTTTTTGTTGACATATACTACATAATACACAATGTGTAGTAGGTTCTAATCCTTTTTAAAAAACTCTTCTTTGTCAGAATTTGACCTTATTTATTTGTTATTTTAATTATATTTTCTCCTTATTTTTATCATTTTTGATTGGTTTTATTACCTTTTTCAAAGAAATGCTGTTAATAAAGTTACACCTCCTTTTATTTTTCCAATATATTGTTTCTCTCTGCTTCAAAATTCATCATTTATGAATATTTGGGTTATTTACTTCTCTACATTCGATTTTTAAACATTTGCATATTAATCCTCTTTTTCTCAACTTTGTTAATGCATAATATTATCAAAAGTGTTCCTTTGTTTGTTTTGTACTCAGGATAGATTTATCTACTTCCCAGAAATTTTGGTATGTTGTGTCATCATTATCACTCTCTTTTAAACTACGGCTACTTTTAAGATTTGTCCTTTCACACACTGATTTATCAGGATGGCATTATTAAGTCTCCACTTAAGTCTATATTTTGCCTGCATTTTTTGCACTAATGGCTATTTTTATTACATGGTGTTCTGTAAAAATGTATTTATTATTTCTTCTTTTTCACATTTGAAATTTCTGTTCTTGGTTCATGGCACTTTTAAAAATTAAAGTTCCCATAGCATCCTAAGAAACATATATATTCTTTAATGTTCCCACATAGAAGTTGACTTTATACTCTAAATTCCTTAAAAGCTTATTGGTTCCATATTTTTCCTTAAAATTGAATGTTTTTAGATTCATTCATCTCTAAAATGGGACCATTAATGTCACTTATTGTCATTACACTGCTATATATTTTTATAACTCATTTGTAGAATTATATGCTATGACAGTGTATTTTCACTTTCTATGGATTATTTTTGAACATAATATGTTTCGCAGATTTTCTCTTAAGAATTTTTGTTTTAGTTTGATATCAGGATTGAAACTATATTTTTAATGCATCTGATATATAGTAAATTTTGTTGAAATCCCTAATTTTTATTCTTTGTCTTTTTATTTTTAATTGTTTTCCTTGTAAATAGAAGCTTATTGTTTTGTTTCATTTGTCTTATTCTATTGCCTTTAGGAATCTTTCTTACTCTCCTGATTCTTCCCCTTCCATTGCTGTACAGGTCCTATAGTGGGCTACTGTATATCCCCTTCTTATTGAAAAATCTGATGGTTTACTTCCCAGAATAATTTCTGGTGGAAGGGAACTCACTCAAGCTTTATTTCCAATTCCCTTTCTGTCAAGAATGGCACTTTGTTCCCTTTTAGCCTGTGGCTACCAATGCCTTCGGCAGTAAGTATTCTACCTTGTTTAATTTTTATGCTACTTCTCTTCCTTTCCTTTGAATGGTTGGGTAAAATTGGTGTCTGTCACTTCTTTCACATTTCAGGGAGCAGGACGTTTGAGCAAAGTAACTGTCATGATGTATCTCAACAGCTTTATTTTGACTCACAAGTCTGGGTATTTCCACCTGCTCTATGCTGTGAGTCTGTTTATTTCCTTGGTAGGGATAGGTTAATTAACTCATTTTCTCCCTTGTGTGAAACAGGAGTACATGTCTTTTTTTTTTATTTTGAATTTTAGAGTCTGAAGAAATTTGAAAAAATGCAAATTTTGCTGATCATATTACAAGTAAATCTACCTGTGTCATTTCAGTATATGAAATTCCAACTGTTCTTCCTTGCTCTTTCAATCATCATCCCCCTCCTTAATTTGCAATTCTTTCCTGATCCACTGACTCTTTTTCAACTAGGCTACTAACATGTCTAAATTTCTCCCATCCTTACAAAAAAAATCTGTTGATTGTACTAACTCCTCAGGCTAGCACCCTCAGTTTCCCTTTAACAGTCAAAATTCCACAAAAACTTCCAATAATCTTTCCTGTTACTTTCTCACCTCTTCCTCCATTTTCAGAACACTTACAATATGGCATCCATCCCCAATGTTTAAACTACTCTTTGCAATGATACCAAAGATTTCTTTATTGTTAACTCTAATTACATTTTCTTAGTTCTCATTCTTATTGAATTCTATGTAGCATTAATGCCTGTTGACCAAAACCTTCTTGTTACTCTCACCTCACTAAGTTTTTGTGACTTTGCTCTCTTGGTTCTCCCTAATATGTCTAATCAATCACTCTGAGTATCTTTTGCTAGATAGTCATCTATGTACTACCCTTTACTCACGAGTATATTCCTACTTTGCTCTGGATGCCCTTTATTTTCTTTAATAGACTACGGTCCCAACTTACTAACTGCCTACTGGACATTTAGAACTGGATCTGTCAGCTTTTCAGCAAAAATTCAATCATTATATTTTCCAAAAATCCTCTCCAAATCTAAATTCAGGCATAACATTTCTACCACTGACATAAGTTCATAACCTGGAAATAATCTTTAGTTCTTCACTTTCACTCAACCCTCCACTATCTGTAATCTAACAATAACCATTTCTTGTCAACTCGACCTGCAGAATTCCTTGCATTTTGTTCCACCTAACTCTACTCATATCATAAGATTATAGTTCAAACCTTTAACATGCTCAGTTCAGACTCTTATAGTAGTTTATTTGTATTCTTTACTCGGCTTCCCACATCTCCCAACCACTTTCTATGTAGCAAAGAGATTTTCCTAGAAGACAAATCTGTTATTCCCTCATTCAAAAAACCATTGATTGCTCCTTGTTTCTTCCAGTGTAAAATCGTTTGGCACATAAAGATTTTCACAATCTAACTTTAGTTCACGTTTCTGGGAAAATTATACATTATTCCCCTTATGTGGCAGTGAGATGGCACTTTAAGTAAAGTGCTGGATGTGGAGTCAGGAAGACCTGAGTTCAAATCCAACCTCAGATATTTACTAGCTCCATGACTCTGGGAAAAACATTTTAATCTGTTTGCCTATTTCCACATCTCTAAAGTGAGCTAGACAAGGAAATGGCAAGTGACTGCAGTGTCTTTGCCAAGAAAATCACAAATGGGATCACAAAATATTGTGATATTTTGGACTACCTCTTGGAAACTTGTGCTCTGTTTAGGGTTTCAAATGCTGCCTCATACAAGATAACTTCCCTGATATTCTCACTTGACACAAACTCAATTACATATAAATACTTGAGGCCACAAATTTTACTACTAGATCCATAATTATGCATAAAAAATACAATTTATTTTTTCTTTAGTGAACTTTATTTTTTTAATATATAGTTTATTTATTTTTCAGTTTTCCACATTCATTTCCACAAGAATTTGAATTCAAAATTTTTTACCTATTTCTCCCCAGCCCAAGACAGCATGCATCCCATCCACTGCTTCCTCTAGTATGTCCTCCCTGCTATTACCGCCTTTCTTCTATCACTCTCCCTTCTATTTTCCTGTAGGGCAAAATAGATTTCCATACCCCATTACCTCTACATCTTATTTCCCAGTTCCATGAAAAAGCAATTGTTAACATTCATTGCTAAAACTTTTAGTTCCTTATTCTCTTCCTTCCTCTCTCCCCACCCAGTCTCCTTGGGAAAGTGAGCAATTCAACATAGGTGATACATGTGTAGTCATGCAAAACAATTCCATAACCGTTACATGGAGAAAGAATAACCATCTTTCACTTTGTCCTGTCCTGACATCCATTTATTCCCTTGACCTCTCCCCCCACAATAGTGTTTACTTCTTATTATCCCTTTCCCTAATCTATTATCCCTTCTATTATCTTTGCTCTCCTATCCCTTTCCCACCTGCCTTCCTGCAGGGTAAAATAGCTTTCCATACCCAATTGAGTGTGTGTTATTCCTTCCTTAAGCTAAATCTCATGAGACTCAGCTCTCACTTATTCCATTTCATCTCACCCCTCTTCCCTTCCACTGTGAAAGCTCTTGCTAGCCTTTTTTAATGTGACATGATTTCCTACATTCTAACACTCCATTTCTCTTACTCCTATTACATTCCACTCAATAGTAAATTTTATTTTTTAGGTATTCTCCCATCATATTCAGTTTACTCTGTGACCACTGTGTATGTCTACATATAGATAGATAGATAGATAGATAGATAGATAGATATGAATATGAATAGATAGATATAGATATAGATAGATATCATATAGATATATATGTATATACATATGAATTTAAATTCTTGTGGAAATGAATGTTGAAAACTGAAAAATAAATAAATTATATATTAAAAAAATAAAATTCACTAAAGAAAAATAAATTGTATTTTTATGCATAATTATGGATCTAGTAGTAAAATATGTGTGGCCTCAAGTATTTATATGTAATTGAGTTTGTGTCAAGTGAGTGTATCAGGGAAGTTATCTTGTATGAGGCAGCATTTGAAATCCTAAACAGAGCACAAGTTTCCAAGAGGTAGTCCTGAGAGTACATTCCAGGTAGCAGAGAGAGTTTGGGCAAAGGTAGAGGAGTGAGAACAGGAATCTCTTATGTGAGTAATAGTCAGTTTCTAGTGTGGATTGTAGAGTACATAAGGATGTGTGTATAAAAGTGTATGTATATGTGTATATATGTCTGTGTGTATGTGTGTAAATGTATATGTATATGTGTGAATAGGTATTTGTGTAGATGTATATCTACACATATAACTATCTACATACACCCATATACATATACTTACCTAGACATATACAATATACACAGACATACATACTTATTCACACCTACATATATATATATATCCATGCATGTAATATACACATACATACATACCCATACACACCTGCATTATACACACACACATATTCCCTGTAATTGCTCCAATATTTTAAAAGCTCTCATTAATTACAAATGTCCTATTTCCATGTAGTAATGTACACAGGTCAACTTTAATGAGTTCCTTATGGCTTCTCTTTTCTGTTTACATGTTTTTCTTGATTCTTGCATTTGAAAGTCAAATTTTCTATTCAGTTCTGATCGTTTTAACAAAAATGCTTGGAATTCCTCTGTTTCATTGAAATTCCACATTTTTCCCAGCAGTGTTATATTCAGTTTTGCTGGGTATGTGATTTTAATCCTAGTTCTTTGGCCTATGGAATATCATATGGATAGCTCTGTGATTCCTTAGCTTAGAAGCTGCTAAATCCTGTGTTATCCTGATTGTATTTCCACAATACTTGAATGTTTTCTTACTAACTGCTTATAATATTTTCTTCTTTACATGGAATCTGGAATTGGCTATAATATTCCTAGGTGTTTTCCTTTTGGAGTCTCAAGAGGTGATAGGCAAATTCTTTCAACTTCTGTTTTACTCTCTGGTTCTAAAATATCAGGGCAGTTTTCTTTAATAATTTCTTAGAAGATGATGTTTAGGCTTTTTTTTAAAATTTTTAGTATGGTTTTCAGGTTGACCAATAATTTTTAAATTATCGTTCCTGGATTTACTTTCTAGGTCAGTTGTTTTTCCAATGAGATATTTCATATCATCATCTATTTTTCTTTTATAATTTTGGTTTTGATTTATAATTTCTTAATTTTCATGATGTTATTAACTTTCATCTGCTCCATTCCAATGTTTAAACAGCTATTTTCTTCGATGAAGCTTTTGGACCTTCATTTCAATTTGGCCAATTCTGCTTATTAAGGCATTCTTCTCTTCTTTGGCTTTTTGGACCTCTTCTGCCATTTGGGTTAGTCCATTTTGAAAGGCTATTTTCTTCAGCGTTTTGAGGGGTCACCTTTAGCAAGTTGTTAACTCATTTTTCATGGTTTTATTTCACTACTTCAATTTCTCTTTCCATTTTCCCTCCACCTTTCTTACTTGATTTTCAGTGTTATTTTTTAGCTTTTACAAGGCCTGAGACGATTTCAAATTTTGGGAGAAGGCTGTGAATTTAGGAGCCTTGACCTTGTTATCTTGCCCTGGTTGTATGCTTTCATCTTCTTCATGTGAAAAGATGGAAGAAAGATCTTTTCACCAAAAAAGTAACCTTCTATAGTCTTATTTTTTCCCCTTGTCGGAGGTTTTCTCAGCCAGTTACTTGACTTTTGAGACTTTCGTCAAGTGGAGGTTATTCTACCCTAGGTTTCAGGTTTTGTGTAGCTGTTCTCTGAGATATCTTTAGAGACCTGTAAGTTCTCAGTTCCTTCAAGGTGACATAATCATGGGAGAGGTGTTTATACCACTCCTGGCCTGCTCTCTGGTCTGTGAGCAACCACAGATATTCTTTTCTGTCCTGTAACTCTGAGTAGGATTCCCTCTCCACAACCATAACTAGTTCTGTCGTACCAGCGCTCTTCCTTACTCCAGGACTGTCACTCAAGACTGATATCCAAATAAACTGCTTGACTCCCCCACCATCTGTAGAGTGAGAGCTACAAAAGTGACTGCTGATGGAGTAGGATCTGTCACAGCCTTGGAACTGGGGCTGGTGCTGAATCTGGACCAAGTTCACCTCTCATCTGATGAAAGAACTTTCTCATTGACGCTTGAAGCTGTCTTTATTGTTTATGGGTTGGGAAGTCCAGAGACTACAGCAACTACCCATGATTCAGCATCCTGAACCCTGCTCCAATCCTATCTGTGCCATGTGTTCCATGCTAACCTATGCTCCTTTCTGAGCCTGGTGCAATAGACCCTTCTTGTCAGCCTTCCAGGTAGTCTTGGGCTGAAAATCTGTTTCACTCTATCATTTTGTGGCTTCTGCTGTTCTAGAATTTGTTTAGAGTCATTTTTACAGGTATATTAAGGACTTTGGAGGGAGAATTTGAGCAGATACATGTTTCTACTCCACCATCTTGTAAATTTTAATTTGAACTACAGAAAAATAGATTTTTACTGGCACAAAATGTTGACTAAAGCAAACTAAAAGTATATGCCTTGCATTATGTGTCCAAAGGAACTTTTTGCTGACTTACATTGCAAAGTTAGAGGATATGAGCAGAAGCAAAACACTGAAACTTGAATCATTGAAACAATTTGTAATTCCTTCCTAGAAAGAAACAATAGGGCAGAGAAAATATAGAGGAGAAAAATTCAGGACCTTGCCTGAATTCTCCCAAATTCTACTCCAAATAACTTTAAACAAAAATAATTCTGGAGTGGGAGAAGTCACATAAGCATGGAGAAAAACAAATTTCCATCCCAAGACAACTTAGAAGCTTGGCATAAAACGTTTGTCACACCAGTGTGAGAGAGAAGCATGTTCCAGCACAGGGAACACAGTGGACAGCAGCTACTTCCAGAGCTGTAATCCCACAGACAGTAAGGGGATCAGATGACTGGTCAGAAGATTACAGGTTTCCCTTTACTCACAGTGGGTGCAGAAATCTTTTGCATTACCCATGTTCAAATTTAGGTCACAATCCTGACCCAATCTTGGGGTGAAGACAAGCACTAGAACACCAGCAGCTGCAGGGAGTAAGGACCCTGCTCACAGTTCCAGGGCTGAAAAGAATGCTTTTGGTCACTCACAAACTAGAGCACAAGAGAATAGATCTCTCCTTAGAACAACTGAAAACTTAAAGGTCCCCAGAATTAACTCTGAGAAAAGCTGCACACACACATACAAACATACACACACAGACACACACATACATATACACACAAAAGTTTGGGATAATGATCCTTCACTATCACAGAAGCAGAGCCCCACTTTAAAAAAAAATACTTTTATTTTTCACCATATACTTCCACAAGATTTTGAATTTCAAATGTTATCCCTATCTCTCCCCTCTCCCAACTCCAGGACATCATGTATTCTAATTATCCCTTCCTCTCATCTGCTCTCCCTTCTATCAACACCTCCTATTTCTTATCTCCATTCTCTTATCTTCTACCCCCCTGCGTTTCTGTAGGGTTAGATATATTTCTGTACCCGATTGAGTATGTGTGTGTGTGTGTGTGTGTGTGTGTGTGTTATTTCCTCCTTAAACCAAAATCAATACAAATAAGATTCACTTATTCCCTCTCACCTTCTCCCTCTTCCCCTCCATTGTAAAAGTTCTTTCTTGACTTCTTATATGTGATGATTTACTGCATTCTACTTCTCCCTTTCTCTTTCTCCCAGTATGTTCCTCTCAACACTTAATTTTATTTTTTAGATACCATGCCTTCATATTCAGCTTAGTCTATGCCCTCTGTCTATATATAAATGTAGGTATCTAAACAGACAGACTTAATATATATATGTATATATATATATATATACATATATATATGTGTGTGTGTGTGTGTGTGTGTGTGTGTGTGTGTGTATGTGGATACAGATACATTTGGAACCTCTTGGTTCCAAATTTGGGCCTTTTAGAACTCTTTTGGCATTTGGGTTAATATAATTTTAAAAGCATTATTTTCTTCAGCATTTTTTGTCTCCTTTAACAAGTTATTGAATCATTTTTCATGATTTTCCTCATCACTTCCATTCATCTTCCCAATTCTTCTTCTACTTCTCTTATTTGATTTTCAAAATCCTTTTTGAGCTCTTCCATGCCCTAAGACCGATTCATATTTTTGTTGGAGGCTTTGGTTGGAGGAGCTTTGACTTTGTTGTCTTCTTCTTATTGTATATTTTGATCTTCCTTGTCACCAAGGATGTAAGTAAATACCTTTTAACCAAGAAAGCAAGATTCTATAGTCCAATATTTCCTCCTGTTTGCTCATTTTCCTAGGCAAATACCTGACTTTTGAGCTCTTAGTTAAGTGGAGGGTGCATTGCCCCAAGCTTCAGGGATTTTGTATAGTTGTTTTCAGAGATATCTCTAGGGACCTGTAAATTTTCACTTCTTACAAAGTGGTATGATGTAAGGAAAGTTTTTACACCTCCCTTGGCCTGTGCTCTTGTGTGTGAACAACGACATGCACTCTTTTCTGCTTTGGAGTTGTGAGGAGGATTCCTTCTCCAGTGCTACCACAAGGTCAGCCACACCAGGGCTCCTCCTCACCCCAGTAGCTCCACCCAGGTCTTCAACCCAGATCAGGTGCTCAATTCCCCCACCATCTGTAGCACTGAGAGTTCCAGAAGCAATGCTGTGGTAATGGATGCTGTTTCCCCAGGGCTGGGGCTGGGGCTACCGTTGGACCATTTTTTCCCTGTCACCCAGATGAAAGACCTTTCCCACTAACCTTTAAGCTGTCTTTGGTATTAGTATGTTGAGAAGTCTGAAAACCTTCACAGCTTCCAGTAGTTCAGTCACCTAAAGCCTGCTCCAGCCCAATCTGTGCTGGTATGACCTACACTGTAGTCCACTCCCAGCCCAATGTGATATACCTTCCTGTCAACCTTCAACATTGTGTTGGGCTGGAAATTTGCTTCAATATTCATTTTTGTGGCTAATAACTAATTTTTTTTGTTTCTTCTTCCATATCATGTGCCTTCTGCTGCTTTAAAAATTGTTTAGTCACTTTATAGGCATTTTTGAGGGGTTTGGGACAGAACTCAAGCAGGTCCATATTTCTACTCTGCTATTTTGGCTCTAAGTAACAGAGTCCCACTTTTACAAGTAAGAAATAGGCCATAAAAAATGAGGAAACAACAAAAATAAGAAGATGCTGATTATAGAAAGTCAATATGATGAAAGGAAAGATAAAAAGGCAAACACAGAAGAAGAAAACAAGCTCAAAACTGCCACAACCAAACTTCAAAGAAAAAAAGTCACTTGGTGTCAAAAAAAGAAGCCCTAGAACAGCCAAAAAGGAATTTAAAGTCAAATAAGACAGGTAGACAGAAAATTGAGAAAAAATGAAAGTGATCTTATAAAATCAAGAAGAGTCAACAGCTTGGTAAAGGGGAACAAAAAATCACTGAAGAAAATAATTCCTTAAAAAATAGAATTGGCCAGAAGGAAAAAGTGGAACAAAAATCCAATGAACAGAACACCTTAAAAAGTAGAATTGGGCATATGGAAACTAAGGACTCCATGAGGCATCAGAAGCAATAAAACAAAATTATTAGCATGAAAATATATAAGAAAATGTGAAATGACAAATTGAAAAAACAACTGAACTGGAAAAATAAATCAAGTAGAGATAACACAAGAATTATTGGACTACCTAAAAACTATGATCCAAAAGAGAGTCTAGATAACATCATACAAGAAATTATCAAGGAAAACTTCTCTGATAATCTAGATCCTAAGGGTAAAAAAGAAATTGAAAAAACATCCACTGATCACCTCCAAGAAGAGATCCCAAAATGAAAACTCTCATGATTATAGACAAATTCTTGAGTTCCCAGGTCAATGGGAATACTAAAAGTAGCCAGAAAAAAACAGTTCAAATATTGTGGAGTCACAATGAGGATAACAGATTTAACAGTTTCAACATCAAATTATCTGAGGGCTTGGAATATGATACTCTGGAAGGCAAAACAGGATTATAAAGCAGAATAACCTCCCCAGCAAAACTAGGTATAATCATTTTGGGGAAGGGGGAGGGGTAATGCGCATTTAATGAAATAGAGGACTTTTAAGGATCTCTGATGAAAAGACCTGAACTGAGAAGAAAAATTGACTTTCAAATACAAGACAAAAGAGAAATATTAATAAGGTAAACATGAAAGGGAAATCATAAAGAATTTAATAAGGTTAATATGTTTCTTCGGGGGGGGGTTGTCTGTATTTTCTTTCACAACATGACTAATATGGAAATATGTCTTACATGACTCCACAAATAGGATGTCTTCTCAATGCAAGGTAGAGGGGAAGGAAGGGATAGAGAAAATTTTGAACTCAATGTTTTAAGAAATGAAAGTTTAAAAACAATTTTTGCATATAATTGGTGAGAGATAAAATATTAAATAAACATTTTTTAAAAGAAGGTCACAATAAAATCATAAACTAATTCTGGTAATGAGTTATCATTTCATCCAGTATGCTCAGTCATTCTAATCAAGAAAACAGAAAGGTGTTGTTATTGCTATGGTGTTATGGACTAGGGGTTGGGTGAGATGATGTATGTATGTGTATATTACATATGTATATATATGTACATATATGTATATACATATACACATATGTGAGGCTATCATAACAAATTAAAGTTATTTTTATATACATGTGATATGTGTGTGTGCATATTTTGTGTGTATATTTATATGTGAATGAAAGGTATTTAAAACTTGTTCACAGTGTAAAATGTTAATGATAGAAACATTCAAGGTGTGATTGTTTATATGTTGTTGACATTCCTTGTAGTAGTCTAATTTCTCCCAAATGATTTATAACAACTGCAAATGTTCCCTTAGGTGGAGATTTAAGGTGTATCTTTCAGATTTTGAGATCTTTGCTGATTATGGGAAGAAGGTAAAAACAATGAAAGAGCAACCCACTTCTCAGTATTCTCATAAGGCACTTACTCAGGGTAAAAGTGTATAGAGTCCTCTTTCCCAGCCTCAGTTTTTCTAGGCTCTGAAGTTAGTAGCTGGAAGGCCTTAATTGTTTAACAACCCTAGGACACATGCGTGTTCCCTAGCTGTGGCTTAGCTGACAGAAATGTAGATTTTGATTTATCGCTATGAAATAAAAGTGAGACATAACACTAGAGTCCTTGATATGAAACAGGATGATGGTAGAGATTAGAACTCAAAGAAGAGTTGAAAGCTCAGAAGAGTTGAGATCAGAGAAAAGCAGAGCTCAGAATAGATCACCATTTGGCCCCAGAAAGCAAGCTTCTATCTTTCACTGCCATCTGCTGCTTGGCAGATTTGACTACAGAAAGAAAGGTACAGCTTCTGCAATCTTCTATTTGAAAAAGCCAAGTGAACCAAAGAAGAATTTGTTTCCATTAGTTAGAAGAGATGAAAGGAGAATGAAAAGCTTTGCCTTTTTCTCTACTGCCACATACTGTCAGAGCCTAACCAAGAGACCATACCTGGAAAAGCTTTGCAGATCTCTTGTTAAGGATCTCTGCTTTTACTTAAAAAGTACAACATTATCTCAGGAGCCAAGAACAGAAAAACAGTCATGAAAGAGAGATAGGAGTGATGAAACCATTCCAGTCAAAGGAGTGGCCTCATTCATTAGTAAATGATTAGTAAGCAGACTTTTCATGAGAAGAAAAACAAAGAACATAAATGCCGATAGACCAAAATTATATATTAGGGAATTAAAACTCACAAGCAAATGTGGAAAAGCAGAAATATTAAACAGTAGTATGGACCATAATAAAATAAAAATTATATGCATTAAAGGGTCACTGAAGAAATAAATAAAATTAATTGGATTTTCCAAAAGAAATGTAACCAAATTATATGAATGAACAGATCTTAAAAGAAAAATTGCAACACATTGACAACCACATGAATGAATGTTTTAAGGCACCAATAATAAGAAAAATGCAAATTCAAGCAGATTAAGGTTTTATTTCAATCCCATAGAGGCAAACCAGCAATATAGCCCTGTTTTTCAAGCATGTCTGACTTTTTGTGACAACATTAAGGTTCACAAGGCAATGATGCTGGAAAAGTTTGCTATTTCCTTCTCATTTTACAGACAAGGAATTGAGGCAAAGTGTTAAGTGACTTGCCCAGGGTCACAGCTAGTAAGTGTCTAAGGTCAGGTTTGAATGCAGGAACATGAGTCTGGCTAAATTCAAACCCAGAATTCATATCCATCATGCCACCAAGCTGTCCACAAAGTAGTCTAGTATTTAATAACCTCAAACCTATTATTAGGGCAAAGATTCACTTTTTGCCAGTTGAATCCTATGCGGTTATTGACTAGTTGTTCCCTTATGTACATTAACTATAATAAAAACCATTCACAATGCAATAAAATTATCTTTTTCTTAACAATTGTCCTTGAAATGCAAGCAATCATAAAGCCATTTTGAAAGAGAATAAAACAGTTAATGATAAACAATGTTGACAGTGTTCAGACAACAGTAAAAAAAAAAATAGAGAGAGAAACCAAGAGAGATGTGATGCATCATCGTTCTGCAACTTTTCCAAGTATGCTTAGTTATTTTACTATCTTCTAGGTTCTCTTAATAAGTCAAACAGCAAGCCAGTGGAAAAGTAGAAATCTCCAGCTGATACAAAATTAGTCTGAATCCTGGAAAGCGTTTTCTGTCTACTAAATCTGTTTACTGCTCCTGTCATTCTCTGCTTCACCAGTCTCAACATTGCCTCTTTCGATAGAGATTTTAAAAAACTACAGTTGCAAAGGAAAATTGCCACCCAACAGATCAATTCTGTGATAGCTTAGTCTGTTTCCTCAGCTGGCAAGAACTAGAACTCTCTGGGTCTTTAGTGACTTAGTCCTCTCTTGAAGGTAGGTAGTTCAATCATTGCCAGAATCACTTGCCCTAGTCACCAAGGGCTATCTCATTGTAATTTAGGATAAGAATATCTGTATAATCCACTGCTTGATTTCCACATGCTAAATTCTCTTACCTTCCATCATTTAAAACTTACTTTTCTAGGAATCTGAGGGCTCTTGGGATTCATAACCCCTAAAGTTTTTCAATTCCAAAATTTTTTGTTCTGCTTTGCAAATGAATGGAAGGGAGAAAAAGCCCTTATGCAAGGTCATTCTATTTCCACTGATAACTGAGTTCTAGACTTTTCATGTGCATATCTTCCTGAAAAATTTCTTCAGGCTATTAATGTAGATAGCCACCTTTGAAATATAAAAAGAAAAATAGAGGAAGAAAGGTAAAACATTTTATGTTTTCTATATGTATTAACACAATATACAGTCATAGTACAATTGAGACATCATCTAGATCTTTTGATCAGGAGTTTATATTTATCTTCCTTTTTGTTGTAATTTTAGATAAACCAATTTGTTTTGGAGTTCTCCATTCTTGTGTTTACAATTCTTTTTCGAAGAACACTTGTGTCTTCCTTTCCCTTATATTCAAGTAGAGACACTTTTAAAAAGTTATTCAGGAATAGTAACTAGATTTATCTAAAAATGTACTAATGCAGTCATTGCTTCTGAAAAATTTCACTGATATCCACATAATAGTAAAGGACTCAGAGGAAAGACTCCATTATTTAGGGGAATCTTCTTCATGGAGGATTTATGGAAGGTAATAAATAATAATTGTTCATAATCAGAGGCATATGCTTCATGGCTTTTGGCAATAGCTACATTGATGAGAGAGTATGAACTTGGACATATTGAAGTCTCAACTAGCAAAAATTTTCTAGACACAGTTTCAAGTATATCAGAGGCAATAATATTATAGGTCTTAACAGAATCTCTAAATGAACATGGAAAAATTTAGTTTCTGATCATTGTTTATCAAGGTAAGGAATTGTAATTCTAAAAATGTATTACCATATTGAAATTCTTTATTTTCCCAGTCAGAAAAGACCCATATTTAACTAATATCTTCTATGTCTCACACGTAGAGCATCAGAGCGCACATAGTATCATGAGACATCACTGGATTGGGAATCTAAAAATCTCTGTTCAAATTCCAGCTATACTCCCTGTTACTTCATAGGTCATTTCATATTTAGGATACTGTCTATTCATTTATAAAATGACAAGAATGAAATAATCTCTAAGGTCCCCATCAGCTATTAGTCCTAGTATCTACCTGTGTTTAAGATCATTAGAAGAACCATGGATGATAGAGATTTAAGAAACAATGTTTGTAAAAGGTGAACTCTGTAGAAAAAGTCAATGAAGTTTGGAGTAATCATGGAAAGCTTCCTAAAAGTGGTAAGCTCCGAACCTTGACAGATGACTGGAATCTAAATAGAAGACAAGGAGAGAAGTCATTACAGAAAAAGACAAGATAAATATAGACATGTAAAGGAGAAAAAAGGAATGATCATTGTAGATCTGTGGAAAAGTAAAGAAAGGAAACTGGCCTGACAGGAAATAAAGTTAGATAAATAAGGTAGGCTTCAAATCTAGGAAAAGAAGTTTAAATCTGTTATAATAGAAAATGGGAACATAGTAAAATTCTATTTTTCTAAAATTAGAGAATTCATGTGATATGTTACACTTAAGGAAATTACAATAGCAATGAAATGTAAAGCAGATTAGAGTGGGAAGATCCTGAACAAGGGTGGTGAAAATAGAAATGTAAAGGAAAGTGTAGAGACAAGAAACAAACCCTAAGAAATGCAATAGAAAATTTGGCATCCTCGCTGCTTTCTGCTTAGTGGATAAAGGCAGCTAGGTGGTGCAGAGGATAGATCACCAGTGCAGGAGTCAGGAGAACCTGAGTTCAAATCTCACCTCAGACACTTGACAGCTAGTCACTTGACCCCAATTGCCTCATCCTGGCTCATCTCCAGTCCTCCTGAAGAATATCTGGTCACTGGATTCAGATGGCTCTGGAGGAAAAGTGAGGATGGTGAGCCCCACAGTCCTCCCTCACTCAAAACAAAGTCAAGTGCAAGTCATGTCATCATTTCTTTGATGGCATGGTCTTCTTCACCAATGAAGGATAAACATACACACAAGCTTAGAAGATAACAGTAATATTTCCTACTTATGAATTTTAAGAAAATGAACATCACTTCACTTTTCTCAGCCTCAATTTTCTTAATGCAAAACAAGGAGCTTAAACTAAATTATTTCTAAGGTATGGACCAAATCTAAATACTACGGTCTATGACTTGCATTTAAAAAGAAACAAACACCAGTTTTGATTAAAGCTGATTGAACAATACTCTATGGAAATTCGGGTCAGAGAAGTTTTTAACAGGGCAGGAAGTAATTGCTGAAAAAAATAATATGTTCCCTCAAAATCCAGTCCAACATTAATGCTATGATATGTGAGGGGATCACTGGAAATGTCAAGGGATGCTTACCACAGTGATATTATAATAGGGATCTTGTGATCTTGAAGACCATTATGTATGAAGACAAGGCAGTAACCCACAAATTCTGTTGATTTGTGCCCTTGTGATAGGACTAAATGGATTGGCAACATGAACTGTATGATGTAAATGTTCCTCAGAGCAGAAGTTACATAAAAAAATAAGATAGTAGGTTAATGCTTTTTTGTAAAGTATTTCAACTCCACAAATCCTCCATCCTTCCACTGAAAATACTCAAAGCAATTGATGAGAAAATATGACAAAAAGCTAAAACACTGAATGATTCAAGAGAAAATCCTCAGTAAATGCTGATTGTGCAAATCAACACAGAATATCCCAAAACAAGATGTGATGAGTAATAAATCATCAAAAGGACTACATAGGTCTCATATACATACATACATACATACACACATATATGTACGTATATATGTGTGTATGTGTATATGTATACATATATGTGGATATATGTATATCAGAATTTAGAGCTTTCATTGCACAGTTAAGAAATTTCATTGCCATATTAGAAAATTTTGAATCAACAATGGAGAATTTATCTTTAAATATAAAAGAGATCAACAAAAATTACTGAATTGAAAGAAAATCTGCTGGAAGAGAAGCAAAAGGCAGTAGGGTTAAAAACTAAACTAACAAAACTAAACACAAATTATATATAATCCAAACATTACATTATAATTACATTATAAAGCCAAAACAACTGTTGCTGAAGTTAGACGTTTCAATAATAAATTAATTAGAAATTCAAGGATTACCTATCAGTTGAGGAATGGATAAAAAAGTTATAACAGATGACGGCACTATGAAAAATGATGAGCAGGATGGTTTCAGAAAAACCTGGAAAGACTTAAATGAACTGATGGTAACAGAAATAAGAGTACATTATAAATGGTAACAGCACTATTAGGACAGTAATCAACTTTGCAAGATTTAACTAATCTGATCAATTCAGTGTTCTAAGACAATTTCAAAGGACCCATGATTTAAAGAAAAATGCTCCAGAGAAAGAATTGATGAACTCTGAGTGTAGACTGAAGCATTATTTGTGTTTTCTACCTTTTAATTATATTTTTGCCAATATGGTTGATACGGAAATACTTTTTGCCTGACTTCACATGCACAAATTAAATGCTATTGCTTGCCTTCTCAGTAAGTGGGAGAGGAAGAAAAGGAGAAAAGAACATCCAAAACTCAATTTTTTTTCAAAATGAATATTGAAATTAAATAAATTTTAAAATTATGAAAGAAATAAAAGTTAATAGATGTCCCTGGAACACATGACAATTCAAAATAAAACAAAAGAAAATAATAAAAAAGAAAAGAAATAATTCATTAAAGTTTTCTAGAATTTCATAATATATAAAAACAAAATAGCTTAAATTGAGAGACACTACAACTCAGCTCCAGGGTTAAAAACAAATCAATTCTTCAAACTCCAAGCCAAAGAGTACTTAAATGTAACAGTTTCAATACCAAGTTATACTTTTCTATACCTTTTAAGTCAAGGAGAAAGACCTTCAAATATAAAGGAAATGAAATTTAAATAGCAAAAGACTGTTTCAGCAATGAGAAATTGAATAAGGGAATAGAAGAGAGAGAGGAGGAGGAGGAGGAGAAAGAGGAGGCAGAGGAGGCTACTGCCATGTTGAGAACCATAGCAAAAGTGGAGCTCTCAACGTATTCTCTTAAGGAGGTAGTGGTGACTAGAAAGAGTAACTGAAGATGTGGGAAAGTCTTGGAAGTTTATGCTAATATCTTACTAGCACATTCAGTTAAAGGCAACAAAAAGAATCGATGTCAAATGGAATCCAGGAAAAACACATATTGGAAATCCTAGGTTTCTTCATTCTTCCATTAAAAACAAAAGTCAAGGTACTCTTCAAAGGAAGAGAATGTGCAAATCATCTGTTTTATTACATGATCATAAGAAGCTACACACAACAGAGTGCAATTTGTATGAAAATAGAAAGAGTAAGATTGTGAACCATTAATGTAATGTAATGCAATGAATGACAGAGCAGTTATGTCTAGGGAGATGGCTGCAAATGTAACTTCTTCACAAGACTGGAATTTGGTGGGGTCTGGATAAGGTCCAAAAATATTGACGCAGAAAGTTTTCACTAGTACAAGAATTATTTGAAAAGCACTTCAGAATATTTCTCTCAGGACACCTTATCCCACCTTTTTGTTTTACTTTCATGAGAATCTTTTTTTATTTTGTTTTCATTTTCAACAATCACATCGATGAGTTTTAAATTTTCTCTCCTTCCTCTCCCCTCCCTCCCCAAGACTGCATGAAATCTTATATGGGTTCCACACATACATTCTCATTAGACACACCTTCACATTAGTCATGTTGCATAGAAGAATTAAAATGAGTGGGAGAAACCATTACAGAAACCATACCAAAATAAAACACAACACAAGAGAAAATGATCTGCTTCATGCTGAGTTCTGATTCCATAGTTCTTTCTCTGAATGTAAATGTCATTTTGCACCAAGAGTCCTTTGGAAATGTTTTAGATCCTTGCTGTAAAGGGCTAAATCTATCAGAAACAGTCCTCATGCCCTGTGGCTGTTACTGTGCATAGTATTCTCCTGGTTCTGGTCATTTCACTCAGTATCAGTTCATATCATAAGTCTTTCCAGGTTTTTCTGGTCTGCCTGTTTGTTATTTCTTATAGCACAATAATATTACTTGTTCCACCTTTCTTGACAAAACACATCAGGTATCTACCACTAAAGGAAGGAGAAAGGGAATAAACATTTATGTAACACATTTCTAGTGCCCGGGAGTGTGCTAAACTCTTTAGAGATACTATCTGATTTAATCCTCACAACAGTCCTACCAAGTAGGTATTGCTATTACTCAAATTTTACAATTGAGAAAACTGCTGTTGATATAGACAAAAGTTCAGAGAGACTTCCCCACGGTCACACAGCTAGCAAATGTCTAAGACAAGATTTTAATTCAGGTATCCATGATTCCAGTTTCAGGGTTCACTATCCACTGTGCCAACCAACTGACTCTCATACCAAAATATAGACTACTAGTGAGCTCTCTAAATCCACACCAACTATGTGCTTAATATGCATAATTTTTCTTGTCGCTAAAAAAGCTATTTACAGGATAGTAACAGACTGAGGGAGAAAAAAAATGTGTTCAAAGTCTCAGCTGCCGGTAAGCAAGCCATTCAAATGACTCACAACATCTAAACATCTAGTTGTATTGAACTCAAATAGAAATGTATACTAATTGTACATAAAGGACCCTGGGGACTGAATATTGATTTAATTTAAAATGTGATATCTATGTTTTATTATTTTTATGTATTATAAATATTAATGATGTTATTAAATATTATTTATATATTATATCAATATTATTGTTAATATAAAATATTATTAAATGAAATTAAATGTTTTTTACTTTGTTAAATATTAGCCAATTACAGTTTAATTTCATTTAGGCTATACACTGTTTGACACTTCTGCTTTACGTTGTATTTATTGATTATTGCAAAGCCTTTAATATAATCTTGTTTTCATGACTTATTCACACACAGCAAATATATAAAATAGAACAAAGGAAGTCAAGCGGAGATCTGTGGAAAACTGTTCTCATTTCAAACATACCACCAACACAATAATGTCAAGAATAACTGATATACAACATGGGCTTCTCCAGAGAAGTAGTTTAAACTCATTAAAATTCTCTCTAGTCTTATATAAATTTTTATCTCATCTAAATAGAACTCAGTAAGTGCTCTGAGTTAAAAGAAGAACGAATCCAAAAATAATTATTAATCACTTCAGTTTCATGGACAACATCACGATACATGACTCCAGTGAAAAACAAATGTTTGCAGAACATTAGATATAACAGAAAAATAGTAGATAACAAGTTTCTATCTGAAGCTCATAAAAAAATAAGAAATAAATAACAAGAATTGACATTTTATAATACTTTCAAATTTGGAAAGTGTTTTTTCTCATAGCAACCCTGTGGAGTAGGTAGTGAAATTTTTATTATCCCCATTTTACAGATAGAGAAACAATTTAACAGAAGTTAACTGTCTTGCCCTAGGTCACAGAGCTAATGCCAAAGTGGGAATCTGATCTCAGGACTCAGCTACTCATTCAACTATGCCATAATCATGCCACTTCTCTACTTTGCAAATAGCCATCCACAGCTAGAAGAGCTTATAAATGAATACACTGAGCCCTGTAGAGACTAGGTAATTTGTGCAGGTTGCACAGAAAGTTAATGGCATGGTTGGCTCTATCTTCAAGTTCTTGGTGCAACAATCTCTTCAGCATAACCTTAAACAAACTCAGATACTTTATGAACAACTGTGCATGCTTGCTGATGGAAACAATAAAAGATGAAAAACATGTCACTTGATAAGCACAGAAAGTTTTGAAATTAATCAAAAAGCACACGTTCTACTTAGATTTCTCTGTGAATATAATTTGAGGAGCGAATTATCCATTTCTTCCAAATAAAGTTCCCACATCTAATTCAGAATCTACTAGAGCAAAATCACAAAAATCTTTCCTCTGTCATATCACACATCTGGGTAAATATGTACTTAAAAATGTATACTCAGATTGTGTATGCATAGCAATGACATACGTTTGTGAGCTTTATTTAATGATGAATTTCAACTGTCTTCCATAGCACAGCACTTTTCTTAAGACATTATTGCAGATGTTATTTTTAACATATGGCCTTTAAGAACAATTAGCCAGAATTACTGGTGCTATCAAGCATTTTGAAGTTATTTCCATTCACAGTTGTTTTGCACATCACTGAAATCTTTTGACATTCTTCTTGGTTAGGATGAATTGTTGTGTAAAACAAGGCTTGAACAGAAAAGTAATTTAGATGTTTCTACTTAAAGATGTTCTTAAAACACTCCTAGGGTTTAAAAAGAAAAATTAGTTTCACAGACTGTGCTCAATTTCCCTGTGGAGTTTTTATTGCAGGAGCCAACCTCTTTTCAGTGTCCCTAATCTAACAGCAGGAATGCTTAATATAGGTGTACACTAAGCTGCAGCTAGCCACAGTCTGTTTAAAAGGAATAAATAAACATGACTTCAAATCCAAATATCAGCAAAATGCAGTGGGGAACAGGAGAGAAGGAGACAAAGATCTTATGAAGGGTAATAGGCACAGATTTCAATTAATTGCTAAAATGAGAAACAAATTCATTTGGTTCACAAGGCAGTCAATAGGCAAAATTCATTTTTGTATTTATGATTTCATTCAAAATTGTTTAGCTGTCATACCTTTAAAAAATCCAAATGTACTATGACAATATTTTTGCAAACTGCCATGCTGCCTAATAAAATACCCACATTTAATTCCTGTTAGGCCTTCATAATGACAAATTGCATATGGATGTTTCATGTAGCAGTCCTGTAAATAAATACAGATAAAACTATGTTTTCTTTAACTGAGAGTTTTGTGAAAGGGTTTTATTTGGGAGGGATTTTTAAAGTAATTATAGCTTTTTTCTCTTCCTCTTTCCCTTTTCCTTCCCTCCTTTCTCCTTCCTTCCTTCCTTCCTCTCTCTCTCTCTCTCTCTGTCTCTCTCTCTCTGTCTCTCTGTCTCTCTCTCTCTCTCTCTCGCTCTCTGTCTCTCTGTCTCTCTCTCTCCTCTTTCTGTCTCTGTCTCTGTCTCTCTCTCCTCTTTCTGTCTCTGTCTCTGTCTCTCTCTGTCTCTCTGTCTCTCTGTCTCTCTCTCTCTCTCTCTCTCTCTCTCTCTCTCTCTCTCTCTCTCTTTCTCTCACTCATTTTTCTTTTTTGGAAGAGGTGGGAAGATTAGTTTCTATTTCACATCTTGGGTTTGCTTTCAATGCACGTTTTTCGACAATTTTAAAAAACATTATGTTTAGAAAAGCATTTAGGGTCAGTTTTCTTCTTCCCCAGAAGGTGAGTTCTAGAATTACATTTGTCAGTTGCTGGTTGTGACAGTTCACGTAGCCAAAGGGATTCAGTAAACTTTAATCACTGTCACAACCATAAAGGTTACACAAGAAGCTGTAGCAGAAATCACTTGCAACTGTATGATGTGTATGTGTATGTGTGTGTGTGTGTGTGTACAGAAGCTTAGTATCTTTCCACCTACTGACCACATATTGCAGAAATTCAATCATCCAGTAAAAAACAAATGTGGCTTCACTTTGAAGAGGAATTAAAACAGATCTTAGAGCCCACATAAACTAAATTACTGGATAATTCAAATAAGAAAAAATAATTCGGCTAAACGGATTATTTATTATTATAAAGATGAAATAAACAATCAACTTGACTTTTCATTTTTTGATTAGTTGTACTGTTGTTATGAAAATACAGGTAGAAAGATATTTTAATAACAGATATCCAAAATCTCATGGATTTGATCATTAATTTGCTGTTGAGAATCCATGCTTGGTTGATTTGTTTGAAGTAGGAAATGTTCAAGTAGAAATAAATGCTTGACATACATTTAGATGGGACTTGTCATCTTTCCATACTTGAAAGTTATTTATTTGAATAGAATCTCTCTGAGAACATTCCTATTTTAGTAAATCTAAACAGTTTTTGAAAATATCTGTGATTTTTTCTGAGTGCTATAGGTATTTGAAGCTATTAAAGGATGTTAAAGTCACTCACAACAGTTTTCTAAGATTTACAGAGATAAATAAACCATTATGTATATTATAAAATACTGAAAAAATGTTTGAGTTAGAATTATTATTTGTGACATAACAGCTATAGTCAAAAGGTGAATGGATATTTATTTCAATAATAAATAATGTCCTTTTTGATCAACTGAAGGTCTTCCTTCTCACAGCACTCAGTAATTTTTTCCCGATTCTCTCTGCTCTTCATATGTAATGCATAATTCAAATGCATACCATAGAGGCTGTCATGCAAAAACCTTTCTTTTGATATAAAAAGACTTATTTTTTCTCTTTGAATTACAAACAATAAAGCTAATTTTTGAAAATTGTAATGAGAATCAATTAAAATTTACATTTACTATGGAAAAGCATCATCATATCATGATCAAGAGCTGACCTTGGAGTACCCCAGGCAACTCTCTAAAATAGAGATACTTGTTATTTTTGCTGACGTCATAGATTCTTTCTCATAAGAATGTCTATATGCATAAAATAGGCAGGAATATTACAAATATATTCAAGTACAATGAAAAAACATTTTTCATTTGTTTTAAAATTAATGGCTCCTTAGGTAAGAACTCTCACTAAAAATATGAGTTGTAGAACAAAATGGCAGTCTGCATTGGTAAACAAGTTCCTTATAAGAAGTAAAGGAAGGAAGGCAGGAAGGCAGGAAGGAAAGATTTAATAATTGCCTACTATGTATCAGGTGACAGTAAATAGGTGGTGCAGTGGGTAGAGCACCTGTGCAGGAGTCAGAAGGACCTGAAGTTCAAATCTCACCTCAGACACTTGATACTCACTAGCTGTGTGACCTTGGGCAAGTCACTTAGCTCCTATTGCCTCATCCTGGTTCATCTCCAGTCATCCTGATGAATATGTGATCACTGAATTCAGATGGCTCTGGAAGAGAAGTGAGGTTGCTGACCCGCACAGCCCTCCCCCACTGAAAACAAAGTCAAGTCATGTTAAATCTTTTACACCACCTAGCACCAGTGCCTTCTATTTTGTCAGCACTTCATAAGTGTTTATTGAATGAACAAATCAAACCATATTACCACTTAAAACAAAAAAAAAATATTAACACATTATAAAGGAATGTTCTCCATACAGCATGATATACTATTACCACAAGATGTGTAGCAAGTTGTCTTGAGTAGGGTGTGATCACCTATTGCCAGCCTCTTTTTCTACTTGTTCTCTTACTATGCAAATTTTATTTTCTCTTCTTTTTCTGAACAACTCAATTGTATAATTATCCTTCAATGTGTCCAAGTGTATATGTGGGGGAAAGGATGAGTAAATGACAAAACATTTGCTTAAAAAAGAAAAACAAACATGAGAATGCAAAAAAGAAATTATTTCAAATATTTTTTTCCAAAAGTTATTTTGTTTCAATTTGTTTTTAAACTACAGTGTTGCTTACTTGGTAAGGTTCTGACTATTGTGCTGACATACTATTGTTGTCCAACAATTTCTATTTATAGACTAAATGACATGATTACATCTTTGTTATCCACATTTTTCAAAGTTCCCTCCGGCTCCGTTCTCTCATGAAAATATCTGCATAAAAACACCAGCTATAGATGAGTATAAAATCATTTTATTAGACCTAGTGTGTATATCATGCTTTATATGTCAAAAAATTTCAAAAAAAAATCAACTAGTCAATTATTACAAAATAATTATTAAATAGAGAGTTGTGTGTCTTCAATTTTTTAAGAGAAATGGGTTTGTGTGGATAGACTGAAAAATACTTTGTTAGTATATTTATATCTAGGCTATTAATGTCTAATGAAATGATTTACAATTGTATATGCTAAGGGAATTATAGCAGAATTCATGTTTCCATTTTTTGTCCTGAATGGTAATAAAAGCTACAATAATTTCAAAATTATTAATGACCAATAGAACTTATGCCAGGTGCAAATGCCCCAGTACACTTGATTACTACTGTACACACTGTATATAACATATTCCTTCCAGTACATCTAGTCTCAGACTTCAAATATTCTCGAAGGAAAGGCATTAGACATATTACTTTTTTTTTTGTTTTCCCATAAGTAACAGTAATTTCACTTGATGGAGATGTAGGGATGACTAGTTTGAAGCCAAACTTATATGATTCCCCTCATTCACATTAAATACATGAGAAATATATGACCCAGCAGGAGTCCATCTACTATATTATTTAAAGGATACTCCATAAATTTACTGTTTCTTTGATGCAGGTTGGAGATTTCTAAGTAAAATATGGTTCCAAATCAACTGGTTCTATTTTTCCTTTTCTTGAACATCCCCTCATCTCATACAGTCCTTAAAATATAAAGAGATTTTTCTCCATATGTTCCCTGAATATAATCCTCATAACTTACCTTCATGTAGTTAGAAGTTTCAGACTGGACCAAGAGCACACTAGCTTAAAAAAATGTATATTGAAATAGTCTAGTAAATTATCATCTCTAAGGTACAATAAAAGCAGATGTCATTCTTTAGGTAGGAAAACAAGTTTTGAGGGCTGATTACATGGCCTTGGTTCCAGAGACATAGCCTGGATTTGAGTGAATCATTCCTACAAGCAGACTCAATAATTCCACTCAGCAATCATTTATTTAATGAATACCAGAGTTCATCTGGATAGAGAGTCAGAAATGAAATTGCCTCTGTTCTCAAGGAGCTGGAATTCTACAGTATTATAGGGATACAATATGTCCTTGTGCATTCTTTTGTGTTCAAAGGAGATATGCATTCTCAATATTGAAGGCTGCTGCTTGATGGAATTGCATTTAAAAAGAGACACTGTAACCTTTCCATGAATGACAAATCTCAAATGGGAGGGAGAGAGAGAGAGAGAGAGAGAGAGAGAGAGAGAGAGAGAGAGAGAGAGAGAGAGAGAGAGAGAGAGAGAGGGAGGGAGGGAGGGAAGGAGGGAGAGAGAGAATTGAAGAGACTGAAGAAAGTATGGAAAAGGGCAGAGCTTCTGTCTTTAGGCATTCCTTAAAACATGGCATTGCTGCCTCCATCCACGCCTCTGCCTCCTGCCTCTCTTCCCTGCTCAATAGATCATATGCTACTCTTTTTAAAAAATCTGTTTACATTTCTTTTCAGTTAATATTTTAAGCTAGAATAAGGTAAAAGTGTGTTCAGTCATAGCAATTTCTGATTTTTATGTGTTTCATCCTTGAGAATGGAATATAAAAGAAAGAGGACCAGTGAGTGACACATTAGACAGAGAGAATGAAGTCAGAAAAAATAAACTCTCTTTTGGAAGTAGCTGGGATTTTTCCCATTTTAGGGAGTCTATAACTTAGTGAAAAAGAGTATTATAGATTGATATTTCACAATTTTCCTAAGACAAGGGAAAAGAATTGATGAATCTGAACTAATGACCCTACTGGGCAAAATTTTAGCTATAACTAAACATTTTAAGTGGTGGGAGAAGGTGGATTAAACAGAAGTGGGAAGGACTCTGATTTCAAAAAATAATGGAAAAAAATTGGAAGGAATGGGACCTATCACATCTCAAAGTACACTACAAAGTCGTTGGTTGCTCTGGCTCAGCTGTTTCGGTTATGTCTGACTCTTCATGTCCCCATTTGGAGTTTTCTTAGCAAAGACAATGGACTGGTTTGTCATTTCCTCTTCCAGCTCACTTTGTAAATGAGGAAACTAAGACAAACAGGGTTCAATAATTTGTCCATGGTCACACAGCAAGGAAGTGTCTGAGTCTGGATTTGAACTCAGGTCCTCCTGACTTACCCTAACCCATTGCTCTGTTTAGGCATTACAAAGAGGTAATTATCTAAACTATTTGGCACCAGTTTAAAAAAGAGCAACTTAACCCATGGCAATTAATAAGTAAAAAGACTCAGAAGTCATCAACAAACATTTAGTAAGCTCTTATTATTTGTCAGATATTGTGCCAAGGGCTGGAATATTGGCATCATTTTGAGAGAAAAAACAAACAAGAACTGATAAGGAGTCACTTAGAATGGGAAGCATTAGCTGTTTAAAGGTGAACAAATAAAACCTTTTGGCAAAATAATCCTCCCAAACACTTGGCTGACCTTGGTGCCATCTTCCAATCGTCCAGATTCACATTTGCCTCATGCATCCAATCTGTTGACAAGTCTTGTCATTTTTACCTTTAAAACATCTCTCCAGCCACTTTTCAGATGCAACCCATTCCTGGATTATTGACGCTGCTTTGTAGCAGGTCTCCCTGTCGTAAGTCTCTCCCTATTCCAGTCCACTGCTTATTTAGGAATACCTTCTTATTTCTTCATCAATTCTGTCTCAATTCTCTGGAATTCTGCATGCATTGGGATATCTTTTCCTTTCTCCTTTACCTTTCTCTTTCCTTCATTCCCTGGCTATTTATAAAGCCTCATTAGACATTCTTTTTGCTATCTTTCTCTTCTTTTCTTTGAAATGTGTTTTTGTTGTTGTTACTGCCTCCTGTATAAAATTAAGAACCTCTGGTCATAGCTCTTCAGGTGCTCCTGCTACCAGATCTAATCCCTTAAATCTTTTTGCCATTATGATGCCACTGCTTCTCTTTTGGAATGAAGGATAACCAGGACACAATCAGCCAGTTCAAGTTCAGCAATAGTGCTATGTCCCCTCCTCCTTCTCCCTCTCCTCCTTCTCTGCCTTTAAATCCAAATCACTCTGGCCTCTCTTGTTCCTTGTTTGGGTTCTGATAGCTCACTGTGAATGTAAATAGCAATTGTTTTCTGTTGTGGACAGAAACTCTGTGGATCTTTTCTTTGAAACTAATTTTTTTGTGATGGCAATTTAGGTCATTTAGGTCATCTTTTGTCTCAATTCTTGTGTAGCCCTTAATCACTGAATGAGCTTTGAATGAGACAAACTGAGACTTGAAAAGACCTTAACTTAAAAAAAGCCAAGGTCTTTCACTGCATCCTGGGTCATCATCAGTAGTCTTGACTTATGTCTTGCCACTGGATGCTGATGACTGAAGGAGAGAGTGAGGCCAATGACACTGCACAGTCCTGCCTCATGTACGTCTAATTCAGTCACCTTCACATCAAGACATCACTCTTGTGACGTCGTTGATCCCCTTTGAGAATTAAGGACAAATAGCCACAGGCACTCTATCTACCAGATCTAATGCATTAAAGCTATTTTCATCTCCACTTGATATACATAAGGGATATTATTTAGGGTATACCTATACGGTCTGATGCTTTTCCCTCCTTTCTTCAACTTAAGTCTGAATTTTTCAATAAAAACCTCATAACCTGAATCACAGTCAGTTCCAGTTCTTGTTTTAACTGACTGAATAGAGCTTCTCCACTTTTGGTTGCAAAATATATAATCAATCTGATTATTACATTGACAACTCAATGATGTCCATTTGTAGAATTAATTGCCTTTTGGGTCATTGAAAGAGTGTCTGTAATGACAAGTGAGCTATCTTGGCAAAAGTGTCATCTGTCCTGCTTCATTTTATACTCCAAGGCCAAATATGCCTTTTATTCCAATTATCTTTTGATTTCCTGCTTTAGCATTTCAATCCCCTATGATGAATGTAACATCTTCTGGGGTTTTATTTCTAAAAAATGTTGTAGGACTTCATAGAATAGATCAACTTTGACCTCTCCAACATCAGTGATTGGAGCATAGAATTGTATTACTGTGATTTTGAACAGTTTGCCATGGATTGAAACAGGTACCATTCTGTTAGTTTTGAGAGTATACCCCAGTACTACTCTTCTCATATCTTTATTGACTATGAGGGCTACTTTATTCTAAGGGATTCTTTCACACAGTAGTATTAAACTCATTCCTTTGCATCCATTTAAGTTCACTGATATCCAAGATGTCAATGTTTAATCTTTCTATTTCATGTTTGACCACATCTAACTTACCTTGATTCATGGATCTTAAATTGCAGATTCCTATGCAATTTTGATCTTTAAAGCACTGGAATTTCCTTTCTCTACAATGAAATCTCTTTTTGGCTTTGTCCCAGCTACTTCATTAATACTGGAGCTACTTGTAATTGCTCTCTGCTTTTCTGCAGTAGAACACTGGATACCTTCTGACCTGAGGGGCTCATCTTTCAGTGCCATCTCCTTTTATCATTTTAATACTATCTGTGGAGTTTTCTTGGGGAAGATAGTGGAGTGGTTTGCTCTTTTCTTTTCCAGTGAAGAAATAGAAATAGTGAAAAGAAACAGAAGAAAACAACAAAATATGCAAGACAAAAGATCTCTTTAAAAAATAAAGATATAAGGGAAAGTTGAATATGAAATTGGCATCATAAAAGACAAAAAATGGTAGGGACTTAACAGAAGCAAAAGAAATTAAGAGGTGTCAAGAATATATAGAACTATACAAGAAAGACCTTAATATCATCATTGATGGTGTGATTGCTGATCTAAAACTAGACATACTGGAAAATGAAGTCCAGTGGAAGATAAGCATTGTTAACAACAAAGGCTAGTGGAAGTGACAGAATTCTGGCTGAGCTTTTTAAAATCCTAAAGGATGATGCAATTAAAATACTGCACTCAATATGCCAGCAAATTTGGACAGCATAATAGTGATCATCGGATTGGAAGAGATCAGTTTACCTCCCAATACTACAGAAGAACAACACCAAGGAATATTCAAATTACCAAGCAATTGCACTCATTTTACATACCAACAAAGTTATGCTTAAGATCCTGTGAGTTAGACTTCAGCAATATGTGAGCCAAGAATTACCAGAAGAGCAGCCTGGTTTTCAAAGAGGCAGAGGAACTAAAGACCAAATTGCCAATGTTTGATGGATTATAGAGAAAGCAAGGGAACTGAAAAAAAAAATCTACTTCTGCTTCACTGACTACACTAAAGCCTCTTACTGAGCGGATCGCAACCAAAGGTGACAACAGATCATCTTACTTTTCTCCTGAGGTATCTGTATGGGGCCTAAAAGGCAGCAGTTAGACCCAAACATGAAACAACTGATTGGTTTAAGATTGGAAAGGGAATACAACAAAGCTGTATATTGTCACCTTATTTCTTTAATTTTTATGCAGAGTACATCATGTGAAATGCCAAGATGGATGAACCAAAAACTAGAATTAAAGTAACCAAGAGAAATATCAACAATCTCAGATATGCAGAAAATACCACTCTCATGGCAGAAACCCTAAAGGCACTCTGCATGTCTTCTTTACTAGCTCTGTGCTATGATTGAAGAGTTCCCACTTTTCCCCTCTCAGGTAGAGGCTCTCTTGTCATCCTGGAGTTGCATGAGCAGCAGGCAATTCCAAATAAAGCCCAGAAAATAGTGTAAGGGATCTAGTCTGGTAGCTACTTTAATACCAGCAGAATTATACATCCAATGAAGAGAGGAGACTTACGGATTAGGAGATATTAGGGAGTGGCAGACAAAATACTCAAAGGGGAGTTGCATACACATGACATGATGACCATGTTATAGTCCCAACAGAAGGCAACACTTGGCTAGAAGTGGGACCAAAAGTGGTAGCATGGTGAAATCACCATGAAATATCAGTGTCCAGGCAGCAATGAAGGAGTTGTTCCTCCACATATGTCTCCCAGTCATATATGTTCTTTGTAAATGGCCTAATCCCTGCACAAGCACACTCTTTCTACTCATAGTGTATATATTTGTGTGAACATACATGCTGGACTTATGGGAGGGGAAAATTTGCCATTGTTATTTTCCTTACTGTGCAATTTCATTAACTATTTTTACTTTGAATTAATTATGTCCTCTTGATAGTTGGTAAAAAAAATGAATTAGTAAACACACTGAAGCATGTAAACTATGGTTTTGAATTAATGAATTCCAATAGAATACCTTAAAACTTGGGTAGCTTTTCTAAGGGACACACATACAAGAAAAGAATACCCCAGCTGTTCTACTAATAATTTCAGTCACATATACATACAAAATCCACATACATATATAGACATACTTTTTGTCTATATAATAAACCGAAAAGCAAAATATATTTTAAAGTAAACACAACCTTTCTGTTAAAGTTCTTACGCATACATATGTGGGTATATACACATAGTCTGTATATATAAACATATACAGGAGTATATGTGTGTACATCCCTACATATGCACACATGTGTATACATATGGATATATGTATTTTTGATATATGTAGAGTCTCATATAGCCTTTGATGCTACTAGCTGAAGACAAGGCAGATTAAGTTTACACTTATATAATATTTAACTCTTTACTAAGTGCTCTTCTTTCCACCATGTTCTGAGATAGGTAGTTTGAGTATTATTACCTCCATTTGACAAATGTATAAGAATTAATTGTAGGGACTTGTCAAAGGGTTGACCAAAATGCACTGTCTCTTCTACCGATATCAATTCGATTCACTATTACACCTCCTACACTAATTTTACGCTAATCTTAGCTCCTCTTGTATCATGCAAGTTTCCCAAGTCATGAAGAGTAATAGGTTTTTGGAAGACAGTTCTGGATGAAGATCATGCAAAGGCAGAAGATGATGAACCAGAAGAAGCCAGGATTTGGGCTAGTTCACTCAACCAGCAAGCATCTAACAAGAGGATGGAAATGGTGTCCCCTACCCATTGTGCTTCTGGTAACGTAGCCCAAAGTATCTTGCACTAGTTCAGGCTTGGAGACTAAGAAAACAGCACTGGATTTAGTGCTTGACAGAATGATTTAATGGGGGCAGAAATCATATTACACATAATTGCATAGTGATGAATTGATAAGAACAATGTAAGATGACTCTAGGAGTTTGGAAGGGAAAGATAAAGAGATATGCAGTGTTTTCATTTGACAGCAAGAGGAACAAGTGAAGGTGAAATTGTTTTAAGGTCAGGTGTACTTGGGGTATGTTTGGACATTGTGACAGAGAAGGAGATACAGAAGATTAATAAGAGAGGGAGACACAGAGAGACAGAGACAGAGAGAAAACGAGACACTGAGACAGAGAGAGAAAAGGATACACATACACAACACACACACAAATGCAGAGAAACACAGAGAGACAGAGATAGAGAGAAAATGAGACACTGAGACAGAGAGAGAAAAGGATACACATACACAACACACACACAAATGCAGAGAAACACAGAGAGACAGAGAGAAAATGAGACACTGAGACAGAGAGAGAAAAGGATACACATACACAACACACACACACAAATGCAGAGAAACACAGAGAGACAGAGATAAAGAGAAAATGAGACACTGAGACAGAGAGAGAAAAGGATACACATATACACATACACAACACACACACACAAATGCAGAGAAACACAGAGAGACAGAGACAGAGAAAGAGAAATAGAATAGTCTTCCAAAAGTGACATGAAGATAAGGTCAAAGGTACAAGTTAAAGGATTTATCTTGTCCAGAAAAAGTGTCACTTCTCCAGCAACTAAAGCAATAAAAGAGAGGATAGACAAATATGTACAAAAGTTTTGAGAAGTGGAAAAAAATAAAGTGTAACAACAGGGAGAAACTTCCTTCAGGGTATAACCAAAAAGGTCTCTCTTACCTTGGTATTGGATTTAACCATGACAATAGTTCAGAAGCTTAAAGTTTACTGTGATTTATATTTTAAGCCTTTCCAGTTTTATCACTTTACAATGGAAAATGGAATGGTCACGATTTAGAACTTCCAAACAAAATATAACACACCTCATGGGTCAACAGGTTAAAAAAAAAAGAGGGTATAAAAATAACTTTTAGATTTGTGAGCAGCAAAGACTATGTGTTCTCCATTGATTTAACCAGAGAATCATACTTTTTCTAAATTCTTTGGGGGGAGCTTCATTGTGTGATGGATCACTGGGGAGCTTTAAACTTGAAACAAAACTACTGGGTTTTGCAACATAAAAAGTGTGGATAGACCAGAATGATCTCACAGCATCAATCAATGGAAATTTATAGTTTTATCCCACAGTGATACCAAAACCTGTTAAAAGCTTCAGGCTTCTATTCTCTGATAAAACATCAGACGCTCTTTAACTCTGTCAATCTAAGATGAAATATTACACAATTCATCACACTTTATTCAATTTCTTTCAGTATTTAATCTACAGAAAGGCAATGCTAAACTTCTAACTTAGTGATAAGGCAATATTGTCCTTTGTATTTTATGTTTCACTAAAATTCTAAATATTAGGAGCCAAACTAAAGTCATCTAAAGTTTTGGTCAAGTGTCGCTGAACAGGGTTCAATACTTTCGCTGGATGCTTTTGCATATGTTGTTTGGGAGGAATTAAAGCCTCTAGTGGTAATAGACTTAAATGCTAAAATGCAAGAAGTCAACATTAACAATTCCAGTAAATGTTTGCAAGTACAAATGCTTCATATGGTAAAGAGAAGCCAAATACATAATTTTCATCCTTTAGAAAAAATTTTTCTATATCACTTTATCATCACTACTACTTTTTCTCTAAGAAGAAGGTCATTTAAGTAGTTGACAATTTTTTTACATTATACACAAGGAAAATATCTGGCAAACCTAATAATAAAAGGATACAGGAGATAACAGAGCAAGATTAGCATTGTGTGTTGGCAGAGAAGGCACCCCACTAATAGTGAGATTTGCCCTCTTACAGAAGAATTCAGATGAAATATTTCCTTTTTGATATCTAATTGCTCATAAATGCCTGATTCCAAAATCAGAAATTAAATATTATGACAAAGCCCTCCTTCCATTGGAATGTAAATACTTCTTGGAAGCCTTGTTAATGATAAACACTTCAGCATGAAAGAATTTGGCAGATTCTTTTCTAGGGCAGTGAAGGGAGAGAAGCAAATGTAGCAACAGGGAAGGGGGATATCTTTGGGGGACCAGAGCTCCAGAGGAAAGAAAGAATCGAGAATTGATCAAATATCGAGCAGAAGACTAACTTTACCCAGTAAAGACTAACCTGACAAGTGATAAAGGACATGTCTACCTTTACTTGGAGTTGTTTCTGCCCTGGCCACGGCTTATATAAGATTTATAAATAATGGCAAGATTTCTATGGCTTCTACACAAACCTTGCCTGGGGTTTGACGTTTATTTAATAAAATGTGAAGCAGCAGGAAAGCTATGGAAGTCAAAGATGTAGTCTATTTTAACAACTCAGTGTTAGGAAACTTTTCCTCATGTCTAATTTAAATCTGTCCCTGCCAGGTAAGTCCTATAAGCCCCATTCCCTCTTGCACTAGAAGCTGCCCCATTTTCCCTTTTCTGTCAGTCAGGACTTTACATTTTCAAAGTACTTTTCAACCATTTCTAGTAGTTATTCCTCACAATTAAGGATCTGAGGTATAATTTAGTGATTTGTTACCACTGCTTTACAGGTTAAAACATTGAAACATGCAGACATTGAATGACATGGCCAAGGTCACACAGCAAATTAGAGGCACAGCAGAAAATTGAGATTCATAACACAGATATTTCAAGCCTGCTGCTTAGCCAACTAAGTCAAGAACACCATGAATATTTTAGGGTGGAAAGTGAATTCTATATAAATGGAATCTATTATTAGAATCACGATTGCATTTCCTAATCACTGATCTAAGCAAGTCATCATGCAATGCCTCTCCATCCTGCCTCTGGTCAGCTCTAGGAGACTAACTAAACAGCTATTTTGTAAGCCCAAGGTTTTGCATCTATTACCACTGGGCCATAAAATGACACAGTAGGTAATGGGTGATATGTCCATAAAGAGGTTTCTGTCCATTTCATTTCCCTGTCTGTCATTTTAAGAAATATTTGTCTGTGACCCCTTTCAGAAATTCATAGACTCTTGTTGTCAGAGACAATGTTTGTGTCTGGATTTCCCTAGCTGCATCACACACTTCTCAGTCTCTCTTACCACAGAAGAGTTTTGAAAAGTTTGTAGATTGTGAAACAAGATAGAAAGTCTGGGAAATAGGACTGGGAAATTGGATTTTGAAGACTGAGAAGCACATGGGTCTTACTTGTAGACTAGATTGACAAGCCACAAACTCAGGGGATTAGCCGAGGGTTTGCTTGGTTCTTAAGACAGAAATGGAAATAGAGTCAGTTTCTTAGTAGCTAGTCAATCACTATACATAATGCAAAATCAAATTGAATTGCCCCTAATTTCACAGCAGAACATTTCTTTATAAATTCATTCCTTATTATGGCAAACAGGCAGTATCGAATTATTTTGTATTCATGTCTGGGTATTTTAGCTGTGTGTTTGAATGAGTATAAAGAATGGTTTTGGTTGAACCATAGAATGCAAGAAGAAGAGAAATGAATAAACTTGGAAAGAAATCCTGAGTCTAGCTCGTGAAGGATTTTAGATGCTAAACAGAGGAGGTTATATTTGATTCTAAAAGTAACAGAGCCTAAGGTCCGATCTAAACTTTAGGAAGATCACTTTGTCAGATGTAGAAGGGAAAAATTGGAGAGGGGAGAGAGAATGCAGAGGGACCAAAGAGGAGGTATTTGCAGTAGTTCAGATGAGAAGTGTTCAATTAAATTAACGTAGCAATTGTATAAGTAGAGGGGATGAGACACATGCTATGGATGTTTTGGAGATTTGACAACTGTTTGGAAATTTAGGATGAGTACAAGTGAAGAGCTGAAAATGAAAGCAAGGTTGTGAACCTCGATGAGTAGGATGAGGATAGGGTCTTAATAGAATAAGGACTGGATAGTATACCAGGTGGAAAGCCCAACTTGAAGCTTGGAAGACTTGAGTTTGAAAATCCTACCGAAGACTACTACGTGAAATTAGTCAAATCATTTAACTTATCTCAATCTCAACGCCATTATCTGTAAAATGGCAAACTCAATAGCAACCATCTCACAGGATTGCTGCAAACATCATATAAGATGCAAAAGTAGAGGGCTTAGTCAACCTTAAAGTGTTACACGCTAACAAATACTTAATAAAATCTGTGATGTAAACTATAATCTATCAATGCCTTTTCATTCCTGTCCAAACCATGAAGAAAGGGCCTAAGTCAAGGCAGTGAAATCACTGGTCATTGCTTTCAACTGCAATGCCTGCTCTGTCCATAGCTGTTCATTTATGTGAACTGTAAATATAACTATTCATTAGATATTTCACTCTTGAGCCTTTCTTGATCATACTTCCAAATGTGAAAAAAAACTGGGAAATAGATAAGATTTTAATTCAGGCTTTTTCTGTAAGAAAAAGACATTCCTATGATCTACAAAGTTATCAGTAAATTTAACTATCAGATGGTAAGTATTTATTACGTGAGCATTATGTGATTGGCACTGAAAACAGAAATACGGAAGTGAAAGAATTCTTGACTTGAGGAATAAATACAATATATTCACCAATAAATAATTTTAGGCTATGTGAAACTGAATACAAAGTGACAGAAGTAAGGAAAAGGCACTAGCAACTGGGGGAGTGAGGAAAGATTCCTTAAAGGAGGGAGCATTTGATCTGAGAGATTTCAAGTTAACTAGAAGTCCTTAGAGGCAGGTGTGAGAAGAGAGAATTATGGCAGCCTGTGTAAAGACACAGAGGATTCAATGTTATGTATATGAAAAAATAAGTTGGTCAATTTGGCTGAAATTTAGACTATGAAAAAGAGATCATTGTGAGATAAAGCTGGAAAAATAGAGTGATGATAGATTGTGAAGGACCTTGAATGCCGCTATTTCCATTAGCTGTACCCTCCAGGAACTGATGCCGTTATTTTTGAAAGAGAGATTCTCACTCATACCTTGAAACCACAAGAAATAACAATTTCCTCTTCAATTATATGCATTATAGCTAGATATAGATGTAACTCTATAGACAGATATACACTCACAATTGTGTATATGCATATAAATGTATATGTGAATGTGTGTGTATATATATGCATATGTTTATTCACAGGATTTTAAGAAGTGATTAAATATTAAGTTTATCTCAGTCATTTTACAATAAATAAGCTGTTGCTCTGAAATTCTTCTTCTTTGCATTTTGCTCAGTTCTTTAAATTATTACTTCCTTCATTTAAAAATTTATAGCCAAGCTTTCTTTTTATACTTTTAACAGACTTTAAGCACTCCACCTGGTGCTGTGATTCCTCTGAGAAGACCATAAATTACTGTTTTAATAAATAACACAGCTATTTTTGAGACTCTCAAAGAAGGCATTAATAGACTTGATGAGAAATGAATATTCTTCTACAACTGAGGTGTGAAGTCATTTAAAATAAATGGAGAAATGAGTTTTTCATTGTGAAAGCTTGTGAATTATAAATTATTTATCAGTTCCTTAGGGATTCTTTGGTGCTCACCTCTGCAGCTGGAAAAGCTATGTCAACTACCTTTGTGATTCCTCTTGGAATTGCATTCCCTTCTTCTCTCCATGTGGAATTTCCATTTTGTTTCTCATCTATTTTAATTTGCCATCATTTAATTGAATAGCTCCTTTCAGAGCACAATAAAAGTGATCACCCTTCCTTAATACATAGCTTTGCTTTGATGCTTTAACAAACAGGTATATGTGAACATTTAACTAGATGATTAGCTGGCTTTTCCCTAGGCTCAACTGGTATATAGTCTCTAGAGTCAGTAAAAAGTCAGTAAAAAATTAATATTTGAACACACCCCCCAATACACACACACACACACATCTCTTTTCTTCCCTCTGTGCAACTTTTAAATAACTATATTTATGTTTCTTTTCCTTATCTATTATTTACTGCCCACACTCTCTCACTCCCCACCCTTGAAAAATTCTCATAACAAATATGCATAGCTTTAGCTATGGACCACTTTGCTCCTTTGAATCAGAACTGGTTAATGCTTTAGCCACATTTGGAGGTCTCTAAGGTTGTTTTTCCTCAGATTACTGTTTTGTCACAAAAATTGTTTTTTGGTCCTTTTTACTTTACTTTGCATCAGTTCATTTAATCTTTCTATACTTGTCATATTTCTATTTTCTATGGAGCAATAAAATTCCATTGCATTCAAATACCACAATTTCTTCAACTATTCCTGAATTAACGGGTAATATTTTATTTATTCTCATATAAATAGGTTCTTTTATTCTATTCTTGAACTCTTCTTGGTACATATCTAACAGTACATTTTTTTTCTTAGTCAAAGAAATACTGTTTACTGCCCCTAAATGTATAATTCCAATTTACTTTGCAGAATGATTAAACCAATTCACTGCTCCACCAGCAGTGCACTTTTATGGCTGCCCTTCCACGATCATTGCAACAATGACTATTTTCCACTTGTTGTCATCTTTGCCAATCTGATGGGTATGAATCATGGACAGCTGGGTAGCACAGTGAATAGAGTGCTGGTTTTGGAGTCAAGAAGACCTGAGTTCAAATATGATCTCAGACTCTTACTAGTTATATAACCTTTAGTAGTTATATGAACCTTACTAGTAAGACAATACTTAATGTTATGTGCTCTAGTTATTTATTTTGAGTTTAATGTTACCTATAAAATGAGCTGCAGAAAGAAATGGCAAACTACTCCAGTATTTTTCCCAAGAAAACTCTAAGTTGGATCGCAAAGAATCAGACACATCTGAAATAGCTCAACAGCTACAACAACATAAGTCAGTCAGTCATGTGCACAAAGTAGGGCTTATTATGTGCCAGGCTAGGTGCTAAGAGCTGAGTAAAGTAGAATCACAGACTTGTTTCAATTTTCATTTCATATAATGACCTGATAGTTTTTTTTTAATAAGTTGCTGATAAATTTGATTTCTTTCCTTGGTTACCACCTGTTTGTAGCCTGTGACCCTCATTTTGCAGCTGAGCAGAACGAAGTCCAAAAGAATCAGGTGATTTTGTCCAAAGTCACTCAGGAAGTAAATGGCATAGCTTGGATTCCAACTCAGTCCCATAATTCTAAGTTCAGTGCTTTAGTACCATGCTGCCTAACTGAATCCATGTATTTTATTTTCTAATCATTCATCATAAAGCATGTGAATATGCTACTTTATATGCTACCCACCCATTTTCATGCTCTCAGGAACATAGCAAACATTAACTCACACTAATAATTTCAGATAGTGCTATAAGCTGAAATGGCAGGTTCCCAGTCACAGGAATATACCCTTCAACTATAATTTCGTAAATTTAATAAGTCTTCTGGTTTTATCACTTGCATTTTGTACTTCTTTCCTTACCCCCAGCTACTACATAACAATTCAGTTATCAAACTTCATCATCCATAAGATACACATGATGTCCAGTAATTCTTAGTCTCTTTCCGTTTCTCCTACCCTGCCCCCACTCACTTTAACACATGCCAGTTGAAGGTAATGGATTTAAAATCTGAAATCAACCTTGTTCTTGTGAGTGTGTGGGCTAGGAAGTATTATAAAAATTAATAAAATGTACTTTGCAAATGGAAATGGGATTAAAGGTGGCATTTCTTTTGAAACAGGCATTTTTAGTCTACATATATAAACAATAAAATAAACTCAGATAAAGAAGAATGGGAGAAGGGATATAAATTGAAAGATGAGAAGGTAGGGGGTAAGTAAAAAAAAAACGGAAGGTCATGAAAAAAGCATCTGCTGGCAAGTACAAAAGGCTTCAGAAAGTAAAGCACCAATTAACACATCGAATGGGTAGGGAGAAAGTATTAAAAAAAAAAAAAAACAGTGCTTAAACTAAACATAGAGAAAGGAGATAAAAATAAAGAAGTGATTAAAAACATTCAGGAAATACTAGAAATTCTTTTGAATTTTAAGGATCTTTTTTTAAAAGGTGAGAAAATAAATGTTGTAGGAAAAGCTCTATTATATGTCTGCACATTCTTTCATGCAGAAATTTTTCTTTTTTTCCTTCAATTTTGATGTTCATTGTCCCTGTGTTTTTAGAAATGTTTTAGAAATGTTTATTTTTTTCAATGAAAACATTTGCAATGGAGCTATACATGCAAATTGGAATGGAAGCAGAAGCCTGAGGCAAATGAATGAATATTTTAGCACTCTACATTACCATAAGCTTGAAATTACTTTATAATTAAAATCAGGAGGAAAAAATCCCTTCCTCTTCCATATAGTAGGAAATAGAGAGGGAAGCAAACAAATACTTATTAACCCTCTATTATGTGCCAGACACTATGCATGAAGAGAAATCAAGCCCTTTTGAATAATCTAAGTTCCTTTCATTCCACTATTTATCCTGTATAATTCCTCTATAGTTGTCAGCACTGATCAGATTGGACCACCACCACGAAGGTGGTCAACAGTTGAAAATTCTTCTTTATTTATAGTAACCCACAGTCTCACCAGACAGGCTAAACCAGATTGAGGTAACTGACAAACCTCAAACCCATTGCTGAGTTATGGGAAAGTCTAACCCAAGTATGTGAAAACTTTCCAGGAGCAAATTGAGCAGATAAGAGCATTTTGTCCCAATAGCCATGAATGTGACTGAAGTAAGCTCTGTGGAGGGCTTAGAATTTAGTCAGACATAGAAGATACCAAGGTTATTTATTGTACCCTGATCCATTTCCAGTCACCTAGATTGGATTACTCTAGGATCATCTAGATGAGTCCTGCCACTGTACTTTGATGACTCTGGAAGATAGTGTGAAGACTGAATTTGCACATCTCTGCAAATCACAAATCCAGTTCACAAATGAGTCCAGATATCACTCTGTGATGTCCTGAGTCCTGCTTAAAATGAGCATAAGTTCATAAGATAAATTGTGGGTAGCAAGGCGAGCTGACAGGAGTATCCAGCAAATGAATCCAGAGATTCTTGACTTATTGAAGTATAAGATGTTCAAGTCTAGTGGAAAAAGTGCTGGATGTTGAGTAAGGCTTGGGACTGAATCTTGTTGAGTAAGGCTTGGGACTGAATCTGGAATTTTTTTCCCTCCATTCCTGCTGTGAAAATTAGCTCTAAAATGAGGTGATAAAACTGGATAATACCTAAGGTAAAACTTCAAATCTTCTAACCCTACAATCAAATAGCTCTCTAATTTTACCTTTACCCTCTACTTCAGTTACATGTAGCCCTAGTTTCAAATTCTGTCTATGCAAACAGTTAAAATATCCATTATCTAAGTTAGCTAAATTTGCATAACAACTGTTTTGGAGTCATTTGAATGTCACCCAAAAGAGTACAAATATACACTTTTCTCTCAGAAAATAGTAAAATTTTCTATTAAGATAACTAGTAACAATAATTCACAGAATTATAAGAATCAGTTTCTTATTCTAAAATTATATTTGGATTTTACATTGGTCTTTTGTAGGGAAAGGAAAAAGGATGCATTAAAGAAAAGAAACCAAAATTGGGTTTTAATAGATGAAAAATCATATCTAGAGGAAGTGAATGAAAGCATGTTAACCAAATACTTCTTCTTTATTTATATTAGCATCTACAAAGAGCAAAAGAAAAAGGTAACACTGTCTCTTTTTTAGTCTGGATCTATGATTTCATCCAGGTAGAGACTCCCTGGGATGAAAACTCCCTCCACCCATACCTATCAGAAATTTAACTGTAACTTATAATGCGAAACTTTTCTGGGACACTGATATATTAAGTGACTTTCCCATGGTCCCATCAATCATATCAGTCACAAACTGAACCTGAATCCAATTTTTTATCTCTGCAATTATTTGCTTCCTTGAAAGTTACTCAGTTACTTGTTCATAATACATTGTTATAATAATTTCAAGATTTTTACCAGCAAAATTTAAGGTAAATATTCTTACAATATATATTTTCTTTTCAACATTGAAAACAAAAATTAACATTAGCACATGAAGATTAATATTAAGAGTTAATATATTCATAGGAAACTTTTCAGTCCAGAAGAGAAAAGTACATTCAATTATTTTGGAGAAAAATATCTACTTTTGACTTCTTCAGAGAGAACATTTAAGATTCATTTTCAATTCCATTTAATTGTGGATATCTACAGACAAAGGTTATCCTAATTAACAGAAAACATTATCTTTGGATTACATTAGTCAAAAAGGCTATCAGAATAATTCACAAAATCGAATATGTTCTATTTGATGGAACCTGCTCAGGATGTTTAAATAACCCCAACTCCACAGCTGTTCACATTTTTAGTAATTCAGTACATAGATAAAACAGAACAAATACAGCGTGCAAATTCACCAGTGAGAGTAAACTCTGTTTTCTAAAAAAAAGCCTTGTACTAATTTAATAAGCACCAAAAGCACATTGCTATGAAAATCATCCCCCAAAATTACCTCCTACACATCTTGGCACCTAGGGTGGAAGTACAGTCTTGAGTATGGAAAATGAAAGTGTTTACTTGAGAAAAGTTACATGTCAGGTCACAAATAGGAAAAAGAAATAGAAAAGGGGAGGAAAAAAGAGAGTTTTAGCAGAGAAATGATTCACATCAAAGGTTATAGCAGCTGTGCAAATAAAGAAAATGATGCATACTGCAGCTCAACATGCCCCAATGGATCGCTGAAAAACCTCTATGTAAACAGAGTCAATGTTCAAGCCCAGTTAAAAATAAGAGTCAAGAAACTATAAATAACTGAGGACCTATAGAGCATTAAGGAAAAACTAACCCATTTCTCCCTACAAATGCCCACAATTTTTCCGTTAATTTACGTGGAAAATCCAGGCATGAGAATGAAAACCAAATTGAGGCAAAAGGCAGTTATTCTTACATTTGATTGCAAACTGAAAAGCAGACTATAATAGGAAGATAGTCCTACTGAGTATGAGAGTAACAGGAAGGGTTGTGAGATGGGTCTACTTCTAAAGGAAAACAAAGAAAGCTCCGTGTTGTCTCTGAATGCACAACTTTCTCTCACCTCAAGATTTTTAATAAAGTGAAGTAACAAAAGTTAATGGTCTGCCAGGTGTTTACCACAGGGAGTTTGCTTCACGGAAATTGAAGAAGGAACTTAATTTTGAATTTATGGGAGTGGTTTATCTCCATTTTTCCTCTTGTTTTCCCCTTGTTGATTTTTCAGCCTTGCTGACCGGTGCCAAAAGTGCCACACTGGGACCATAGCACTGCTATTCATCTCTGCATTAGAACAAGATGTGTTTAACTTTTCCTTTATGTTTTCTTCTCCTCACCAGGGTATAGCCAGAAGCAGTAATAAAATGATCCAGGAACTGACTGATAATTGCTCTGACAATTTTTGATCAGTTCAAAAGAAAATGAATCAAACACCAAGTTCTTGAGTATAGTCAGACACTATGGCCTCCATGAAGTCATACACTTTATCTTTCATGACTTGAAAACATTTAGGGTCTGTGCTGAAGTGTGTTTACCACTTAACAGGCATTTTGAAGATAAAATGAACCAAAACAAAGTACCTAGGTGGTCTCAGGGATGATATAACAATATTGCAGGTGAGGAATCTGTATTCCAAAGTTACTCCTTTGACAAGGAGACAGTGGGAAATGAAGCACAAATGAAAGATGTAGTCAACTCTTCACCAAGAACTCAAGGCATTATCGTTTTTTTAAAGCATGAATTAAATGGCCACCTGCCCAGAACCAGCTGAATGGAAGTGAAATAGACAAGACTCCTCTTTTCCTAGAATTTGTCATTTTGAACTAAGCCATTCAGGCAGTACATGAATGTTTAGTTTATTTAACTTCAATTTATTTGGAGCTGACTTTATATTTCCTGATTCCAGTCAAATTGGGAGGAAACAGGGAAATATACAGAACCACAAGATGAGTTTGGAAATTCATTTAAACCAGAAGATATTTAAGAACTCCCAGAGCATGTGGTCTCTCAAAATAGCCAATTCTCTTACTGTATGAGAGGAGAGGAGAAGGGAAAGTAGGAAAGGTATATGCAATTATTCAAATTAGGTTTAAAAAAATGCCTTCTTGGTTTGTGAGTTGTGACACATCTTTCCTACATCCTGAGCCAAAAAATAAGTTTCAGGAATAAATTAAATAATCAGAGGGAATAAGAATATTGTCTGGTTATTCTTTAATGGGAGATCTTTTGTACAATGATGAGTGATTAACCACTGGACACCCTTTTCAATTATGGTGAGTGAAATAGAATACCATTAAGGGAAATCTTATAAACAAAATGAAGGTCACAACAGAGGAATGTGGAAGATATATGTGTGTGTGTATACATATGTATGTGTGTAATATATATATATATATATGTGTGTGTGTGTGTGTGTATATATATATATATATATATATATATATATATATATATAATACACACACATACACATATAAATTTTTCCTGAGCAAGCTTTCAACTAATACACCACAGGGACAGAGCATCAACTGAGTAGATCCCTTGGTTGTCTCTGTCATAATGAATGGATATTTTCCTCCTTCACTGACTGCATTTTGCTGTGATGCTTAAGATAACCTTAACTTCCTAAACTTTTTTTTTTACAGTCCTAAATATCTGCCCTCCTCTCCCCATTGACCACTGACAAAGTAAGTCTGAATCTGACAGAAGTTAGCTCCATTGGCCTGGAAAAGTCAAGTACTGGGTCAGATCTCGCCAGGCAGAGTCAAGTAGAGGATTGAAGCACTTATTGAAGTAATTCAGCAAAAGAACCACTCTTTGGCCTAAATCTATGTGAATCACCTTGCCACCCTACTTCAGACAAAACTTAGGAAGCTATCTTCCTCCCCACAATTAGTAATATAATTATGCTTACTATTTTCTTTGATTTTCCCAAGAAGAGCTTGCTTTGGAATGGAGGATCACATTTTCTGTTTTTAAAGGTTTGAGTTTATAGCACCTTGGGTCTGTTGAGTTCTACTTATTTCAGGCCCATGCCTAAAAGGTCTTACAATAAAACAAACAATTGAATAAATTCTAAAAAATATATATGACACAAGAATATTTTAAATATTTCATAGCCTATATCCTCCATTTCTTGGTATTGGTCACAAAGCATTCATAAGCATTTATTAAGCACCTGTGTTTCAAGCCCTGTGCTAAGCATTGGAGACAGAGACAGACATAGAGAAATGCAATTTGCCCAAATTTTTGGTTTTATTAACTATTTCTAGTATTTATCTCAGTTTGCACTACACTGGAAAGTAGAAAGATAATGTGAAACTACAGCCATTTGAATATCATAGCTGTAATTCAGGAGTATTTTCTTTTCAAATGAATCTATGCCTGGCTTTCAAAAAAGTCTGATTCCACAGGAAAAGGATTAGTATTTGGATATTGTTAGCATTTTGCCAATGGAATAACATGGTTAAATGGATATAGTCATGAAGCCCTTAGGTTATTTTTAACTCCTGACAAATATTGTCTTAGTCTTGTGTTACATGATTTCTCCTTCACATTTCTCTTTCCAGAAAAATGTAATCACCACTTTCATTCCCCCTTCTTAGAACTGCACCAGATTAACTCTACTTTTCTCATAGTGCCTTTTGTTCTCCCAGTGGTGTCAAATGAGTGTAACATGTCATGGACATTTTAATTAAAGTAGTAATTTGGAATTTTTTTTACATAGATGTAACTTTCCTCAGCATTATCTTAATTGCACAGAAACGAATTTTTACAGAGATATAACACCCATTTATTTATTATGACAAAATTGTGAGCATTCCAAGGTATATGGAAATCTACTTGATCAAATATGTTTCTTTTCATATTTTTCAATGTCAGACTTCTTCCAAGTGGCAAAAACATGAAGAAAAAACTGTAGAGAAACTCTTCACGATGTAAAATTTAAAAAAAAAAAACCTAATATCTGACTTATACAGACATCTTGGGAGTTTCTCATCCTCTCATCCTTCAAGGTTCTTCAAAATAATTGTGTTACAAAAATGTCTGCATTAAATTCAACGACTCTTGGATTATTCATAATACTTTCATAACACAATTAACTTGAATATGGAAAAAAAGAATATCTGACAATTTAACCTATCGTTCTGTAGTCTCTTGGAAAGACATTCCAAATCAACGAAACTTTCACCACCACATCCAAAGATGACTTCTATTCTTGTATATGACTTTAATGTCATCTTACAGTTTTGGGTTTTATTTTTATTTGTGCTAAAAACTAAAAGAGAAAACAAAGGTATTTAACCAGACCAACAAACACGCCAACATCATCTAGCCTCTTCCACCATTGACAAGAAGAGATAGAGATATAATTTCTCAACTTCTCTCTGGGGCCACTTTACTGTGATTCCTATAGAATGAGTCTGAGTTTTTAACAACTAAATGGCATGACAGATCACTAAGCCTGAAGTTGGGAAAATCTGAGTACAAATGCAGCCTCAGACAATAGCTGTGTAACCATGGACGTCAAGTAACCTTTGCACTCTTCTTCATAACTGCAACATTAGGATAATAATAGCATCCAGGATTGTTGGGAGGAGATATAGAGGTAGATAGACATAGAGATAGATAGCTCGATAGATATGTGTGCATGCATGTATATGCATGCTCTTATTTTATTACCTTTCCTTAAAAATAGCATTTGACCCTTCTTTGTGTTGTTATCGATATGGCTTGAAATGCACTAAAGGGGATTTTTTTTGTGAGATCTATGACTTAATCTGTGTAGGGGATACCAAATGAATGTATCAATCTGTTGTAGTGTTATTTTTTTTCCTCTAAAACACAAAAAACCCAGTTTCTTGGGGAGAGGGATTCATGGGATACTATATTAATAGAAGAAACAAAAAGTATTGATAAAAATTATTTTAACACATAATTTCCCTGCTATCCATTGATATTAAAAGCATATAACTTATTTGTCTTCTATTTTTATGATAAAATCTTTACTATTTAGATTATGTATCTATTCTGAGTTTATCATACAATATGCCATAAGATGTTGGTCCAAACATAATTTCTGCCAGAACTTCTCTAATTTTTCCAGAAGTTCATGTGAAATTGGGAATTCTTTCCTAGGTGTTCTCTGTTTTTGGCTTTGTCAAATATCAGGTTATTAAATTCAATTATTTCTGATTCGTCCTTGTACAGTCTGTTCCATTATTTGCTTTTCCATTTTTTAGTGAAAGTTAAATCATTTTGATAACATTGCTTTGTAAGAGGGACTGAAATCTAGAAGAGATGTTATCATTTCATTCTGATTCTTTTCATTATTTTCCCTTGAAACTCTAGATCATTTGTTCCTTTAAATGAATTTTGTTATTATTTTATCTAGTGCTATAAAGTATCCCTTTATTCGGTAGTTTGACTGACATAGCACTAAATGTTTATATTAATGATAATCATTTTGTCATTTGAATTATTCTGGAAAGACTGAAATTTCCACTGGTTATTTAAGGACCTTGATTATTTCAGGAGCATTTAGTAATTGCATCTATACAGTTGTGTTCAGACAGTCTCACTTGTGGAAACGGTGCAATTGGCAGTCTGCAACTTTAGCAAAGCTATTAATTTTCTCTCTCTAGGATTTTCTAAATTAGCTATTAATCAAGACATATGGGTGGTTTTGTCCACTATTTCTCTATCTTTGTATCTTTAAATTCATCTACTTATTACTACTTCTAATTCTTCCAAAATCAAACCAGATGTCAAGGAAGGGGAGAATCTTTGCTTTACTTCTATATTAATTGGTAAACATCCAGCATTGCCAAATTGCATATAATAATAATTTTAGATTTTAGTTGGATACTTTTTAAATTATATTTTTAAAACTCTGCCTATACTTTCTGGGTTTTTTAAAAATAAATGTGCTATAACTTATTAAATTATTATTTTTCTTGATCTCTTGAGATAATCATATAGACTTGGATTTTTTGTTTTCAAAAGTATCAGCTTTAGAGCTGGGAAGGGGAAAGAGAAGGAAATTAACTTTATATAGGGTCTACTATATGCCAGGCACTGTGCTGTGTTTTACAAATATAATGCCATTTGAAACCCAAAACAACTCTGCAGTGTAGATGCTTTTATTATTTTTCATTTTTGCGTTGAGAAAATGGGGAAGGAACTTAGAATCCACTGAGTTCAACACTTTCTTTTACTGATGAAAATACCGAAGCCAGGTCAAATCATTTGCCCAAGGTCACACAACTGGTAAATGACTAAGGCAGACTTTGAACCCAGTTTTTATTTTTTTTTTTTGCACTTGTAGAGCTAATTTAGTTTACCAGTGAAGTGCATGTCTGACCCAGTACGTGTATATGTTATAAATGCATACATATACTATAGATATGTATACAATAAATTGTATATAAATTATATATCAAAAATACTTAAGACAGACAACAATTATTCACCACAAAATTAATTTCCCCTACTGTAACCTAAAATTTCCCTGATTCCCCTTAACCCTAAGAATCCCATACTTACAGATTTGTATTTAGAGATCCCCCTAGCATATGTTGAGACTCCAAGTGTTCTACAATCCAGTTAGTTTGACAAACAGTGATTTTACAAACTAGGCAACAGATAGGGGAAGTGGTTTGCCCATGGTCACAAAAATAGATCATAGAAAAGTCTGGTGGATGAGTCTTGATCTATCTCAAGTACCGCATTTCCCCTCTAACACCCACTCCTCCATTTGATGTTCCTCAGTCCACACCTCCTATTAGCTCAAGGGGAAACCACCCTGGGATTTAAAAACAACAAAAAGAAACTACTTTTAACTCACAAAGTGAAGAAGTAAAATTTGGTTTCATTTCACTAGTGGCTGAATCTGGTCTCCCTCACTTGGTCCTTGTGGTTTGTGGAACTTTATTGGAGGAAAGTGCTGATTGCACTTTAAAAAAATGCTCTTCTCTTTCCCTGACCTCTACTCTCAGAGGTTCTTATTAGTACCTTTAATTACCAGGAACCAGAGCTGGTCCTCCCCTGCCACCCCTCCTGTGAATACAGGCATATGCAAGGATTATGAAAGGAAACAGTGAAGGAAGTTTGGTAATGACAGAACTGTGGTTCTGGAGGGCACAAGGGAAATGGAAGGATAGAGCCAAATAAGGACTTGGGAGGGAGAGAGCTGCATACTTCTGTAGTTACAGAAACCTAGATCCCTTTGCAGCACACACCTTCTCTCATCTCCTGCCCCACCTCTCACTTCCAGAGCCTGTCATTGCAGGCACTGTACCTTGAGAACTCTAAAGGACTTTATGAGCCGCTGAGTCTGAAACTGGGGCAGAAAGAGGTTAAGTGATTTACCCAGTCACAAGGATAGCTAATTTCTGAGTCAGGATTTTAACTCATTTAATTGACCCCAAGTCCAATGCCCTATCCACTATGCCTTGCTGCCTCTCAACTCAGTATCTTTTCCTCCTTTGAGGTTTACACTCGAATGATATATCAAATAAAAATATATGTAAGGTGCTTTGTAAACCCTAAATGTATGAGTGTTGGCTATCATTATGTTTCAACCAATCCAGACACTGGTGTGACTTACTACCAGGCTCAAGATCATTCTCTCTTTTTTCTCTTGAAGTCCAGGACCTGGCTAATAGTCTATCCTTTCAACTCCAGACCTCAGCTACAACCCATCTTCTATACGGTTGCCAAACTGATTTTTTAAAATTAAATTTTATTGTATTTTCAGAACTGAATTCTTTCCTTTCCACTCCCCCTCTCCCTCACCCCCCCCCAAATCAGTTGAGAAAGCTAGAAAAACAAAATCCTTGTATAGTCAAGTGATTCAAATTCTTTCATTGGCCATGCCTCAAAAAAAAAAAAAAATAAATCTCAACCAGCCAGCACTCTTACTCCATTGTTTCTCATTCAGAAATGGTAGGTATGTTTCATGTCTTCCAGAATCATGGGGTCACTTTTATTTTCTTTATTAAATATTTCCCAATTTTGTCTAAAAAAATTCTTACCATTAATTTTTTTTAAAAAGATTAAATTTTTCCTTCATTCCCTTCCCACACCCCTTGAGAAGAAAAACACCGTATCAATTATACATGTGAAGTCATGCAAAACATGTTTCCACATTCTCCACTCAAAGTTTTAAAAACAAAAGTTAAAATTTGTTTTTACATGCAACTGGGAGATAATATATACAAGCAGTGGGATATAGAATTCTATCTTGCCCTACAAGAAAATAGAGAAGATGGGCATAAGGGAAAGGAAGGTTGTGATAGAAGGGAGGGCAGATTGAGAGAAGGGGCAATCAGAACACATGATGTCTTGGGGCAGGAGAGGGGGAGAGATAGGGACACAATTTGGAACTCAAAACCTTGAGGAAATGAAGTATAAAACTTAAAGATAAATAAATCTATGAAAAATTAATATTCACAAAAATTACATCTCTTAAGATCTTATTTGATATTCTGCTTGTCTGAATATTTTAAGTTTTGTAGATAATCTATTTCTTTTGAATTCTGAGTTTTATTATTCTGTATAATAGTTTGTGGTAACAGTTTTTGTTTCTTCTGGTTTCATAATGATTCATCTTGTTCATTTTTTTATCTTGTAAATTTTCCTTTTTTTTCTTTTTTGAGGTTAACTTGGCTAAAAGTTTATCAATTTTGTTCAACTCTTCAAAGTACTAGCTTTTAGCTTTATCTCTTCAATGTCATTGAGATTTCCAATTTATTTCTCCTCAGAAAAGCATAATATTGCGATTTGTGCTTATTTTAGGTTTAATGGCTCACTTTTCATTTTAAAATGAATTTTCAGCTTATTAATCTTTCTTTTTCATATTTTGTTGAAATGTGTACACTATTTAGCAGTACCATTGGTTGGTTAGTTTGTGTTCTTTATTTTCAAAGAGGAACAAAATGACAGTACTATGCTACAGTCAAGTTACAGTGTGTTTGACTGTGGCTGATCAGACCAATATGAGCTCAGAATGTTCTACCACAGATCTGGCAAAAATAGTTCATGTACATATTTCGGGTAGATTCTCTAAATTTGCACATCTCACTTTTTTTTTGAGTTCCTTCAATTCTACTTTGCTCAAAGAGTACAACACCTTCTATGATGAGAGCATAGCAGGCTCAGTGGTCCTGTGCCAGTGTCTACTATGTCACATAATCAATTCCCACATTTTTAAGAGAAACTTTGAAAGTATCCTTATATTGCTTCCTCTAACCAGCATGTGAATGCTTGCTCTTTGTGAGTTCTCCATAAAATAGTCTTTTTGGTAGACGTATATTTTGCATTTGAATGATGTGGTCAGGCTATCAGAGTTCTGCCCTCTAAGGCAGAGTTTGAATGCTTGGCAATTTAATTCAAGAAAGGACCTCAGTATTTTATCATGCCAGGTGATCTTCAGAATCTTCCCAAGACAATTCAAATTGAAGCAATTCAATTTTCTGGCATGATGCTGGTATGCTGTCCAGGTTTCACAGGCATACAACAATGAGGTCAGCACAACCACTCTGTAGACCTTTAGTTTGGTAGTCAATTTAATACCTCTTCTCTCCAACACTTTCCTTTGGAGCCTACCAACACTGAGCTAGTTCTGGCAATGCATACATCAATCTTACTATCAATGTGTACATCCCTGGAAAGTATAATATCAAGATAAGAATAAGAATAAGAATCCAGATCTCCATTTGCTGTAATTGAAACTAGTTCCATGTATGGATGATGATGTGGTGGTGGTTTATGGAGCACCTCTGTTTTCTTGGTGTTAATTTTTAGGACAAAATTAGTACAAACAGCAGGGAATAACTCCATGTTTTATTGCATTTCAGCTTCATAGACTGCACTGAGTACATTAGAACATGCCATAACACACACAGGAACTGTATGAACACAGTAAAAAAAAAACACTTTGCACAAATAAAGACTGATCTTAACTAGAGTACTACTCATTGGTAGGCAGAATTAATATGATAAAAATGACAGCAGTGCTTAAATAAATTTACTTATTCAGAATCATATTCATCCAACTACCAAAGAACTACTTGGCAGAGCTAGAAAAAGAAATAATAAATTCATCTAGAAGAACAAAAGGTCAAGGATATCAAGGTAATATTTTTTTAATTAAAGGATGCTACCAGTACCAGATTTCAAACGATACCATGAAGTAGCAATTGTCCAAGACAATCTGGTGCTGGATAAGAAATAGAGTGAATAGCTTATGCACATAATGTACAAAAATAAATGAGCACAGTAAACTATGTTGATAAATTCAGAGATCCCAGCTATTGGGGCAATTGAGGACAGTATGGAAGAAACTAGAGATAGATCAGTATTTCATGCTATGTACAAAGATAAGGTAAAAATGGGCACATGATTTAGACATAAAAGATGACATCATAAGCAAATTATGAGAACATGGAAAAATAATTGACAGATACATGATTAAGGGAAGAATCCATAACCAACAAGAAATTGAGAGGATCATGGGAGGAAAAATGATATTTTCATTACATTAAATTAAATAAAACCAATACAATCAAAATTATAAATTCAGAAATTAGAGGGAATTTTACAGTATTTTTTTCTGATAAACGTTTCATTTCTTAAATATATAGAGAATTGATCTAAATAAGCTTTTAAAATGAGTCATATTAGAATTGATAAATGGTCAAAAGATATGAAAAGGCAGTTTTCAGAAGAACTCCAAGCTATCAGTAGTCATATTAAAAAGCTCTAAACCACTAGAAATTAACAAAATGTGAATTAAAACAACTCTAAGACACTGTCTCCTACCTATCAGATTGGTTAAGATGACAGAAAAGCAAAATGACAAATGTTGGATGGAAAATGGAAAAACAGGTAGACTAGTGGAGCAGTGAACCTATCCATTGATTCTTGAGAATAGTTTGGAACTGGTCAAATGGTATAAAATGTTGCTTACTTTCTGAATGAGCAATACCATTCCTAAGTCTGTACCCCAAAGAGATCAAAGGGAAAGCATTCATATATACAAATATATTTACAGTAGCTCTTTTTTGGTAGCAAAGAATTGAAAATAGAGGAGATGCCCATCAAGTGAGGAAATGCTGAACACATTGGGTTATATGGAATGGAATATTATTCCTCTGTAAAAAATAATGAAGGGGATGGTTTCAGAAAAACCAGGGAAGACTTATATGAGCTGATGCAAAATGAAATAAAGAGAACCAGGAGAACATTATATTACAGTAATATTGTAACAGTAATCAACTGTGAAAGACATAGCAACTCTAATCAAACAATAATCCTTAAAAATTCTAAGAGACTCATAATGAAAAATGTTATTTACCTCCAAAAAAAGAATTGAGAATGCCCTCAAGAAGCAATATGGGACACTCTAAGAGGAAAACCTGAGAATATATTACAAATGTTAGCTTGTACAGCTGGTCAGGTAATCCTGACCAATTAGATAGTGACACCTCAAATTGGAAGGAGTTGTCTCAGAAGCCATGAGTTGCCCTTCAGTAGGGGGCAGTCTATGTGAACATTTGTCAGGTTCTAGAGACTATTCTTCTTTGAGCATATGTTCTATGGGATGTCCTCTGAGGTCCCTTCCAGATGAGATTTTGTGAGTTTGGGATAATATTATACTCTTTGTACTACACCTTTCATTCTACCTCTTCCCCCAAGGACTTTCTCTATAGGAACTCAACACATATAGGATGGATGATTGATTCCCTTATTTCAAGTGTTATCCATGAATGGAGAAGAGAGAGAAGAGAAAATGTATAAGAACAGCTATCAAAAATCACAAGTAATCTGAAGCAATTCTATTATTTCTTGCTTTTTGTGTAAGTTGTAACACTGCACTAATAGCTGATAAGGTAAACATCATTGCAGCATGTCAGTTCCAGATAATAAAACTCTCTGAGGCTTCTTATGTTTGTCAGATGGCTCCCAAGCTTGGGAAAGATAAGGATCATTGTTGAATTTTCTTAGCACTGATAAGTCTGGAAGATCACTTCTCAGGAGCATTTGTGTCCAATATATAAGAAATTTCTTTTTGACATTTAATGTGTTAAGACTAAGGATAATCACGATCTGTAGCCACATCTTTGGACATGCATTTGTGAATATATATCCTTAAGCTCCTTCCAATTATCATTCACAAACATCCAGGCTCCTTGATTTAACACTATTATTTACACTATTTTAAAAACATTTCAGCCATTCTATACATCTGTTCTCCACAGAGTGCATTCATATTTCATCTCCCTAATAAACAGTGGAAATTAGGGTCTGAAAGAAAAAAACGCCATTTTAAAAAAGACAATGTTGTTGGCACAAATTATCTCAATGCAATAAATCTGAAACATTTTACAGTCACTAAAATGCTATGAATCCTAAACATGGAGAAATTGAAGATGCAACTCAAAATGTCCAAATATTCTTTAATATTAGTGATTTTAGAAGTATGGCACCTATTAAATTGGATCAGAATCAAACAAATCATAACCACCATTCTAAATAGACATTCTTGGTGGAGGGAGCTCAAAATAAGCATAAGAAAAGGAAATACGATGGAAAAATTTTCTTGCTGACAAAAAGGAAAAAAGATGCCTTGTGTCTGTAGCAGATGCAAAATCAACTCTTTCCCTGTACTGTAGTTTCCATTTCTCAGCATCACAATAAAGACTAAGTAAGAGAACTTTGAAATTAAATCAACTACCTGTATCCCCAGCTCCAACAGTTGTGGCTGCTCATTGCATAGCTTTTCCAGTTTTTAACCACAGAGCAAATGGCATTGTGCTCACCCTTGAGCAAAAAAAAAAAGAGCAAAGCCTAGACATAATTTGCCCTTGCTGAGCGCAATACTGCATCCTGAAAAATATGCAGCTGGGGCTGGTTTAAGTAACTCAGGCTGTGAGGCCCCAGATAATAGAGTCAATCAGTGACGGGATGCTTGCTTGTGAACTGGAACCACATTGCAGCAACAGGAGCATTCTCCATTGGGAAATGTACCAACTTGGCATCAGCTTTCATGGAAGAGTAATCCATTTTGAACCAACTTGTTCTCAAAAGACTGCTCTGACAAGAAGAGTTAAATAGGCGACAGGTGTGTGTGATTCGTGATTACATATGCATTTTTTAACTTAATGGTGCCAGCCAAACTAATGACTAAGATGGAGAAAGTGGCATGCTTTCTGCATGGATTAAGACCTTTGCCAAAATAAAATGCTACACACCTGCCATGTTGAAGGAAGCAGGGTCATAATTCTTAAAATGTTTATCTAAACTTTTGTGGTCTATAATTCTCAAGGAAACCAGCTAAAAGGTGTTTTACTTGCTTGTTATATTTATTTTTTTTTGCATTTCTATATCAAAATAAAGTAATAAATGCAATCTTTTTGTGCACTTATTGCTCATGGTTTTCTTTCACATCTTTCAGTTTTAGCTTCAAAGCTTCATTTGTGTTGTAAGCCCATGCACGTGCTAATTGTTAAAAAAAAAGTCACCAGCACACGCTTATTAGCATAAAAAATAAAAGAAAAAACATTGCCCAACATAAATATGATATTGATCTACTAATGGAAAATACTAAATTTCCATTTAAATGCTCAGATTAGTTTATGACCTTAATTCTAATGTATCAGTTAGAAAAAAAAAACAAACTCAGTGGCACAAATGTAGAATTTTAAAATAATTTCAGCTTTTTACTTAGATTTTTTATCTTAATAATATACATGGAAAATAATTGATTTTCCCCAAAATTCTTTTTGAGGGACCCTCACAAAAGCTTAAAATAAAATCCATTCTCTTTCAGGATCACTCCTTGATCACCATACTTTTCTAAGTTGCTTAAAGTTTGGGTTTTGTTTGTTTAGCTTCTAGATAACTGGAACTGGGACTATTTTGCTAACCACCAATTATTCCTTGAATTATTGAGTTATTCTATAATACTTAATAACTGTCCTACTTATCTACCTTGTTTATCCACTGAACTTTAATACTCAGTGCATTAATTACACTAGGAAACTTTTCTTTGAGGATGGAAACAATAACCTTCAGTAGAATGCTAACTACCACTGAGAATTATGTTTAGCTCAGACTTTCATTGCCGTAGGCAGAAATAATTGATTTTAGGCTGGGTGAGCTAGTTCTTAATACATATGCCCAGAGGGAGAATGTCATTTTAATAAGATACTTCCATAGTAAACACACAACTTAAACTAGAATGCTTTCTCTTTGTCCTCGAAAGGAAAGAGCTCTTACTCGAAAATTAATAGTAAACAACTGAAGAAGTATATTAATGTGTCTGTAAATTGATTCTGTCAACTTAGCTGAATATACCGTTCACTATAGCTTTCATAACTGAAGAAATCACTCTCTGGCACCAAGAACCCCTGAGTATCATTGGTTGTATATTTACTTCTACTAGCTTTATTTTTATATAGCAGCCATTCCCTTGCTCTGAAGATCCATTATTCTTATCTACTGACTCAGATAGACCATTACCAAACTGATATTATCAAAATAACTAAGGAGGGAAGAAATAAAACAAACACTTTCAGTAATTCAAGTAAATGTTGGAAGTAAGTGAGCTTGCCTGAGCATAGTTAAACTATTATTTAAATTCTTTATGGAACCAGTAGTAATGGTAGACACTAGTAGATCATAACCACGGATAGCTCTGAGCAGTTTATCCCATAGTTACAAATGATCTCTTTAGCTTTTTCTATCTAATTGGCTACCCATTATTCTTGTAGCATGGCAATTTGTCCAACAAACTCCAAACTCAGAAGCTCCTCATTTCATTATCTGACACTTATTTAAATACTTATTATATGTAATGATTTTGAGAGCTTTTATTTTTTCAGTATGTTGTGGTATATGTCCATAATCCCAGCCACCAAGAAGGCTGAGGCTTATAGAACTCTTGGGCTCAGTTCTGAGTGGTTTTGAGCCACAGTGGGCCATGCTGATTGGGTATCTACACTAAATTCATTGCTAATATGGTGATTCCCTGGGTTCAGGAAATCAGCAGCTTGATTTAGGAATGATGAATTGGTGCAAGTCAGAAATGGAATAGGTCAAGGCCTCTGTGCCAATCAGTAAAGGGACTGGGCCTATGAGTAGCCCCTGCACTTCCAGCGCAGGTGAGATACGCAGATTCAGTCTTAACACACTACAATGACAACGATAACAACATGTAACCCTTATCTATTTGGGTCTAATTTCAATACCTCAAAATACTATTTAAACTTGGCAATAAGTCCATATTTCTCAATGCAAGATTTCCCATGCCAATTTTGAATTAAATGAAATTGTTGCAAATCAGAGTAGTGTGTTCTTATTTGCATATAAGAGGATGAAAAATTGTGTTTCCTACCAAAAGAAAGGATAACAGATCAGCCCACTATGTACTATCAAAAGATAGAAACAATAGGAAAACAGTTAACCTCACAGGAATGCATTGACTTTGACTACCTATGTCTATATTGATTTTTAAAAATTCCAAGGGTAATCTACCTATTGGATTTATCTCAAATGAGGAATATATTTTTAATTTTCTTTATTTTTTCTGATTTTATTTGCACATTTTTTTAATTTTTAAAGAATACTTTAAGGGATTTACATGAGTAGTGCTAAACAGATGAGTCATTTAACATTATACAGTAATATAACATCAGTGCAAATCAGTCCTTCTCAATTCCCATAGCACATGATGTGGAGTTCTTGCTTCAAGAGATAATCCAATTTTAAATGGGAACTCACTGTCAACAACTACAGAAAAAAAGAATTAGAAATTCCTAATTTCAAAGTAAATCTTTTTCATTTATTTTTACCCAGCAAAGAATAACGCTGTGTTCATAGATTTCATTTTTCAAAGCTTCTCAGAACTCCAAGTGCTGGAAACTATTTTCCATTGTGCCACACTAATGGAAGTCAGACAGAGGCTTCCAAAAGCTTTTCACTGTGCATGGATTGGAAAATACAAGATATTTAGTAGGCTAGTTAATATTTTAAAACATTTTGTTTGCATCTTTAACTTTTAATTGAATCTCCCAAAATAGAAAACCTTAGAAATGCTGCAGTTGTTTCCAATAAATTGCATTTTAAATAAGGTATGCCTGTAATAACTGGGAAAAAAATCTGTTCTTAAGCAGTCCAGGCTTAAGCAAAATTTTGAAGACAACCTAAGTTGTTTCAGTGTGTGTGAAGCAATTCCTAATATTCTGACATAGTTTACTAAAGAGTGTAAACATCATTTGAATTGATTCTTATGTTTGTATATCATCCGTGAGTCATTGAGTCAAACTGATACTTTGTCCATGACTGAATCACAAGTTATGCATTGATTCCTTTTCCAATGAAGAGATCAAGCATTTTGTCTACAAAGCAATTTTAAAAAATTGTTTCATTTTATCTTAACAATGACTCTGTGAGTTAAGTACCATGATTATTACCACTTCACAAATGGGACAACTGAGGCAGACAAAAGTTAAGTGACTTAGCTGGGGCCACACAATTGATAAATGTCTGAAGTAGGATTTCAACTGAGATCTTGATTCCAAATCCAATGTTCTATCTATTTTTCCATCTGGATGCTAGATTACACTTATATCTTTCTGATTAGTATACATAAGAGTGCAAGGCAGATCAGGGTGAAATTACACAGGATGTACAGTATATTACAACCAAAATGTGAAATGCAGCTTATTATCATTTTAAGTCAAACTTATGAGGCATAAGGAGGTTAATATTTATCCAGGTAGAGACATTTCAGCCTGCGAATTATTCACTGATTTTTCTTGTCAATTACATCTTTTTGCCTGTTTTTCTCTTCTGTTTTTCACTTCTGTTCAATCAGAGCACGGGGAGAGGAAAAAACTAAGATTCTTTATACTCCATATTTGACCTTTGGTGAAAAGATGCATAGAGGTTGGAGGAGATGGTTATGGCTAATGGTGGGACTGCTGTTCATTTGCCATAAAGTCTTGAATAAACATTTGGAGGAACTGCTTCAGCGTTTGGTGACAGATTAAAAAAATAGATGCTATTGTCCAGTATAGAAACACGGCCATGGAAGCTAAGACAGAGGTCACTATAACCAGTATTCACTTCGGAGAGCTTTATCTCCTCCAACTCCACTCAGTGGGCATTTTGACCAGCAAAAATAATTAGGGAAATTAAATGTGACCTATTTTGGTCAGCTGCCTTAGAATTTCACTTCATCTTTTCCCAAAACCTTTAGTAATCATTCATGAAGAAATCCACTTAAAGCAGGATATATATTTATTATGGGGGATTTATGTAATTGACATTAAAATTAAATGTTACTTGGTTATTCTCATATTCTGTTCATGGAAAGGAAAGGATTAAAATGGTGAAGTCCTGCCTACCCAATTAAATTGAGAGACAAGAGCAGATTGCAGTTATGAAATACTTTCCTTATATAGATTCAGAAAAACGTCCAGTGAGCTACAAAAAAAAAAAAAAAAAATTACAAAGAAGCCAGGCCTTCCATTTCCAGTTAAAACTCAGAGGGTATAAATCAAATACCACTTTTATGACTTAAATCCAATTTTCAAAGGAAGTGAGTCATTCTTTTCATATAATACTTCAAGTCAAGATAGCACAGCATGGAGAAGCTAAGTTATCATTACTAATGAAGCTAATACAAGGACAACATGGCAATTGTAACACGTGTTCCTTATAGCATGACCTCCTTTCCAAGGAGAAGGAGAGTATCTACCCACATGGATTTGTCATGCTGTAGAAACCGATCCTGCTAATCTTCAAGTTAGGCTGCTGCCATGCCTAATGTGTCTAACTTAGACCATAGTATTTATTTCATTACTGGAGCATCAGTTCAGCTTATTTACTGATAGAGATAATAATACTATTAATAAAAGCCAATATTTATATAGCACTTACTACATACCAGGCACTGTAATAAGCGCTTCCCAGTTGTTATCTCATTTGGTCCTCACAACAAACCTGGGAAGTGGGTGCTGTTATTATCCCCATTTTACAGATGAAAAGGCTGAGACCAACAGGGGTTAAGCATCTTGCCCATGGTCACATAGTTAATAAGTATATGAGATTGAATTTGAATTCGGATCTTCCTCACTCCAGGTCCAGTAGTCTCAGACCTGTGATTTCAGGAAACTCCTAAAATAACATAGGGAAACTTTTCCTTACTAATGTAGGAGGGAAGAATCTCTTGCAACTTGTCCCATTAGACAGTTTTGTGAATCATTGAGAAATTAAGTCATTTGCTCAGGGTCACATAATTAATATGATTTAGAGGAAAGAAAGAAAGGACACAAGTTTTTGTTAAGCGATTACTATGTACCAGGCAGTATGATTTAAAAATATCAATGATATGAGACTAACAACAGCCCTATAAGGTGGCAACTATTACTATCCCATTTTACAGATGAGGCAGGTGGAGGTTAAAAGCCTTGCCCAGGATCACACAGCTAATAAAACTCTGAGGCTGTATTTGAATTTGGGTCTTCCTGGCTCCAAGGTCAGCCTTCTATCCACTAAGTCGTTCTGCCTCAGAATGTTTATTACAAGTCTTTATAGCAGGGAGGTAAAATTAACTCTACATCTTCTGTTAGCCATAGCTTTCCCCTCTGCTTGTCCTTTAGACTTCTAAATGTTTAATATACAGCATAGTGGATTTCAATTTTCTCTCCTTCCCCATGTTCCTGTTGAATTGAATATACAATAAAAGAGGAGGAAAAATAGGCAAGAAGAAGGAAAGGAACAGGGAAGACAGTGGATAATTCACAAAGTGAAGTGTCTGTCCCTGGATAATTGAGAGCTGACAATATTAACCTTCCTCTTTTTATGACTGATGGGTTTGACTAAAATGGTAATAAGGTACATTTCCCATTTTGGTTGAAACATACTGCATGTCAAGTGTAGCGTAGTTCTTGTCTCAAGAGGGAAATGGATAATCAGTAGAATATTTTTCATTGTCTCTTCTTTGTAAAGATTTACTGAGTCGTCTCTAATGTACACTGACAGCTCTTGAATTAAAATTAGAGGAATGCAGACATTGATATTTTCAAGCCAAACTAGCCCCTCTCTATTCTCTTGTATTCCACTAAAATCAGGTCTATAGATTTCAATATTTGATTTGAATTTTTCATTTGTGAAGGTCAGTGGAACAAAAGGCCTTTTGAAAGATTGAAGAGATCAAAGAAAAGTGGTAGCTAATTGATAGATCCCAGTAACCAATCAAGACCTGGGTTAAAAAGCCCTAACAGAAAGCTAATATTGTCTGTGATGAAGTTTAAGATGTCACCTAATATACACCCAAATTCTTACTGAGGAAAAGAAAGGGAATGAAATACTTAATATTATTCCTTAATGCAAATATGGATGAGAATGTAGTGCAAGAAAATGTTTCCATGACAGAAGTTTTATGACATGTTCCAAGAACACCACAAAGTTGGTCCCTGGCATTCTAAGGTAATTTTCACCTCTCCAATGATTCAGGACAGAATATTCAGGCTGTCACCTCCTCTAATAATAGTGATGCCACATCAGTTCTGAATGAATTGTTTTTATTGACCTAACTCAAGATTTGGTGACAGATGGTGAATTATTTCATCCCCCTTCTTCAGTCAGGCACGTCTGTCTGTGCTCTTCCTAGGACCCTGAAAGAAAAGGAAAGCAGAGTGATATAGTAGGAAGAACATAAGATTTAGCATCATAAAATCTGATCATGAAACCTAATTCTGTACTTTGCTAACTATATTACATCAGGAAATTCAACTTGAGGAATACAATATTGTAAGATGTAACTTAGGAGTTCTCCTCCCACTTTACCAATAAAAATCAAGAAGAAAGCAGTCCAGCAATACACTGTTAATGAGTTTTTATTAAGCCCCTACTATGTGCAAGTCACTGTGCTAAAGCTAGCAATACAAAGAAAAGTAAAGGATGGTCTCAGCCTTCAAGGAGCTTACAATCTAATAGGGAAGCAAGAAGGCATAGACAAAGCAAGCTATATATAGGACAAAAATTTAAAAAATTAACAAAGGAAAGGCACAGCAATTAAGAATATTTGAGGAAGACTTCCAGTAGAAGGTGGGATTTTAGTTGGGACGTAAAGAACATCATAGAGATAGTGATTGGAGAGAAGAGAAAGAGTCCACTACAGGCTAGGCATTGTGCTAAATAGTTTACAAATATTACTGTATTCAATACTCACGATAACTCTGGGAGGGAGGTGCTCTTATTATAATAGCCATTTCTTACAGATGATGAAACTAAAGGAAACAGAGGTTAAGTGATTTGTCACAGGGCTACTAAGTATCTGAAGCTAGATTTGAATGGAGGTCTTTTTAACTTGAGGCTCTGTGCTCTATCCATTGACCAACTGGAAGCCTCTAGGAATCAGAACATTCCATGCATGAGAGCCAGTAAAACAAAATATCTGGAGCTAAGAGACAGAGTATCTTATATTGAGGAAAAGAACAGTAATAGCAGAAGAAAAGAAATGAAACAAGTCACTAAGAGGTAAATATTGCCCTAAAAATAATAGAAGATGACCTTATTAATGAGCGGCTCTTGGTACTTCTTTTCCTAGCACTTACTTTACAGAACTTAGAGATAAAATACCTTGTGTCATTTGACTATGAAGATAACAGAGCATTATAGAGGAACACAGACTTTCATTGGCTGAAACTGAGTGCACCTCCCCCATTAGGAAGTAGTTCTTCCAAAATAAGAATATATGTTGACATAGCAGTTTTATCATCCGCTGACATCTGACACATAGAATTGAAACTCTGAGAATCAAAAGAGACCCTAGATGTCATCTAGCCCAAATTCCAATATTCCAAAAGGCAGCATTTTCAACTCAATTTAAAAAAGCATATGTTGGCACCTTCGATATGCCAGGGAGTGTGCTAGGTGTTGAGAATATAGGGATACAAATCCAAACCATTTCTAGCAGAAAGGAGCATTTACATTCTGCCAGGTTCATATAAAATATACATATATAAGGCAACATTTATAGAAAGCTAACACAAAGTAATCAGGTGGGATCAGGAAAGATCTTTTGTTGAAGTAGCATATAAGTCAAATCTTATATTGAGGTATGGATTCCAAGAAGCAAAGAAGAAAAGGGAAAGCATTCCAGACACTGGACAATACCTTGGTAAATATATAGACATGGGAGACAGAATGTCATTTGTGGGGAATAAGACAGTTTGGCTACAGCATAGCATGTGGCAAGGGGAATGACATGATATGTCTGATGAGATTGATTGGAGCTAAACTGTGATGGCTTTGAATACCAAAAAGGAATTAGATTTTTTGTCCTGCTTTCATCTACTTTTAGCTGTATCTGTATTTAAAATGTTCTAACCTCTCCTAATTGATGAGAAAGCAATTTTATTATTTCTAATTCGATGTTTTCTTTCCATAGTTCAAGTAAAATGGAATTTCTGAGTCATCGGTATGTCAGGCACTATTCTGACAATTTTTTTTCTTCCTGATGTGTGACAGTTAATTTCTGCTAAAAACAAACAAACAAAACTCTTCTATTATATATTCTTTTTCCTTCCTATTTCCTACTTTCCCTCTGCCTTAGGTCCCATTTTTCATTTAGTATTAAGGTGGATTTTAGACACTTCTTTTCCTTTAAGCCTTCTCAATACTGGCCTCTATTTATTTGCTTTTAATAGTAATGGTAATAATTTATATGTATACAGTGCATTATGAATTACAAAGTGTTTTCCTAAAGACAGATAGTTTGTACAACTCATTAGTTTTGAGGAAAGGTCATAAACTTAGATCTTTCTCCAAATACAATGTTCTTTGCATGATATTACCTGTAACTTAACTAATTAGGAGTCACCAAACCAAATGTCCACCCATGTATACAATGGCATTCTATGAAGATATTCAATAATATGTATTTTGAGAGCCTAAAGCCATAAATCAGATGCTGTTTCATTTTATATGGTAGAATAAAAGTCAAGGCTATTTGAAACCATAATTCAGGTGTCATAATCTCTTAGATATAACATTGACCTTGCTTGGAAATTTCTGTTACTTAGCAAAGATTGAATCTGGATAAAGAATACTCAACCATGTAGCATTGCTGACAGTCATTCACTTGAAGGTGATTTATCTCATTTTAACAAATACTTAATGATGATTTATATTTTCCAAAATTTATATTCCCTATATGTTAAAGTTTAAAAACTAGTATCGTTTTGTGTGTGCGTGTGTATGTGTTTGTATGTATATATCAGAATTGTCACAAAATGCATGTTCCACCATCTTGCACTGAGTATACCATCCCAGGAGAGGCATTGTGTATTCTGTGGCTAGGCTGTGCTGATATTTTTTCAATTAGTATTGAACAAGGTCCTCCAGTATTTTCAAGGAACAATGAAATGATTTAGAGTTGTAACTTTTGAAGACACATCTTTGGATTAACTTAAGAATGTATATTTTCTCTTGGTAGTTTAACATGTATTATTAATAAATAGCAGAGAGCTAACAAAATTGCTTCACTGCATATCACTCCAAAATGAATTATTCTATTAAAATGGTGACTTTCAATGTTAAGCCTGAGGTAGGGAATGGGCTTGAATATAAATTCATGTTATACACTGAAGCCTATGGTACTTGGGACCAAAATAATTCTTTCCAGAAGGCAAGTTACAGAACAATCTGTATTTTCTATTCTTAAGACCTACTCAACTAGAAGGGAATATATGCCATTAAATCAACTCCACCTTCCATTTGTTATAATTTATTTGATAAAAATCAATTTTTGTTTTATTGGTTGATGGTGATTATTTAATCACTATCTCACTGGAGGAAAGAAGATTAGAGAAACATTTACAAAAATGTATAAGCTAAGCAGTATTACTTTAATTAGAGGTAGGAAAATCCATGAACTGTGTGTGTGTGTGTGTGTGTGTGTGTGTGTGTGCTCGCGCGTTTAAATAAGTGCATTTCAATATAATTGGTTTCTTTTATTATTCTATGCACTTAAAATATTATTATGAAAACAGATCTGGAACTTTCACCCAACTGAGAAAGGATTCCATGACAAAAAAAAAAATTAAGAACTATTATCCTAGAGGATATTAAAGACTGCCAACAGGTCTGACTTTCAATGACAGATCCAATAGTGACAGATGGTGGTTGTACAAGGTGAGCTCTCTCTTAGAACTGCTCTGTGCATTGAAATGCTCAGTCTTTATCATCTTTTGCCAGTAATAAGGAAGACAGTTACCTTTGTTGTGTTATTTTAGGTCAAAGATTAGAGCGCAGAAAATGTCAAATAAAAGATTATTAATAATAAAAATAAATTTATATAACTTTTTATGGTTGGCAAATCACTTTACAAATGTTATCTCTTTTTATGCTTACAACAATCCTTATTATTTTCACCATTTTACAGATAAAGAAATTGAGAAAGATATGTGACTTGCCCAGGGTCACATAGCTACTAAGTGTCTGAGGCCAGTTTTGAACTTAGATCTTGGTGACTCTAGGTCTAGCAGTCTATCTGCTCTGTCATCTAGGTAGATGATTCTGAGTATATTTTCTTGGGGATATTATTGTTACTGTTACCGTTATTATTTTGACAATCTAAATCCAACATAACTTTTCTGAGTTAACATTGTATTAGAATTGTTCCTATTATATAGTTATCTTCTCTGTGATAGGGTAAAGGCTCTGGAAATCCCCTTGAATTTTCCCACTTGATCAGCCCTCACTCACTCAAAACAAAGTCAAGTGCAAATCATGTCATCATTTCTCTGATGTCATGGTCTTTGAAAATGAAGGACAAACACAGACCTGTGAGTAGACCAAGCTACCTGAATAGGGACCCAGACTCATCCTCTCCCTTTTGTCCTCACTCCCTCCTTCACCTGTCCAAAGGAAGATAAACGCGGATGCCCAGTAATCTTGGGGTTTACAGGCTAGATTTCTTCCTTCCTTCCTTCCTTCATTCCTTCCTTCCTTCCTTCCTTCCTTCCTTCCTTCCTTCCTTCTTTCCTTCCTTCCTTCCTGTCACTGGATCCAGATGGCTCAGGAGGAGAAAGTGAAGCTGGTGACCTTGCACAGTTCTCTTTCACTCAAAACAAATCCAAGTGCAAGTCATGTCATCATTTCTCTGATGTCATGTTCTTCTTCAAAAATACAGGACAAACACAACAACACAACATCTAGTAAAAATAGACTGAAGTTCAAAACCATTTCTAGCAGTATTAATTTTATGAGTCATTTGGTAGCTTGATGTCTCATTTGTAAATTCAGATTACACAAGGCTCTGGGAGTATAAAATAGCACAGTCTATACAAAGTACCTTGAGGTCCTGGCAAGTAGTCACCTATTTTGGAATAATTAGGGAAGCCCTTTTGATTTGGTGAAACATATGCCACTTCTGAAAAAATATATGTTCCTACAAGCACTGAAGAATTTTTGCTTTGGAATGAAGCAAAAATCTCTCATCTCCATAGAGTTATTCTTTGGAATAAAGAAATAATCCATTTATCCATTTATTTCAGCCACCATGACATTAGTGGTGTGGGAAATCTGGGACAATATCAATTGATCATTGAGGAAGAATGGGCTCATTCAGACGGCTTAAAAAGGAAAGTCTACTTCTTGTCACTGTCTTGCTATTTGTCAAGCTTGCTGAAACTCTGCAAGCTTTTCTCTTGGCTTTCCATCTAGGCAAAGAGGACATATTGCTCCTTCTCCCCATATACATCTGTCAATTTGCATTATGTTTACATATAGAAGCAAGAGTATGTGCCCATCTCAGTGAATTTGAGAATGGATCTCAAAGACTTTGCTATCTCATGTTCGATTTGCTTTCTTCATTTTCATGCAAATATCCCCATGATTCTTTGAATTTCTCTTACCATTTTCCACTGAGCAATAATATTTCATTACACTCGTGTACCACAGTGTTTTTTTTTAAGCTCACCTCAAATTGATGTACATACAGTTTAGTTTCAGTTTCTCTTTGACTATATTGGATCATTGTTTCTCTCTTTGACTTCCTTGAGTTATATCCAGCTTAGGCATTCAATGAATTGTAGATGATATGATTAAAAATCTAAACCTTGAAGGGACTTTAGAGGTCATCTATTTCACACAAACCCAATACCACACACACACACACACACACACACACACACATGCATGCACGCACACACGCATGCACGCACGCTTTACAGTTGAGAACAGAAAGGCCAAGGGAGGTTATTTCCTTTGCCAAATATAATAAGGAGTAAACATCAGAAGCAGAACCCCACATTCTCTGATAACAGAATCCAAGTGTGTTTTCTGATTTTAGAAAGTTTAGTCACTTTTCAGGTATAATTTTAAATTGATACACAAAACAGCTTGAATACTTCAAACCATCACCAACCATGTATTTAAGTTAAACCCACCAACATGACTGCTTTTTGTCTGACTACCACTTTACAGGCTTTGAGGAAAAACTTCAAGCATTTTAATTTGCATTTATCTTACTATTTTGGAGATTTGAAAGGTTTTTCTGTAGTTATTAATGTTTTACCATTCTTCTTATTGAAACATCATATTCTTTGACCACTTACCCAATAGGGGACATTTCAAAGCACTGATATAGTCATATAAGTTTCTGAAGCCCCTTTTCTGATGAGCTAGAACATTTCACGTTGAAGAGTAAGCCACAGGGCAATTTGCAGATGCTTTTCAGAGTTCAGTCACTGTCATGAAAACAGGCACAATAATTTTATAAAGTCAGAGGTTTATAGAGGTTTATGCAAAACTTTCTAGCTTAGCATAATTCTGCTGAGACACAACCCAGAAGAGGGAGGGGAAAAGAACTCTGGGATAAATAATGATTCAGTAAAAACAAAGAGAAAAATCAATGAGTTCCTTCTTGTAATATAGAACTATACCAGAAGATAGCCAAAAGTGTGTGAATGTTCTGGTATAGGGAAAGCCTGGGGAGTTATAAACAATGTGATTTCCCATAAAAAAGAGTCAATATAACTTCCAATCAGAGACTACCAAAGTTTCATCAAGGAATAAAATAAAAACTATGGACCTTGGAAAAGTAATGACACAAGAAGACATAGCCTAAAATCACTTTAATTTTCAATTGGAGGGGCCAGAATCCAGCACACTCTTACATCAGCATCCATTGAAGAGACAAAGCTAACTCGTGGTAGGTAATATACAAGTAGATGGAGGTACTAAGGCCAGAACTGGCCATGGCAATCTTTATGAGACATGCTCTGAAATCAGCATGAGTTCTGATATCTGGTCAGCATATGTCAGTGATTCAAACAACTCCAAGCAGAAGGGTGTGCAATGAGGTGGAGAAATTGAGGTCAGAGCTAGAAATGGCAACCTCAAGGAGATGGGCTCTGAAGTAAGCATGATATCTGATCTCTGTTCAGAGATCGGTCAGGAGTGAGTCCCAAATCATAGACCCACATGCATATAAATGAATAAGGAAACAGAAATGGAGTCCAGGTCAGTTATATGTTGGACTGCCAAAGACAGAGAGATAAGGCAGGGAGTTACTCACAGGGCAGACCTTATTCCCAATTCTGTGTCCAGCCTCCCATCACTGGTCAGGACTTTTATCCTGGTCCTATGACTCCAAATCTAACACTCTTTTCATTGCTTTGCTTCCTAAAGTCATACTTTACCCCTTTCTCCCTATGTCCTTCGTCTTTTCACCCTCAGAATCTTGTATTCTCAGCAAGCTAGACTTTTCCTGAAATGGGAGATCGTTCCAAGAAGCATCATCACTGACTATAAAAGGTCTCCTGAAGTAGACTTACTTAATCTTTTTTTTTTATTTTCTAATTGTATTTACGTGTCTTCCTTCTACATTTGGTTATGGAAGTCCCTTATAAGACACAGGTGATTGATATTCTCCCTTTCATTTTTCTGCCTTCTCTGGGTGTCAAATTGGACTCACGAGGGCTTTTCATTGAAAGGGGGTTGCTTAAACTTGTGCTTTAGTAGTTCATTTGAAATCGGAGAGTTGGTTGATTTACTGGAAATACGCCAGAGAAAGAAATATAGATGATTAGAGATGGTGAAACAGGAGAAATATGCCAGAGGATCCAAAACGGTCCACGCCACATGAACTAACTGAAGAGTCACCTGGTGCAATTGATTGTTCCAGAACTAGGGGCAGTCCTGACTGATATTGGAGATGACAGTAAGATTCTGCCAATCATCCTTCCAAATCACAGGAAGCATCAGACTTTCACCCCTATTGTGATCAGGGAGTAACAGCTATATCTAAAGGAGTAGGGGTAGAAAGGGAAGAGAAAGAGCATTTGTATCACTTAGTTAATGAACATTTAAGTGCCAAGCACTCTCCTAACTGCTTCGTACTTGCACTTGTTCCTCACAGAAAACTCACAGATTGTTATTCTTATCCCTATTTTATAGCTGAGGCAAACAGACATGATGACCAGAATTATACAATTCTATTTATCTAATTAATACCAATTAGTTTTTAAAAAGGGATATTTACCTAAAAAACATAGTAAGAACAGAAACACAAACCTTTGTCCTTAAAGACCAGGGGCACACTTTTCCTCTCTACTATTTCATTCTCTGGGAAGAATGAGCTTAGAATTTATTCAATATCTACATAATATTTTCTCAGTAAAGTTCATTTCCAAATGTGGTATGGTTGATGAGTGGATGAATCTTAATCTCGGCCACTGCTGGACTAGGCAAGAAGGTTACTAAGGACTTTGTATGAACTCTAAATGCCAGAATTCTAGAACTTTCTTTATAATTTTAGACTCAAACACCAAAACACAAATACAGAATAGAGAAAAAATATACATACATAATAAACTTAAATAAAAAGAAAAGGGAAAAAAGCATGCCATATGCATAGCAGAACAAAAGAGAGGATTCAAAATATGTAGCAATAAGTTTTCATTTCCAGAAATCTCGTATGATAAATGCTACACATTGTGTTGAGAGCTATCTTTTCTTTGTTTCCTTGTAAGTTTCCTTTTGTCCTCTTCTGTGCACTTTCTGCTTCCTTTTTTTTCCCATTACACCTCCAACCTCAACCAGAAGGCTACAATTAAAGAGGATATATTTATACATAGATATAGATATATACATGCACATATATACATACATACATATATTTGATTATATATTTGGTACACACATATATTAGCTTCCAGGTAGTCTGATTATTCTTATGTTTTCCCTTCCCTATCTGTTCTCCAGATGACTGGTTCTTCTTATGTTTAACTTTTTCTTCTATTTTTTAAAATTTATTTATTTAACTTTTAACATGCATATTCACAAAATTTTGGGTTCCAAATTTTCTCTCCATTTGTCCCCTCCCCCCCCCACCCCAATACACTGAACATTCTAATTTTCCCTATCTCCAATCTGCCCTCTCATTTGTCATCCCTCCCTTCTCTTGTCCTCATCTTCTCTTTTGTCCTGTAGGGCCAGATGACTTTCTATTCCCCATTAACTGTATTTCTTATTTCCTAGTAGCAACAACAATACTCAGCAGCTGTTCCTAAAACTTTGAGTTCCAAATTCTCCTCATCCCTCCCTCCACACCAAAATGAGTGTTCATTTTATTCCTTCCTTTAGTCGAATGTGATGAGGGTAAACTTCATGTTTTTTTCTCAGCTCTCCTCTTTTTCCCTCCACTAAAAAGTCTCCTGCTTGCCTCTTGAATGAGATATAATTTACCCCATTCCATTTCAAACTCTCTACTCCCACTATATTTCTCTCTCACCATTTACCTTAATTTCTTTTAAGATATGGTCCCATCCAATTCAATTCACTCTGTGCTCTCTGTCTCTGTATGTGCATGCACACATGTACATGTGTGTGCGCATGTGTGCATGCGTGTGTGTATGTGTGTGCATGTGTGTATGTGTGTGTGCATGCATGCATGTACATGTGTGTGTGTGATCCCACCAACTACCCAGATACTGAAAAGTCTTAAGAGTTACAAATATTGTCTTTCCATGTAGGAATGTAAACAGTTCACTTTTGGTAAGTCCCTTAAGACTTCTCTTTGCTCTTTACTTTTTCATGCTACTTCTCATTCTTGTGTTTGAAAGTCAAATTGTCTTTTCAGCTCTGGTCTTTTCATCAAGAATGTTTGAAAGTCCTCTGTTTCATTGGAAGACCATATTTTCCCCTGAAGTATTATACTCAGTTTTGCTTGGTAGGTGATTCTTGGTTTCAGTCCTAGTTCCTTTGACTTCTCGAATATCCTATTCCACGCCCTTCGATCCCTTAATGTAGAAGCTGCTAGATCTTGTGTTGTCCTGATTCTATTTCCACAATGCTGGAATTGTTTCTTTCTAGCTGCTTGCAATATTTTCTCCTTGACCTGGGAACTCTGGAATTTGGCCACAATTTTCCTAGGAGTTTCTCTTTTTGGATCTCTTTCAGGTGGTGATCGATGGATTCCTTCAATACTTATTTTGCCCTCTGATTCTATAATATCAGGGCAGTTTTCCTTGATAATTTCATGAAAGATGATGTCTAGGCTTTTTTTTGATCATGGTTTTCAGGTAGTCCCATAATTTTTAAAGTGTTTCTCCTGGATCTATTTTCCAGGTCAGTGGTTTTTCCAATGAGATATTTCACATTCTCTTCCATTTTTTCATTCTTTTGGTTTTGTTTTGTGATTTCTTGGTTTCTCAGAAAGTCATTAGCCTCCATCTGTTCCATTCTAATCTTGAGAGAACTATTTTCTTCAGTGAGCTTTTGAACCTCTTTTTCCATTTGGATAATTTTGCTTTTGAAAGCATTCTTCTCCTCATTGGCTTTTTGAACCTCTTTTGCCAACTGTGTGAGCCTATTTTCTTCAGCATTTTTTTGGGTCTCCTTTAGTAAGGTATTGACCCGTTTTTCATGCTTTTCTTGCATCTCTCTCATTTCTCTTCCCAGTTTTTCCTCCACCTGTCTAACTTGATTTTCAAAATCCTTTTTGAACTCTTCCATGGCCTGAGCCCACCGGATATCCACTTTGGATATCTGGAATTCAGAGGCCCTGATATCCACGTCTTTCCCTGATGGCAAGAATTCTTCCTCGTCATCAGAATTGAAAGGCAGGAACACCTGTCCCCCAAGAAAATAGCTTAGTATGGTCTTATTTTTCTTCTCTTTTCTGGGCATTTTCCCAGCCAATTACTTGACTTCTGAGATTCCTCTCCACCCCTACCTAGATCTGCCCAGTTAGTGATTGCGGTCTGAGATTCAAATGCTGCTCCGCATCCTCAGGGCTTTCCGTGGTGGGAGCGGATACTATTAAATGTGAGCTTAAGTTCTGGTGCTCTGGTGGGGACAGGGCCGCCTCCCAGGCTCAGTTCCCTCAGGGGCTTTATGCGGAGACCTTTGGTAATGGCCCTGAACTCCTGCCTGCTGTGGGAGTCCCGGGCCACTGCAGTTGCCTCTCGAGGGGGAAGGAGTCATGGAGACACCCCACTCCCCTCTCAGCCAGCCCAGAAGTCTCTCTCACTGACCTGGAGCACCTGTGGATGGAGGGACCTTCGTGACCACTGGAGGTTCTGTCCCTGAAGCCTGCTCAGATCTGCTCCTCTGGGGCCCCATGGCCAGGGCAGCGCAGGGGTGGGCTTCGCTGTCCAGAGCGTGATGGACCCCTGGGGACGGCTTTCCAGGGCTCTCTGGAATGGAGATCTTTTCCACTGTGTTTCTGCGTGGGTTGCAATGCTCTAGAATTTGTGGGGAGTTCTTTTTACAGGAAATTTATGGGCTCTGGATTCGGAGCTAGTATACATGAGTCTTTCTACTCCGCCATCTTGGCTCCTCCCCTTCTTCTATTTTTTCATCCCTCATACTTTTAAAAATTATTTCTTGATCTGTTATTACTTCTCTAACTCCACCTTTTCCAATTTTAATTTTCAATGTGTCAATTTCTGCCTTAAGATTCTGGATCTCCTTTTCTAATTCATTGACTTTCTTTTTGTAATCCTCTTGTTTTTCTTGATTGTTCTTATTTTTTTTAAAATTTTTTTCCCTCATTTGATTTTTAAAGTCTTTTTAAAAGTTCTATAAATTCTTTTTGTGCAGGTGACCATTTGACATTACTCTTTGGGGTATGAGAGTTTCTTTGCATCAGTATCCTCCTCTGAAGATGGACCCTGGTCTTCTCTATCACCCTAGATAGCTTTCTATGTCAAGACCACTTCTTCTTTACCTGTGCATTTTTTTTGTAGTAATATCTTAATTTTTGTAATCACCTTTAGTCCTGGGATATGGGGAGTGGTACCTGTTGCCCCAGATCTTCAGCTGTCTCCTCTAGCCTGGAATCAAAGCCAAACCTCCAACCTCTTGTAAGTGCCTATTTCCAGGGACATTCTGCTCCACTACATCTGTAATCGGCAGGCTGTACTGTTTCCTTCTCCTCCACTGCTCTCCCCAGCACAGCTGGCTATGGCATTCCTTGTCAGCAGAGGTTCCCTCAATCTTCTCAGGTTCAGATACCTAACTCCCATCACTATCTCAGTGGTAAAAGTTCTGGTGACTGAGCTGAGGCAACTTCTCAAACTAGCTAACCACAGGGCTTGCCACTTGTTAACACAGCCTTTGGCCTGGACATGTTTACTTTTTACAGGGACCAAACTTCTCCTAGAACTTTTCTTTTCATCTTCTTGGATTGTCTGAATAGGATCCTTCTTGTGCCCCTTTTCTTATTTACATTTGCCTCCCTCCCTACACTTTGTTCACCCTGAGAACCATTTTATCTCTTTTGTGGGGAAAAGTCTTGAGACTTTGTAATTTTTCTGACCTATTTTGCCATTTTCCCAGAATCCTCTTTCTCCTGAATTTTTGAAGTTTAAATTTTACAGCCATCACCAATGTGTTCTACCTAATATAGCCAAGTCCAAATACAAAGTGGCAAAGAAAATCAGTCCATTTATATGGGCAACATGTTGGCCCTGAGGACTTCCCCCATTCATACAGTTATAGTATGTCTTTTTCATTGTCTCATCAAAGTGGAATAATTACAGTAGCAAGCCCTTTGCTTTGGCTGGTTAGTACTTTTTGAATGCATCCTCTTTCTGGTTCCACAATTAACATTCTGTCTCTTGTTCATATGATTATATATATACATAATAGTGTACTCATTTTATGATTATGGGGCAAATATAATTTATTTTATTATAAAAAGATGAGATATTGGTTACCAGTTATAAATTAATATGGAGTTGTTTGTAGATCATTTACAGTATCACACAGGAAAATAAGAAAAATCAAAAGACAAATGTTAGAAGTGTATTATCTAAGCTTGAAGCTAAAAGTGATGGATGTTGTAATTGCTATAGAGGAATAACTTCAGCTGAGTAGAGGAACAAATTTAAAGTGGAGAATCAGAAATGTTACTTGGAGGAATTAGTAGTTTAACTGAGATGTCATACCTAGAGATGTATTTGTTCAGTACTGATCTTACAAATGGAAGTATAAATTCAACAAAGACACTAAATTTATCAAGAATTTTTTATGTACAGTTCTTATGATGAAAAGAGGACACTGAAGGTTACAAAGTTTTGAGTTTTATTATACAGGGGAGGTTTCCTTTTTCATTGGGAGATTTTTATAATTGTGTGCCCACTTTCCCCCTATCCCCGGATAGTGAGATGTGAGTAACAAAACTGAAGCAATCTCCATAAAGATGAGTTTACCTAACGATAATTAAGAGGTTATGGGTGCCAAAAAATAGTCAGTAGAGCAGGATGAGTAGAAAATAAATGATCAGACATTAAGGAGGTGGAAAAAATTGGAGATAGTAATTATACAGTAGTTATTTATTTTGACTATAAAATAAATAGCATATTAAGTAGAAGAGAGAGAGCGAGGTAAAAAATTATAAAAGAAAAAGATGTATGTTTTAAGGCAGCGATTATAAGTAAATACAGCAGTGGAACTTTGAAATTTAATAAATTACTACTACTACTTCTACCACTTCTACTACTGCTGCTGCTACTACTACCACTATAACAATCGCAAACTACCAAGAAAAATAATCTTTATTCCTTATAGTAATGATCTATTTTTTCTCTTGTGCCCTACCTACTTGCTGTAAATTTTTGTCGTATGTTTCTTCCTTCTAAAGGAAACGGAGGAGAAACAGAAGAATTTGAACACAAACTTTGTAAACAGAAGCAGTGTAGCAACAAGATGATTCTTTTTCCCCTCAATTTCACAGAAAGATGTGTTCAAAATTACTACTGGAAGTGGTAAAGCAGATAGGTGGGGAGGGCAAGGAACTAATGAATCTCCGAGGTTGGAAGAGTTACCGAGGATGAAATCTCTAAATGATGGTTTCCTATTACAGTGAACTCAAGGCATTCAGTGTGTATTTGGGATGGACTTGTGCAGCTACCTGAGAATACACGATTTCAAGTGTGCATAGGTTGGGAACATTGCGAGAAAGGGATAAAGTATGACTTCAGGAAGGAAAGTGATATGGTACAATGGAAAGAGGGTAAATTTAGAGTCATAGGACCAGGGTTCAAGGCCTAGTTCTACTATTTACTATTTGTGTAATCTCAGGTAAGTCACTTAATATATTTGGGCCTCAGTTTCCTCAATAGTTAAATGAGAGAGTTGGACTAGATGACTTCAACAGTTTCTTTAAACTCTAATTCTATCATCTCATTTGTTCTTCAGTCATTTCAGTCCTGGTCTGACTCTTCATGAACATTTGGAGTTTTCTTGGCAAAGATAGTGCAGCGGTTTGTCATTTCCTTCTCCAGCTCATTTTACAGTTGAGGAAACTGAGGAGAGTGTTAAGTAGCTTGTCCAAGGTCATATACCTAGTAAACGTATAAAGTCAGATTTGAACTCAGGAAGATAGCTTGCCTAGGGTCACACAGCTAATAAGTGCTTGAAGCCAGATTTTAACTTAGGAAACACGAATTCTCCTGACTTCTGGCCTGGCAGTCTATCCAGTGTATCATCCCATAACCAAGTACATTGACTCTTGATGAATAGCTACATCCATCACACACTACTTCTCTATTTATGAATTAATAATTCTGGTGATGGAGTTTCACAAAACTTACCCTCCCCCCCAAAAAAGAGGTAGAGAAGAGAGATATGGGAGAGGTCCATAACTACGTTAATAATTTGACTGGAGATGTTTTCAAGTAACACCATCTTGCTGCAGACAGAATAAAGAAAAAAACATAAAAATGCAAAGCAGGAATGAAAATTTAAATTTAGGGTACCCTTGAAGACAAAAAGCCTAAGCAAAGATTAAATTAAAATATTGCTAGAAGGTGATGTTATAAATGAATAATCTTCCAAAAAGAGACTACAATGGGAATTCAGGGTTGATTTTGTACTGCACTATTATCTGACAGGAAAAGAGAAAGGTTAAATTAAATGAGCTTAAGTTTTAAGGAAAAATTCATTATGTCTAAGTTGGATTATTTGGGGGATCCAAGAATGTCATAATATTAGGAAAATTATCATAATCATCTATACAACCAAAACATTATGTGAATGGACTCAAAATAATCCTTTAATTAAATATACCATGTTGTTTATATTAAGGACTTTGAAAGTACACATATATACATATCTTTTTGTTTTTATTTAATGTAATCAAAACCACATATCAAAAAATAAAATTAAGCATTATTTCTAAGGGATAATGCTGGAAAATTTTTAAATAAGTAAGAAATAATGCCCCCTTTCCCCACTATCTTTTAATATACTGCTAAAAATTCTAGGAATACAATTAACACCAGAGAAAGTAATTAAATAAAAATACTAGCAAAGAGGAGATAATGTTATTCATATTTGCATATTATATGCTTTTACTTAGAAACCCCCAGAAAGAAACTATCTGAAATCACTAATAGCTTCAAAAAAGTAAAAATAATATGAATTAAATCCACAAAAATCATCAGCATATATGCAGTACATTTTCCTAAAAGGAAGAGACAGAGGAATAAATTCAAAATAACTACTAAAAGCATGAAATGTCTATGGTTTATCCTAAAAAGAAAGAAAAAAAAACATTTATTTAGTGTAATTACAATATTAAAAATAAAGGAAAACTCAGATAACTGAATATGCTACATTATATAATATTAGTGATTTCATTAACTAAATTACCATATAGATTTACTATTATAGCAATAAAATTGTCAAGGACTTGCTTCCACAAACTGGAAAAAGTAATAACAAAACTCATTTCAACAAGCAAAAGGTAAAGAAAAAAATGTCCAAGGGAAAAATAAAGATGAGTAACAACGGGCAGGGGATGGGGACCCAGCATTGCCAGATATCAAATCACATTATAAAGCAGTAGTCATCTGAACTACTTAGGACAGGTTTAAAAATTAAATACATATTATTAGACAAGATTAGGCAAACAAGACAAATTATTAAACTACTAAGAGTAGTATTTCGTATTTTAAGAGATCTGCTGGGCAAACTGGAAAAAAAAATTGGAAGAAACCAGCACGTCAACCTGAAAATGCATTTGATCACTCACAAATACACACATACATACACAAACATATATACATGTAACATACATATGTAAAGATACATGTGCAAACACATGTGTGTGCATACAAACATACATATTAGACATTCTGATAAAATATAGGTTTGGATATATCTAGATTTGGACATGACCAAAACAAAAGTCATATATATATTTATAGTAGAAAATATAGAAAGACACCTGGTATCAGTGACTCTGGTTCTTTTCTTTCCGCTGTCTTCTAAGCCTTCCATTGTCTAACTTTCAATGGCATCTTTTATCAGATAGAGAGGTGGACAGACAGATCTAGAAGCAATTTGCATGGAGATGATAAACGAACCAATGAAAATTGTTAAGATCAAACAGGTAGATAGGATAGAAAAAGAAGACAAGAAGATGCAGGACAGAGCCTTGGGAGAATTCATTTGTAGGAGCTCTTATGATTTTTTTCAACTAGGAAGTTAGTTTCATATACAAAAATGTAATGTGTAACACATATTTTTCTATATGAAAACATTTCCATTATACAGATCATAAAGCTATATAATAGGGGTCTAGCCAAAATGTATAAGTACCCCATTTTACACCAGCCATACCAAAATTTCTCTAAGGGTTTCAGCACCATAAAGGAGTCCCTTAATTCTCTAGAAAAATTTTTTCTGGTTCCTGTATCACCCAGGCAATACTCACAGCAACAAAGTTGACTATGAATATACCAGTATAACTCTGAATCATAAAGTATAACAGACTTTCCATACAGAAAGCAGAAGAAAAACATGTATTCAGACACCAGAAATCCAAATCCCAGCACCAGAAAGCCAATCCATCATAGTAACCAAGAAGCCAATATACCTTAGCAATGCTAGGGACAAAGACATTTCCAAGCCTTCTCCCTCCCCCTAACTGGGGCCTTCCCACAAACAAATAAACACTCTGGAATCCAGCTGTGTCTGCTTGCCTGTGTCCTTCCCATCTCTGACTAGTCTGACCAACTTCCTCCCAGCTCTGCTCCACCCTTCCTATTCCACTGTTCAGCAAGCTTCTCCCACTACATGTGACTTAGATTCACATGTGATTTAAGCAGGTCACATGGACCTATTCATGAATGGGAAAGATCTTCCCATTTAAATTGCCATTACAGTTCCTTACTCCAATGGACCTCTCAGATTTTCCCTAATACATATTTGCTACTGCAAAGGCAATCCCAATGGAATTCCAAACTCACTCAACAGGACAGTAATTTCAGTTAGAGAGAATAGCAAACAAGATCAAATGCTTGGGGTTATTTGACACAAACACAAACCTTACTCTATGGATTTGCAGTACTTAAGCACCTTAAGTGGTTTAGATCTATTTTAATGCAATAAAAAAAATGAAGATTTCTCAGATAGGCACTATTCCTCTTCAGTAATTCAGCAAATAGAGTATTGATAAACATTCAAAAAATCAACAAATGCAAAGTCTGCAAAACCTCCCAGTTGGGACTTATGAGGAACATATCCTGAAAAATCAACTATACTATTACATCTTTTTTATTTTGGATTTTTTCTAGGATGTCACACATTCAGTTATCTGGAAACAAAAGTCCCAGGTACAGAATTTCTCTAGGGGCTTCCACAACCACAAATTGTCAATTTTATCTCGGATGAAAACCTATATGTCACAAGTTGCTCTGGCTCTTTCTTCCAGATCCAGGATAGCCATACTTCTCAGGTACCTGGAGTACTTAGAGTGTTCTCTTCTGTAATGCTATTGGTTCTAGCCTCACCAGATTAATTCCATTGCCCTCCCCTCAACACTGTTAGGTACCAGTGACTAGAATCCCAGGTCCATCTAACCACCGAAGATCAATTAGGTCTCACAAAAGGATATTCACTTCAAAGATATAACCAGAACATAACAATTCATGCTGAAAACTTTGTGAGGCATACTTTAGCTGAGTGTCTACATAGCATTAGTCCCAGCAAATTCATGTCCAGAGCTTAAAACTCTACTGAAAGAATATCTGTCACAGCAACCACTCATCTGGAGTCCTGAAGGTCATTCTTCTTGGACTCTCCTTGTTCCTTCATGGCACCAGTGCTACACTGGCCAAATCTTAGCCTGTGCTGTAACTTCAAATTCTTGTGACTTGCTCTTTAGACCTTTCAAAACTCCCAGTGTCAATAATCTCCACTCACTTAACCTAGAATGGAAAAGAACAAAATGTCAAGACACAAGACCTATTTCTGGAGGTCACATAATATACTTGGAAAATTTTAGAGATTCAACTAAAAATTTAGTTGAAAAAATAATTTTAGCAAAATAGTATAACATAAACCCACATAAATCATCAGTATTTCTATCTATCAACAATAAACTCTTACAGGAAGAGAGAGGAAAAGACCCACCCTGATATCAGGAGAGAAACAAAGATGCCCATTATCAATATTGTTCAATATTACATTAGAAATGACAGCAATATCAATAAAAAATGAAAAGGAAACTGAAGGAAATAGTATGGACAAGGTAAATAAAACTATCATTTTTGCAGATGATATGATTATATATTATGATTATAGTAACCTTACATTTGACAAATCAAAGGACTTAAGATTTGGGGATGAAAATTCACTATTTGGTGATTAATAAATTGTTGGAAAAACTGGAAAGCAGTTGGCAGAAATTAGGAATAGACCAATATCTTACACCATTTACCAAGATAAAGTTGTAATCGATATATTGCCCAGATACAAAGGGAGAAATCATAAGCAACTCAGAAGAACATGGAACATATTACCTATTAGACTTATGGATAGAAGAATTTGTGAATAATAAGAGATAATGTGTACTAGAAGATATAAAACAGATATTTTTATTATGTTAAATTTAAAAGCTTTGCACTAACAAAACTAATGTAGCTAAGATCAGAAGGAAAGCAGAAAATTGGACAAGATGGAGAATAGAGAATTCTCCAGATAAAGATCTTATATCTCAAATATATAGATATCTTTATCTAACTTACAATAATGTGAGTCATTCCTTAGTTGATAAATGGCCAAAGGATATAAACAGGCAGTTTTTTTGAGGAATAAATCAAAGCTATATTTAGGAATATGAAAAAATGTTCTAAATCATTATTGATTATGAAAGTATCAAATTAAAACACCTTTGAGATATAACCTTACATCGATTAGATGGGCTAAAATGATGAAGGGGAAATTGAAAATGTTGGAGAGGATGTGGAAAAATTGGAATACTCATACACTGACTATTGATGAATCTGTGAACTGATCTAACCATTTTGGGGAGCAATTTGGAATTTTGCTACAAAAGTTATAAAAACATGCATATCCTATGTTGAACTGAAAGTTTGGTTAAAGAAGCAAATCGGGTTGATGATATCTAAATCCATATTGTTTATTCCCTTAAATAGGATGTTTCTCAGGAAAAGTAAGTTAAAAAGAACTGTGTATCCTTCCTGTTTCACTATGAGATGAGGTGACCTCCTCTCAAGATTTATTTCTTTTGCCTTTCTTAGTAAGAAGAGTAAGGCAGAAGGTTAAGACTGCAGAGCTGACAATTTGATTGTTTCCTTGCAAATTGATTCATGAAACAAGAAAAATATAAGCATTGACAAGTATTGTATTTTGCCTATGGGATCATATTTCACTGAAGCTAGTGTGAGCTTATATGTGCAAGGAGCCAAAATTAAGTTCTGACTGACTGATAAAAAATAACAAAGTCTTTTATATGTTTTAGGACAACTCTAGAATGTCTGTGTTCCTCAGATTTTTGGTTTCCATTTGTGTTTAACCATACCATGAGGAAGGAATTTTCTTAGTTGAATAAGCTGTAAATACAAAACTGACAAGGCAATTGACAAAGTAGTGTCAATTGGCCCATTTGTCTGCTTTTCCCTGTACAGCGCATGCCTCTGGGATACTAAGGAAAGAGAAGTCCCACCACTTTGGTTGCAGACATCCTGTCACAATCAGGTCTTTGATGTTTCTGACACAGGAAGGGGCATTTCTAGAGAGAAGCTAAGCAGTCAACTTGATTAGTTCAGGCTTTGGCCTTTATTGGGGTTCAGGATGGTTTGGGGAGAGATCTAAAACTGTGACCCACAATACCACTATTAGATCTGTTTCCCAAGGTGATCAGGGAAAAAGAACCTATAATTTCTAAAACACACACACACACACACACACACATACAGCAGCTCTCTGTGGTGGTGAAGAACTGGGAATTGGGAAATACCCATCAATTGGGGATTGGTTAAACAAGTTATGGTATATGAGTGATGGAATACTACTGTGTTGTAAGAAGTGATGAGCTCAATGATTTTAGAAAAAACTGAAAAGATTTGCATGAAATAATGAAAAGTGAAATAAGCATAACTAAGAGAACATCATATATAGTAGGAGGAATATTGGTCAAAGAATAACTGTAAAGGACTAAACTATTCTGATTACTGTATATATTCGAATCAACTACAAAAGATCTATGAAGGAAGAAGCTATTCACCTCCAGGCAAAGAAAGAAACATTAGATAGAGGTATGCATATTATGGTTGTGTTTGTGTGTGTGTGTGTGTGTGTGTGTCTGATTGTGTGAAATGGTGGCCTTCTCTAGCGCAGGGTGGGCACAAAGGGAAGGACGCAGTTTGGAACTTAAAATATAATGAAAAAATTAAATATAAAAAAAGAAAATTTTAAGAAATAAAGAAAAATACAATGTTTATATTATGTCTTTACTCCCCTGTATATGCATATTTGCCTTTACTGTGTTTCTATAGTCAAATCTCATGAATTTTTCAGTGAAATATGATCCCATAGGCAAAATACAATACTTGTCAATGTTTATATTTTTCTTGTTTCGTGAATCAATTTGCAAGGAAACAATCAAATTGTCAGCTCTGCAGTCTTAACCTTCTGCCTTACTCTTCTTACTAAGAAAGGCAAAAGAAATAAATCTTGAGAGGAGGTCACCTCATCTCATAGTGAAAAAGGAAGGATACACAGTTCTTTTTAAGCTTACTTTTCCTGAGAAACATCCTATTATGTTGAGAGATTTAAGAGGGTAGAGTAGGTGAATGTGAAAAGTAATAAGCCAGAGACTTTTACAACAGAGTTGAGAAATATTTAACAAGTCTTAGGCAAATGGAGCAGTAGGTAATGTTTGTCTTCTTTCCCTTATCCAATTAGCCTTCTCCTTTCTGGTTTCCACTCTGGGTGCCCCATCACTGCCAGCCTAATTGCTACCCTTAACCCTGAGGGGGTGACATCTAGGACAGGTATTTGCCTATTTATTTTTGAAGAAGAAGAATTACAGGGACATATCTTAGGTGCTATCACCTGGAGCCCAAGAATATTACTTTTCATTAGAAATAAAAGCAGAAACAAGAGGGGGAAAGTTCAATAATTGCTTATGAACTGAAAAGTATCTTTTCTTTAATCAAAGGATGACAGGGGTGAGGGGAAAAATGTAGGAAGGGAAACTATTTTGGTCTTTGAGTTTTAAGTGTCTTAGAGAATAAAAACCAAAAAGTCATAATAAATCACAAACTGGTAGGTTATAATACCATATCTTTCAATAACAGATATGTTCTCCTTTGGTCTAGCATATTTTTAAATAATGTGTCATATATGGTCAAGAAATTTCTATTGATAACTAAAATGAATCACTACTAGTCAGTCAATCAAGCAACATAAAATTAAGTTTTTACTATGTGCCAGGTACTGTGTGCAATACTGTACAAAGAATGAGAAAAAGTATCCAGTCCCTGCCCTCAAGAAGGGCACATTCTAATGGGAATGGAAGGTATCTGCAAACAATTATTTACCAAGAAGATATACATAGAATATTTGGAAAGTAACCTTAGAGTGATGTCACTAGTAATAGAGGGAACTGGGAATGACCTTCAGCAAAAGTCAGTATTTGAGTTGAGCTTTGAAAGAAGCCAGTGGGTGAAGGCAGAATCATAAAGTACACAGAGGAGAATAAAATGTATGAAGACTGGAAAGAAAGGAAAGAGAAAGAATGTGAACAGCTTAAAATGTCAAAATATTTTATATTCGATCATGGTGGTATTAGGTAGCCAGTGGAGTTTTTGAATAGGGGTGGGAGGAGGTATTACATGGTCAGATTTGCCCTTAAGGAAAATAGCTATGGCAGCTAAGGGAGGATGGATTGGAGTAGAAGAAGTTTGTGTTAGGCAGATTAACCAGGAGGTTATTTCAAATCATCCAGACATTTGGTGATGACAGAATACACCAGGTGGTGTTCATGTGAATAGAGAAAAAGGGATCTATATGACAGCTTTTAGAACAATAGCCATAGGAGATCCTCTCAGCATACTTTTCTTGTAGGACTTTGTGTTATCAAGAAATAGGTAACTTCTGCTTTCCTCATTAGAGAAAGAAAATGATGCAGAGACACTTTTGACAATACACCATGAAGTTTATAGACCTAAATTTAAATTTTTCAAGGTTTTAATTTCCATAACACTGTATGCCTGGGTGCAAAATGTTGCTATAAAAAGTCTGAATATCTTTATTCAAGGCCACACTCACCATGCTAAATCAGGTTCCCTAAAGCAAGACTCCATCTGCCTGGGCTTGTAGAGGTGCCCCTGATGGGTTAAATGGGTTAAATCTTTTTCTAACACTATTGGCTCAGACTCCCACTCTGTTTTTTTTTTTCCCAATGTTAACCACCAATGCTTGGCATCTCAGTTTTACTTAACCAATTAGATTTTAAAAGGAATACTTACTTTGAAAATATAGGAAAAAAATTTAGAAAACATCCCCCTACCACCTGGGGAATACAGTCTCACTTATCACATGATAATCTAGGAAGAGTGGCTCAGACTTCAAACATTTACTTTTCCTTAAAGGGTTGGGGGTGGTTGCTTTAAAGTTTTCCTTTGCTAAGGGATGTCACTCTCTCCTGGTTCTTTTCTTACCTGGTTGAACTCTCTTCAATTTCCGTTTCTGAATCTTCAACAAGGTCACATGCCTTCAAGGTAAGCATCCCCTTTCCCACCCCCAGACCTCTGTCCTGGGCCTTCCCTTCTTCCACAATAGTATTTCAGCTGTTAATGCTATTAGCTCCTCTGGTTTCAAGAATCATCTGTCCTGATGATTCTCAGTTATACTTATCTAGTGAGTCTGTCACCTGACTTCCAGATTCCCATTTTCAATCATCTATTAGACATCTCAAACTGAATGTCCCATAGACATCTTAAACTCAACATATCTGAAACATCTCTTTCTGCCCAAACCCTCCTCCCTTCCAAAATTACCTATCGTACCACCATCATCCTAGTCACTCAGGCTCCCAATCTAGGTGTCATCCTCAACTTCTCACTCTCTGATCTAGTCTATTGCCAAATATTGTCTATTTTAATTCATTATATCTCTCATAGACTCCCCCTTCTCAACGCTGATACTGTCCTAGTACAGGTCATCATCACTTCACAACCAGACTATTTTAATAGGTTCCAAGTCATTCAACCCACCTCTCTCCTAATTCTGGTCCATTCTCCACTCAACTATCAAATTAATCTTCTAAAAGTGCAGATCTGTCTATGTCCCACTTCACTCATAATCATTAAACCCTATCACTGCAAGGATCAAATAATTTAAAATAATAATTTTAAACCCTTCATATCCTGACCCACATCTACATTTTTCAGTATTCTACCTTACTCCACATCACATACTCTCAAATCAAGGGACACTGACACTCTTCCTTGTACAAAATACTTCATATAGAGACTTCACACATTTTTTATTGGCTGTTCCTCTTTCCCTAGAACTCTCCCCTTCCTCATTTCTGCCTCCTGGGTTCCTTGTATTCCTTCAAGTCTCAGGTAAAATTCCATCCTCTAGAAAAAGTCTTAGAAGCCTTTCATAACTGCTTAATACTAGAGCCTTCCTTCTATCCATTGTCTCCAAGTTACCGTTTTCTCGTATATTGTCTGTTCATAGAAATTTTCATGTTGTCTTTCCATTAGACTGGGAGATTCTTCAAAGCAGAAACTTCCTTTTGCCTTTCTTTGTAATCCCAGCACTTAGCAAAGTGACTGGCACATAACAAGTGCTTAATGAATGTTTATTAACTAAGTGAGTACACTCTCACTAATCTTTGATCTCTATTTGGTTGCTTTTCTAAAACAAGTAGCCCTATATCTTTCACATTCTTACAAAGCCCTCACATAATCTGTCCATTATTTTTGTGTATAAATCCATAGACCTCCTCCCTTTCTTGGTTAAACTCCTTGAGAAGGTCATCTCCAATTTGTACCACCATTTCTTTTCCCCACATTCTCTTTTCAACTCTCCATACTCTGCCTTTCATCCTCATAATTCAATTAAATTGAAAGTTACCAATGATCGATTCATTGTGAAATCTAATGGCCTTTTCTCAATTCTCATGTTTCTTGAGCTCTCTGATGTCTTTGACATTGTCAATCACTTTGTTCTCCCTTATACCCTCTTCTCTCTAGGTTTCCAAGATGCTACTTTGTCTTGATTTTTCTCCCTAATTATCTAAACACCCCTTCACAGTCTCATTGATGAATCTTCATGCATGTCATTGCCAATAAATGCGTGTGTCCCCTAAAGTTCTGTTCTGAGCCCTCTTCTCTTCTTCCTGTATACAGTTTTGCTTAGTGATCATATCAGTTCATTTCAATGCAAATGATGCTCAGATCTATTTATCTGGGCCTAAATTTTTCCCAAAACTCCAGTCAGACCTGAATCTCCAATTATTAGACAACTCAAACTAGATTTCCCCTAGGCATTTTAAATGTAATATGTCCACAGCTGAACTTTTCCAAACTTTCCCTTATATCTCCACTACTGTCAAAGGTATCTCCACACTCACAACTATCTAGGCTTACCATTTAGATGCTATCCCTGGCTCTTTACTCCCATATCCAATCAGTCACCAAGTATTGTCATTTTTACTTTCACAATGTCGCTTTTATGTACCCCTTTCTCTCCTCTAACATCGACATCAACCTGGTATAAATCTTTATCACCTCATTCTCTCATTATTGCAACAGAATGCTGGTCAGTCTCACTGCTTCAAGTCCCTTCCCACTCCAATTCATTGTCCACTTGGCTATCATTTGTTAACATTCCTCAAACATGGGTCTGACCATATTACTCCTTCCCCCACCCTTCAGTAAGCTCCAGTGGTTCCATCACCTCTAGGATCAAATATAACATTCTCTGTTTAGATTTTAAAGCTCTTCACAACCTGATCCCTTACTAGCTTTCCATTCTTCTTATATTTTTATCCCTCCTCCCTCCCTTACTCCCCATACTGGCGTATCATTATTCATGTCTTCTATTCATTCCTTGTTCTTTTAAAGTTTTCTTTCCTTAGTCATTTGACTATTTTGTAATATCCAAACATATGTGTTATATATTATTATGTATATATGTATGTGTGTTTAAATATACATATATGTGTATATGTATGTGTATATGTGTGTGTGTATAGAGAGAGACAAACTGACAGACAGAAAGACAGAGGCAAAATGTATAGGAAAGAAGTCAGAAAGACCTGGCATATGCTAGGTATTCTCCCTGGCATATACTATGTAGCCTTGCTCAAGTCACTAAAGATTTCAGTTATCTGGACAGCTCTCAAGATTATAAGGAAGAAGGCATCTGCATATACTGATAGAGGGAGTTTCCTGATTTTAGACATCATACATCAAGGACAGCATAGTTATTTGTTGTTTAATCCATTAGTCATGTCTGTCTCTGTGTTACCTTATCTAGAATTTTCATGGTGATGATGCTGGAGTGCTTTGCCATTCCCCTGTCTAACTCATTTTATAGATAATGAACTAAGAGAAACAGGGTTAAGTGATTGGCCCAGAGTCACACGGGTAGCAAATATATCCACTTCTTATCTCTACCATAGAGGTTCTCAGGAACTGAAAGAGGACCAAAGGAGATTAAATCATAATTATCATCCAAAATATCTATATAAATCCTAACAAATGTCAGGTTTTAGGAGAAATTTGCACATATTCTTTAACATTCCTAAAGTGAGGGGAGGAGCCAAGATGGCAGAGTAGAAAGACTCACGTATGCTAGCTCCAAATCCACAGCCCATAAATTTCCTGTAAAAAGAACTCCCCACAAATTCTGGAACACTGCAAGGCATGCAGAAACACAATGGAAAAGATTTCCATTCCAGAGAGCCCTGGAAAGCCATCCCCAGGGGTCCATTGCACTCCAGACAGTGGAGCCCACCCCTGCACTGCCCTAGCCACGCGGCCCAAGAGGAACAGATCCAAGCAGGCTTCAGGGACAGAATCTCTGGCGTCTGCCAAGGTTCCTCCACCCACAGGTGGTACAGGTCAGTAAGACAGACGTCTGGGCTGGCCGAGAGGGGAAAGGGGTGTCTCCGTGACTCGGGCCCCCTCGGGAGGCAGCGGCACAGGCAGCAGCGGAGGCAGCAGCAGACCAGAGGGCAAAATAAATATTGAAGGAATCCATCGATCACCGCCTGAAAGAGATCCAAAAAGAGAAACTCCTAGGAACATTGTGGTCAAATTCCAGAGTTCCCAGGTCAAGGAGAAAATATTACAAGCAGCTACAAAGAAACAATTCCAGAATTGTGGAAATAGAATCGGGACAACACAAGATCTAGCAGCTTCTACATTAAGGGATTGAAGGGCGTGGAATAGGATATTCCAGAAGTCAAAGGAACTAGGACTCAAACCAAGAATCACCTACCCAGCAAAACTGAGTATAATACTTCAGGGGAAAATATGGTCTTTCAATGAAACAGAGGACTTTCAAGCATTCTTGATGAAAAGACCAGAGCTGAGAAGAAAATTTGACTTTCAAACACAAGAATGAGAAGAAGCATGAAAAAGCAAACAGTAAAGGGAAGTCATAAGGGACTTACCAAAGGTGAACTGTTTACATTCCTACATGGAAAGATAATATTTGTAACTCTTAAAACATTTCAGTATCTGGGTAGTTGGTGGGACCACACACAGACGTACACACACACACAAACACACACACACACAAACACGTACATGTGTGCATGCACACACACATACATACATGCACGCATGCACAGAGACAGAGAGCACAGAGTGAATTGAATAGGATGGGACCATATCTTAAAAGAAATTAAGGTAAATGGTGTGAGAGAAATGTAGTGGGAGGGGAGAGGGTGAAATGGAATAGAGTAAATTATATCTCATTCAAGAGGCAAGCAGGAGACTTTTTAGTGGAGGGAAAAAGAGGAGAGCTGAGAAAAAAACATGAAGTTTACCCTCATCACATTCGACTAAAGGAAGGAGTAAAATGCACACTCATTTTTGTATGAAAACCTATCAGTACAGAAATATGGGGGAGAAGGAGACAAGCAGGGAAGGAGGGATGATGGAAGGGAAGGCAATGGAAAAAGGGAGCAATTTGGAGTCAACATTTGGGGAGGGACAGGATCAAAAGACAGAATAGAAACAATGGGGGGCACAATAGGATGGAGGGAAATAACAGTTAGTCTTACACAACATGACCGTTATCGAAGTGATTTGCAAAACTGAACAATTAGGGCCTATATTGAATTGCCTGCCTTCCCAAAGGGAATGGGTGGGGAGGGAGGGATGGGGAGAATTTGGAACTCAAAGTTTTCGGATCAACTGTTGAGTATTGTTGTTGCTACTAGGAAATAAGAAATACAGTTAATGGGGAATAGAAAGTCATCTGGCCCTACAGGACAAAAGAGAAGATGGGGACAAGAGAAGGGAGGGATGATAGAAGAGAGGGCAGATTGGTGATAGGGAAAATTAGAATGCTGAGTGTATTGGGGTGGGGGAAGGGGATAAATGGGGAGAAAATTTGGAACCCAAAATTTTGTGAAAATGAATGTAAAATGTTAAATAAATAAATTTATATTTAAAACAAAAAATATTCCTAAAGTGACATCTAAATATCAAGCAGATAAATATATATGCAGGTGATATTTCTTATATAATCTTTCCTTATTTTTTTCATCTTTTATTTTATAATCATTATTATAATGCATCATTTATAAATGTTATTTGGTAAATTGATTATATTTCCACTGAAAAATACGCATGGCCTTATTCAGGATGTGAACTTGCCTTATAAATAACTCAGAAATTTTGTGTGATATATCATTTCATTTTGAGGAATAATCATATATAACTAGGACTTTTACACCTAGGTTCATCTGTCCTTTTCTAGCTATCATCTACACAGGTGCACTCACACTCCAGTTTTTGTCCACCAATGCCCTTCCATCATGTGAGGCTCTAAATCATATAGTGCCACTGTCATCATTGTGACAATTACCATTCTATCCTTTCTATCTGTAAGTTTTATTATATTTTCAATGCTAGCATATTAGTTTTAAAAGAATCACAAAGATTGGTAGAGAGTAGTATAGTTATAGGATCACAGAGTTTAGATTTAGGGATGGAAAGAATCTTGGAAATCTTTGAATATTGCCCCCTCTTTTTATATGTAAGTAAACTGAGGCTATAAAAGTTAAGTCATTAGCCCAAGGACACAGTGATAGCAAATGTTTGAGGTAAAAAATTGGAACCCAGGTTTTCCTAACTCCAACTGTGACACTGTTTATTGCAATATGCACCCATTTACTATAATACCATTGCTACACTAATAAATAGAGTGATATTCTATTGGTAGGAATATTTTAAAGTATTTAATGTAAAATTGGTACTTGTTTCCCTGGATATTTCCCCCAGTAAGGCAGTAAAAAATAAGCATATCAGGAGTTACAAAAGCTTCATACATAGAAAAGGAAATGGATGCTGAGACAGTGGCACAAAAGAGGAAAACAAAGCATGCTGCTATTTTAATTATTTTTAATTAGCTTCAGTATCTAGCACATTGATGCCAGATAACCACAGGTTCAACTGAAATTGGCAACAGTTTTACTAGTGTGGAATTTTCTAAAGGATGAATTGTTATATGAGTGAGTTTTCATATTTTTTTTTTAAATATCTCAGGTCTGAATAAATATATCTACCACATAATGCATATGTGGTACCTTGTTTTACTTCAGCCTTGAGAATCAGATTAGAAAATATATTGTGTGGAGATGGAGTCCAGATGACAGAATGAGAACCAACTACTCACCTAAGCTCTTGGATAAAGTCCGTCAGATACCTCTTAAAAGAGAATTTGTTCAAACACAAGAATGAGAAGAAGCATGAAAAAGTAAACAGCAAAGAGAAGTCATGAGGGACTTACCTAAGTTGAACTGTTTACATTCCTACATGGAAAGACAATATTTGTAACTCTTGAAACTTTTCAGTATCTGAGTAGTTGGTGGGATTACACGTACATACACATACACACACATAAACACACGCACACACATGCACACACACGCACACACACATATACACATGCACGCACACACAGAAACAAAGAGCACAGAATGAATTGAACAGGATGGGATCATAGCTTAAAAAAATGAAGCAGTGAGAGAGAAATGTATTGGGAGAAGAGAGGGAGAAATGGAATGGGGCAAATTATCTCTCATAGAAAAAAAAACAGAGAGAATTTGACCAAATTTTGAAGGGTCAGAATCCAATAGGAGACAGACTGTGGCAGATTCACAGCCCAGGACAGATTGGAAGGTCAACAGGAAGGAACTGTTCCACAGGAATGGCGAAAGCATATAGCTCAGGATGTCCAGTAGCTGCAGAGTCTAGCAGGAAAGCCCCAGGGTGATCTGAGGCAGTGGCAGCAGCACAAAACAGCATTCTAGGGTGGGAGTCCAGCAAAGCTAGGTAAGTGAGAGCTGCTGAGCCCCAGGTATCTGCAGGGTCTGTTTCTGAGACTATGAACCTGCAAATTAAATGTCTGTAAGTCCTCTACTTGAACTTCCAGGAGCCAAAATATCAGAGTAATCTTGAAATGCTCTTTTCACCTCCCCTTGTGACCTTGAAAGAACCATAAAATATTTCCCTAGAAAAATCCTGGATCAGTGGAATCAGCAGAAGGGGCAAACAGTCTCATAGTACCTGAGGCTAGGAAAATAGCTAAGAGGGATTTCTCTTGCTGTGGCAGAGGACTGGAACTATCCCAGACAGTCCCACATCAGCAAACCAGGAGGAGATCCAGAGCCCCAGGGGTGTGGAGACCCACAACCAACAATATCAGGACCCCAGGCATGTCTCAGCACTCCAGGGGAAACAGGAAGCTATTAGGGCAGCCAGGATCACCAACCACTAAGCTCGCATCTGTTCTAGCTCAGCTGAGGAGATATCCTGTGACCAGGTGACCCTTCCCCCACACTTAACAAGCTAGCTCCAGGGCTAATCCAGGGAAACACACCCACACAAACATTCACCTCTACTTTCTCACACCAACCAGATCAGCACCAGGATGTTTAGCTTCTACCTGAAAGAACTAGAGGCCACAATACACAAAGTGTCATCATCATCAGTAAGAAGCAAAGCAGGAAGGAAAAGACCACAGTATCTATCTATGAGGACAAGGGCCAAAACACGAATACCAAAGAGGTCAGCTTCGAGACTGTACTCCCATCTGAAACTCCAGAAGGGACTATGAACTGGTAATATGCACAAAGAACACTTGAAAGAGCTGAAGAAGGAATAGAAGAAAACATGGCTAATGATTTTAAAAGTGTGAAAAAATGATTCACTGAAGAGAACAGCTCTTTAAAAAGGAAAATTGGACAAATGGGAAAAGGAAGCACAAAACCTAACTGTGAAAATTGGAAAAATGAACAAAGAAGTACAAAAACTAACTGGAGAAAATAATTCCTTAAAAGAAATAACTGGACAGAGGGAAAAGGAGCTGCAAAAGTTAACTGAAAAAAAAAAGCCCATTTGATAAAAATTCGAATTTGGCAAATAGAAGCTAATGACTCTGTGAGACCACAAGAATCAGGCAAACCAAATCTAAAGAATGAAAAGAGAGAGGAAAATGTAAAATACCTAATTGGAAAAACAAATGACCTGGAAAATAGATCCAGGAGAGAAAATCTAAGAAATATTGGCATGCAAGAAAACCATGATAAACAAAAAAGCTGGGACAGTATCTTCCAAGAAATTATCTAGGAAAACTGCCCCTAAGTCCTACATCCAGAGAGCAAAATAGTCATCAACAAAATACACTGTTCATCTGCCAAAAGGAATATCAGTGCCAAATTCCAGAACTATCAATTGAAGGAGAAAATACTACAGGCAGCCAGAAACAAACTATTCAAATATTGAGAAGTTACAGTCAGGAGCACACAGGACCTTGCAGTTTCTACATTAAAAGACTGAAGGAATTGGAATATGATGTTCTGTAAGGCAAAGGAGCTGGGACTACAACCAAGGATCAATTACCCAGCAAAGTTCAGCATAATATTTCAGGCAAGAAGATGGACATTCAGTGAAATAAGGGTTTACCAGACATCCCTGATTAAAAAGGTCAGAACTAAGTAGAAAATTTGATCTTCAAATGCAGGTCTTAAGAGAGGCATACAAAGGTAAACAAGGAAAAAGAAAAACATGTTACTCAGAATGGGCAAACTGTTTACTTCCCTATATGGGAAGATGATAAGAAGATCTATGGAGAAAATTTAATGGAGATACAATGGAATATACCTTTTTCTCAGCAGTCTATGGCACATATACAAAAATTGATCATGTACTAGCACATAAAAACCTCACAATCTGGTGAAGAAAGGCAGAGATAGTCAACACATCCTTCTCATATGATAATGCAATAAAAATTATATGTACTAAAAGGCCATGGTAAGATAGAACAAAAATTAATTGGAAACTAAATAATCTAATCCTAAAGAATGCGTGGGTTAAACAACAAATCATAAAAATAATCAACAACTTCATTCAAGAGAATGACAATAATGAGAAAATCTACCAAATCTCATGGGATACTGCAAAAGCAGTTCTTAGGGGAAACTTTATATCTTTGAATGCCTACATGAATAAAATAGAGAAAGAGGAGATCAATGAATTGGGCATGCAGCTGAAAAAGTTAGAAAAAGAACAAACTGAAAATTCCCAAGTAAATATCAAATTATTAATACTGAAAACCAAAGGAGAGAGTAATAAAATTTAAATAAAGACTATTGAACTAATAAATAAAATTAAGAGATGGTTTTATGAAAAAAAGAACAAGATTGATAAATCATAAATTTGATTAAAAAGAAAAAGAAAGAAGAAAACCAAATTACCAATATCAAAAATGAAAGGGGTGAACTCACCTACAGTGAGGAGGAAATTAAAGCAATAATTAGAAATTGTTTTGTGCAACTTTGTGTCCATAAATTTGACAATCTAAATGAGATAGATGATTATTTAAAAAAAAATAAATTGCCCAGATTAACAGAAGAGGAATTTGAATGCTTAAATAACCCCATCTCAGAAAAAGAAATTGAACAAGCCATCAATGAACTGCCAGGGAAAAAACTCCAGAGTAGGATGGATTTACAAGTGAATTCTATCAAACATTTAAAGAACAGTTAATTCCAATGCTACATAGACTATTTGGAAAAATTGGGGAAGGAGGAGTCCTCCAAAATTCTTTTTATCATACAAGTATGGTTTTGATACCTAAACAAGGAAGTGACAAAACAGAGAAAGAAAATTATAGACCAATTTCTCTAATGAATATAGATGCAAAAAAATTAAATAAGATGTTAGCAAAAAAGAATAAAGCAACTTGCCATGAGAATAATACATTATGATCAGGTAAGATTCATACCAGGAATGCAGGATTGGCTCGATAATTAGGAAAACTATTAGCATTATTGATCATATCAACAACAAAACTAACAGAAACCACATGATTATGTCAATAGATGCAGTAAAAGCTTTTGACATAATACAACACCCATTCCTATTAAAAACACTGGAAAGCATAGGAATAAAGGGAACTTTCCACAAAATGATAAGCAGTAACTACCTAAAACCTTCAGCAAGTATTTTATGCAATGGAGATAATCGAGTTACATTTCCAATAATATCAGGGGTGAAACAAGGACCACTATTATTCAATATGATACTAGAAATGTTAGCTGTAGCAACAATAGAAGAAAAAGTAATTGAAGGAATTAGAATAGGCAAAGGAGAAACTAAGTTGTCACTCTTTGCAGATGATATGATCATATACTTGGAGAATCCCAGAGATTAAAGTAAAAAACTACTTCAAATAATAAACTACTTTAGCAAAGTTGCAGGTCACAAAACAAACCCACAAAAATCTTCAGCATTTCCATGTGTTACTAACAAAGTTCAATAGCAAGAGACAGAAAGAGAAATTCCATTTAAAGCTAGGGTAGACTCTATAAAATATTTGGGAGTCTATCTGCCAAAACAAATCCAGGGACTATATGAATACAATTACAAAATAGTTTTCTCACAAATAAAATCAGATCTAAATAAATGGATAAATATCAGTTGCTCATGGGTTGGCCGAGCCACTATAATAAAAATGACAATTCTACCTACATTAATTTACTTATTCAGTACCATACCAATCAAACTATCAGATAATTATTTTCTAGAACTGGAAAAAATAATATCAAAATTAATCTGGAAGAACAAAGGTCCAGATTATCAATGGAAGTAATGAAAAGAAATTCTAGGGAAGGTGGCCTACCTCTATCAGATCTCAAATTGTATTGTAAAGCAGCAATTATCAAAACCACGTGGCACTGGCTAAGAAACAGAAGGGAAGACCTGTGGAATAGGTTAGATATGCAAGACACAGCAGTCAATGAATATAGCAATCTACTGTTTGATAAAACCAAGGACCCCAGCTTCTGGGATAAAAACTCATTGTTGGACAAAAATTGTTGGGAAAACTGGATAACAGTTTGGCAGAAACTAGGCATAGACCAATGCTTGACACTGTACACAAGAATAAAGTCCAAATGGGTATACGATCTTGGTATAAAGATCAATACTATAAACAAGTTAGTGGCTCAAGATACAATGTATTTATCAGATTTATGTAGAAGGAAAGAATTTTTTACTAAACAAGGGAAAGAAAGCATTATGTAGTGCAAAATGGATAATTTGGATTACATTAAACTTAAAGCTTTTTGCACAACCAAACCCAATGCAACCAAGATTAAGATGGAAGCAGAAAACTAGGAAAGAATTTTTGCAACTAATGCCTGTGATAATAACCTCATTTCTAAAATATATAGAGAACTGAGTCAAATGTTCAAGAATAAAAATCATTCCCTAGTTGATCAGTGGTCAAAGGATATGAAGAGGCAGTTTTCAGAGGAAGAAATTAAAGGTATTTATAGTCATATGAAAAAATGCTCTAAATCACTATTGATTAGAGACATGAAAAGCAAAACAACTCTGAGATATCACATCATACCTATTAGAGTGGGTAACATGTTAGAACAGGAAGATGATAAATGTTGGAGAAGATGTGGAAGAGTTACAATACTAATTCAATGTTGGTGGAGCCGTGAGCTGATTCAACCATTCCGGACAGTAATTTGGAAGTATGCCCAAAGGGCTACAAAAATGTGCTTGCCCTTTGACCCAGCAATATCACTTCTAGGACTGTATCCCAAAGAGATCATAAAAATGTGAAAGAGTCCCACATGTACAAAAATATTTGTAGCAACACTCTTTCTGGTGGCCAAATACTGGAAATCAAGGGGATGCCTATCAATTGGGGAATGACTGAATAAATTGTGGTTTCTGACTATAATGGAATACTATTGTGCTATAAGAAATGATGAATAGGAAGACTTCAGAGAGGCCTGAAAGGCTTATATGATCTGATGCTGAGTGAATGAAGAAGAACCAGGAGAACTTTGTACACGGCAACAACCACAGTGTGAGAGGATTTTTTTCCGGTAGACTTAGAACTTCATTGTAATACAAGGACTTAAAAAATTCCCAATGGTCTTTTAAGGAAAAATGCCTTCCACATCCAGAGAAAGAACTATGGAATTCCATCGCAGAATGTAGCAGATCATTTTCTTTTGTATTACGGTTCAGTTTGTTTCATGATTTGTCTCATTCATTTTAATTCTTCTATGCAACCTAAGATGAAGGTATGTTTAATGGGAATGTATGTGTAGAACCTACGTAAAATCTTATGTCGTCTTGGAGAGGGAGTAGGGAAGTAAGCAGGAAGGAGGGGGCGGGAGGGAAAAAATCTAAGTTATATGGAAGTGATTGTAGAACACGGAAAATAAAACAATAATAAAAAAAAAACATATTTTGTGGAGATCACATGATTTTGGATCATAGGATTTGTTATTAGAATGTACTTTAGAGGTCATGACCATTTTGCAGATGAGAAAATTGAGCCCAGAGTGATAAAGTGACATGTCCAACACAAACTTCATAAGCTTTCTGTACTCTTTGCTCCCCAGCATTCATACAATGTATACTGCAGAGAATACCTTCTCTCAGTGGTCACCTCTTCAGATTCTTAGTTACTTCAAGGCTTCAACTCAGCTAATTTAGTGGAAAACATTTCTTGATCCCCTTAATTAATGCTCTGTCTCTCTTTCCTCAAATAATCTTGTACTTTTTTATCTAGGAAAATATTTCCTTTTACTTGTGTCTCATTAAGGGAGAGACTAATTTTTGCTTTGTCTTTATATACTTAGTACCTAGTACAGCACCTTTCACGTAGTAGTCACTTCAAATATTTATGGAATGAATGAATGAGTTGATTTTTTCCAGTTTTTGTATTAAGCGTTCCTGTCCTGTCTTGTACTTCTCCTTCGTGTTAATTATGCGTTCATCTACGTAAGGTCAATATGGGAGATTGCAATGTTAAGGTTAAATATTATTTCAATGTCAATTATAACTTTCATAAGAGTGTCAGTAGAAATTCCAAATCCATATTAAGATGTATTCAAATAATATTAACTTCTGAGACTCTTGAGTGATCCAGGCAAGAAAAAGGAAACCATCTGACCTTATCCTAAAGAAATAGTTATCTAAAATTTAAATCAGTTATTTTTCAAATAATTGAAATTGAAGTTTTCACAGGACCAAAATAATGCAACTAGAACAAGATAGAAGCAATTAGGAAAACCTATCTTTGTAATACATGTCATTCTTAAGAATATGATATTCAAAATACATGAGGAACTTAGACAAATAGATATTTAAAAGCCATGCCAAACGTCAAAGCACACAAACACACAATAATGATAATAATTAATAATAATTCTCAAAAGAACTGCAAACTAATAAAAAACCTAAGATTGCATCAAATTGTTAAAAATTGAACAGCTCCAAGTCACAATGAATCTATTTCACCTCACATCCAGTAAATTTGAAAAGATAACAAAAGATGTAAATAGTCATTATTAGGAAAGTTGTGGAGAGAAAGTGACATTAATACATTATTTGTGAAGTCAAGCATTATCCAACTAGTCAGGAAAGTAATTTGGAATTAGGCTAAAAAAACAGTGAATAAAATGGCTATATTCTTCAACCCAAAGATTCCAATACTAGATTATATTTGATTCTAAGTAGATAAAAGACAGAAAAAATACACCAAAATACAAGGGAATTTTTTTATTAGTAACAAAGAACTAGAAACAAAGTGGATGACTCATTGGGGATTTAATGTTTTTTTTTTCTAAATTCTGATATATGAATGCAGTGGAATATCACTAAAACATAGTTAAAAGCAAAAGTATAGAGAAGCATGGAAACTACAACCTAATATCGCTATACTGTAAGAAACAATAGGAAATATTTTGGATATGGTCATTATGGTATTTATTTCAATTGGTTGTGCTTATATGATACATTTTATATATTTTCTCATTTCTTTCATCTCTTTCTTCCTAATGGAGAGTGTGGGAAAAGAAAAAAATGAGTGCCTGAAAATTTTAAAAAATAAGTTGTACAAAAAGAAACAGTGATTCTGAAAAAATGCAGAGAAAGAGCCATATAAACTGATGTAAAGTAAAATTAAACAGAAATTAGTAAAATATATGTGCAATAACTGCAACAATGTAAATGCATGGAATGACAAAAACAGATCAGAATTTAATAATACAATGAAATTCTAATGACAAAACTTGATCTCAAATAAAAGATTTACCTGCTTTGCAGAATGCATAGACTATGAACATGGAACACTTCATATAATTTCAGGCTTGACTGATATTTTAATTAGTTTTGAAGAACTATTTGTGGAAGGGTGTTGCTTTTTTATATTTTTTTACATTTTTATTATGTTTTATATTTTACATATTTCTTTGTTTGAAGGGATGGCTCTCTGGAATAAGGAAGGAAAAATATATTGGGAAATGAAGGTAATATAAAACAAAAGATATAAATAAAATTATTTTAAAATCCAATAATTTTGCTAGTTGGTAGTTTTGATAAAACAGAATAATTTTAAAATAATGGGGAAATGCTTACATATGTTTACATGGTGTTCAACAATTACAAAGCACTGTATATGTATTATTTAATTCGATATTTACAATACGCCTTTGGCTTAGATAATGCGGGTATTTTTAATCTCTATTTTTCAGACAAGGAAACTGAGGTTAAGAAAATGTACACAATGTCCATAATCATACAGTAAATGAGTGGCACCCTGAGACATAGGGAACTAGTCCTCTGATTTTAAGTCATATGCTTTTCCCTCTCTACCATTGTCCATTTCATTTGGAACTTAAAATTTTGCTGGTGTGATTCATTCAAGTTATCATTGTTCCCAATTACTATAAATTAGAATTAATTATATCTGGTTGGGGGAGGAGAGTTGTCTCAAATGTTTAAGAAACAAATACTTTGTCTTATCTTTTCTGTTTTCTCTTGCCATTTATCTAACTGAAAACATGGCTCAAAAAGGAACATAAATTCTGGTATACAACTGAACTTCAAAAACCCAATCTCCCAAAATTGAAAGCATATAGAAAATTCAAAAAAAGTTCACATAATATATGTGAGACATGTTTACTTGAATAATTAGCAGAGGATTCTTAGATTGTTGATTCAAAAGACCTTCTTTGCCTGAACTCCCAAAATAATTAGCGTAAGCAAGGGTCTGGATACAATTAAACATCAAGAGTCAAGAGATGGTCATGAATCTTCTCTTTTCTTTGACCTATGTATATCATTCATGGGGTATTCATTTACGGTCAGTGAATAAAGAGCAGAATTGGAGCTGGGTCCATTCAAACAAAAAGAGTTTTAAGGAAAGGTCAGGGATGACTGATGTTTACTTTGCTGTTTAGATTGGCTGCACACAGAATAAAAGCCCTTGAAACGTCCTTATTACTTGAGCTGCTTTGGAAAAATACAGCAGCATCAACAGTAAAGTTTAGAAAATATATGTAAACATGAAAATGTCTTATAGTCAATGAGCTAAAAAAATTAATTTTTAAAATAAAGTTAGCAATGGAAGGTCTTCAATGAAATACAAACAAAACCTAAATCACATTTGGTTATTTACTGTAGTTAAAAAGAAATTTTCGTGCTTTAGCAGCTTTGACATAAAATTTGTTTTCCAGAAGCAAATCTAGGTGATCTCATTAGCTCCCATGAGTTCAATTATCATCTCTCTTCACATGACTCCCAAATCTAATTATCTAGGTCTTATCTCTCTCCTGAGCCTCAATCTCACATCACCAACTGCCTCCCAGACATCTTCACTCAGATGTCCCATAGGCATCTTGAACTTACTGTGTTCTCAAAACAAAACTCATTACCTTCCCCCCAAACATATTATTCTTCCTAAATTCCCTATTTCTGCCAAAGGATGTGCTATCCTTCCACTCAGAGTCCCAACCTCAGAGTAATTTTGCCTTTTCATTGTCCTTAGCTTACTCTATCGTCAGTTGCCAAGACTTGAGATTCTTCTTCCACCTTTCTTGTATTCATCCCTTCTCTCCATGCACAACCCAAACTTAAAGTACTCACCATCTTTTGCCTGGCCTACCACACTGATTCAATTATCTCCCCACCTCCAGTCTCTCCCCTCTTTAACTTCTTCTCCCCACAACTTCTGAACTAATATTCCTGATATCACCTAATTCCTAATATCACCCCTCTGCTTAAGAAGAATGAGTGGTTCACTGTTACCTCTACATAAAATATATTTTTTCTGTAATGTAAAGCCCTTCCGGACTGATCTCAAATTCCTCTTCCTTTCGCTTTCTATTGTAACCCACGTCCCAAAGTACATTGCAGTGGGACTCTCTCCTCATTGGTGCACACACACACACACACACACACACAGACTCTAGAGTCAGGACAGAGTTGTTGAGTGTAAGAGAGAGGAGAAGTTTGCTTTGTCTGAGATCTTGACCTTTTATAATCTTTAGACCTTGAAGTTTCTTGTAGTTCTTAGGTGATTTGGGGCTTTTGGCTCTTCTGGCTTCCAGCTTTGAGAGAGAAGATGGATGATACCAATCATAATTCAGGTTGCTGAAGAGAAAACAAGACTCTGAGAAGAAGTCCACATCACAGGAAATGGTGGACTCCATCATATTCTTCTCCACAGTTTACTATACTAGAGATTTCAGAGAACATTCAATGGGATAAGATCTAAGATAATCTCTCTTGGTTGAGCTGTTATATTGCTTCCAATGGGAAAGTCCCTTCACTCTAAGTTGTCTACTATATAATTCCATGTATAATTTCTCTGATTTATTTTTTACTCTATACTTAGATAAATGTGTTTCTTGGCTATTGACTATTTAGCTATTTGCTTAGAGTTTTCCTTTCCCCTAATTAATGGTGATCCAAAGTTTATCTTGGACCTGAAAACCACATCTTCCAGGCTAACAATATTTAATGGAACAGATAGATATAATTCTAGCCTGAAATCCCCTTTTTATGAGGAGAACAGAATGACCAAGCTTTTGACCTCAACCTCCTGCTTCCCCTCTTGGCAGGAATTAAAGTCTCCCTTGAAGAAGGATGGGGGAAGAAAAGATTAGCGATTCTTTCTCCCTTAGAGCTACACAATGACACTCCTCTGCTATAAGCAGGGCATGGCCTTCACCATATTATGTTCCAGTTATACTGAACTAATTTACCTTCCCTACATACCGCATTCATTGCTAGCCTCTGTACTTTTGCTCAGGCTTTGTCCTATTTCTGTCATGACTCTAACACCGTCCCACCACTTTTCCATTCCCTCTCCTCTCTATCTTCTTTCAAAAGGCAACTCAGGGGTCATTTCCTCCCAATTCCCTTTGGGGATTTGGCCAGCTAGTAGCACTTTCCAGTCCTGTTGTGGCTTGGGCCTGACTTGGGCTGCTCTAGAGCTCCAAGTTTGAAATTGTAAGAAAATGTAACTGAGGTTACATTTGTAGACAATTTAACAATTATCTTCAAAATGTTTCTTATCCATAGTTGGAAAAGAATCAATTGAGTTAGATGCAGTTTCCCTGTCTTTGTACTGGAGTTCCAGTCTCTTCATATTCTGTTTTTTACACTTAGGCCACAAAAAAGCTTGTTCAATATTCAAACCTTTGTACCCATGAGGCCACCTGATTCTCAAAAATACTTTTAAAGGAAAAACTAGTCTTATCTCTGTGGGGTAGGGTCATAGTATATTGTTTCTATGAACACAGCCCCACCCCATGCTAAAATATTTTGCATTCATTATGAATGTGTATATATATATGTATGTATGTGCATATATGTGTGTATGTATGTATATGAATGTGTATATATGTATGTATGTGCACATATGTGTGCATGTATGTATATGTATGTGTATATGTATATTCTTCTGTATTTTCCACCTGTGGGAGAAAATTAGAGTCTCTAGACTATTCATTTTTGACTGTGTATCAGCAGCACCAAGCACATACTGAGGGCTCAAAAATACTTGTTAAATTGAATTGAATTGAAGAAAATAGGAAGGAAGAAAGGCTTAGAATGCAGCGATGTTTGCTGTCTTTTGAGTTTTTAAAAAAGAGATAAAAAGCAAATATCAACGGTTTTCATATATCTTAATGAAATTGATTTGAAAGGACAAGGCAGAATATACCTGTCTAAAGCTTGTTTCATCTATTCATTTGATGAGTTTACCTTTTGCAAAAAGATAGCAATATCTTTTGATTGATTCAAAAAGTAGGAAAGACTCTTCTCCTTTCTGTCTCTCTCCTTCACCTCCTCTTTATTTTTGTCTCTCTGTCTCTTTTTCTTGCTCTTCTTTCTCTTCCCTTCTCTCCTCCTCACACCTGGGGAACTTAGGATACTTTTACACATGGAAAGTGATCTCACATTTAATGTATTAACCCGAAAATAAATAGAAACAATTATCTTCTTAAATAATTTAATTAATAAATTCAAATTTTTTGTTGTGTAGAAATATGATATTAAGTTATCTCAGCTTTTTAGATAATTTACTCCTAAATCTTCTCCTAGAAGTCACTCCTTTCTCCCTCCACCAGTGTTCCATTATATGTTAAGTGAACCTAAGAACTTTAATGACAAATATACCTCAATTATGATTCAACTCACCACCATCACCACCACATCCCAACCAGAAGTCGACAATAAATCTTTCTAGTAATTTATGTATTGATGCCATGAATATGGTATCTTGAAAAATAAAAACCTTTTTAAAAAGCTTATTTTGAATTTTATACAAAATCTCTTTGCTGAATCTCTCCACTTTTGCCCCCTTGGTCATCCCTTCCTCTGAAAAAAAGAGAACTTCATTTGGTACAACAACAAGCTCTGATTGTCTAGCTGGCTTGACTTGAATCAAATCATTTTTGACATAGTTCAAATTCTCAGGAACCTATCTGTAGCCAATTCAAACAAATAAACACTCAAATAGGAAAAGTAGAAAGAAGTCCTGCTGTCTTATATTTCACTTAATAGTTGTTTTCCTGATGTACTCTAGAAGAGTTTTTGCAAGGACAGTATGTATTTTGTGGTTATGTCAAAATGTCAATTCAAAATCTATCAGTTTTAGTAGGAAAGTAATGCGTTGTCGTAAATGCAACCTAAAAGCCTGTAGTCGGCCTGGCACCCAGAGGAGACAGAGAACATCCCCTATTGTCTTCAGATACTATTAGTTATTATTTATAAGGTTCAATAAAAAAAATTTGTATGACATTCATGTGAATTTCTTACAGGGAATATTCTTTTTTATCAATGGTATCTAAAACAGACCATTGTAGCCAAGAATATTTTTATTTAAATTGCTGAATTATATTTCTAAGGCTGGTTGTTCTAAATAGAGGATTCTAAATATTGATAAGATTCACTTGATGCTTTTGCTTCTATATAAATGACTTAGAGAAAACCAGAAAATATCAAAAATAACATAAAACATTTCTCCCACTGTGCTATAAATACATTTCATTCAAACCTTGTGTGAATACTCCTTCCTCTCCTCAGTCTCTGTACCCTTAAGACTAGGAGTATGTCAAAACTTTGATTGCCAAATTAGTACCAATTTAGTGCAATTTAAAGATATGTAATCTTGTATAAGAGAATACAAGCTGGGCTTTTATCTTGTGACATTTACAGATGCTTCATTCGTTTTTATTGCTTTGCTATTGAGGGGATGGTAAACATCTTTTTTCAAATATCAATGAGATTCTCTGGTTAAAAAAAGAAAGACTTTTTGTCAGTATTTCTTGGACTGGTATGTATTCATCTTTCAAAAAGCAAAAGAATTATGAGCTAGCCGAACAGATCAATTTATTGCCAGTAAATAAAATTGTGAGATTCTATCCATAATGATGGCTGCAAGATGTGATGAGAGTATTACAAATGATTCTTCTAAATGTAAGTTTTCTTTTCAAATAAACTGTAAAAAAGTTTTCTGACAAGAGTTGGGAGTAGTAAATTATTAAAAAGAATGGAAATTCCAAAACAGATGGAGCCTTTTCCTAGAGCTCTCTCAAATAATTTGGGAGAAAGTTTTTGTTACCTCCTTTTTTTCATTTTCTTTTCCCATAGTATAATACCACCTTGCAACTTTATATAGATTTCTACTTTTATTTCTCATTTGGTGTTCATACCTCATAACTAGTACAGAGATTAGGAAACTGAGTCACAGAGTATGAACTCAACGCAACAACAAAGCAAAATCAAGACCAGACAAGATTACACAAAAGGATATGGTGATATTTGGTTATTACCAGGAAAATAAGAAACAAAAACATTGGCTTTTCCATTGCCAGAGTATAACTTCTGTTCTCACAGTTCTTGTCCTATACAGAGTACAAAGGAAGCATTTTTAATGCCATATACTTGATATAAGGGGGAAAAAATCTGTGACCATGACCAGGGTGACTCAGCTGGGTACCCACACAGGGGTCATGACCTTTAATGACTGTGATCTCAAAACAAGGATCTGCCTCAACCAAAGCTATAAGAGGGGAAATATGGAGAAAGTGCTATTATTTGGGCTTGTTGACTTAGTTATGTTTGACTACTGTCTGTCTTCTACTGCCATCCAGGAACTTCCACCAAGAGATTTGTACAGCATTAACTTCATCAGTTACATATAGAAGAGAAGCTTATAACACGGGGAATCTTTCACTAACCATCACTGGTAGAGAAACCAGAGAGGGAGAGAGAATAAGCATTTATTAAGCACCTACCATGTGTCAATCATTGTGCTAAGTACTTTACAATGATCTCCTTTGATCTCATGATGTATGTGCAATTATCTTCATTTTGCAGTTCAGAAAACTGAGGCAGGGACAGGAAAAGTAATTTGTCTGGGGTCATATGACTAGTTAAATGTCTAAGGCCCGATTTGAACTATAGTCTTCCTGGATCCAAGCCCCACATTTTCCCAGTTTTCTTACTAGTTTTCCCCACTTTCTACCTGGCTCAAGGGGGAAAAAGAAATAAATAAACATGAAACAAGCATTTAATATGACAAAGAAATCGGATACGTTAAGAAACCTCCAAAAAAATAGAAACTCCAGAATAAGCACATAATTTGTCAATTAAAGACAAAGAAAAGATCCCATGGCTGAGATCAGTGTTAGATAACACATATCAGGGAGAAGACTTGAGTCAGACTATCCCAGATCATAGATAATTAGACCTAATTTTATTTCTTTTTGTCCCTTCCTTTTTTCATTTTAGGAAGAAAGTGAAGGGCAAAGGGAGAATGCACTATAATAGTACATGATGAAGAGAAAAAGCAACCTAACAATCTCTACCATGAATGTGTATAAGATGAACTCAGCCATGCTTCGAAGGATAGGAACTCAAAATATATCATTTATAAGAAACCTATTTATAATATTCATGTGGTTGAAATGAGGAAGTGAAGTAAAATTCATTATTCTACAATTGGATTCAGAAAATCAGGAGTGGTAATCATGATCTCATAAAAGGCAACAGTAAGAAGCAGGAAGGATGAAAAAGAAACAGAGAAACTATATTTTGCTCAAAGGCGCACCACAGATGATGAAAAAAGAGCAATGTTAAACATATGTGAACTAAAGAATGTAGCATTGAGCACTTAAAGGAAATGCTGTCCTAATGATAGAGTAAATATATATCTATTTAACTATATAACTACACAACTATACAGAATATATATATATATATATATATATATATATTCATTCATTTATTTATTTATTTTATAGGTAAAATCGATAGCAGCTTTATAACCCACTATGTCATGTTCAGACCTAGACAAATCTAAGAGAAAAAATGATAATAAGATTAAAGAAAATATTTAAAACATCAAATATGATAGACTTTTGGCAATCACCTAATAGGAATAATGAGCAATACGTGTATGTATATATATATATATATATATATTTAGAGTTAGGGTTAGTGTATATGTATATAAATACATGTTTCTGTATGCACATATTTTTTCAGCTATGAATAGTATATTTGCAAAAATTTATCATGTGCTAGGCCATAAAGAATGCATCAGTAAATGCAGAACAGCAGGTACATTAAACACATCATTTATTGATGACAAGGTAAAAAAAGATATAGAAAACTATGAAGAAGGTAAATAAAACCTAACTTAATCATACAATTTAATCTTGAGTAATACATGGGTCCTGAGGGTTTATACCACATACCACAATAAATTAAAATGGAAAAAGTACCTGAAAATAAAAGGTCATATCATATAATAATTAGAAGCAAAGTAGATTAAGTATCTTGGAAGAGAGTTTGTAACCAAACAAGTCATAGAGATAATCATGAAAGACAAAAAAAGGTAATTTTGATTACATGGAATTGAAGAGCTTTTACACAAACAAAATTAAGAAATTGAGATAAGAAACAAAAAAAAATTATTGTAGTACATATGTAGGAAAGATTCACAAATATGTATCTGAAAAAAGTTATCCACTATATGTGTTATAAAAGGATATACACATAACCTCAAAAAAAAATTATAAATTCTTAATGATGGGAAATACTGTTCTAAAATATAACAGATAAGTATATGAAATAAAATCTTATCCAGTAAATTGATGAAAATGATAAATAATACATGGGAATGGTCAACTTGTATAAGGTTCCATGAGAAAAAGGTACACTTTCTGACTCCCTTCAAGTGAATGGGTGAAACTGATTCTTGCTGACAATATCCATTTCCCCCCAGTGAAACTAGTGCAAGGCAAGACCTTCTCTAGAGGGCCTCTCTACTCCACTAACTTTTCCTCACCTCAGGGAATGGATAAAAAACAGTGACCTAAGGTGTGAAGAAATTTCTCAGCTATGACATCAAATGACTAAATTTAGCCTAGGGCTAAGGTGTCAACTTCAGCTCTCTGCAAAGTTAGTAATGAAATCATAAGGATCCAAGCCCCTTGGCAAATATTTTGATCACTGGACTAAATTGTACATTTTTGAGCCAAATTAATTTGGTGTATTCAGTTATCCACAAGGTCTCTGACCTGCTCCTCCTCATAACACCATCGATAGAGCAAACACTAACTCAAGACACAATTAAAATGATCACATCTTTTTCTAGAAAACTATAATTTTAAAATATGTGACCAATACACACACTATATAGTAGCAGAGAAATACTTTTTATAATAAACCATGCCATCATGTTGCATGTTGCAATAAAATAAGAGAAAGAAATGGAGAGTAAATGCACCATTTTTACAGTAGTTTTTCTATGTAGGCTCGATTCAATTACTTGCTACTGAATTCTTTTAATAAGCTGAGTATGTAGGTAAGTAAAGGAAAAGACTGCAGTCTCTTCAAGGCTTAAATTTATTCCCTGGAAAAGTAACTCCACTTACATCTGCTACTGCTGCTGAATCTCTCCAAATTTTTTTCCCAGTTTTTTTTTTAAACTACTACTGCAGAAAAAAATAAAAGTCGCTGTAGAATCCTAGTCCCTACAGATTCTGTCTTACTGCTCTGAGAAGAAATACAGTTCTCAGGTTTGTTGTTATTGTTTTCAACCGGTTTATCCACATCACCCTGCAAAACTGTTACCTTAAGCCCTGCCTGAATAACCACTAGATTCCTCTCTGTGACTTGGAAGGTTTTAGTCCTGTATAAAATCATCTGCGATAAATTTGGCATGTGGAATCAAGCTATATTGCATCAAAATCTACAAGAGACTTTAACATATAAGGATGATTAAGTCAGCTACCTAGTGGATTACTTTAGATTGCTATCAACAATACATTAATAGATATCTGATAATGCAAAGTTTCTCTTGACACATTGTTTCAAATGTTGTAGTAGTAAATGCATATCTTTATAAAACAAGCAAATATGCATAATACCAAGCAAAATTAGATCTGCAATAACATGATTAGTCCTATGAAATAAAATATACAAAACAATAACATAGATGAAGATTTTAAAAAACTGCATGATTAACAGATTCAAGTAGCTATAATACATGCAAAATGTCAATAGAAAATAGATAAACAAGACTGATAAAAGTAATAAAACAGAAGTCTATTTAAATATGAAGTAATTAGGATGCATATCAGTGATCAAAGTCTTATTCAAGGCACACAAATGGATGAACTTAAGCATTATTATTTTGTCATCTTTATAATTATTTGACCAACTTCATTTAGGACAATGAAACATACTGTGATCAATGATTAAATAGTCCTAACTCTTCAACCACCTACTGACCTGTGTGTCCCTCTACCTATTGTTGTGTTCATCCTTCAATGCCAAAGAAGGTCATTCCATCAGAGAAATGATGACATGATTTGCAGTTGACTTTGTTTTGAGTGAGGGAAGGCTGTGCAGGTCACCAGCCTCACTTCTCCTCCAGAGACATCTGAATCCAGTGACCAGATATTCATCAGGATGACTAGAGATGACCGAGTATGCACTGGGAAACTTTGACCCCTTTAGGCCAAAGTGTTTGCAGGTACTCACTTAGTGTAAGGCAACACCCATTCATTGAATAGGCCTGTTTAAGAAGTAGTCGGGGCATGGCCCCTTTAAAGAGGCAAAGAAAAAGAGACATCAAGCTGGGAGGGAAACAGCAACATTTACTACTGTAATCACTCTAAAGCTAGGAGGGTCCAGAAGAGCCCTTAGGGTGGGGCCCATTGGTGTTCCAGATTCAGAGTACAGTAGGTTTAAGGTTTTGGGAACTAGAAGGGAACAGAAGGGGAGGGGCCAGTAAAACCCAAGTCAACTGAACATCCTTTGGCCATCCAATTTTACCTTCCTTTGGAGAGGAGAAGGAAGGGGAGGGCAAGGCAGACAAGGGAGGAGGAGTTGAGTTACCCAGCTAACTGAGTCCCCATTTAGCCAGCTGTGTCTACTCACAGGATCGTGTTTGTCCTTCATTGCCCAAGAAGATTATGCCATCGTAGAAATAATAACATGACTTGCAGTTGACTTTGTTTTGAGTGAGAGAGGGCTGTGCAGGTCACCAGCCTCACTCCTCCTCCAGAGCCATGTGAATCCTGTGACCAGATAATCATCAAGATGAATGGAGATGACCCAGGATGCATTGGTAGACCTTGGGCCCTTTAGGCCAAGATCTTGCTCTTCTGAACCCTCCTGGCATAAAAGTGATTATCAATAGTAACTGTTACTGTTTCCCTCCCAGCCTGATGTCTTTGTTTTCTTGGCCTCATTAAAGGGGCTATGCCCTGGCTACTTCTTAAACATACCTATTCACTGGATGAGAGTAACCCTCTACCTATGCTAGTTGATGGAATGGGATAGCCATATCTCCTTATCTTCAACAGAAATAGCCGAATCTAAATTTATAGGACGTTGAAGCTTTCTGAGGGGATATGCCTGTACTTTAGAAATCTCTACAGAATTAGAGAAATGCACTCTAAAGCAACTCTGAGGTTCTACTTCACATCCATTGGACAGGCAAAGTTCACACACACACACACACACACACACACAAACACACACCCAACAAAGGAAAAAAGACAATAGTTGGAAAGGAAAATAGGTTTACATGTACTGTTTGTGAGTTGTAAATTGTTCCAGCCATTCTGGGAAACAGTTTGTAACTGTGACCAAAAAGTCACCAAATTGAACATACCTTTGATACAGGAATATCACTGTTACAATAGTTGAAAAAAATCGAGAAAGGAAGGAGATAAATATTTATTTAATTCTGATAATGTGATAGACAATACGCTAAGCACTGGCGATACAAATACAAGGGAAAATAATGACAGTACCTGGTTTCAAGGATTTTACTTTCAATGGGGGAAGAACACACATAAAAGGAAGCTAAAAACTGTTCCCAGATTAGGTCCTAGACATAGAAGGAAATTGCAAGATGAAACAATAGTAGAAGGAGCTTGTTTTAGAGTTCAGAAAAAGTCAAGAACAAGACATAGAGAGGAAAGAAGATGAGATGTACTAGGTCAAGCACACTTATAGAAACTTTTTAATTTTTAATGGGAAATAACTGGAAAATAAGCAGGTGTCCATAATCTATAGAATGGCTAAACTGATTATGGAATGTGAATGCGATCGTATGTTATTGTTCCATAAAAAAATGATTAAAGGTACAGTTTCAATGGAACATGGGAAGACATAGGAACTGATGCAAAGTGAAGTAAGCAGAACAAGGAAAAAATATTATACAATAAAAATGGTACAATAAAATGAGATTGGTCAATTACAGTTACAAAGGACTGAGGATGAAGTATGTTACCTCCTGCCAAAGGGGCAATTGACTAAAGATGCTAAATGAGACATATATTTTTGGACACAGCTACTATAAGAAATTGTTTTATTTGACTACTCAGTTTTTCTACAAATTATTTTTTTCCTTATTCTCAATTTGAAAGCAGTCGTTAGGAGGGAGAGAAGAATTAGGGCTATCTTAATAAAGAAGAAGATAAAATAAAGAAAAGGTCATTGAATTGTTTTTAAATGCATAGATGAGAAGAGAAGGAAATCCATGAAGAATCAAAAACAAGTGGAATTCCTTTGAAAGCTGCATCTTGAATTCATCATATTAAGATGGAAGAGAAGGAAGAGATATGTAGTTTACTGTGTAATTCTCTTTCCATGTTCCACTATGCACAGGAAAATATTAAATTAGAAAAATAATCAAATAAACAGAAGAGGCAGAAAAATGAATGGGTTGAATTAGATAACTTCTAAATTTCCTTTCATTCTTCAATTTATGATCCCTGCTTCTTATGCACTAAGCTATAGTCACCAATGCAAAAGCAACCTCAACAAATAATAAAATCATCCAATAAATTCTTAAAATGAAACATAAATACTAGAGGCATTAGGAAATAAGAGTATCTCACAACATAACTGAGCTCTTCCTATAAATCACAACTAAATTGTGTCTGCTGATAGAAACAACAGCATTTTAGTGACATGAAACTACAACACAGTTGAAGGGGATTTTTTTCCTACCCATTAGATAATGTGGTATTTCAGATCCATTACCACAAATGGCCAAAAGCATGTAAAAGTTGGGATCTGTATTCTCTAAACTGTACTAAAAGGCACACTTCAATTTGTGCCTTCACATATGTACCTTCAACTTTTTCAGATGCAAAAAGACAAGAGCAAATTTCCTTTCCTTAAATGACACTGGAAGCCACTGCATTCAGAAGATCACTTCAAGAATTGTTCGCTTTGTGAACATGGACATTATTACTGACTGAACAGTTTAACAGCTATAATCAGAAAAGTCGTTTTGGAGCTATCTCCCTTTTCCTACTTCTAAGGGAAATCATTTGCAGCTTTCTTCAGGGCAATGCTTATCAACCAAATGCTCAAGTTCATCTTCAAATGTTCCAGACCAAATGTACTGTAATAGTGATAACTGGTCTTTCAATACTCCCATCTTTTTGCAAAATGCTGTACATCTTCTCGTTTATTTTCATTTTCACTAGGTAGAGGCTAAAAATTCAATGAACACACATGGATGTTCTACATATCATCAAAAATATTTTTATTAATCATATTTCAATATTTCTAAGACCTTCTTGAGCAAAAAAAAAAAAAAACCACTAAGCTTTCTACTCTTGTGCCAATCTTTGTTTCTAAATTTCAAATATTCAAAATAAAATGGGCAAGGCAATTTATAAAGATAGTTTTTCTTTATTGAAAGCTTTTAAAAGCCCAGTAAAGTTCTTGAAACTTTTTCCTAGGAGTCTTATTAAAAAAAAATAAAACGATTTTTAAAATTCGTATAAAGCATTTTAAGTGTTTTGATTTTTAATGCAGAATATTCAAGTGAAAATATTTTATTTATTTAGCCTTACTCAGATAAAACACTCAGATAAAAGTTACACTCTCAAGATCAGTATGCTCATGAGATGGTGTCTTGTTAACATATTACTTTTTATTTGGATGCCTGGATTCCAGCTTCACCCTTTTCTAATCCATATTGCAGTGGCTCCAAATGGCTACCAAAATAATTTTCCCAAAGCACAATTGTGAATCCCTTTTAATTCTTCGTTACAATTCAAATTCCTTTGCTTATCTTGTGAAATGCTTTACAATCTGTCTCCAGACTACCTTTCCAGATTTATTGAAAATTACTCACCTTCATATATTCAGCTTTATAAACTGGTCTATTTCCTCCTGCTGGGATTATGTCCTCCTCCTGCCTCTGCGACTTTGCAAAGGCTGACCCCAATGCTTGGAATATACCTTCCTATATTTTTTTTTTTTGTAATTAATAGACTAAAGTAAGAATTTCCATAACATAGTAGAATAAAAAATAATTTCTCATAAAACTGCAAATCTATTATGTACAACTTGCTATTTAAATGTTAATAACATTATCATGTAAGTTTCTTTTTTTCCCTTTTTCTCCCTTCCCCAGAGATGACTACCATTAGACACAAATGTGTATGTATATATGTATGTACATATATATATGCAATGTAATTATGTGTATACATATATTTTTTCTGTAGATGCAGATAATGTCTTCCTTCATATGTTCTTTGTAGTTAACTTGGATATTTATAATAATCAAAATGACTTAATCACTCAAAGCTATTCTTAAAACAATATCGCTGTCACTGTATATAATGCTCTGTATCCATGTATCTTAGAGTCCCTAGGTTTCTTCAATATATGGCTCTAATACTAACTCTTAAGAAATTTTTTCTGATTTTCTTATTTATTAGTATCTTCTCTCTCTGCTTCAATTGTCATATACGTGTTTTGTATGGTACAAAGCACCATATCTTCATCCTTGAAGGAAGATAGTGCTTCAAAGTGGTATACGGAAGGAGGGAATGCATTCCAGGCATGTAGGACATCATTTACAAAGGCAAGGAGACTGGAGACAGAGATATTTTCCTGTTTTTGGTTTCCTTCTCTTGTCTCTTATTTCTTGAAACAATTTTCATAATACCGTGTCAGAGAAATTCTGGGAGTCAAGATGGTGGAGTGAGCAGTAAATTGCTATAGCTCCCTCATATTCACTACCAAATAAACATAAAATAGCTTCCCAGAACAAATCCTGGAACAGTGGAACCAGAGGAAAAATGGGGTAGATTGATCTTTTAGCCCACAAGACTTGGAAGATCAACAGCAAAGGTTCATCTCACTTGAATAAAAGGGGAGCACAATTCAGGATAGGAAGCATCCTATAAAGTCAGCAGCAAGTGCCATTTCAGCACACTGGTGGGAGATGCTGAGCCTCAGTGTGGTAGAGCAGGCAAATGCCAATACCAGGACCCCCAACATGCCTTAACATAGGGAACTGGCAAATTTGACCTGAGCTCCACTGATTTCTTCAGCATAACTCTGGGCAAGAAGGTATCCTCCTATGTGACAAGAAAGTAGGCCATACCTCCATGTGTTGCCCAAGGCAAGCAGGAATCTTCCAGCGGCCAGACTTCTACATGTTTCAGCACAGTCTAGGAAAAACAGGCACAGACCTCCAAGGGCTTCAGTGTAGCACCAGGGAAATGCATTAAACCCCAAGTGGACCTCAACACACCCAAGAAACGATCACTAGGACCCCCACTCAACACCAGATAAGCTGTTAGACAACTACAACCTCCAACAGTGCCAGCCAGAAAAGAGGGTCGGTCCTCCACGGGCCTCAGGGCAACATCAGTACAACACCAGGTAAACAGCCATGGCCTGTAGCTATTGGCACAAGAAGGATGAGACAGGGCCCTTTCTACCCTAGAAGCAGAGAGATCAAACTCAAAAGAAAGGAAATAGCCCACCACCCCGCAAAAGGAATATAACCATAGAAAGTTATTGTGGTGACTGAGAAGGCCAAAACTCAAACTCAGAAGAGTATAATAAGGTCAAAATACCTATGAACAAAGCCCCAAAGGAAAAGAGGAAGTGGTCTGAAGCCCTAAAAGAACATATGGAAGAGCTCTAAAAAAAGAGCTTAAAAATCATATAAAAGAGGTAGAAAAAAATGGGGAAAGAAATGGAGTAATTCAAGAGAAAAAAAGACAACCTTGAAAACTGCTTAAAAATAGAACTGACCAAATAGAAAAGGAGATACAAAAGGTAATTGAGGAAAACACCTTAAAAGTTAGAATTGGAGACGGAGAGGCTAATGACACTATGAGACTCTATGAGACATCAAGAACCAAAGAAATTCAAAAAATTCAAAGTGGAAAAAAGTGTAAAATACCTCATGGGAAAAACAAATGACCTGGAAAATAGATCTGGGAGAGACCATAGCAGAATCATTAGACTACCTGAAAACCATAATCAAAAAGAGAACCTTTAGAGCATCTTATAAGAAATTATCAGGGAAAGCTACCCTGATGTCCTAAAATCAGAGGGCAAAATAGGCAATGAAAGAATCCAGGAATCACCCAGGAAAGAGATCCTAAAGTAAAATCTCCAAGGAATATTATAATCAAATTTCAAAACTACCAGGTCAAAGGAAAAAATCTTGCAAGTGGTCAGAAAGAAACAATTAAAATATCAGGGAGCAACAATCAGGATTAAAGGATATGTGGCCCTAGAGCATGAAATTCTGGAATACAAACCAAGAATGTATACCCAGTAAAATTAAGCATAATTCATCAATGAAAAAAATGGTGATTTAATAAAAATTGAGGGATTTCAAGCTTTTGTAAGAATAACAGAACTATAAGAAATATTTTACCTCCAATATCAAGATCCAAGAAAAGCATAACCAGGGAAAGAGGGGAAAAACTATAAGGAATACAATAGAGCCAAACTATTTACATCCTATTCAAGAATATAATACTTTTAATTCTTAAAGATTGTGTAACTAATGATTGTGTGACTAATAGTATAGCTAGAAGGACATAGGCAGAGAGTATGGGTAGAAAGTGAATTTGAGGGAATGACATAAAAAATTATAGAATGAGAAAAAAGGAGTGCAATGAGTGCAGAAGGAAGGGAGAGGTAGAATGGGATAAATTATTTCACATGAAGAGATACTAAAGACCTATTGCAGTGGATGGGAAAATGGAAGGATGGGCAATGAGAATGTATGAACCTTAGTCTCATCAGTATTGGCTCAAAGATGGAATAATATACACAGTCAGTTGAACATATAAATCTATCTTGCCCAATGGAGAAGTAGGAAGGGAGGAGACTAAGTAAGGTGGGATGGGGATTGATAGAAGGGAGACATATCAGGGGAGGTGCCAGACAGAAGTAAAACACTGGTGAGGAAGTAAAGTGCAAAAGGAGAGGACAAACAAATGGAAGAATTGGATTGAGGGAAATACACAGTCAGTAATCACATCTGTGAATGTGAATGGGATGAACTCTTCCATAAAATGGAAGCAGATAGCAGAGTGGATCAGGAAACAGAATCCTACAAGGCACTTGTTACAAGAAACACACTTGAAGCAGAGAGATACACATAGAGTAAAGGTGATAGGCTGGAGCAGAATCTATTATGTTTCAGCTGAAGTAAAATTTTAAAAAAGCAGGGGTAGAAGCCTTGATCTCAGATGAAGTAAAAGCAAAACATAGACCTAATTAAAAGAGTTGAGGAAGGAAACTACTTCTTGCTAAAAGTTACCATAGACAATAAAGCATTATCATTACTAAAAATGTAGGCATCAAGTGGTTATAACACCCAAATACTTAAAGAAGTTAAATGAATTACAGGAAGATAGAGATAGCAAAACTATAATAATGGAGGACCTCAACTCTCTCCTCTTAGATCTCATTAAATTCAACTAAAAATTAACAAAACAGAAATCATGGAGATAAATAGACTATTAGAAAAGTTAGATATGATAGAACTTTGGATAAAACTTAATGGGAGCAGAAAGGAATACCCTTTTTTCAGTTGGAAAGGATGTGGAAAAAGTGTGGCATGAATGCACTGTTAGTAGAGTTGTGAAATAATCTAACCCTTCTTGAAAGCAATTTGGAACTATGCCCAAAGGGCAACCAAACTGTGCATATCCCTTGATCCAACAATACCACTAGTAGATCTGTATGCCAAAGAGATCATGAAAAGGGGAAAAAGACTTATATTGTGAAAATATTTATACCAGTCCTTTTCATGGTGGCAAAATATTGGAAATTCAGGGGATGCCTGTCAATTGGGGAATGGATGAACCAGCTGTGGTATATGAATGTAATAGAATGCTATTGTGCAATAAGAAATGATAAACAGGCAGATTTCAGAAAATCCTGGAAATATTTGCATGAACTGGGGAGCCAAGATGACAGAGTAAAAGCAAGGACTTGCTTGAACTTGAACTCTCCCCCAAATCCCACCAGATACCTGCAAAAAATAATTCTAAAAAAATTCTGGAGCTGCAGAACCCACCGAATGATGGTGTGGAGCAAATCCCCAGCCCAAGAAAGTCTGGAATGTTGGGAGCAGAGCATAGTCCAGTGTAGGCTGCACTTGCACAAACAGGACTCCAAGGGACCGAATCACTGGCAGCTGTGACTATTTGCACACTTCTTGACCCCAGAATGCTGAAGACCATTTGGAAAATCAGTGGAAAAACCTGTTCTCCTGTGGGAGAGAGTAGCACAGTCTGGCTCAAGTCCTGGTCTATGGAAGGGACAGAGGAGCCTGTGGCAGATGTAGCAGCAGTGGAGCTGGCAGCAGCAGTAGTGGCGGCAGCAGCAGATATTTTTGGAGCTGTAGGACCACAGATTGTAGGGGGATCAAGTGACTGACAGTACACTCCCCCACTCCCATTGAAAGCAGTGAGCTACCTTGACAAAGAACTCAAAAGTCAAATAATTGGCTAGGAAAAGGAGCAAAAATCAGAAAAAATCAGACTATTTAATCTTATTTCAGTGACAAGAAATATCAAAGTATACAAACAGAAGACAACAAAGTCAAAACTCATACATCCAAAGCCTCCAAGAAAAATATGAATTGGTCTAAGGTCATGGAAGAGCTCAAAAAGGATTTTGAAAATCAAGCAAAAGAAATAAAGGAAAAATTGGGAATAGAAATGAGGGTGACACAAGAAAATCATGAAAAAATGAGTAAACTGCTTGCTAAAGGCCAATCAAAAAATGCCAAGGAAAATAATACCTTAAAAATAGGCTAAATGAAATGGCAAAAGCAATCCAAAAAGTCAATGAGAAAAATGCCTTAAAAAGCAGAACTGACCAAATGGAAAAGGAAGTTCAAAAACTCACTGAAGAAAATAATTCCTTCAAAATTATAATAGAGGTTAATGCCTTTATGAAAAATGAAAAAAATATTAAAAAAAAAACCAAAAGAATGAAAAAAATAGAAGACTATGAAATATCTCATTGGAAAAACAACTGACCTGGAAAATAGAACCAGGAGAGATAATTTAAAAATTAAATTATTGGATGACCTGAAAGCCATGATCAAAACACAAAGAGCCTAGACATCATCTTTTAGGAAATTATTGTGGAAAATTGTCCTGATATTCTAAAAAAAGAAGTTAAAACTAATATCAAAAGAATCTACCAATTTTCTCTTGAAAGAGATCCCAAAGGGAAAACTCCTAGGGATATGGCAACCAAATTCCAGAGCTCCCAGGCCAAGGATAAAATACTGCAAGCAGTCAGAAAGAAATAATTTCAGTATTGTGAAAATGCCATCAAGATAACACGGGATCTAAGAGCTTCAACATTAAGGAATTAAAGGACTTGGAATATGATATTCCAGAAGTCAAAGGAAGTAGAATTAAAGCCAAGAATCAACTACCAAGCAAAACTTAGTATAATACATTGGGGAGAGGTGGGGAAATTATCATTCAATGAAACAGAGGAAGCATTTTTGAGGAAAAGATCAGAGTTGAATAGAAATTTTGGCCTTCAGATATAAGAATCAAGAGAAGCATGAAAAGGTAAGTACGAAAAGAGAAATCATAAGGGAATTACTAAAGTTGAACTGCTTACATTCTTATATGGAAATATAATATTTGTAACCCTTGAGAGTTTTCTCAGCATTAGGGCAATCTCAATGCATGATGTCTTGGGGTGGGGGAGGGGAGACATGGGAAAAATTGTGGAACTCAAAATCTTGTGAAAGTGAATGCTGATAGCTAAAAACCAATTAGTCAATTAATTAGGAAAAATAAATCCACACATTAATCAAAGCTGAAAAATATATGTTTTATTACATCCATGTAGTTTGATACCTTTTAGCCAAGAGGCAGGAAACCAACTTCACCATTAGGGCTCCAAAATCATAAGTGGTCAGAGTTCTGAAGTGCTTAAATATTGTTCTCCTTTATAACATTGTGATCATTGTGCAAATTACTCTCATGTTTCTGCTAACTTTGATCTCTTGTCAGTTCATATAAATTTTCTCAATATTCTGACAAAAATAGACTTGCATGAACTAAATGAGCAGAACCAGGAAAATACTGTACACAGTTTCAGCAACGCTGTGTTGGTGATCATCTATGAATGACTCAACTCTTCTCAGACACACAGTGATCTAAGGACTCAGGAAGGAAAATGCTATCCATATCTAGATAATGGATCTGTTATCCATTGTCTCTGAATGCATATTGAAGCACACTTTTTCAATTTATTCTTTCTCACAGTTTTTCAAATACGTCTCTTCTTTCACAATTGTGACTAATATGTAATTTTTTTACTTGATAGCACATGTGTAAATTATGTAAAACTGCCTACCATTTTCAGAAGAGATGAGAAGAAATTGGAACTAAAAATCTTGACAAAATGTTCAAAATTTTCTTGACATGTAACTAGCAAAAATACTATAATAATAAAAGCACTGGTAGATTCTCATATTTATTTTCTGTTATGAATCTTTGCTTTTATCTGTGTGTGTATATATATAGTATGAATATATGTACATATGCATATATATATAGACATATATTCAAACTGAAGTTAGCTGATGAGTTCCTTTTTCATCCATGTTGGTCTCTTGAGAGAAAATTCATTTCTCTTTATCACTGGAATAATTTCTCTTTGTATCTTCAGAATTCCATTCATTAGTATGTCCTATATCCTCTGGTCTAAATTCTCCTGAATGATTTTAATCCATTAAATTTGACCTATCTTTCTTTTGAATACTTTGAAATAAGTTTTCCCAAAATATAGAGTTCATAACATATTATTCCAGGGTATCCTCTACTTTATCACAAATCCTAGGACGAAATGGCCATTTCCCCCTGGTTATTATAATTTCCACCAAAAAATCAATTTATCCATGTGAATGGGAATAATATTCAGTATAGAATTCCCCCATTTTGGTTCTTCCAAGTCTTGAAGGATGAAATTATCACTAAGGCAAATCAATAATTCATAAATTGTTCTGTGTGTGTGTGTGAGAGAGAGAGAGAGAGACAGAGAGAGAGAGAGAGAGAGACAGAGACAGAGACAGAGACAGAGAGACAGAAAGAGAGAACTGGAGCAGATATGGTGGGATAATGGAAGCCCCATCTCAACTATGCCATGCTTTGCTAGACTTTTAGTTGTTTCCTCATGCTTCTTCTTTCTGACCATGTGGTTTATAAAATACCCCAATGATAGAATCATTTATCTTTCTCTCTTCTTTGTCCTTCACCCAAATACTCTGTATCATGCTTCCCCAATTGTTTCTTTCATGTTCAATGAATACTCCACCTAGCAACATGACTTTTTTTTTCTTTTGAATGACGTATTCCCACTCAGTGCCAAAGTCCAGGTATAGGTTTCCTCCCACTAAGTTTCAGTAATTAGTACTTACAGATGTTGAAAAAAATTCTATTGTTAATTTTATAAACACCAAAAGTCATATATATCTTTAAGAATGCAACATAAATTAAAAAGGAAAAAAGACATTCTATAGTGTCACTACAAAAAACAAAACACAGGCTGAAATAACTCATCCATCGATAATATTGACATAAGAATAGTAATTAAAAGAAGTAGAAACAAAAGGAGATGAATAATAGTGAATCAAAAAGGAAATCACATAAATGACAAAAAGTTATGTTAAAGAGAATGATAACAAGAAGAAAACATACCAAGAAACAAAAAACAAAAACTATGGGATCCTAAGACATAAGGCATCCTGAGAAAAAAAGAAATGTATGTCTTTGAAAACATTTATGTTCAGTTGTTTCAGTCATGTAAGACTCATCATGATGTATTCTGGGGGATGAGGAAGGTCTTCTTATCAATGATGCAGTAATGCCTTGCTATTTCCTTCTCTAGTTCATTTTATTTTTTTTTTTGATAAAAATTTATTTATTTAACTTTTGCATTCATTTTTACAAAATTTTGGGTTCCAAATTTTCTCCCCTTTTATCCCTTTCCCCCACCCCAATACACCAAGCAATCTAATTTTCCCTATCACCAATCTGCCCTCTCTTCTATCATCCCTCCCTTCTCTTGTCCCCATCTTCTCTTTTGTCCTGTAGGGCCAGATGATTTTCTATTCCTCATTACCTGTATTTCTTATTTCCTAGTAGCAACAACAATACTAAACAGTTGTTCCTAAAACTTGAGTTCCAAATTCTCCCCATCCCTCCCTCCCCATCCATTCCCTTTGGGAAGGCAGGCAATTCAATATAGGCCCTATCTGTGTAGTTTTGTAAATGACTTCCACAATAGTCGTGCTGTGTAAGACTAACTGAATTACCCTCCATCCTACCCTGCCCCTCATTGATTCTCTTCTGTCTTTTGATCCTGTCCCTCCCCAAGTGTTGACTTCAAATTGCTCCCTCCTCCCTTTGCCCTCCCTTCCATCATCCCCCCCCCCTTGCTTATCTCCTTCTCCCCCACTTTCCTGTACTATAAGATAGGTTTTCATACCAAAATGAGTGTGCATTTTATTCCTTCCTTTAGTCAAATGTGATAAGGGTAAACTTGTTTTTTTTTTTTTCAGCTCTCCTCTTTTTCCCTCTACTAAAAAGTCTCCTGCTTGCCTCTTAAATGACATATAATTTACCCCATTCCATTTCACCCTATTTCCTCCCCCTACCTTTCTCTCTCACCATTTACCTTAATTTCTTTTAAGATATGGTCCCATCACATTCAGTTCACTCTGTGCTCTCTGCTTCTGTATGTGCATGCATGTGTGTATGTGTGTGTGCGTGCACGCATGTACGTGTGTGTGTGTATGTGTGTGTGATCCCACCAACTACCCAGATACTGAAAAGTTTTAAGAGTTACAAATATTGTCTTTCCATGTAGGAATGTAAACAGTTCACATTTGGTAAGTCCCTTATGACTTCTCTTTGCTGTTTACTTTTCCATGCTTCTTCTCATTCTTGTGTTTGAAAGTCAAATTTTCTTTTCAGCTCTGGTCTTTTCATCAAGAATGCTTGAAAGTCCTCGATTTCATTGAAAGACCATATTTACCCCTGAAGTATTATACTCAGTTTTGCTGGGTAGGTGATTCTTGGTTTGAGTCCTAGTTCCTTTGACTTCTGGAATATCCTATTTCACGCCCTTCGATCCCTTAAGGTAGAAGCTGCTAGATCTTGAGTTATCCTGATTTTATTTCCACAATACTGGAATTGTTTCTTTCTAGCTGCTTGCAAGATTTTCTCCTTGACCTGGGAGTTCTGGAATTTGGCCACAATGTTCCTAGGAGTTTCTCTTTTTGGATCTCTTTCAGGTGGTGATCAATGGATTCTTTCAATACTTATTTTGCCCTCTGGTTGTAGAATATCAGCGCAGTTTTCCTCGATAATTTCATGGAAGATGATGTCTAGGCTCTTTTTTTGATCATGACTTTTAGGTAGTCCCATAATTTTTAAATTGTCTCTCCTGGATCTGTTTTCCAGGTCAGTTGTTTTTCCCATGAGATGTTTCACATTCTCTTCCATTTTTTCATTCTTTTGGCCTTGTTTTGTGATTTCTTGGTTTCTCATAAAGTCATTAGCCTCCATCTGTTCCATTCTAATCTTGAGAGGACTATTTTCTTCAGTGAGCTTTTGAACCTCTTTTTCCATTTGACTAATTCTACTTTTGAAAGCATTCTTTTCCTCATTGGCTTTTTGAACCTCTTTTGCCAATTGAGTGAGCCTATTTTTCAAGGTGTTATTTTCTTCAGCATTTTTTTGGGTCTCCTTTAGCAAGGTATTGACCCGTTTGTCATACTTTTCTTGCATCTCTCTCATTTCTCTTCCCAGTTTTTCCTCCACCTGTCTAACTTGCTTTTCAAAATCCTTTTTGAGCTCTTCCAAGGCCTGAGCCCACCAGACATACCCCTGGGATGTCTGGGATACAGAGGCCCCGCCCTCCACATCTTTCCCTGATGGTAAGAATATTTCCTCGTTATCAGAATTGAAAGGTGGGATCATTTGCACCTGCTCAAAGAAGCTCTCTATAGTCTTATTTTTCTTCCCTTTTCTGGGCATTTTCCCAGCCAAGTACTTGACTTCTGAGATTCCTGTCCACCCCTGCCTAGATCCACCCAGCTAGTGCTTGGTGTCTGAGATTCAAATGGGCTTTCCGTGGCAGGCACAGCTGCTATTCAATGTGATCTTAAGTTCTGGTGCTGGGGTGGGGGCAGGGCCACCTCCCAGGCTCAGTTCTCTCAGGGGCTTTATGCAGAGACCTTCATGAATGGGCGGGTGGGGGCAGGGCTGTGTCCCAGGCTCAGCTCCCTCAGGGGATTTATGCAGAGACCTTCAGTAATGGAGTGGGTAAGGACAGGGCTACCTCCCAGTCTCAGCTCCTTCAGGTTGTTTATGCAGAGACCTTCAGTAATGAAGATCCTGCCTCCTTGGGGAGTCCCGGGGGGCCGCCGCTGCTGCCTCTGCCCCTGCCTCTGCCTCCGCTGCTTCCTCCTGAGGGAGCCTGAGTCACGGAGACACCCCGTTCCCCTCTCGGCCAGCTCAGACGTCTCTCTCACTGACCTGTAGCGTCGGTGGGCGAGGGACCTTCGCGGCCCCTGGAGATTCCATCCCTGAAGCCTGATCAAATCTGCTCCTCTGGGGCTGTGGCCTGGACAGCGCAGGGGTGGACTCCGCTTTCCGGGGTGTGACGGACCCTGGGGATGGCACTCCAGGGCTCTCTGGAATGGAAATCTCTTCCACTGTGTTTCTGCACACCCTGCAGTGATCCAGAACTTGTGGGGAGCTCTTCTTACATTAAATCCATGTGCTGTGGGTTCAGAGCTAGCATACGTGAGTCTTTCTACTCAGCCATCTTGACTCCACCTGTTCTAGTTCATTTTAAAGGTGAGGAAACTGAGGTAAAAAGGAGTCAAATTACTTCCCCATGATTACATAGCTAGTAAATGTCTGAGGTGAAATTTGAACTCAAATCTTCCTGACTCCAGGGCTAGTGCACTATCCACTGTGCCACCTTACTGCCTATATAATTAGAAGCTTTTCTGTTTAGTTGTTTTTCAGTCGTGTCCAACTCTGAGACTGTTTGGGGGATTTTCTTGGCAAAGATACTGAAGTGATTTTCCATTTCCTTCTCCAGCTTACTTTACACATGAAGAACCTGAGACAGATTAAATTAAATGACTTGGTGAAGGTTATACAGTTAGTAAGTGTCTGAAACCTGAATTGAACTTGGTTTCTTCTTTCTTAGACCAGCATTCTATCCTTCTGAAAACTTAGATGAACAAAACAGAAAGATAAGTCAATCAACTGAGTGTGCAATTAAAAAGCATAGGAAATATGACACAAATAAAGCAAGACAAACAATAAATCTTGAAAAACCTTCAAAGTTATTAGAGAAAGGTATTGAAAAACTCTAAAACTGATAAAACCAAGAAATACTTTTAAAAGATAGAAAATGCTAATAATCTAATCAAAACAGAGAGAGACTTCTCCATGGTACCTCTGTGACTAGGAGTCAAGATGCTGCTCAAAAGCAAGAGGCACTTCCCAAATGTCCCTCTCTTTACCCCCAAAAAGGAGCTTCACCTCAGCCTGCACCAAAAGCATACTCTCTGTCTGCAGGTGTACTCTAACACCCAGAACAACCAATAACTATCGGTACATCAGGGGAAAGAGTTGACTCAACCAGTGCAAATATTCATTCATACCATTAATGGTGGCTTTAGTGTCAAGGAACTTTCATCATTTTGCAAGAACCACAGTGTGCCATGACCAGTAGAGGAAGCCATTAGAAGAACAAGTATGGCCTCAAAATTATATGAGGGATTCAGCGAATTCTAAAGCAATGTAGTCTTGCCAATAGATTAAGCTAATTGAGATATTCAAAAAGAAGTGGAAAATCAATTCTAAAGATTTATTTATTAAAAATATAGTGAAATGATCAAGAAGGTTAAGACCACCAGGGCTTTGTTGTTTTCATTATTATTGTTGATGTGTAGGTGTGTGTGTGTGTGTGTGTGTGTGTGTTTGCCTGTTTGTCACTAGTAACCTTTTGTTTCAGAGATACCTGAGAGAAATGGCCTTTCGATGATGGATATATGTGAGATAATATAAAATGCTGGGACTAGACAAATATGATCCCATCAAAATGAATGGCTGTGATGCTAACTCTTAATAAAAGAAACATCTTAAGTTATGCCTGGTATTTCAAATAAAATTATTTCATCCTAGGGAAAAGAAAGGAAAATCAAATTATCAAAATAAAAAATGAATGAGGTGAATTTGCAATAAGTAGAGAGTAACTAAATAGAAATATAAAAACTCCCATCAGAACAACGGAGCAGAAAAACTGAGAATTCACCTGAAGTGAATGAATATCTGTGAAAATATGAAACAATAAAAAAGAGGAATAGAGACAGAAACAGAGAGACAGAGAGAAAGAAAGAGAGAGAGAGAGAAAGAGAGGGAGACAGAGACAGAGGCAGAGATACAGAGAGAGAAATCTTAGTCCAGCTTCTGGGGAAAAAACTGAGCAATCCATAAATGAAGGCTAAAGGAATTATAATAAAATTCTATCAAAAAGTTAAAGAGCAGTTATATTAAAACTGGTTTAAAATAAAGAAAGAGTGTAGTCCATTAAGCTCTTTAAAAGGAATGTATGGACCTGATACCTAAAATATAGATTAATTCAATTAATAAATCTTTATGTAAAATAAATTTAAGTAAAATTCTATCCTAGAGAGCACAGTGATATAAAAAAAAACAATCATTATGGCAAAAATGTATTTGTAGCAGATACTTAGGGATTTAACAAAAGGAAAACAATTAACACAATGAATTACAACAGGAAAAAACAAAAATGTATTTATTTTAATAGGTGCAGGAAAAAAAAACCTTTAATAATATATAGCACTCACACTGAAAACTATAAAAAGCATAGATATAGCCTTCATGCAGTGAAATATGTCTGATGCCTCTGATTCATCAGAGGCTGATTCTGGAAGATCTCATTAGCTTGGTCATTCTGAGCTGGTCAGGCTGAAGTCAATCAGGTTAATTAAGGCACCAATATGGTGAACATGAGAATGGTCAAAAGCTGCCTAAGAAGGAACAAACCAGCCTAGGTCAGAAAAAAAGACATAATTGGTTAAATCTTCTGTGCAAATCAGTAACAACTTTGAGACTGTGAGTAGCCACTACACCTCCAACCTGGGAGAATTAAGGAGGCTCAGTCTCAAAATATACAAACAAATAGATACATACATGCATACATAAAAAGGCATAGCCATAGAAGGTCCCTTACTTAATATGATCAAAAGTGCATTGTTGGTCTGCGTGTGTGTGTGTGTGTGTGTGTGTGTGTGTGTGTGTTTACCTGTTTGTCACTTGTAATCTTTTGTTTCAGAGATACCTGAGAGAAATGGCATTTCCATGATGGAGATATGGAGATAATATAAAATGTTTCACACACACACACACACACACACACACACACCTTCCTTTCAATATAAAAAATACAAGATTGTTTTTTTTTTATTATGCAACTCACAGCTATCATCTTACTCCAGAAATCCAAGCTTCTCTATTTCATTCAAGTCTCAGCTAGACTCACATCTTCTGCAAAGAGCTTTCTCCAATCCTCCCTAAACATAGTTTAGCCTTCCTTGGGAGATTATCTCAATTGATATGGTACATTTCTGGTTTGTACATAATTGTTTGCATGCTATCTCCCTCTTTAGTGTGAGATCCTTGAGAGGAAGTACTGTTTTTTTTTTTCTTTTGTCTTTCTATGTATCCCCAGCACTTAGCATATTATCTTGCAAATAATAAACAAGAAATGCTCATGAAAACAATGTATGGATTTAGTACTACACCAATTAAGTTATCAAGATAATACTTTCTAGTGCTAAATAAAATGATAACATAATGCTCTTCAGAATATTTTTGGATAGTATTTTGTGCGTGAGAAGAATGCAATATGAAAGTTGGCCTCAGAACCAGAATGAATGATATCATCAATTATCCTAGAATTGCCACCAATTTGGCTTTGATTTGGATGGTGCAGAGAGAATGCAGGGGATTTTTGCTCTTCAAACAATCTCTAGCCTTATTTCCTGGGCAGACAGCATGAACAACATCTCTGGACAATATATATTCCTTCTATTAACATCTGTGAAAAACTAAGTAAAAGAAGGCAGCTTCGAATCAGAATAAACACAGCTTCTTCCACAATATTTTTTTTTATTTTGAAGATTTAATTTTTTTCTAATTTCCCATATTTTTCCCAAAAAACAGTGGTTTACATCTTATAAAGCTGCAAGAATAAAATTGCAAGAATTCTTTGCACTTCTAAAGGTGACACCATCTCTGGAATCCATGTTCCAGCAGTCTGTTTATTGGTAGATCAATAGTCAATTGTTAAACCTTCTAGACTGTTCTGCGGAAATCTAGTTTTCCAAGTTATTCAATATTAATTATTCATAATTCTTACTCATTAAAAACCTCCTAATTGTTCTTTGGTATTCACGTGAATGTCAAAAGTATAGATTTGTCTTGTTTTTAAAGAGTATTATTAAATTGTATTTACAACCGATTTTAATAAAATTTAGACCTTTTGGGTGTTTCTAGCAAATTGTAGCCTCAATATTAGAAGAAGAAAGTCTTCCTGCTTCCATGACTGTTGCAATATATTTAAATTGCTTTCTTGGGGTTTTTTGATAGGTCTGTGTTATGAAATAAAGGAAACAGCACATCGAGAAAAATATAAATAAAATGTAATTCAAAATTTTTGTGACTTTTTTAATAATACTCAAGTCCTTACAATTATCTTACTTCCGTATAAACCATCTTAAAAGATACTTCATCAAACCAAGAGCTAATGATAACTTACTCTATGAATATCTTTTTCCAAGCAAACTTAAGATCATAAGCTTATTAGAATTAGAAAATATCATAGAGATGAGCTCATCCAATCACCTCATTGTAAGGAAATTGAAACTCAGAGATTTTAAGTGCCTAAGTTCTGTCATGTTGTTGTTTGTCCTTCATATTCAAAGAAAATCAACGACATCATGGGTGATGACTTGCTCATGAATTGGATTTAATTGCAACAGTTTTACAAAGTTATCAGTCTCAGTCTCTCTTTCAAAGTCATCAAAGTCAGTACAAGAAAAAAGTTGCAATGACTGGTAGATAGAATCAAGGGTTAGAATCGAGAGCATTTAGGGTTAGACTTGGGATGCAGTGGATGACTTTGGCATCTTTGATATCTTACCAAGATCTAAGTGCACCATAGTGCCTGCTTCAGCCACATTCATGGCCATAGGAAGAAGTTGTTCTCACCTACCCAGTCTCCTAGGGGAAGTCTTCACATGCTACAGGTAGATACCCTCTAAATCAGTGATAAGTTTGAGGCTTGTCAACTACCCTCAACATGATTTACCCCATAAGTTGAGAGGACTTCCTGGGATGTGGCTACTATGTATGCTATAGCTTCTTGGAGCCACAAGTGAGAACCGAGTGAATCAAGTAGACACCACAGGTAGATGAGCAGCTCTGAAGAGGGCTCAACAAGCCCTCATACCAGAGGTGCTAGTCCTCCCTGAACACTCCCAAAGTCTGAGAATGAGTCCATATCTTCTGATTCCAAGTCCAATGCTCCTTCCACTAAAAGAAAAATGAGAAAGCTCTTAGTACCAATCAGCATTCACCCCAGGAAAATTGACAAAACTATTTAGAAAGACTGATTGCCATTAATTACATGGAAAATGGAGCCTTAAAGAAAAAAAGATAATGAAGGTCTTCATTGACTTCTGCATTACTAAAATCCAAAGATCAATTAACACTTATCTTCAAACTTTTCACTTACTTTAACATCATAAATAAAACTCTTGCTAGAATATTTCTGTAACAGACTACTGATCAGCTCAGTCCCTCAATCACCTGAAGAGATCATATGGTGTGTTCCCTTTTTAGACTCCAAAAGGCCATTTCACATGGAGTTGTACTTGTAGACTGGGTCATCCCTAAAAGTCATCCCTTTGGGATGGTGCAACAACTTCCAATGGATCCCATCTATTGCCATAAAGGAGGAATGGGTTGTAAAATTTGATTGGAATGATCCAGGAAGAATTATTCACACTAAGGGTTATGAGATGAACTGAAAGACAAGTCATGCTTTTAGGAGTTCTCCTAAAATGCTTTCTTCTCCCTTAGACTGTAAGAAAGGGAGTAAAAAGGATTTAACTCCCCTTCTCCCCACTGGCAATTGTGTGTGCTTGTCTAGGCAAGCCTGAGCCTTTGCCACCATCTTCTGTATTCCACTTCTTACTTTTTTTCTCTGAACATAGATCAGTGACGACAAAAACCTAGAAATGAACATTTCTATTCTTGGTCATAATTATAAGTTCCAGATGTTCTAGAATTGGAGTCCAGATGACCAAAGGGAAGAAAAGAGCATTTGATGACAACCAAACCATCCAGCAACTGAAGGAGTCAAGAAATATAAGTCATGCCCTTGTTAGTCAAAAGATCAAGACCATATGGATTGCACAATCAGTTAAGATCTGATATGAATGCAAAAGCAAAAAGTCTACTGCCTAACTGTATAAAGGTATCTTTATGTCTTGAAAGAGTATAATGATCTACTGCCTAACTATACAAAGGTGTCTTGAAAGAGTATAATGAGTGTGATAAATTACTTGAAATGTTTTAGGTTTTATTATTTAATGTGTATACCTTTGAAAACTTTTTTTTAATCTTAAACAGTTTCTGTAATGGGGAAATAAACCCTTATTTGATACCCAATTCTCATATTGTATCCTGAGTATCTTTTCCAGGTGGGATATTATTGCCTACATTTGAGGGAAAACATAGAAATGAGATATAATTAAATTAGTTTTAAATATCTCTTTAGAGTCCTATGGCAGGGGTTGGTGAGTATAACAAATCAGAGCAAGAGAAATCTGACCTGCTTGCCACTTCAGGGTACAACCTCCTTTGGATGAATACAGTCAAAGGGATCTTAGAACCAGATTCCTTTTTAGGAGGGATCTCCTGGACTGCTAATTGTATAATTTTATTAGCTCCTTTTCAAAATTCACCAATAGATAAATGATCAAAGCATATGAACAAACAACTCTCAGAGGAAGAATTGGATCAAGCAAGGAGTAGAAAAAGTAGTACAACTTCGCTCTCTCCCACAACTATTCCACAAAGATGCAAAAAGAAAATGTACCACATTAAATACTTGAACTTCCCTTTCATCTGAGCTGGTCAAAGAGTAGAAGAATATGATCTATGACTGGGAGTAGAAGTACATTTCACTCAAGTAGGAAACAGAAGGGGAGAAAGGAGGACAAGATGAATGGTAGATTGAGGAAAAGATTAGCCCTAAGCAAAACCAATTCTAACTATGTACAGAGGGTAGATTGCAAAGAGAATTATAAAATGAAAAAAAGGCTAGGAATCTGTTTGAGCTCTGGATGAGGGAAAGAGAAGAATAGAAGGGCACTGATGTGGAGCACACCTCCACTCTCTCCACGATCTTCATTTTTATGGAAAGGGGGTAGAAAACTGATTAATGCAATGGTCAATCATGCTTCCAAAGGACTCAAAATAAACATGCTACTAAGAGAGACAATGGAGTTAGGTTATAGATAGAGATATTTATATTATTAGACATGGCTAACTGCATATTTATTATAAGAATTTTGTTTTTCTTTTATTTTTGGATTGGGGAAATGGGACAGAGAGAATGTGAATTCTTGTTAATTGAAAAACATTAGTATTTTTTAAAATGAATTTATTTTTAGTTTTCAACATTCATTTTCACAAGATTTTTAGTTCCAAATTTTCTCCCTCTCCCAACCCACCCCCTCCCCAAGGTGGCATGTAACTTAATATAGGTTCTATATATACATGCATATTGAACCTATTTTTACATTAGTCATGTCGTAAAGAAAATTAGAATCAATGGGAGAAACCACAAAAAAGAAGAAACAAACAAAAAAGAGATCAAATAATATGCTTCAACCTACATTCAGATTCCATATTTCTTTTTCTGAATGTGGACAGCACTTTCTATGATAAGTCTTTTTGAGTTGTCTAAGATCCTTGCATTGCAAGAAGAGATAAGTCTATCAAAGTTAGTGATCACACATTGTGGCTATTACTGTGTACATTGTTCTCCTGGTTCTGTTCATTTCACTCAGAATCAGTTCATTCAAGTCTTTCCAGGTTTTTCTGAAGTCTGCCTGCTCATGATTTCTTATAGCAAAATAGCTTCCATTCAATTCATAAACCACAACTTTTTTAGTCATTCCCAAACTGATTGGCATCCTCTCAATTTCCAATGCTTTACCACTACAAAGATATTAAATATTTTTTGTATATGCTATAAATATTTTTGTACATGGGGATCCTTTTCTTATTTGTATGATCTCTTTGGAATACAGACCTAACAGTGGTATTGTGGGGTCAAAGACCATACACATTTTTATAGTCCTTTGAGCATAGTTGTAAATAGTTCATCAGAATGGTTATATCAGTTCACAACTCCACCAAAAATACATTTGTGTTTCAATTTTCCCACATCATCTCCTGCATTTATAATTTTCCTGTTGTATCATGTTAACCAGTATGATAGGTGTGACGTGATATCTCAGAGTTGTTTTGATTTGCATTTCTCTAATCAAGAATGATAAGTGCATTTTTTTTTCATATGAATATAGAGAGCTTTAATTTATTCCTCTGAAAACAGCCTCCTCATATGCTTTGACCATTTATCAACTGGGGAATGAAATGTATTCTTATAAACTTGACTCAGTACTCTATATTTTTTAGAAATGAGACCTTTATCAGAGACACTTGCTGTAAAAATTCTTTCCCAGTTTTCTGCTTCCCTCCTAATCTTGGTTGCATTGGCTTTGTTTGTGCAAAAACTTCTCAATTTAATGTAATAAAAATTACCTATTTCACATTTCATAATGTGCTCTATTTCTAGTTTGGTCATAAATTCTTCCATTCTCCACAAATTTGGTAGGTAAATTAGTCCTTACTCTCCAACTTTGCTTATAGTATCAGTCTTTATTCTAAATTGTTTATCCATATTGACTTTATTTTGATATATAGTGTAAGATGTTGGTCTATGCCTGGCTTCTTCCATACTGTTTTCCAGTTTTTCTAGTAGTTTTTATCAAGCAATGAGTTTTTATCTCAGAAGCTAGAGTCTTTGGGTTTATCAAACAGTAGATTCTATAATATTTGGCTACTGTGTCTTGTGTGTCTAATCTATTCCACTGATCCACCACTCTATTTTTTATCCCGTACCAAGTAATTTTGATGATTGCTTTATAATACAATTTAAGACCTGGTATGGCTAAAAATTAAATTTTCAAAAGGTTCTGTGGTTTGATTGATGCTAAGATGAAAAGGGTTGTAACTGGAAAAATATATTTCCAGTTAAGCTTTTTTTCCTCAGTTGAAAGTCTCATTTCCAGAATACCTAAGTGCTTCAAATTTGGAATAATAGGAGTCATTCCTCAAATGATTAATGGTCAAAGGATATATGCTGGCAGTTTTCAAAGAAGCAACCTCAAATTATTAATATTCACATATTGTGCTCAAAATCTATAATTATTAGACAAATATAAATTAAATTATCTCTGAGGTCTCATTACATACTCTCAGTGTAGCAAAGTTGACAAAAATGGAAAATTACAATTTTGCCAACGCTGGAAAAACAGGCAAATTAGTAGTGGTATACACTGTTGCTAGAGCTATGAATTGTTATCATCTTTCTGGGGGTAACACATATGTTTGTGGTTCAAAAGTTGTTCAGCAATGCCACTATTGTGTGTATTCCACAAAGAGATAATAGGAATCATATTCATCTATCTATCTATCTAGCTATCCATATAGCAACTCTCTTTGTAGGGGAAAAGAACTAGAAACTAATAGTAATCCCATCACCTGAAAAATGGCTCAATAATTATGTTATATGAATATAGTATAATATCACTGTATCAGAAGAAATGACACAAGAGGTCCTTTACAAGAAATCTGGGAAGATTTGTATGACCTGATGCGAACTGAAGTAAGCAAAACCAACATAAAAAGATCCACAATGATAACAATAATGTAAATGGAAGCAACAACCACAAAACAAATAAAACAGAATGAATGGAGCAAAACAACCAAGAATATCTTTTTTCTGAATTTCAGAATATATTTTCAAAATCCTTTGATATATTGATTGGTTTTACTGATTGTCACTCTTCATTCGCTCTTTCCCTTTTTCCCCTTTAAAAATTATTTGTTTTATGAAATGACTCTCTGGAAGCAGAGAAGGGAGAGAAGATGGAAGAAATGGAGGTGATGCAAAAGTAAAAGATACCAACAAAATGCATTTAAAAATTTTTATCAGTACTTTATATCACTTGCATTGCATTTGTAAAAATTGTATTTATTCTGAACTTAAGTACCTAATAAGTTGAGAATTTAAATACATGAGGACATAAAAGTTATACATGAAGCCACAAAGCTCTATTTCATAGTTTGTTTTTTTTCCACTAAGTATATAATCAATTCAACTTCCCACAATCAAATATGGTGCTCTTCATAAAGCAAGAATTTGATATCTATTTCTCATACCTCTCAGTTGAAAAAATGAAATTCTTTGGGAGATTATTATTGTTTCCCAAGAAAGTACTGAGATTTCACTATGTGCAAAGTGTAACATAGGATACAAAGTGAGTTGGTATAATATTGCCTACATCTTCTAAGAACTTGCAATCTAGTTGGACAGATGTTCACAGATACGTGCAAACCTACATACGCCTCATTTCTTTTCTGCATAATTTTGCTCAAAAATTGAATGTGAACCTTCTTGTCTTCTCTCAAGGAAAATCTTAGGAATGATCTTTTGCTCATTCATTAACAAATTTTAAGTCATTATCAAATACTATTGCTTCCTAATTCATTTGAGCTTTCCTATCTAGTAACCACTCTTATTTCCATATTCTATTTATTTCTTAGATGCTGGAGAAATTCTACCCTCATCAGTGTTATGCAGTCACTTACATCTATCTTCTTAAATTCTCAAATGATCAAGTCACCTATCTCCTGAACAGGAGTGGCTTCTTATCTCTATCTCCTGGTGACATTCAACTTAACATCATCTCTCTTTATGGATTATCCCAGTATTCAGTTATATTCTCACTCTACTAATAAACTCTTTGGAGGAGTACCAAGTGCAACATTACCATGTTTATACATTCCAAAATGGTAAATAGTCATTGGTTACTGATAAATGAGCTTGACAATGACAGTTACATACTCTATTCCTGAGAATTACTGGGTAGACAAATAGATACCCTCATTGTCTAGGGTCATGTGTTATGGCAGATGTGTATTGTTGCTGTTTTTTTATAAACAGTACATTTAATTCTGTTTTAATAATAGTACTTTTTTTTAATGGTAAAATAGTCTGTATCTTGTAGGAAATTTAATTTACTCATAATTAAAGAAAAAAACTCACCAAATGTCTCAAATAGAGACAAGTAATTAGATCAACATATCACTTCTTTGTAATTTTCTATCTTAAAACAACTTTGAAAAGTTTCTCTTTTATTGAAAAAAAATTTAATATCTAATACTGTTATTTTTGTAGACTACAGGGAAAGAAAGATTAGAGTAAAAAAAATCACTGTTAAAAGCATCTTTTGACATTGCTGTTTTTCATATTCTTGTATTTATGTAATTACAGAGTTTTATTGTTATGAGCTTGTTGATTACCTGAAGGAATTCTTTTTTACCAGAGGAATCAGACAAACACAGCAGTGTGCAATGTGAGGTAGTCATTTGACATGCACTCATCTTGTCATTGCTAAAGGCACTGAGTCCTGACAATGGCTGAAAGATAATGAAAACTGAATTCCAAGTTAGGAAAAATACCAAAACAAGTCTTCATTAGTAAGACTTCATTAATCAAGGGTAGGTGGGCAAAAATCATGCACCTTCTTAGAAGGGAAATTCACATTCGGAAGGATGATCTTTTAATATCATTTGGTTTCTACAACTATGCCCCGAAGTGATGAAAGGCATTTTCTTCTGAAGAATTCGCTATGATAAATGGTATTTTAAAAATTCTGAAGCTCAAGGACTATAGAGAATTTGGCAAATTAGCTTGAATTTTTTTGTCATCCTCTTCTAAAGGGGTGCCTTTATGTTTTGTGTGGGAATGTTATATTTAAAATGACATTACATTTATGTTCAAAACAAAATGATGCAATTTTTTGTTTTCTATATTCCTCTGAGGAGTCAAGCTTAAAGGTCATTTTTTCTCCCAGGGGATTTGGAAAGCATAACTCTAGGATGAAACTAGATTTGAAAGCTTTTCTACTTAATGCTTGGGGGAAGATGGTATTGTGAATCAGAGCAGAGGAGTGGGAATGCTGAATTCCTAACCTAACTACACATATGATTTTCTGTGTGACCTTGAGCACAGCTTTTCACTTTGATTTCTCCTCAGTTAAAATCACAATAGTAAAGTCTAGATTGAAGAGAGATATTTCAAATCAATTTCTTAAGTATCTAAATATCCTCAAGGGAATATATAGCTATATCTATAGAGCTATCTGCATCTATATCTATGTAGCTATCCATAAACATATCTATATCTATCTACATATATGCAGTAAAGCATTGATATTATGACATCATATATCTTAAGAGTTCAACCTTGCTTTTGGATTCTTTGGCTCACTGTCATTTGTTTCATTGCCATCATCAATAAATTAGAATGCTTACTATCTGCAAGACATTCTGCAAAACATTCAAATACATCGCTTAAGATTTCAGCAAACATTATACTGAAATTGGGGACAAATTCCTGTAGGATATATTTTCCCTACATTGATTCATTTACCTGACAGATTATCATACTGAAACCTGGTTTTATGAAAATTCTTAAAAAGATATATTTTTCTGCCTTAAAAGTCATGGTGTAAGCTACCTATTTCTCATTTTACTCACAAGATGATTATAAATAATGTCTTTCTCTCAGTTGGAACCATTCAGTAAAGACAAGAAATTAATAAATGTGACTTTTGGAGTGGTGATAAGCTATTATAAATATCATGCCCATAAAAAATTGCTAACTGTCTCAAAGTAGCCAATGGGACTATTTTGGTGTGAAGAAAATATTTAATTTATGGCTTTACATTTGATTTTTCTATAATCATAAAATTTAGAAAACTAGTACTTAAACCTTGTGGCATGCCATAAAATTTATTCAACTGCATTGTTTTCCATATTTTCATATTGATCCACTTCAATGAGGCTAATCAAGCTCCGCAGTTAGTTAGAACCACTTATTTACTGGCCACTGTGATTAGTACTGAGGATACAAAGAGAATAACAAGAGAGTCACTGTTCTCAAGGAGCATATATTCTTCTAGGGTGATAAGGCATGCTAACAGATAAATCAATGCAGGATATACCAAATAGCCAAGTGGTTTTGTGACCTCATCATTATGGAGAAATCTTTCCAATTTATGTGGATTGAAACCCATCAATGTTTGCCTATCTTGTGTGATTCTTGTCCATGATTAAGTTCACCATAAGGAGCTGACCTAAAGTACCTTAGATGTTACTTGATTCCTCTTTCCACTACAAGGGTGCAAGAGGTGCTCCAGTTTTCCACCTATCATCTTTTCCCCTTGCCACGTGACCAGCCTATATCTTCTCCCTATTATACAATTCTTCAACAGAATCTTTTTTCCTGTCCTTTGTATCTCCTCAGTTGTTTCGTGTTATAAACTGCTCAGACCCACCATGCCCCTTTCTATTACCCCCATGTGATCGTTCATTTTTAATTCTTTATAGAATATTGCATGCAATGTCTCACAATTATATGCAAAAGAAGTAGAATGTTGATGATAAAAAAGATGGAAATATGAAATAATGGGCTGGATTATCTTTTCAACAAGAAATTGTAATGACAGAAAGATAGATATATGTGCACATGTATGTATATAGATATATATCTATATGTGTACATAAATATATATTATATATGTATGCATATATATGGGTGTGTAAGGCCCGTCTTCCACTCTTCCATGCATGTATATTAAGGTCACCTCCTATATTTGTGTGTATACTATATATTTTATGTGTGTATACATTATGTGTATGTATATATATATATACACACACACACACACAGACACACACACACATCTATATCTATATCTATATATATATATATATATATATATATATCCAGAAGATACATATATAGATAGATATAAATGTCATGCATTTAAAAAGTCAGCTCTTTGCCTTCATGGGAAGCATAAGGTCATTAATAAATATTTGCAATTTTCCAAAGGCAACCTAGCCTCTACCATCAGTATACAAGTTTTGCTTTATAGTTGGGAAATATGGTATATAACGTACTCTAAAGAATTAAAAATGAATTGTTACATAGATTACAATGGATAGGGGAATTATGGGTATGATCAATCTTTAACAGGTAACCAGGAAGTCCAAATAGATAAATAATATATATGAATATATGTGTATGATTGTGTGTGTGTCCATGTATGCATGCACATGCATATATATGCAAGTGAGGGGACTAAAAAACAGAAGAATCTGGAAAAAACTACTATAAAAAGTGGCACTTGGTTTGAACTTTGGATGGAATCAGGAGATTCAAGAGGCAGAGATAGGGATGAAGAATATTACATATATAGCATTCAAATTGTGCAAAGGCATGGAGGTGAGAGATGGAATGTCATGCATGCGAAGCAAGAAGTAGGCAGGTTTGATTGGAATATAGAACTTCTGAGGGAGTGGGGGAATCAGCCTGCCATGGTAGGCTTTTAAATTATACACAGAGGTATTTCTATTTTATTCTAAAGGCTATGAAGAGATATTCAAGCTTCTCAAGTAATGGAGTAGCACTTCCAGATCTGTTCTTTCAGAATATCAATTTGGAAACTGGTTAGAAAATGAGTTGAAGAGGGGAGACTGGATATAGGAAGACTATTGCAATAGTCCACGTAAGCAGAGAAAATGAGCTCTTATGACCATATCAAAACACACACACACACAACACAAATGAGGGAAATAAATATTAAATTTCCAATGGACCACATTTCTTGCTTTGTACTTTTATTATAAAACAAATAACTTCCGGGAGTACTATTACAACTGATCAGATAGGCTTCCTCCCAAATACTTAGGGAATTATTGCATAATATTAGTATTTAGAAACAATACCTAGAGATATAAAAATCTAAGTCAATTTTTTCTTCAATAAAATGATAAAACACATTCCAAGTATTCACCCACCCTATTTTCACCAAACAAAAAATAAGCCTGTTTGACATGTATCTTTTTGTTGAAATCTATTACTGTGTAAACTCTGATATAAGAATTGAATGTTTGACTTTTTTTATCTTTTTTAAGTTAAGGAATATAATGATATACTTGTTAAAAATCATCGTTTGTATAAAAAGGTGGAGGGGGAGGAGAGAGGAGAGTGAAGGGGAGGGGGAGGGGAGGGGAGGGGAGGGGGAGGGGAGGGGAGGGGAGGGGGAGGGGAGGGGGAGGGGAGGAGATGCTACTCACTCACAGGTTATGATTGTCCTTGTTCTTGAAAAGGACCATGACATCAAGACGATGACATGACTTGCAGTTGACTTTGCTTTGAGTGAGGGAGGACTGGGCAACATCATGAGACTCACTTTCTCCTTCAGAGTCATCTGGGTCCAGTGATAAGACATTGATCAGGACAATTGGAGAAACAAGGGAGAGAGGAGAAAAAGAGGAAAAGGAGGTGAGGTACAGAGAGAAAGGATAAAAGGGGAAGTGCATCCTTCAGATAGTCATTAGTTTAAGCAACTTCTGAAGTTCTGTCCAATTGTGTGATTTTATGGTACTTTACAGCAAAAATTACTCAGTAAATAACTTTCTTTCCCCCAAGAAAATTATTTCAAAATAATGATTATTTACCCTTCTCATATCCTGTATCCAGATCTTTGAAAATATCTTTCTCAGTTTAATCTTCAGTGACTCAGGAATCTTATAACATAATACTTAGGTGGGCATTTTTTAATGTCTCCTTTTTCTGACCTTGATAGAGTGTGCTTTGAATGACTGCATGATTTTTTCCTTTTATCTTATGAAACTATAAAGTTTATGTTTTTTTAATTTAGTTTTTATTTTTCCTGAGAAATTAGACAAATCTAAATGTACTACAAAATTACTTAGAAGATTCTCTCTCTCTGTCTCTGTTTCTGTTTATGTCTCTGTCTCTGTATCTCTCTCTCACTCCTTCTGACTCCCTCTCCCTTTGTTTTTCTCTCTCCCTTTCTCTTCTCTCCCTCTATTCGCCCTTTTTCTTTCTCTTGTGGTCCTAAATCTATGATCCTAAAATCACTAGTGGAAGAAGATAAATAGAGGTTACAATTTCTTCTCTGACTTAAAAGATACTTAGACCCCTGGATCCATAGGATGATGAGATAAATAACTATGTAATGTAATATGAAATCACTTCATAAGGCCAAAGTTTGATTCACTGAAAAAACATTACCCATCAATTCCATTAGTGGAGCATTCATTTCAATGACATGAACACGATGACATGAAAGGATATTGACTTTAAATCCTTGACAGTGAATCAGTTAGAGGTGTGGAACAAACAATACAGTGCAATTCTTCACCATCTCATTCAATTCATTTCTGCTTTTTCATAGATGCAACATTTAACTGATGAACCTTTAGTATATTTGAGCAACAAAAATGAGGCAGTTAGTGAAGTGCTGACATTCTCATATGTGGAGATGAAACAAGTGTGCTTTCAGAATTCCACTATCTTCAAGGCTCGCAGAGAAAATAGAGACAAATTCATGACCTCTTTGTGTGTGGATTTTTCTCAATTCTGTTGTGTTAAGAAAGGCAATAAAACAAATTAGGAAAATGGATAAAATGGGAATTAAGGGGAGGAATTTGACTATTTTTTTTTACAAATCAGGTGCATTAGTAAAAGAAAGGATGGATAAAATGGACATTTCACTTCACTTATCTGAATTGAATAAGGTAAACTCGCACATATGCATGCATGCACACATACCCTAAGAGTTTGGTTCTTAAATATATTTAATAGGGAAACAGGTGGGGAAGTGAAAAGGGAGAAGAGAATACAAGATGCATAATAAAGCTCAGAAGGGAAGAGCCCCAACCAAAATATATTTCAGTTTTATAAGTTTGTTCATAAAAGGGGAGGACTAAAGAAAAAAAAAAGTATAAGTAGAAATGTAATTCTGTCCTTGGTTAAGAAACAAGAGGTGAAGGAATGGAAGAGAATGTATCAATTATAGATTTTCATTTGTGATCAATTTCTCCTTCGGACCTTTTACTGAGTTTAGCAGATGCTCAATTGGCCAGCAGTGACCATCTCAGGAAGATATATCATAGAGAAGGAACAAACTCCCTGGCTGTTTCCAGCTACATAAGTAATCCTTTTAAGGATTGCATATTTGGGATTGAATATTTTGGTCCAAATTTTTCCTGCCCATGCTTTCAACATGGAGAGAAGTTGTTGAGTCATTTAGAGAAAAAAAAAAGTTCTACATTGATATATTTCCTTCAGATTTCCCATGTGGCAAATCCATCTAAGAATTTGATTACATTTGATAAGAAGAGATTGTGATGTGTGAAAACAATTTTTTTTTTTTTGTAAAAGAGCCATAATTTATTGAGAGTATATCCTCTCCCAACTCCACACAAGGTACCCTGCCCTCCCCAGCCCCCCCCTCCCTCATGTCCAACTTGTTGGTCACTTCTGACGTTTGTAGATCTTCTTTGCCATTTCCAAGAAGATAGATGAGGGGAGGGGGAGATGAATGCTTCTCAATAAGCCCCATCAATCTACTGTAACTTTCTTCTTCAAACTTGGTGAAATGAGCAGGCAATTCAAGTTTCTCATACAGTTCCTTCACTTTAGCAACCTTCTCTGGATCTTTCTGTCCATAATTCTCCTTCAATGTCTTTATTTGCTCAGATGATGCCAGCTGAAGGCACTTCACCACCAGCCAGCTGCATTTGTTGTCCTGGATGTCAGTACCAATCTTGCCAGTCACACTGGGGTCACCAAAGAGGTCAAGGTAATCATCCTGAATTTGAAAAAATTCCCCCATCTCCAAAAGGATGCTCTTGGCATTGGTGTGTTCTTTTCTCCCCATCTATGCCTGCCATGTACATAGCAGCGGCAAATGGTAAGTAGAAGGAGTAGAAAGCCGTTTTGTATTTGACAATAGTCTTATATCTCTGCTCAGTGAATCTGGTAAGATCAACCTTGTCCTGAGGGGCTGTGATGAGATCAAGTGCTTGGCCAATCTCAGTCTGGTAAGTGCACTGTAAGAAGAGTTCGATGAGGTTCAGGTAATAGGGCTTCCCACGGCAGTAATGCTTCAGCAGGCGGTAGATACAAGATTCCAACAACATGGCATCATTGATAGCATCCAAGCCAATGCCAAGCTTCTTATACCAGCATGGCTGTCCCCGGCGGGTAAGAGAAGCATCCATGATGTCATCTACTACTAGGAAGAAAGCCTGGAGCAGCTCCACACAGCAGCCCACTGCTAATGCTCTCTGTAGACTGTCAGCATCCTGCTTCCGGGGTTCCACCAGCTCCCCGGAACACCATGAGCACAGACAAGCCTCGGTTGTATTTTCCCCCAAGGATATTGTACTCTAGGACCTCCTTGAGCCTGGCTATGGCATCTCCCACCTCAGGATGTCCCATCCCATCTTCTGTCAAGATCTTTACAATTTGGGAGAAATGCTGGACGAAGTCTTGCTTCTCTTGGACATAAACTGATTTCTGCTCTCCATTCTGGTACCTAGGCAGTCACAGCCTTCTCCGGAGGGTGGGGGATGAAAACAATTTTTATTAGTAATCATTATCTTGGAGATTCCCTTTTCTTCATAAGTTAGTTTCTTCTTTAGGAGGACAGTAAGATCTAATCAAAATGTGTCTATTCCTGCTCATTGTGTTGCCCTAACAGAGCTGGGAAAATGTTGATTTCTCCCTATTGTTAAGACAGGGGATATGGAAATTGATGTCCCCTGAACCAGGTTTAAATGCCCTAAATCAAGTACCCCAAGACTCTTATTTGAATATAACACATTTCCCAGTGTATTGACAAATCAGAGATGATTGACACCACTTGGGAACACCTAATTTTCCAGGGGCATATAACTCTGTAGTCCCAACCCCAAATTGAGCAATTTCTGGACTGTAATTCCCATGCAATGCAACATGCCAGTTTGTGAGAGAAATTCAAAACATGGACAAAACCTAACTGAATTTCTCTTTCCTTAGGAAAAACTCTGTGGATGTTGACATAGGAAAAGAGGAAAAAATATGAGAATTTGATGGAAGAAAAATCAAGATCATAACTGTGACCATGAATGATAAGAACTCAAAAAGCAGAAAATAATATCTTAATAGATTGGAAAATAGAATCCAAGAACATGTTGTTTAAAAGAAAAACATTGAAAAACATAAAAATTCACAGTGTTAAAATGAGGGAAATGAATAGCATTTATTACGTTTCAGGCAAAAAAATAAAGTGGCAACTATGATTTCAAAATAGTCATTAGTAAACATTTAAGTGATTAAAAGTGATAAACAAAGAAAGTACATTACGTTAAATCCCTCACAGATAATGAAGTAATAATATTATGGGACTAAGTGATATCAAAATTCTTGAAGGAGAAGTTAATCAAATTATAAGAAAAACTGCACACCTGTAATAGTGAGAGACCTTATCAATGCCTTTTCAGACTCAGACAAATAGAACAAAAGTAAATGACATAGGTTGAGGATCCTAATGAATTATAATAAAAGTTATATAAAATAGATTGAAAGCAATGCTTCAATATGAATAGAAAATAATATACATATGTACCAGCTTTACATGACATCTTGAAAAATTTGACTATATGTCAACATAAAAGCCTCATAAACAAATGAATCAAATAAGAAATATTAAGTACATATTCTACTCAATGCTACACAATGAAAAGTATAAGCAAGAAAGGATATGCAAAGGAAGTAATCAAACAGGAGGACTTGATAATCTATTTCTAAAGAATTGGTGGGTCAAAATAAAAATCAGAGATAATACAAATGATTTTATCAAATAAAATGAAAGCAATATGACAACATACCAGAACTTTTGGGGCACAGCCAAAGAAGTATGTAGAGGAATTAAAATATTCTCTAATGCTTTTATAAACAAAAGAAAGAAAAATCAATGAATAAAGTATGCAATTAAAAAAAAACTTAGAGAAGTAACAAGTGAAAAAAACACATGAAAGAGAAATTAATCAAATCACAAAATTAGAGCACTAATTTTGCACTAATGCACTAATCAATATTGGAATCAGTGTCATGATTCCAAATTTGGACATCCTGTATTTACTTTGTGCTGTCCCAATTTTGGTTTCTTCATAGAGCACAGCACCCTTTCTGATGCCACGCAGAGAATTACTGTGCCACTGTCTCCCATGCTGCACACTCAAATCCAAAATTCTTGAGAGAGATCTTGAGAGTGTCTTTGTATCGTTTCTGCTGGCCACCATGTGGTTGTCTGCCTCATGCAAGTTCCCCATAAAATAGTCTTTTTGACAAGCATACATTTTCCTTTCAAACTCTGAAGCATAGTTTGAATACTTGACTGTTCAACTAGAGCAAGGACTTCAGTGCCTGCGACATCCTGCCAGGTGAGCCTCAGAATCTTCCTAAGACAGTTCAAATGGAAGCAATTCAGTTTCCTGGCATGGCACTGATAAACTGTCCACAGGCATACAACAATGAGGTCAGCACAACAGCTCTGTAGACCTTCAGTTTGGTAGTCAGTCTAATACTCTTCTCTCCCAAACTTTTCTTCAGAGCCTCCCAAACACTGAGCTAGCTCTGGCAATGTGTGCATCAACTTCATAGTCAATGTGTAAATTCCTGGAAAGTACATTACCAAGGTAAGTGGACTTATCCATAGCATTCAAAACTTCTCCATTTGTTGTAACCAATGGTTCCACATATGAATGGTGTGATGGTGGCTGATGGAACACTTGTGTTTTCTGGGTGTTAATCATTAGGCCAAAATTAGCACAGACAGCAGAGAATTGATCCATACTTTGTTGCATCTCAGCTTCAGAGGCTGCATTGAGTGCACAATCATCTGCAAACAGAAAATCATGTACCAGCACTCCTTCCACTTTGGTGTTGGTTTGTAGCCTTTTCAAATTGAAGGACTTGTCACCAGTATGGTAGTTGACCTTGATGCCGTGTTCATACTCATAGAAAACATTCATCAACATGGCTGAAAACATCATATTAAAAAGCATGGGAGCAAGCATGCAGCCCTCTTTCATTTCCATTGGTGACAGGGAAGACACTAGATCATTGTCCATTATCCAGAACCCAGGCAAACATGACATCATGAAATTGATGTACAATATTGATGAAATTCTCTGGGCAACCAAATTTTGACATAACTTTCCATAACTCCTTATGACTAACAGTATCAAAGACCTTGGTCAGATCTACAAACATTGTTTACAGACCTCTCTTCTGCTCCTGGCATTTCTCCTGGGGTTGTCTGGCAGCAAACACCATATTGACTGTTCCTTGCCACATTGGCTCTCAGGTATATGACTATCTTCCAGGTAAAGGATAAGTCTGTTAATGAGAGTTCTAGCAAGAACTTTGCCAGCAATGACTAAGAGAGAGATTCCTCTGTGATTGTCACAAGACAATATATTCCCTTTACCCTTTTCTAGATGGACAATGGAAGTGTCCTTGAACTCCTGGGGGATAACCTCCTCTTGCCACATTACCTGGAATATTTCAGTCAGCTTTTGCATGAGCAATGGTCCCTGTACCTTGTAAATTTCAGCTGTAATACAATCAGCACTTTTCTTTGCCATATGTAAGGAGTCTAAGGGCCCTCAAAACCTCTTCTTCACTTGTAAGTTCAGCTAAGGAAGAATTGATTTCAAGCTGAGGTCAATGACCTCAGCATTGATTGATGATGGTCTGTGGAGAACACTATGGAAGTGTTCAGCCCATCTCTCTAGGATCATGTCCTTACCACAAATCAATGTGGCTCCATCAGCACTGAGTAGTTTTTATGCACCATAGGTTTTTGTTCCACAATTGCTTTCAAGGAATCATAAAAGCACCATAGGTTTTTGTTCCACAATCGCTTTCAAGGAATCATAAAAGCACTTTGGATTGTTGCTATCAACATAAAACTGAATTTCATCTGCCTTCTTACTGAGCCAGGAATCCTGCATCTCTCTAAGCTTTGCTTGTACTTTGCTTTTGATGGAATTAAATGCTACCTTCTTAGAGGTGAATGAATGAACTAGCCTGCTGGTAAATCCTGTGGAGTTCTTGTTTTTCATTTAGTAGCTTCTGAATTTCTCCATCATTTTCATCAAACCAGTCTTGGTGCTTGTGAGTGTTCTGACCCAGATGAGCAAATGCAGTGCTGTACACCAAATCTCTGAAAGCTGCCCACTCCTTTTCTGTTCTACTGTTGCCAACTGTGTGTTGGCTCAACTTCCCCTCCAAGTCAGCAACAAACTGTTCACACTCAGAGAAGGGCTCTAATTTGCTGACATTAATTCTTCTGGTAGTCATTTTGCCTTGGGGCTGGTGCTTTTGATGAATGTGAATATTTAGCTTGGAAAGGATAAGTCTATGATCAATCCAGCACTCTGCACCACACATTGCCTTTGTCACTTTCCCATCTTGTCTGTCTCTTCTCCTTACGATCACATAGAATCACACCATATGTTACATAAAGCCCAAATGAATACATGATCTATACATATAAAGTTATACTATAAACAAATTAGAAGAGAATAAAGGTGATTTTTGTGTTGTTCAGTTATTTTTTAGTCCTGTCTATTTCTTGTGATCTTTTTTAGAGTTTTCCTGGCAAAGATACTAGAGTGGTTTGTCATTTCCTTCTCCTATTCATCTTATAGATGAGGAAACTGAGGCAAACAGGATAAAGTGTCTTGCCCAAGGTCACATAACTTGTAAGTGTCCGAAGTCAGATTTCAACTCAGACTTCCTGACTCCAGGCCCAGTACTCTCTTCACTGTGCTCCCTAGTTGCCCAGAAAGAATGGTGATACCTTTCACAACAGTGGAAAGAAATCTTGAGCAAAACAAAGGACAGACGCTATCACAGGAGTATTAGGTTGTGCAAACTGATTTCACTGGTACAACCCTAGCTACCCCAGGATGCATACATGTCAAGACTAATAAATCCAGAGACAGGACATTGGACATCAGCGCCTTGCTGTATTGCACACAGTTTGGGTTGTTTCCTATATTTTTGTCACCTATCCCTCACTCTTTATTGAACAATTAGGGAAATAGCCTTTCTTTACTAGTACTATAAATAACAGACAATCTCCCTTTGGTATCATACTGGCTCTTTATCTAAAACTCTGTATGTGTTTGAAGTCTGAGAAACTCTATACCTTTGACTGGAGAATACATTTCATTTTTCTATCATTGCATATTGATATGTTCATGTTTATTGACAATTTTCTCACTCACATTTGTTTATATATGGATTTAAAACTTTTGCTAGGTCATTATTTTTTAATGCTTTTAATTCCATGTAGTCTGGAGATTACAACCATAATGACCACTATCATTGATGACAATAGACAAATTAAAAAATATTGAAAAACTACAAAAATAACTAGTTCATATATGCAATACTTGAACTTGAACACAATACTAACTGGTTAATGGTATTGAAAAAGATAAATGTAGACTGGAATATGGAAGATAAAAGCATATCCAAAATAAATATGTTAATTATTAGCCCAAACACTTCATAATGATACATGAATTACTTGTAAAATATTTTTTACCAGATTCTTCTCTGATCCTATCTCTCATCCTGTCCCTTAAAAGAACACATTATCTATTTATTATCAAAAGATGAGCCTACTGATGACAGCTCCAAATATAGGTGAAATACAGATTTACATACTTTTTACAAAGTATTCATGTCTTGCATCAATTAATGTATAAGTACTTATCAGAAAATATATTATATTATATATTAGGAAAGAAGCAAAAAGGAAAACTAAAAAAGGCTCATGGTTATATTATTAATTCAGTAATATTTTTACAAGTACCATTAAAGTATCATGAGATTTTAGCATATTTACAAATTATTTATTAAAAAGGCTTTTGCTCAGTTCTGTAGTCATGGCTTATTTATGTAGAGAAAATAAATAAAATCAACCCAAACCTAAGGTATTTGATTTCCCTGTGGGAACCTGTTTTCCATTTAACAGATGTCACCAACAAAACAAAAAAGTTTTAACAGATATTATATTAGAAGATTATAATCCCCAAACTGTATGGAATGAAAAGGATTTAACAATGATGACCTAGTGGAAGAATTTAAATACATTTGTGAATAGAATGAAGTATATGCCATCCGTCATTCTAGCTTTACTGTAGATGTTCTAAAGATACTTTCAGTAAAAAACAAAAGATAAATTTAGATTCCAATACTCCTATTCAATTATGTTTGCCATCTGTTAATAGATTCTGTATTTCATATTCCTAAATAGTCAATGCATATTTGCTGAATTGTATTAACCTCTTAACTAATCAAATGAGGTTATTCCCCAGGTACTTTATCATTATATTCTTTGGTGATGCTATATTGGTTTGGGTTATAGATTGTCTAGAACACAAATAAGTTGTAGAAAAGGTCAGTGAAGAATTTCATGGGTAGGCATGAGCAAAAGTGCAAAATATTTCAATAAAAATTGCATAAGGGAAATATTATACAAGAAGGCATGTGAGAAGTGGTTATGCAGCAAAATGGATACAAATATGGAGTTAGAGAGACTTAAGTTCAAATTCTACCTAAGATCATTGCCAGCTATGTGACCCTGGTTAACCTCTATGCACCACAGTTTTCTCATTTGTAAAATAAAGGAAATATCTTTGATGGCTTTCCAGATACCTTCTAACTACCTATTTATGATCTAATGAGTCTATGAAATGCATGGACAGAAAAGGAACTTGAATGGTCACATAGTGACAGTGATGAAGTCTGTATGTTCAGTTGGTAACCACACAATGTCAATAGAGGTAGAAGATGCTCATCCACTTGAGGGAACTTCATTTGCTGGATTCATGAGAGGACAAGGACAAGGGTTACAGAGGGTGAGAAGGAATGGAAAAATTGACATTCACAACTTTGGAAGAAACATAATTAAAATACATGTTAGGGAAGCTTCTGATGACATATCATTGAATGTTAATGAGTAAGTCCACTCAGGAGATTTCATAGAATTTAGATATGTGTGGGACCTAAGGTCTGAAGGTTAAGTGACTTAACCAAGGTCTGAGAAATGTTAAGTAGTATAGTGAATATCCAGATTCATTTCCTTTATTTCTAAGCCCTATTCCTTGATTCCTCTGCTCAGTGGGATATGAACAAACATATGAGAAAGAAATGTCTGATTGCAGTGAAAAAAGTTATTAAGTTCCCCTTACCCTCTAGTCTTTAGAAACAACAAGTAAAGGGACCTGTGCTATCTGTTCTCTTATTGGCATTAAAGATATTTTCAGTCTTGGACTTGGGAAATGGATGCTATCAGATTCCTATATCTGAGGAAGCCAAGGAAAAGACTTTTCAACTGGCAAGCTGGATTTTACCTGTTTTTGAGAGACTAACTTATCTATTTAAAAAAATTCTAGAGAATGGAAAGGGCCTTATGAGCACTATTCACTGTAATCAACTATAAGAGAATTAGTTGGAGTTTCTAATGAATAGATGAAGGTCATGATGGTTTTTCACCTAAGTAAAATTTGAGGAAAAGAAACTGTCTACCAGATGTACAAAGCTATACAAAGACTTTTTGACCCGAGATATGGGAGGTGAAAGTGATGTATCCAGTGAAGGAAAATATGTATTATTACAGGGAAGGAAGTTATAGGCAACTCCTTTCCTGTGCAAAACTCCTACCAAGACTCCTAGGAGCAAGACCATGATGATAGCCAACCTAGCCTAGATGTAGACACACACATCTATAATGATTCTTAAAGGCAGCCCATAGCAACTACCTATTCTGGTATAGAAGCAGATACATCGATCAGTGACAAAGGAACTAGGCCTATTAGATCAGTGCTAGGCTAAGTTATGATGCTATAGGTAAATCTGAAGATAACATGAAGCCAAATCTGAAGACACATGTATCAAGGTGACAGTACTAGAGAATATCCATGTGAAATGTGTCTTGAATATAAAGTTTTTTCAATATTTTTTATTTTGATACTATTTTCATTTGACTATGATTTGTGCTAAGTTCATCCTGTACCTATGTTTGCTTGTAAATTGTATTGTATGCATACTGTTTACAGTTAAACCATATATAGGCCTATTGATAGCATTACTGCCGTAACTAGCTAATAAACTTTAACAAACTTTTAACAAAGCTTTGCTTTGTTAGCTGGCCATGCTTACATCTTTTCATCAAATGCTATATACTATGAATTTGCATAATTTTTGGAAAGGTATATGTGTTTTCCTATAAGCATTTAAGCATGTTGTCATTGCAGTATCCTGCCAGGTAGCCTCTATATAATGCCATGTCTACTGTACGTACAGTTAATGTGCATTTTGTCTTATTTTAGTTTCAATGATCCTAAAAGCTAGTTACCTGGGATCCCAGGGGAAAAATCTTATTGTTTCAAAGCTCTGACTTTTGTGACTGTACTATATAGTTACAGGTTTTGGACCTGCCCCACCTGGTCTTTGTAAAGGATTACAAAGACTTCCTTCTCAAGGAAGAAATATAACTGAAACCCCAAAGTCTGCTGGTGTGAGACTCTCCTCATTGGTGAAAATCAATGCCCCATACCTATAGGAAGGACAGGGTAGAAATAACAAAAGATAAGAAATCCAATTTCTTCACTCTTTTCAGGCTTTTCTGTCTCTTCAGATGCTTCTGGTCTTTAGTTTTGAGAGGAAAAAATAAATGATGCCAACCAGACTTCAGTTTGCTGCAAAAAACGGCTCAATAAAGAAGCTAACATAAGAAGATGTTGTATCCCTAAGCCAACCGGTTACTCTAGAGACTTTGGGGAATTTTCCATTTGGGTGAGATTTAGAGCCATCTTCCTATTTGAGCTGAAATGTCCCTCTTTTAATGGAAGAACTCCTTCAATAGGTATTGACTGGTACATATTCTTAAACTTTCCCTAATTTCTATTTCTCTATCAATTTGAATGAGTTTCTTTGCTTTAAAAAATAAGGGAATTACTTGAATTCAACAGACATTGATGAATTAAAGCCCCTTGCTCCTATGTGAAAATTTAGTACTAATAAGTATTGTTTTTACTGGGGCTGGGGAGGGGTGGATATATCTACAGTGGAATTCCTTTCTTGAATGTCATGCATATACTGTAGCCACAAGTTTTCCTTTCTTCCTGTTCTCCTTTAAATTCTTTAAAAAGTAGTCATTTTAATTTACAGTTTACTGTTCTTTTGTAGCCAGTAGCTGAATGTATAGGGCTTTTTTTTTTGTCTTTAGAGCAATCAGTATAACAAAATGGTGTACTTGGCATCTGTGCCCTGAGGATAGATTGGAAATGCAGGCTAAAGACAATAGACTTTGATTCTTATATATACATACATACACATGTGTATATACATATATGTGTAATATGTAAGCATGTATGCATACTCAAATAGAACAAAAGGCTAGTAATGTGTTTTATCTCAACACTGATAGTTGCAAAACAATAAAGTAATTAAGGAGAAATATGACAGAACATATGTTAGTAGAATGGCATATTTTGTTGCCATTAAATATTACATAGAGGTAAGAAACACATGCTAATTTTAAAATTCCTGCTAACTATGGCAATTAAAGCTAACAGCACTGAAATGGGAGAAGTTGTAGAGGTTGAGGAAAGGTTGGGGAAACTACTGAAATAGGATTTTATGCAATGTTAGCACCTGTGAAATATTGGTGTTATCACAGTCACCATATTTAGAAATTGGATATTTTGTTGATATTTCAGTTCCAAACTTTTTTAGGATTTTCAGACTTTCAACTTCACCTTGCCATCATTTTGCTGCTCTCACTGATGATGTTATAGGAAGTAGTATTTATTTGTTTCGTGTTAATTGATAAGTCCTTTTACAGCAAGGCTGGCTATCATGAAGCAGTGATTCCAATTTATATGGTTTGAATAAAGCATAAGATAAATGAACAGAGTTGTTTTGAAAATATTTATCCTCTTAATTACACAGTCAAAAAGCCACTGGATCTTTCTATCCCTCTGATTTTCTAAACAAAGGTTTTTTTAAGTCTTAAGCACAGCACATCATAATGTTGCTTCCATTGCATTACTTCCGTAATAATAAAAAATTAGACTACCAGAGCTCTTCAGAGCCTAGAGAGCTTGAATAGAGCCTGAAGCAAACAACAGACTGTCCATGGTATGTTGCAAAAATGGAATAATTGGTCATTAACAATGATTTACATTAGTTGAAAATTTAATATATCTTCACCCATTTCTCCTGAAGAGAAAAGGGATGAATCTCTTTCACCTGTCACTCTCACTAAACCTTTGCCATCTCAGGCAGTTGCCACTTACTTGATTTTTAAAGATAACATTTCACCTTTATGCTATAGCCCGTGACAGGCCCTCATAACACTTAATAAGTTCGAGTCACTAGTGTGTGCACCATCCTGGATTGTGACATGTTTGACCCTTCCCTGAGAACTTCACTCATTCATGCGTTCATGTGCTTTGCTTTCAAAGATAGTTTCATGTGGTAGCAAAGTGGCAAAACATTCAGAGAAATATGATTTTTCTTGATAATGCCTTTTAAGCCAATATATGATTATCAGTCCTTGAACTAGTTTATGTCAAAGGTTCCTCATCTTTTGAAAGTATTTCTACCAATACGTGGCAGAAATTCTTGAAAAATTTAAAATGCTTTCTATATAGGCTTATGGAGAATTTTGCCAAGGTCTACTAATGAAATCGAGTATTACAACGTTTTCCTAATTGCAGAATAAATATTCCTCAAGAACCACAAGTACACAAAGACCTCTAGAGAAAACTAAAAGGAAAACTTTTTTATGTGAAATTTATATAAATATAAGTTATTGTATTTTCCATGAAAATACAATTTAAATCCAAGGCAATAAAATGTTATTAATATAATGAATTTAATCTATTTCACAATGTATTTAGTACAACAATTATGGAATGTGGTATGTATAAATGAGGTCAAATTTAATATATATAAAATTTCAACACAGGAGCAATCTGTCCCCATTATCATTACTGTACATGTGCTCATGATACATATGATACACATCACCCTCCTTGGTACATGGAACATGAAATACGTAAATTAAAAGTTAAATAAGTAATCATTATGCAGACATTAAATAAAATATTTTAATATTTTAAATTATTTTGGTAAGAACAATATAACAAGCTTTTTTCCAAATAGCTATGGCTTTAAAAAATTAATGCAACCTCAAATTGTAAAGATCATAATAAATATCTTCAAAAATAATTTTTTTTCTTTTTTCTTCTTTTTTATAAACCAAAGAGCAGTTATTTATTCCATCTCTGATTTCAAATGTTACAGAACATGATAGACAAATAAGGAAAATAAAGCAACTATTTTCTTCACCCCAATTAACCATGTGCAAGTGTCAAGGTATTCAAGAGGCCTTGTAAACAACCCTCTTCCAACCCATGAAGGATAGTCTATAGCTCAAGCAGTGGAGTGTCATTTCTATCAGCTTTTTTTTTTTTTATAGTCACTATCACCATTCATGAAACAGCCTAAGAATCAAGAAAATCTGGTTTCTGCATATTTTAGTATTTTCATAGCTAAATTCATAAGATTTAGAGGAAACTAGGAATCACCTTAACTTGTGTGCTTGATACCAAACTTTGGGATTTCAAAATGGTTTCTTTAGAAGCCTCCAAGAACTCCCTGATCTGATTCCATCTGAATCCTCTTCTTAAAAGTAGGCAGTTGTCTCCTAAAGGCAGATCCCTTTTTGATTAGCTCCACACCTTTAACCATTATTCAGTCTTTATCCAAACAAAATGTTGCTATTTAAATGCTGGAGTCACTCCCAGAGCGTCATAGGTGTGGTTCCAGGAAAAAAAAAAAAATTAATACTTAGCAGCATGGATTCATCATTCAGGACAACCTAACCATTCTGACTCAGAAGTACATGTATTGATATTTCTGCGCAAACTGCATAAGGCAGCAGACCAAGGAACATTCTGATCATTTGAAGAATTGTTCTCTTATGCCATGTTTGGTACTGAGAGATGCCATACCAGCGAGGTGCCATCCATCACCTGAAAGCAAATCATAAAGGTCTATCTGATCCTTTCTGTAAATAAACCTAAGGGACCCTTCCTCTAAAAAGCTCCTAGAAACCGGTCGGTCGTCTCCAGATCGCAGTCTTTTTGATGTCTGAATGTTTGTAGCTGAAAAGGTCATCTCGAAGGCGGCTGTCAAGGTCAAGGAGAGCTTTCCGACTTCCCCTTGCTGTGGCCCATGAACTCCAGCCCTTCTATAGGAATCTCCTCCTTGATTGCTTTCTGCACGCACTGCTGGTAACGCTTGAAGAGATCGGAGCAGGGGTCCCCGGATCCATCGCCCTTGAGGAACTTCTCGGTGAACCAGTGGTTGAAGCAGTGGTCGCACTCTCGCTTCTTGGCCTCTCCCACGCTGTTCATGATGACCAGCCCCGCAGTGGAAGCAATAATTTTTTTTTCTTAGATTTTGTTGTATCCATTTTTAAATATTGAAATATCACTTTGTAATGGGTAGATATATACGGCCACAATTTACAAAGAAAATATACTGAAGCAACTAAAATTAGTACAAATAAGGACAACAGACACAATTTCAGTGGCAGAAACAAAAAGTAAAAAGCCCAAATTTAGAAAATGTGATTCACTATGGTTATCACTAAGATGCACATATTCCATTATTGGTGGAGAAGAAAAATTGATTGAAATGCCACCTTAATGTTTACATGTAGCATTCATTGGGAACTGGCAAGCCATTTTTTCCCAAGAAAGTAAAATATGTTTACAACGCAAAATGAATTGTTTTCCCCCCAAAAAAATGATGGCTATGGCATTAAAAAGCTTTCTTTCATTTATCTAGGTTGTTTACAGACTAGCTGAGTAATAATAATCTTAAAAACTTTATTTGAAAGGAAAAGAATTCAGATGTAAATGGTGTAAAGGTATAAAGGTGTAAATGAAGGTTGATAAATCACATGCAAAGTAGCTTTAAATGGTCCCATTTTCAGATAATATGATGGGAAAACAAATGACCCACAAATCTGAATATTCTTGTGATTAGTTCATTGAAAAACAAACAAAAAAATTCCCTAGTTTCCATTGCAAGTGGATGAAACAACATGTGAGTCAAATAGATTACATGTTTGTGTGTGTGTGTGTGTAGTTATAACTGAGGGTAGGATTTGTTATTAGCAAGCCTTTCAATGATATACCAAGAGAAATTGTCAATGTAATTGAAAATTACTGAGATGAGATGTAGGATGATTATTTGAATTCATAATGATAGAGCTTAATCACAGTCAGGAGGAAGTGAAAATGTAAAGTACTGGCCAACAAGTGAACAAGTATTTATCAAATACCTACTATGTTCAGACATTCTGTAAAGTTTTGGGATACAAAGAAAGGCAAATACAATGCAATCCTCAAAAAACTCATAATTTTTCTGTTCCTAGTTTAAAGTATGCTACTTTATACAATTTGGTCACATTGCAAGTTATACAATCAATTGTATTTATAAATAAGAATTAAGAACTGTATTTCTTTCTAAGTTGTTAAGACAAATAAACTTTATTTAAAAGTTAACTAAGAGGAAAGTTCTTTCTGTGATTACATGTAGGTGGAAGACATGGCACTTCTATATTATTGATATCACATTGGCTTTATCATTGCCTTATACTCTGAAGGATGTTTGAGGTAAAAGAAGAAATTGCCGTTTTTCTTCCTGATGACAAAAATGAAATACATTAATTTTATATTATTTTTTCTCTTTATAGTTTAATAGCTATATTTTGTACCAATTGCTCTTACTATACTGCCTTACTAAATACCTTTTTCTAAAATATGTAACTGAGTTTGGTTATGTGATAGTGACAAATAATCATGGAGGAAAGGTAATTAGCATATAGCATTTTAAAAATAATTCTCAAAAACCACAGTTCTACCCTTAAAACACTAACAGAAATCCATCAGATTTGCTCTGGAAAAATGATTAGCCATGTAAGTTGGAGCTGAGAATTTAAGTTTGGTGTTGATGCTACAAATGAAGAACAAACGCATTTTCTACAGACAAATATGATATACTTGTTCTTGTTTTATCTGAATAAAGGAAGTTTAATAGGCTTATCTTATAAGAGTATGATGAAACAAGGTTTTTAAACCTAAAAAATTTATATTTTATTAACGTATTTTAGTGCCATTAGTAACATTTTATTTGGTTGAAACAAAATTCAATGGAAAATGCAATGTAAAGGATCCAGACGAAAAATAAGGAAAATATTAGACTGTAATTATAAGGTACTCATTAAGGTCAAACTGTTTACTTATTAAATATATAAAAATGCTATCAAGTACTATTAGAACTGTTATGGTTGCTAAGGTAGCTTGAAAGAAAGGTTGGTGCTGAAATGTGTATGATGGGTGATTCTAAAATACAAAATTGCATAGGAAAAGGTAAAATAAGAGTAATTATATTGTAAAAATGGAGTTTGAAAGGAAGAAGTACTACAGCAGAAGCAGGTGAGAGTGGAGGACTGGTAATGTTGGAACCTTGCTCTCATCTGGGTGGAAGAGGAAGCAATGTGTGCATTTGCAAGGGTATGGAAGGCTCCTGAAACTATAGACAGGTGAGAAAACATGGACAGGATGAAGGAAGAACGTTCAATGGGGTGTTGACATTTGGGAAGACGGATGGGGGACTTTTGAAAGTGTGTGTGTATTGATGCAGGGAGGAGAAGGGACACTTGGAGGGGTGGGTGAAGTAGGGACAGGGGAAAGGGTGGGATTGGTTAAAAAGAAAGACTGAGAAAAAATAGTAAGCAAAAATAAAACGGTTGGAAATTCACAAATGGTAATTAGAATTCTGAATGTGAATGAAACATTAATAGCAATTCTCCTTGTGTTAGCAAAGAAATGGAAATTACAGGGATCCTCATCAACTGGGGAATGAGTGAACAAGTTGTGACATATAGTCACAATGGAATACTACTTTGCTGTAAGAAATGGTGAGGTCAATGATCATGGAAATGGAAAGACTTGCACAAAATGATGAAACATGAAGCGAGCAGAACCAAGAGAACTTTGTGTACAGTGACGGCAACATTGTTTTAAGAATGACTTTGAGCAGAGGCAGAGCCAAGATGGGAGAGTAGAAGGACTGACCTGTAGAACCTTTCTCTCCATAGTTCATAAAATACCTACAAAAATGACTCTAAACAAATTTTAGAGCAGCAGAAACTACAAAACAAAAGAGTGTGATTGTGCCACCTTTGAGGAAGTGAGAACTTATATGTCCCTAGAGTATATCCTCCACCTGACAAATGACTCAAAAGTCAGGTAACTGGCTAGCAAAATGCCCAAAAAGGGGGAAAAAATAAGACTAGAGAAGGTTACTTTCTTGGTGAACAGGATTTTCTTCCATCTTTTTGGATGAGGAAGAACCATGCATACCATCAGAGGAAGACAGAGATGTCAAGGCTTCTGCATCCAAAACCTCCAAAATAAATGGTCTCAGCCATGGAACAATTCAAAAAAGGATTTTGAAAATCAAGCAGAAGAGGTGGATGAAAAATTGGGAAGAGAAATGAGAATGTTCCAAGAAAATCATGAAAAACAAGTCAACAACTTGCTAAAGGAGACCCAAAAAATGCTGAAGAAAGTAACACTTTTAAAAGTAAACTAATTCAAATAGCAAAAGAGATCCAATATGCCAATGAGGAAAAGAATGCTTTAAAAAGCAGAATTAGCCAAATGGAAAAGGAGGCTCAAAAGCTCACTGAAGAAAATATTTTTTTTTCATTAGAATGGAACAAATGGAAGCTAATGACTTTATGAGAAACCAAGAAATTACAAAACCAAACCAAATGAATGAAAAAATTGAAGACAATGTGAAATAGACAATTTAAAAATTATGGGACTACCTGAAAGCCATGATAAAAAAAAAGCCTAGAAATCATCTTTCATGAAACTATCAAGGAAAACTGCCCTGATATTCTAGAACCAGAGGGCAAAATAAATATTGAAAGAACCCACTGATCACCTCCTGAAAGAGATCCCAAAAGGAATGCACAGTTTTTTTGGGGTGGGGGGAGGGGAGAGATGAGGAGAAAACTTGGAACTCAAAATCTCGTGGAAATGAATGCTGAAAACAGTAATAAATAAATTTCAAAAAATAAAATAAAAAACTTTTTAAAAAAGAATGATGTTGAGTAAGTGATTTTGATTATTATAAACACTTAAATTAAAACTAAAACAGGTGAAGAAAGATCTTACCTGCTTCCAGAGAAAGAACTGATAAACAGAAGTATGTACATCATAATTTCACACACATATATACATATACATACACACAAATATCTGTATGTATATGTGGATGTGGATATATATGTATGTATGTATGTATGTATGTGTGTATATGTATGTATGTGTGTATATATATGTATGTGTATATGTGTGTATGTGTATATATATATATGTATGTGTGTGTGAGTCTAATGATAGGCATCTCTTGGATAGGGGAAAGGGTAAAAAAAGGAAAAAAAATTAAGTGACAAATTTGATGTATATTTGAAGGGAATAGCATGTTCTACATGGTAGATTTGCAGGTTCAAGTGCAATCATCTTTTTTTATCATATTGTATTATGGAAATGCCTGTTTTGTTCTATGAATTGAAAAGAAAATAAAAAAGAAAAAGAAAACATATTGATTTTGATTAGCCATTTAGAAAAATTGAGTATAATTATTTATAATAATAAAAATATAAATATTATAATATTGATGGTATACTTGAAGGAACTTTGCATTGAAAGGCATGCTCTCTCATCATGAGTTATATTAGAATACCATTATGACTATTATATGTTCTAATATGAACTTGTATAGAATTTTATCAATAATGTCAAATTTTTGCATTTTTAAGATTTATTTCTCTGTTGCTAAAAGACTATAAAGAAATTTTATTTGTATTTCTTAATGTTCTAACATTATTTATGTAGATTGTTTTGCAAAAAGTGTGAGCAGGGTGGACAATTTTTTTCAGAAAGAATCTACTACTTAAATTTTGGGAAATACTAGAGTACCATATATATGCATTTACACACAAACATATAACACAATCCCATTTTACCCTAGAAGATGAAAAATTGTTTTGATATTATATATTTACACTTTAGTAGGAATGACTTTTTTAATTTGTGCCACTTCTATTCTGGAATAATTTCATTTTAATTCCATGCTAAGGTCTGGGAATACATAAAGCATAAAGAAATTTAGGTTTTGCTCTCAAGTAGCCTACATTTTATTAGAGGGAGATAACACATGAAAGGAAGCTTTAGGGCCTGGGGAAAACAAAGGTGCATGAATTGAAGGCATTATAGAGAAAGTCAAGGTAAGAGCCAAAAGTGGAGCCTGAGGTGAAATGAAAATATAACATAGCTGACTTGGATATCCCCCTGAAAATACAGATTCTGAGAGGAAGCAGCCAATCAGATGGAAAGGCCAAAGGGGTAGCAGATGTTTCCAATATGTAAAGTCCAGGGCTAGTGTGACCTTGCAGAATTAAGAGATTTTAGGTTTCTAGGGCACAGTAAGGAAGTCGAGGAAGAGAATGAGTAATGCAACATGAAGATGAAGGATATCAATCTAGTTTCACTACACAAGGGAGTTAAGATCCAAAAGAGTTCTTCAAAGGACAGCACTTGACCTTTCTAATATTCCTAATAAGATGAAATCATTAGGGATAATTATCAAGTCCTGCACCTGGGTACGAAATATCAGCTTCACAAATACAAGACAAGAGAGGCATGCTTAGAAAACAGCCTGAGAAGATTTGAGAGTTCTTACTTGAGTGTGTGATGCAGCAACTGAAAAAGTTAATGTAATCTTGGGCTGCATTAAGTGAGGCATGGATTCGAGGAATGAGGAGGCAACAATCCTACTATGTTCTGCCCTCAAAAGATCTCACTTCGATTAGCATATTTTGTTCTGAGTGCCACAGTTTAAGAAGGACTTTGATAATCTGGAGAGTGTCCAGATGATGATAATGATGATGATGACGATGACGACAATGACGATGACACCAAACATTTATATAGCATTTTAAAGTTTGGAAAGTACTAGGCAAGTGTTATCTCTTTTGAGGATGGTAAAGGATTTTGAGTCTGTCATACAGGTATCATCGCTGCTTTGATCTGTAGAAGACAATATACTGCGGAGGGAGAAAGACAAGATTTTAAGTATTTGAAGGCCCATAATGCAGAGGAGAGGTTAGTTTTATTTAGATTGGCCCTAGAGGACAGAACCAAGAACAATGGACAGAAATTGGAAAGAAACATTTTAGGTGTAATGTTAGGGAAAAGAGAACAAAAAAACTTTCTAACAACTAGAGTTGTCTGAAAGTAAAATAGATTCTTTTAAAAGATAGTAGGTTCTTCAATAGACAGAATTCTTCAAGCACATGCTTGGAAGCAAAGTGCTGGGTCTAGAGTTAGGAAGTTCAAATCAGACCATAGACATTTACTACCTATGTGAGTCTGGGTAGTTCATTTTAACCTCTATTTGCCTCAGTTTCCTAATCTGTAAAATAGGAATAATAAGAGCATCTACCTCCTAAGGTTATTGTGAAGATGAAATGAGATAGTAACTCTTACGTGCTTAGTACAGTACCAAGGATATAGATATAGATATATAGATATAGATATTTATGACCATTATCATTATTATTGTTGAGTAAGAATTCCTGTCAGGTATGGGAAGGAATAGAAGGTCTCTTAATTTCCTTCCAACTATAATTCTACGATTCATATATATGTATATGTACATATATGTGTGTGTTATGGATTAACACAAAGTCTGACAATTGAAAACTCTTAGTGATCATAGCACCCTGGCACAGCATTATTTTCCCCTTTCTAGAGTTAGTTTCCTCATTAGTAAAAGAAGGAAAATAATACCTGTATAAAAATATTATGCTGAGAATCAAATACCAATAAGTATATAAAAGACTTCTTAAGTTTTAAATCACTTTACACATATCATTAAATGAGAGGGGGACTAGATATATGCTTATATTGATATAGGGAACTTTCCTTGAGGAAAGTGCCTGCACTGATACAAATGAGGCACCTACTATCCAATTCTCATTTTTGGAAGAGGCCTCGGATAGGAAAAGTTAATGTGACTAGTCCAGGTATATACAACCCTTATGAGTCGGAAGTAGGACTTGAACCCAGAGTCTTCAGATTCCAAATTCCAAGTAAGATTCCTGACTCCAGCAGGTTGGTATAAATATACAATTAATATAATTATCTTCATTAATCTCATTTTCTGATATGCTACTATCTTTTCATGATTGTTTTATATATTTTCTTCAGATTATTACATAGAAAGGTAAATTAAGCATTTTAGTTAAAAATTGTTGCAATATAAAGCAATTTTATGTACTAAAGGCATCCTAAAGACAGATCCAGTAACATGCTAAATGAAAGACTGATATATACCTTATCTTGTTCCTATATGATTTTGCTTTCTTCAGGTAGATTCTGTATTTTTAAAACTTTCTTTTTCCCGTGAAATTGAGTGATTTTGAATATTTGTCATGGAAGTATCTACTAAGGACATTATTTTTCACTTTTTTGTCTTTTTTATGATTCAATATTATGTTACAGAACATGTCTGTAGTGTCACAATCTGTGATAATGGTCCAATGACAGGATAGTTTTCTTTTTGAGTTTTATATTCATAACTTGAGGATGTCATCTATTACTTTATGAAAAAAAAGAATGAATCTGACTCTAGCCACCAGGTCATTTCTTGCTAGACATTTGGTAGATGGCATATAGAATGGCGATATGTGGTATAATTTCTGTTATACTTATTGACTTGACTTGTGTAATTTGCACAATTTAAAACCATAGTCTTTAATAATAATCCATAATTGCTGTTGCAGATGATCTGGTTCTGAATTATTATCCAAATTCCTCAGTTTCTATAAACAATTTTACATGAGTTGCCCATTTGCTAGACACAGCATTTTAAACATATAATTAGGTGAGTTCTATTGAATGTTACACACGAAGGACCTTTGGATTCACTCTTAGAAATTAAGCATTTTATGAACTCCATCTGGAAGTAACCAATTTTTGGTTACTATCTTTGAATATGATGCCTCCTACATCTTTACTATAACTGGGTAAAGCAATACCAAGTAGTTTCAAATAGTTTTTCTAAGTTTTTAATGTTTTTATTATGTTCTTTGAGAATATTACTCAAACTTCTTTCATCTTTTTTTACAAGAAAGTATAAAACTTTTCACAGCTGCCACAGAGTAATAAACCTTATATGGAATATATTTGAATACTTTCCAAATATGCATATTCTATTGCACTGCTCCAAAAGTACATATTAATATGAATATTGTATGGATGTTAATTGTTTTAAATGTATTTTTCATAAGGGGCTCTGAATTTAAGAAACCAGTAAGTTTCTTGACATACAATCACAGCTTTATCTTTGAGAGTTTAATGCTTGATTTGCAATGGCCAGAGAAAATTAAGTTGTTTATAAATACTAAATTATACACTGGTTCAATTTATCCTCTGGATTATAACTTGAAGTCTTCACTCTTATTATCATTTACATTAAGACATTTTATAATCAGGTTATATCACATGGAAAAAGATTCTATAAGATAGAAAAGCTATTAAACATTTTTGGTGGAGCCACAAAACGTGATGTTATCCATTTGTGTTAATGGTCGGTAGATGCTCCGGTACAACTGAATGTTTAACTTGAAAGTCATACTTTGCTCAATGTAGGAGAGCTCAAAATGAGTTTAAGGCTAGGAATAAATCTGTAATGGGCTTAAACACTGTCTTTAGAAAGTAGTATATTATATAAATTGTTCTAGATAATACTGTTTTGTTGATATCATCTAAATATTGAAATTTTCTAACTATACCAGTGTTGTCACTGTCTTTGTAACTTTTCCATATAGTTGCAGTACATAAATAAGGTCTGAGTCAACCAAGGCAGAACTTAGCCAGCAAAGGAAGGCTAATTGCTATAGTGTTATAGACATGCTATTCAATAATTACCATATCAATAAGCCTCTCCACTTCTGGACATCTTTGAGCTACCTTTTTTTGTTCCTCAGTCTATCATTAACTTATGTTTGTGAAAATTTTTATTGATATAAGCTGTGAAGGATTCATAGAAAGTACATAAATATATCAGACTATATTTGGAGGGGACATTGGTTATCTGATTATTTAATAATGGGTATGTGAAAGTCTTTTGTTAAGAAAAGTGGAATCAAGCTTGAATCTGAAAAGAATATCTTTAACCATTTAAATAGTAAATCATATATCAACATGAAGAATTGTACCTGTGTTCCAGTTTTGCAGAAACACTCTAACTGAACTTACCTCTCTTTACATAACTGTTCTTATATTCTAGTAATAGTAGACAAGTTTGTCCTAACTTTCATTTTTATGAGGTTGGACTATTTTCAAACACAAAAGGCCTGTATGCTAATGTATTTTTTTTTTGCTTAATTTGAAGATCTTTCCCATCCATTAGTAGACCCATGTGCCCTGCTCGAATCACATGGAAGCCAAAGTCACGTGTGGTTGGAGGAGCTTGCTCAATGGGTGAAAAAAGAAGTGGTAGAACAGGAGAGTGGAACAAGAAGAGGCAGAGCTGGAGCAGAGCTGAGAGGAAATTGGTTTGACTAGTTGGATCTGGGAGAGAGAGAGAGGCAGCAGGCAGCTGACTGTGGGTGAGAGAAGGGCATTTTGTTTGAGGGTGTTCATTTGTGGAAAGGCCTGATAATATGAACATACGTCTTGGTTACCATGATGGATTTCTTTGTTACTATGATGGATTTGGTTTTCTGGTGTTGGGATGTGGCTTTCTGGTGATTGAATAAATGCTTTTCTTCTGCCTTCTATATGCAGAGTTTGTTTTACGATGTGATTCAGAACTACGCTGACATATAATAGTCACTATCGATGTTGTAAATATTGCCTTAGCGATACATTTGGCATCAGGAACAGGAATGCAGAGTATAAAATCTCTATTTGGAGGCAGAAAGGCTTTAGAGGACAAAATGGATATCCCATGATAGAAGGAGGTATCTTATTCCTCCCTAGCAAGAGAATGGGTTAAAAGCACTGGATCCTGTGAAAACCGGAAAGTGTGGTTACAGGAGAGGGAACCTAGAGATTTGGAAAGGTGTTTGCAAAGAATATAAACAATACCAGGGAAAGAACTGGCAGGGGTATGTAGGAGAAGCTGGATTTTGTTAACAGGCTACCATATTATGTGTAAAAGCAGAGATATGTTACTGATGGGAAAAAAAATTCAGATGGAAAAACAGTTAGATAGTTTGCATGGGAATTCAGAGCATTTGAGTTCTTCTTTAAAAGAGCAAACTGGAGAGTCTCAGATGGTAGGGAAAAAAGCTGTTCTCTTAGCTCAGAAAAAGAGAAAAACTGGCAAAAGAAGTGTGCATACAACCTTTGTACAGAGCCAGCCTAGTTGTCACAGCTATGACTGCCAAGAAAGTGTGTGGGAGAAAAATGTAACAAATTCAGAGTAGGAAAATGAAACAGTGTTAGAGGGAGAAGCTTCTCAGGAGTGCCACATACTAAGATGATATTTTGGTAATATAACCATAGCACATGATATTTACTTTTGGTTTTGCATAGTTTTTAAATGATATTTTTTTAAAGTTCCTTAATGTATGTGCTTTGTAGGCTTTTTAGTATAAATACACTATATACTATATGTCAAAAAACCTTTTATGCATTCAATGAGATAATTACGTATTTTGGATGACTTTGTTTTTAATATAACAACTATGTAGATCATGTCTTTGCCTCCATGATACAAATCAAACTACTCAGTACACTTGCTATATTTTGTTTGGAAGGATCTCATTTAAACTTTTTCAATCAGTATTCGTTAATGATAACAATCTATATTTCTACTTCTTTAAGTGTTTATTTAGGCTCTAGGGCTATATTTGCCTCATGAAAAGAGTCAAGTAGAATACTTTCTTTTTGTCAGTTTTTAAGAACAATTTTTGAAAGCATTTATATTAATTGTTCTTTAGAAGTTTAGTAGATATAGCCTAGGAATCTACTAGGACTGGGAGTTTTTGTTTTCCTTTAATAGTTTCTTTACATCTAGTACTACTTCTATTTTGTGATTGTATTTTTTTAGGATGTCCATTTAGTCTTTATTAGTACAAGTATTCTATATTTTTAAAGTATTACTTTACTTTCTGTTCTCAGTTTTACTTTAAAAATCTACACAAAGGGAAGGCAGAGCCAAGATGGTGGAGTGAGAGCAACGACTCACCTAAGCTCTTGGACAAACTCCTTCAGATACCTCTGAAAGGAGAATTTGACCAAAGTTTGGAGTGTGGAATCCAGTGAGAGACAGACTGACAGATTGGAGCCCAAGTTAGACTGGAAAGTCCATGGGGAGGATCTGTTCCGTGGGGGTGAGCCCTCAGTGCACAAGGCAGCATGTCCAGTGCAGCAAAGCAGAAGGGGCCCGGGAAACCCGAGAGTGGCTGGCGGAACCAGCGGAGTAGCACCAAGGGAGGGGGACAAGCCAAACCCAGCCAGTGAGAGATGCTGAGTGCACATATCAGCGCAGCAGCTCCTGAGACTTTCAACCTGAGGATTAAAGATCGGTAAGTCACCTACTTAAACTTCTGGGAGCCAGGATGGTGGAGTGATAAGTAAATGCTCTCTCCTCACCCCTTGATGACCATGAAAGATCCATAAAATATTTCCCCAGAAAAATCCTGGATTAGTAGAAACAGCAGAGGGGGCAAATAGTCTCATAACACTTGAGGCTTGGGAAAACAGATAAGGGGAATTCCTCCTACTATAGCAGAGGCAGACCAGAAGGACAGAGGACCCAGGGCAGAGAAAAATTGCACTAGGACCCAGGCGAGCTTCAGCACCAGGAGAGGAACCCCAGGAGGGGTGAGAACATGCATTAGCATCTAGGCATGCCTCAGCACTCCAGGGGAAAGGGGAAGACAATAGGGCGGCTTGGACCCCATCCCCTGAGCTTGCCTTTGCTTCAGTTTATCTAAGAAGATTTCCAGTGACCAGACCACTCCTCCCCCACACTTAACAAGCTAATCCAAGGGCTGATCAGGGAAACACAAAACAAAAACCTGCTTTTAGCTTTTTCATACATCAGCTCAGCACAAAGTTCTGTAGCTTCTGACTGAAAGAACCAGAAGCCACAACACTCAAATCAACATCATGAACAAGAAAAAGTACAAGGGTGAAAAAAAATCACAGAATCTTTCTATGGGGATAAGGACCAAAACACAAACACCAAAGAGGTCAAAACTGAGCCTGTACTTCCATCTGAAACTTCAGAAGGGACTGTGAACTGCTCGCAAGCACAAGCAGTTCTCCTGGAACAGCTGAAGAAGGAACTAGAAGACAAACTGGCCAATGATTTTAAAATTATGAAAAAAGAATTCATTGATGAAAATGTCTTTGAAAAGAAAAATTGAACAAATGGAAAAGGAAGTTCAAAAATTAATGGGAGAAAATAAATACTGAAAAGGAAAAATTGGACAGATGAAAAAGGAGATGCAAAAGTTAACTGAAGAAAACAACTTGATAGAGATTAGAATTGGGCAAGTAGAAACTAATGACTCAATGAGACAGCAAGAATCAGTCAAACAAAATCTAAAGAATGAAAAGATAGAAGAAAATATAAAATATCTAATTGGATAAACAACTGACCTGGAAAATAGATCCAGGAGAGAAAATTGAAGAATTATTGGCCTGCCAGAAACCCATGATGATAAAAAGACTCTGGACAATATCTTCCAGGAAATCATCAAGGAAAACTGCCCAGAAGTGCTAGATTCAGAGGGCAAAATAGTCATCGAAAGAATCCACCATTCCCCTCCCTAAAGGGATCCCAAAATCAAAACCCCAAGAAATATCATTGCCAAATTCCACAACTATCAAGTGAAGGAGGAAATACTACAGGCAGCCAGAAAGAAACAACTAAAATATCAAGGAGGTAAAGTCAAGATCACACAGGACCTTGCAGCTTCTACATTAAAATATCAAAAGAATTGGAATTCAATATTCCATAAGGCAAAGGAGTTGGAACTACAACTAAGGATCAACTACCCAGCAAAGTTCAGCTTAACATTTTGGGAAAGGAGATGGTCATTCAACAAAATAAGGGATTTCCAGAGCTTCTCAATAGACAATCTGATCTTCAAATACAGGTCTCAAGAGAACCATAAAAAGGTAAACAGTAGGAAAAACAAAACAAAACAAAAAAAAAGACTTGTTACTCAATTGGGACAAACTGTTTACCTCCCTATAAGGGAAGATTATACCTGTTAATCTTGAGAATTGTGCATCTATTATGAAATATAAAAGGGATATAAATAGAGGGAATGAGTATAAAGTAAATGATGTCATGCTAAAAATATGATTTAAGTATGAGAAGGGATTGTAACAGGAGGTGTGAAAAGGAGGAAGCAGAAAATGGCAAATTACATCACAGGAAAAAGTACAAAATTACAGTAAAGGGAAAGAGGGAAGTGAGATGAGCATTGTTTGAGAGGTACTCTCATCTGATTTGTTTAAAAGAGGGAACAATAAACTTAAGTAGATAATCTTAATTAGCTCTATAGGCAGTAGGAGGGGAAGGGGGAAGAAAGGGGAGGGAGGCTAAAAGGGAGGGAAGAAGCAATAAGAGTAAAGGGGAGTAAAAGAGAGGGGGGTTAAAAGAAGGAGGGTAAGGAGGCAGGAGGAGGTGATGAAAAGTGAATACTATTGGGGAGGGGAAGGAAGATGGGAGAGCTAAAAGCACAAATGGTGGGAAAGAGGATGGAGGGAAATACACAGATTGTAATCATAACTGTGAATGTGAATGTGAATGGAATGAAGTCTCCCATAAAACGGAGATGGATAGCAGAATGAATTAAAAGCCATAATCCAATAATATGCTGCTTAAAAGAAACACATTTGAAGTGGAAGGATACACACAGCATAAAGGTCAAAGGGTGGAGCAGAATATATTGTGCTTCAGCTGATGTAGGAAAGGCAGGAGTAGCAATCCTAATCTCAGACAAAGCAAAAACAGAAATAGATTTAATCAAAAGAGATAAGGATGGAAACTATATCCTGCAAAAAGGCACCATAGACAATGATGCAATATCATTACTAAACATGTATGCTCCAAGTGGTATAGCATCCAGATTCTTAGAGGAGAGATTGAGGGAGTTGAAGGAAGAAATTGACAGCAAAACTATACTAGTGGGGGACCTCAACTTCCCCCTCTCTGAACTTGATAAATCTAACCTCAAAATAAACAAGAAAGAGATTAAGGAGATAAATAAAACTCTGGATAAGTTAGATATGGAGAAAATTGAATAGGAATAGAAAGGAATATACCTTTTTCTCAGTGGTACATGGAACATTTACAAAAATTGACCATGTACTAGGACATAGAAATCTCACAATCCAGTGTAGAAAGGCAGAGATAATCAATGCATCCTCAGATCATAATGCAATAAAAATTATATGTAATAAAAGGCCATGGAAAGATAAATCAAAAATCAATTGGAAATTAAATAATCTAATCGTAAAGGGGGAGTTGGTTAAACAAGAAATCATAGAAACAATCAACAACTTCATTCAAGAGAATGACAATAATAAGACAACATAACAAATCTTATGGGATACTGCAAAAGCAGTTCTTAGGGAAAGTTTTATATCTTTGAATGCCTACATAAATAAAATAGAGAAAGAGGAGATCAATGACTTGGGCATGCACCTCAAAAAGCTAGAAAAAGAACAAATTGAAAATCCCCAAGTAAATACCAAATTAGAAATACTGAAAACTAAAGGAGAGATTAATAAAATTGAAATTAAGAAAACTATTGAATTAATAAATAAAACCAATAGTTGGTTTTATGAAAAACCTAATAAAATTGATAAACCTTTGGTCAATTTGATTAAAAAAAGGAAGAAGAAAATCAAATTACTAATATTAAAAATGAAAAGGGAACTCACGTCCAATAAGGAGGAAATGAAAACCATAATTAGAAATTACTTTGCCCAAATTTATGCCTACACATTCGATAATCTAAATGATATGGATGAGTATTTTAAAAAATACAAATTGTCCAGATTAACAGAAGAGGAAGTTGAATGCTTAAACAACCCCATCTCAGAAAAAGAAATTGAACAAGCCATTAGTGAACTCCCTAGGAAAAAAATCTCCGGGGCCAGATTGATTCACAAGTGAAGTCTATCAAACATTTGAAGAACAGTTAATTCCAATACTACATAGACTATTTTTGAAAATTGGGGAAGAAGGAGTCCTCCCAAATTCTTTCTATGATGCAAATATGGTTTTGATACCCAAACCAGGAAGAGACAAAACAGAGAAAGAAAATTATAGACCAATTTCTCTAATGAACATAGATGCAAAAATTTTAAATAAGATTTTAGCAAAATGAATACAGCATCTTACCATGAGAATAGTACATTATTATCAGGTAGGTTTCATACCAGGAAAGCAGGGATGGTTCAATATTAGGAAAACTATTAGCATTATTGATCATATCAACAATAAAACTAACAAAAACCACGTGATTATCTCAATAGATGCAGAAAAAGCTTTTGTCAAAATACAACATCCATTCCTATTAAAAACACTGGAGAACATAGGAATAAAGGGAACTTTCCACAAAATAATAAGCAGTATCTACCTAAAGCCTTCAGCAAGTATTATATGCAATGGGGATAAACTAGATGCCCTTCCAATAAGATCAGCGGTGAAACAAGGATGCCCATTATCACCACTATTATTCAATATGGTACTAGAAATGTTAGCTGTAGCAATCAGACAAGATAAAGAAATTGAAGGAATAAGAATAGCCAAAGAAGAAACTAAGTTATCACTCTTTGCAGATGATATGATGATATACTTAGAGAATCCTGGAGATTCAAGTAAAAAATTACTTGAAATAATAAACAACTTTGGCAAAGTTGCAGGTTACACAATAAACCCGCACAAATCTTCTGCATTCCTATATATTAGCCACAAAATCCAACAGCAAGAGATAGAAAGAGAAATCCCATTTAAAGCTAGAGTAGACACTATAAAATACTTGGGAGTTTACCTGCCAAAACAAACCCAGGGATTATATGAACACAATTACAAGACACTTTTTGCACAAATAAAGTCAGAATTAAGAAAGTGAAAAACATCAGTGGTTCATGGGTAGGCCGAGCTAATATAATAAAATTACAATTCTACCTAAATTAATTTACTTCTTTAGTGCCATATCAATTAAACTATCAGATAACTACTTTCTAGAGCTGGATAAAATAATACCAAAATTAATTTGGAAGAACAAAAGGTCCAGAATACCAAAGGGACTAATGGAAAAAAAAATGTTTGGGAAGGTGGTCTAGCACTACCAGATCTCAAATTGTATTATAAAGCAGCAATTATCAAAACCACTTGGTATTGGCTAGGAAACAGAGGGGTAGACAAGTGAAATAGACTTGGCATTTTGGCATTCAAGACACAATAGGCAAGGAATATAGCAACCTTTTGTTTGATAAACCCAAAGACCCCAGCTTCTGGGCTAAGAACTCACTGTTCAACACAAAAATTGCTGGGAAAACTGGATAACAGTGTGGCAGAAACTAGGCATAGACCTATGCCTGACACTGTACACAAGAATAAAGTCCAAATGGGTACATGATTTAAATATGAAGATTGATACCATGAACAAACTGAAGGAGCAAGGAATAGTGTATTTATCAGATTTATGGAGAAGATTTTTTTACTAAAAAAGAGATAGAAAGCATTATGAAATGCAAGATGGATAATTTTGAATACATTAAACTGAAAAGTTTTTGCATAACCAAACCCAATGCAACCAAAATTCAGAGGGCTGTATTAAATTGGGAAAAAATTTTTATGGCTAAGCTCGGGGATGAAGGCATAATTCTAGAATATATAGAGAACTGACTCAAATGTATAACTATACAAGTTATTCCCCAATTGATAAATGGTCAAAAGGATATGAACAGGCAATTTTCAGAGGAAGAAATTAAAATATCTATAATCATATGAAAAAATGCTCTAAATCACTATTGATTAGAGAGATGCAAATTAAAACAACTCTGAGGTACCACATCACACCTATAAGATTGGCAAACATGACAGAACAAGAAAATGATAAATGCTGGAGAGGATGTGGGAGAGTTGGAACTCTAATTCATTGTTGGTGGAGCTGTGAGCTCATCCAACCATTCTGGAAAGCAGTTTGGAACTATGCCCAAAGGGCTACAAAAATGTGCATACCCTTTGATCCAGCAATATCGCTACTAGGACTGTAGCCCCAAGAGATCATAAAAATAGGAAAGGGTCCCACGTGTACAAAAATATTTATAGCAGCACTCTTTGTAGTTGCCAAAAATTGGAAGTCAAGGAGACACCCATCAATTGAGGAATGGTTGAATAAATTGTGGTATATGAATGTAATGGAATACTATTGTGCTATAAGAAATGATGAACAAGAAGACTTCAGGGAGGCCTGGAAGGACTTATATGACCTGATGCTGAGCGAAAGGAGCAGAACCAGGAGAACTTTGTGCACAGCTACGACCACTGTGTGCAAAGTTTTTTCTGGTAGACTTGGAGCTTCGTAATAACACAAGAACTTATGTAAAAAAAAAAATCCCAATGATTTTCTAAGGCAAAATGCCTTCCACACTCAGAGAAAGAACTATCGTATTCATTCACAGAATATATGTTTATGTGTGGGTGTGATTTGTATTATGTTTTGATTTGATATATGATTTCTTCTATTTATTTTAGTTCGTCTACATAGCATGACTATAGTGAAAATGTATTCATTAGGAAAGTATATGTAGATCCTATACAGAATTATATGCCATCTTGGGGAGGGAGGGACGTAGTGGGAGGGTAGGTGTGGGGGGGTTAAAATCTTAATTTTATGATAGTGATTGTAGAACATTAAAAATAAATATTAAAAAATCTACACAAAGAAGGTTCTTATCTGTTTTTTTTAATATCTCTGGTTTGTTGTGATTTTATCTTATACATATGCTATTTCATTTATTTCTTTTTCTTGTCTCCTTTTTGAATCATGTTACTGATAAGTCTATCATTTCTAAAGACTTTTCAAAGTATAGGGTTTTTTTAAAAGCATTTCCACAGACTTTTGGGGTTTCCAGTTTATCTATTCCTCCTTAAATTTTCAATATATTATTTTTTGCTTATTTTGGACTTATTTGTTGAATTTTTAATTGCATATTGAGTACATTATTCCTTTTTTCTATTTTATTAATGCATATGTTTAGAAATATAGTTTCCCTAAATTATAGGGAGGATTGTCAGTTATATTCAAGAAATTTTGGTACATTGTCTTATCATTAATTTCTTTTCACATATTTTGTTCTTTGACTTATTACTTAGTATTACATTTTTTTAGTCTCTGCTATTTTGTTTGTTCTTGCACCGATCGTTATTTTTATTGTATTATGGTAGGAAAATGGTGTATTTCCTCTCACTGCCATTTTACATTTATTTGCAATATTTAAGTGCCCTAATGTAATGCAAGGTCAATTTTTGCAAAAAGAAACTAATGTGGTGCTGATATACTTTTTATTCTTCTGTACACGACTTTCCTTTGTGTGGGAAGGGGAAGTGTTTGTAAGCAACAGATTGTGAGATTTTGTTTTCTCATTCCATCTCTCATTCTCTTTTAATTGGATTCTTTAAATCACTTATAGTTTATATTTTCCTTCATTTATCACCAATATTTTTTACTAAATTAGAATTTTATTTTTCTCTTTTTTTTGTGTGTCAGGACTTTGTCTTTTCAGTTATTTTTCGTTAATCTTCTTTAACCCAACTCTATTTCCACAAGTTCTTTTTGTATCACCCAAAAATCCTCCTTTTCCAATATATCACCATTTTCCTAAGTTGTGTAGTTCTATTTATTAATTCTCTTTTCTTCAATTTGTCTAGCTATCTAAATCTTCCCCTCTTTTCCCTCTTACTTAGGTAGTTAAAAATCTATCACTAAATTGAATTCTTTTGGTGTTATTTGCATATATGCAGATCTTGTTCCCTACCCCTTTTGTTATAGCTGTTTTTCTCACTCTTAGAAGTGCTGATTACTTTTGGAGATAAAGAGGATAGAAGTATCATCCCTTGGTAAAAACTTTTCCTGGGCCCCTGATCATGAAGATCATTTTTATAATTTGTTCCCTACTCATGGTCATTGTTTTTCTCATTTGCCAGGAAATCTCCTTTCTATATCCATGCCCTTCTGGCTTCCTGGATATTGGTAGAGAGTAGGAGTTTGGATTTCCCCTCTTCTCAGTCAAGATGTTGTCCTTGGAGGGCCAGTACATTTTAAGATGTCTCTGTGAGGACTAAATGTCATCGAATTGTACTCACTGAAGTTCCTCATGTCTCTTTAAAGATTATCTCTCTCCCCACAATGAAAATATTCTTCAGTAGGACACATTTCCACTATTCTCCCTTTTCTTTCTTCATTTTTCAGATTTTCTCTTTGCCACCTCACCCATTCTTCCATAACTCTTCATCTTTCTAAGAGAGTGGATAAGTTATTTACCTTTCAATTTCTACCATTGACTTGATTAATGCACAGCACAGATTCTTGTCAATCTCCATATTCCCTTGTATGTGCTCTTTTACTCTGTATTTTATACTGTCAATCATTACTAAGTTTGTTCGCAGAAAGACAAAATAAATCTGAATGTGAGCATTTATTTCTCTCAAAGCTTGCAGAATATGCACATAGAGATACACAATGGAGCTTATAATAAGACAAATAACTCAAAGATGGATAGACAAAGCAGGCTTTATATCTTCAGAGCAGTTCCCTCTCACCCCTCCTCTTTCTGGCTCAGGATGCCAATGTCAGATTATAGTCTCTGTATGGTTAGCCAGGATATGAGAAAGGAATTTCTTAAGTGAATAGGTTGTAAATACAATAAGACAAAGCAATTGACAAAGTGTCAATTGAAATTACAATCCCAGGATATCTGTGTTTCCTTTACCATTAATATGACATTACATAGTATACACCCACAAATAATTAAGATATGAAAAGTCTCATTATTCAAAGTAGTGTCTGGTCAAGGCCCTGTCATTGGTAGTCATTTACAGAAGAATGCTCTGGTCAGCTTCATCTGGTCTTGTAGTGTTGACACAGTAAATGGCATTCTGAGTTCACCCAAAAACTAAGGCATGCCTGTTATGCCAGAAAATGCATAGTATTATGGTAGATTAAGCTTAGAGAGGGCCACAGTGTCTCTCCTGATTGACCAATTCATGTTTTAGGCCTGTCTCAGATCTTGGAGGATCAAAATGTTTTGGGGATGGGTCTACAATACACACGTGCACACATTCTCTCTCTCTCTCTCTCTCTCTCTCTCTCTCTCTCTCTCTCTCTCTCTCTATCACAAACACACACATGATTCTCCATGTTGTGTCATGATGTTGTGAGGGTTAACCCCCATATTATTTCAGGTCTGTCCCTGTACCATCACTCTATTGATTGAAACTCTATTTTTATCTTTTTTACCTATGTACTTACAGATAAAAACTTTTAATAGCCTTTCTGTTATATTGCTTTTAACCACAAAGTGTTCCTTTTCTTCCTAAATTTTCTTAGTGTTATTTCTTTAATTACTTATGCTTTCCTTGATTGCAGCATTTATTTGTCTTTTTGTGTGTTTCTATTATCTGAGATGTTTGCAAAACAAAAGATCTTGTCAAGTCTGTTTTCTTCTGCAAAAATTCTTCAAATGCCTCTATTTCATACAACATCATTTTTTTTTCTTATATTGACAATTAGGCTTCAGTTTGCCGATTATATCACTATGGGTTCCATCTTGATCTCCTTTGCTCTTTGGGGCACTTCCCTCTTTCTGTAATTTTGGGATGCCTAAACATGCTTAAATTGGATTTCTCTTCAAGATCAACATAGATACTAAAATGAACATTATGTGCTATTTTAATGTTAATACTTTTTACTTCTCATATTCCAGTTTTTCATTCATTTCTGTTTAAATATACATTCTCAATCAGTTGTTCTCTCAAATATTTCTTTGGAAAGACTTCTTTGAATTTTTTTTTCCTATTTTTCCATTCATTTATTCTACGGAGGCCATAAATTCTTACATTCACTCTTATTTTTCCCTGGAACCATTTGGGATCACCAGCTGCAGTTCAATGCTCTCTTGAGAATGTATAACATCTTCTTCCTGCTTCATCAGGTTCAACTTTCTTTATATGACAACATTTATTCAGAGATTTTTAAACTCAATTAGATGTCCTGGTAAGCCTCCTTCCTTCTGTTTTTAACAGATACTTCTTGATTTATCTGCTTGTGCTCAGAAGTTTTCACCAAATTTTCTTCCAACTGAGTTATTAATAATATGAGTCTTTTTTTCCCTTGTAGTCCTCTATTACTCACATTTTTATTCCTCCTTCTTTGATGACAGATCAACTGAAGACTAGACCTCAACGCTGTTTCAATCTCTTTCTATGGTGGGAATTCACATTTACCTGACTTCAGTTCCTACCCTATATTACTTCTTGAGGGACAGAATTAGACCCACCTGGATCCTAGACCCTTTCCTTCAGGCCTCATACAGCTCTAAACTGCATAGGAACATATGCTAGAACCATGTGTCAATTTCCTTTGTTCTTTAATTTTCTGGTTAAGCATTGCTGCAGCATTCTGTCAATCCAAACGGAGCACATTTCTACTTTCCTATATTTCTACCTCCTCAGGTATGTTTATGTGTGTGTGTGTGTATGTATGAGTGTGTGTCTGTGTGTATGTGTGTGCAGAGTTGAAGTCTGCTGCTTGTTGCTACAGAACGATGGAATGAGGGCAAGTGCATGATGTATAGCAGAAGCAAGTAAACTGCTGAGTAAATCCCACAGTACAAACCTCTTATCCTCCCCTGTCAGAACACAGAGGCTAATGGGAGAAATGGTGCTGAGCAAGCTCATTAGGCCATAGAGATTAGCATTCTCTGGGGTTAATTCATTGGCCGTTAACTCATTCGATTTCTTGGTGCCCTGGTCTATGAGGAAAGCTACAATTACTTTACCTCCTGCACATCACTGGTTTGGGGGGGGGAAGGGTTTTGAGAGTTCATGAATATTGGACAAAACTTCTGGTCCTCCAAGTCTTGTTAGTCCTATGACCCAGAACTGTAAGAGCTTAGATTCCAACAAGAGAGGACAATACACAAAGGAGCTCTGGAAAGGGGTGGTATAAGGTTAACCTAGATAAGAAGGGATTTGGAGCCTAGTTTGAGGCAAGATGAGCAGAAATTCTACCAATCAAGGTTAATAGACTCAAGAAAGGAGTCAAAGGTTTCAGTGAGGAGTGGGAGTTAGGGAGATGACAATGGCAAGGGGAGTTCATAGCCCAGTGAAGAAATTACCAGCAATCATTTTCATCACAGTGACCAGAATGCTAACTCAATTAGAGCTGCTGCCAGAATTTAGCTCATAAGCACTTCAGGGACCTGACAAGTCTATATAGCTCTGGCTGAGTAGAGAGCATCCCCACTGTACATCACCCTAGCTGTGATTGCCCTCGTTTTTCACTGCCTTCTTCTCAACATGGATAAAGGATCTGAATTTTAGGAGGTTATTAATATAATTATTAATTTTAGCTGCTGCTTAAGTCAGCTGATACTGGGTTTCCAGCACTACTTTTCCAAATACCATTACTTTCCAGGGACAATTCCTCAACTATATATCCCATTAGATAAAATGATAGATAGGGTTTGGATGGAAGGTAGGAGCATGAAGACCAGGGAGATCAGTTCGGAAGCTATTGCAGCTGTCCAGGTGTGTAGCATGTCCAGAAGGAACAAAAAGGGAGGGAGAGACCCAAGTGATGGAATGAATTAATTAAGCTTCAGAGATTGAATAGATATAGAGACTTAAGGAAAGGAAATCAAAGATGAATTAAAATAATTAATTCTCTTAAGTAGGTAAATGTTGGTTTCATTAACAGAAATAAGGTAAGAGAAGGAATAGGTCATTTTGAAAAATAACAAGGTAGGATAGTGAATAAAATGCTAGACCTTGAGTCAAGAAGACGTGAATTCAAATCTTTTTTTTAGTTCTTAAATTTATTTTAAAATTAAATACAAATAAGAAAATAAAAAATGGCCATGTAGACAGCAGAACATATCAGAAAATTCAATATAAAGCAAGACATTTCCATTTCAAGAAAAGCAAAATAATAAATACTATACATTATTTTCAAAACTGTCTGTCTTTTCTCTACTCCCTTGTAAGTTTTCTTTTGTCCTCTTCTGTGCACTTTTTATTTTCCTTCCCCCCAAAGAAGACTACAATTAAAGCATGTATGTGTATACATATATATGTATATATATATGTGTGTGTGTATCTATGTAGCTATGTGTATACATAGATACACACAAATATAAACACATATATCCACATTTATACATACATATACATAGATATCCATAAACATACACCCATATACACTCAAACATGTATATGTAAGCCTGTATCATGAGTATTTCCACCTGCCATCTGTTTTTCTGAAGGTGGATACCATCTTCCTTCATAAGTCTGAATTTTTCAATATTTTTTGAAAGCTAGCATCTCATCATTTCCTACACCAAAACAATATTCTGATCTAATCATATTTTATCTGAGAGATTATCTATGAGGTTGTTTTTCCCAATTTTATGTATTCCTTCTATTCTTGGCTACATATGTTTTATTTATGCAGGAAATTTTTAATTTATAATAATGAAAATTATCCATTATATACTTCAACACTGCTCTCACAATATAATATGGTGTGAGGTCTGATATTATTGAATCTAGTCCCTTCATAACTTTTCCCCCTGCTTTCCCTGAAGAACCTGGCCCTATGCTCTTCCAAATGAACTCAGTTATTATTTTTCTGACACAGTAAAATAATTTTTAGCAATTTAATCTGTAGGGTATACACAAATAGATTAATTGGCAAATATTGCCATTTCTTGTTATGTTATTATCTTATTATATTAATTTTACTTACCCATGAACCTTATATATTGCTTCAATTATTTAGACTTAACTTTGTATAAATGGTATTTTGTGTTCATATTTGTATAACTCCGGTGTCTATTTGGGTAGGTACATTCTTGTATTTTAAAATATTGTCTAGTTATATTATTTGATCGAAACTATTGATTAATATGGATATGACACTTAACATAGATTCCCTCTTTTTCTCTTTTGATTAAATGTATAATGACTTCAAATCTTCCCTCAGAAACTTCCAACCTGTATAACATGAACAAGTCACTTAGCCTCTGTCTACCTCAATTCCTTCATCTGTAAAATGAGGATAATTTTAACACCCACTTCCCAGGGGTATTGTGAGAAATGAACAAGATAACATACAATAAAATGCAATAACGATTTTACAAACTTTAAAGCACTAGATAAATGTTAGCTATTTGATGTTTGTTTGGGGCCACCTTGAGTGTAAGGTACAGGAAGATGCATTAGGAGATTAGCATGGTATCTGATAATGTTTTACCTTGCTGGATGATTACTTATGTAACCTAACAGCTCCCTCAAATGTTCACAATCTCTCTTAAAATCTCAGCTACAAAAATTCCTCTAAGAAAGTGTTATATGAACAAAAAGAAATACAGTTAGCTCAATTATCCATGGATGAGATGATGAGGAGTAGAAATTAATTAAATGCACAGATGTCTTCAAACTGTATTTTAGTCATTAGTTTCACTAGGGCTTTAGTCAGAGGTGCTAATAAGTTTTTCTTTAATTAAATTATTTGAATTTTGCTTATTTCTCCTTTCCATCCACTAGTGAAAGTGTCAATGCACAGTCTCTTACCCCAAAGGTAGAAAGAGCAGAAAGAATGCTGGGCAATTAATAAACCATATTATTAGCCTTGAGTAATTATGATCTAGAACTCATATATCAACTTCACCCTATTACTTTCAGAATATGAGCAAGCGAGAAAACAATAGAGCATGAATAGAAATGAGTAAGAGAGAAAAAATGACTGAAGGAAAGAGAACTCTAAATTTCAACTAAAGGGGGGAGGTAACCATATCATATGTGCCTTAATGACACATTACCAAAGAAGTCATTAAATTCAATTCATTCAGGAGGATATGTCATATTATCGTTGATAATGTTTCTAAGAGAGTTCTTTCCATCTAACAACAAAGACTTTTCACTTTTCTCCCTCTAACAAAAGATACTCCTGATATTTGAAAGCTCCCCAAAAGATTGAGTAATTAAGCAAGTATTTCCAATGAGAAAATATGTTCCATTACTCATCATAGTTATTACATTTGATTCATCGATCCACATTTTAAATAGGAAAAATAATGAAATGAATGTTCATAAATAATTTAAAAGTACATAACAAATGTTGATATTCTTGTCTTCAACAAAATAGAAAAGGTTAAAGGATATGCTAGGCTTGGAGTCAGGAAGACTCATCCTCTTGAGTTCAAATCTGACCTCAGATATTTACTATCTGTGTGACCCTGGGATACTTACTTAACACTGTTTGTCTCAGTTTTCTAATCTGTAAAATGAGCTGAAGAAGGAAATGACAATATTCTCCAATATATTTGAGAAGAAAATCCCAAATGGGCTCACAAAAAGTTGGACACAATTCAACAAAATTTAAAAAACAATAATTTCATATGCTATCTCTTCAAAGAATAGAAAAAAACATGCTCAATACCCTGTTCTGAACTCATTATTTAGTAATAACATGCAGTTCTTCATAAAGAAAGATGACACAACTAAAATCTGACAGTTTCAGAGCATGACTTAAAAGAGCTTATCAAATCCCAGTGATTTACCAAAACTTCAACAAAGATTTAAAATAGAATCACAAAAAAGCAATGACCAATAACACCAAAGGGAAACACCAGTAAGTTTCTCCCATTGAATCCATGACTGTATCACAAGAAATCAGTAGGGGACCCAATAATGTCCTTATCAGGAAATAATCACCAGCAAATGGACCGAAGCCGGTGGGATCTTGCACTTTACCTGCTAGAGCTGCCATAGAGAATGAAGCCTGCTCTTGGATAGAGCACTGTGTAAGGAAATAGATATGATAGACAAATGATGGCTGAATGACACACACACACACACTAGTTTGATTGTAGAAACATACTAAGTTCAAAAGGGAACTAAGCATGGTTAAGGAAAGGAGAGTTGGGGAAGGAAAAGTATTGTAGTCCCAATACCACAAAGTAACTTCAGAGATTGAATCATGACAGGGATAATTAAAAGGAGAAAAAGAAGTAAAAACCAGAATTCAGAATCCTATCTAGGGAAAAGAGTCAAGGCAGAGGAAATCAGGACATTTCAAGTATAAATTACTAGTATTGATCCCATTCTCTTTTTTCTCCATTTTGTTTTTTTTAAATAAAGAGAAGATAAGGTAAATAGTAACCTTTAAAAGGATATAATTTTTAAAAGCATAATTGATAACCAGAACCAGGAGTGTAAATGGGATGAACTTATCCAAAAGAATGAAGGAAGGAAGAAAAATGAATCAAGAAAGTAGAATTTAAAAATAGGTTGGTTGCAAGAAATACATGTGAAACATAAATATTCATACAGTTAAGAAAAGGGTAGGGAACAAAATTTATTATGTCTCAGAAGAACTGAAAAAAGCAGATGTGATAATCAAGATCTCAGGCAGGGCAAGAATAAAAAAGGATTATTAAATTGTATAATCAAGGAAACTACGCTACTCTTAAAGACACAATAGATTATGAACTACTATTGATAGCTAATATATAGTGAATACATAATGATATATATGTATTTAGATGATAGACTGTTTGAATGCAGATGTGTATATCTGTATCCAAATTTAAAGACTTTTAAAAACTGAACTATAAGGAGAAATACAAAACAAGGCTATTGAAGACCTCAATGTTCTCCCTTCAGTCCTAGACAAATCTAACTAAAGAATTAAGAAATAAAATTAAGAGCCTGAATAAAATTTTAGAAGAGTTACATAGGAAAGAGTTCTGGTTTTTACTGAATGAGATTAGGTATATGTAGTTTATTTACAAAAAAAGCATATTTAAAACTATTTTAATAAAATCCCATTCAACAAATTAAAAGAAGCAGAAATAGTAAGCATATATTTTATTGATCACTACTCAGTAAAAAATTAACATATAAAGGTCGTTTAAAGAAAAGAGTCAGACTTAAATGACTTTACGAAGAACAAATCATAGAAACAACAGAGAAAAATATGGATTTATTTAGTAGAAAGATCACATTATCTGGGGTGAGTATATGTCTGTTATGAAATTACCAGGAAACATATCAAATAAAACTACTAACCTATTTTAAATGGTTTTGAAATCAAAATGAGCATTAACTTATTTTCAATAATGGCATTATTTTATTCATTTCCCACCAATGAAGATTTTTCAATCAACTCTCACTCTTTGGACAGAAAAGACATCAAAGGAGAATAAAATACTGTACAAACTTGGTCAGCATCAAACACATAAGGCAATTTTGATGTTTATAATTGTTTTGGTTTATTTTTTGAGACTTGTTTCAATATATTCTTTTAAAATATTTCTTCATCAATCCAAAAGAAATAATATCATCAACTGCATCTTCCATGAGAAAGAGTATAGGAGAAAGGAGTTAGGGTGGAGAAATCAGGAAAAGGTTGCTACAAGAGAGGAAGGTGGAAGGTGGGGAAGGGAATGACCACCCAGTGACCCAGTGGAGGTTTTTTTTCTTATTTATGGAGCAATAAATTAGAAAGTCTTTATTAGTCTCTTACTATGTAATAGGTGCTGAGGATATAAAAATAAAAAAGAAAATTCCATTTTCCAAATATATTCCATTGAGGGAGACAAGATATACAAATGTTATGCAGTCATTTCAGGCATGTTCAACACTTCATGACTCCATTTGAAGTTTTCTTGGCAAAGATACTAGAATGGTTTGTCATTTCCTTCTCAAGCTCATTTTACAGATGAGGAAATTGAGGCAAACAGGGTTAACAGACTGGCCCAGAGTTACTCAGCTAGTAAGTGTTTGAAGCTGCATTTGAACTGATATATTCCTGATTCCAAGCCCAACTCTCTCCTCTATGAAATCATTCCCATCTTCAGGAAATTTACATTCTCTTGAACAATTCTCACCTTATTGTCGCTAATTTGCTTACAATCATATCTGACTCTTTGTGACCCCATTTGGGGTTTTCTTGGCAAACATACAGGTGTGGTTTGCCATTTCCGTCTCCATATCATTTTACAGATGAAGAAACTGAGGCAAACATGATTAAGTGACTTGTCCAGGGTCACATATCTTGTTAGTGTCTGAGAATAGATTTGAACTCAGGAAGAGTCTTCCTTACTTCAAGTCAGTCATTCCTTCCACTAAACCATGTAGCTGCTCTACACAAATAAGTATGTGCAAAAAAGGATAATGGATAGTGATAGGATCTGTGATTTAATCTCTAAGGAACTGTTAGATGAGGAAGCTCTGTCTACCAATTCAGCTCAACAATTTGCAATCTGCAGTATTAGAGAGTTTCCAAGAATTTTGAGAGATTAAGTGTCCACTCATGTCTCGTTTCCTCAAGTCTCTCTCCATTCCAGTACAGACTCCACTCAGCTGTGTTAGTGATCTTCCTAAAGCTCAGGTCTCTTCTGTCTTATTCAATAAACTCTAATAGCTCCCTATCACCTTCATGATCAAATATCAAACCTCTGTTTTGCATGAAAACCTTTTATAACCAGGCATCCTTCTACCTTTCCAATCTTTCATTATTCACTGCCATTATACTACATCCACCATATACCCCACTAATCAGAGCCACTGGCTTCCATGCTAATCCTCACACCAGACAATCTGTCTCTTGTCTTCAGGCATATTCACTATTTCCAGTACCTAGAATGCTCTTCCCTCCTCATCTATGGTTCCTGACTTCCCTAGCTTCCTTCAAGTCCCAGCAAAAATATCATCTTCTAAAAGATGCTTTACTTAATTCCCCTTAATGCTAGTGTCTTCCCTCTGTTGATTATCTCCAATTTTACCTGTGTATATCTTGTTTGTACACAGGATTTGCACGTTGTCTCCTCTATTAAACTGTCTGCTTCTTGAAAAAGGAGCTATGCTTTACCTTTCTTTTTATCCCCATCACTTATCACAGTGTCTGATACATAGTAGATGATTGATAAATGCTTAATTACTTGTCTGCATGAAATGAACATTTAGATTCAGAGAAATCTGGGGGAAAGTGTGGGCTGATGCAGAGTTAAGTGAGCAAAACCAGGAGAATAATTTGTATTATAAAATCAACTGCAAAAAAACAAACAGTTTTGAAAGATTATGAATTTTGATCAATAAAATGATCCATCATGACTCCAAAGGGCAGATGATATAGAATTGTACCCAGAACCTAAAAGAAAATTGATGAATTAATATGCAGGATGAGTATTTAAAGACATGGCTAATATGGTCATTTACCTTCTTTGACTATATCTTTTTACAAGGATATTTGGGGGGGGGGTGAGGGTGAGATAAAAAATGTTTAGTAAGTAATAGATAGATATAGATACATAATCTTAAAAGCTATTTGTCATAGTTAAAATCTCAAAAAATAGGTCAATAGAATGCACTATATGAAGATTAAGGAATAATTGAAGTCAATAACCCAGTACTTTTTAAACCAAGAATATAAATCATTTTAAAAAGACCTCTGTTTGAAAAGAATTGTTAGGAAAAGTGGAAACCATGCTGGCAGAAAATAGGATTAGACCATCATCTTACCACATGTCTAAAACTGAACTTAAAATGAATATGCGACCTTAATATTAAATGTATATGAGAGAGACACCCGGTAAGAATTTGATAACCAAGCTATTTAGAGAGTTCATGACCGTATACAACGCTTCTTATAGTGACAGTCCAAAAATATTCACCATCTCTGAAATTTCTTCATGCTCTAGAAACATAATTCCATTATCCTCTTAAGTTCACAAGGGGATGAGGAAATGGAAGAAGAGAAGAATGAGGAGGAGGAAAAAGAAGAGAAACTAAAGGAAGGAGGAGGAGAAAGAGGAGGAGGGGGAAGGAGGAAGAGAAGAATAAGGAAGAAGAGAAAATAGGAGAATGAGGAAGAAAAGGAGAAGAAGAGGAGAGGGAAAAAAGAGGAAGAGGGGGAAAACTAGAAGAACAAAGAACGAGAACGAGAACTAACATTTCTATAGTGTTTACTACGTTGTAGGCACTGTATCCAGATGCACAAATTCGGATAGTTAAGGAGGAGGAGTAATGATCTCAATTTAAAAAAGCAAATTCAACCTCATATGTACTTTTGAGACATGATTGGGTGAGGCTTATAATTGGAGTATAGGTCAGAAAAAGCATCTTATTTAGAAAGAATAAAATTGACTTTGAAAAGGTTTTAGAGAAACACGATAAAAAGCAATGAATGCATGTAAGGAAATATATGAACTGGAGAGAGGAAACAGGCTGAAGAGCATTTGAGTGAGAATTAGTGGAAAAAGAAGAAATGGATGAGGACTTTGGCAAAAGTAAAAAATATGGCTTGGGGAAATGATATAATAGTGATAGGGGACTTCAAATGGTCTCCACATCTGCTGAAGCTCTCTCTGCGCAAAAAGCAGAGCCGCTCTTGAATGCTTGACTTGCCTTAATGATAATTCCATTTTTTCAAAAGTGGAAGAAATTATGAAGAGAACTCATATTCTGGACCTCATTCTGAATAGCTGGTTGCTAAAGTAAAAATACTGCGAAATTTGGGAAATTTTATGCAACCTACCAGATTTTGCAGAATTCATTCAAAAGATATAGCCAAAATAGGTGTCATTATCTTCTCTCCAAAACCCATTGCCCTTCCAAATGTCCTTATTTCTATTTTTCCACTCTTCCAGATTCATGGTCTTGATATTTTCTTTGACTCCTTCTCTCTCACTTTACATATCCAATTAGTTTGCAATAACTCTCCTCACTCGCCAAGGCTTTAAATTCTATTGAAGTTTGGCCCCAGGGGTATGAACAGTTCTCAAGAATGAAATTTAAATGACAGAATAACACTCTCTCTCTGGGATCACTCCAGCAACTTGCATTGGGACAGACTGGTTGGATCCCAAGTGTGTAGTTTTTTCAAGGATTCTAGGGGCAATCCTTAGAGACTTGAGTTCTTAGTAAAATGACTTAAAAGACCTCACTCATATGAATAAAAAGCAGCTATTAGACAAGTCACTTTTAGCAAAGGTATTTATTAAAATTGTATAGTAAGAAGAGTTGGTACAAAACATTTCTCCCCCAAATCTGGGCATACTCTCCATAAATACAACAATTCCATTGGGCAGATAGGGCTCAAATTTGAAGAAAATGATAATAAATAAATTGTGTAGGATAGTAGTATGACAAAGGAGCAGCACAATTCATTGAATTTTTGTGTCTAAAAGTCTTTTCTTGAGGTCATAACCAGCCATCTTCTCTGGTACAAGGGATCATGTTCCTTAAAGCTGCTTCCTCTTTGCCTACTACATTAAGAAATTAATTTCCATGTCTTCATAGCATGTCTTTTTGCTCCTCGTTAAGTATATTGTCTCCTATTGAACCAGTTTCTGTACTGAATGCATGGGGAAATGGTGATGAGAAAGAAAGAGGGCAACTCTCTTCTTGTCCTGTAAAAGGAATTCCATCTTGGGAATATGGCTCCAACTCTTGAATTAGAACCTTCATCTCCCAAACCTAAAATTCTATAGCAGAAGAGGGGGAAATGATTGAAAGTTGTAGGAAGGCAGATCCATTGACTTACCTGGATCCACTCATTCTCCTCGAATCCATCCTCCACACAGTTGTCAAACTGAAGTTTATAAATCATGGTTCTGCCCATTACCTCTCAAAAACAATCTTCAGTGGTTCCCCCATTACCTCCAGGAAAAATATGAACTCCTTAGATGACATTTAAAGCCCTCTACAATCTGGGTCTCATCTACCTTTCCAGATGTATTTCATACTATTTCAGTCTATCCATACTCTTATCTAGTCATACTGACCTGTTTATCATCCATGATACTGCATCTCCTGTCTGTGCATTTGCACATGGAGTCCCAGATATCATTAATAAATGTCATCTTCACCTTCACCTTACACAATCTCTAGCTTCCTACAAAGCACAGCCCCATTGTTAACCTCCTTCACTAGATGTTTCTTAATCCCGTTTCTGTACCCTCAGCTACTAGAATTATCTCCCTCATGAAATGACATTGCTTTATGCTGTACTTTACATATACTTCATTGCCTTTATGTTATCTCCCCCACAATAGAATATCACCACCTTGAAAGCAAGTGTTTACATTTGTCTTTTCATGCCCCGCACTAAAACAGCATATGTGTGTATATGTATATGTGTATTTATGTATGTATGTGTATATATATATATATATAATGTATGTTACGTTTTGAAAATTAAAATTAATTGGAGTGAAATTTTGGCTCAATGTAAGGTACAGATGGACAAACTCTTAACAAGTAAAGCTACTCTCAAGTAGAAAAATAGAATGGATCACCTTAGAAAAAGCAGAAGAGAAAGAAACTAGACAACCTCTATTTTAAGATGCTGCAGAGTAGTTTCCTACTAAGGTTGCTCATTGAACTAGATGACCACTGAAGTCTCTTCCAATATTTAAATTCTATGATGGAAAATACTGGACTTAGACTCAAATGACCTGGATTCAAAGTCCAGATTATCGCTTACTATTATAGGTCTTGGACATACCATTTGATGTTTATGGATCTCAAGTTCATCAGAACCGTTGCCTTCACATTCTTGCTCTCCTGCTGACTAGTATGCCTTCAGGAAAATCATTTGACCTTACAACTTTAATTTCTTGCTCTGTAAAATGAGCATGATGTGAATGATACTATCTCACAATGTTGTTTGTGAGATCAGATGAAGTAATGTGTACAAAACATCTTGTAACCCGAGTAAGTTATTAGAATAATTGGTTTTGTAATTTTTATATTTCATTCATAGTTTATAATTCAAGATTATAGATATTATTACAACACCAACATGAATGCCTAGTTTGTTCTTTAACTAGTCTGTTCTATATAATTTTTATTTGTTCAATTTGATCAGTACTTCACTTGAATATTTTGTTTTTTCAAGTAGGGGGAAAAACCCCACCTCTTCAGCCTGACACCAATTCACCCACCAAAAAAAAAAAACCCAAGAAATTCAAAAATTAAACTTTCCAAGTCTAAACTATAAAGTATGAATATAACGTTTAGCTGTTCATATGAAATGGAAGATAAAGAAGAGGGAGGAATTTCACTTACCTGTTAGCTATGCTCCATGAAACACATGTGCATGATAAAAATCTTGAATTGTGGTAAGCACATGTAAAAACATATGGAGTAAGTCTATGCTTGTTATTTAAACAAATTCTAACCTCAATGGGATAAGACATAGGAGTTGTCTGAGTGCATACTGATTTTTGCAAATCACCATAGAAATATCGATTTACAAGGAGGAAGAAATCCACCACATCAATTTTATGTTACACAGTAAAAATTAATTAACCACAGAAGTCACAGCATTCTAAACTGCATAATTGTGGATAGCAACACAGCCAATTTTTTTTGAAAAAGTGATTATTCTTATGCTTGTTAAAGTAATTCCTCCTTTTTCCAAGAGAGACAATTAATAAGAAAAAGAAATAGTGGATAACACTGATATTGAAAGGTAACAATGGAAGGTTAGCAGTAACCTATATTCCTGAGTTTTTAATTGTGTCAGATCAATTGCAAAATTAAGGTGTTGTGGGCAAATTAATGTGTGGCTTTGAAATATCTGGTGAGTCTTTCTCCATTTCTTCCAAAAGTAAAGTATCACTTTTTTCGAATTCAAATATCTGACTGCCCCCGGATACCTTTTAAATTGAACCATTTCTGACAGTTTTATTACAAATATGCTGCACTTGTAATTTTTACACTAAATAAAGTGATTGAAAAAATTTACAAAGCTACACAATTGGACTCCAGCTCTGTGGAAAACAAAGAAACAAATGGTAGCTTTAAAAAATAATAACATCAGAGATATATACAAAAGGAGTAAGGAATTTAAGTTGCACTCATTGTTCACTTTGGATATAACACTTTATTTTAGAAAAAGCTTGAAATTATTCCTCTTTCTGAGAGAATTGACAAATCACCTCTCATAGATTTATTCCCCATATCTTTACTGTTGCAGATCATAAAAATTATCTGAATAGTATACACAGAGTTTCTAGTTTAACATCTCCCACCACACTCTTCAAATGCCAGTCTGACCAATCTGTCTCTAGGGCTTTCATGAAGCAGCTTTCCTAAAGGTTACAGGTGATGTTATGTTTTCTAAGAATGTCAGGTCTCTTGAAATCATCCATGATGTCAAAATGTATGATATGAAAAACTGAAGGTAAATATATTCATTCCTGTGGGAAGATAAGAATGGATCTGTTTTTATGCTTCCAAGTACATAGTAACACAAATACTTTATAATATAACATGAAGCACCTTATGTTATCTCATTAATAGAGAATCTGGCTTTTATTCTGTCTCTCATTAGGGATTCCTCTAAGACCCTGATGACCAAGGTTATGAAATTTTTGATGTGAAACAACACTCAGGCCCATCTAACTAACCAAGGATCTGTTTAACTCTTCTCTAGAAGCTTCCATTTGCAAAGGGCAAATGTGTAAATTGTATATAAATACCCACTAATGGCTAAAAGAAATTTAGTTTTGTAACATTTAAAAATACAATTCCAGGAACTGAAGAAATGTATTATAAACTTTGGTGTACATCTTAGATATAAATAAAATACTTTTTTATTGTTGCAATTTTAAGAGTGCAATATGTGACAAGTCATTAGCCTGTTATAGCAACTAATTCTCTGCCTGTTTTTGAACAAGGGAACAAAACTTCATTAGAGATCTAGTTTTATTATAAATCAAAATTCTAATGTCTCTACATTGAAAATTTTCTCCCCTGGATATTTTCAAAGCTTCAGATTTTATGTTTGTGAGACATACCACAAGCTAGGTAAAAAAAGAGAATGAAATCAGGCACCACATCCTTCCTACCCCATCCTGCCCTTTAAGGTTGGGAGATCACTCAATTATAAAATAGTTTTGAATAGCTGCACTGGATTAATGTTCTTGGCACCAAGGAAGTTGTGATATTTTGACATTGCCAACCAAGGACAATTTTTATTATAAGATACTCATGAAACTATAACAAGGAGACATTGAGTAAATGTGGGAAGTGTATAATGGAAACTTTGGCAAGAGGATAATATAGTTCTGAGTAGGGGATGTTATTTTAAAGCTTATGAGTAAATTAGTAAACCTTCACTATGATTACATTACTAAAGTCCATTAGGAAAAAAAAAACCAAGCTTGGCATGACAAGAAATAGCAGAGACTGAAAAGCAAACATTGTATCAGGGTTTTGGAGATTTGGCAAGGCTATAATTGAAATAAAAACATTACAGGATCCCCTTCTATCTGTTCCCTTTTGTGCAGCTGATGTCATGTGCCACTGCCAGGGTTTAGTTCTTCTACTTGATGCTGACAGTGTGCACCAATTTCGGCACTAGCAAATCATTTACTTTGGAAGATTAAGCAAACTTTAGTTCCTGGGTGGTAACAGTATCTACCACTGAAAAGAATTCACGAAAACAATCTACTACAAAAATCTAATGAAAATTTCCTGAGAACTTTTATGTGTCTATTTGTAGGAATGTTACAAAGGATATTGCTCCAGAAGTCAAAAAACTATATTCTAAGGCTAGTTTTGCCCCCCCCTTAACTGTGAGGTTTAAGATGAATCACATATAACTTAACTGAGACTCAGCTTTTCTCAGCAAATAAGAAGGTTGTGTTAATTGATCTCTATGGTCCTTCCCAGCTGTCACATATACCATGTCAAATGGATAGGTTGCTTCACTGCTTAAACTTATTTTCCTGAAATGTTAATTTCCAAGATCTCAAGATCTACATAGTCTAGAAATCTTTAATAAGTTGAATTCAGTTTTAAGAATGCTTATATAAATTCACCTTCTAGTGCATTTATTTGTTTTATTTTCTGAAAAGGAAAAGTCTAAAGAAATTAATGGATTGTAATGACAGACCAAGAGATAGTATATGTGGGTGAATCATTCATTAATTCATTCCATATATGTTTATCAAGCATTTACTTTGTAAAAAATAAACATCCCTGCATCAGGTTGTAGGCCATAAAAAGATTTTCAAGGAAAGACAAAAGTATAGCACAGGAACTGGCACATAGTAGACACGTAAATATAATAGGCACTTAAAACATGTTATTCATTGAAAATCTGAAATGTCATTTTAAAATAAATATTATTTCCCTAATTGCAACATATATACATTCATAGACTATTTAGCTGTAGGAATTCAGAGAGATAATAATATTGTAGTTGAGCATAAATATCTAACTCTGACCAGAATCTGCAATTCTTCTTGATTTTAAACTATGTGGTCACAGTTATTGAGCCAAGAACAAAATCTAAAGTTCCAATCTGACAATGACTCCAAAGCCAGTGTTTTTCCCAAGGGCTTCTCTGAGGTGGTTAGTTTCATTGATTGGACAATGGTGGTAATGAAGCCAAGTTTTCAGTTTAAGTTTTATCCCCACATGGAACACTGAGAAAAACACTTTTCCATGGACAGAGGCTGCAAGCCAAACCAGATGTTTCACAAATTCATGCCTTTGCTGAAAAGGGAAATAAGCAAGAGAGTGTAAATTATTTAGAGCAAACTGATCATTACTTGGCAAAATTATATAAAATATATGCCCTACAGATGGAGGTAAGGGAAAGAGATGTCAAATCTATTTTCTGCGCCTTTAATGAAACAACTACACCCAAATTACCTTCTAAATGTTCCTACAAAATGAAATTAGAGGTGAAAATAGAATTTCATGCCAAATGAACAGATTATTAAAAGGGAAAGAGGAATACTCTGATATATTTTAGTCTCACAGTCAGGAGATGCAAAGAAGAGATAACTATTCATTGACAATTTTTTTCAGGGTTCTGAAAAGTTTGCAAAGTTTTCATTTGCAAAGAAAGATCCCAAATGGTTATCCTGAGGTTCAGCAGTGAAAATAAAACCTGAGTATTTATAGGCCTCTCACACTGTCAGATTCAGAAACACAGGATGTTAAACAGACCACCATTCACTAGAGAAACATTTCCAGCCATCTCAGTTTTGTTTATTACAATATACAAAGGAGAGTCGTAGCTCAGAGATCATCCATGTTAGAAAATGGAGACAGCTCCTTTCCAAGGGCATATTTAGAGCTCTGAATGATGAACAGTTTGCTGACCACATACTGCCACCCACCAAACAGACAGGTGCTTGTTATGGTCATAGCAATTAGACTTGTCACATATTTTGTACAACTACATATAAAATAGAGACAGAATTGTGTGGGTCGAACTAGACATGAATGGCAAACTTCAGAATAAATAATCTCTACAGGGACAATTAAGTGCACAATTTTTGCACTTGTTGACCAATTACACCTAGTAGTAGCAGAATATATTCCCCCCCTCAAACTAAGACCATTATGTTGTGGTTCAAATATGTTTACACAGACTTGAATGAAATGTTAATTTAGGCTTTGTGATAGCGAGATGTGGGAAATAGGTGAAAATAGGTAAAACGCATCTAGAAATCCAAAAAAATATATTTCTAGCTGTGTCTCTCATAAGGTGACCTCTGTTTTTGTTCAGCTATGGTTCAGTCATGTCTGATGTTTTGTGACAGCATTTGGGATTGTCTCTTTGCCATTTCCTTCTCAAACTCATTCAACAGATGAGAAAACTCAGGCAAACAGGGTAAGTGACTTGCCCAGGGTCATACAGCTAGTAAGCATCTAAGGCTGGATTTTAACTAAGAAATATAAACCTTCCTGACTTTGCCTATCACTCTAGACACTTCACCACATAGCTGACCTTAGAAAATTAATTCAATATTCTTCCAGTACAAGTTTATAATCTTCCTCCAGAAAGATGCTTTAAGGGGGAAATAATGGGGGAAAAAAGAGAAGTAAATACATCTAAAGTTAGAGTCAGGATAATTATTTTTTTTTCTTTTCAGGAGGACCAAAAGGTGATAGTCTAGATGAATAGGCAAAAAGATACTAAGACTCTGAAAAGATTTGTGAATTGATGGATTTGATATTTCAAAACAAATAAATCAAATATACAAAAGAGAAGAATGAATTTAGGTGAATGATATAAAGTATATATACATATATATAGCGAGAGAAACATAGATTCATATACATAATAATACAAATATATGAAGTGTAAATATGTACATGTGTATAAATGAATATATGTATATATTTACAGCTTATATGATCTTTGGTAAGTCACTTAATCTTTCCTGGCCTCAGTTTCCTCATCTTTAAAATGAGAGTTCATTTTAGATGACCTCTAAATTTCTTTCCAATTTTATATTTATGACCCTAATAATAATGTATATTTATATAATTAAATGTATTCTATATTAACATTTATGTAACAAGAGGACTGGCCCCAGGGTCAAGAAAATCTGGGCTGTGGTCCTGCCTCTCTCAGATGACACGTGATTTGGATGACCATGGGCAAGTCCCTTGATTTTTTAATGCCTTATGAAACAACCTAATCCTATAAATTACGAAGGAGTTTCCACAATAGAAGTCAGTGATCTGGATGCGTTCCTCCAAACTCAATACCCACAGATACATATATAAATATGTAAAGAGGAAACCACTCCATATCAGGTCCTATGTCTCTAAGTTTAGGGCTCACTTCACATTTCATATAATTAAAGTACAATGCTAGATGTTAAGGATTTATATCTCTACAAATGTCTGAGAGAATGACCAAAGACTGAGATAGGGAGAGATCTGATATTACTTAATGTAAAAAAGTTCAGTCATTTTTTTTTTCACTTAGCAAAGTCCTCTTGGGATCTCTCCCTCCTCTTTTGGAATCTCCAATCCATTTTTAACACTCTTTAGTTCAGGAGCCCAATGTCCTTTTGTTTTTCCATGACTCTCCAAGGCTAATCTCCTAAGGCAGCACGTCTTGCTCCAAACTTAATTATCCTCCCTTCTTGCGCATCCCTCCTTGATCCCCTCATCCCACAACAACTTGCTATTCTGGGAATTTCCCGCAGTGAGCACTTACACACTTCACTATTAGAAGCTTCTGTCTCCACCACATTCTGTGCACAACTGTAGAAGTATATCCATATTCTTTGAGTGTGCTGGTTGCACACCGAAAGTGGCCTTTAGATTGTTCAGTCGGAAAAGAAACCTGGTGAAAACTGTGATCTACTAGAAATTTTATAAAACTCTTTCCAAATGTGATCTATAGAATCTATTGATCTACATTCTTTAACAAGTGAAAGTTTCTTTTAATATCAAATAGGAAATCATTATCAATAAGCCAGAGAAACATCTGCGATGTTCACTGTGTATATAGCTTTTTCATAGCTGTCACAAAGGAGATCATAGGGCAAGCAGGCAGTCTATGAAGTTCTGACACAATGCTGTCCTTTGGGGCTACAGACCTGTGAGCTATTCATGCAGTTACCTTTGATGTAAAACAGGAAAACACACTGGAACCCTAGATTGAAAGGATGGGATTCTTTTCTACTGGTGACCCAGAAAGATACTATCTGTTCACTAACCTATGGGCAAATAGATGGAAAAGAGGAGTTGATAGCTGGGGGTGTCAGAGATTCTGAGGCAGCCAGCTGGAAAGGACACCACAGCCTAGACTAGTAATGGGCAATGATTCCAGTGCTAAGAGGTCTAGGAAGTAAGGGCTACAGCACCGGAAAAATAATAGGGCTAATCTACTCTAACAAAACCACTGGAGATGGACTTAGCAAAGCACTTTTTTTCTTATTTCCTGAATAAGGAAAAAGGACTTCTGACAACCAATTACTATATGTAAGCAATCATAAAAGACACAATTACCTGTGATTATTCATGTATGACAAATAGGTGCTTTAATCAAAGGCCTGGTCCACATTATCTCAATTAACTTACTGATCTGTTCCCTTCTCTAGCTGTGGGGAATATAGTGTCTTAGTCCTTATTCTTGAGAATTTTCCAATTTAATCTTACTCAAGTGGCACAATGCCTTAAGTTATTCATTCTAATTCATTTCACATCCAGTCATCAAGGCTCACCACTACCTGGTTCCTTACCCACTAAGGACCTGTATATATCATTTCACCAACAGTATTTCACCAAGAAGAGAAATTAAAAATATATGTTCATTTTCCTTTCTGCCTGCCCTTGGGATCTGACCCTGAGAATGCTCCAAGACTGTGGTGAGACCTCCATCCTGCTCTCTCAGATTTCCTAAGACAGTTTTTCACAGTGTGTGGTCTACTCTGAGTCTAGCTTAAGCTGAGAATATAGAACATGTCTATAAGTGCACATCCATTGCCAATTTTTATACCATTGTCTTCCCCTAGGTTATCCAAGTGTGGTTCTTGCCTTTCTGCTCTCATTGCCTTTTCTTCTGCCACCACAGCTGGTTACTGTCCTTCAATCTCACTTCACCCCACTGACAAAAATACAGGATTTATTTCAGCCGTAGGAAGATTTTAATTGGTGAGTCACAGACAGAGTTGGGCCCTTATATTCACATTCTCAAATAGTATTTCAAAAAATGGAGCCTTTAACATTGACTCTAAACAATTATCTATCCATCTTTGCCAAGCATTAAATACTCAGTAAAGTCTGATTATTATTTAGAAAGACTCAACAGGAACTCTCTGTCTCTGTCTCTCTCTCATAGACACACACACACACACACACACACACACACACACACACACACAGGTTGTATTTCAAATTTATGCAGAAGAGGTAAAATTTTTCCTTTTGTGTTAACTTCTATTATGGCAAACATACTTTTAAGTAACATCCAAATTTAAGTATTTTGAAAGATTTTTTTCTCCCATATACTTCACTAAAACTCTAACTATGCTAGTCTGCTTTAAAGACATAAGAGCAGGACAAAACTAGCAAAAGTATAAAATAAAAAATGTTAATGCTGTCTAAATTGTGAGTTATCAATGACCTCAATGATTCAGGAAAAATAACCTAGTGGAGGACACTAAATGGAACTGACTTTCATAAATGTAAATCCATAGCAAGAACTAAACTGACAGAAGTCACAGGCCTACCTAGTTTTGCAACTTTATTGTGCATTTTCTATTTCCTATACTGCAAGTGCTAGCCAGTCTGAATTATTCATTATTCCACTAAAAAATCCCATATTTCTCACTACTACTTATGCCATTTTCCATGCCTAAAATTCTCCATATTTTTACTTACTGAAATTCTGTACATTCTTCAAGAATTAACCTAAACAGCATGAAGATGATAACCCTTTCATGAAGATATTGTTGACCTCCCCCAAAAAAGGTTACTTTCCTTCTGAATAATTTCTATGGTACCATATTTGTATTTCTCTGATGCATTTATCATGCTTTATTAGCTTTTTTTGAGGGCTCCTTAAAAATCAGAACCTTGACTTATTTCTCTTGGTCTCTCTTCAGCAGGAAATTCCATATCAATTAACACTTTTCAATGTTGCCTGAAATGAATACGTTTCTTCCGAAGGAATGCTTATCAAATTTGCAGGTGACAAAAAGTTGAGAATAAAGAGTTAATAATACTGGAGGGTAGAATCAGGACTCAGGAAGATCTGATTAAACTGTCACAAGATGGAATTCAACAAATATATAAAACACAACAAATACTGCATTTACTTTCAAAGCATCAGTCACACAAATACGAGATGAATAGATCTGAAGGAATGTATAGAGGGGGGAAAACTGAGAATTTTAGTTAAGCACCCAAGTCAACAGTGTGCCAGAGCAGCTAAAAAGCCAAAACACTAAAATAACAGCAACTTAGGCCACTTTAGCAGAAAACTATTATCTAAATCAAGAAATAACACCTCTGGTAGAACTGGTTAGATCACATGTTAATAGAAACAGTGATATACAAGACATATATGGCCTGCGATGCAGTGCATGACCTTGCCATCTTTGATGTCCAACAAAATTCTAAACACTTTACAATTCCTGCATCAGTCAACTTCATAGGCATTGGAACAAACTGCCCTCATCTGCCCATTGGGGAAGTCTTCACACGCTTGGGGGTAGACATCCACCAATGAATCTGAGACCTGTCTGTTATGCTCAAACTGGTGTAGACAATCTGCTGAGAAAGCTTTGCCCAAGTGTTGGCATTACCATGCTTCCTGGAGCCACAAGAGAGAACTGATTATAAGCAAACACCAAAAATGGATAAGCAACCCTGAAAAGGGTTAAAGGGCTAAGCAAACCCTCATACCAGAGGGGCTAGTCTTCCCTTTATAGCCTACATATCCAATCTATTATGTATATGTTATATATGAATGTGTAAAGACATATAGAAATGTAGAGTTTGGATATCCTTATGGATTAATTCAATATGCTACCCAAACAACCAACAATAGGTCATAATTTGTGAAAATTCTTCATTCTTTTTATTTTTCCTATGAGGAAATTAGATAGCTGTGCTAGTTTCTATAGATATCCATAGATTTTTATCCATGAAGCCTTATAATATTGTAGGGTTTAAAGTCAATAGCAAAGTGTAGTCTCTAAACAGGAATTCAAAGAGAGTTTTCAAGGACCTCACCATTTATGAAAATTCCCTCTTCTATTTAAGACTCTATACAGAGAATATTCCATAACAATACAAGACACTTGGACAAACATATTATTCTCTGCTTATGCCTTGATTGATATTTATATTCTGAGAATCATGGAAAAATTATATATATTTGAATTTTAGATTTTTGTGGAGGAGATCCTTTAAGTTTATGTTATGCTATACTAAAACAAATATCTTTTGCTAGCAGCAAATAATATAACCAAAAGTATCATGCACAGTCTATACCTTTCAGTGAATAGTTTGACAATTAAGTTGACAGCGTTTATTAAGTATCTCTGATTTGCAGGCACTGTGCTGAATACTGAGGATACAAAGAAAGGGAAAAGACAGCTTCTGGTCTCAAGGAGCTTACTATTTAGTGTGGGAAACAACATGTAAATAACTATACAAACAAGATTTGTATATATTAAATTGGAGACAGTCTCAGAGGAGAAGCATTGGTTGTAAGGAATACTGAGAAGGACTTCTTTCAGACAGGGTTAGCTACGTTTTAGCTAAGACTTGAAGGAAATCAGAGAAAGAGGTAGAGATGAGGAGAGAGACATTTGCAGTTAAATGCAGGAATTAGGAGATATAATAGCTCCGAGGAGGAACAAGAAGGGTAATTTCATTGGATCATAAAGTACATAGACAGGAGTAAAATATAAGAATTGAGAACACAGGAAAAGGACAGGTTGTGAAAGGGTGTAAGATCCAAATAGAGAATTTTATAGTTGACCCTGGAGGCAATGGGGATCCACTAGATTTTATTGAATAAGAAAGTGATATGATCAGATCTTAACTTTAGGAGGATTACTTTAATAGTTGAGTAGAGGACTAAATAGACTTGCAAGAGATTCAAGACAGAGAGAAGAGCAGCCTATTGCAGTGGTCCACAATTGAATTGATAAGGGTCTGTACTAGAGTGATGGGAATAAGAAATGGTATGAAGATTGGACCCATGGCACTTAGCAACTGATTAGATATGGGGATGAAAGATAATGATGAGTCGAGAAAAACATCTATGTTTCAAACTTCTATGAGTTGGGGATAATAGGGAAGTTGGGAAGAGAGGAGGGTTTGGGAGGAAAGAGAATGATTTCAGTTTTTCACATATCAAGTTTGAAATGTCTTAGAACATCCAGTTATAAATAACTAATAGGCAGCTGACAATGGGAAACTAGAAACACAGGGAGAGATAAAGGCTGGATAACTAGATCTGAAAATGATCTAGAAGAAGATAATAACTCAATCTATAGAAGTCAATAAGATAATCAAGAAGAATAGTATAGAAGAGGAAGAGAAAGGACAGAGCTTAATATGAAAGCTATTTTCTTCCCTTTTCACATTTTCATGAAGAGGATCTTTCACATTGTGTATGTCACTTTCATAAAGATTTTATTTTTTAATGAAATTTTATTTATATTTTCTTACATTTTAAGTTCTGAACTGTTTTCCTCCCTTTCTTCCCACCCCACACTGGAGAATGGCACCATCTGACATATGTGTGCAAGTGTATACTCACAAACATGTGCACATACATATATACATTTATGTACATATGTCTATATGTGTGCATATATGTTAAACTGCTGTACTATATTCAAACAAATATCATTTCTTTTATTCAAATCTTCTTGTACAGAATTACTAATATGGAAATGTTTACATGATTACATAATGTATAATCTATATTGGATTGCTTACAGTCTCTGGGAGGGGGAAAGAAAGGCAGGAGGGATAGAATTTGGAGCTCAAAATTTTTTTAAATGTTAAAATTGTTTTAACATGTATTTGCAGAAAAATAAAATATGTATAAAAATAAAGCAGTAACCATTAAATGCCAACAACCACAAAAACATATTACATTTACTGCTTTTTATCCATTTTTTCTCTGGAGGTGAATTGCATCTTAAATAGCATCTTCTTTCATAGGTCCTTTGATCTGAACATTTATTTTACTCAGAATAGCTTAGCTGTTCACAGTTATCCTTTAAACAATATTGTTGTTACTGTAAACAATGTTCTCTTGATTGAGCACATTTCAGTTTTCATTATTTCAAACAAGTCTTTCTGTTTTTCTAATATCAACCTGCTGTTTATTTATTACAGCACAGTAGTAAACCATCACAATCACATACCACAATTTGTTTAACCACTACCTGATTGATGGGCATCCCCTCAATTTCCAGTTCTTTGCCATCACAAAAAGAACTACTACAAATATCTTAGAATATATAGGTTTGTTTCTTTTTTCCTGATAACCTTGGGAAACAGAACTAACAGTGGTATTAGCTAGGGAAATTCACAGTTTTATAACTCTTTGAGCATAATTTATTCTTCATTTCATTCTTCAAAATTCATTCTTCAAAATGATTGGATCAGCTCATGGTTCCACCAACAATATATTAATATCCCAATTTTTCCACATCCCTTTCAACATTTGCCATTTTACCTTTCTATCATTTTAGCCAATCTGGTAGGTATCAGATGATATCTCAAAGTTGTTTTAATTTGCCTTTCTCTAATCAATAATGATGTAGAACAGTCTCATGACTATATGTAGTTTTTATTTCTTCATCCAAAATTTTCCCGTTCATATTCTTTGTCCATTTCTTAATGGGGGAATGACTCATAAATTTAATGTTCTCTAAATATCAGGTTGATATATAATCTTTGTGAGATATTGTTGTGTTCTCTTAGCTATTTTATTTGGGATTTTTAAAATCCATATTCTTTACTAAAATTGCTGTGTGGTTGCATTTCTGATTTAGCTCTTCCTGGTTTAGACACTAGTACCATATTTGTTTCATAAAAACAGTTTGGTAGGACTTTTTCTTTGTCGATTATTCCAAATAATATTGGAATTAGCTGATTCTCTAAAGGTTTGCAAGAGTTTACTTGTAAATCCATTGGGTTCTGGTGTTTTTTCCATGGAAGTTCATTTCTGCCCTTTTCAATTTCTTTTTCTAAAGCAAGTTTATTTAGATATTCTATTTCTCATTCTGTTAATTTAGACAGTTCATATTTTTGTGAGTATTCTTCCATTTCACCTGAATTATTAAATTTATTGCCTTATTTTGGGCAAAATAACTCCTAATAATTGCTTTGTTTTCATCTTCATTGGTGGTATATTCATCCTTTGCATTTTTGATGCTAGTGATTTAGTTTCCTCTTTCTTTTTAAACAATGGATTCATAAACAAATGGCTTCCCTATTTCAGTGGGTTTTTTTCATAAAATCAACTCTCAGTTTTACATATTAATTCAAAAGTTTTCTTACATTCAATTTCATGAATTTCACCATTAATTTTTAGGAATTTAATTTGGTGTTTAATGGAGTATTTTCAATTTGTTGTTTTGCTAGTTATTTTAATTAAATATTCATGGATCTTCTCTTTTCTCAATTGCTTAGGTTTTATTTTAGTTTTTTAAATTTATTTTGAACTTAAAAACAAAATAAGAAAAGAAAAAAGTTTTGCCTTGTATGCAGCAGAACATGAGAGGAGTCAATATAAAGCATCAAGAAAATAAATATAATATTTTCTTTGTTTCTTTGTATGTTTTCTTTTGTTCTCTTAGTGCATTTTATAATTTTTCCTCCTTTCTCCTCCCCCCCTCACCAAGAAGGGTACAATGAAGTGTGCATACATACACACAGACAACACAGACATATATGTATGCATAGCTATCCACCAACATATACGTATGTACACACATATACACACAAATGCATCTATGTAAGACTGCATAGTTATTTCCATTTGTCATTTGTTTCTCTAGAGGTGGATAGCACCTTCCTTCCTAAGTTCATGTCTTTCCATATTTTTCTAAATCTACCAGCTCATCATTTCCCCTTACCACAATATCCCAACCCAATCACATTCTATCAGAGAGAATGTCTATGGAAGGTTTTATTTTTCTCCAATTTTCTGCATTCCTTCTATTTTTGGCTATAAAGTTTTTATTTATACAAGAAATTTTTAATTTAAAATAATCAAAAATTTCAATTTTACACTTCAGTACTCCTCTCACTTTATAATACAGTTTAAGGTCTGATATTTTTTTTTTATTTTTTATTTTATTTATTTTAATTTATTTATTTATTTAGCTTTTTACATTCATTTTCACAAATTTTTGGGTTCCAAATTTTCTCCCCTTTTCTCCCCTCCCCCCACCCCAATACCCCAAGCAATCTAATTTTCCCTGTTTCCAATCTGTCCTCTCTTCTGTCATCCCTCCCTTCCCTTGTCTCTATCTTCTCTTTTCTCCTGTAGGGCCAGATGACTTTCTATTCCTCATTAACTGTATGTCTTCTTTCCTAGTTGCAACAACAATACTAAACAATTGTTCCTAAAACTTTGAGTTCCAAATTCTCCCCATCCCTCCCTCCCCACCCATTCCCTTTGGTACGGCAGGCAATTCATTATAGGCCATATCTGTGTAGCTTTGCAAATGACCTTCCTGATAGTCGTGTTGTGTAAGACTAACTGAACTGCCATCCCTCCTAACCTGCCCCTCATTGTTTCTCTTCTGTCCTTTGATCTTGTCCCTCCCCAAGTATTGACTTTCACTTACTCCCTCCTCCCTTTGCCCTCCCTTCCATCATCCCCCCCAATATCTCCTTCTCCCCCGCTTTCTTATACTGTAAGATAGGTTTTCATACCAAAATGAGTGTGCATTACACTCCTTCGTTTAGTCAAATGTGATGAGGGTAAACTTTTGTTTGTTTGTTTGTTTGTTTTTCCTCAGCTCTCCTCTTTTTCCCTCCACTAAAAACATCTCCTACTTGCCTCTTAAATGACATATAGTTACCCCCTTCCATTTCCCCCTCTTTCCTCTCACTACATTTCTCTCTCACCATTTACCTTAATTTCTTTTAAGGTATGGTCCCATCCTATTCAGTTCAATCTGTGCTCTCTGTCTCTGCATGTGAATGCATGTGTGTATGTGTGTGCATGCGTGTACATGTGTATGTGTGGTCCCACCAACCACCCAGAAACTGAAAAGTTTTAAGAGTTAGAAATATTGTCCTTCCCTGTATGAATGCAAACAGTTCATTTCTGGTAGGTCCCTTAATACTTCTCCTTGCTGTTTACTTTTGCATGCTTCCTCTCATTCTTGTGTTTGAAAGTCAAATTTTCTTTTCAGCTCTGGTCTTTTCATTAAGAATGATTGAAAGTCCTCTGTTTCATTGAAAGACCATATTTTCCCTTGAAGTATTATACTCAGTTTAGCTGGGTAGGTGATTCTTGGTTTCAGTCCTAGTTCCTTTGCCTTGTGGAATATCCTATTCCATGCCCTTCGATCCCTTAATGTAGAAGCTGCTAGATCTTGGGTTATCCTGATTGTATTTCCACAGTACTGGAATTGTTTCTTTCTAGCTGCTTGCAAGATTTTTTCCTTGAGCTGGGAGTTCTGGAATTTGGCCACAATGTTCCTAGGAGTTTCTCTTTTTGGATCTCTTTCAGGTGGTGATCGATGGATTCTTTCAATACTTATTTTGCCCTCTGGTCCTAGAATGTCAGGGCAGTTTTCCTTGATAATTTCATGCAAGACGATGTCTAGGCTCTTTTTTTGATCATGGCTTTCAGGTAGTCCCATAATTTTTAAGTTGTCTCTCCTGGATCTATTTTCCAGGTCAGTTGTTTTTCCCATGAGATATTTCACATTCTCTTCCATTTTATCGTTCTTTTGGTTTTGTTTGGTGATTTCTTGGTTTCTCATAAAGTCATTAGACTCCATCTGTTCCATTTTAATTTTGAGAGAACTATTAAATTCAGTGAGCTTTTGAGCTTCTTTTTCCATTTGGCTCATTCTGCTTTTGAATGCATTCTTCTCCTCATTGGCTTTTTGAACCTCTTTTGCCAATTGAGTGAGCCTATTTTTCAAGGTGTTAATTTCCTCAGCATTTTTTTGGGTCTCCTTTACCAAGATATTGACCTTTTTTTCATACTCTTCTTGCATCTTTGTCATTTCTCTTCCCAGTCTTTCCTCCACCTGTCTAACTTGCTTTTCAAAATCCTTTTTAAGCTCTTCCAAGGCCTGAGCCCACCCAACACCCCCCTGGGGTGTCTGGGGTACTGAGGCCCCGCCCTCCACATCTTTCCCTGATGGGAAAAATACGTTCTCGTCCTCCCCATCAGATCCGAATGTCGGGATCATTTGCATTTGTTGGAAAAAACTCTCTAAAGTCTTATTTTTCTTCCCCTTTCTAGGCATTTTCCCAGCCAGTTACTTGACTTCTGAGATTCCTTTCCACCTCCACCTGGATCCGCCCAGCTAGTGCTTGGCCTCTGAGATTCAAATGCGCTTTCCCGCGGCAAGCTTTAGTTCTGGCGCAGGGGTGGGGGCAGGGCCACCTTCTAATCTTGGGCCCTCAGGGGCTTCCTGCAGAGACTTTCAGGAACGGAGCAGGTGGGGATGGGGGGCCCCCGCCTGCTGTGCTCAGCTCCCTTGGGGGTTTTATTCAGAGGCGTTCAGCAGTAGAGCAGGGTGGGGGCAGGGCCGTCTCCGCTGCTCGGCTCCCTCAGGTTGGAAAGACCTTCAGTATTGAAGATCCTACCTGCTGCTGGGGAATTCCTGAGTCCTGGGCGTTGCCGCCTCAGCCGCCCGCCCACGCCTCTGCCTCCGCCGCTTCCTCCCGAGGGGGCCCGAGTCACGGAGGCGCTCCGCTCCCCTCCCCTATCGCAGCCTTCTTTCTTACTGACCTGTAGTTTCTGTGGGCGGAGGGACTTTCCCGGCTGCCGGAGCTTCCCCCCGGAGCTTTCCTCTCAGAAGTCTGCTCAGGTCAGCTTCTCTGGGTCGCGGCCAGGGGTGGGGGTGGGGTCCGCTTTGCGGAGTGCGAAGGACCCCGGGGACGGCTCTCCAGGGTTCAGTGGAACGGAAATCTCTTCCCCTATGTTTATGCACCCCCTGCAGAGATTCAGAATTTATGGGGATCTCCCTTTACCTCAATTCCATGGGTTGTGGGCTCGGAGCTCGTAAATGTGCGTCCTTCTACTCCGCCATCTTGGCTCCGCCCCCCGAAGGTCTGATATTACTGAATCTATTTCCATCACATCTTTTTCCCCAGGTTTTCTTGAAATTTTTGATCATCTATTCTTCCAAATGAACCCAGTTGTTATTTTTTCTTAGTAAAATACATTTTTAAAGTAATTTAATTGTGATGGCATTACATAAATGGATTAGGAAAAATTGGTATTTTAAAAATTACATTAGCTTTACATACCCATGCACAATAAATATTACTTCAAATGTTTGGAGGTAATTTTCTATGAAAGGTATTTTGTGTTTATATTCATACAATTCCTGTATCTGTTTTGGTAGATATGCTGATACATACATATATATATATATATATATATATATATATATATATATATATATATACATATATATATATATATATATATATATACTTTCAAGTCATTTTATATGATACAAAAGTATTGCGTAATATGACTGACAGTACATTTTCTCTATTTTGCTCTTTTGACTAAATCTGATTTTGGCTTTAACTTTGAGATCATGATTACTATCCCTGCTCTTCTACATAATAAATTCTATTCCTGATCTCTATTTTATATTTGTGAGTATCTGGCATTTTTATAACATTTTCTGAAAGCAACATATTGTTGAATTCAATTTTTTTTAATCTGCACCTATCATTTTATAGATAAATTTCACCCCATTCACATTCTAAGCTATAATTACTTGTTGTATATTTCCCCCTTCCTATTGTCCTCACTGTCCTTTTCACTTTATTGCTATCCCTCCTGACTACTCTACTTCTACCAACCAACTTATCCTCCTATTCTTTAATATACCCTTTCTTCCAAGAATCCCTCCCTTACCTTCTCCCTCCACCCTACCCACTTACCCTCTTATTCCATTCTGAATTTAGAAAATTTTTATATTCTTCCAAACGTTATTCACTCTTTATCCCATTCTCATGAATCTACACACTCTTCTATACTCCCCTTTATCCCGTTCTCTTGCCGTCCTTTATACTCTATCCCCTCCCTATTCCCTTATCCTCTTATCTTTCTTTATGAATTTAAAGACTTTTATACTCTTCTAGATATAGATATATGTGCGACTACATGGTGATCAATTCTTTAACGATATCAACCCATGAAACAAAGGAAAATACAAAACAGTATTTGGCTCTGAGCTTCCAGAATGTCAGTTTCAGAATGGTGAAAAGGTCATGGTACACTGAGAATAACAGAGTCTTAAGAGGCACATTAACCTTAATTTAAATACTAGTCCAACAAATGTAATTTCTTTTTCCAGAGACCAACAATGGACATAATATCAGATGGTTTGAACTGTATCAGTACTAATGTTCTTGATATAAATGAAACTACAAGACAAAAGAAAGTTGCAAATGAGTAGAAGCTCCCAAGTTCTCCTTTAACAAGATAGAGAGACAGAGAGATGCGGAGAGGAAGAGATTGAGACAGAGAAGAAAAAAATTGAGGTAGTTAATTATTCCAAAATTATTCCAAAAATTATCCTCAAGAGGCATCACTTCATGGGACACAATCATTTCCTGTAATAGTGATCATTATAATCTTTTCCTGAGATCCACAATATAAATTTATATATATACATATATATGTATATATATATGTATGTATGTACATATTCAGAGTAAATGAATAAAAGAATAAAATGCATGCATTTGTGTGACATGTATATGACATGTACATATATACAGATCTCCCTGGTAAAATCCCTTAAAGACAGGGATTGTCTCGTTTTTGCTTTCGTTTCTCCTTTATCTTATGCAGTGCATGGTGCTTAACAAATGTTTAGTGATTGATTGATCAGTATTGGAAAAAAACTATCATGTGTAGAAGGAAACATTTGTTTTTGGACATTACAAAAGTGTGGATTTGCTTTGCTCTGCTACACTTAATTGTTATAAGGATTGTGTTTTCTTTTATTTTTATTAGAGTAGGGGGAGTTGCTGTGGGGAGAGTAGAAGTGGCAACAGGGTCAGCCAAAAAGAAAAGGAAAGAAAGGTCAAAGGAGTATTTTTAAATGTAAATAAAAGAACAAAAGGATTGTAGAGAAAAGAGATATAATGAGAAATAAAATCACACACACACACACACATACACCACTAAAATAGATTATGTTTTACCAGATAAGAAAGAACTGGTTACTGAGATAGAAGTTACATGAATCTTCTTCTGTGTGTGCAATCACCCCATCAACTTGTTAGATCAAAGACCAAAATCAATGTTAAATTAGAAGAATGAGTAACAGTGAGCAAATATTGTGTGCAAATGAAGCAGCTCCAAACTGACATATTTCACCAAAAAAATGGGTATTGAAATTGGGAAATGTATAACATGATAAATATTAGTACACGTTCTCACTCTTTTCTAAGGAAGTTTAGCCAGTGCAAGTAACTTGATATTATAAGGAAGTCAAAGGACCCAGAAAACACCTCCTACCATCAAACAGTTGTTCTCCTTGAAAAGGAAGGAAAGAAAGTCATCAAGGGAAATAAAAGTCTAAAATAGGAACTGGATTGCAAAATTTCACAGTCAAGATTTTATCAAGATCGCAGAGTGATAGGGTGTTCCACTTATATGGGATATGCTGGAGATAAATATAGGAGCTCTGAGTTCATAATATTCAATCTCTGTTCTACTTTGTAATGACCAAGACTTAATGCCAGCAAATCTGTGAAACTCCCTTATTTGTAATAGTCATCTAGAAGCCAACTAAGACCACACAGAGGTGGTCTTGATTTGAAAAAAAAGATCATAATTAGGCTAGTAGAAGGTTTTCCTCATGTCAGACAAATGATGTTGGACAGTTCCCCTATAAACTACCCATTTCATAGAGTGTCCACCAAGATTTTCCCCTGCTACTGGAAATAGGAACTTATTCCTGTTCTATAAAAATTCTTTCTGCTACTTTACTGTGTTTCCTACTGCCCTGGTACTCCCATGATTTGAAAACAGGCTCTTGAGGGGGGGGTATATATAATGGGGCACACAGAACAAGGCCATGCTCTGAAGAAAAAGAGAGGAGGAAAGATTCTCAATAAATTAAGAAAGAGAAAGTGATAGCAAGTAGCTATTTAGTCACAGAGACTTTCTGTTTATCAGTAGAGAACCTTTACCTACCCATATAAAACCATGCTGTTGTGTGGCCAAACTAGAAGAAACTGTTATCACTCTCTTCTCCCAAGCAATAGTAATATAGGATTCAGTCTGGGAAAATGAGGTCATACAGTGCTTAAAGCAAAAGGGATTTAGAATATGTCTTACTAATTTCATTCCTTTATTGAATGAGCTTTTGTCTCAAGAGAAGACAAAGGGTACATTTCGTTAAATAATATTAGCTTCCCTCTCTTCAAATAAAAGCTAGAAGAAATGGAAGGTGTCTTCCAACCAATCAACAAAAAAGAACAATATGGGAAGCAGGTCAGGAAATGGAAGTCAGATACAGCTACAGAAAGTAGAAGTTCTAGAACTGTCCCTATTTGCTGAGTTTAACTGTGAATAACTGTGTACTTGCATGCCTGAAGGAAGTTATAGAAGGAGATTAAGATGTTGAAGAATTAATAAATGAAGAAATGGTAGAAAATGCCACCAGAAAAGCTGAGCAGTGGGAAGGTAAAGAAGATGAAAGATTGTCTATAAAAGCACAGGGCTCATTGCAGCTTTCCTTGTGGCATCAGAACCATAGAAAATTATACAAAGGCCAAAACATATTTGTCATAGTTGCAAATGAGAGCTGAGATTTGGTACTCTTAGCTCCAGAGGAAATGGTAAAACTGGAGAAACTAGAAAACTTTTGTGATAGCACTTTTAGAGTAACCTAGTCAATGAGTATCTGTTTTTTTCTGTATTTGCTGAGTGCTCTCCAAAAATCCCCAGCTGCGCTAGAACTGGGACAATGGAAAGCTGCTGTACTTATCTGGGGAGAAACCTCCCTATTTATTTCCCTCTCATCAGGCTATCCTTCTTAATCCTGAAAATGTTTAATGCAATGGCAGACTGATTCAGGCTATGCCTGAAGAGATACCCTGCAGGATCAGTTTTAGAGGCTATCCTACAAAATCACCATCTGTTCTTGGAACTTAACTGAATACAAAATTCTCCACCCTGTCTTAGCATATGTAAATGTCTACCCTAAAATCTCATTCTAAGGAACTGAAAATTTATGAGTCTTTTTATTCAAGAAGTAGACTATTATAAAAGGAAATTTTCAAAAGGCTTTATAAGAAAAGGGTGAAAAAAAGGACTCTTCCTTGGTTTATAATGATCAACAGCTGCTCAGCAAGATGTGTTGAGCGAATGGTGTTGACACCAGCAGGCCTGCAGAATCATGTTATTTGTTGTAGCTGCTGGAGCCCTACATGACTCTATATTGCATACCGCAGGGTTTTCTATGTAAAATTATCACACTAATTGGTGAAGTGGAAGCTTCTATGTTGTTCAAATGATGCCAGATGATTCACCTACAGACAAGAGTCTCCAGTTCTTCTGGAACTAAACTTGTGTGTGTGTGTGTGTGCGTGTGAGAGAGAGAGACAGAGTTTGTTTTGTTTTGTAACCATAATGTATTAATGCCTCCATATTTCAAAACCACACCACCCTCTATACCATTCCACTATTGCCATCTGAAGCCCTCAATGATTGTGTCAAATAAAATAATAAAAATGGCAACATAGGAATAAAATTATATAAGACATTGAAAGACTAAGCTATTGGTTTGGCATTCTTAGTTTCATCGAGTACTACCCCATATCGATGCTTCAGTAGATAGAGTGTTATACTAGAAGTTCAAATCCAGCTTCAGACAGTTACTAGCTGTGTGACCCTGGGGATGTCACTCAACCTCTATCTACTTCAGTTTCTTATCTGTAACATAAAGATAATTTTACCACCTACCTCTTAGAGTTGTGTAAAAAAAATAGATATTTGTGAACGACTTTGAAAACCTTAAATTTTAATAATTACAAGTGTTGGCTATTTGATATAGTTGGAAGGGAAGGAAAATCTAGCTGTGGATTCCACTGAAAGTCACACTTCAGGAGTATTCTAACCAACCACCTCCTCTTTCACCTAATGGAAGCAGATCATAGATTTGTCATACATAACTCTAGTACTCTGAAATGTTGGGAATAGCAGTCTTGATAGGGGGAAAGAATCTAACAATACTGGGCCTACACTAATTCTTACTAGGAGACATTAGAAAGTATAATGGGGATAAGGCTGAAGATAAAGTTATCATGGGAATAATCAATAGATAAACTGACAAAAGAGAAATAAGAAATCTAAAAAGGAGCTTATATGGTAAGTTCTATAGAACTACAGATAGAGAATTATAGATAAAGGTAGATAGATATGCAAATACATGTGTATATGTATATATTCATGTGTGTATGTATATACAAAGAGAGAATTATATAGGAAAATTTCTCAGAAGCATCAAAAACAATGAGCAAAGAACTGCTCACTATAATCCACAAGACATCAACAAAGAGAAGTCCTATCTTTAATTCACCAAGAAATATCATGGTCAAACTTCAGAAGTATGGTATTAAACACCAAACAATATTGCAGACTAACAAGAGTATATCCTTCATATTTCAAGAAAAAAATTAGTCAGAATCATGAAAGAACATGGCTTATTTATATGATATTAGTGAATAATGTAACATGAGACTTCAAAAAGCAAAGGAGATTGGTTTGTGCCCCAATAATAAAATACCTTACAAAACTTAGTTTAATCATCAGTGAAAAAAAATAAATATCCTTTGATTAAAAGGGGCAAATTCAAGTTATTCCTTCAAAAGAAACTGGAGACTGGACACTTTGCTCACTAAAGAAACATAGCACCAAATACATACATGCATATATGTGTGTTTATGTATATATACATATATATATACATAAACACACATATACACATAAATACATACTCACATATAGATCCACAAACAGAGGTAATGGACACAATAAAGAAGGAATGTAAAAACAAAGCCTATGAATGAGAAAGTATGTATTAGAGCATCTTAGATAATTAATGAGTGGTTAAATCATTTCTTCAAAAGGAATGACAGAGAACTATAGAGAGACTTAGTAACCGATGACATACATGGGAGGTGACTACAAATAAGGAATTGAGGATAATATTAAGATTATCAACATGAATAATTGGAAGGATTGTGATTCCAACCAAATGGAGAGACAGAAATTCAAAGAGAAAACATAATTACCATTCATCTCCCTAGAACACAAAACTTGCTAAAATGAGGAAGTAATCTAAGGGTCAAATGGTAGTTATGCTCAGGATGGGGAAAGGGAATTGACACAGCTGCTGAACCAGGAAGGAGTTAGATTATAACTGCCTGGAAAGACTGATGCCAAAAGGAGAAAGAGGAAGAGAGGAAGCCTGAAGGAAGAGGAGGAGCCAAAGAAAATTAAGAAGCATTGACTGAAATGACTGAAAGGCAGATATTTTTTTGGAGACAAGAGACGTGATTGGCAACAATGGGGAGAGCAACATATAGTCCATCTTTCCAAACTCTGATTTACTAATAAAATGTACTATGGGGTCATTCCACAGACACAATTTCAGAGACCACTGCCCTACTTAATAATCCAAAAAAGGAACTTACTATATTAAATCAAATTACTTAATATCATCTTTCTTACTTTATACTTCAACATAGTTTGTCATTTCATTATCTCTCTCATCCTTCTCTGTGTTCTTTCTCTTGCTTATGATCTTTTTTCCCTATTCAAACAGTTTTTTGCTCCTTTCAGAATATTAACAACTAATATTGCACCCTAACCCATAGCAGATGTCTCATTCTCCCTATCGCCGGGCCCAAGAGAGGTGAATATAAGGGCAATATGCATAGTGCTGGATGAGTGACCTCACTGGTTAACACATCCCCAACTAATTCTAATAGTGAGAACTGAGATTCAGGAAATAAAATAAGCAACATAGTCATTTCCCTAAAGGTATTGCTAAAAATGCCTATTATCAGAGAAAGACGCATATTTCAATTTTGTACCTTTAGCTCTCAAAATCTTTATCAAAAATGCATGTACAATTATGCAGGCATTCTGGTTTTTTTCGTTACACCTTTTGCATATATCACTTCAGGGTACAAGGATAATAAGTTAAAGCCAATTTAAAGGCATAAAATAACTGATACAGATAATGAATTAGCATTTGAAATACTAGAGTAAGTTGCTAGTTGATTGGTAAAGTTTATTTTGGGAGAAAAATTGCTTCTCATCATGCCCACAAGATTAGTGTCTTCCTTTTCCAGAAGAGAGAGGTAGGACACTTAAGAGGTTTGGGTCTAAAAGAAAATGTAATCTGTCCCCAGTTTTGTGAGTCATGAATTTTAAAAGGGTAACTAATAGCATATGAACTCATTTCAATATTTGTGAGGAGAGGGAAAAAAAGACCAGTTCCAAGATAACAAGAGCTTAAACCATAACAAGGTGTACAATATTCTTCATTCTTTTAAGATTAAAAATTACCAAAATAAAAAGAGAGAAACCTGAAAAATATATAAGGGAGTGACCAAGTAAAGAAAATATTATCACAGAGAGAAGGTATAACTGAGTAAAGAAAATAAAAGAAAGAATGCCCCTCCAAGAAAATGATTGCCCCTGAAACTGTGTTCTGATTAGTTTACTATCAGTCCTTTTATCATCTATTTCCTTCAAGTCTGAAAAAACATCCATCTCTCTGCAAAGCCAATTAGAAAAAAAATGCCCCCTGTGAAAGAAATGGTCTCAATAACAATGTTTTATCCATCAAGAACTATGTGGAAAGGGAAGGGTGTTAATGAGTTAGATCAGCCTCAAGTGCCAAACTGCTTGGAAAAGATGTTGTTTTACAGGGCTTGCTAGTTAGCGCATAGCCCCATCACTGAAGGCTATAAGAGCTTTCACTTCTACTCCATTTCTGCCCATTATATACTGAAATTAGAACAGTCCCTCTAAGCTATTGCCAGCATCTGCTGAATCAAAACTGAAAAACAAAAGGAAAAGTACTTGAACAGGAGAGAAAATTCTATTTGCACATGGTCATTGCTTCTGGGACAATGATTTCATGGGCATGCCCATGTTTAAGTACATCTGTTTAATTTTATTTGCTGTTGTCAGGCAGAGAGACAGTAATATGGCATCATATCTAGAACAACTGAAAAGAAAATATCAATTTAGTTATAATGACAGTATTTTAACCCCTAGGCATGAAGGTCATGGGTAGCTAGGCAGCATAGTAGCTCAAATACCATTCTTGGAGTCAGGAAGACATGAGTTCAAATCTGAGCTCAGACTAGTTACATAACCCAGGCAAACCACTAAACCTTGCCTGCCTCAGTTGCTTCATCTGTAAAATGAGCTGGAGAAGGAAATAACAAAGCACTGCGGTATCTTTTTTTAATATTAATGTTGTTTAAACTTTATTTTTATTTTTTAATAACTATTTTATTTTTAGTTTTCAACATTCACTTCCACAAGATTTTGAGTCCCAAATTGTCTCCCCTTCTCTCCCTTCTGCCCACCCCAAGACATCATGTATTCAGACTACCCCTTCCCCCCATCTGCCCCTTCTATCACACCCCTCCTTATTGCATCCCCTTCTGCTCTATTTTCTTGTAGGACAAGATAGATTTCTATACTCTATTGCCTGTATGTCTTATTTCCCACTTGCATGTAACAACAATTTTTGCCATTCATTTTTTAAAACTTGGAGTTATACATGTGTAGTCATGCAAAACACCTCCATAACAGTCATGTTGTGGAAAACTATATTTCCCTCCATCCTATCCTGCCTCCATTTATTCTATTCTCTCTTTTGACTCTATCCCACCTCAAAAGTGTTTATTTCTAATTACTCCCTCCTTCTATTTGCCCTCCCATCTGTCATCCCACCCAGACACCCACTTATTCCCTTCCCCTCTACTTTCCTGTAAGGTAAAAAAGATTTTCATACAAAATTGAGTGTGCATGTTATTCTCTCCTTATGTCAAATCCAATGAGAGTAAAGTTCACTGTTGCTATCTCACCTACCCCCTCTTTCCCTCCATTGAAAAAGCTTTTTCTAGAGTCTTTTATGTGAGAGATAATTTGGTCCATTCTATTTCTCCCTTTCTCTTTTTCCCAATATATTCCTCTCTCACCCCTTAATTTTATTTTTTTAGATATCATCCCTTCATGTTCAACTTACCCTGTGCCCTCTGTTTATATGTATATTATTCCTCTAACTAATGCTTAGTATTAATACTGAGAAAAATCTCAAGGTAAAAATATTATATTTCCATGTAGAAATGTAAACAATGCAAATTTAGTAAGTGTCTGATGATTTTTCTTTCCTGTTTACCTTTTCATACTTCTCGACACATGTTAGAAAATCAAAATTTGTATTCAGCTCTGGTCTTTTCATCAAGAATGTTTGAAACTGCTCTATTTCATTGAATGACCTTCTTGCTCTGAAATATTATACTCAGTTTTGCTGGGTAGGTGACTCTCGGTTTTAATCTTAGCTCCTTTGACTTCTGGAATATCATGTTCTAAACTCTTTGATCCCTTAATGTAGAAGCTGATATATTATCTTGATTGTGTTTCCACAATACTGAAATTGTTTCTTCCTGTCTGCTTGTAATATTTTTTCCTTGACCTGGGAGCTCTGGAATTTGTCTACAATATTTCTAAGAGCTTTCCTTTTGGGACCTCTTTCAGGAGGTGATCAATGGATTCATTCAATATCTATTTTACTTTCTGGTTCCAGAATATCAGAGAAGTTTTCCTCAATAATTTCTTGAAAGATGATGTCAAGGCTCTTTTTTATCATGGCTTTCAGGTGGTCCAATAATTTTTAATTGTCTCTCCTGGATTTACTTTCCAATGAGATATTTCACATTGTCTGCTATTTTTTTTTCATTCCTTTGGATTGGTTTTATAATTTCTTCATTTTTCTTAGTCATTAGCTTTCATCTAATCTTTAAGGAATTATTTTCTCCACTGACCTTTTGGACCTCTTTTTCCATCTGGCCAATTCTGCTTTTTTTGAACAGAAAACAATCTCTACCTTCAAAGAATTTACAGTAGTCTGATGTGTACAGGGGAGGGAAGTAGAAAGACAACATGTTCATAAGTAGGTATACACAAAACAGATATAAGGTGATTTTGAGAGGAAAACAAGTAGCAAGTAGAAGGTCATCTTTGAGTTGAGCCTTAAAGGAAAACAGAGATTGTGAAAGAGAAAAAAGTAGGGAAGTGGTGCCTGCTAGGCATGGAGAATAGCCAGTGCAAAGGCATGATGGAAAAAATACATGCCAATAGTTATAAAGAATAGCAAGATCAAATTGACTGGACAACAGTGTGTGTTTGTGTGTCCAATGTGAAATAAGGTTAGAAACATGATTCAGTATCCATGTACATAAATAAGTAAGCACACACCAATGTAAAGCAATTTCAAAAGTTAGAAAGCATTCACAATTGCAGGATGACCAAAAGTTTCATGTAAGAGAAGACATTTGACCCCTCCTAAGGAAAATAGGGATTCTAAGAGGCAGCACCAAGGATTATATTCTGGATATAATTACACCAAAACTCTTTGATGCTGCCTCTCAGAATCTCTATTTTCATTTAAGGCAAATCTCAGGTACACATACACCTGGCTATGTATAGGTATGCATATATATATATATATATATATATATATATATACATACATATATATATGTTTGTAAGTAAACCATAATATTGACATTCTATATTGTAAAACCAATTTTTTTAACCTGCAATACATTCTCACAGGCCTCTTTATATTGTATTATACACTATATGGACACAGGCAACTAGGTGATTTAGTGGATAGTGGGCTGGACCTGTAGTCAGGAAGACCTGAGTTCAAATCCAGCCTGAAACTCTCACTAACTATGTAATCCTGGGCAAGTCATTTAACAACTCTTTGCCTAAATTCACTGAAAAAGAAAATGGCAAACTATTCTTGTGTTTTCTCCAAGAAAGCCTCATATGCAATCATGAAGAGTTGGAAACTACTCAACAGCAACAACTATTGGGGAATACTAGGATGCTTAAAAAAAATAAACAATACCACATTCTTTTGTTTTCAGATAATCTTCCATTTCTCCCTACCAGTCTACCTACTAGACAATATGCCTTTTTCCTTCAAGCAATATATCAGTAAATATTTATAAAGTGCCTACTGCTACTACATAGTACTTTAGCATTGTGCTAAGGACTAGGGAATATAAACAGGGCTGCCTTGAGGGCATAGTAAGGCACAATAGTAGCCATTAGCAGCAGTAATAGTAATGGTAGAAAAGTGGTGGTGATATTGGTGGGGGTGGTGGCAAAAATAGGAATAAGACCTCTGAATCTATTAATATAAAGATCTTAGAGATGAAGAAAGATTCCCTATCCATGCAGTCTGGCATCTTCTCCACGACATATGATCTTAGAGAGTGGTTTGCCTAGGAAGGCCCTTACAGGGTTAAGTAACTTATAGGGGGTCACAAAGCCAATAGGTGTCAGAGTTGGGTCTTGAATATAAATTTTTCTGACTATGAGATCAGCTCTCTTTCCACTAGAAAATATTACCTCATGTCATGTGGATGACAAGAAGTAATGAATGTGTCTCAAGCTATTGCAGAAATTTGGGCACACTTAGTTTGGAATTTCAAAAAGTCCTTTCCGTAGTGCTTTCCAAAACTTACACTCAGTGTAAATAGATATATCTTCAAAGAAAATCTGTTACTTCAGGGTTCTTGGGCAATAGTGTCAAACTCAAATGGAAACCAAGGCCACCAATTCATAAAGAAGGACCCCTACAGACTGTATTATTTATATTTTATTTTTTAACTTATTTTATTAAATATGTACCAATTCTATTTTAATCTGCTTTGGGCCACAGTCAGAAATGTTGTGGGCCAGCTGCCATCTTTGACACTTTTGATATAGAGTGTACCCTGTGGTCCTACTCTTCAAAAAATATAGATCACATATCTCTACCATGTGCTTTTCATTAAAAATTGGTTAGTAGACTCAATTAGCTCCTAAAAAAGTCATTTATTCAAATGCCATGAAAAGAGTAGCAATTAAAACTCCCTTTCCATAAATCTTCACTCTCTTAGAGTGAAAATCTGTCTTCATGCTAAAATAAGCCAAAAACAAAGTATAACGGTAGCAAACAATTATTAATACTCCCCAAATGCAGAAACTCAATACCCTTTTTCTCTTCCTAATGTCACAAAATTTTCTACTGTGCTGGATGAGCAGCTTGTTTGAAGTTGACCCTCACCAGAGCAAGGCATCACTAGTATATGGTTCAAATTATTGGCTTCCCTGGGTTTGCTCCACATTGGGTAGCTACCACATACAACAGAATCTTTGCTGAGAGTATGGCCACCATCCAACTTTTGTAATACCATAATTTTATTTCAGAAAGTGCAGAGACCCTTATCCTAGGACTAGTAGAAGACTCTTCTATTCTACATTGGAAGATTACATCAATGTCGTTATAGGCAGCAACATTTTAAAGTCATAACTACAACCTAATTAAATGCAACAAGACAGAATTATAAGAAATAGAATGCCAAAACAAAAGTATATCAGATAGATGGTCAAAGAATATGAATAAGAAATTTTCAGACAAGCAAATCAAAGCTACCTCTAGTCAATTGAAAAAATACTCTAAATCACGATTAGAGAAATGCAAATTAAAACAACTCTGAGATACCACCTCGTATGTATCAGATCAGCTAATATGAAAGAAAAAAAGAAACATGATGAATAGTAGCGGGGATTTGGGAAAACTGGACATTAATGGACTGTTGGTGAAGTTGTGAATTGATTCAAACATTCTGGAGAGAAATTTGGAACTATGCCCAAAGGGCTATACAATTGTGTTGGATCTTTTGGCCCAACAATACCACTGCTAGCTACGTATTCCAAAAATATTTTAAAAGGGGAAAAATCAGCTTTTTTTAGTGGCATAGAACTAGACATCAAGGGGATGCCCATCAATTGAGGAATGACTGAAAAAATTGTGGTATATGATTGTGATGAGAAGTTATTGTGCTATAAGAAATGACAAGCAGGAAGATTTCAGAAAAACCCAGAAGAACGTACATGAACTGATGCAAAGTAAAGTGAGCAGAAACAGGAGAACATGATACACAATAACAGCAATGTTGTACGATGAAGAACTGTGAATGACTTAGTTGTTCTCAGCAACACCATGATTCAAGAGAACCCCCATGGATCATATTGAAAAATCCTATCCATCTCCAGGGGTGGGGGAGAGACAAATGGTTGTCTGAATACAGACTGAAGCACACTGTTTCTTTTTTCTTTCCTTCTCTTTCTTCCCTTCTTGTTCAAATCTTCTTGATTAATTGACTAACAGGACAAAAGAATTAATATGGAAAAGTTTTACAATTGGCATGTATAACCTACATCAGATTGCTTCCATCTCAGGAAGTAGGGAGGGGAACGAGGGATAGAAATGGGAACACAAAATTTTATTTTAAAAAATAATGAGTTTTACAAATGGTTTTGATATATAATTGGGAGATAGAAAATTATTTAAAAAGTACATCAGAAAGGACTGATTCCTTTATTCAGCAATTGAAAAAAAAATTCAGAAGGTTGAAGAATAGAAGCAGTCAAAGCAGCACATATACACAGATACACACACATAGATACACAGATAGACAGACACAGATACACACACAGATAGACATACACACAGATAAACACACTGATGCACACAGATACACATATACACACATACAGATACACACACAGATACACATACACACAGATACACATATACAAATTCAACGTCAATCAAAAACTTTATTATAGCATCCAAAAGAGGAAAGAAAATAGAGATGACAACCCTGAAAGAAAGAAGATAAGAAAAAATTCTGGTTGTCAGTATCCAAAGTAGAGTCTGCATACCTCAGGAGGTACAAGTGTATAATAATCTATAGGAATGTATAAGAAAATATGGGAAAATATTAATTCCCTGGTGCACAGGACCACTCAACAACCAGCTAGACTGGGTTTTGGAAGAGGCTTCTTTATCTAGTAGCTTCTCAAGTACTGGAGGAGCAGGTTACCAGGCTTTACCTACCTCCTCATCTCCTTCAAAGAGATTGTCAGTGGAGGCAGTGAGGATAGCAGACTAAATGACTGATTTGGGAAGTTATATGTGGTAGCTCCTACCCTGGACCAGGACTCCAGGATTGCTACTTTGAAATAAGTCAGCAGGTGTGAGAACTAGTGGTTCTGAATCTTGAGGAAGCTCATCAAAGGAGACTAGGGCTAAAGGCAGGCTGGAGGATGAGGAAAAGCACATGATATCCACTGGGAAAGCCAGTGGCTGCTTCTCCTTTCCTATTTCCCTCTAAGAGAGTGATGGATAAATTGTTGTCATGCAGATCTTTTATGGGAATGGAGGTATTGATGACGGCATTTCAAGATCAAGTGGCCAGTCCTATCAGAGACAATAAACATGCCATCTAAAACAAGACTGGTCTTTTTGATGACTTAAGAAGGAAATTATAGAAAAAATTTAGCACCTACCAATACCTAACAAGGTATTATACAAGAAATTATACATCAAAAGTTTGGAGCGTTTCAAGGACTGAGCAGTTGGTAAATCTCTACACTACATTAGACACCTCGATATAGCCTGTAGAAGTTAACAAACAAACTGTGCTGGAAATAGACTCTTATTACAGGTCAAACTGTTACAATCGCTCAGACATAATGGTACCACATAAACTTGAGCATATTTTTAACAGTTGTCACCATATTCATATTGCTAAAAGTAGGGATAATTAAAAGATTTCCTAAGTGTGGGGACCTAGTGGATAAATCAAGTCCTGTGGGAACAGGATAAGGTACAGTCATCCTTATTGTTCTATTACTGGAATTGTTCCAAAGGTGCTTTTAGTGGATCTAGAGATGATTACCTTATACCTTGATGCTTTAGTACAGTGATTGGCACATTGTAGGCACTTAATAAAGTTTATTGATTGATTTAATACTCACCTATAAAAAGCAATTTTTGTTCATCTGTGACATAGTCTATGGAACATTAAAGAATATTATCAGGATGGTGAATATTCACAGAAATATTTATACCTGAGCCTCAAGTGAGATGAGAACTTTTTTTCTAAAATAACAATAACTGCAATAAGAATAGTTAAAATTGATATAGGACTTTGAAGTTTAGAAAGCACTCTACATTAATTATTGCATTTAAACCTCAAGAGCCCTGCAAAGTAATCACTACAAATATCTTTGCCTCCATTTTGCATGAGGAAACCGAGTCTCAGAAAAGTCAAATGACTTTCTTATAGTCACAAATCTAGCCAACCTATTCAAATATCACAAGAGAAATATAGGTGTATACCACGGAATAATAAGCATTCATTACAAACTTCCCTATATTCTACTATTTTCAATAGGAGACACATGTAGAGACAAAAATAAAGAAACTCTTGTCTTCAGGAAGCTTATTCGACTTGAGGTAGGAGGGAATATATGCACACAGATAAAACACAAAGGCATGAAAAGTTTTAGGTGACAATTTTGGTGAAAAATTACAATGGAAGGAGTTAGTTCTCTAAGAACAACATGAACTGAAGTTTAAGTTACTTCTGCATGGACCCTAACAATGATAACTCTTAGAATATTCTTCTTATTTGTAAGCATTAGCCATTGATGTCAAATTAAAACCATAGACTTTTACTCGGCACCTACTACTGTATGTAAAGCATTGATCAGAGAAGATCCTGAGAACAAGATATAAAAAGTCATCTTTTTTAACATAAAGAAAGAGCACTAGACTAAAATGATCGATGTTTCAGCTGTGGATCCATCATTTACTACATGAGCCTGGGCATATCAATTAATCTCCTCAAACCTGCTTTTTGCAAGTGAAGAATGAGTGTAGCTAAGGTCCCTTCCAAATTTTTTTAGTCTTCTCAAAGTATATGTATGTTCAAGAGGAAGTTTCTGTGGTGTTCTTTGTGTAACACATATTCTAAAGCTATCCTTTTCCTTATTTGCACTGGTGGGCTTGATCCCCAAAAGGCATTTGACCACTTGACCCTCTAATGAACTTAAGGGTAGTCCAAATAGGTAGAAGAGGGCTATATCAAATAAGCCACCACTGGTGTATTTCATCTATAATTATTCAGTGGCATCAATAAGCAAGCCAGGATGAATTAGCTTTTAGAACTGGATATTTTTTATGGTTCTATATGTGGTATAAAGTATTCCCTCAACAGTCTATGACATGCTTTCTCAGCAGTATGCATTGAATTCAGAGGAATGTGGGCTCAAGCTTAAAAAGAATGTGATGAAGGCTATAACTCAATTCCTGGAATTCTTTTTGGGGATGTCTTTTTTTTTTAATTCCCACTTTTGTTCAGTTGTTTTGGTTGTGTCTGATTCTTTGTGACCCCATTTTGGGCTTTTCTTGGTGAAGACACTGGCATGGTTTGTCATTTTCTTCTCCAGTTCATTTTATAGATGAGAAACAGAGACGAACAAAGTTAAGTGACTTGGCTAAGGTCACAAAGCTAGTTAAGTATCTTAGGTCAAATTGGAACTCATGAAGATGAGTCCTACTGATTTTAAGCTCAGCGTTTTATCTACTGTACCACTTAACAATGGGCTTCATATTAATTTTCTCCTGGGCTCCTTAGAGTCTTTAATCTGTCTTTCCTTATTATTTCCAACCTGTACTCACTTCCCCATATTAAAACTGCCACCAACTGCAACTGTCTTTGGGACAATGTTAGGGTGTAAATCAAAGAAAGATCCAAATCTTCAGGTTCTCTAAAGTTCTTAATATCAAGAATGCAGTAAAGAATGAGGTAGGGGAAAATGTCAGAATGATGCTCAGGTACTCTTCTTTTCCTTCCCTTTTCTCTCCTCCAAGTGAGTTTTCAGGGGCTTGGTTGTAGAATTTTCCAATCCTAAACTAGCTTTATAATTATATACAAACTCAGGAAGTTATAAGCAAGTTGTTCAAGCAATATGAACAGATTTCCTGCTGTACCTAGCTGAAACATTTTACTTGAATGACTGACAATGTCCAGTTTAAACCTCCAGTTAATGGAGTCAATTGAGATGTATTTTTCACTTGGGAAAGTTATGAGAGCATAACATCTTATTTTAAAGGGAGGGGGTGACTTTATGGATTGGCTCAACCAACCTTAAACTTGGAATGGTAGACTGTTTAAAAGTTTGTCTTTCTGGCACGTAATTTCTCCATGACCAACTTCCAGTATCTATACCTTATATAGCATATAAAGCAAGTATCTACCAACTCATGAGTAGTTTCATTCTCTTTAAAATACGGGTTCCATATTTAGTAACTGAAAAACAGTCATTGAATGGAATTAAAAATCTAATTTTCATATAACTTATTGGCTTTTTCATTTTGAAAAGATCATCCCAAATAGGCATAGGAAGTGAATTGTAAAAATACGTTAGAGAGGAATGTCACAGAAATAAGTTGCATCAAAATCTCAAATACATATGAATTTTTTTAAAAGTTTAATTGGAACTCCAAGACTACTAAAGGAGTCTAAATGCCAAAATTCCCATGGAGAGCAATGCTGCTGCCACCATCATGGAAGGTATCCAATGACTGGAAAGTAAAGCTGATCTCACACAGCTGAGCATAAAAGCTTACATGGACGCCAGAAACAAGGCACTGAAAATTGTGTGAATTTCATATAGCACTGACTCTCTGTTAAACCCCATATCAAATCTGTAGCCTGTATTCCACCTACCACCACCACATTTCTTCATTTATTCTTCAAATTCTGCTAGTTTCAAATGCTGACCTCCACTACTAGTCTTGATTTTGCCTTCTACCTCAAAACCCATAGCTCAGACCCCATTAGTCCTATACTGTCAAACAGATACCTCTGGCTCTTCCCCTAAGTAAAAGAGTCTTATAGTTATAGCCTATCTTTTCAATTTCCCCACCATAGTCTTCAGACAGCATTTTGGAAGATGCATCATGGGAATGGAAGACAAGCTTTTAAATAAAATGAAAAGCATTTCTCTTTGAATTAGAAAATAATTCTAAAAGGAAAATATCAAAATTTTTAGACTGTATGTACAGAATGAAGCTAACCAGAAGTCCATGAAAATTAAACTTCCTTAAAAGTGAGAAAGGTATTTATATAGCTGACTAGAATTGATCTTGAAGTTCTTCTCATATTTGAAGACACTGCCCTCTCCTTACACACATACGCATATATGTATATATATATATATATGCATGTATAAAACTATAAGCAATCAATTGCTCAATTCCTAATTACACAAAGTCATTGCACTAGATATTCTATGGCTTTATTTTTCCAAGATATGATAGTAGCATATATTTTTTCATCATCTAGTACTACATAAAACAGGGGGAAATGAATATTTTTATAAAGCACTTTAAGTGATCATAACAAACATGTAAAAAAAAATTAGAGCCTAATGAAGAGAACTCTATACCAAGAAACAGAAGAAATGCCCTGGAGTTTGACACCAGAAAGGAAATGTTTTAGTGACTTCTACAATGGCAGATGACCCACAGAGGTAAAAACATTCATGCTTTTTGTTCAAATTCTGTTTTGAAATTACTTTCTCTGCATCATGTGTTGCTGCCAATGTGGTCCTAGGAAATAAGTTCCAGGAGGCATATTTTGTAGCAAGATTGGCAACTGCACCACTACAGCTGCACGTGGCAAGCATGTTTAGTGATACAGAGAGTATTTACAGGGAGACAAGCTAGCAGCCAGCTTTGTTAAAGAGGGAGAATCACCTGCAGATGCTCACAGCAAGAGAGGCTACAAAAGTCCAAAAAAAGGGAAAATTTTATTTACTGTGAATCAATTGAGTGCCACTGGCATTCATATTAGCTACATCCTGTGCAATGCAGAAAATTCAATGTGTAATCCATAATCTTTTGCAGATGCACCTTTATTAATTGAAAATAATGGATATTGAATGTACTAAAAGGACCCTTTGGATTAACACAAGACCAATGTGGAGGTACTTCAAATAATGAGCAAGAAAGTATTCGTATCATCAACCTATCTTCCTATATTTTCCAGAGGAAGAAGCAAAGCTTGACCTTTAAAATAATAAATACATAAAAAGACTACTTAAAATATTTTCCAAAATAAACTATGCAATGCACTAGGAAAGAAACCCAGGAGTTGTCTTGATCGGACCATTTATTATCGTGACTTGAGGAGGTCATTTAAGTATTGCAGGATTTTTTCTTATTGTCAACTATAGAATGATTGTAAAATGCAAAGTCAGTTTTAAGTAAGGCATTTTGATGATAAGGCAATAGTTAATGCAAATTTTGTTCATTACAAAATTAATGTCCATCAGGATGCTCATTACTAATCAGCACATGGGCTCCTAAAGACTCTCAAAATACTCTCCTAAGTGCCACAATATGTAGGACTTTACACAGTCTCAAGGGAGAAGCACTTTTCCTGTTCTCAGTTTTATGGAGAGCAAGATCAATTCTGGAAATTATACTGTCATCTCAAAATGAACAGAATTACAATCCACTTCCACCTCTCTCTAAATGCCACCTCTGTTTAAAGTCATTTTCTCTCTGTCTTCATTTCTTGCCCTTCTTTTGGGCAGACTCTCAACGTAGCATCTTCAATAAGGAATAGCCCAACAGTTATATAATAGAAGCAATAATCCAACTATTTGGCCATGATGTATGAATACCCCAGTTGGTGCCCACAGAACACATATGTGATCAATAAAATCAATCATCTTGTAAAACACTTGCAACATGTCAGCACTGTACCAGAAGGAATACAAAGAAGTACATAGTTCCTACCCTCAAGGACCTTATATTCCATTGGAGGAAACAACATATACACATTCTTTTGCCTAAGAGCTCATCAACTCTTCCCCTCTACCCTCTTCTAAATAATTATGTCCCAGCTAGTACTGCAATTTCTTCACCTTCTCTTCTGGCTAATTCAGCTCCAAACTTGCTAAAATCACTCTGGCCTTTTCTTCTCATGTTGGATTCCACTTCCCAGAGGAGGATTGCAATTCGTGTCAGTAGCAGAGCTGATGCAGTAGTTGTGTCAACCAACCAATCAACAAACACTTACCAGGTGCCTACTGCCCCTCCTGAATTCACTGAACAGTTAATGGATTAGACTTATTGCTGATTTTGTTCAACCGAACTTTTCTCTTCATTTCATTCTTTTTCTTTGACAATTCTTTTTTTTCCTTTTTCTTCATCATATTTATGCACATTTTCCAAAGGTCTAATGCCTCTACCTTTTCCTGCTGGTATATGTACAATCTTACAAGAACAGTGTGGTGCTTTTTAGGTGGTGGGAAGATAATAGGGGTGAGGCTAGTCATGGGGTCATTATCTCTCTACTGTAATACGTGTAACGGCAAACACATATGACACAAAAGAATACAAGCTGAGAAACATTGACCTTGATCATTTTCCTCCTACTCTTCCTTTTAGGCATATGCATGAGTAATTTTTCAAACCTCACTAGGCTACATTAGGTCTTAAATGACACATTATATATCAATTTTAGGCTTCCAGTGTTAGAACTCAATCAACATTCAGCTAGTAGAGTGTTTGGATAACTATTTAAGTTTCCAGAGATGTAATTCAGTTTTATAAGTTGTTTTTGGAAATCATTACCTCTGTAAAAAATCATTCATATCATAAAATGAGCACTGAGTTGACATACACTTAACTGTTATACAATATAACTTTCCCCACCTGGGATTCCCCACTTCCTGTTCTTTTATGCTTCCAGAATTACCAAGGTAGGTGAAGTGAAGAGGATTTGCCTGATGCAGATGTACTCACACATATCCTATGAACCAATTCTCATGAGAATCAAACAAGAAAGAAAAGACAGGCAGCATTTCTCAAGTTTCTTTTGGACTCACTGCCTGATTTTCACGAGACCTATTGCCTGATTTCTTTTAGGTCACTGACATGGAGGGTGAGCTATTGTTTAATTTCATGGTTGCCTTACTTTGTAAACCAAGTAGAGATTGGATTGTATGAATCTGTGAGCACAGATTCAGATTCAGTGAAATACTTCAGTAAGAATGTTTTTTCTATGAGAATTTCATTATTGTTCTCAAAGACTTAATCAATACTGACAGAATTCAATGAATCATCCCATTTTAATTTTATTTAGCATTTTAGGTATAATTTATACCATGAACACATTTCTTTTTTTTTAATGATCCCAGTAATCACAGAGAAATCAAGGGATTTTGCCAAGTAATTAAGAGAACAAATAATCAATCAATCAATGAAATATTTGCTAGACACTTGTAATGTCCTTAAATAATAGAAATACGACAAGGAAGAGTCAGATGGATTGTGTTCTGAAGGAGCTCATATTCTAATTGAATAAAATAGTTTGGCAGCATAAAAGAGTGAAAAGCCCAAGAGTTCTAATTATGAAGTGAGGAAGATGGCAAGGTCCAGGGACCCCTAGGTTGTATTAGTAGGTCTGATAACTTGGTGATTTCCATCACATCCAAGGCATGAGAGGAATAAAGTATCCCAAATGAGTTCTGGGCAACCTTGACCCAGGGAAGGAACATGTAAGAAATGGGTAGAAAGACTCATAGAATGTTGGCAGAAGAAAGGGAGAAATGGAATGGGTCAGATTGTCTCTCAAAAAAGAGGCAAGAAAAAGTTTTTTCAATGGAGGAGAAAAGGGAGGAGTTGAGAGGGACAAAGTGAAGCTTACTCTCATCCCATTTGGCTTAAGGAGGGAATAACAGGCACACTCAATTTAGTATGAAAATCTATCTTACACTACAGGAAAGTGGGAAAGAAGGGGATAAATGGGATGGGAGAGTGACAGAAGGGAGTAATCTGAATTAAACACTTCTGGGGAGGGACAAGATCAAAAGAGAGATAGAATAAATGGGGGGGCAGGATAGGATGGAGGGAAACAGTTAGTTTTAAACAACATGACTATTATGGAAGTCTTGCAAAACTATACACGTATATAGCCTATGTTGAATTGCTTGCCTTCTCAGTGGGGATGGGTGGGGAGGGAGGAAGGGAGAGAAGTGGAAACTCAAAGTTTTTGGAACAAATGTTAAGAATTGTTTTTGAATACAACTGGCAAATAAGAAATACAGGTAATGGGGCATAGAAATCTATCTTGCCCAACAAGAAAAGAGAGAAGATGGAAATAAGGAAAGGGAGGGGTGTGATAGAAGTGAGGGCACATTGAGGGAAGGGGTAATCAGTATGCAAGATGTTATGGGGTGGGGGCAGAGGAGAGAGGGGGAGAAAATTTGAAACTCAAAATTTTGTGGAAATGAATGTTGAAAACTAAAATAAATAAATAAACATTAAAAGAAAAAAAAAGACTTATAGGGAAAGAATATCATACCACCAAGTGAAATAAAATTCCATTCTCAGGACTCACAGAGACCAACAAAAGAAAAACTCCACCTTTGAAATACCATGGTATATAACGATTAAATTTTGCAGTTTCAATACCAAAGCATTTTGAAAAAAGTAAGAAAAAAAAGATATCAACTGCAAAGGAATATAAATTCCATTAACCCAGGATTACCAGATGGCCATGAGAAATCAGAGTGGGAGAGGTTGGGAATAAAAAAGCAAAGAAACTCATGATACAATTCAAAATAATGTACCTTGCAAAGCTGAGCCTAATTGTTCATGAAAATAAAATGAGCCTCAAATAAGAAACGTATTTGAAGAAGTCCTGTGGGAAAAAAAGAAGTGAGTCAAACATTTAACTTATAAATATATCCAAAAGAAAGAGAGTTATCAAGAAAAAAAATCATTGAAACAATTTTTCTTATGGTTGTAGACTATCTTGTTTTATTTTGTTTACAAAAAAAGAATTGCATTGAGAGATGAACAGGAAAAATCAATGAGGGACAAAAGCAATTACATGAGCTATGGACTTAACGAATTCTTAAAGTGTCAGAAGAAGGTAAAGAGGAAGAACTGAATTATTATTCAATAGACTAAATACCTTGCTCCCTTTAAATTGTTCAACATCTTTTGTTGAGGGAAAAAATAACATGATGGGAAGTTACTTATTTGGGATAAAGTGAATGTATGAGACAGGGAGGAAGTAGAGATGTACTCTTACCCAATCCAGAATTGAGCAGAGAATGGATTTATTAGTCCCTTAATAAGAAAAAATAACTTTTGTTGATGGATTAAAAAGGGGGTCTTGCCCTAAAAGAGGAAACAAATGAGTTCCATGAAAGAACATTCATTTGCTGGGGGTAAATGTCTGTAGTGAATAACAGGGGATTTTCTCTGAATGAGCTTTATTTGAAGGGAATGAGAATTATAAAAGACCACATCCTTTGAGAAAAAGCTTTATCATTGTCAGAGGAGAGTGCAAGACAGGCACATTAATGCAGTGTTGATGGAACTGTGAATTAGTCTAAGCAATCTGGAAAGGCAATTTAATATGATGTGACAGATGTGATTAAAATATTCTTGTCCTTTGATCCAGAGACAGCACTACTAGAAAAATGTCCCAAGAAGGTCTAAAGCAGAAATAAAGGTCCCATTTTGTAAATATATCAAGCAAGCAGCAAGCATTTATTAACTGCTTCTTCTGTGCTAGGCATTCTGCTCAGTACTACAAGGAAAAACAAAAACTATTCCTTCCTTCAAGGAACTCACATTCTAATAGGGGAGACAACATTTAAACTAGTATGTCTAAAAACAGTAAATCTGAGGTAATCTAAAAGGGCAGACACTAGCCTTCTGAGGGGACGGGAAAAGGTTTCTTTAGGGAGGTCAGATTTTAACGAAGACTTGAAGAAAACCAGGGGAGCCAGGAGGTAGGGTTTAGGAGAGAGAGCATTCTATTCATGAGAGTCAGTCAGTGGTAAGGGCAGGGGACAGAGGGATGTGTGGTTAGAACAACAAGAAGACCATTGTCACCAGATTGAAGAATTTAGGGAAATGAGTAAAGTATGATGAACTAGGAAGGGGTCAGATTACAAAGGGTTTTAAAAGCTCAAGGATTATAGTAAAGGTGACACAGAATCTCTGAATTAGAAAGAATGTCATGGATGGCCTGTGCCTTAGGAAAATCAATTTAACAAATGAGTGGAAGATGGACCAAAGTGGGGAGAGACTTGAGATAGGGAAACCAAATAGTAGGCTATTGTAATAATTCAAAAGTGAGGTGACAAGAGCCTTGCTAGATGGGCAACTGTGTCAGAGGAGATGGTAAAAAGGCAGAACTGCTAGAACTTGGGAATAGATTGAATATGTAGGAATGAGAAAAGTATGGGATGAAGAGTGACAACTAAGCTCTGATTCTGAATGAGTGGATGCCCTCAAGAGTAACCAGGAAGTTAGGAAAAGGGAGGCCTTTGGAGGAAGGGAGAAGATCATGAGTTCAGTTCTGGAACATGCTGAGTTTAAGATATCTGTTGGAAATGCAACTGAAGATGGTGTAGAGATAAGGAGAAAGATTACAAATTGGTAAATGTAATTGCCTATATATAGATAATAATTGAATCCATCTTAACTGATGAGATCACAAAGAGAGATAGGACAGAAGGAGAACGGAAGAGGAATCAGCACATATCCTTGGAAGACATAGTTAGCAAGCAGAACCTGTATGAAGATCCAGCAAGAGATTGTTAAGGAGAAGCTCGATAGAAGAAGAACAAGAAATAACAAAGTCATGAAAACAGAGAGAGAAAAAGAGAGTATCAAGAAGACAGTGATGAATAGTTTGAAAGATTACATAGAGGTCAAGAAGGATGAGAACTCAAAAAAAAGTAATTAGATTTGGCAAATAGATCACTGATACCTTTGAAAAGAGTAGTACAAAAATATTCATTATGACATATTTTGTATATTCAGTACCAAAATATTCATCACACTGCATATTATAATAGCAAATAATTCAAGATATCACAACCAATCAATAATTGGAAAATGTCCAAACAAATACAACTTGCAATAGTCATTATGAGGATTCAGAAAAGTATCAAAAGAAATATGAATTGAAGAAACTAATCATAACCAAGAAAATAATACATACAATGAGTATGACCTTATAATTGAAAAAAACTGTACAATTAAACTGACCATTCTTTAGTTATCATCCACAATCTTGCCTCTGGAGAAGAGATGAGAAAATTCACCACTTTCCTTGGATTAGAGATGTGGAAGATTATGAATATGAAATGTTGCACATGTTTTCAAGCATGATTGATGTATATATTATTTTTCTAAACTTTAAAAAATTAGTACAAGAGAAGGCTAGATGGACAATTAGGAGGGCAAAAATTTATTCAGAAATGAATGAGATATAAAAAGAAAAGGCAACAAAACATTTTTAAATTTTTAATGGTAAAAGAAAGCAAAGCTCAGAAATTTATGTGCTCCTGAACACAATACTTGTGGGAACTGGAGGACCAGAAACAAATATCCTGGAGTATATGAGGTAATATATGATTGCTCAGTAAATTAAAGGAAAATAATCTGAGACAACAATATTGTAATGTATCAAAAAGAAAAACATTGACTTTATACCCCAGGTGGAAAGCAGTCCCTCTCTAGCTGAACTTCCAACTAAAGAAGAGGTTATGACGAGTATTAGAATCCTTTCATGTGGCAAATTTTTTTTCCAGCAAAAATTTATAAAATACAGCAGTTGACTGAAGTCTTCCAATTTATATGAGAAGAAAAGGCTGTCCTTTAAGATTTCAAGGATGCCTTCATTGTCCATTTCTATAAAGGTAAAGGAAATACTTTGTTCTGTGATATCTTTCACCTGGAAAATGATCATCTACCCAAGAGCCAATGTGCTTTAGAAAAAATTGATGAACAGTTAATATGTTACTTGCTGTCCAACAACTCCAGGGGAAATGAGAGGAGCAGAACGGAGATCTCTATATATTGTTCATTGATCTGACAAAAACCTTTGATACTGTCAGTCATGAGGGCTTGTGGACAGTCATGGCAACATTTAGTTGCCTCAAGAAGTTCGTCAGTATTATGTATCTGTTTCATGACAGTATGCTTGCTTGAGTTCTGGATAATAAGTGATGCTCTTATACTTTTCCAGTCACCAGTGAACTAAAGCAGGGCTGTGTGCTTGCTCTCATGTTGTTTAGCAAAATATTTTTGGTGATGTAGTCACACATGTTAATAAGGACAAAAACAAATTAAGGCCAGCAACCGTATCAACAATAAATTATTTAACTTGAAAAGACTACAAGCCAAACTACCAAAAATTATTCTATAGAGCTAAAAAAAAATATCAAAACTCATCTGGAAGTACAAAAGTTCGAGAATATCAAGGGAAGTACTGAAAAAAACACGAGGGAATGTGTCCCAGCCATACCAGATCTTTAATTGTATTATGAAACAGTAATCATCGAAACCACTTGGTGCAGGCTAAGAAATAGAGGAGTAGATCAGTGGAATAGGTTAAGTACACAAGACACAATAGTCAATGACTATAGCAGTCTACTGTTGAATAAACCCAAGGACCCAGCTTCTGGGATAAGAACAAACTGACAAAAACTTCTTGGGAAACTGGAAAATAGACCAAACTGGACATAGACCAAAGTGTGAAAAAACGTACTAGAATAAAGTCCAAAAAGGTATACAATCTAGGTATAAAGAACGATACTATAAACAAATCAGGGGAGCAAGGAATAGTTTATTTGTCAAATTTATGGAGAATGGAGAATTTTATGACCAAACAAGAGATAGAGAATATTATGAAATGCAAAATGAATAACTGATTACAGTGAATTGAAAAGGTTTTGCACAAACTCAATGCAACCAAGATTAAGAGGGAAGGGGAAAACTGGGAAAGGATTTTTATAACTAATATCTGTGATAAAGTACTCTTTATTTCTAAAATATATAGAGAACTGAGTCAAATTTACAAAAATACAAGTCATTCCCCAATTGATAAATTGTCAAAGGATGTGAACAGGCCATTTTCTGAAGAAGAAATTAAAGCTATCTATAGTCATATGAAAAAATGCTCTAAATCACTATTGATCAGAGAGATGCAAATCAGAACAATTCTGAGGTACTATGTCACACCTATCATATTGTTTAACATGCCAAAATGGGAAAATAATAAATGTTGGAGAAGATGTGGGAGAATTGGAACACTAATTCATTGTTGGTGAAGCTGTGAACTGATCCAACCTTTGTGGAGAGCAATTTGGAACTATGCCCAAAGGGCTATAAAAATGTGCATACCCTTTGACCCAGCAAAGTCTAAGTCTATATTCCAAATAGATCATAAAAATGGGAAAAGGACCCACATGTACATAAATATTTATAGCATCTCTTTTTGTGGTGACCAAGAATTGGAAATCGAGCAGATGCCCATCAATTAGGGAATGACTGAACAAGTTGTGATATATGAATGTAATGGAATACTATTGTGCTATAAGGAATAGCAAACAGGGGGACTTATATGAACTGGTGCTGAGTGAAGTGAGCAGAACCAGGAGAGCACTTTTGGAATTTATTTAAGTGATTTTTGAAAACTGAAAACAAATTAATAATTTTTTGGGGGGGGAACTTCAGATCAATTTAAAATAATAAAATAAAAGACCATAAACCAATACTAAAGTGGAGGGAGAGTTGGTGCATGATATTTTGTTCACACATGATTGTGGATTCAATGAAGCTTCTGAGGCTGAGATGGAACAGCATCACTTCTCTGCTACTTATTCTAATTTTGGTCTGATATTTAATACCAAGGAAACAAGAGTTCTCCACCAGTCAGTATCATACTATCCATACATGGAACCATCAATTACAGCAAATGGAGAAATGCTGACTGCTATGGATAAGTTCACTTACCTTGACAGTAGGCTTTCCAGTGTGATGATTAAAAAAGGTTTGAGAGACATAGTTTCTGGGTAATTTAAGCATTTTATTCATAAGGTCATCACATTTATTAATAAAAGGATGGTCATTTGTCCATCCGTCTTGGACCAAAACCAATCATGGCTCTGGGGGCTCAAGGGCTGAGAGTGACATCATGTCATCCATGAAAAAGAGAGTATTTCTGTACCCAGACCACGCTCAGTCTTAGGCAATCTATTTAAAGAATTTATGCCTCACTCAAGCCTTAGAAGAACACAATAACTAATCCACATTGGTGGGGTTTAGAACAAGAAAATTAATCCAATCCATTATCAGCAATGTCCTTCAAGAGACTGATTTTTTTTTAAATCAGGACTTTGGAAAAGGGGGAGAACTCGGAATCTCCCCAAATCACTAGTTATTAATAATAATTTCTCTTACCAGGAATGTACATATAGAGGATGAGTTAAAGCACACATTGCCAGAGGTAGCTCGTGTTTAAGAGACTCCAAAAAAAAAAATGAAATGTGAGGGAGAAGAGGTATTGGGCTGCTACCAAACTAAAGATCTACAGAGTTGCTGTGCTGATGTCATTGTTGTATGCCTGTGAAACCTGGACAGTACAGAGCACCATGCCAGGTAATTGAGTTGCTTCTACTTCAATTATCTTTGGAAGATTCTGAGGGTCACCTTACAAGATAAAGTACTGAACATTGAGTGCCTTCTCAAACTGAATTGCCAAGCATTCAAACTCTACTGCAAAGGGTACAACTCAGATTGACTGGTCACATTGTTTAAATGCCCAATATATGTTGTTTTGTGGAAAACTCACATAAGGCAAGTGTTCACATGGAGTCACAAGAAGCAATATAAGGAAACTATTAACATCTCTCTGAAGAACTTTGAAATCAACTGTGAGACATTAGAGACACTGGCAAAGGATCACCCAGCAGGGAATGCTGGCATCAAAGAAGGTGATGTGCTCTTTGAGCAAAGCAGAATTACAGTAGCTCAAAAGAAATATGAGATGTACAAATGTAGAGACAGGTCCATTCCAAATGTTCAAATGATCTGTTTGTGCCCAAACTGTGGTGAAGCCTTCCAACCCCACATCCATCTGGCCAGTCACAGTTAGATATACTATAGTTGACCCCAACATAGTGATGGAATTTTTGTCTTCTTCAAATATGAAGGACAGAAACCAACAAGCAAAGAATTGGAAACAAAGTAAACATCCATCAGTTTGAGAACAGCTAAATAAGTTGTGGTATAGGAATGACCTAGGATATTCATATGCTATAAAACAGTAAATATGAAGAATACAAAGAGGGAGGGAAAACTTAAATGAACTCTAAAAAAGTAAACAGAAAAAGTAAAACAAAATACACAAACAAGAAAGTAAGTGGAAAGCATAACAAAACAGTCAAAACTGAATGCAGTGAAATTACACTGAAAAAATGTGAGTAAAAAAAAGGATTATACGCAGGAACACACTTTCTTGATATGTTGGTTAGTTTTACTTAACTCTTTTCTTTTTATCTTTCATTTTTAAATAAGTTATGGTTCTCTTGGAGAAGGAAAGGGAACGAGAGAAATAAAAGCAAAAGAAATTTGAGGTCATAAATTTAAAGTCATAAAACATGTTAAAGAGTATCACCAACTACAACTGAAATCTATGAAGATTTTTATTGGGTAGATAGAAAGGAGTTAGATTTACTTACATGTGAAAGAGAGGCTAATCCTTAGAAAGCTAGGTCTTGAAAAAATATTTAAAACAGTAAAATATTTCAATATATTTCAAGGTTGTGTGACACCATAGCACCAGCACCATCACAAGGATCTTGGACTATGGTGATGAGGGATTTAGCAGAATTTGCTCAAGTCCATTCTTCTTGGGAATCTATTTCCACCCTGGAATGGATGATGTTATCATTAACCTTTCCTGCTCTCTTCTCTGTACATCAGTGTATACAGGTGGTTCAAAATACATGGCAAGTGGAAACATATTTAAGCATAAACTGGGATAAGGTAAGGCTCTGACAACAATCTTGTTTATACATATATATATATATATATATATATGTATACATATTTGGGAAAAGTAGCTTAGTTTTATTAATAGAGATAAGAATTAACAAGGTTAAGAGACTACAAAATTTGGGCTGCATGGACATGGATATGCATTTTACTGCTTACCAGGGTGTTTTGTAATATAAAGAACCATTCTGCTACCTCTGCTATACCATCTGTGAAGATACAAGGCTAATGAAAAATTTTACAAAGTATAGGAGAAATAAAATGAATTACTGTTCATGTAGATTACTTTGTACTTTTAGCACTCTGGGAAAGTGGCTCTTTTAGCTTCAGTCATAAACAGGTAAAAGTTGTGCTGCTGAAAAAATAAAACAACTTGTGAGTGAGTTACGTGGGAAAGTTCCCCTAGCCATTTTACAGATGAGATAAATGTGACAGAGTAACTTGACCAAAGAAGTTAAAGGAGCTTGTTTAATTCAGAGTTAGCTAATGAGATATTCAAGACTCAAGTCCAGGTTTTTTAAATCAATTGAATGTTCATTTCACGACCTTATATATTTCATTGCTTGTCATCTTTATGGATTAATTTCCTAATAGATAGGTACTTAAGAATCACAAAACCATAAGATTTTAGAGCTGAAAGAGAACATAGAGAGCATATGATCTAAGCCTCTCCTCTTATAAATGTAGAAATTGATGCCATGAGTTATTCAATGCTGGAAAGGTAACAAATGGCAGAGCTAGGATGTCCCAGATGCATACATAGATCTTTCCCTTAAAGATTTTATATGAATGGAAAATTGAGCATATAAGGTCAGTAGTTGCTTTGTCAACTTTTCTTGGAAACACTACTACTTATTAACTTTTCCATTCTTTTGGAATCTTCCCCATCCTACAATGTAAAAAACCCTTTGAAGACTAGAGCTGTTTTGTTTTGTGTTTTAGTGTTGTCAGGTCAATGCATTTAATAGATATTTGTTGAATGTGGAATCAAATAGATTAGTTGACATATAACAAATCTGGAAAAGATCCTATGGATTATCTAGTTCAACATACTTATTTTTACAGAAGGAGAAAATGAATCCCAGAGAAGTTAAGGGATTTTACCAATATAAAAAGGTAGAAATAATGCATTAGAAAGACCATGGAATTTAGAGACAAATGACAGGTTCTAACCACGTCATAGTGTGTTTTGACAAGTTAACCATTTTGTGCATTTCTCTTCAATTATGAAATATAAGAGTTGAACTATATTTTCTCTAAGGTAATTTCTAGATCTGAATCTATAATCCTAAACAGTAAAAAGACTTCTTTGATATATCTTGAAAGATGATTCTCCAATGCCTTTTAAATAATGTTGCCTCCAGCACAGATTTCTTTGGCATGTACTTGGAAATGTCCACTCTCACTTTATCTTTTAAAGTATCAGGAACACTGTCAAGAAAAATGCATAAGGAGGTGGTAAAAATAAAAGTAGATTGCTAAAAAAGATACTGATATATTTGTTCCATTTTGTTTCTATTTATTTTTTGTCCTTCTTTCTAGCTCCACGTCCTGCCCTGCTTCTGATTTTGGACTTCAGAGTGATGTCTCTGCCTCTATCTTATTCTGGAATTCTCCTCAGAGCTGATAGCCTTCTTTCCCTGGAACATTTCCCATCCCTGTGGCCTTCTCAATGTAAATTATCCCTCCAAATGGTCTGTCCTACTTTTTCTTTGGTAGGTTCTTCCTGGGTCCCCTTTTTTGGGGAAGAGTCCAAACTATCCTTCATTCCCTTCCCAGATCTGTTCCTGACTTCTGGAATACAAAACCATACTCTGTCCTGACAAGATCCGATGTTGGAAAGCTAACAAATGGCAGAGCTGGGATCTCCCAGATGCTATACTATAATCTCTACCTCACTCTTGTTTTTCACAAATTGTCTTCATTCACTAGAATGCAAACTCCTGGGAGCAAAGATTATCTTTCTTTTTTATTGTATTTGTATCCCACTGCTGAGCATAGTATCCAGGACATAAGTGCTTAATAAACATTTGTCTCCTTCCTTCTTTCCACTTATGAATACTCTCAAGCTGGATTTTATACAAAGTTTTCTGATGGTAAGTCTCTTTTCAACTACTTTTAATATCTTATGAAGTGATAATGCTCTTAATCTTCAATAATTTTTCTCAAAACATATATATTAAGTATATTCAATTCATTTTGATCATTTGCATTAAGAAATAACAAGATTTTTATAATATTGTACCTAAAAGGTTTATACCTAAAAATATCTCCACATGATATTAGCTTTTCAAGGGCACAAATTGTGCTTTACATGGTACATATTAAGGGTTCAATAAATACTTCTAGAACTAATTATCTTATTAGGATTTATAAATACAATTTACATAATCTCCTCCCACTTCTATCAAATATTTTATTATGCATGGAATTGAAGGGGGAGGAGACATTACTAGGATAAATAGTTTGAAGCTGTAAAAATATCAGAAGACATAATTCTCACTCTTGTTTCCCTACTTTGGCCACTTACAAAGACATTTTTCTTTAATAATTAAGTACTGTTAGCAGTTATTTTAATAACTCCTACTTTTTTTAAGTGGTGATTTATTTCCTTTATCAGGGGTCATTGTGGAGAAAATACCTGTTCCGATGTGGATTTGTTGATATGATTTCTAAGATCTTTTTCCAAATCCAAGATTCTGCAATTTTGTACTTAGGAATGTATTAGTATTTAGGAAATAATGACCGTAGATGTTATGCAAAGATTAATAAGAGGATACATTCAACCAAATAAATATACTTTGTACTGAATTATGCTCTCATTTTAGAACAAAAAAAGTTCAAGGACAGTGAGCAACAACAAATGGTAGCCATTATTAAATAAATAATGAAATTTAAATGGTAGAGTCAATGAATATCCATGAAGCAGACAGTTCCAAGAATTAATAATGTAAAAACTTTTAAAAATAAATCAAGATAATCTCTTATATTGGAAATGCCACACAGAGGCATGCCATCCCAAGTGAACAGGAATAATGCAGAATTCATATGGCAGCTGATTTTTCTACATTCAGTTGTTCAGTAGAATTGCTCTGCAAGATTTTATAAACAACTATACATAATTCTATTCTCCTGAATAGATACTAAATTTTACATGAATTGCTTCATGTAAATACACTGAAGTCATCACCATGGCATGTGCATTTGTGCCAAAAATTCTACAAGTTCCATGACAGCCAAAGCTGTGCAGAGTCCCTCTTGTCATTTTTAATTATTTATGTTAAAGTTCTTCAGTAGGAAATAGCAGGTTTAATCTAAATGGACAAGATTGTAAGAAAATAATTCGCTTACTTTCTGGAGCTGTTTGGCAATTGACTTTATATCAAGCACACTGCCAAGAAAGCACAGGTGTATACCATATGAGGAGGTGGTTATAAGAAGGATAATATTGCTATGTTATCTTGGTATCCATAACATAGTCATCTCCATGAGTATCTACATCTCTTCTATGCCACAAAAATCATGACTAGAAAATAGAAAGACCTAAATTTTCATAGGGCCTTACAAAACTACTGGAATTGAAACTAAAAAGTGGTTTGTCAGCTCAGAATTTGATTTGCCAGAACAAATTGCCCTGGAAATCATGTGTCTTCCAGTGTTTCCAATTTATCTGAGGCTAAATGACTGAAAATCCTAATTTAAAATTTTTTGAGCTGCTTTGCTTTCTCAGCGTTGGAAATATTTGCTTAAGATGGTTTGCTTGAGTCATTTTCCTACTTTGGTTATCACTTGCTCTATTTCTTGAATTTTTCATCTTCTATCCCCACTCCTCTCTTTCCTCCTCAAGTGTTTCTACTCAAATATTTCTCTTTCTGTTTGAACTCTTCTCTTTTAGGAAACTCTTTGAATTGTCACTCAATGAAGCAATTTGACTTAGGGTTTTCTGTGCACGTATAATAGTTTTAAAATAAACAGGCTAGATAAGTTTCTCCCAACCATTCCATCTCCTACATTTGGTGGGAACTACTTCGCCAAAGAAGTCAGTGGATAGTATCCTGGAATCCATAGTAGAGAGGGTGGAAAAAACATTTATGAGTCAGGGTTTCAGATGAGATTCATGAACCTGTGGAGAAAGAGAGAGAGAGAGACAGAGAGACAGAGAGACAGAGAGACAGAGGAGAAGTAAATGCCACTGCACTCTATCAATATAAAAAAGTAAAATTTAAATTCTTGTCCTGGATAATAGTATTTATTCAAAATTGTCATCAAACATATGAGTCCTGGATTCTGAAGGAAAGACTGTTATTCACAGATCTGAATGTATCCTGACCTTAGTTCATAGGAGTTTCCAAAACCTATTAGTAGTTTGTAGAACTCATATTCCAATCTGAACAACAAATAATATAGTGGAGTTTTGTAGGTTTATACTGGAACTGAATGGGTTAATGAGGTACAAATTAAATAAATCTGTGTGGATCCTATTGGACTTAAAGCATTAGGCTGAGTCATTTTAATACAGCCTCTATTGAAAACCTATGAACAAAAACGACAAAGTTAAAGCAAAGTTTTGTGTGACCAGTCAAGACATAACTGGGGCCAGAGATGGGATTGTGGCGTTAAAATCTTTCATATCTGCATTTTCTGTGGTATACTGCAGCAGACAAGATAATTTATTGGAAAATTCTCATCTCTAAAATATGCTAGAGACACTTGTTCCCTTTGAGGAGATTTATAATGGTGGCTAGAGGGAAATAAGGAATTATCTCTTACTTCAGCTGCCAGATTTATAATTCTGGATCTGTGAGCTAAAATGTGTTGAGAGGAATGAGAGACATTGACTTAGGATGTTCTAGAACACACAAAAAAAGAGGATATTAAGGATTATACATATGACTCTAGATTCTGTGATATTATTTGAACCCAATTTGAACATATATACTAGGTTATAATTGAGGAGATAAAGATCCTTTTAGATGACTTTATGGGTCAAAGCAAATAACATTTGTTAATATGGGAAGGGGAAAAGAAATTAATGGCTACTTATATCCCCAAAGGAAGAAAAATAACATTTGAGAAACACAATAATTAAATGGAGACCATACCCGAGAAATAACCCAGAAGTAAAATGCATGGCCTCAAATGCCTATACACAGATTAAAGGTAAGGAGAAAATAGAGATCTTGCAAAGAAACAAATTTGATTTCACAGGCATTGCTAAGACCCAGTGGAATAAAATTCATAAATGGAATATAGTTCTAATTAGGTATATTTTACTCAGAAGATACAGAGTAGTAAATGGTGAGAGACTGGAATAACATATATTAAAATAATATAGTCATGTGAGGAAATCTAGGAGCCAGCTAAAGGAAGCAGTGTGGCAAATATCTGAGTAAATGTCAAAAGAGGCAGAATTAAAAGTGATCTGACAATCTAGATCAAAAATAAGAAATAGTTTTGGTGAACAGATCGTAAGTGTGGATTTCCATTATCCTTACATCTACGTGAGCTCTCTTGTTTCACCAAAGACAAAGTTTACTTGCCTTAGTAAAATGTCATCCTTCAAAAGGTAAAGGAACCAATAAGAAGAAAATTTGCATTTCATTCATTAACAGGGAGGAACTAGAAGCAATGATAAAACTATTGGGGCCCCTACATTGCGGGAAGTGACCACTGCCTATTAAAGTTTGTGACAGAAAAGAGGGAAATCTGGACATAATCATGAATACATCAAAGATTTAGGGAAGGGAGATTAAAACGGCTTAACTGAAATATAGATGGGATCCCATGGATTAAAAGGCTACAGGGCAAGTTATCCTATGAGGAGTAGAAGATGCTTAACAATGAAATTCTGTAGACACAAAAAGTAGCATTTCCAAAGAGGAGGAGTATTGGTATTTAGCTTAAGACACTTATTTGTCCAAAGTGGACACACAAAAAAGTCACCCATCGACTTAGATTTTAAAACTAAATGTATCAAAAATGAAAGTGAAATCAGGTGACAGAAGATGGATACATGGTCCAGTAACAATATTTTCCAGAATTCTAAAGCCCATAATGAGTTGAGATTGGCAAACAAGCTGGGGATGACAAAATGGGGTTTAGATGGCTACATCTCGAGGACATGGAGTATCAATACATGGTTAGGGTCATTGTTTTAACTAGGAGAGATGATGTCAATGGACAACAGGAAAAAAAAAGGCAGAATTATTCAATTCTGATATTTGACTACTGTTCTTCTGTTAACCATTTACTGGATATGATAGAATAAAAACAACTCACATGGAGCTGATAACAGAGTAAGAAGATACTAAGAGAGTACCTATTTGCCCTTGATGAATTCAAGCCATATGACCCAGATGGACTACATCCTCCAGTGAAAATAAACAGTAGTCATGATTACTGAGCCACCATCAGTGTTATTTAAATATCATGAACCCTAGAAGTTCTAGAAAATTAAAGAAAGAAAAATGTCTTGATTTCCAAAAAAAGAACAGGTTCTGCAAACTACAGGCCAATGAGCTTATCTTTGATTCCTGGGAAGATTTTATACTGAAACAGTAAAGAGATGATGGACAAAACATTTACAGTGGCAAGGGAAGCAGCCATTAAAAGAACCACCATAACTTCATCAAGAATAAGGAATGATAGACTTTAATTTCTGGGAACCAAGATGGCAGAGTGCACTGTAATTACTCTCCCCCTCCCCTTGTTGACTTTGAAACATCCAGAGAATATGTCCTCAGGAAAAATTCTAGAAATGTGGAATCAGCAGAAGGGTGACTGTGGTTTTTCAGTTCCAGAGGCTAGGGAGATCATCAAGATGAGTCCCTCTTGTTGTGGCTGAAGGGGACCAGGTGTCCCAGACTAGCCCCACCTCAGTGGACCAGGAGAAGATCCTGAGCCCAAGGAGGTTGGAGCCCATAAGTGCCCACACCAGGACCCTGGGCATACCATAGCACAGCCAGGGGAACTGGGTAGACACTAGCACAGATTGGGGTTCACCAGCCACTGAGCCTGACTGTGCTCTAGTTCAGTCCTAGGGGAGGAGAAGAACTCCTGCCAGACCACCCCTCCCCCACACTTCATGCTGTAAGTTTCAGTGAAACCCCAGGGAAACTCAGAAAGACTTCACCTGGCCTCAGTCTTCTCAGACATCAGGCACCTCAGCACCAGGTAAGCTACAGCATTATACAGCTTCTAGTTGAAAGAACCAGAGGCCATAACATACAAAGCCAGTAACCAGGCCTCAAGTTCTCAGAACATGGAATGAGGGACAGAGCCCCTTGCACTCCAGAAATAGAGACACACTTTAAAAGTGAGGAGAAAGGCAATCATCATGAGCAAGAAGCAAATCAGAAAGACAAAGACCATAGAATCTTTCTATAGGGACAGAGAAGACCAAAATATGAATTCAGAAGGGGACAGCACTGACAATATACTCACATCTGAAACCTCAGAAGGGAATATGAACTGATCTCAAGATCAGAAACTATTTTTGAAGAACTCAAGAAGGATTTTAAAAGCCAAGTTAGAGAGGTAGAAGAAATATTGACTAATGATTTTAAAAATACAATTGATAAAATGAGAAGTAAAAGAATTCATTGAAGAGAACAACTCCTTAAAGAGAAAAAATGACCAAATGGATAAGGAAGCACAAAACCTAATTGGGAATATTGGACAAATGGAAAAGGAAGTACAAAAGCTAACTGAAGAAACTAATTTATTAAAAATTATAATTTGGCAAATAGAAACTAATGACTCTATGAGACATCAAGAATAAATCAAACAAAATCTAAAGAATTAAAAAATAGAGGAAAATTTAAAATATTTAATTGAAAAAGCAACAGACCTAGAAAATAGATCCAGGAAAGAAGATCTAAGAATTATTGGTCTGCTGGAAATCCATGTTGAAAAAAAGACCCTGGATATCTTCCAAGAAATCATCAAAAAAAAACTGCCCTGAGGTCCTTGATCCAGAGAATAAAAGAGCAATCAAAAGAATCCACCAATCACCTTCTGAAAGAAATCCCAAATTGAAAATGCCAAGGAATATTATTTCCAAATTCCAGAACTATTAAGTGAAGGAGAAAATTTTGCAAGCAGACAGAAAGAAATAATTCAAATATCAAGGAACTACAGTCAGGATCACACAGGATCTTGCAGCTTCAACATTAAAAGATTGAAGGGACTGAATTTGGATATTTTATAAGGCAAAGGACCTTGGACTACAACCAAGGATCAAACACTCAGCAAAACTGAGTATAATCTTTCAGGCAAGGGATGGATATTCAATGAAATAAGGGATTTCCAGACCTTCCTAATGAAAAGGCCAGACCTCGTTAGAAAATTAGATCTTCAAATACAAGACTGAAGAGAGACTTAAAAAGGTAAACAGGGAAAAAATACTTGTTATTCAATATGGGCAAACTGTTTGCATCCCTATATGGGAGGATGATACTTGTTTATCTTGATAGATGAATATTTATTATAACATTTTAAAGGGATATACATAGAGTGACTATAAATTAACTGCTTTTATGACAAAAACATAATTAAATGATGCAAAGGGATTGCAATGAAGAAGAGAAAAGGAGGAGGCAGAAAGGTAAATGATATCACAGGAAGAGGCACAAAAACATATTATAGTAAAGGAAAAGAGGGGAGGGAAATGAACATTGTTTGAGTTTTACTCTCATCTGAGTTGGTTCAAGGAGAGAACAACATACTCAGTTAATTATAGAAATCTAACTTTCTCTACAAGCAGTAGGAGGGGAAAGGGGAAAGAAAAGGAAAGGGAAGGGGAGGTTAAAGGAAGGAAAGAAGTTGTAAGGGAAAAGGGAAATAAAAGGGAGGGGGGCTGATAGAAGGGAGGGAAGATTGAGGGAGGCAGAGGTCAAAACTAAAACTCTATTGAGGAGGGTAAGGGAAGAGGCAGAATAAAAGCACAAATGGGGGAAATATGATGGAAAAACACAGATAGTAATCATGAATGTGAATGGGATGAACTGTCCCATAAAATGGAGACAGACAGCAGAATGGATTAAAAACCATAAATTCTACAAAATGTTAATTTTGTTTTGTTTGACTTCAAATGGCAGGAGAGAGAATAATGGATAGAAACTATAGGAAAAAAGTTAAATTTGCTTTAAGGAAAACAATGATGGTGAATTGCCTCCAGGGATGCTGAGATTCCCTTCCTTGGAGGCTGGATGATGACTTCTCAGGTATACTAGATGTTGTTGAGAACCTTTCTGCCTCTAAAATTCTAATGTTCTTTTAGTCTTTTCAAGGAATTCATTGTTTAAATTGACTGGTCATTTACAGAAAGATGACAAGGGACCGTTGTCCCAAGTGAAAACCAAAGGTCGTTTAATGGAGGTATTTATAGTTTTTTCTCTGGAATTCTACTTGCAAATGTGAATTTAGATTCTGTAGTGGAGGAAAGAATAAACTTTCAAAATATAAATATCCTAACATGTTAATCATAGAAGTACAAACCAGACTAGATGAAACGAATGTCAGCAGTCATAGTCTGATAACCTACAATAATGTTTCAAAGAGAATATCCTGAGATAGAAATTTGAGCAAGGGACTTATGCTCAAGAAATAAGACACTCTCTTTTGTATTAGTGAAAAGCAAATATAACTAAAATTTACTGAAAACATTTCAGCAAAAACATGGTGAAAAGTATTTTGTCATCTTTCCAGCACTTCCATACATTTTTCCTTCCTGAATCTGTCCTCTGCTTTATTGTGATCTCCCCATTTATAGCTTCTATTCTAGCCTGATTTCCCTGTCTTCATAGTCTTGATTCCATCAGTCACTCCAGTGGTAGCAAAATCTTCTAAGATCAAATCCATAACTTTGTTAAGTTTCCAAGGTTCCTGAGCTTGTAATCTTCTACTCCAAATAACATATTTGTTTCTCCCCCCTTATTTGTGAGTTGTGGGATGCTTCTAGAAGCCATGAAACCTTGCTTTTGAGGTTTACTACAAATTTGTAGCACCTGACTGTGATGACAATCAAAATGGGATCTTTTGCTGTTTTTGTTTTATACTATAATCAAGTGCCTCTGACTGAATCTCTCCTTTATAAATCAAGAGTCTTTACAAAGAGTAAAGTACAGAAACAAGAGTTTCTTTAACTAGAAACAGTGTATGTATTTGTATTGTTAATTATTTTAATGTGATTAAACATCTGTCCCACCCACTGATAGGCCTACCCATTGTGGGAAGATTGATTAGGGGAGCCGTTTTGTAGGAGGGACCCAAGTACATTTTGTTTTTTCTAATGAGGCACTGGGTCAAAGGGTTGTGATTCCCTCTGGTGCTAAAAAATGGTAAAAATACTCTGAGGGTGAGGTTTCACTTTGGAGCTTAGTTTTTGGTAAGAAGGTTTGAGTGTCAGATGAGGGCAGTCATTGACAGTCAATGACTGGGCAGTCATTAAGGTGCCCACCCCCCCATCCACCAGCTTTGAGAACCCAGATGTTATGCTTCCCTCTCTGGTAACAATGGTCAGGCAGTTGGATCTCAACTGTCTGTTGAATTCAGATAGAGGAAGCCATGTCTGCTGATCTTTTGATTTCTCAATATTTTCTTTGAAATTTTCTTTGACTCCCTGAGCTAACTGAATGAAATATGTACTTGGTTAACAGAATGATACTTTGCTTGATTAAATTGATCATTAACCCCTTGAAAATTGCTTTTGTTTTATGAATGCCGATCTAAGCACCTGTGATAGCAGCCCCGCAGTGTACGTTGGGATGTTTACTGTTACACTTATTAATCAGTCAGGAGTCATTAAGTGAGCATCTACTACATGCTGTGCACATAGGAAGCACTGAGTAATCAATAGAGAACTGCCTCAGAATCAAGAAGAACTGGGTTGAAATACCACCTCTGATACATACTTACGGTGACGCAAGCAAATCATTGACCTCTGAGGACTCTAGAAAACTCTATGAGACTAGAAAGTATAGATAAGAGCCTAACTTAGTATTAGTAGAGGAGATCTTTTATAATAGAAAAATCACAGATTTAGTAGTTAACATTATCCTTGTTACCTTATGTGCTTGGCACTGTACCAGATATTGGAGATACAAAGACAAAAATAAAAAAAATTCTTCCTCTGAATAAATTACATTGTTCTGAGGGAGACAGCATGGTAAATATGCATGTATTATGTATTATATGTGTATATATGTTTTACAAACATGTAATATATTTATATATAAAATGTATATGGTTACTATGTAAAATATGTATGTGTGTGCATATACTACATATCATATTTATATGTATATACTTGTCTGTGTATAATTTACTTTAAATCCTCCATGAAAAAATTTAAAAGTCGCTAGAGGAGGGTTGTTTATTTGGTGAGAAAAAAGTAATTAGATGAAAAGTTTGAGGGATGAATTACTGTGAATTGATACAATAGTTTTATTCAAGGCCATAGTAGCAGCAAGCACCCTGACACATAAAGGATGATCTGCTTGCACAGATTCTTAGATCTGATTTTCTAAAAGGAAAGCAACTTTTGAGGGATCAACAATCTTTTTTAATTACATTCACCAACAGAGTAAATATAAGCAGAGAAATAAAAATCAAACTACAGGACTTCCAACTGTCTGACCATAAGCAATACATACATCATTGATCAACAGACAGATCCAACTGTCTGACCACTACATACATACATAGTTACCAGACAGAAAAGCACCAATATCTGGGTGTTTAAAGCTGAGGGGACTCTTTAAGAGTCACTCCAAGTCTCTTCTGCCACATGAACCTTCGTCCAAGCCCCCGAAATAAAACTTCACCTCAGAGTATATATGCACTGTTCAGAGCCAGAGTGCAGGACCCTCATGAACCAGTGCCTCATTAACAATTAACAAAAATGTGAGCCTTCCTACAAAACAAAACTCCCCTAATTGAGCTTCCCTTAATAGGCTCAACTGAGACCTATTAATGTTCTGGGAAAATCCAAATCTCATTAACATTACAAAGGTCCAAAAAGAGTCTACTCTAAAGAACTTCCTCTAACTCTGTAGAATATGAAATCTTGGGATGAAATCAAGGACTTCGTACTATAAAAATCCAATGAAAAAAATTCTTATTTCCTCTAGGATAATTGTCTTCCATTAATCCAATTAATTAATTGTGGTCTGCTTCCTGGGAAAGTAAGTGACAACATCTAAAAAGCAGACAGACAAATATACTTACATAGTGAAATTCATTTAGTAATGTTATATTTATAACATGCACACTATATGTATGTATGTATATATTATATCTATATGTTATGCATATATAATGCACACATATACACAATGTAATTGTGGAGCAAAACTCCAGAAGTTGGATAGATTGAACATGGCCTCTTGAGGAAGATGGCACTGAAGATGAGTTGATGAAGGAAGCAAGGGATTGCAAGAAGCAGGAAAGAAGAAGACATGCATTACAAATGGAAGGTTTAGTCCTTGTACAGACACAGAGATTGAAGGTACAATGAATGAGAAGCGTAGAAAGACTAGGGTGAGGTAGAACGGGGTAAGTTATCTCACATAAAAGAGGCATGAAAGAGCTTCTACAGTGGAAGGGATGATGGGATGGTGGAGCACAGCACTTGAGACTTACTCAAATTGACTCAAAGAGGGAATAGTATGCACACTCAAATGGGTACAGAAATCTATCTCACCCTACAGAAAAGTAGGAGGGGAAAGAGAAAAGAAAAGGGGGAGGCTGATAGAAAGGTAAGTGAATCAGGGGAGGCTGTATTCAGAAGCAAGACACTTTTGAGGACGGACAAGGTGAAAGGAGAAAGAGAGTAGGATAAACAACGGGATACATAGGGTGGAGGGAAATACACAGTAATTATGTTAAAAATAAAACATTTGCAGCAAGTTGCTCTCAAAAAGGCCTCATTTCTTATAGAGAACTGAGCCAAATTTACAAAAAATAAGAGCCTTTCTCCAATTGATAAATGATCAAAGGATTTGAACAGGCAGATTTGAGATGAGGTAATCAGTTATTTATAGTCACATTTTAAAATGCTATAAATAACTAGTGATTAGAAAAATGCAAATTGAAACAACTCTGAGGTTTTATCCTAAACTTATCAGATTGACTAATATGATAGAAAAGCAAAATGACAAATACTGGAGGGAATGTGGGAAAATTAAAACACTAATGCATTATTGGTGGAATTGTGAACTGATTCAACTATTATGAACAGCAACTTGGAACTATGTTCCAAAGGCTATAAAACCATGCATATCCTTTGACCCAGTCATGCCACTACTAGGTCTATATCCTAAAGACATAAAAGTCAAAAAGGAAAAGACTCTACATGTACAAAAATATGGCAGTTCTTTTTCTGGTGGCCAAGAATTGAAAATTGAAGGTATATCCATCAGTTGGGGAATGGCTGAACAAGTTATTGTATATGATTTCAATGGAATAAGACAAGCAGGGTTATTTCAGAAAAAAACAAAAGGAAGTATTACATGAACTGATGCAAAGTGAAATAAGCAGAAATAGCAGAATATTATACACAGTAACAACAATACTGTTATGTGGTTATTATCAATAATGACAAACTGTGAATGACAGTCTCTTTCAGTAATATAATAATCCAAGAAAATATTGAAGGGTTTATGATGACAAACACAATCCACCTCCAGAGGGAAAACTGATGTAGTCTGAATGGAGAATGAAAAATACTTTTTTTTTTTAGTTTCCTTTAGCTTCCTTTTTTTGTGGGGCGGGGGTCTGCTTTTATTTACAATATGACTAATATGGAAATATGTTTTGCATGACTCTGAATATACAGCCTGTATCAAGTTACTTGCCTTCTCAATGAGGGGAGAAAAGAAGGAAGAGAATTTGAAGCTCAATTTAAAAAAAAAAATGAATGTTAAAAAATTTTGACATGTAATTGAAAAAAATAAGTTAAAATAGACTAAAAAAGATATTCACACATTTTAAGTTTAATCTGCATATTAACATTTTCTTTATCATTTTCCTAATTGTAGACAATTAGAAACAATAAATCAAGTCCTGATTTGTATCATTTGCCAATTTCTAAGATATACATGTTAACCCTGAAAATTTAACGATTTAGTTGGTACAGACTGGCTCCAGGGCATCTATGCATTGATTAATCACAAAATCACTCATTTGTTGCTCAATATAGGGATTAAAAAGAGTGTACGATCCCAGCTGTGGTAATTGAATTCTTTCTTTCAGTAAGTTTGCAATAATTTTCCTTGACCCACAGGATCTATAGTTTGGCTATAGCATTCCTCAGAATTTCACTTTCGGGATTTCCTTTAGGAAGTGATCCATAGAAGGCAGTATTTTCACTTTGTCTTCTGGTACTAATAGACCTAGGCAGTTTTATAGTTTATTTAAATATAGCATACAGGAAACTATATTATATTTAAATGTACCATAGAAGGAGGGAGAAGGAAGGGAAGAAAACTCTATGATATACTCTTTCCAAGTGTTCACCTAAGCGCATGATGGCTTTCCTAGAAAGACATTTTTCTTCTTTCGTTTTTTTTAGAGGGGGAAGGGAAGGAAACCACGGTTAAGTGACTTGTCAAGCTCACACAGTTAATAGGTGTCAATTGTCTGAGGCTGGACTTGAACTCAGGTCCTGCTAATGCTAAGGACAGTGCTCTATTCACTGCACCACCTAGCTGCCCATCCTGTAGGGCCATTTCTTTATGTGCATTACTTCTCTGGAAGAAGGAATGTAAGTATGATTGCCTTATGATTTCCTCACCAATTTTCAGTCTGGTGCTCTTTTTAGTACATCACTGGAATATGTGTGAAAGTTCTGGTTAGACTCTTTGGTCCCTTTTATTCTACCATCTTAACTGGAGTTCCTTGAATTAAATTTTGATTTATATGAAAACCATCTTTCTCATACACTATACTCCCTTTGAGGTCCAGAATTAAAAACACTTTCATCATCATATCCCCAATGTCTATCTCAATATTTTAGACATACTCTATTTAATTAATGAATGAGAAAACAAGAACAAGAAAAAAATAAGAATTCAAAATAAGAATCAAAGTCATTCAAGGCAATACTATCCCAAAAGTAAGACTGCTATTGCAAGAGACTTTGAAATAATAGAAGAATTATTTATTTCATTTTTGTTGCTGCTGTTATTATTATTATTTAACAAATGCATTTCATTTCTCAAATAGCTATACTTAAGAATAGATTTAAGTAAAAGATATAGGGTTATTTGAATCATATCAGGTCAAAAGAAGTAATTATTAGAGAAAATTCATAGAACAATTGTATGTATCTGACCCAAAACCTTTAGGGTTCCATTTAGACACAGGGGGATTTCAAGGATTGCTGTACATGTAAATTCATATTTCTTTCCAGAGACTTGTCTCAAAATATACATAATGGAATGGAACAAAGCAAAGAGTTAAAGTAAACTTTTTCACGGTCCCTTAATTAATCCAGGCTTAATGCCAAAATGAGATATTAAGAAAGTAAGTGAAATTATAAATATATAAATGCTACAGAAAACAATTATTGGTAATAAAGGTCATTATGTACTCAGTAGATAAAGCCTTAACTTTTTTTTAAAAAAAAGAACATATGAAGAAAACATTGCAGATGCAATACCTTCTGATTCTAATAAAACATTTGCTAGAGTGTCACAATAAATGTTACTCAAAATTACTCTAAATTGTCTGCAATATAAGCATTATCTTATCAAAAGAAAATTGTTTTAGGGACTATGCCCAAAAGGCAGTGAAAAATGACAATATCTCACACTTGAGTAATGACTAAAGGAGAGATGGAGGGTCCGTATTATTTATCATCATTAATAATGATCTGGAAGAAAGAATGCACCATATGTTAATGAAATACTCAGCTCATTCTAAATTGGATAGAATTTCAAATTTCAGTGAGAACAGAACAGTTATAAAAGACCAAGAGATAGAAAAGAAATGAGTTAGAAATCAAATTAAATTAACAGAATTTTAGAGTTAGGGTAAAGCAGAGCCAGTATTACATATGAATCAATCAATTGATCCTTGAAAAATCATTTACTGAGGGATAGCTAGGTGGTGCAGTGAATAGAGCACTGGCTCTGGAGTCAGGAGGACCTCAGTTCAAATCTAGCCTCAGATACTTGACACTTACTAGCTGTGGGACCCTAAGGTCACATCTAATTTTTGTTTTTGTTCTTATTATTTATTACTTAATCCCAATTGCCTTGCCTGGCCCACCCCTTCCAAAAAGAAAAAGCATTTACCAGGCACTTACTGTATGGTAATTACTGTGTTAGGTGCTAGGGATAAAAATATGAAGAGCCAGACCTTACTTCAAAAAGCTTATATTCTAATGGGAGAGACAGCAAATCTAAGGAAAAGAGGGTAGTGAGTGGACAGGAGACCCTGTTGTGACCTAGGAAATCAAGGCATGGTGAATAAAACCACACTCATTCCAGAAGCAGTGATATCAATTAATCAAAAATATTTTTTTATTTTTATTTTATTATTTTTTTAAATGTTTTACAATCACTTCCTTAAAATTAAGATTTTCTCCCTCCACACCTTCCCCCCACTACCGCCACTTCCTCCCCACAACAGCATACCATTCTGTATAGGTTCTACATATATTTTTCTATTGAGCACATTTTCACTATAGTCATGCTATGTAGACAAACTGAAATAAATGGAAGAAATCATATATCAAATCAAAACATAATACACTAAAACACACACATACACAAACATGATCTGCTACATTCTGAGGGTGACTTCCATATTTCTTTCTCTGAGTGTGGAAGGCCTTTTGCCTTAGAAAACCACCATAGGGAGTTTGTTTTTTTCAGGAAGTTCTTGTGTTATTACAAAGTTCCAAGTCTACCAGAAAAAACTCTCACACACTATGGTTGTTGCTGTGCACAAAGTTCTCCTGGTTCTGCTCCTTTCGCTCAGTATCAAATCATATAAGTCCTTCCAGGCCTCTCCAAAGTCTTCTTGTTCATTATTTCTTATGGCACAGTATTACTCCATTACATTTATATACCATAATTTATTAAGCCATTCCCCAATTGATGGGCATCCCCTTGATTTCCAGTTCTTGGCTACCACAAAGAGTGCTGCTATAAATATTTTTGTACATGTGGGACTCTCTACCATTTTTATAATCTCTTGGGGATACACTCCTAGTAGCAATATTGCTGGGTCAAAGGGTATGTGCATTTTTGTAGCCTTTGGGCATAGTTCCAAACCATTCTCCAGAATGGTTGGGTGAGCTCAAAAAGTATTTATTAAAGCATATTATGTTCCAGGTAACATATAGTGATTTGATTATTATTCTAAGAATAATGTGTATAGAATCAATCAAAAATAGAAATCAGTTGTAAAAAATAGGGGAGAAAATAAACTTTCTGGGATGAAGGTGATAAGAGCTACAAAAATAAAATGTAGGGGGCAGAGCAAAGATGTAGAGTAGAAGCATGGACCAGCTAGAGCTCTTCCTGCAAATCCCTTAACAAATCTGTAAAAAATGACTCTAACCAAATTCTAGAGCAGTATAATCCACAAAAGGACAGACTGAAGCATATTTCCAGCCCAAGAAAATCAGGAAGATCAACAGGAAGGATCTATCACACAGTGGAATTGGGCATGGAGCACAGTTCATGGCATGACCTGCACCAGGCAGATTGAGCTGGAGCAGGCCTTAGGGGACTGAATCACTGGCAGCTGCTGTGTTTTCCAGATTTCTCAACCCACAAACACCAAAGGTAGCTTTGAAGGTCAGTGGGAAGATTATCTCACCTGACTGAGAGGGGACCATGTTCCAGCCCCATCCCCAGCCTTAGCCCTAGGGGTTAAGTTAAACCTTAGGGCAGCGTTAGCCACTGCTGAAGCACAGGCTGCTTCTGGAGTACTCTCCTTAACATAGACCTCAAAGGTGGAGTAACTGGCTGAGAAAATGAGCAAACAGGAGAAAAAGAAACATACTATGGGTTCTTACTTTCTCAGTGAAGAAGTACCTTTTTACATCACTGCTGACAAGACAGATGAAAATATACAACCAGAAGAAAACAACAAAACCAAAGCTCATGCATCCAAAGCCTCCAAGAAAAATATGAATTGGCCTCAGACCATGGAAGAGCCCAAAAAAGATTTTACAAATCAAGTAAGAGAGGTAGAAGAAAATTGGGAAGAGAAGTGAGAATGATGAAAGAAAATCATGAAAAATGAGTCAACAGCTTGCTAAAGGAAGTCCAAAAAAAGATGAAGAAACTAAGTTTTAAATTAGACTAACCCAACTGGCAAAGAGATCCAAAAAGCCAATGAGGAGAGAATGCCTTAAAAAACAGAATGGGCCAAATAGAAAAAGAGGTCCAAAAGCTTACTGAAGAAAATAATTCCCTAAAAATTAGAATGAAAGAAATGGAAACTAATAAATTTACAAGAAATTTTAAAAATAGAAACAAAAGAATGAAACAATAGAAGACAATATGAAATATCTCATTAGAAAAACAACTGACCTGGAAAATGGATCCAGGAAAGATTATTTAAAAGTTATTGGACTACCTGAAAGGTATGATCAGAAAAGGAGCCTAGACATCATCTTTCAAGAAATTTTCAAGGAAAACTGCCCTGATATTCTAGAACCAGAGGGTAAAATAGAAATGAAAGAATCCACTGATCACCTCCTGAAAGAGATCCCAAAAGGAAAGCTACTAGGAATATTGTAGCCAAATTCCAGAACTCCCAGGTCAAGGAGAAAATATTGCAAGCAGCCAGACAGAAACAATTCAAGTATTGGTGGAAACACAATCAGAGTAACACAAGAAATCTGATTTTCAAATACAAGAATCCAGAGAAGCATGGAAAGGCAAACAGGAAAGAGAAACTACAAGGGAATTACTAATATTTGAAACTCATGAGACCTTTCTCAGTATTAGGACAGTTGGAAGGGATATTATATACATATATGTGTATATGTGTGTGTGTGTGTGTGTGTGTGTGTGTGTGTGATGGAGGGGAAAATCGAGAATATGACAGAGAATAAAGGAACCTTCCTTTCATCATCAGGAAGGATACATTCTCATTCAGTTGGATATAGAAGTTTATCTTACTCTACAGGAAAGCAGGGAGTAAGGGGATAAGAGGAGGATAATAGATGGGATGGCAGATTGGGGGATGTGGTAATTCAAAGCAAACACTTTGGTAGTGGGACAGGTCAAAGGAGAGAATAGAATAAGTGAAGGACAAGACAGGATAGAGGAAAATATAGTTAATCTTTCACACCATGACTATTATACTCCTTGCATAACCTTTATCAAATTGCTTGCCTTCCTAATGAATATGGATGTGGAGGTGGAAAGAGAGAGAATGTGGCACTCAAAGTTTTAAAAATGAATGTTAAAAATTGTTTTTACAGTCAACTAGGAAATAAGATATATATGCAACAGGATATTGAAATGTATCTTGCTCTATAGGAAAATAGAAGGGAAGGGGGTGAGAGGGTGGGTAGAGTGATAGAAGAAAGGGCAGATTGGAGGAAAGGGCAATCAGAATACATGCTATCCTGGGGTGGGGAAGGGGAGAGATAGGAAGAAAATTTGAATTTCAAAATTCTGTGCAAGTGAGTGTTGAAAACTGAAAATAAATAAAGAGAAGAAAAAAATTAAATACCATGTGGCCAGTCAGAAGTGAATGAGATTTGGAATTAATAGACTTGACAGGTTTAAGTATTTTATTTTTCCAATCAATTTTTTCAAGTTAAGCTCCCAACAAATCCTGTTATTCCAAATTTTAAAAATTTGTATATTGAAAATAAAAAAGTATGTAACACATTCACATGTGCCAGAAAATCAAATTGCATGTTCCTTCTCCATTTTTTATTATTGAAGTCCCAAAAACTTATCAAACCAGGAGGTTCTTATAGAAAGCATACATACTATACATATACTTAGATGTACATGCTTACATACATATGTGAATTATATAGAGAAACACAGATAAGTCAATCATGAATATGAATATTCCAAAATTTTCAAATTATGAGACAGAGAGCTCTTTTAAAAAATCTACTTAATGACTATCAAGTGAAGAAATATCTATTATGCACCTATTTAGTGTTAGCAACAAAAAGAGGAATTTTCAAGTCTTATTTGGGAAATAAGAAAAACATAGCTTAAGCATGGTATGACAATATATTAAAAAGATTAAGTTGTATAATACACAATATAAGTGCAAATATGAGTTGTCAGTGTAAAAGATGAAGGTGAGAGAGAATCCAATGGATGAATGAATGACTTATTCTAAGTGACTATGATTGATCATAATGTTTTTATTGTTTCATTATTAGTGAATTTCAAAAAGAACTGCAATTCTTGTTACGTAAACTAAAATGAAACACTAGTAAATTGATTGCTACTACGGGCTAGAGAATGATATGATGGAGAATGATATTGACTAATATTTTTCTAAAAGTATAGAAGTAGGTCTGGGACTTGTAGGAAGCTAGGCTGGTGAGTCAAGCTTCTTTCCCCATGCAATCAGAGAAACCTATTTGTAGGGATGGTGTCAAGAGCAGTAACTAAAAAGTAGATCATGCCTGGTAAGAGGAAAAGGAGGATGTCTGGACCCACACTTCAAGTTTGGAGGGCAGAAAAAGGCTTGAGTGCTTTTCTGACTAATTTTCTCCTTTAAACTTCAACCTTAATACCCAGACAAAATGAAGGCCAAATAGGATGTTCTTCCATATATTTGCGTATGTATGCATATATATGGATGTATGCATACGCAAGGTCATATTCAAATGTACATGTTTTTCTATGCATGGGATTACGGTATATGTGTATACATATGTGTATATATATATAGTATAAACATATATGTATATGTAGTATGTGTATTTTAGCATTTATTTTTTAACATTCATTTTTTAAATTTTGAGTTCCAAATTCATTTCCTCTATCTAGCCCCTCCCTCACCCATTGAGAAGGAAAGCAATGAAATATCGATTACATATAAGAAGTCATGCAAAATATGTTTCCAAATTAATCATGTTACAAACAAAAAAGCACAAAAAAATAAAAGTGAAAAATAATATGCTTTAATGTGCACTCAGAGTTCATCAGTTCTCCAAGAGATATATTCTTGAACTTTCATTATTTTTATTTTACACTTTGTAAGCTCGGATACAATTTAAATTATTTCCCTTTTCTTGTTTTTCTTAAGGCAGAATTTCCTGCAGTATTACTGCTGCTTGTATTAGAAATCCCAAAAAGCTGTATTTTTTAAAAATTTCACTTTTATGTTTTATGTAACTTCTCTTTTCATTTTAACTTTAAAGTTTAATTCAGTTCACCATTTTACTATGTTGAATACATTTTCTAATTAAATTTTTATTTGCTGGATTTTTAAATTTTTGATCATAATGTTATTCCCTTTTGATATATATATATATATATATATATATATATATATATATATTTTATTTCCTTTAGACTATTTCATTTTTTCTTCTCTCATTGAAATAGCAAGATTGATTTTGGGTTTGAATGCTACTTCTAGTTTTGAATCTCATGTAATTTGGAATCGTTTTATATTTATTTTTCTCTCTGTATATCTACTTTCACTGTGCCTTTTCTACTGTGCCCCCATTTTGGATATGCATACAACTGCAATGTTATTTAATAGTTGACACTGTGAACACTAACGGTTATTGACATGTAAAATGTACAAGTAGAATGTTGTTTGCTGTCATTGGTTATTGGGATATTTGCATTACTGATACATGTTACATTAAATCATTGCTTATTAGAATCTATTTGATTTAAGATGGAGCAGTTAGTATGAATTTTCTTCAATTATAGGTTGAATATTGGCATCATAGTTCAATATAGTGAAATATGAGTTTAGTACTTGCAGATCAATTTCATTGACCTTGGTCATTAGAGAGCATTAGAGATCACTGATATTTAGGTAGGCATAATGTTCATAAACCAGAATATTGCAAAAATCTTGAAGGAGAAAGTTAATGAAGGGGACTGTAGACTAGCTGCTACTGAGACAAGATTAGAATACAATAAGGATGAGTTCTGTGAACTACCTGTCCCAGCTATCCAGTCAAGAATACCTGACAAAATTCAGATAGGCATGGTAACTGGAAACTGGATCTCAATATTCTCTCAGAAGTGAAAGGAGCTAAGGACTGAAAGAGGCAAAGGGGAAGAGGAAATGCATCACTAAAATGGAAGACCAGCTTTTGTAAAGCACCAAGTGTAAAATGGAATGATATATAAAATGTGTCAAAAAAACACCAGAAAACTATCCAGTCCAGTTGGAGTTCAGAGTAGGAGTAACTGGTAATAAGCTTGAAAAAGCAGAGTAGAATCTGTTTGTGAGATTTCAGTGTTAAGTAAGGGAGAAACAGAGATAAAAGGAAAGTTTATTAAATATGGGAGTGACATAGTCAGATGTGTACTTGAAGGATACCAGTTTGGCAGCTGCATGGGAGATAGGTTAGAGACGGGAGGAAGAAAAAACACGTAGGAGGCTACTGCAGTTGGATTTGGGAAAACTAAGTAGAAAAGCTAGGTTGATTCTTAAGTGAAAGAGGAAAAGGGAACAATTTCTAGAAATATTTTTAAATTAAAATCAACAAGACCCTCTAACTGGATATGTAGGATGAGATTAGATATGTGAGGAGTTCAGCATAATTTATGGTAAATTTAGGTGATTAAAAGAGTAGTGGTACCTGACATTCTTTAATTTCCACCAGGCAATCAAAAATATACTTCTGTATAACAGAAATTAATATCTTTGCTCTACACCAAAATAAATTGAAATTATTATAAGATTTTCTATTAAAAATTATCAAGGAGCTACCATAATTATCAAGCAGGGTTGTTATATTATCAAGAAGTTAATATAAGAATTCCTATTAAAAATTATCAAGCCCTAGAGTCAGGAGGACTTGAGTTCAAATTCAGTCTCAGACACTTACTAGTTCTGTGACCCTTGACAAAAATCTTTTAACCCTAATTGGCTCTTTTTAAAAAATCAAAGAAAAAAACTTTCTTTTTAGCAAAAATCGTGTTTTACAAATTTATGTTCTTTTTCTTTCCTCTTTCCAATCCCAGGCTCTCCACTGGCATACTTCTACCCATCATTCAAGGGCCAATTTAAATACCACCACCTCCATGAAGTCTTCTTGACCTGGAGGTTCTTTTTCTCAATTCAACTCCCACATCATTAATATTATAATTCCACTTTCTACTTTGTATTATGATCATTCAGGTATGTGTGCACCTGGAATATATGTTCCATGAGAGCAGGAATCATGTCTTATTTTTGTTTTTATCTCCCACAGCAATTAGAACTTTGCTGACTCTCCCTCCATAGGTGTTTAACTGCCTTCTCCCATATTCCTTAGAGTTTATTTGTATCAGTTATCCTACTTTCTTTTCATATTAGAATTCATTTACCTCTCAACCTCAAACACTTTCACTTTTTCCTTTTCTTGTCCAGGTAAGACTATAATTAAAAATTCTCTTGACCTACCTCCCCTTCACCCTATCACTCATCAGGACAACCTCTCAACTTGCTTACTGTTCATCTGTGCCAACTTTCAAAAAGATTAATTTTTTGACCTTTCGTTATTTGTATACCTATCAAGAATACATGTTATTCCTTTCAGGCACTCTAAGATCCACCTAAATTGGCCTTCTTCAGAGGTTTTTTTTCTTATGGTTAAAACATTGCTATTTCATATGACATTCCATCTCCCATTTCTTGTTACAGGCTGCCCCCACTCCCATCCCTGCCTTGCCCTCTCCTTACCTCTACATTATAGATTCCCTAACTTTCTTCACAACTCAAATCAAGCACCATTGAGTAAATGAGATGCTGCAGTTAGCTTCTAGTCCCTTCCCCACAAAAATTAATTCACTTCCTTTCATATATATTTTGTATATAATTAAATGTATACATTTATATAAGTTGCTTGGCAGTAAAGATTTGCATTTTTGTATTTTTATCTTACCTATTTCAGTACCTGATACAAAGCAGACATTTAATAAATCGATTTTTGATTGACTTATAGATTGACTTATACTGAGTTGCTATCTTAAGGGTACAGGATGGAATCCCCACCTTCCACAACTTAAGCACAAGTCTGTCTATTTATTTGCACTCCATGTGGCATAAGGGTAAGTGGAGACTTCAGGCAGTTAGGGTTAGGGTTAGGGTTATCGACTGTTTCAGAGGGTTTCATATAATTTAGAGATATTTCAGAAGGTTTCATATCATTTAGCTATTTTTCTGTCTTCTCACCATGCTCCTTTCTTTAATTCAAAAAGTTTGGGTATTTTCTTGTTTTGTGAGGTAGGGTTGTTAGTCTAAGAACACTTATGCTGACATATTGATGATCACATGACTATCAGAGAACCATGGTTTGAACACAGACTTTGCTAGTCCAAATCCATTAGGCTTTTCACTATATCTTGCTTCTGTTTTAAAAAGTGGCAGAGATTGGGAAAAGGTTCAAACCAACCATTCTCAAGAACTGAGAGGGGGGCTAATGGGAGGAAAGGTCTGGATTTCAAGCTGTAAGGAGAAAGGAAACAAAAAAGTGGTCCAATTAAACAAGAGATGTGAATATAATTTTTCACACTCAAAAGATGCACAGCCACATTGGCACTTTAAGCCCAGCCACGTGTTTGCCAACCAGTTGTGTTCTCCCTAGTCACCTCAAACCCTGTCAGTTCAGAAGCTCCTTGAATTCTATTTATCAGCTTCCACAGAGACTACAGGGTGGCAGGAGTCAGGCTTCTGCACAGCCCTGATTTCTAGAAGTCTCTATATATTTTCCCTGCTATCCTTTTCTTTATCCTTCATTCAATTTTCAATGCTGTAAATATCTTCTTTTTCCTTTTCTCCTTTTCCTTGAAAGGTGTATAGCATCAGTGCCAACTGATATAAAACATTTACAGATAACAGGACAGACCTGAAAAACCTCATGGATTAAGTAAATAAATAGATAGATGTTAGCACTTTATATAAGAAAAGGGGAAAATGAATATCGTGAAGTAGCAGAGGGAGAGTAAATCATGAAATTGTGTTTTATAAAAGGTGAAGCCTCATAAAGAATTCCATCATCCCCTTCTTTGATTAGGAATGTCTTCATCAAAAGATTTCAGGAGAAAGTGCTAACAAACTCACATCTCAAAGATACAACTCAACATACTCATCTGGTTCCCCATTCACTCTTTGGTTTGGCATTTTTTTTTGTCTTTGCAGATGTGTGTGTGCATGTGTATGTGTGTGTGTGTATGTTTGTGTGTGTGTGTATGTGTCTCTTGTTACTACTTCCTATATTCCAAAGTTCAACATTTGCCCTGAACTTCTAAAGTCAGGGGAAAACATCCCATTGTCTTCAAGTTATGGCACACTGGTAAAAATATACTCCTTAAAAAACTTTAAGCACATTGTTAATTGTTTCCTGCTTTTTATTTGGTCAGCAGGAACACAACATAAAATATACAGATGTTTTATTGCAATTGGAAGCTTTGGATCTGACCTCCAGTCAGATTCACACTGGCTAAAATGAATGCCATTCCTTGGAGCAGCAGTCAAATCATTACCACATAAACTGTAATTTTGACTCAATTTTGCTCTTTCTAATTTAGTCAAAGCTTTAAAATAGTTTGTCACTGTTGAGTTATATTTTTTAGTTTTCTTTAGATTTTGCTTGCAGGTAGGAAATTTGTGGTTTTACTTGATTAAGTATGATTACTTGGAATGATCAATCACATATATTCTTCTAGCCTGCTCACTCCGGGGAAACCAGGCCCCTGAGACTTAATGACCATGATCCAAACCATGACGAACTAAGGTAATTTCACTTTTGTTGACCATTGCTTTGGGTCATTGTAATTTAATGAGTGGTAATCCCATTTAAAATATGTTACAGGCAGCAGGATGCCTGCTGGGAGAATGCAGCTATGCATGGACAGATCAATATGCATTGTGTGCTTTCAACCATTCAATAATCGATTCACCCTTGTTATGAGAAAATAAGTACTGAGGTCCCCAAAGTTAATTTCTAAGGCAAGTTTTTACAAAGCTATCAGATTATCAAAAGTTTTTATGGGTTATCTTCTGTTTATTTATTTCTTCTTGTAATCTCCATGCCTCATCTAGAAACATCCTATTCAGAAATATCAAGACAATCCTCACAGTAAATGCTCCTAGGTAAATTGACTTTGTTTCCTTTACCATTGCTCAAGTGCTGAAGGTTTATTTGGACTCAAGCATGTTCACAGCTCCACTCTTTCTCCTTGTTTCTATATTAAGCACATCTGATTAAGCCTTATGTAATACATTCAGCAGGCTTTAGAAATAAGGTGTCACATCTTCTACTGGATGTATTATTTAGTAGTTTTCAATTCCTCCAATATGTACTTCAAAAGGAAGTGAAGTATCTTTTTTAGACCAGTCAGAATTTTCAAAGGGCTTAGTTACATTTTCTGGGCTTTCAGCATTCCCTGTTGCCATAGAAATGGGTTTGTAAAGGACAAAATCTGTATAGAATAATCAAAAACATTAAATCAGCATATAAAAGCACTCCCGCCTAGCTTCTCTAGTGTCTGTGGTAATAGCTTCACTGCCTTTATAGAAGCATCTTATAGTATATAATTTATTCAGGCAAGTTCAAAAACCACCTTTCACTGAATGGTATTTCAGAGGATATCCCAGACATTGTATACCCTTCTGATAGCTGGTCTGGGCTTTCCACTAACCATACTGCTGTTCTAATTTGTTCTGAAAAATAGAAATCAAACCATGAAACTACACACATCAGGGCACAGAATGTACTGCATGAGTCTTACTCATTTGGCTTCAATTAGAAAGATAATGTGAATGGTAAATGAGATTCATTTCCTTGGATCCAAAACACGTTGCTATTTAACAGAAATTGATTAACATTTCACCTCAGTGACTAAATTGCCTTAGTCACCACAGTGACTAAGCCTCATTTCCTCAAATTCCTTTCCATAGAAGACTTTAACAGAGAGTTTTAAATGCTACACTCTGTATTTAAAGTTTAGCTTGCTTGAGATTTTTACAGATTAATAACTCAAATTTACTCAACCTTGATACCAATTCAAAAACTGTACTAGTCAACCAAGTAACTTCAAAAAGTCATATTCTAGCATTTATTCATCTGCTGTAAAGTTTAATCAGGATTCCCAAACCTATTTTAACAATGCAAGACTTTGATTCTCACTCCCTCTAGATCAAGGAAGCAGATGTTCTTTCTCCTATGTTCCCAAATTGAAGTTAATTAGATTCTTTCTTGTAACTAAAAGCAGCAAGAGTCTAAAATTAACAGCTACTTTAACTCTGCTGTGTGTCATCTTTCATTGTAATCTGCTTTCAGAACAGACTCTGTTCAGCAACCTTTCACTCCATCATAGAGGGATTATTTCATTAGTGCTGATGTCAGTGCTACTTGTGTTGCTATAAAGGTCAGGTCCCTACCACAACCCTCAAAGGAGATACTAAACTCCCTATCCCAACCAGGAAAAATGGTATCTAACTCCATTAGTCAAAATGACCACGTATAACAATTTATAATCTTCCTACCTCAGTTAAACCAGGGTATTCAAGAAAAAATAAGCAGAAGGCAAAGTTCTTCAGATCCTCCCCTACTGAACTTTGTTACCTCTGCCATCAGATTTGGGAAGGTCATGAAAATGTCAATCATTATTACCTTCCACAGAAAAAGTCTACTGGAAACATCTTACTCTCCATCCCTCAATCTTGCAGAGTTACTCAGCAGCACATTGAAAGAAATTTGGAGTAACCTTGAAGCAATTATCTGAGAGTAAATCAGGTTCTAATATTTAAAAAGCATTTTATATAAGTTATCTAATTTTATCCTCACATCACTCCTGAGAGTTAGGTACTGTTATTGTCCCCATTTTGCAGATAATGAAACTGAGGCTAATAGAGTTTAAGCAACTTGTGATGGTACTACAGCCAGCATACCAAACCTATTTCTGATCCAAAAAATAAAACTTCTTATTTCTGCTAGGAAAATTAGGGCTGTCCTATATGAAAAAATGCTGTCTGTGATAATCCTTGCAAAAAAAAAATTACAAGATTGTAGAATATTTCTGTGAAATTATTAATAAAATAATTAAAATGGAAAATTTCTGATTAAAAAAGTATGCATGGCATAGTAGGTAGAGAGATCATCTTATAGTGGGAAAACAGTGAATTCAAATATACCCTGGTAAAGTCACTTAATCTCTAAGTATTTTCAAGAAATCCTCAGAGATAGTAAGTTAAAGAGAAGTCTTACTCATCAGGAACTTCCTATATCAATAAAATTACAGATTTGGTCTCCCAAAACATATTCTTTAAACCAGTAAGAAGTGCCTAAAGTTTTAGTTATAGGAGTCTTAGCCTTCAAATTGAAGGATGACATAGAAACTAATTTTTTGAATTGTGAACTTACTAATAATCAATAAAATAAAATGATTTCAAATACAAAGAATAAGGAAATGAATTTCTTTAATGTAGCTTATTTTAAGATATCTACATATTTCTATATGTATATATTAAACACACTTGAGCTATGTGTCAGAGTAGTATATTAGCAATCACATTAGCATACAGGGTGGGCTGCTAGCATAGGTTCTTTGATCAGCTTTTCTAAAGGAAAGATATCTTCAAAGTGGTCCTACTTTAGCTATCTTACTTTAACTAAACAATACAGACAGAAAGAAGTGAGTTTCCAAGAAAGAATTCAACAAACAGGCTCCAAGTGTCTAAACAGAGTAACAGATACCTAATCACTAGAACAGGGAGCACCAAGATCTGGGTTTGTAAAGCCTAAAGGCCCTTAATAACAACTACCCAGAGTCTCATCTGGCCAAATCACAAACATTCTTCTCATATAATTTTCAAACAAAGAAAAGCTTGAAAATATATGTGCTTGAGCACTTACTTGGATCCATGCTGCCCAGAGTCTAATTGGCTGTGCATCAGGGCTCTGTGTGATTCATGATGTGTCAGAGCTGTGAACTAAGTTCAAAGCAGCAAGATATCTGTGATTGAAACACCTGGGTACCTTTAGGCCTAGGAACACAGCTCTTATTCCAAGGGAAAAGGGGACACATGTAGTCACATAGGCCTATTAATGTACAGGGAAGATCTTATATTCCATTAACCCTACAAGTAGATAGAGTGCCAGGAGTAGAATTGGGAAGACTCATCTTCCCGAGTTCAAATCTGGCCCAAGGCACTTACTAGCAGTGTAATCCTGGGTGTCATTGTTTACCTCGGTTTTCTCATCTGCAAAATGTATTGAAAAAGGAAGTGGCAAACCACTCCAGTATATTTATCAAGAAAACCCAAGCAGGGTCATAAAGAGTTGCACAAAACTGAATTATTGAACAACATATAGAGATACACACACATACATACATGTACATATATATATATATAATTTAACAGTAAATTAACAGTAGTGCAATATTTGAATCCCCTTTTGCACTTTTTTAGTTTTTTGTGGAGGGAGGGGTTTAAATGTTTTACATGTATGTTATGTGTGTATACATGCACACACACACACACGCACATGCATATAGATAGATATTTGTCAATATGTACCAAACCCTCCCTCTAAAAAGAAGTCCTTCCATTTAGCAGTTAAATAGAGTGGAAATGCACAGCCAAGATAGAGGAGTAGAAAAGCACCCAGTTAAATTTTTCCAAATCCCTCTCCAAACAACTCTAAAATAACACCTCAAATCAAATTCTGAATCAGAAGAGCCAATAAAAAGTCAAAGTGAAACAACTTTCCAGGCCAAGACAATTTAGGAGTTCAATAGGAAAGGTCTGTCTTACCAGGGTGATGGTCTGAATAGACAATGGCTTCTTAAATGTTTTGCACTCACAACCCTTTCAACATTTCTTGAACTGTGGGTTGTGACCCACAGCAGTGCAAACCATGACAGTGCAGGCCACACCACAGCACAAGCAAAAGGCATTAGAGGTAACTGCATTGGCAACAGAAGTAGCCTTGGAAGTTCCCAGCCCACAGAAGGAGGAAGGATGTTACCATTGATCAGTAGAAGATTGTGTGAGGCCCTCTGCTGGCACTTGATTCAAGACCCTATTGCATTGCACATAATCATTTCTAGGTCATAGTCCCAGGACAAAAAGTATCACTCACACCTGTAGATACAGGGGAACAAAGACCCTTCTTGGGTAAAGACTAGAGTACAGGCCAGGAAAGAAGTGACCACACCTCTCCTTAGATCATAGCACCTTAGAAGCACCAAAAACTTACAAACTCTCATAACTAGCTCTGAAGACAGCAGCATGAAAAACCTTAAGCTTAGGACACTACCCCCTCCATCCTGGAATGACAGTCCACTATTAATATAAAATTAAAAGTCAAGAAATAGCAAATGAACAACAACCACAACAAAAGAACATTGCCATAAATCTTTACTAGTTTGACAAGGAAGATAGAAGAGTAACTTAAAAGAAGACAGTGCTGTCAAAAGAGCAAAAATAAAACTTCAAAGAAAAAATGCAAACTGTACACAAGTCCAAAAAGAATTCTTGCATGACCTCCAAAAGGATTTTAAAAATAAAATAAAATAAAGGAGGTAGAGGGAAAACTGAGGAGTGAGATTTACAGCGATGCAAGAAAATTATAAAAGGAGAATTGACAGGTTGATAAAAGAGGTATAAGTATATAAACATACATACACAAATATTATATATACATATGTGCATGTGTATGTATATATATGTGTGTATTTATGAGTGTATGTGTGTGTATGTATGTGTGTATATGAAGAAAACAACACCTTTAAAACAGAATTGGTTAAATGGCAAATGAAGCAAAAGAATATGCTGGATAGAACTCCTTAAAAAGCAGACTTGGTCCAAAGGAAAAAGAGGTAGAAAAGCCTACTGAAGAAAATAATTCCGTAAATATTAGAATTGGGTAAATGGAAGTTAATGATATCATGGGATATCAAGAAATAAAAAAATCCAGAGAATGAAAAAAGGAAGAAATATGAAATATTTAATTTTTAAAAATGATCAGGAAAATTGATCAAAGAGAGATAATCAAAGACTTGTTAGATTAACTGAAAGCCATGATCAAAGAAAAAGCCTAGAAATCCATTTTTTAAGAATTGTAGAGGAAATTTACCCCAATATCCAATATTTTACTAGAAGGTAAAATAGAAATTGAAAGAATTCACCAAATACTTCCTATAAGAGATCCCACAATAAAAATGTCCAAGAATATTTTAGCCAAATTACAGAATCACCAGGTCAAGGAGAAAATATTGCAAGTAACAAGAAAGAAATAATTGAAATAAACATGGAATAATAATCAAGATCACACAGGATTTACAGCATTCACATTAAAGGATTGGAGGACTTAGGGTAGATATTTTGGAAAGAAAAGGAGTTGGGACTGCAACCAAGAATAATCTATCTAGCAAAACTGAGCATAATCTTTGAGTCTTTAATGGGGGAAATGAGTATTTAATGGGGGGTAAAAGACTTATAAGCATTTCTCATGAAAAAACCAGAGCTGAACAGAAAATATGATTTTCAAATATAAGACTCAAGAGAAGCATAAAAAAGATTATAAGAGAATCAGTAAGTCTAAAATGTTTACATTTCTATATAGGAAGATGATAGTTGTAACTCCTAAGAACTTTAGAATCACTATTACAGTTAGAAAGAGTATATGTACTTTGAACAAATTGTTCTTATTCTCCCCTTCTGCTTGGAGAAGTCTTGACATGCTTGTACTTTACATCCTTCTAACTCTTCTGAATTGAGACTGCTTGATTACCCTCAACCTGGTTTTTCACCTGGTGGTGGCTGCTGTATAACTTACAGCTTCTTGGAGCCACAGATGAGAGGTAGGTGAATCTGGTGGATACTAGTGGTAGAAAGCATTCCTAAAAAAGAGCTTGGCAGCAATCATACCAGATGAACTAGTCTTCTTTGCTCACATTCTAAACTCCAGTCAGCTACTACACTGATGATAAATAATTTAATTTGAAAACATTACAAGACCAAAGATGGAGAGTTGCGGCAGATGACTATACACTCAATGCAGCTTGTGCAGCTAAAATGTAACAAAGTATGGGTCAGTGCTCTGTTGTGTGTGCCAATTTGGACTTAACAACAAAAAAAAACCCAGAGGTTCTCCACCAGCCATTGCTACATCATCCATACATGAAACCACTGATTACAAAAATGGAGAGGTTTTGATAACTATAAGTTCATTTAACTTGGCAGTACTTTCCAAGGAAGCACATAGAGATAAAGAGGTTGACACATGCATTGCCAGAGTTAACTCACTGCTTGGGAGGCTCTGAAGGAAAGTATGAGAGAGAAGAAGTTGCCTACAAAATTAAAAGTCTACAGAGCCATTGTGCTGGCCTCATTGTTGCATGCCTATGAAACCTGAACAGCACACCAGTGCCATGCCAGGAAATTGTTTCCAATTGAATTATCTTAGGAAGACTCTGAAGATCATCTGGAAAGATAAAGTACCAGACACTGAGGCCATCCTTGATTTACCCCTGATCTTAATCAGAAAGGTTTCTAGCTTATCTCCATTACAGATAATGCCTGTTGATGGTTTTAAATAGATACTACTTATCATTTTAGGGAAAGCTCGATTTATTCCTCTGCTTTTTGTGATTTTGGTGGGAATAATTGTTTTATTTTGTCAGAGGCTTGGTCAGCATCTATTGAGATAAAAAGGTGTCCTTTATCACCACCATTATTCAGTGTTGTTTTAGAAATGCTCCCTACAAAAAGAAGGCAAGAAAAAGAAATTGGAGGAATTAAAATAGGCAATGAAGAAATAGAATTATTTTGCAGGCAATGTAATTGTACACTTAGGCCATCCTAGAGAATCAATTAAAACCAGTTGAAATAATTGTTAGTTTCATCAATGTTGCAAGACATGAAATAAACACATATAAATAATCAGCATTTCTATATATTACCAATAAAATTCAGCGGGAAGAGACTGAAAGGGAAATTTCATTTAAAATAGCTAAAGATCATATAAAATACTTTGAAATCTGCTGTTATGGTAATCAAATTACGATCTTTTGCTGTTTTTGTTTTTCTAAAAGTGTCTCTGATTGAATAATGTGATCAAAGAAGATCTTTCCCATCCATTGATGGACCTGCCCATGGTGGGAAGCTTGATTAAGGGAGTTGTTTTGTAGGGGAGGGGGTCCCAAGTACGTTTTGTTTTTATCTATTTAGGCACTGGGTCAGAAGGTTATGCCCTCTGGTCCTAAAAAGTGTATAAATATTCTAAGGGTGAGGTTTTACTTTGGGGCTTAGTTTTTGTAAGAAGGTTTGAGTGTGAGATGAAGACTCTGGGAAGTTGCTTTAAGGACCCCTCTGGTTTTGAAAACCCAGATGTTGTGCTTCCCTCTCTGGTAACTATGGTCAGACAGTTGGACCTCTCTGATGAATTATGGTGAGGCAGAGAAGCCATGTTTGTTGACTTTTTGGTTTCTCTGTATTTTTTTTTTTTGAAGTTCAGGGTGCTGACTCCCATGAACTAGGTGAATGACATACGTGCTTGGTTAAAGGAATGATACATGTGCTTGATTAAAGTGATTATTAACCCCTCAGAAGTTGCCTTTCCTTTTATGGATGCATATCTAAGAACCTGTGATAGCAGGACTCCCTCAATATGTTGGGGTGCTTACTGTTACATCTGCCTGCCAAGACAAACACAGGAACTATTTAAACACAATTATGAAATACTTTTCACACAAATAAATTCATATTTGAACAAATGGAAAAATATTAACTGCTTGTGGGTAGACCAAGACAATATAATGAAAAAGATAATTCTACCTAATTTAATTTTCTTATTCTATATCATACCAATCAAAATACCAAAACACTATTTTATAAAGTTATTAAAATGGAAAAATTAATCTGGAAGAAAGAATATACAGAATATCAAGGTAATCAATGGGAAAATAATGTAAAGAAAGATGTACCATATTTCAAACTGTATATATGATAGTGAGCTGTGAAAGATTTAGCTATTCTCAGCCATGCAATAATCCAAGACAATTCTGAAAGACTTATGATAAAACATGCTTTCCACCTCCAGAGAAAGAAATAATGGGGATTAAATACAGAATGAAGCATGTTGACTTCATTATTTTTGGTTTTTTTGGTCTGTGTTTTCTTCTGCAACATGGCATATAAGGAAATGTTTTGCATGACTTCACGTGTATAAGCAATATCAAATTGCTTATCTCCTCTGAAAGGACAGACTGAAGGGAGAATTTAGAACTCCAGATTTAAAAAATAATGTCAAAAAATTTTATTTACATATAATTGAGAAAAAAATTAAATGTAAAACCTAATTATATAGAGTGAAACACGACAAAGATTTCAGATGGAGACACACAAAGATGAATCTAAGCTGATCCATTTTTTTTTCTCCCAGGAAACCTACTTAATAATGGAAATAAGTAAGGACCAAAAGCATACCATCCCATAAGATCATAGCTTTTAAGCTAGAAAGATCCTTAAAAGTCCTCTAATATAACCTCCTTCTTTAACAAAGTAGAAAAGTGAGGCTATGTGGCTTACCATCCATCAGATAGGCAATAATGAAGGATCTTGGATTCAAGTTTTTCTGACTCAAAATCCATCATTTTTTCTACTTCATATTACTGCTAATAAGTTTATTCAGCACCTAAGAATAACCTGTTCCTAGGAGATACAGAAGAAGCAAATCTGAACCAGAAACGTTGCTGCCTTAATCATATTTTCTGCAAGTATTTGGCTGAGACTCCCTCTCCTTCCCTTTATGCTTCTTATTTTTAGTAATTTCAGTAATTTACTGGGAACAGTCTCTGTACAAAAAGGTCTATGACTTCCTCAACTTCTCACCTTTCAACTGAGAATAATCTGATTTCTTACTATATTCTTAAGAGAACATAGTTGCAACAGTGTATTTGCAAAACAAAATTAGTATAATCATTACAAATAGGTTTGAGGACTCATTTCTTTCACATCACAAAGGTGTGACGTTTTCTCTGCATCCCCTCCACCACCACCACAATGACTAACTACCTTTTCCTTTGGGAAACTTACTACCTTCCTGGTTTGACTGACCATATTATTTCAGACCACAGCTATTGTTTTCTCATATTTTTGACCTTTCCACCTCTTTGAATATAAAGAATACTTCTTCACTAAACAACATCTTTAATCTCATTTTTAGGTAAACCAATATCGCTTTGGAGTACTGTCATCATGAAGACAACTGGATATCCCTATGTCCCACTGTCAAGTTAACTTTAGTTGTCTTTTATTATGGATATTAATCATGAATTTAATAAACAAACATGACCATCTCAAATTCAAAATGTCCAAAATAGAATTCACTATATTTCCCCCAAAACACTCCTGATTTGGGTAAAAAAGCTCTAAAATGATTTCCAGAGTGGTTGGACTACTTCACAGGTTTACAAACGGTACAGTAGTATACCTGTCCTCTCACAATCCCTCACCAACTGCCATTTTAGCTTTGTCATTTTCGACAATCTAATGTTTCTGAGATAAAATTTCAGAGCTGTTTTAATTTGCATTTCTTTGATTACTAATGATCTGATGTGGTTGTTAATAACTTGCCTTTCTTTTGAGAACTGTTTCATATTCTATTGGCACTGGTTGTTGATTTTCTACCTTTGTATCTTAGGTAATAAATCTTTATGAAATAAAATTTTAGTAAAGATTTTTCCCCAAACCACTATTTCCCTTCTAAATGTATTGATTTTTTTGTGCAAAATCTTTTCAATTTTATGTAACCAAAATTTTCATTTTATTTCCTATTAATGTGGATACAAAGGTACCCTAAGTGTTAATATTAAGGGTTGCTTTTTCAATAACTTGTGAGGCCCCTCCCAAGCTTGAGGGCTTCCTGGAATCTTTTCCTCTTATCTTGAAATACCATAAAACTTCTCCCTTATTCTGGACCATAAAATTCCTTGTCTCCCCCCATCCTGGGTAATAAGATTCCCTTGTCTCCCTTATCTTGTGTCATTCATCATCCTCATCCTGTGTCCTTATCTTGCAAGACATCCTGTCCCTAAATCTCCAGTCCCATAAGAAACCCTACATTCATCCTACAGACTGAAGAGCTTTCTGCCTATATAAGTCTGGGTCTTCTCCTATATCAATGCTTTTGTTTAGCTCCTTGGTAAATCTCAGGCCCACTACTTTTGCAACAATAAAGCTCTCAATGACTACAGAGAAAGTCTAAGTGAATTCTTGCAAATCTGAACCAGCTCTACCACCTCTGAGTTCAACAATATATTCCCTATCTCTTATTTGGTCCAGAAGTTTTATCTGTCCGTAACTGTGTAAGATATCTCCTTTCTTGCTTCTCTAATGGGTTTATGATATGACATTTTATGTCTAAGTCTTGTTATCTGCTTGGAGCTTATTGAAGTATATAGTATGAGATGCTGGTCTAAACCCAATGTATTCAGGGCTGCTATTCAATATTTTAATATTCAATATTTCCAGCAGTTTTTGATAAGCACTGAATTCTTATACCAATACTTACATGAGTAGGGATGATTGACCACTATACTACTTTACTGGGCAGTCAGGTGGTACAGTAGATAGAAAGTTTCAGACCTGAAGTCAGGGAGACTCATCTTTCTGGGTTCAGTTCTGTCCTCAGACACTTACCAGATGAGTGGCTGTAGCGTCAATGAACCTATGGCAGCTATGAATACATACAATATATAACAAAATCACAAAATATAAGACTGTCCATATGGAATACAGAACCAAAACATTTATTCAAACACCAGAAAACTAAATCTCAACATCAGAAAACCAAATCCATCATAGTAACCAAGAAGTCTATACACATTATCAGGCCTTCCCACAAACAAACACTCACAATCTTGGCTGCTTGCTTTCTCTGTCCTTCCCAGCTCTGACCAGTCTGACCAATTTCCTCTCAGCTCAGTTAAAGATCTTTCTCTTCTTGTTACAGCCTTCCTGCTCTACCCTACCTGTTCCACCCTTTCAGCAAGCTTCTCCCACTACAGGCCTCATGTAATTCAAAGGTATGTAAGTTAGGTTTCCATGTGATTTAAGCTGGTCATATAGTCCTGTTAATAGATGGGAAAGATCTTCCCATTCCATCAAAAATACATTAATTCCATCAAAGATACATGAACAATACAGTGGCCCTGGGCAAGTCACTTAACTCTGTCTCAGTTCCTTATCTGTACAATTAGCTAGAGAAGGAAATAGCAAACCACTCCAGTATCTCTACTAAGAAAAACCCAAATGAGGTCACAAAGAGTACTGAGAAAAACTACTGAGAAAAAACAATGATGATACTTTATCGGGTTATTTCTGAATCTGGAATGCCTAATCTGTCCCATTGATCAACTTTTTTTTCTTTTTTAATCATTACCACAAAGTTTTTAAGATTATTACTTTATGTCTATAGTTTGAGACCTGATTCTATTAGATTCCCTTCCTTCTCACTTTTATTATTTTCCTTCAGAGTTTTGACGTTTTGTTCTTCTAGATGACTTTCTTAACATATTTTTCTAGTTCTATAAAGTAACTGGTATTTTAATTGATAAGTTACTCACTTTATAAATCAATTTAGTCAGAATTGTCATTTGTATTAAATCGACATGGCTTAACCATAATAAATTAACATCTCTCCAGTTATTTGAGTTCATCTTAATTTCTGTAGCGTCTTTTGTTTATGTATTCATATTATTCCTCTCCATGTGTTTGTCGTTGGATTCCTAGACATTTTGTAGTTTTTTTAATGAAATCGTTTTTCCACATATATTTTATAATAGAAAAAGTTGATCCATGAAAAATATTAAGTATACAAGGCCCTGAAGAAAGTGATTAAACCAGTTATACTATACTATGTGAATATAATATAAAATTGTTGCACAACAAGGAATTATGAAAGTGGCATGACTATATTTGCCTATTAAAAGACAGCGATTTTAGTAGGGTTTTTTTCAGATAGTTCTGAGCATTAGGAGGAAAACAGGGGCTAGCAATACTAAAAAGGAAGAAAAAAATAGAAAGATCATCATTGACATAAACAGAAGAGAGCAGAAGAAAATTCAAAAGGGGGAAACAGATAAGAGGACAATATTGGAACTAACATATTCAATGTGAAATATACATAAATATACATAGACATAAATGTTTATTTCAAATATATGTAAGTGGATATTTATAATCTCATATAGAAGTATCTTTTTAATGTTCTTTGTCTAGGAAAATGCTTATTTTTTCAGATTCATAATAATAAAAAATAAAGCAAACTCCAAAATTTTTAAATGAGGTATGAATTAGTGGTAGGGAAAGGCAGGCACTAGTTTTAGATCCTATAGAAGTCTGACTGTGAAAACTAGGTAAGAGATGGAATAGTATCTCAGAAGAGTAAAAGGGTTGACAGAACTTGGAGTTGTTGTTGTTTAAAGCTGGAGAGACAAGGATGTGTATAGATAGAGAGGAAGAAATGAATGGAGAGACACTAAAGATGCCCAGTAGTCAGTTAACTTTATTGTCTGTCAACGTGTGAGAAACATGCTCACTTTAAACAAAAAACAAGACTTGTCGTGAAATCACAAAAGCTTTTGTTAATTTTTATGTTCATTCCCTGCCAAATGAATGGGCAGTTCTTAATGGACTGCTGCAATTGTTCAGACCAAATGCAAGCCTTTTCTGCCCTGTTTTCAATTCCAATTTCCCACCTTGCTCTTCATTGGCTAGATGCAACCTCCCGAATATCTCACTTTATGTTCTCCTCTCTGATAGGCTGCTTCTCAACAGTTCTTCAAGAACGCACACAAGTTTCTAACCTTTTACCTGATCAGGATCCTGTTTCTGCTAAGTCACAACTATGATTAGATGCTATCACTCAAAGCTGAGAGGAGTTTTAATCCTGTGGAAACGGAATTCCTTCTTTTGTTTCCACAAATGTGATAAGTTCATATTGTGTCTTAATGTCCTGACAGAGGAAAGAGAAAGACATTTTAAACCATGCATATGGGAACACTTGTCTTGCATAAATAGAGCTAATCCCGATCTGACCCCACTTAGAAAAGTAAAGCCCTTACACTGAATTCAACTGAAGCAATTTGAACCAGTATATTAGGTATACTACTCCCCACTGGCATAAAAGAAGTTTCCTCCCCAGAACATACATATTAATCTAGGATGAAAGAGCATTACCTTCATTAAGTATCCCCTGAAGAACACTGAAGCCACGAAATCTTACTATACTAAGACTGCCAAAAATTTTCAAGCCACTTAATAACATAATTCAGTCAAATGGACAGAATGTCATGAAATAGAATAAAATTCTTTTACGTGATTGCATTCCCTCTAAATGTGATTAAGGCTTTTGTTCATCTTCTTTCCAGTGGAAGTACACTTTTACAATGACAAAGAAGCTGAAATCTAGGAAATCACTAAAAGATCAAGATATATTTCCTGAACTGTGCTATCAACTATTTTCACTATTTAATGAGAGGTCAGTTAGAGAAAGATTTGGTTGATATTCATCAGTTTCACCAGGATGTTCCTGCTATATGTGCAAAACTCAGAGCAAATAAAAAACGTACTCATGTAACTGTAATGTAACATTCAATGTGCTTTAATTTATTTGCATAAATTCAAGGTTGGGAGAAATTTCATGTATTCTAGGTGAGTCCACATGACTCATGGTTCCTTTAATTGGGCATCTGATTTGTATCTAGAAAATGATAATGAACCATTAAGTATTATTAGAATTGAAGTCAAATCAGTGAACGATAGAAAAAGTAATTAATGAATTACTGGCATCCAAGAAAAAATAGAAATTGAAAATACATATAAATCTAACAAATATATTTAGATAAAAACAATATGATAACAATTATGTTATCCACTATTCTATTTCTTGTTCTTCGGTCATTCATTCCTCTCCAACTATCTATGATGGTATTTGAGAATTTTTTTGGCAAAGATACCGGAGTGGTTTACCATTTCCTTCTCCAGGTCATTTTATAGATGAGGCAACTGAGGCAAACAGAGCTTAGTGATGCTTAGAGACTTACACAGAGTTGCATAGCAGTTATGTTCTGGAGGTCAAATTTGAACTCAACTCTTCCTGACTCCAGGCCCAATGCTCTATCCACTGTACCACCTAACTATAGCACGGAGCAAATATAGGGTTTTAGACTGAGATAAGTTTAAACATACTAACTTTATGTATGAAGATGATGAGGTTATTTAATAAATTGTTTTTCAAAAGAAGTAATATGATGAAGCATGCATACTCTTAACAGATCTTCTGGATGAGGAAAACGACACATTTTTGAAACAGAAGGTCAGTGCAGAGATGCAGCTAATTGAATTTTGGTACACCTATTCATTAACTGAAAACTCCAAATCACTCTGACTCTCACAGATTGACCAGCAATAGGTTCCAGGCCAAGCCCTATTTGGTCACTGTTTGAGCACACATTTTCTCAGAATGAATGCAAATAACAATTGTTTTTATTTTGGTCAGAAACCCTGAGGGTCTTCCCCTCTCAAATTGATTTTTTTAGAGGTCATTCTCTGCCTCATTTCCTTTTAATTTCCTTAATCACTGAATGAGCATTAACTCAGTGAAACAGAGACCTGTTCAAAAACCTTAGCTTGAAAAGACCAAGGTCCCCCACTTGCATCCTGAGTCATCGCCAATTGTCCTGATCTGTCTCTGGTCACTGAACTCTGATGGCTCTGGAGGTGAAAGTAAGGGTGGTGACTTTGCACAGCCCTCCCTCACTTAAATTCAATTCACTCTCATGTCTTGGCATCACCTCCCTGATGTAATTGTCCTCTTCCAGAACAAAGGACAAACAGCAGAAGCAGGCAACTCTGACAAATATGTTGACTGACACTCCTCTCCCCACTAAACTAACTCTCTCTCCTCTCTCTCTCCTCTCTCTCTCCCTCTCTTTCTCTCTCTCCCTCTCTCTTTCTCTCTTTCTCTCTCTCTCTTTCTCTCTCTCTCTCTCTCTCTCTCTCTCTCTCTCTCTCTCTCTCTCTCTCTCTCTCTCTCTCTCTCTCATATATATACACATACATATGCACAAGCAAACAGAGTCCTTTGTAGCAAGAAAGCTACAATCATACAAAACATCCACGCCCTGGCCATCAGATATATAATCTAAGGTTATCATTGATTTCTTTAATAGTTAACTATTGCACTTTCTTAATCTTTTTCCTTCTTGACCTCTTTGTGGCATTCAATAATATTCATCAACTTCTTCCTCCTAAATACTCTTTCCTCCCCATATTTTTGTTACAGTATTTTCTCTTGGTTCTTTTCCTCCTACCTATATGACAGCTCCTTCTCAGTTTCTTTTGCCAGGTCAACTTTGTCCTCCTCCCAACCAAGGATATCTGTCAAGACCATGACTTTGTATAACCTTTCTCTTGGTAATCTCATCAACTTCTATTAGTTGTGCTACCATTTTATGTAGCTGATGTCTAGATCTTCATACCTAACCCAACTCTCTTCTGAGTTTCATTCTCTCATTTTCAACTATCTGTTGTATATTTCCATGTGAATATCCCATCAACATTTCAAATCCAACATAATCAAGTTTTTAAAAATTCCCTTTTTAACTAAATCTTTCCTTCAAACTTTCCAATTTTTGTTGAGAACATCAGTATTCTACTAATCACCTACATTTACAAGGTCAGTCTTTCAATCCTTATCATTTCATATATATATATTATTATTATTAAAATAGCTTCTAATTGGACTCCCAAATTCCAATCTCTCCCCTCTCAAATCCCTTCTGCACTCGACAGTCAAAATAATCTTGATGTTTCACAAATCTAACCATGTCACTCCCTGCCCAAGAATTTCAGTGGCTCTCTGTTGTCTCTAGGAAAAAATATACACTTAGCTTGACATGTAAAATCCTTTACCATCCAGCTCTTGCCTACTTATGCCAGTAAGTTAGTTCCTTTTATACACTTCATACTAGTCAAATTTACTATTCCCTGAACCTAATTTCTTTCTGAGCTTGGGTCACAAGATAGTTCTTGTCACTCTTGCCTTCCTGAAATTACTGTGTTTATATGGCTTTGTTTCTATGTTATATTCATCTCCCACCCCCACCTCTTCTCTCCTGACCTCAAAGGGGTCAGGATTTTGAGGGTTTTTTGTTTTGTTTTTTGATTTTGTATCCCCAGGGCCATGTAGCAGATACTTAATAAATAGTATTAGTAGATATTAATAATCATATAGTGGTATTACTAGTAGATACCTAATAATTATGGGATTGGGTTAGATATGTTCTAACCACTTAAACCTATTGGCTGCTCTCTTCAGTTTCTGAAATTCAAATAAATGTCATTGCATCTATATACATAACAATGGAAGTACAGAGTTGTCTGCAGTTTGGAAAGACCAGGATTTTTCTTCTACTCTGAAAATTATGCCACTGGTGACAAAATTCATGACTATGTTAACAACTATTTTTTCATGCTATCACTTTCAGAAAATGTACAAGTATATGAAAACCAATTACCTATCTCAATTTAATATCTTTATCACTAGGTGACTGAGGTAGCTATGTGGTACAGTCGACAGAGGCCAGGCCTGGAGTCAGGAAGACCCATTTCCCTGAATTCAAATCTAACCTCAGACACTAATTAACTGTGTGACCCTGGGAAAGTCACTTCATACTGTTTGCCTCAGTTTCCTTATCTGTAAAATGAGATATAGAAGGAAATGGTGAATCACTTCCGTACCTTTGTCAAGAAAATCTCAAATGGGATCAAGAAGAGTCAGACATAACTGAAAGCAAGTGAACAAGTCCATGGCTATTTATTAACCCCAGTCTAAACAGAATAATCAAATACTGATTTCCAGAGAATTGTCTACACCCCACTTCTGCTGACATGGGGATAAAATGTTCCTCTTCCCTTCTTGGGGCTCATGTTGCTATTTTTTTTCACATGACACTTTATACAACTCAAGTCATAATAGATTTGTGGTTAGGTATTTGGCTTTCTAATATTCTAAGTCCTTGTCTACTTTGTCTTCCCTTTTTCCTCCAATTTCCTTGTTAAGACACAAATAAATAAGGTATATTATTGGCCATTAACATAGATGGATAATGCCCCTATGACCAAGTCAAACAAAGAGACATGAAAAAAGAAATCTGATTTTTTTTCTCTTTTGTTCTCTTCCAAAATAAAAGCTGTAAAATTGTATGTGAATAAGGAGATGCAAGCATGTGGATTGTGAAACCAAATATCCTTAGAGCATTGGTTCAAAATCATAATAGAGTTCTATTTTTCTGGCAGGGAAAATAGACAAATGACAAAGCAATTTTCACAGTTTTTAATGAGATCCCAAGGTACTTGTGTTTTTCTCAAAAGCAAAATCATTGAACAGCTGATTGAAAGTAAAGCAGCTTCCCTTGAACCTTCTAGTTGTTTTCAACAAAGAATGAGGTACACAGGACATTGGACAAGCAGCAAATAATGCATTTTCACATTCTCAGGAACATCAAGATTTATTATCAAGAGTTCAGTGCTGATTAATGATATTACAGAGAATACTGAAAGGAGCAAGGAGTGATTTGCCACTTATTACAGAATTTATTTTAGTTACTTGTGGAGGGTCCAAGGAACTAAAATTGTTATTTTCTGAGTGAAATATTACATACCAGACATTAATAATAAAGGGACTGGAGCTCTGAAACTCCCCTGGATTATCACCTATGCATGTAGTTCTGGAAAGGAACTGATGATTTGTTTCAGGGCTTCTGAATTCTTGAGAGCAACAACACTGCCTGAGGCAGGACATCATACCTGCAGGCCACACAGAAAATTAGCCAAAAAATAGTCTTTAGATATCACCTGAAAGACCTTCACCAGTGACGTCTCAGACTACTCACCATAACCCCATCTCGACCCAGTTTGGGGATGAATTTTTATAAGACGATATCACTCACTTTCTTTTATGTATTTAATCTTTCATGATGCCCTTATATATAAAACCAAAGTTCCCAAGATTCATTTTGACTACATTTACCCATTATAAACAATATTACATGCTGCCACCTTCAGGAAAATAGTTTCATCCTACTGTCAACTACTGAAGGTATGTGTGTGTGTGTGTGTGTGTGTGTGTGTGTGTGTGTGTGTGTGTGTTGGGTTGGGGTTTTTTTGCTTTTTAAAAATATATTTATATATTATTTTTCTTTAACAGTGATTATTTCATCTTGTTAAGTTGGATTGAAATAGCTCTGAAACGAAGTGCAGTTTTGTGGCTGAAAAAGATGACTATACTTTAATAAGCCCACAGTACCCTCTGGAGTATGATTTATTCAGTTTTGAAAGTGGTTTTTTACTTATACTCTGACTTTATGGAAGTTTGATTTACCACATTTTTAGCTTTCTTATTATTTTTCAAAGGGTTCCTTCTCTTTCTCCTTCTCCTTTATCTTTGTCATTGGCTTCTCCTCGTTCTCTTTTTTCTTCCCTGTGTCTCCATCTCCCTTATCTCCCTTTCCTCCTTACACATCTCTGTCTCTCCCTCCAGTTTCTTCTTCTTCTCAGACCTTAATGACTGTTGTGACATTGTGACTAATCAAATTTCCAAAAGGACTTGTCTCACAGGATTTTTCCCTTGGTTTCTGGTATAGGTAAATTCACAAAACAGTACATGTACCATTTTGTGGCTAAACCCTCATTCATTTTGTTGAAAATGTTAACTTCAGCTGCTTTCAATAACAATGAAAACAAATGTCCAGAGAAAATGAAGCAATACTTAAGAGACATTTTGTTTGTTTGATTTTTAATTCAAATTATTTGTTTTTTTAACAATCACTTCCATAAGTTTTAAATTTTCTGCCCTCCTCTTGTTCATCACTTCTTACAGCACAATTGTATTCCATTACATTCATATACCACAACGTGTTCAGCCATTCCCCAATTGATGGACATCCCCATGGTTTTCAGTGCTTGGCCACCACAAAAAGAACTGCCATAAATATTTTTGTTAATATGAGGGACCTTTTCTCATTTTTATGATCTCTTTGGGATACAGTCCTAGAAGTAGTATTGCTGGGTCAGAGGGTATGTACATTTTTATAGCCCTTTGGGCATAGTTCCAAATTGTTCTCCAGAATGGTTGCATCAGCTCACAGCTCCACCAACAATGAATTAGTGTTCCAACTCTCTCACATCTTCTCCAACATTTATCATCTTCCAGTTTTGTCATATTAGCCATTCTGATAGGTGTGATGTGGTACCTCAGAGTTGTTTTGATTTGCATCTCTCTAAGCAATAGTTATGTAGAGAATTGTTTCATATGACCATAGCTTTAATTTCTTCCTCTGACAACTGCCTGTTCATATCTTTTGACCATTTATCAACTGGAGAATGACTTGTATTCTTTGTAAATTTGACTCAGTTCTCTATATATTTTAGAAATGAGGCCTTTATCACACACATTAGTTGTAAAAATTCTTTCCCAGTTTTCTGCTTCCCTCCTAATCTTGGTTGCATTGGTTTTGTTTGTGCAAAACCTTTTCACTTTAATGTAATCAAAATTATCCAGTTTGCACTTGATAATGTTCTCTATCTCTTGTCTGGTCATAAATTTCTCCATTCTCCATAATTCTGACAAGCTATATCTTGCTCCCCTAATTTGTTTATAGAATCAGCCTTTATACCTTGATCACATACCCATTTGGACTTTATTCTTGTATATGGTATCAGGCATTGATCTAAGCCCAGTTTCTGCCATGCTATTGTCCAGTTTTCCCAGTAGTTTTTGTCAAAAAGTGAGTTCTTATCCCAGAAGCTGGGGACCTTGGGTTTATCAAACAGTAGACTGCTATAAACATTGACTACTGTGTCTTGTGTACCTAACCTATACCACTAATCTGCCCCTCTGATTTTAGCCAGTAGCAAGAGGTATTGATGACTGCTGCTTTATAATACAATTTGACATCTGGTAGGCCACATTCCCTAGTATTTTTTTATTCACTAATTCCCTTGCTATTCTGGACCTTTTGTTCTTCCAGATGAATTTTGGTATTGTTTTTTCTAGCTGTAGAAAATAATTTTCTGATAGTGTGATTGGTATGGCACTCAATAAGTAAATTAATTTAGGTAGAATTGTGATTTTTATTATATTAGCTCAACCTACCCATGAGCAACTGATCTTTTTTCACTTACTTAGATTTGACATGATTTGTGCAAAATTTGTGATGGTGTGCATGTAGTCCCTGAGTTTGTTCTGGCAGGTAGAATCCCAAATATTTTATAATGTCTACTGTAACTTTAAATGGGATTTCTCTTTCTATCTGTTGCTGTTATATGAGAGTTTTTAAGGGTTAATAGGACATAAATCAAATTACGATCTTTAAAACAAATTAGCAATTAAATTGTCCAGACCAAAGCAGAAATCCCTACTTCCAAGGAGCTCACAGTAAAATGCAGGTGACAATGTGATGCAAAAAAATGAAGTACAAACAAAGTATATTAGAGAAAATAATGGGATAACAAGATAAATGAAAGATAATCTTAGAGGGAAGGTCTTCGAATTAAGTGGGGACAGGCAAAGTTTCTTGAAGAAGTTTGTATTTTAGTTGGATGAGAAAGGAAGTCAGGAAATCCAGGAGACAGAGATGAGGAAGGAAAACAAGGGAGGACAGTCAGGAAAAAAATCTTTATCAAAAGATGGAATGCAGGGGGGTGGAGCCAAGATGGCGGAGTAGAAGGACGCACGTTTACGAGCTCCGAAACCAAAGCCCATAGAATTAATGTAAAAAGAGTCCCCCATGACTTCTGGGTGAATACAAGGTGTGCAGAAGCAGAGTGGAAGAGATTTCCGTTCCAGGGAGCCCTGAAGACCCGTCCCCAGGGTCCGGCGTGCCCCGGAAAGTGGACCCGACCCCCAGTGCTGCCCTGGCTGAGGCCCCAGAGAAGCTGATCCGAGCAGGCTTCAGAGACGGAAGCTCCAGCAGCCGGGAAAGTCCCTCCGCCCACAGAAGCTACAGGTCAGTGAGAAAGAAGGCCGGGCTGAAGGAAAGGGGAAGTGGGGCGTCTCCGTGACTCGGATCCCCTCGGGAGGAGGTGGCGGCGGGGACGGGGGCAGGAAGCGGCGGAGGCACAGGTGTGGGCGGTGGCTGAGGCGGCAGCGGCCCAAGACTCAGGAATCCCCCCAACAGCAGGCAGGATCTTCATTACGGAAGATTCCCGCATAAAACCGGACGGAGCTGAGCCTGGGAGACGGCCCTGCCCCCACCCCGCTCTATTACTGAAGGCTTCTGCTTAAAGCCTCCAAGGGAGCGGGATTTGGGAGGCGGGCCCCCCACCCGTTCCATTCCTGAAAGTCTCTGCATAAAGCCCCCGAGGGATCAGAGTCTCCGAGGCAGCCCTGGCCCCACCCCAGCACCTGAACTAAAGCTCACTGATTGACAGCCGGCAGGAGGAAAGCCCATTTAAATCTCAGAGGCCAAGCACTAGCTGGGCGGATCCAGGCGGGGGGTGGAAAGGAATCTCAGAAGTCAAGTAACTGGCTGGGAAAATGCCTAGAAAAGGGAAGAAAAATAAGACTTTAGAGAGTTTTTTCCAACAAATGCAAATGATCCCGACCTTCGGATCTGATGATGAGGACGTATCCTTGCCATCAGGGAAAGACGTGGAGGGTGGGGCCTCAGTACCCCAGACACCCCAGGGGGGTGGTGGGTGGGCTCAGGCCCTGGAACAGCTCAAAAAGGATTTTGAAAAGCAAGTTAGACAGGTGGAGGAAAAACTGGGAAGAGAAATGTCAGAGATGCAACAAAAGTATGAAAAACAGGTCAATACCTTGGTAAAGGAGACCCAAAAAAATGCTGAGGAAATTAACACCTTGAAAAATAGGCTCACCCAATTGGCAAAGGAGGTTCAAAAAGCCAATGAGGAGAAGAATGCTTTCAAAAGCAGAATTAGCCAAATGGAAAAAGAGGCTCAAAAGCTCACGGAATTTAATAGTTCTCTCAAAATTAGAAAGGAACAGATGGAGTCTAATGACTTTACGAGAAACCAAGAAATCACCAAACAAAACCAAAAGAACGAAAAAATGGAAGAGAATGTGAAATATCTCATGGGAAAAACAACTGACCTGGAAAATAGATCCAGGAGAGACAATTTAAAAATTATGGGACTACCTGAAAGTCATGATCAAAAAAAGAGCCTAGACATCATCTTCCATGAAATTATCAAGGAAAACTGCCCTGACCTTCTAGAACCAGAGGGCAAAATAAGTATTGAAAGAATCCATCGATCACCACCTGAAAGAGATCCAAAAAGAGAAACTCCTAGGAACATTGTGGCCAAATTCCAGAACTCCCAGCTCAAGGAAAAAATCTTACAAGCAGCTAGAAAGAAACAATTCCAGTACTGTGGAAATACAATCAGGATAACCCAAGATCTAGCAGCTTCTACATTAAGGGATCGAAGGGCGTGGAATAGGATATTCCAGAAGGCAAAGGAACTAGGACTCAAACCAAGAATCACCTACCCAGCTAAACTGAGTATAATACTTCAAGGGAAAATATGGTCTTTCAATGAAACAGAGGACTTTCAAGCATTCTTGATGAAAAAACCAGAGCTGAAAAGAAAATTTGACTTTCAAACACAAGAATGAGAAGAAGCATGAAAAAGTAAACAGCAAAGAGAAGTCTTAAGGGACTTACCATGAGTGAACTGTTTACATTCCTACATGGAAAGACAATATTTGTAACTTAAAACTTTTCAGTATCTGGGTAGTTGGTGGGACCACACATACACAGGTACATGCATGCACACACATACACACATGCACACACATACAGAGATAGAGAGCACAGATTGAACTGAATAGGATGGGACCATACCTTAAAAGAAATTAAGGTAAATGGTGAGAGAGAAATGTAGTGAGAGAAAAGAGGGGGAAATGGAAGGGGGGTAACTATATGTCATTTAAGAGGCAAGTAGGAGATTTTTTTAGTGGAGGGAAAAAGAGGAGAGCTGAGAAAAAAAAAAAAAACCAAGAAGTTTACCCTCATCACATTTGACTAAACGAAGGAGTGAAATGCACACTCATTTTGGTATGAAAACCTATCTTACAGTATAAGAAAGTGGGGGAGAAAGAGATATTGCAAGGGGGGGGATGATGGAAGGGAGGGCAAAGGGAGGAGGGAGCAATTTGAAGTCAACACTTGGGGAGGGACAGGATCAAAAGACAGAAGAGGAACAAGGAGGGGCAGGTTAGGAGGGATGGTAATCCAGTTAGTCTTACACAACACGACTATCAGGGAGGTCATTGGCAAAACTACACAGATATGGCCTATATTGAATTGCCTGCTGTCCCAAAGGGAATGGGTGGGGAGGGAGGGATGAGGAGAATTTGGAACTCAAAGTTTTAGGAACAACTGTTTAGTATTGTTGTTGCAACTAGGAAAGAAGACATACAGTTAAGGAGGAATAGAAAGTCATCTGGCCCTACAGGAGAAAAGAGAAGATGGAGACAAGAGAAGGGAGAGAGGACAGAAAAGAGGGCAGATTGGAGATAGGGAAAATTAGATTGCATGGGGTATTGGGGTGGGGGGAGGGGATAAAAGGGGAGAAAATTTGGAACCCAAAAATTTGTGAAAATGAATGTAAAATAAATAAATAAATAAATGAATTAAAAAAAATAAATAAAAAAAAAAAAAAGATGGAATGCATTCCAGCAACAGTGAGGAGAACTGTGTCACTGGATCACAAAAATTTGTGGTGAGAGTAGGACCAAATCTCAAAGTGGCCAGGTTGTTAAGGACTTTAAAAACCAAACAGAGGATTTTATATTTGAAATTGAAGGTAATGAGGGGTCAGTGAAATACACTGAATGAGTTATGAGCCTGGGTATCTGGAAGTATGGTGGTTTCCTCAACAGAAATAGGGAAGTTAGGAAGAGAGGATAGTTTGGAAAGGACGGTAATGATTTCAGTTTTGGAAATTCTGTGTTTAAGATGTGTAAGTCCAAGCAAAATACGATCTTTTGTAATTTTTGTTTTAGTACAGCCAAGAAATACAATGCTTCTATTTGAATGTGATTTAAGAAGGTCTTCCCCACCTGTCAATTGCCCTGCCCATTGAGGGAAGCTTGGAGTTGTTTTGCAGGAGGGTTCCAAGTACCTCTTGTTTTTCCTATTGCCCACTGGCTCTGAAAAGTGTATAAATACTCTGAGGGTGAGGTTTCACTTTGGGGCTTACTGACTGGAAGTGTTTGTTTTGTCACATGAAGACTCTGGGAAGATGCTAAGTCTCCCCAGCTTTGAAAACCCAGATGTCGGTGCTTCCCTCTCTGGTAAATGTGGTCAGACATTTGGACACGTCTGTTGATTTGTGATTGGATGTATTAACTATGATCATACAGAGGAAGCTATGTCTGTTGATATTTGATTTCCCTTTATTTTCTTTGAAGTTCAGGGTGCTAACTCCCTAGGTGAATTATATATGTGCTTGATTAAAAGTATGATATATGTGTTTCATTAAAGTGATCGTTAACCCCTCAAAAATTGCTTTTTGTTTTAAAGAAGCAGATCAAACAACTTGTGGTAGCAGGATCCCCTGTTTACATTGGAGTGTTTACTATTACAGCATACTAGTTGACCTCAAGGTGATGCCATTAGAGACTTGCCCTTGGTCCCATAAAAGGACACTTATTGTCCTGAGAGGAAGATGTAGTCAAGCTCTGGGAAACAAAGTCATCAGCAGGAGCCCCTATACATAGCATATATAAGCTTTGAGGTATCTGTTTCCCAACTCTGACTCCATTGACTATATTATAAGGGACAAATAAGGATAGAAATAGGGATAAGAACTTGGCCTGTAATTTTATTAGTATGATTGAATTTCAGTTATTTAAATGTAAAAAATCAGAAAACAGGCTTATTGATCACATAATGTTTAATATTCATGTAATAAATCATTGAAAGTAAGACCAGTATAACAGCACATAAAAACTGGAGCCAACGGTATCATTAGAGGAATAATTTCCCATTGTCCACAACTTTAAATTAGATCTTATTTTGTAGTTTGAGAGCTACAATATTTAGTACAAAGGCTTTTTAATAGAATATAGCAAAAACAATGTAAATCTAAAAATAAATTAAAAGTAATAAATACTATAACAGTACTCAGAGTTAGGGTCATTTTGTAACAGGAGTGCTCTAAAAACTTCTCCATCTTTATGGTGCATATAATGGGCAAGAAAATGATATGGTAAATTTTATATACTGGGCAATTGTTGAAAAGAAAAAAAGATTCACCTTAATGAATTAAGAATCCAAAGTAACATATTAGTGAAATAATTTTATTTATTAAAAACCTTGAATAGCAAAAAAAAGTCTTACTCTAAAACTGAACTGGCTTTGAGTCTAAGCATGGATAAATGAATTACTAAATTAAGGAACTAAAGAAAAAGCATTTCTTAAGCACTTACTGTATGCCAAGCACTGTGCTAAATGGGAAGGATACAAAAACACAATGACATTCAGTCTCTACCCCCATGGCCCTTACATTCTGGAACATTTTGGTACTGAAAATTAGAGGAAAAATGAGTGGGGTCATAGAGGAATGGGTTGGTACATACTTTTCAAAAATAATAGCAGAGGAAAAAAATGAGAAGAAACAGAGCAGGGAGAACTACTTACAATCATGCTTCTACAAGTTGTAGGGGGTGGAAGGTTGGGGTAAGGAGGTGTAGTGGATAAAACACTAGATTTTATAAAGCGAAAAGAGTTGCATTAACATCCCAGGTCTACCATTTTTTTTCTTTGTGGCCTTGGACAAGTAACACATTTTGTGGATCTCAGTTTTTTCATCTGTAAAATGAGAGAGTTTGACTAGATGATTTTGAAAGTCTCTTAGAGTTCTAAAAATCCTATGTCCTTACTCTCTTGAAAACTTCAAAGCCAAAACTTTGTTATTCTTACTTAGTATTTTATTTTTTCCCCAATTAACATATAAAAACAATTTTAACATGATTTTTTCAAATTTTGGGTTCCAAATTTTCTCCCTCCCCACCCCTCCCCCGCATTGAGAATTCAAGCAATCTGACATAGGTTATACATTGGTTATAGGTTTTATATATATATATATATATATATATATATATATATACATATATATACATACATATATGTAGTCATTCAAAACACATTTCCATGTAAGTTATGCTTTGAAAGAAAACAAAGGCAAAACAAAAACAAGAAAAATAAAGAAAAATATCTTCAATTTATGTTCAGACTCTACCAGTTCTTTCTCTGTAAATGGATAGCATCTTTCATTATAAGTCCTTCAGAATTCTCTTAGTTCACTTTATTGTTGAGAATAGCTAAGTTACTCAGAGCACATTATTATACAATATTGCTGTTACTATGCATAATGCACTCCTGGTTCTGCTCATTTTACTTTGCATTAGTTCATATAAGTCTTTCCAGCTGTTTCTGAATTCACCCTGATTTTCATTTCTTATAGGACAGTAGAATTTCATCATTTGCCACTTGTTCAGCCATTCTCCAATTGATGGACATCCCTTCAATTTCTAATTCTTTGCCACCACAAAAAGGGTGGCTATAAATATTTTTGTACATATACACCCTTTTCCTTTTCATTTTTTATCTCTTGGGGATATAGACCTAGTAGTGGTAATGCTTGGTCAAAGGGTATGCATGCTTTTATAGGTCTTTGGACATAGTTCCAAATTGCTATCCAGAATGGTAGATTCAGTATACAATTTCAACAATAGTGCATTAGTGTTTTAATTTTCCTATAGCCCTTTCAACATTTTTTATTTACCTTTTCTGTCATATTAGCAAATCTGGTTCATGTCGGCTGGTAGCTCAGAGTTATTTTAATTTGCATTTCCCTAATTGTGACTTAGAATATTATTTCATATGACTATATATAGCTTTGATTATTTCATCTAAAAACTGTCTGTTCACATCCTTTGACCATTTTTCAGTTTAGGATTGGCTCTTCTTTCTGTAAATTTGACTCCATTTTCTATACATTTAAGAAATTATGTCTTTATCAGAGAAACTTTCTGTAAAAAATGTTCTCACTTTTCACAGTAATGATTACCAACTATGCATGCCCTGCCATTTTTTTCCTCCTATTTATCCTATGCTTTCTCTCCTTTCTTCCAGTCCATTCTCAAAAAATATTTTTCTTTTGACTTCTATCCCCACCCCCACATCTGCTCTCCCTTCTATAAATCTCTTGACTTCTCTTATCCCCTTTCCCTCCTTGTTTCTTGTATGGTAAGACAGATTTCTACATTCAACTGAGTGTGTATGATATACCCTCTTTAAACCAATTTCGATAGGAGTAAGATTCATGAAACCTCCTCTCCCTTTCCCCCTCCTTCCTTCCACTGTAAAATCTCTTGGTTCTCTTTTATGTCAAATAATTTACACAACTCTACTCCTCCCTGTCTCCTTCTCCCACTGCATTCTTCTTTCTCACTGCTTAATTTTCTTTTGGATAATAATCTCATCATATTCAACTCACACTCGTTCTGTCTATGTATACTCCCAACTGGCCTAATAATGAGAACATTATTAGGAGTTACAAGCATTATTTTCCCATGGAGAAATGTAACCAGTTTAACCTCATTGAATCCCTTATGATTTCACTTTCTTGTTTACCGTTTTATGCTTCTTTTGATTCCTGTATTTGAAAGTCATATTTTCTACTAATCTCTGATTTTTTCATTGGGAATGATTGAAAGTCCTTTTTTCCTTGAATATCCATTTTTCCCCTGCAGAAGTATACTCAATTTTGGTAGGTTGATGACCCTTGGTTATAATTCTAACTCTTTTGCCCTATAAAATATATTCTAAGACCTTCAGTGCTTTAACATGGAAGCTGCTAAATCTTGTAATATCCCATCTGTGGATCCATGATACTTGAATTGCCTCTTTTTTGACTGCCTGCAATATTTTTTCCTTGACCTGGGAGCTCTGGAAGTGGGGTATAAAATTCCAGGAAATTTTCATTTGGAGATCTCTTTTAGGTGGTAACTGGTAGATTCTTTCAATTTCAACTTTACTCTCCTATTCTAAAATGTCAGGGCAATTTTCCTTGATAATAGCTTGAAAGATGATGTCTAGGCTCTTTTTGTGATCATGACTTTCAGATATTCCAATAATTCTTAAATTATCTCTCTTGGATCTATTTTCCAGGTCCATTTTTTTCCAATAAGGTATTTTACATTGTCTTCTACTTTTTCATTCTTTTGATTTTGTTTTATTGTTTTTGATAGCTAATAAAAGTCATTAATTTCAACTTATCCAATTCCAATTTTTAAGGAATTATTTTCTTCACTGAGCTTTCATACTTCCTTTTCCATTTGGCGAATTCAGCTTTTTAAGAAGTTCTTCTCTTCAGTGGACTGTGTATATATTTTTTCCATTTAGCCAATTCTGCTCTTTTCATTGGACTTTTGTGTCTCTTCTGCCATGTGGCCTATTCTGTTTTTAAAACTAGTGATTTTGGAGGGGGCGGAGCCAAGATGGCGGAGTAGAAGGACGCATGTTTACGAGCTCCAAAACCAAAGCCCATAGAATTAATGTAAAAAGAGTCCCCCATAACTTCTGGGTCAATACAAGGTGTGCAGAAACGGAGTGGAAGAGATTTCCGCGCCAGAGAGCCCTGAAGAGCCATCCCCGGGGTCCGTCACGCCCCGGAAAGCGGACCCCACCCCAGCGAGGCCTTGGCCGCAGCCACAGAGAAGCTGATCCGAGCAAGCTTCAGACACGGAAGCTCCGGCAGCCGGGAAAGTCCCTCCACCCACAGAAGCTCACTGAATTTAATAGTTCTCTCAAATTTAGAATGGAACAGATGGAGTCTAATGACTTTACGAGAAACCAAGAAATCACTAAACAAAACCAAAAGAATGAAAAAATGGAAGAGAATGTGAAATATCTCATGTGAAAAACAACTGACCTGGAAAACAGATCCAGGAGAGACAATTTAAAAATTATGGGACTACCTGAAACTCATGATCAAAAAAAGAGCCTAGACATCATTTTCCATGAAATTATCAAGGAAAACTGCCCTGACATTCTAGAACCAGAGGGCAAAATAAGTATTGAAAGAATCCATCGATCACCACCTGAAAGAGATCCAAAAAGAGAAACTCCTAGGAACATTGTGGCCAAATTCCAGAACTCCCAGGTCAAGGAGAAAATCTTGCAAGCAGCTAGAAAGAAACAATTCCAGTACTGTGGAAATACAATCAGGATAACTCAAGATCTAGCAGCTTCTACATTAAGGGATCGAAGGGCGTGGAATAGGATATTCCAGAAGGCAAAGGAACTAGGACTCAAACCAAGAATCACCTACCCAGCTAAACTGAGCATAATACTTCAAGGGAAAATATGGTCTTTCAATGAAACAGAGGACTTTCAATCATTCTTAATGAAAAGACCAGAGCTGAAAAGAAAATTGGACTTTCAAACACAAGAATGAGAAGAAGCATGAAAAAGTAAACAGCAAATAGAAGTCTTAAGGGACTTACCAGAAGTGAACTGTTTACATTCCTACATGGAAAGACAATATTTGTAACTCTTAAAACTTTTCAGTATCTGGGTAGTTGGTGGGACCACACATACACATGTACATGCATGCACACACATACACACATGCACACACATACAGATATAGAGAGCACAGACTGAACTGAATAGGATGGGACCATACCTTAAAAGAAATTAAGGTAAATGCTGAGAGAGAAATGTAGTGGGAGGAAAGAGGGGGAAATGGAAGGGGGTAACTATATGCCATTTAATAGGCAGGTAGGAGTTTTTTTTAGTGGAGGGAAAAAGAGGAGAGCTGAGAAAAAGAAAATAAGAAGTTTACCCTCATCACATTTGACTAAACGAAGGAGTGAAATGCACACTCATTTTGGTATGAAAACCTATCTTACAGTATAAGAAAGTGGGGGAGAAGGAGATATTGCAAGGGGGGGGATGATGGAAGGGAGGGCAAAGGGAGGAAGGAGCAATTTGAAGTCAACATTTGGGGAGGGACAGGATCAAAAGACGGAAGAGAAACAATGAGGGGCAGGTTAGGAGGGATGGTAATCCAGTTAGTCTTACACAACAAGACTATCAGGGAGGTCATTTGCAAAACTACACAGATATGGCCTATATTGAATTGCCTGCTGTCCCAAAAGGAATGGTGGGGAGGGAGGGATGGGGAGAATTTGGAACTCAAAGTTTTAGGAACAACCGTTTAGTATTGTTGTTGCAAGTAGGAAAGAAGACATACAGTTAATGAGGAATAGAAAGTCATCTGACCCTACAGGAGAAAATAGAAGATGGAGACAAGAGAAGGGAGGGATGACAGAAGAGAGGGCAGACTGGAGATAGGGAAAACTAGATTGCTTGGGGTATTGGGGTGGGGGGAGGGGATAAAAGGGGAGAAAATTTGGAACCCAAAAATTTGTGAAAATGAATGTAAAAAATAAAATAAATAAATAAATAAAACTGGTGTTTTTGGTCTTTTTGTGTGCCTCTTTTACCAAGCTGCTGACTCTTTTTTCATTAATTTCTTGCACCACTCTCCTCTCCCTTCCCAATTTTTTCTCTCCCACTCTTACTTGGTTTTTAAAATCCTTTTTGAGCTCTTCCATGTCCTGGTGCCAATTCATATTTTTCCTTGGGGCTTTGGATGTAGCAGTTTTGACTTTGTTGTCTTCTTCTGAGTTTTGTGTTTTGATCTTCCCTATCACCATAGTAACATTCTGTAGTCAGCATCTTTGTCTGCTGTTTGCCTATTTTCCAGGCTCTCTCTTGATTTTAATTCTATGCTAAAGTTGGGCTTTGCTTCTGGAATGGAGGGGTACCATCCCAAATTTCAGAGTTTATGCACAACTGTTTATGAAGGAAATTTTAGGGACCTGTAAGTTTTCCCTTCTTTAGAGATGGTATGATCTAGGGAAAAGTGTGTTTATTACCCTCCTGGCCTGTACTATGGTCTATGAGTACCTGCCTTTTCTGCCCTGGAACTGTGACCAGAGTCCCAACTTCCTTATGGACACAAGCTCTAACATGCTAGTGCTCCTTCTTGTCCTGGGATGAAGATCCAGGATTGCAAGCCAGATCCAAGTATGTGCAATGCAACACAGTCCTGTCCTTGGTGCCAGCAAAGGAACCCCTATAATCTTCTGACTAGTTGTCTGACCCCCTTACCATCTACAGGCTGAGAACTTCAGAAATTGCCACTGCCACCATTGCTTCAGATGCCCCTAGGTCTGTTCCTGATTTGCTGTGGCCTGGCCTGTGCTGGCACAATCTGTGCTGATGTGGCCTGAGCCAGACTGCTCTGCTCTCATGCTGGTGAAACAGATCTTTCCTACTAACCTTCTAAGTTGTCTTGTTCTGGAAAACTGTTTCATTCCATTTGTTTTTGTTGGCTATGTTGCTCTAGAACTTGCTTTGATGTATGATTTAAAGGTATTTTGAGGGATTTCAAGAAAAATTCAGGGAAGTTCCTGCCTTTTCTCGGCCATCTTGGCACCACCTCCCCAAAACACTTTTTTATTTGTTGATGCTTAAAAAAGAAATGACTATTTCTTTGACTAAGAAGAAGAAGAAATGACTAAAAGAAAAGCTATGACTTTCCAGTGACACTACCCCTCTCCCACTAACATAAGCTTTCCTTGTAACAAAGAAGTACAATTAAGCCAAACAAGTTGGCACAATGGCTCTGTTTGAATATGTATGTGTGTATGTGTGTGTCTCCTTAAGCAATTATACTCTATTACCCCTATAAATTCTTCATATTCATCATCCATAACAATGAAGTACTTGTGCATTAAATCATATGTTGAAATTTGCTCAGCCATTCTTTAGCTGATAGATGAGCATTTCATTCTAGTTCTTTGCTACTGCAAAACAAATTCCTTTAAATATGTGTTTATATTATGAAATTCAAAGTGGATAATTTTCATTACATTAAATTGAAAACTTTTTACACAAACAAAGCCAATGCAGCCATGATTAGGAGGAAAGCAGAAAATTTGAAAATAATTTTTACAACTACTGTGTGTGATAAAGGTCTCATTTCTAAAATATATAGGGAATTCAATCAAATTTACAAGAATACAAATCATTCCCCAACTGATGAATGGTAAAAGGATATGAATGGTGTTTGTTCTTTGTTTTCAAGGAAGACCATAACATCAGAGAAATGACTGGAGATGGCCCAAGATACAATGAGAGACTTTTGCCTTTTTAGGCTGGTCTTTTCAGGTACTCATTTTGAGGGAGGTAATGGCCATTGAGTGAATAGGTCTCTTTAAGAAGTAGTCAGGGAATGAGCCTTTTAATGAACAAAAGAAACTAAATCAACAGAAACTGTTGTTAATAATAATCACTCTAAGTCAGTCATTAAGTGGAGCTTGGGCAAGGACCTATTGTTGTCCAGCCCATGGGCTTCAGAGTACAGTGGGTTTAAGGTTTTGGGAATGAGAAAAAAGGAGGGAAGGAAGGAAGGAATGACATCTAGTCAGTAAACTCCAAAACCCCAAAGAAAGGGTAAAGGGAGGGAGAAGGGAGAGGATGAGTTGGGTTACCCAGCTAGCTAGGTCCCCACTCAGGCAGCTTGGTCTACTCACAGTCTGTATTCATCCTTCATTTCAAAGAAGACCATGACATCAGAGAAAGGATGATAGGACTTGACCTTGGCTTTGTTTTGAATAAGAGAGGGCTGTGCAAGGTAACCAACCTCACTTTCCTCTCCTGAGCCATCTGGGTCCAGTGACCAGAAGTTGCCAGTTAATTCAAAGAGGAAAGGTAAAGACTGAAGACAGTCAATGCAAATACATCAGAAACAAGCAATCATAGCATTACAGGATCCTTAATATGGTTGACAGGTAACCAGTTCAAACCCCTTATTTTAGAGATGATCAAATGAAAACTCAGAGAAATGATGTTGTTTGTTCTTTTTCAAAGGCCCAATGACATCAAAGGTGATGTCCTGACTTGCCCACAAAATGGATTTAAGTGAGGCAGAGCTGTACAACATCATCAATGTCACGGTCTTCCAGAGGCATTGAAGCCCTGCAGCAAGACAAAAACAAAGGAAAAACAGACATCTGCTAAGAGTCAGGTAACTACACAAGAGAAACTTTTGTGAGCAAAAAAAGAAGATATTTCTGAGCTACTATGCATCCTAATAAACACCGAAGATGGGAAGGACAGATTTCCAGGACCTGCTAGAACTACCTTCTATACATTCTTCTACCATCCAAATGCCACCTCTTCCAATACACAGAATGAGGTCAAGTATCAAGTACAGTTTCATCATCCCCATTATTCTCCCTAAGAAGGTGGTACTCAGTTTTCAAGATAAGAAAAGAGCCATGGAAGAGTTTGGTAATTTTCTTCTTCAAGAAATTTTGCCTTAAAATAAGTTATAAGTGGAACCCATGGCTCAATGCCTACTTTGCAACTCTAAAACTTATGCCACTGTCCTTTAGGCTATGGAGAACATCTCAACATTCTGTATTAGAATTAAATAGCAGTTCTGTTGAAAGGAATAGTTATTGTAAATGTAATTTCCTTAAGAGTAATATGAGAATCATATATTATAGTCATGCTGTCTAAAGAAAACAAGTAGCATCAGTAAATAGAGATTATTTAAATGTGGTTTTATTTTATAAAATTCAATAGAAGATATTGGTAATGTAAAAAGAAAACATCGATATTTTTAAAAATACACATTAAAAAAGAATAATATCAAGTTTATATAAAATATATGTATATATAACAAAAATAACCCTTTAATATTATTGAAGACAGTTGATAAATTAGTAAGAAATGGTCAGAAGGAATGTTGGTTAGGCTTAAGAAATGAAATTTTAAAATGAATTTTATAATTCACAACACAAGCAGAGTAGCTGTTATTGAAAACTGTAGAACCTTTGGTGGGCCTCATGAATAGTAATACATAAACATACTTAGGTAAGGAAATTTAGCCAATGAAATTTATAATGAATTCTTGGTATCCAGCACACACACACACACACTCACACACACACACACACACACACACACACACACACACATGCTCTTCTTTCTACTACACATGATGTGTTTTAGTTTTCACCTAATATATTCATAGATCTAGAGCTAAAAGGAATCTTAGAGACCATATAGATCAACTTTCTCATCTGGAAATTTAAACCAAATAAAGTAAAATAATTTATCTAAGTTAACATACATAGTAAACATCCAAGACAGCATTTGAACCTGCCTCTCCCTCCAGAGTCAATGATATTTTTGAACCACATGACCAGGCAAATCCATACTAAAAATATGTGTCCCTTCAATGCCATGCAATTCCTTTCCAAAAACTAAGAGTAATTCAGATTTTGAATAATTTTTCAAAATCATTATAAATTCATCTGCTATATTTTCAATGATCCAAGTTAAGAAAAAAAGTCATTTTTTAAAGCTAACTCCTTCTTACAAGGGTAAGATTTTCATAAAAGTAGAACACATGTTAGCTAGACAAGATGCTCTAATTAATCATTTAAAAACCCACTCTTTAACTGCCATGAGAAGTCATATTTTTCAAAAGTCAGATAACTGACTATATTCTATGCTCATTGAAGTTTCCAGATCTTAGTAAAGGGTGTGTGTGTGTGTGTACATACATACATACATACATACATACATACATACATACATACACACACACATATATATATTATACCCTAGAGTATATATTACATATATAAGTATATATATATATATATATATATATATACATATAGTCATATATGTATATATGTAAATACGACAGTTGCCTCACCTGAAAGGTAATAAATACGAGCTTTCCTCTTTGAAAAGGAAAAAGCATATTTCCCAAAACTACTAGGAATAAATTTCAACACTTTTATTCATTAATGAATCCAAGATATCCAGTTTGAGGGAATGATCAGTGATAATTATGTCCAGTTTTACAAACATTCCCAAAAAAGGGAACCATCCAATTATATCAGTTCCCTAAATTACTTACCTCAAAATACATTATTAGCATCTGAAATTGATTAATTTGAAGCCCACATTAATTCCAGGCCCATTTACTAAGCACCTATCTAGTATGTGTAAGTCATAACATCAGCCTCTGTGGATGCTGTAAGAAAGTCTAAACAGCTTACAGGCATTTGAAGGGATAAGACAAACATAAAAAAGTTAAATAATCATAAAACATTAACATAACCGTTTAGAGAGATATACTCTCGATTCCTCCCCATTTTACAAATAAGGAAATTGAGGTCCAGAGAGATGAAAGGAGTTGCCGGAGTTTAAACAGGTAGTAATTGGCAGAGCCAGGACTCAGATTGAGGTTGTCTGATTCCAAATACAATTTATTCCTACAACACAAAGCTAGAAAAGTGGTTAGAAAGATGTGACGAGTAGGTATCAATTGTGGAATGCCTAAAAGAGTATTTAATTGAACATTATTGTATCACAAGAAATTGAAGTAGCTCAAAAGAAATGTGAGATGCACATAGAGGTTCCAGCCCAAATGTTCAAGTGGACTATTTGTGCCTGACCTGTGGTAGAGCATTCCCAGATCCTATTGGTCTGCTCAGCCACAGTAGAATATGTTGTTACTTGACTCTAACATAATAATGTCATTTTCGTGCTCTTCAAGAATGAAGGACAATAAACAACCAACCATAAGAAATGATGATGAAGAGGGGTGGAGCCAAGGTGGTGGAGTAGAAAGATGCATATATGCTAGCGCTCCCTCCAAAGCCCATAAAATACCTCTAAAGTAAGACTCTCAACAAATTCTAGAGCAGCAGAACCCACAGAACAACAGAGTGGAGGAGATTTCCAGCCCAGGGTGACCCGAAAGGCTGATGGGAAACATATGCTGCACTGGACACAGAGCGGAGTCCAGCCCAGACTTGGCCACCTGACAGGGCTCTGGGAGGAGGATGCTAGCAGGCCTGGGGGCAAAATCCCCACTACAGTAGCAGCAGTTTGCAGATCCCTCAACCCACAGGCACCAAAGGTCATAGCTCCAGCCTCAGGCTGTGGCCCACAGAGGTCCCATGGGGGTGCTGCAGCAATTTCCACAGCAGCCTGCATCCATTGTTGGATCATAAAACTCCTGGGGGCACTGAGCAGCTGATTCTTACCTCAGCCCTGTGCAGAGGCCCTGCAGCAGCTGATCTTTATGTCACAATGAATGATGGCCCTGAGATCTGCATCTCAGCCCCCATTGTTGACTTGGCAGAATGGGAGGCAAGGTGGTTGTAAAGAGGAACCTCTGCTAAGATTCTGGGCACAAAAATTTCTGTCTACTCCCACACCAGTGTACACACATGACTGTGCCACCTTGGAGGAACTGAGATCTTAGAGATCCCCAGAGTATACCCTACTCTTGACAAAGGACCCAAAAGTCAAGTAATTGGTTGGGAAAAGGCCTAAAAAAGGGAACAAAAAGTAAGACTATAGAAGGTTACTTTTTTAGTGAACAGATATCTTCTCCCATCCTTTCAGATGAGGAAGAACAATGCTAACCATCAGGGAAAGACACAAAAGTCAAAGCTTCTGTACCCCAAACATCCAAAATAAATATTCAGTGGCCTCAGGCCATGGAAGAGCTCAAAAAAGATTGTGAAAATCAAGTAAGAGAGGTGGAGGAAAAACTGGGAAGAGAAATGAGAGAGATGCAAGAAAATTATGAAAAGCAAGTCAACGCCTTGCTAAAGGAGACCCAAAAAAATGCTGAAGAAAATAACACCTTGAAAAATAGGCTAACTCAATTGGAAAAGAGGTTCAAAAAGCCAAGGAGGAGAAGAATGCTTTAAAAAGCAGAATTAGCCAAATGGAAAAGGAAGTTCAAAAGCTCACTGAAGAAAACACTTCTTTAAAAATTAAAATGGAACAGATGGAGGCTAATGACTTTATGAGAAACCAAGAAATCATGAAACAAAACCAAAAGAATGAAAAAAAATGGAAGATAATGTGAAATATCTCATTGGAAAAACAACTGAATGGGAAAATACAACCAGGAGAGACAACTTAAAAATTATGGGACTCCCTGAAAGTCATGATCAAAAAAAAAAAAGAGCCTAGACATCATCTTTCATGAAATTGTCAAGGAAAATTGCCCTGATATTTTTGAACCAGGGGGCAAAATAAATATTGAAAGAACCCACCAATCACCTCCTGAAAGAGATCCAAAAAGAGAAACTCCTAAGAGCATTGAAGCCAAACTCCAGAGTTCCCAGGTCAAGGAGAAAATATTGCAAGCAGCAAGAAAGAAACAATTTGATTATCGTGGAAATACAATCAGGATAACACAAGGTCTAGAAGCTTCTACATTAAGGTATGGAAGGGCATGGAATATGATATTCCAGAAGTCAAAGGAACTAAGACTAAAACCAAGAATCACCTACCCAGCACAACTGAGTATAATATTTCAGGGGGGAAAAATGGTCTTTCAATGAAATAGAGGACTTTCAAGCATTTTTGATGCAAAGACCAGAGCTGAAAAGAAAATTTGACTTTCAAACACAAAAATCAAGAGAAGCATGAAAAGGTAAACATCAAAGAGAAGTCATAAGGGACTTACTAAAGTTGAACTGTTTTCATTCCTACATGAAAAGACAATGTTTGTAACTCTTAAAACTTTTTTCAGTATCTGGGTAGTTGGTGGAATTAGACACACACACACACACTCACACACACACACACAGACAGAGAGCATAGGGTGAGTTGAATAGGATGGGATCATATCTTAAAAAAATGAAATTAAGGGGTGAGAGAGAAATATATTGAGAGAAGAAAGGGAGAAATGGAATGGGGCAAAGTATCTCATAAAAAAGGCAAGTAAAAGACTTTTAAGTGGAGGGAAAAAAGGGGGGAGTTGAGAGAAAAACATGAAACTTAGTCTCATCACATTAGACTAAAGGAAGGAATAAAATACACGCTCATTTTGGTATGAAAACCTATATTACAATACAGGAAAGTGGGGGAGAAAGGGATAAGCAGGGTGGGGGGATGGAAGGGAGGGCATAAGGAGGAGGGAGCAATTAGATGTTGACACTCTTGGGGAGGGACAGGGCCACAAGAGAGAATAGAAGCAATGGGGGGCAGGATAGGATGGAGGGAAATATAGTTAGTCTTACACAACATGACTATTATGGAAGTCATTTGCAAAACTACACAGATATGGCCTATACTGAATTGCTTGCCTTCCCAATGGGATGAGTGGGGAAGGAGGGAGGAAGAGAAGTTGGAACTCATAGTTTTAGGAACAACTGTTTAGTATTGTTCTTTCATACAACCAGGAAATAAGAAATACAGGTAATGGGGTATAGAAATTTATCTTGCCCTACAGGACAAAAAAGATGGGGATAAGGGAGGGGAGGGACATTAAAGGGAGGGCAGATTGATGACAGGGGTAATTAGAATGTTCAGTGTTTGGGGGTGAGGGGAGAGGAGAAATGGGGAGAAAATTTTGAACTCAAAATTTTGTGGAAATGAATGTTGAAAACTTGAATAAATAAATTTAAAAAAAAGAAATGATAATGAAGAATTTGTAGAAGCGCGGGAACTCTTATGATACCGAGTGAAATAAGTAGAGCAAGTAAAATAATATGAATACCAAGATAACGTAAGTGGAAAGAAGAACAACAAATTACGCTGGGTAATTACAATACCTGGGCGTGGCCCTGGAGAAGAATTGAGAAGGTTCATTGCAGAGGTGGGTTACAAAGGGTGTAAAATGTTTCATATGCCATCTAATATAGTTGAAATATTTTTTAGTTTTGCTAAACTGTTTTTTTCTCTTCTTTTTTAATCTTTGTTATAAAGAAGGGGTTTTTTTTGAGGGGGATGATATTTTCATAAATTAAGTCAATATAAAAGCAAAAGATGCATGATTTCTTGTAAAGAAAATAGGACATAAGATTCATTTTCTACCAGTTGCTTTACTCGGTTTAAATTACATGAACATCTTGCTTCCCCCAGGATAAGCTCATCATGAGAATTTTCATCATCATGGAAATTGCTTTTAGCTTTGGTAGTCAATACCTCCTCCATTGCTTAGTACTCTCTGGAACTGCCCTTTCCCCCTTTTTCTACTTCCTTTTATGTATTGTATTTCCCATTAGATTGCAAATTCTTTACAATTTTAAATTCTTTTGTTTTCCAATATTTAGAACAAACCTGGTACATAACGGGCACTTAATAAATGTTTGTTGATTATGATTAATATTAAGGTAACTATACAATATTGTAATAAATAATAGATTATCAAAAAATTATATGAGTAATTATTGTTTTAAATGTTCAAAGGAAAAAGAGAGTCCTTTAGGTTAGTGTTATCATGTCAAAGGAGCCATTAAGAAGCAAGTGGATAAGAAGCAAAAAAAGATTGAGAGACACAATATCTGGGTAATTAATAATTTTATTAATAATACTATCATTTAATTAAAAGAGATCAGTCTCAAATGCCAAAGACCCTCGAGGCAGTGGGCTCAGATCTCATATGCCCTTGAAAAAGTGAATGCTCCAAAGGATGGCAATAGACTCTTATTGGTTAACAATTAATGAGAAAATAGATATTACGATGACAAGTGGTCTCATTTCAATGAGGGGGCTGAGAGAGTGACATCATGTCACTCTTAGAAAAAGAGATTCTCTCTACACCCAGATCACCCCCAGCTTTGTGCATTGTAATCAAAGAATTTATCCCATACAAACCTGAGTAGCACACAATGGGCTTCCCCAACTTAAATTCCTTGTAAGGTTGTGTGGAATTTGACCAAGACGGAGGAGAGTTAATTCAATCTCATTATCAGTAATGTCCTTCAAGACACTGAACTTTGAAATGAGAACTATAGGAAAGGGGGAAATTCTGGATCTTCCCAAATCACCAATTATTAATAATCATTTCTCTCAGTAACAAAGAGGGGTGATATTCTAACTGGCAGATGTGGGTAAACAAAAGTAGACCAAAAAATACATGACATGGTTAGATGATGGTGAAAACACTTTTGCCTCAAATTTTACCTCCAGTGTAGTTGGACATTGAGGTACATATATAAGTACTAGAAGATCAGGCTGAAAAGGTTATTGAAGCAAAACTGTGACGAGCCTTCAGCGACAAACTAGAAAATATTGATTTTATCCTATAGATAATGGAGAGTTCCTGAGGACTTTTGAACAGGAGTGTATGCCAACTCATAATAATGTTTATAAGATTAAATTGGTGTTACTATGCTAGATAGAAATTGACTAGATGAAAAGAAGTATATGATTTCGATATAAATGGTGATACCATAAGCAAATTTAGGAGGGCAAGGAATGGTTCACCTGTAATATCTATGGGGAGGAGAAGAATTCATAATCAAAAGAGATAGAGAATAATATGAAATTCAAAATGGGTAATTTTGATTACATTAAATTCACAAGGTTTTGAACAAAGCTGTGACTGACTTTAAGATCTACCCAACCTATTAATAGGCCTCAGGTGGAACCCATTAAGGGAAGCTTGATTAGCGGAAGCTTGTTTTGTAGCAAGGCCCACCCCTTTTGTCAATTGATGAGGCACTGGGTCACCTGTGCTTTGATGCCCTCTGGCTCTGAAAAGTGTATATATACTTTGAGGTGAGGTTTTGCTTTGGGGGCTTACTCTTTATAAGAAGGTTTTTGTGCTGGATGTGACTCTGGGTAACCATTAAGGAGCCATCCCCTCCACCATCAACTCCATTTCCCACCACCAGTCTCTCTGCTAAAGGTCTCATTTCCCAAATATATAGACAACTGAGTCAAATACATAAGAATATAAGCTTATAACCCTAATTGATAAATGGCTAAAGAATATGAACTGGCAGTTTTCAGATGAAGAAATCAAAGCTATCTATAGGCATATGAAAAAGTGCTCTAAATCACTTTTGATTAGAGAAATGCAAATTAAAACAACACCTATCAGATTGGCTAATGTGACAAAAAATGAAAATGATAAATATTGAAGAGGATGTGGGAAAATTAGGATGCACTTCTGGTGGAGTTGTGAGCTGATCCAATCATTCTGGAGAGCAATTTGTAACTATGCCCAAAGGGCTACAGAACTGTGCATACCCTTTGATTCAGCAATACTACTATAAGATCTGTATCCCAAAGTGGATCAAAACAAAGGGAAGTGGACCTACATGTGCAAAAATATTTATAACAGCTCTTTTCATGGTGGTGAAATATTGGAAATTAAGGAGATGCCCATCAACTGGGGAATGACTGAACAAGCTGTGGTATATGAAATAATGGAATAGTATTGTGCAATAAGAAATAATAGAATAATGAATAGGAAGATTTCAGAAAAACCTGGAAAGACTTGTACAAACTGATACAAAGTGAATCGAATAGAACCAGGAAAACACTGAACACAGTATCAGCAACACTGTGTGATAATCAACTATAAGTGACTTAGCTCTTCTCAGCAACGGAACAATCCAAGACAACAAGTACAAAGGACTTACTAAAGAAAATGCTATCTATATTCAGATAAAGAACTGATGGACTCTGAATGCAAAATCCAAGCATATTTTTTTCACTTTATTCTTTCTTGTGTTTTCTTATTTTAAATCTGTTTCTTCTTTCACAACTGGGACTAATATGGGAATTTTTTTTACATGTACATAAGTACTATAAACTATATCAAACTACCATTTTCAGAGGATGGGAGAGAAGGGATGGGGGAGAAAATTTAGAATTCAAAATTTCTTAAAATGAGTACTAAAAATTTCATTGACATGTAACTAGGGAAAAAATAAAATGCTCTATTAAAAAGATATAGCAGGAGTCAACGTCTCACATTAAGAGTATAGGAAAGTAACATATAACAAAAATATATTTAAGTGCTCATAACCAGAAGGCAGTTGTAAGTGTAGGACTAGAACTTGGATTTGAGATTTTGAAGTCATATGCAGAGATAAAATAATGGAGACCATGATGGTAATTGGGATTTTCAAAAATAGCAACAAAGAAGACAATAGTCTTAACTTTGGAGAATAACTACATTGATGAAGGGATGAAAAAGAGAAAGAAAAAGAGATAGAGAAGGGAAGTCAGAAAACTAAGATAATGTAGCATTACAGAACACAGGAGGAGGCAATTTCAAGAAAGTAGACAACAGTGTTCAATGCTACCGAGAGGTAGAAACAAGAATGAAGCTGCTTGGAGAGAATCAATCACTGAATTGGGAGTGAAAATGGCTTTGGCTGTTTTGAAGAATGCATTTTCAGTAGATCTGAGAGGGGACAAAAAGCTAGCAATTAATTAGGTAATTAGTGGTGAAGAAATGGGTTAAAGAAATTTGATGGTGCAAAAAAAGGAAGAAATGAGATATTGATAAGGAGCCAGCAAAAAAGAAAAATTGTTTAAAGATTCTGAGGAAATAAAGCAACTAAGAGATTTAAGATCTTGGGGGATCTAGGGCACAGGAACACACTTTTCCCTTTGATACAGGAGAGAAACCTGGAATCTATAATGGGGAAGGGGATAGCCTTGCTATGCAATGATCATATTACATCTAGATTTATTATGCTTGGTTCTGAACACCTTTTTAGGAAGAATATTTATAAGTTAGAATGGATGACTAAATACTAAGGAGTCAAGAAACTATACTATGTAAAGCACTGACAGCAACAACTGCAACCGTTAACATTCATGTAGCATTTACTACGTTCTAGACACGTTAAGTTTATAATATCCAATCCCCACAACAATACTGAAGTTAGGGACTCCTATTATCTCCATTATACAGATGGAGAAGCTGAGACAAACGAAGGCTAAGTGACTTGTCCAGGATCAAACAGCTGTAAGTGTCAGGCTGGATTTGAATTCATCTTCCTGACTCCAGATCCCATGTTCTATCTCCTACCACCCAGTAGTCCCATATCCATTAAAGGAACCAATAATTGGCTGCAAGAAAACAGGAAAGATAAGTATTTGAAGGGTTGTTATATTAAATATAGATTAGAATCGTTATGCTTGGTCCCAGATGGCAGAAGAAACGGGAGTGGAATATATAAAAAGGCAGATTTCATCTGAATTTTAGGGGAAATAACATTAAAATTAGAGCTCCCTAAACTGATAATGAGTTGTCTTGGAAAGTAGTGTATTTTGCAGCACTGGAGGCAAAATGGAGGTTGGATAAACACTTGTCAACCAAAGTATGGGTGGGGTTTAATGACTTTGGAAATTCTTTCCACATCTGATGCACTATTATTTTATAAAAAGTAGTATGAAGTAAGAGGCTAAAGTATTAGAAAAACCTGGATGATGATCTGGCCTCAGACACTTAATATCCGTGTGACCCTGAGCAAGTTATTCGACATCTTTTTGCCTCAGTTTTCTCAATTGTAAAATAGGGATGATAATAACCCCTACCTGGCAGGGTTGTTATGAAGACCAAATAGGAAAATATTTGTAAAATTTTAACAGCACAGAGTAGGCATTGTATAAACGATAGTTACTGTGATCATGAAGATGATGACTTAAGGAAGATGAAACGAGAAGTTATTTATTGCCAAAGGTCTCCATTTTTCAGTAAAATAAGGAGTTAAAGAGATAAGCTCACAAAAAAAGAATGATAGGAAAAGATGGAGAGTTTTAGGAAGGTAAAGAAGGTGTACAGGTGCTGGCTTGGTATAGGCAGTCAATGACTGATAATATGGCTGTCTTCTTTTAGCTTGACCCCCACCCTTCATTTATTCATGTTCAACATCCATTCCATAAACAGTAATTTAGCACATGTTACAGGCAATAACTGCTCATCAGTGGTAATGACACAAAGATCAATAAAATACTATCTCAGCATTAAAAGCAAGCTTATATTGTAGTAGGGGGTGATACAATCTATCAGTACTTGGATGCTATTTGATTGATCACATTGGTGGCAGACCCCAAAGGATTCAGAAGAATGATCCATTTTCTTTTCAAAATTTATTTTATTTTAATTTATGGAGTAAAATGAGCATTCCCATCACATAGATTAATAAAAAAAGTACATGAAACTGCAAATCTATTATGTGTAACTTGCTATTTCTTTTAAATATATAATAGTTATCATGTAAAATTCTGTTTTATCTTTTTTTCTGCCCTATTCCTCTCCCTATTTTCTACGTTTTAACCTGACTGGGGTGCTGACTTCTTGCACTTGTAAGAACTCTGAGCCCACACAACTGCAGAAGATTTGTGCTGTAGCTAATAGAGGACCAAGCAGATCACCAAGAGCCAAGACCTCTAGAACGAGTCACTCAGAAGGAAAGGGAAATCTCAGTGGGAAGTCACAGATCACCACAGACATCACTAGACCATTCATCTGATTTCTGATCCTCCTGTTATCTGTTTCTGCCCAAATCCCTTCCTGGCTCACCTCTACAAGTGTAGATAGACAAGTGCAACTTCTGGGATACTCCCCAGGAAACACAAACACAACCTGGGACATTCTCTGGGGATGCCCTCTCAATCCTAGGGCAATTTATACAAAAGAGAGTAAACTGAGGAACATCCAGGAACCACTGCATTCATATTGGTTTTTGTGCATCTAAAGCCCCTTCTATTTCTTTCTTAGCTTATAGTACATTGCACTCTATCACTGGAGAATGATATTGGCCAATTTAAATAACAACAGAAGTTTGACAGTGTCTCACAAGGCACTTGAATCTCAGAGCCAGAGCTTAACAACTTACTCTATGAGGCACAAAAATTCTATGTGCCTTACCCAAGGTCAGGAGTTTTGGTCACTTGCCCAGGCTGGTGGGTCTCATCAGTGACTAAAAGGGAACAGGGGTCTATTGTGACATCCCTCTGCTCTGTTTATCATGACAAATGTGGTCATTTAGGGAAATTCTTTCCTTAGTAAAGCCAAACTAATACAGACCAGTGGTCTATAATTTGAGCTGCCTTCCAGACTGGTGTCTGAGACAAAGCTAAACCAAAAAACTGACATTCATTGGAAGACAATGGTGAGGTGAATAACCACGACTGGAAAGAGGTAGGAAATAGCTGATGCTGGGACCGGGTTTGGGAATTAACAAGGGATTCATAAAAGCATTGCTATGCAACAGGAAGGACCCGTAAGAAATCATGGGCCAAGATAGCATGGTTCTGTGATTTCTCCAGCAATGCTCTGCAGGAAGAAACCAAACAGTGAGGCTAATTTAGGGCTGTTGGAACAGTGGCTTAGCTGAAGGTTAAAGAAGATTCTGGAGGAACTTCAGGTGTTAAGGTTGCTTCAAAGTGATGGAACATGGGGTCTGTACTGAGAAGGAAGTCAAGGGTAATTAGAAGGGTACTAATAGATTGAGGGATTAGGGTCAAGTCATTAAATGTTCCAGGGAGGGCAAAGAGCTGACTTGATAGGAGTGGAGAGAATGCATAAAACACAGATTAGTTTAGTAGTAACATTGAAATGCCAAATATTTGCTGGACCATTCTTTATTGCGCAACAAATAGAATCACTGCTGAGCCCAGGGGGCTGGCCATGGCACCCTCTCCCTCTGCACTAATATTTCCCCTCAGTGGACCCAAGCACATAGTGACTGGGCTTAGATATCAGGTAAAAAATAAAATAAAGTTTGACTGGGATGATTCTATATTACAAGGTCAGTGATGCCTTTGTCATTACCTCTGAGACCTTCCCTCCTCTCATGGGGGTGCTTGGAAGAGTGAGTGATCATGGGAGCCTAGTAATCTGCATTCACTTTTCTTCTCATACTATAGGCTATTTATAAAACGCTGACAACAGGTATGCAAGGATACCTTAGTGACAATAGATCAAGCAATTTAAATCTGACAAGACTAACCCAAAATGTCTTGGGTCAACTTTCAGTTGACATTCAGAAATCCATTTTATTTCTCAGTTCTTATGCCTGGATGATGAATCCCCCTTGAGTTCTATTTCATCAAACAGAAAAGAAGCAGTTTCATATAACCATTGTAAGTTCTAGAGATCTTTATCCCATTTCCCAACTGAACTGATGAGTTAGATAGCCACAGTAAGTCTAACATCTTCCTCTTAGAATTCTAGGGGTAACCTAAAGGATTAGGAGTGCCTTTGTAATGCTATCAGTTCAATCTCCCATTCTGGTGTGTTCCCCACAATATATAAATAATCAATTATAGTTAGTATATCCCCTATATCATTGATTAGCCCAGTGATTAACACACCCATGTACCTACCATAATGAATTAGTATCAGTTAATTTTTACAAAGAGTGTTTTTTTTAACAAGAAGATATAGCAACTACAGAACAAATGCATTCCTCACCATCACCACTACCAACTATGGGTACGCTGTCCTTAACACTACTTGGTCTTTGATGAGAATGAAATCAAACTTAAAGAGGTTGCTACGTAGTATTTATTTCAAAAATTTTACTTCTAAATGCAGAATAGCTGATGCCACTCTCTTGCTTTCAGGTAGGACATATGCCTTATCTAAACAATGGTTAGACACCCCCCCCAGATTTCTTGAGGCTCTCTTTCCTGGACTTTTCAAAACGTGACAAGGTCATCCCCTAAGAAGAAAGGTCATCCCAGAAGAAAGCTGACCAGATATCCATGTGAGTCCCCTGCACATGCTGGGCTTCCTTTGACCAGCCCTCTAATACATTGAAATTAGACTGGCTTTTTAAATCTTCCTTTGTAAACCTTAAATCCAAAAAGATATCTAGGTAGCTCAATGAATAGATCTCTGGGCCAGAAGTCTGGAAGACCTGTGTGACACTGAACAAGTCATCTAAGCTTTGGAAGCAGCTAGGCGACTCAGTAAATAGACCACTGTCAGGAAGACTAGAAAATTACTTAATCTCTATTTGCATTAATATACTGGAGAATAAAACAGAAAAGCATTCCAGAATCTTTGTCAAGAAAACATGGAAGGCATTGGCATGCTACTGTCTACAGGGTCACAAAGTTAGACACGAATGAGTGACTCAACAATAAAGAGTCCTAGAAATATTTTGCTAGCCACTTATGCATAATAAATGCAGGGGTAAAGTAACAATCTTGCCTTTTGGACTAAATTTTGTCTCTGTGACTCCCTAACCCCCCAAAACACACACATCCACAGACATACATTTATATGAGACCATAGAAGAGATTGGAGCCTAAGAAACTGAAGGACCTTCTATCGCCAAGAGACCTGGCAGATTGTAAAAGCCATAATGGCATATGTTTGATTAAATATAATGTAGTCACTAAAGAGCAAAGCAGAACAGTGTTTTTTTTTAATTGCCACCACAAATAAGGGCCAGGTTTCCAAAGAAGAGATATGCCCTAATGGTGAGGCAGTTCAACTAAAAAAATAAAGAAATAAATTGAGCCTGAGATTAAGGCCCTGTTGTCTGTTGCACAAAACAAAACAAACCAAAAACAAAAATAAACCTGCTTGCTGGAGAAGAAATGCCTAGTCTACTCAAGATTCTGAGAAAAAGGAGTCTGCCTCCTGGGGGATTGAGAGGGAAGCTGAACGTTTTATTTTCCTCCAATTGCTAGTCTGAACATATTAAAGATGGCTGCTTTTCTGAAAGAACTATAGAAAATCTCTGGGTTTTAAACTAAAAGATCATAGCAGATCCCAGTCTTTCCACAAGGAAGAGTCTACACTGTAGTCAAGGATACATCCATTATCTCAGTTTTCTAAACCATACTAAACACAACCATCAAAGTAATATTCGTAAAGCACAGATGTAGCCATGCTACTCCCATGTTTCAAAACCCAATATTCCCCCACTATCTTCTTATTACAAAAAAGACAGTCATAGATAGCAAGCAAATATATTTAGTAAACAAAGCTATTTAAATCAATTTCAGCCCTCCCTCACTCAAGAAACAAAAGTCAAGTGCAAGTCATGTCACTGCTTCTCTGATGGCATGGTCTTCTTCAGCAACGAAGGACGAACACACACAAATCAATTTAGGTGACAGAAGGCATTAGAGTGTTGTAGCCCAGGAGCAAGATGAAATCTTTATTCAGCTTGGAAGAGAATGATCTCACCCTAGTTCTCTGCTTGGGATAATCTCCTCCTAATACTCCCTTTAGTATTTAGCAGTCCCTGGGGTGCAGGCAATGGGAATGATGGGGATATACTGCAGTGCCAGAACTTCACATACCTATAGCTCTGGGATCACCCATTTACCATCATCTTTTTCCTTCCCTGCTCCCCTCCCTAAAGAATGTCTCAGCAAATCCAGTCAAATCTCCCTACACCTAACCATTAGCACAGTACTCAGAAGTGTCCCAGTCAATCACCAATGTCTCATGAAGCTTTCTTTGAGAACACTGCAGGTTGCTTGTTTAGGGGGTTACATAGGGTTAACCATCCCTAATGCTCAGTACAAGGCTTATTGTACAGTAATTGCTTTTAATCTGCTCAGTCACTCCAATGCTTCTTTTGTTTACATTGTTTTCAGCATTGGTGACCTACTGGTTTTTATATGCTGCAAAGTAAGGAACAGCATAACATAATAGATAAATAGTCAGATTTAGAATCAGAAAGACCTGATTTCAAGGTCAGTTCTTGGCATCTACTGACTGCTTCAATTTCAGTAACTCACAACCACTCATTGTCCAAGGTTCTAGCATCTAAGTTCCAGAGAAGCTGGTGATGTGCATTCATATTAGAGGTTCCTTACTGAGAATTCCAAATACCAACTACACTAAAAATCTGGCTTTAAAAAAAGGATAACAAGTAAATTGCAGCTACCTGGTTTATGACTAGAATATATTTACTTATTCCCCCCCCAAAAAAAAACTAGATTCAAACACTTCTCAATCTTTTCCCCTCTTCTTATAGTTATTTTGGTAATATAACAAGACTGTATTAATCTAGCATTGTTAGAGACTGAGCTTTTCCCAAAAAATTAATTGTCTGGAATAACTTGTTTATTCCTATGATAACCAATTTGTAAGAGGGATGAAATATTTTGAAGATAATTAAGCTACAATAAAATACATGACATAATTCACAATCTTCTTTTCACAAGCACTATTATACAACAACTTCATGACAGGAAGCAAGATATTTTATTTGCTTTTGTATCTCCCCAAATTAGCATAATGAAGCTTAAAATCTGTTGTTGAATTATCTTGAATGTGATTGAAACATTTCATCATTTAAAATGTTTGTTTTTGCTGCGTGCTATTAGATATACAGCAAAGCTGCTTAGAAGTTCTTGAAATGTGTTACAGTCTTCACTAAGTTATTCTATATTAATAAATTTTAAAACTCTCATGTCTATTTTTTATACTTTTCTGTCTTCTACCTCATTGTCAGGAATGTCAGCTGCCATTTCTTGCTATTGCCAATGCACCTTCCTCTCTCTCTATCTTTCCTCAATTGTCAGTGTTGGATTCTATGATGTACATATAAATAATATGTGAATATTATTTATGTATAATATATGTCTATAAATAAATAAAATCTATTTCATAGAAGAAATTTAGCAATACCTTTTTTCATAATTTTGTGAAATATATATGATTAATTTTACTTTGAAAGTTTAATAGAATTTACTTGTAAATCTATCTGGCCTTGGACATTTTTTTTCCTTTCAAAGTTTACGTCTCTTAATAATTCTTTTTCTGGAATTGGATTATTTCAATTCCCTACTCAGTACTGTGTTAATCCAAGTTTTGTACTTTTCTGAATAGTTCAATTTTATCAGTTTACATGGAATACAATTGGGTATGAGTTTTGAAGTTTCTCCCTTAGCTCATCTTCATTTATTTGTGATTCTTCTGTTTAAATTTTGGATGTTCACAATTTGGTTGTCCTTTCTATTATAACATGACTATTATGGAAGTGTTTTGCATAACTACACATGTATAACCTATACTGAATGGCTTGCCTTCTCAAAGAAGGAAGGTGGAGAGGGAAGAAAGAACAAAACTTGAGACTCAAAATTTTAAAAACAAATGTTAAAAATTATTTTTACATGCAACTGAGAAATAAGATATATAGGCAATAGGGTATAGATATCTATATTTCCCCACAAGAAAGTAAGGGAGAAGGAGATAAAGGTGGGATGATAGAAGGAGGGCAGACTGGGGAAAGGGGTAGTGAGAATTCATGCCACATGGGGTAGGAGGAGGGGAGATATGGAAAAAATATCTGGAACTCAAGATCTTGTAGAAATGAATGTTGAAAATGAAAAATAAATAAAATTAAAAATTAAAACTAAAAATAAATTAAAGAGAAAAAACTTAGAGACTAAAGAATCCAAGGAATTGACATTTCAAAGAATAAATCATATGAGTAATAACTTCATTAAAGGAAATGAAGATAATGAGAAAATATACCATGACTTTTAGGATGCAGCCAATTAAGCTGGTGGGAAAAAAAACAATATCTCAAATATTCTCATTAACAAAAGGAAGAACAAATAAATTAATTGGGCACACAATTAAAGAAACAAAAAAGCAACAAATATAAAAAAGACTACCAAAGAAAAATTTAAAGTTTAAAAATTAGAGAAGAGATTAAAAAATTGAAAGTCTCCCAATACCTTTTATCTGATAAACTGGGAAGTATTATGTTTGAAAAATGAATAGATGAAACAGTGTTTGCTTCTGACTTCCCCTTCCCCAATAAACTCTCCTTTCTATCACCCCCAATATCCCCTTCCCCCTTACTTTCCTGTAGGAAATTGAGTATGCTATTCCCTCCTTAAACCAAATGCAATGAGACTAAGATTCACTCATTCCCTCTCACATCCCCGCTCTTCGCTCCATTGTGAAACCTTTTTCTTGCCTCCTTTATGTGAGATAATTTACCCCATTCTATCTTTCCCTTTCTCCTCCCAATATATTCCTCTCTCACCCATCAATTTTATTTTTTATATCATTCCTTCATATTCAACTCACCCTGTGACATCTATCATCTAATTGATTGATAGATAGATAGACAGATCCTCCAAATACCCTAATACTGAAACAGGCATTATGAGTTATAAATATCATCTTTCCATGTTGAAATGTAAACAGTTCAACTTTAATAAAAGCTTTATGGCTTCTCTTTCCAGTTTACCTTTTCATGCTTCCCTTCATTCTTGTATCTGAAAGTCAAATTTTCTTCTCAATTCTGGTCTTTTCATCAAGAGTGCTTGAAAGTCTTGACTTCCATTTCATTGAAATTCCACTTTTTTCTCCTGAAGGATTATACTCAGTTTTGCTGAATAGGTGATTCTTGGTTTCAATCCTAGCTCCTTTGACCTCTGGAATATCATATTCCAAGCCCTTCAGTCTGTTAATGTAGAAGCTGCTAGATTTTGTGTAATCCTGATTGTGTTCATTTTCTTTTGTTTTCTGGCTGCTTGCAATATTTTCTCTTGGACCTGGGAACCCTGGAACTGGGCTACAATATCCCTAGGAGTTTTCTTTTGAGATCCATTTTAGGAGGCAATTGGGGTTCTTTCAAAATATATTTTACCCTCTGGTTACAGAATAGTAGGACAGTTTTCCTTGATAATTTCGTGAAAGATGTCTATTTTTTTTATTAGGGCTTTCAGGCAGTCCAATAATGTTTAAATTATCTCTCCTGGATCTATTTTCCAGGTCAGTTGTTTTTTTTCCAAAGAGATACTTCACATTGCCTTCTATTTTTTCACTCATTTGACTTTGTTTTATAATTTTTTTGATTTCTCATAAAGTCATTAGTTTTCATTTGCTCCATTATGATTTTGAAGGAATTATTTTCTTCAGTGAGCTTTTGGACCTCTTTTTCCATTTGGCATAGTCTATAATACTTTCTTCAGCATTTTGTGGGGTTTCCTTTAGCAAGGTATTAACTTGTTCTTCATGATTTTCTTTCATCACTCTCATTTCTCTTCCCAATTTTTCCTCTCCTTTTCTGACTTGATTTTCTAAATCCTTTTTGAGCCCTTCCATGGCCTAAGACCAATTCATATTTTTTCTTGGAGTCTTTGGATGCAGAAGCTTTGGCTTTGTTGTCTTCTTCTGGTTGTATGTTTTGATTTTTCTCCTCCAATGAGGTAAGAAAATATTTCTTCACCATGAAAGTAAGAATCTATAGTCTGTTTCTTTTTCCTCTTTGCTCATTTTTCCAGGTAATTACTTGACTTTTGAGCTCTGTTAAGTGTAGGGCTAGGGGCAACAAGGTGGCGCAGGGAATAAAGCACCAGTGCAGAAGTCAGGAGGATCTGAGTTCAAATCTCACTTCAGACACTTGACACTCACTAGCTGTGTGACCTTGAGCAAGTCACTTAACCCCAATTGCCTCATCCTGGGTCATCTCCATTCATCCTGATGAATATCTGGTCACTGGATTCAGATGGCTCTGGAGGAGAAGTGAGGCTGGTGACCTGCATAGCCCTCCCTTACTCAAAACAAAGTCAAGCGCAAGTCATGTCATCATTTTTCTGATGGCATGGTCTTTTTCAGCAACAGAGGATGAACACATACAAGCGTAGGGCTCCAAAAGCAGCTTCTGTTTCAGCAGTAGCTGTCTCCACCATGGGTTGATGCCTGGGCACACTCCTCTCTCCACCAGGTGAAAGACCCTTCCCACTGACCTTCAAAGTTGTCTTTGGCATTTGTGGGTTGAGAAGTCTAGAAACTACAGCAGCCACCAATGATTCAGTTACCTAAGGCTTGCTCCAGCTCTGTCTGTGCTAGGGTGGCTCATGCCACACTGCACTCTGCTCCCAACCTGGTATGACGGACCCTTCTTGTTGATTTTCCAGATTGTCCTGGGCTGGAATTTTGCTTCAGTCTGTACTTTTGTGGCTTTTGATGCTCTAGAATTTATTTAGTAATTTTGCACAGGTTTTTTGAAGGGTTTGTGGGCAGAGCTCTAAGAAGTCTCTGATTCTATGTCTCTATCTTGACTCTGCCCCGCTTCCAGTCCATTTATTAGGTGTTATATTCTTCAGTATTTGGGGAGGGGGGTCTCCTTTAGCAAGCATTTTCTCATGATTTTCTTGTATCACTCTCATTTCTTTTCCCAATTTTTCCTCTACTTCTTTTATTTCATTTTCAAAATCCTTTTCGAGCTCTTCCATGTCCTGTGACAAGTTCATATTCTTCTTGGAGGCTTTTTACGTAAGTGTTTTGACTTTGTTGTCTTCTTCTGGTTATACATTGGGGTCTTCTTTGTCACCAGTATATGATTCTATGGTTTGAGGGTTTTGTTTTTGTTTTTCATTTTTTTTTTTTAATGCTGCTTGCCATGTTCCCAGTCAGATACAGACCTTCTTCTCAAGTTAGGATTCTGCCTCCATGGGAAGTGGAGGTAGAGGTGGATATACTCTTCCAGGCTTCAGAAATTTTTATCAGCTGCTCAATAACCCACCATCTGTGGGCCCAGAGCTCTTGAAGCCACTGCTACTGCTGTCCAGCACTTTGTCCTCCATTCCAGGGCTGGGGCCAGACCCCAAGCAAACCAGGTCCCACAGAATTTTCCCACTGACCTATGCTGTCTTTGATGTTTCTTGACTGAGAAGTCTGGAAACTGTCACAGCTGCCAGTGATTCAGTCCCCTGAGGTCTGCTCTAACCCTGTCTGTGCTGGCATGGTCCAGACTCTGTTCCACTCTGCTCTCAGTCCAGTGCAATAATTGCTTCCTTTCTACCTGCTAGATTGTCTTGGGCTGGGGATTTTTTTTCACTCTCTCATTTTGTGGGCTCTGTAGCTATGGAATTTGTTTAAAGTCATTTTTTGCAGGTATTTAGAGAGGTTTGGGGGGAGAGCTCAAGGCAGTCCCTGCTTTTGTTTTTTACTCTGCCATCTTGACTCTGTCCCTCTATTTAAGTTTCAACCCTTACTTGTGCTGTCCTTTATTATTCATAATTTGTTCCTCAACTCTACCAACCCTCTTTTTAAATATATTTTATTTATTTATCTCCTGATTACATGTAAGAAAAAGTTTTAACACTCTTTTTCTAATTTTTGGGTTCTAAATTTTCTATCTCCACACTACGTCTCTTCCTCCTTGACCAGACAAGTAATTTGATATGTGATACATGTAAAGTCATGTGAAACAAATTTGTATATTAGCCATGTTAAAAAAGGAAACAGACAAAAAAAGAAAAATTTTTTTTTGAAGTATGCTTGAAGCTGCATTCAGAAGTCATCAGTTCTATCTCTGGAGTTCGATAGCATTTTCATCATGGATTTTTGGAAATTTTTTGGATCATTGTCCTCATCAGAGCTAAGTCTCTCAGTGTTGAATATCCTTACAATATTACCATTTAATGTTTTCCTGGTTTGGCTCATGTCACTTTACATCAGTTCCAACAAATCTTCCTATGTTTTCCTGAAACCATCCTGCCTAGTCATTTCTTATAGCACAACAGCATTTCATCATAGTCATACAGCACAACTTGTTCAGCCAATCTCCAATTTATTAGCATCCTCTTGATTTCCAATTCTTTGCCACCACAAAAAGAGCTGGTATACATATTTTTGTACATATAGGTCATTTTCCCTTTTTTTGATGTCTTTGAGATATAGACCGAATAGTGGTATTGCTGAGCCAAAGGACAGGCATAGTTTTTTTGTTTTGTTTTGTTTTGTTTCTTTTAATTCTCAAGGTATAGTTCCAAATTGTTCTCCAGAATGGTTAGAGAGTTTACAACTCCACCAATAGTGTATTGGTGTCAAAATTTTTCCACATTCCCTCCAGAATTTGTTGTTTTCCTTATCTGTAATGTTAGTCTATCTGATAGCTGTAAGGTGGTACCCTAGAGTTGTTTTCATTTGCATTTATCTAGTCTATGGTGATTTAAAGCATTTGTTTCATGTAACTATAGATAGCCTTGATTTCTTCTATTAAAAAATTGGCTATTCATTTCCTTTGGTGGGGAATGGCTCTTATTTTTATAAATTTGGCTCAGTTCCCTTTATATTTAAGAAATTAGGTGCTTATCAGACAAACTTACTATAAAAAAATTGTTCCCGAGTTTCCAGTTTTCTTTCTAATTTTGGATGCATTAGTTTTGTTTGGGCTAAATTTGTTGAGTTTTTTTGTTAATTTCATGCAATCAGATTTATTCCTTTTTACTATGCATGAGCCTCTCTATCTCTTGCTTTATCATAAACTTTTTATCTATAGATTTAATGGATACATTTTCCATGCTCTCCTATATCATCATTAATATCTAACTCATTATCCATTTTTTACCTTAGCTTGATATATGGCTTGAGATGTTGATCTATACCTAGCTTTGGCCAAACTGCTTTCAATTTTTCTGAATATTTTTTTCAAATGAAGTTACAAAACCAACAAAGAGTTGGAGACATTTTTGCAGCCCAAGACAACTTAAATAGTCAAAAGGAGACGTCTGTGACTCTGCAGTGGTGGCCAGACCATAGCTATAAACATCAACTGTGCACCTTGGAGGCAGTGACAGAAAAGAAGAGAAGACAAGGAAAGCTGGCAACTGAATAGAAGAAGATTAGAGGAGACCCCTGTACTTTCACAGGACACTACTGGGCAAGTGAAACAGCACTGTGAAAAATTCTTAAGCTTGGGAAGGTAACCCAACACCCACACCCCAAGAACAGAGAAAATAAAGTTCAAGCCAAGAAACAGGCTGAAACAAATTGAGCAAAAAACAACCAAAGAACATAAAATGTTATTACAATGACAAGGAAGATCAAGACAAACTCAGAAGACAACACCCAAACAGCTACAAGCAAATCCTTAAAGACAAAAGGTATAAATTGGACCCAAGTCCAACAAGAATTTTGGAAGAATTATTTTTTTTTAAATCATAGTAGTAGAAAAGAAATTTGGAAAAGAAATGAGAACAATGCAAAAAAAATGAAAAGAAAATTAGCTTGGTAAAAGAGATACAAACAAATACTGAACTCCTAAGAACTTTATCATTTTTAAGGCATATAGAAAAACCCTATATAAACAGAAGGCATAGGAGTAAGTTTATTATGTTGGAATGATACCCAAAAAATGAATGGGCAAGAAAAAGGGATGCCATGATGGAAAGAGGAAGGGAGAGGAAAAGAGGGAAAGTTAGAACAGGCAGGCAAGGAAAAGCTTTTATGACAAGAATGTAAATACGGGTGATGTTGGCAGGTAATGCTGGAACCTCACTCTATATCTGAATTATTTCAAAGAAAAAATAAACACACAAACACACACACATATAATATTCACACACATACACACTCAATTGGGTTTAGAAATCTGTCTGACTCAACAGGGATTCAGAGGAGAAGGAGATGAGAGGAAGGAGTAACGGGTGATAAAGTGGAAAGCAGATTAAAGGAAGCAGTGGACAAAAGTCCAACAGACAAACTCAGAGACTGTAAAAACAGAATTAGAAGACACTTTTTGCACAAATAAAGACAAATCTAAACAATTGATTGTTCATTGGCAGAAAAACCCATTTTTAAATGACAAGTCTACCTAAATTAATTTACTTATTTAGAGCCATACTAATAAAACTAACAAAGATTTATTTGATAGACCTCGTAAGAAATAATAAAATTCATATGGAAAAGAAAAGGGTCAAGAATATCAAGGGAATGAATAAAAAATAATTTGAAGGAAGACTTATCAGTACCAGATTTCAGATAGGTATAAAATACACAGTAGTAAATTACCATAGAAATCTATTGTATGATAAACCCAAAGATCCAACCTTTGGGGCAAGAACTCACCATTTGACAAAAACTGCTAACAAAACTAAAAGCAGTTTGGCAGAAACTAGGCACAGACCAACATCTCACACTGCATACCAAGATAAGACCAGAATTGGTGTATAATTTGGAAATAAAGTTTGACATCATAAGCAAATCAGGGGCACATGGAAAATTAAACCTGTCAGTCATATCTGTGAATAAGGGAAGAGTTTATGATTACACAAGAATTAGCAAGCATCATAGGAGACAGATAATGTTGGTGACATAAAATTTAAAACAAACAAACTCAATGCAGCCAGGATCAGAAAGAAAATTTAAAAAAACTGGGTGAAACTGTTATATCAAATTTCTTCAACAGAGGCCTCGTTTCTCAAATATATAGGGAAGCAAAACAAATTTACAAAAGTAGAGACATTTTTCCATTGATAAATCATCAAAGGATATGAATAGTTTTTCAGAAGAAGAAATCAAAGGTATCAATAGTCACTCTAAAACTGCTTCAAATCACTACTGATTAGAGAAATTCAAATTAAAACAACTATGGGATGCCACCTTACACCCATCATATTGACTAGCATGATATAAATGATAACTGCCAGAAGGTGGGGAGAAAAGGTGTACTAATGCGCTGTTGGTGAAATTGTGAACTGGTCTAATCATTCTGGAAAGCAATTTAGAACTATACCCAAAGGTCTATAAAACTGTCCCTATCTTTTGACCCAGAAATGCTAATACAGCTGTATACCAAAGAGATCAAAGAAAAGGGGAAAGGACCTATATACACAAAAACATTTATAGCAGCTTTTCATGGTGGCAGAGAACTGGATACTTAAAGGATGCTTATCAATTGGAGAATAGCTGAACAAGTTGTATTATATAATGGTGATGGAATGCAATAATGTTAATAAGAAATAACAAGCAGGATGGTTTCATAAACCCTGGAAGGACTTATATGAACTAATGCAAAGTTAAGTGAGCATAACCAGGAAAATGTTATACACAGTAAAAGTAATATTGTAACGGTGATCACCTATGAGAGACTTAGCTACTCTGATCAATACAATGATCCAAGACAATTCCAAAGGATTCATGATGAAAAATGCTATCCTCCTCCAGAGAGAGAGAGAGAGGGAGAGGGAGAGGGAGACAGAGAGGGAGACAGCGACAGAGAGAGACAGAGAGACAGAGACAGACAGAGACAGAGAGAGACAGAGAGAGACAGAGACAGAGAGAGAGAGACAGAAAGAGAGTGAGAGAGACAAAGAGAGAGACAGAGAGAGAGAGAGAGAGAGAGAGAGAGAGAGAGAGAGAGAGAGAGAGAGAGAGAGAGAGAGAAAGGGCCGATGAACTCTGCAGATTTCTCACTTTCTTTGTGTTTTTTATTTTTTGCTGTTCTTTCATTCCTTGTTACCAATATGTTTTTTTCCTAGAGCCTCTGATTATACTGTATAGTTATTCCATTACTCTGAGTTTACCTCTTAGATATCTATTTGCACATAGCATTTCACTGTGTTTATTGTCTTCTTCTGTTCACTGATGATCTCATCCTCAGTTACTGGCTTGGAAATGTATAGAAGGTCATGTACTTTCTTCTCCCTTAATCTTGGTTTGGGTGGTCAGTCTCCACTGGGTTCTGATGATTTCCTGGCCTTCTGTCACTGACTTCTACCTTCTCTGCTATGTCTTTATTTGGGGACTAAAAAGCTTTAGGTCTCCCTGTATTGTCCTGTGAGTACTACAGTTTTCAGATCTTCTACATCATCCTTGGTCACAGGTATCTGGGCTTTATTCTCCATGCTGCCCTCTTCACAGAGCTTTCCCATCAGAATCCATCTGGTTTTCAATTCTCTGAAGTCTTTCTGGTTAGTGTCCTGGCAAGCTTCAAGCCTGGTTCCCTTTGCTTATTCTGTCTTCTTTGCTGGGATCCCTCTCCTATGGCCATAGGCTTCTTTTGTGCAGTCCTAGGCAGGATGACAGAGCATCATGTTGCTTCTCTTTATATTTCTTGATCATTATTTAATCTAGTGCCCTTTTTAGGTCTTTGCTGGAGCAACTGTCAGGAAGCCAGGCTTATGCATACCTTTAATATGACTCTCTTATCCACAGTTCTCCCTATTGAGGACTTTTCTGAAAAATACTTGAAAGCAACAAATCTTACTCTAGCATTTAAAAAAATGTTTTGATCCAGACCTATGATTTTATTGATGTAGAGAAATTTCAAATGAGAAAATTTCTTCTACCAATACTGATTGAATTATTATGTCCTGGCCCAACCCTCACTTGTTGATTGTTTGAAATTGGATGGCTTAGAGTGAATGTAAATAGCAACTGTTTCTGTTATGGAGAAAGACTTGAGGATCTTGCCATCCCAGGTTGATTTTTTTTTTTTTGAGTAGGCAAACTATCTTTTACTTCATTCTTACCTAACCTTAAATGACTTAATGAGTGTTTCCTCAGGCAAACTGATACCTGGGAAAGTCTTCAACTTAAAAAGGTGAAGGTCTCCAGGGGGCAGAGTCAAGATAATGGAGTAACTGCATGCACTTTCTAGAGCACTGCCGCCAAGCCCAGTGAAATACCTGTAAAAAATGGCTCTGAACAAATTCTGGAGCTTCAGAACTCACAGAATGATGGAGTGAAGAGAATCTCTAGCTCAAGACAACCCAGAAGGTCGCCATGAAGTGTCTATCAAGTCAGAGAGGGGGCAGGCTGCATTCCAGAATGACCCTTGCCTGCACAGACAGGTCTTGAGCAGGCCTTGGGAAGACTAAATCTGGTGGAGGCTTTGGAGAGGATCTGGGCAGAAAAAAGTGCTTGATACACCCAAACCAGAACACTGGCCAAGACAGGAGTAAACTCCTCTCTCTTGATTGTGCCACCTTGGAGGAACTAACAACTTACTTTCAGAACTATACCCCAGTGTATACCTTCTTTTCAGAAAAAGACTCAAATATCAAGTAACTGACTGGGAAAATGCCCCCAAAATGGGGGAAAAAATGAGACTTTAGAAGGCTACTTTCTTGGTGAACAGGTATTTATTCCATCTTTTCTGATGAGGAAAAACAATGCATACTATCTTCCTAAAAGTCAAGGCTTCTGCATCCAAAACCTCCCAAAGAAACACAGAAAGGCTCAAAAAGGATTTTGAATATCAAGTAAGAAAGGTGGAGAAAAGAGAAATGAGAGCTATGCAAGAAAATCATGAAAAGTGAGTCAACAACTTGCTAACAGAGAACCAAACAAATGCAGAAGAAAATAACATCTTTAAAAATAGACTAACTCAATTGGCAAAATAGATCCAAAAAAAGACCTAGCAGCTTCTACATTAAGGAATCAAAGGTCTTGGAATATGATATTCCAGAAGTCAAAGGAACTAGGATTAAAACTAAGAATCACCTACTCAGCAAAACTGAGTATAATACTTCAGGAGAAAAAATGATCATTCAATGAAATAGAGGACTTTAAAGCATTCTTGATGAAAAGACTAGAGCTGAATAGAAAATCTGATTTTCAAACACACAAATCAAGAGAAGCATGAAAAGGTAAACAGGAAAGAGAAATCATAAGGGACTTACTAAAGTTAAACTATTTACATTGCTACATGGAAAGATAATATTTGTAATGCGTGAAATTTTTATCAATATTTGAGTAGTTGGAGGGATTATATACATATATTGAGACAGAGAGCACAAGGTGAGTTGAATAGGAAGAGATCACATCTGAAAAATAAAATTAAAGAGTGAGAGAGGAACATATTGGGAGGAGAAAGGAAGAAATGGAATGGGGCAAATTATTTCTTATAAAGGAGGCTAGAAAATGTTTTTTTTCAATGGAGGGGAAAAGGGAGGAAGTGAGAGACAAAGAGTGATGCTTATTCTCATCACATTTGACTTGAGGGAATAACATACATTCTCAATTTGGTATGAAAATCTATCTTACACTACAGGAATGTAGGGGAAAAGGAGATAAGAGGGGAAGGATATGATGAAAGGAGGACAAATGGGAGGAGAGAGTAATTAGAAGTAAATATTTTGGGGAAGGGACAGGGTCAAAAGAGAGAATAGAATAAATGGGGGCAGGATAGGATAAGAGAAATATAGTTAGTCTTACACAACATGATTATTATGAAAGTTTTTTGCAAAACTACACATATATAGCCTAGATTGAATTGCTTGCCTTCTCAGTGGGGATGTGTGGAGAGGGAGGAAGAAAGAGAAGTTGCAACTCAAAGTTTTAAGAACGAATGTTGAGAATTGTTTTTGCATGCAATCGAGAAATAAGCAATATAGGTAATGGGGTATAGAAATCTATCTTGCCCTACAAGAAAAGAAAGAAGATGGTTTAAGGGAAGGGAGAGGTGTGTTAGAAGGGAGGGTAGATTGGGGGAAGGTTTAATCAGAATGCATGTTGTCGGGGTGGGTGGAGGGGAGAGATAAGGAGAAAATTTGGAACTCAAAATTTTGTGGAAATGAATTTTGAAAACTATAAAAATAAATAAACAAAATTAATATTCTCCTTACTATACCCCAGAAATCTGTACTGACGCCATATGTAGCTAACCCATACTTCTTTTAATATGGTTTTCTATTGTCTATATGTGAAAATGTTCTTTCAGCTACATGTTAGGAATGTGAGAAAAAAACTTCCCTGTGCCTAGAAAGAGGAACTGTGGACTAGCTAAGAGTCAAGTCAACAGACTGGGTTCTAGTCCTGACTGCCACTAATTGCGTAAGTCATACTTTTTGAGGGTTTTCTCTTTTACAAAATAAGTGTTAGATTTAAATATTCTAATCTCTTAAGGTAGATATTTCTTGCCTTCCAATGTGCAAGTGCTGCCACAGGGTGGCATTAGCAAGAATCAGTTTTCTATCACAGTAATGTGCAGAAAGGCAAGATAAAGAATTCATCTTATTTATATATTCAATTATATGTCATATTTTTGCCTCTTATGGTAAGAAGGAATTCAGTGTTAACAAATAATGACCTTAAAAATTGTGTTCTACTAAAATGTGGTATTTCAGTTTTGTGAATTACAATGGTATATATTTAAAATCCAAAAAAAGAGTCAACTGCTTGGTAAAGGAGACCCAAAAATTGCTGAAGAAAATAATACTGTAAAAAATAGACTAACACAAGTGACAAAAGAGATCCAAAAAGCCAATGAGGAGAAGAATGTCCTAAAAAGCAGAATTGACCATATGGAAAAGGAGATCCAAAAGCTCACTGAAGAAAATAATTATTTAAAGATTAGAATGGAGAAGATGAAACTAATGACTTTAGGAAAAATCAAGAAATTATAAAACAAGATCAAAGGAATGAGAAAATAGCAGACAATATGAAATATCTCATTGGAAACATAACTGACCTGGAAAACAGACCCAGGAGAAACAATCTAAAAATTATAGGACTACCTGAAAGCCATGATCAAAAAAAGAGCCTAGACATCATCTTTGAAGGAATTCTCAAGGAAAACTGCCCTGATATTCTAGAACAAGAGGGTAAAATAAATATTGAAACAATCCACTGATTACTTCCTGAAAGAGATCCCAAGAGGAAAACTTTCAGGTCAAGGAGAAAATATTGCAAGCAGGCCAGAAAGAAACAATTCAAGCATTGTGGAAATACAATCAGGATAATACAGGATCCAGCAGCTTCTACATTAAGGAATCAAAGGGCTTGGAATATGATGTTCGAGAAGTCCAAGGAAGTAGGATTAAAACCAAGAATCACCTACCCAGCAAAACTGAGTATATTACTTCAGGGAAAAAATGATCATTCAATGAAATAGAGTACTTTAAAGTATTCTTCATGAAAAGACCAGAGCTGAATAGAAAATTTGACTTTCAAACATAAGAATCAAGAGAAGCATGAAAAGGTAAACAGAAAAGAGAAATTATAAGGGATTTACTAAAGTTGAACTGTTTACATTCCTACATGAAAAGATAATATTTATAACTCTTCAGACTTTTCTCAGTACTAGGGTAGTTGGAGGAATTATATACACAAAGACAGAGGGCACAGGGTGGGAGGAATAGGAAGGGATGATATCTAAAAAAATAAAATGGGGTGAGAGGGAAATATATTGGAAGGAGAAAGGGAAAAATAGAACGGGGCAAATTCTCTCTCACATAAATGAAGCAAGAAGAAGATTTTTGAATAGAAGGCAAGAGAAGGGAGGTGAGAGAGAAAAAGTGAACCTTACTTTCATCATATTTGGCTTAAGGAGGGAATACAATGCATACTCAATAGGCTATGAAACTCTATGTTATACTACAGGAAAGTAGGGAAGAGGGGAGAAATAGGGGCTGGGAGGATGATAGAAGGGAGGGCAAACAGGAGGAGGGCATAATTAGAAGTAAATGCTTTTGAGGAGGGATGGGGTCAAAAGTGAGAATAGAATAAATGGGGGGAAGGATAGGATGGAGGGAAATATAGTTAGTCTTCCACAAAATGATTTTCATGGAAGTCTTTTGCATAGCTATACATGTATAGAATATATTGAATTGCTTGCCTTCTCAGTGAGGATAGGTGGGGAGGGAGGAAGAGAGACAAGTTGGAACTCAAAGTTTTAAAAATGAATGACAAAAAATATTTTTATATGCAACTGGGAAATGAGATATATAGGAAATGGAGCATAAAAATCTATCTTGTCCTCCAAGAAAACAGAGGGGGTGGGAATAAGAGAAGGGAGGGAAGGTTGGGGGAAAGGGTAATCAGAATGCATGCTGTCTTGGGGTAGGTGGAGGGGAGTTATGGGGAGAAAATTTGGAATTCAAAACCTTGTGGAAATGAATGTTGTAAACTAAAAATAAATAAATTAGATCTTTTTTTTTTTAAAAGGCCAACGTTTCTCATTTCATCTGGGGCCATCTCCAGGCATCATGACCTATGTCTTGTCAATAGAGTCGGGTGACTCTGGAGGTGAAAGTGAGGCTGATGACTATATATACAGCTCTGCCTCACTTAAATCTGATTCACTTGCAAGTCAAGGCATCACCCTCCTAATATCTTTGGTTCTCTTTGACAATGAAGGGAAAGCAACAATTTATAAAGGTACATCAAGTACCTATTATCTGTCAGACATTATACTAGGTTCTGGGGGTACAAAAATAAAAATAAAATCATCCTTACCCTCAATGGAGATTATATGCTGTTGGGGAAGACAACACATATACACACAAGTACACACAATTTTATTTCATTTTTTTAACCAAACTTTTGATTCCATCAATGTAGGGGAGCTCAAAGTGAGGATTTCTGCCATTTCCTATGAGCATTCTTTCTTCTACTTGTCTTGGAGAGTTGCCTAGTAAACTAAGATCAGTCACTTGTCAGTCACATAGACAGCATATGTCAGAAGGTAAGCTTGAACCCTTCTTGACTAAGGTTAGCTCTCTATCTAATATGTTTCTTATGCACAGAAAATCCATACAAAAAAAAAATTCAAAGTAATTGTATAAAGGATACAATAGTAGGTGGGGAGATAAGGAATGAAGTTGTGTATAAAGTCCCTTTTAAATTGGGTTTTGAAGGAAGATAGAGACACTGAGGCAGAAATGAGGGAGTGAATTCCAGGAACAGGGAACAGGATATACAATACATGGAGACAGGAAATGGGCTGTTATGTTTGATGAACAGAAAAAAGGGCAGTTTAATAACACAATGTTTAAATGAAAAAAATATGCAATAAAGTTCAAAAGATTGGAACCTGGGTACAAAATATTTAAAAGTTGAAACAAAAGAGTTTATATTTGATTCTGGAGGAACTAGGAAATCAAGAAAGCTTAGTAGCACAGTTAGTCCTGTCATTTAAAGAATATTACTTTGGCAAAAATGTGGAAGATGAATTAGAAAAGGGATAGGCTAAGTCCCAGAAGACTAATTAGGAAACTTTTATAGGTTTTAATGGTAAGGGTGATGGTTACGGGGAGAAGAGGACAGATATGAGAGATACTGTGATGATAACATAAGATGTAGCAACTTACTGGTCATGTGGAGTAAAATCAGAGTGAGGAGCCAAGAATTACAACCAGATTGTGAATCTGGATGACTGAAAACTAAGATGATTTCCTCTCAGACTAAGAATGTGTCAAACGAATCAGTCCTCTGGTTCACCAGGTATGTGATCAATGTATCCAGTAGACTGCTGAAGAGGTAGGCCACAGTAAATGAAATTGCCAGAGCCTAATGGTTTCTACTGCAGCTTCAGAGTCCCAAATATTTTCCATCTCTATCTGGGGACAATAATTGAAAGAAACTCTTGAGAAGCTTTAGAGAGTTTCCAGATTTTCAAAATCCATTAAGGGAAATTTGTTCATTGTATATCTTTCAATATCCTCTAATTGCTCAAGTGTCTTAAACAGAAATAAAAATCCCCAGTTATTTTAATGAGTCATGGTAGTAGAAAAATGCCTCGCCAACAAAATAGGAAATGCCTTGTTCTTTTAATTCACATTTTTCTTTCCAAAGTAACCAAACAAGCATTAAATTTAGTCTGCATTTTATGAAGTTTTATATGCATGTGGGGATGAAACAGGGAATGCCTTGCTTGAATGATGTAGTGCTGGAAAGGTGGTTTAAAATTTTTACAACTCTCATTACAATTCAAATTAATTTGTGACATAATTTACAAGATTAGAAACTGATCCATTCTCTACAAAAAACTAGCTGAATGACTTTGCCCCACTGAGTTTCACTTGCCTCATTTATAAAATAAAAGCATTGAACTTGATAATCTCTTAGGTTCTTTTTAATTGTTAACATTCAAATGATTCTTTTTCTAATAAACTCCATTGAAGTAACATACTTATATTTTTATAAGCATGTATATATATATATATATATATATATATATATAATATATCTCAATGGGAAAAATATTTTAAAAGAGATATAATGAAATGGAATTTAAAATTTGGCAGTTATATCAATCCTCTGGCTTGTGTTGCCTGGTTTAAAGCCATAGTCTACTCTTCTCTGCTTAGGTATCAGTCCTTTCAAGGATGATTTGGGAGGTCACATAAGATGAACTGGGATAAATTATCCTTGTGTGTGGAGATAAAATAATTGGCTCTAGGTATCTGTGAGATTTTGAACAAATAATTTAACTTCTTAGAGTTGCAATTTCTTTATGTGTAGTAAAGAAATAATAATTAATCACAGATTTCTTATGAGAATTAAATGAGATAATACATGTAACAGTGCTTTAGGTACAGTCAATGTTATACAGATGAAAGCATTATTGCCTTCTTAACTCAATGAACTAACCTGCTTAGACAAATGGAATGAACATTAATCAGGTGGCTATATATGACACATCACAAATTTGTTAGATTCATAAAATAATATAACAAGTTAACAATTTAAGCAGGTCTATCATTTTGACAGTTTACCATTTAAGATGGTGATTTTGCCTTGAATTTTACCACTGGAGTTAAGTAATATTTTGATGCTACTAATGGCACCCCAGAGCAAGAGGAGGAAAAAAGGGAAAAAAAGAAAGAAAAGAAAGTTGAGCAACAGGCATCCCTTTATACTTACTCATACATGAATGTATGTGATCATTAATTATGTGATCATTTATATATACTCCTTGTTTACTCTTCTAGACTAGCTAAAACTATCTATGGAGTCAAAAAGACCTGAATTCAAGTCCTGCTTCCATACATCTTGGCTGGGAGATTCTGGGAAATTATTTACTATCCAGATAACTTTTTAACACTATAAATTTCAAAGAAGATAAACATGTGCATTGGTAGATTAAGTTTTCTCATCGGACATTCCCCAAACAACTGGAAATTATATAGCTCCAGACCACTTTCCAAAAAAGATCTTTGAGGTCACAAACATGTTTTTTCATTCCCAATGCCTAGTAAGCCCCTTGCATACAGTAGATGTGTAATACATATTTGCTGAATGTAATGGTTGTAGAATTAAGGAAAGTAAAGGAGAGAGGACATTTTATGGAGGATTCATGCTTCAGGGAGAGGTTGGAATAGATGTCTTCTGAGATCCCTCCAATCTCCAGAAACCTAATAAATAGAACTCCATTATAAAATATTTATTATTACAGACAGGCATATTTCAGGTTAAAATGATATACTGCCAAAAAAAGGAGAGTAAATGCCTGCCATACTATATTAAAGTTATAATCTTCCCTTTCTCCTCATTTGCATATTTCTGTTGCCACCATCTTCCCATCCTTCCAGACTAAAGCCACAGAAATAACTTAGGCTCTAATGATTTGCCTTCCTGTGGCACTTTTCTTTACATTATACAGATGTGAAACTCTGTTAATTATGTTTTACTTTTATTTGAAGAAAAAATGGATCCCCTTCTGCCTCTCTTGAGCAGGCTATTTTATACAGATGAATGTATTTTGTTATTTAGTTTAATAAATGTAGTGTTTGAACAGATGTTAAAACCTGAAATTGTCCAGAAAAGGGAACAGTCCAGGTGGCAGTCATGCAAGTTCCCCTCCTGCTGAGTTTTCTTCTTTGTCTTTGGAAGAGTTGCTTCCCCAGGTGAAAAGGTATCACAGTATTCAGAGTCAATCAATTCTTCATCTCTGAATGCAGTCTTCTAGAAAGGGTGCTAATTAGTACCTGTAGTGAGGGTGAAGGTGAAAGTTTTTTATGACAATGGCATCTGGCCAGTAAATTGGACTGACTAACAGCACCTTTTACGGAAGCCTTCAGTATGAATGAATTTAAAGAGAAATACTTCGTGGAATCTCAGCATACTTGGTATGGCTACCTCAATGCTTCTTCTAAAGACCCAAAGCTCTATTTAATCTTTTGCAACTGCATCATCAAATTATATTTTCTCAGTGGCTGCCTGGAAATGGCTACATAACACATCAAACCATCACAGTACTTACCTTTCAGGAACTTATAACTCAAAACAGTGAATATAGATGTAAGCATCAAAGGACATGCAAACCCAGATTACATATTCCTCTTCATGCTTGTATTTTAAAGGGCTTTCTACCCTTATCTTGCTACAAGACTATTGAAATAGCTTCTGCTTTTTTTAGTCTAGACTAAGATCTAACCTCTAACAAGATTTAAAGGCAAGATTAGCCCACCTACAAAGATAATTAAAAATGAGTTACTTTTTCATTGGAGGAGCATAATGGGGACAATCCCATTACAGCATGTGCTTTGGCCTTCTTGGGGATAGGACAGGTATTGGAGTCCCTTACTGAAAGATACTGCCACCCTTTCTGCCTCCCTTTACCATGCTGCAGTATTGAATAAAAGAGGATTATTCACAAGTCAACAAAAGCCTTAAAAGAAGCATCTTCTTTCATTCTTTACTGTCATCTGTTGAGCAGGTGAGGACTCTCAGCCTCTCTCTTGGACCATCCATGGAGAGTAGGAATCCTTTCCCACTAAAAATTATGGAAATTGGATGCCTCTTCTGTTTTATGTTTCTTTTCTTGAGCACAGGTGACCACACTAAAATTTGAAGATTTTTTTCTGGCTTTAAAAGCAACCTCAAGTTGCCAAGGAGTAGGGAGTTCTTGGATTCTTCAATAGGGAGCTGGACCCTATTGCTGTTAAATGCTGTTTAATTGAGATAATCATTGAGAACATCAGCTGGAGATATGACCTAGCTTGCTGGAAGATATGGATATTTACAAAGTCATTTAAACAGTGCAGAGCTGAGGTAAAGGAAAATGACTGTGCAGTCCCACAAAATAGTTCATGTTTAAGGTATGTACCTCCAGAGATAATATATGGGTTATTGCTTCATTTTTTAAATCTTTGTCAATGCATGATTATGAACCTTTTATGTTTGAAATATGCCTCTTGGGGGGGAGGAGCCAAGATGGCGGAGTAGAAAGACTCACGTATGCTAGCTCCGAACCCACAGCCCATATATTTCCTGCAAAAAGAACTCCCCACAAATTCTGGAGCATTAAAGGTGCGCAGAAACACCATGGAAAAGATTACCATTCCAGAGAGCCCTGCAGAGCCGTCCCCAGGAGTCCATCATGCTCCAGACAGTGGAGCCCAACCCTGTGCTGCCCTGGCCGTGCGGCCCCAGAGGAGCAGATCCGAGCAGGCTTCAGGGACAGAACCTCCGGCGGCCGGGAAGGCCCCTTCACCCACAGGCTCCAGGTCAGTGAAAGAGACGTCTGGGCTGGCCGAGAGGGGAGCAGGGTAACTCCGTGACTCGGGCCCCCTCAGGAGGCAGTGGCAGAGGCAGCAGCAGCCCGGGACTCCCGGAGCAGCAGGCAGAAGTTCAGGGCCATTACCAAAGGTCTCTGCATAAACCCCCTGAGGGAACTGAGCCTGGGAGGCAGAACTGCCCCCACCCAAGCACCAGAACTTAAGCTCACATTGAATAACAGCCACGCCTGCCACAGAAAGCCCATTTGAATCTCAGACCCCAAGCATTAGCTGGGCAGATCTAGGCGGGGGTGCAGAGGAATCTCAGAAGTCAAGTAACTGGCTGGGAAAATGCCCAGAAAAGGGAAGAAAAATAAGACTATAGAAAGCTACTTTGATGGGGTACAGATGTTCCCGCCTTTCAATTCTGATGATGAGGAATAATTCTTACCATCAGGGAAAGACCTGGAGGTTGGGGCCTCTCTATCCCAGACATCCAAGGTGGATGTCCAGTGGGCTCAGGCCATGGAAGAGCTCAAAAAGGATTTTGAAAAGCAAGTTAGACAAATGAAGGAAAAACTGGGAAGAGAAATGAGAGAGATGCAAGAAAAGCATGAAAAACGGATCAATACCTTGCTAAAGGAGACCCAAAAAAATGCTGAAGAAAATAACACCTTGAAAAATAGGCTCACTCAATCAGCAAAAGAGGTTCAAAAAGCCAATGAGGAGAATGCTTTCAAAAGCAGAATTAGCCAAATGGAAAAAGAGGTTCAAAAGCTCACTGAAGAGAATAGTTCTCTCAAAATTAGAATGGAACACATGGAGTCTAATGACCTCCTGAGAAATCAAGAAATCACCAAACAAAACCAAAAGAATGAAAAAATGGAAGAGAATGTGAAATTTCTCATGGGAAAAACAACTCACCTAGAAAATAGATCCAGGAGAGACAATTTAAAAATTATGGGACTACCTGAAAGCCATGATCAAAAAAAGAGCCTAGACATCATCTTCCATGAAATTATCAAGGAAAACTGCCCTGATATTCTACAACCAGAGGGCAAAATAAGTATTGAAAGAATCCATCGATCACCACCTGAAAGAGATCCAAAAAGAGAAACTCCTAGGAACATTGTGGCCAAATTCCAGAATTCCCAGGTCAAGGAGAAAATATTGCAAGCAGCTAGAAAGAAACAATTCCAGTACTGTGGAAATACAATCAGGATAACTCAAGATCTAGCAGCTTCTACATTAAGGGATTGAAGGGCATGGAATAGGATATTCCAGAAGTCAAAGGAACTAGGACTCAAACCAAGAATCACCTACCCAGCAAAACTGAGTATAATACTTCAGGGGAAAATATGGTCTTTCAATGAAACAGAGGACTTTCAAGCATTCTTGATGAAAAGACCACAGCTGAAAAGAAAATTTGACTTTCAAACACAAGAATGAGAAGAAACATGAAAAAGTAAACAGCAAAGGGAAGTCATAAGGGACTTACCAAAGGTGAACTGTTTACATTCCTACATGGAAAGACAATATTTGTAACTCTTAAAACTTTTCAGTATCTGGGTACCTGGTGGGAGCACACACACACATACACACACACATGTACATGTGTGCACACATACACACATACACACATGCATGCACATACAGAGACAGAGAGCACAGAGTGAATTGAATTGGATGGGACCATATCTTAAAAGAAATTAAGGTAAATGGTGAGAGAGAAATGTAGTGGGAGGAGAGAGGGTGAAATGGAATGGGGCAAATTATATCTCATTCAAGAGGCAAGCAGGAGACTTTTTAGTGGAGGGGAAAAGAGGAGAGCTGAGAAAAGAACAAGAAGTTTACCCTCATCACATTTGATTAAAGGAAGGAATAAAATGCACACTCATTTTAGTATGAAAACCTATCTTAAAATACAGGAAAGTGGGGGAGAAGGAGATAAGCAGGGAGGGAGGGATGATGGAAGGGAGGGCAATGGGAAGAGGGAGCAATTTGAAGTCAACATTCGGGGAGGGACAGGATCAAAAGACAGAATAGAAACAATGGGGGGCAGGATAGGATGGAGAGAAATACAGTTAGTCTTACACAACACGACTATTATCGAAGTCATTTGCAAAACTACACAGATAGGGCCTATATTGAATTGCCTGCCTTCCCAAAGGGAATGGGTGGGGAGGGAAGAATGGGGAGAATTTGGAACTTAAAGTTTTAGCAACAACTGTTTAGTATTGTTCTTGCTACTAGGAAATAAGAAATACAGTTAATGGGGAATAGAAAGTTATCTGGCCCTACAGGACAAAAGAGAAGATGGGGACAAGAGAAGGGAAGGATGATAGAAGAGAGGGAAGATTGGTGATAGGAAAAATTAGAATGCTTGGTGTATTGGGGTGGGGGAGGGGATAAAAGGGGGAGAAAATTTGGAACCCAAAATTTTGTGAAAATGAATGTAAAAAGTTAAATAAATAAATTTATATTTAAAAAAAGAGAAATATGCCTCTTATGTGGTTAAACTTGATCTATGCTACACATTGAATACTTCTCTGATCCTTTTGAGAAGTCCCTAGACTTAAGACAAACCTAAACTTTAAAGGATTTTGCCTGAGCATCTGCTAAAATGTATAAGGAGCCAGAGATTATAAAAAAGAGCCTAACCGGCAGATTTCAGAAAAACCGGGAAAGACTTACATGAACTGATGCTGAGTGAAGTGAGCATCACCAGGATGACATTGTATACAATAACAGCAACATTGTGTGATAACCAACTTTGACAGAATTAGCTCTTCTCAACAATACAGTGATCTAAGACAATTTCAAAAGACTCATGATGGAAAATGCCAACCACATCTAAGAACGAACTATGCAGAAAAGAAATATCTGCATTTGATCCGAATGTAGATCACAGCATACTACTTGTTTGTCATTGCTGTTTTTTTGTTTCCTTCTCATGGTTTTTCCTTTTTGTTCTGATTCTTCCTTCACAACATGACTAATGTGGAAATATGTTTAATATTATTGTTCATGTATAGCCTATATCAGATTGCATGCCATTTTGGGGAGGGAGGAAAATTGGAACTCAAAATCTAGTAATTGTGAATGTAGAAAACTGAAAATAAGTAAAAAAAATTTTAAAAAATAATTTCTAAAAAATACTTCCAAGTAATGCCCAAACCAGATTAAAATGTAATGGGAAAACATTTTAAAATAAAGTACAATACAGCAAAGAAAAGCCTGACCCCTCTCTTTGGGGCTAGATTACCCCAACATTGAACCTAGACTCTGCTAAAGGACAGAGTTAGGGTGTCCTATTGAAAAATGGAGTCCCTAACTCCAAGGCCAATGCTTCTGGGTTACATAAGATTCCTTGAAAGTCTATAAGGAGAATAGGAGGTCCACTTTCTTAAAGTGTTTCCTCCTAGTCACAGGAATTTCTGCTGGCCTGCTTATCAATGATACGTGATCTTTTTATTGTGATATAAGAATGCAGAACTATCTTTACTTCTAGATCAATACAGGTTTTCGAAGGTAAAACTTTTCAAACAGTATCTTATTGAAATTCAATATTTCATGTTCAATACCTGCTATCTTAATTCATCAAATGGCTTTGTGTTCATATCAACATAGATGTTCACTAAAACTTCACAGATTACCATTCACCCATGCTTCCCCATCACGTGCAATTTTTGTCTATTTTCTTTCTTAAGTTTACTGCATATAATCCATGCAATGTTCTGGAAGTATCTCATTTGTTCACATGTGTCATCAGTAATTTATCCCTTACTATTGCCATTTCAAGAGCTAATTTTATTTTTATTCATAAATAATACCTATATTTTATATTGTCTCAGCTATTTCTATATTTTGCCTTTTTATGTTGAAAACTAAAAATAAACTAAAAAGGATATGTATGCACACATGCATGCATGTTTGTGTATGTGTGTGATATATGACATGCATGGACACATATTCATGCATACACACATATGCAGGGAAATGCATAAGCTCTAGAGCTTGTCCATTCAATCGTCATATCATAGTAGTCTAGGCAATCTTCATCCACTTGATATTTCCTACAAGGGCAGTTAAGGACAAACTTTGTGAACATCAGTAACTACTGACTTACATTCCAATATATGCAAAATTCTTGTGAGAATAATATATGCATTCATGAGAGATATCCTTGAAATGAATATTAGAAGGGAACAGATAGGTAATATTGTACAGTAAATCATATCTTTACCATCACACAATTAAAAGAAAAATGTAGAGAAAAGGAAATAAGCACTCATAGTGTGTCTATAACATGCCAGACATTGTGCTATGAACTTTAAAATATTGTCTTATTTAATATAGAGAATACAGGATATCACTGTAATTATTGTCTGTTGAATATTAAAAAAGCATTTGATTCAGCAGAACTAAACACCAACTTAAAAGTTCTTCTCTAATGAGATTTTTGTCATCCATACATTAAGTTTTTTATAGGATTCTCCACCGAAGAATAGGCCTAGCCTTGTTTGATGACTCATTAAGATCAAGCAAAAACCAAAACAAAACAGGAGACATATGTTTGACAAAGGTAATCACACTGTCATGGAGATCTGGATACAGATTGAAAAGATATTTCCTATAGAGGATAAGGTCTTTCAGCAACTCCTTTCTTTTGTATTGCATCATGCTGATTGGATCAGGCCCTGGATCTCTGCAGAGACTCCTAGATGAGATCCATTTCCTCTAAATATCATTTCATTAAGACCAGAAATACTTTATATTTTCCATCGTGAAGACTTATGCTGGAAATTGTGAGAGTAACATGGATAAATAGAATGCAATCAGCAGAAGGATGAGGTGATTTGAAGAGTTCAGTCTGTAATATGTTGGCAGCTATTGGAAACATGTCAGAGAAATGCTGTCAGGTTAAACAAGGATGGGGGCAAAGCGGCAAACCTGCAGTGTTGATGTTTCTTCATGTTCCAGAAAGTACTGAATAGTCGCAGCAGTTTCCAAATGTTATAAAGTAAGTCACTACAAAGGAAAATGTTAGAAGTGTTTCATTCTTAACAAGGATACTTCTTAGGCATGTCAAAAATTTTCAGGAAACAGAATGAAGGCCAATCAATACACTATAAAATTGGCAGGTTTCAAGAATTAATGAAATAACTTCTAAGAGATTTCAACCTTGAAAATGGCAAAACACACATGCCAGCTTGTTGACTGCATTATGTCTTCGGCAAGAAGCTAAAATTATCAACAACACCAAAACAAAGGCAAATAACCCTAACCTAATGAAATTAGGAGTCAGGAAATTTGTTCTTAACTTGTAAGTTACAAATTCTTGAAAGAATATGCAGTTTGCCAAGGGCTGCTAGAAAAACTGAAAATCTGTGTGGAATGAGTTTAACACAGCAAGCTAGAAAAGCTGCTTCCAAGGAATGCTCTAAACATAAATCTGAGAAAATAAGTGGAGGAAATTTCAGCAATCAACTCCCTTAAAGCCATGTTTGGAGCTGTGTGCAATACTTCTACCCATGCTATTTTTGAAGGGAGTGTTGATTGGGCATTTTTTCAATTCCTAGTGACTACCATTCAAAAAAAGAAGATGGAAAAAGAGCCACCTGCCTCATGTTTAGTCAAATCTTCATCGTGTTCTACCCATATAAAGCAATATAAAAACCCAGTTGGGGTCTTCCCACAACTAATATTAGCTCAGAGTTTTGATAGCCTTCTAGAAATACTCTGGCTAGAAAGTTGATCAATCTGAAAGCAGTGTTGAGTCTCTTTCAACTTAACTAGGGCAGTCCTTGGACAACAATGCAAGGCAGATACTTGAAGTCATTCTGGATTAACAGAAAATGACAGCGTGTTGCCTGCCATACTGCCTTTCAGAGGCTTGGGTCACCTCAATGCCCAAATAAGACACTCATGTAAGACTTTAGTAAAAAACATATGCTGCTTTGCCATGCTAAGCAAAAACTAAGAAAAACCCTAAGCTATGTACCTTTGATCAGCAGCAATTATTTTTTAATGCACAGATGTTGGATACTCAGGATACTACTTCATTTCTGACCTAGGCAAATTAGATCTAAATCACCTGACAGACTCCTTGACTATCCCATTCACCAACTCTCACTTTTATACTTAACTAAATGATCCATTGTTTTCAATTAAGATAAAATTCCAATGCATTTACTATAACAGTGGGAACATTTTGAAGACTTATGAGAAAGAAGGTAAAGTGGCACTCAATTACTGGAATATGAAAGAGTTAACTATGTTCCCTTCCACAAACCCATCTTAGAGTTGAATTTTTAAACTGCAGAGCAGTTGACTAAGTGCTTTGAGCTGTTTCTATTTTAAAAGATTAAACTATAAATTAATTTCATATCTTGTTACGTTCCATCTCTCCATATAAGAAATTACATCTTGGTCTGGTTATCTTGTAGAGTATTAAAAGCCACAGAAGTATATCATGAAAGGATTTACATAATTTTCTGAGCATATTATTGTATACACAGCATACGTATTGTCACAGTTACTGGTAATACAGTCATATGAAATTTGACTTAACAGACAACTAGGTTTCAAGGAAAACACAAAGGAAGACCAGTTATAGAAGATTAATTTAAGAAGGTTAATCTATGACCACCACAAGTCAGTGTTTCTCTGCAGTTTGCTAATTGGTTTTACGAGTATAGTTCAGATACTAAGGCATTGTGCCTTGTCCAAACAGAAATATGATATATTTGAACCTTACAATTTATACTGAGCACCACTAAGTCAGCTATGTTAAGGAAAAAGGTTTAATAAGGAGATGCTTTCTCCCAGAGTTCCTTTTTCTGCCCCTCTTAGGTAACTTTTATATCTTTCCATAGGCAGGAGAGATTCATGGATCCTTCTCCCCACCAAGCTCCTTTTGCAAGTTATGACAATGGTGGTGACTAAAGAAATATTAATGTTTAAAAGAAGAATTTGGGAAAGTAGAGTGCCCCCAACATGAGGGTGGTGATCAGAGTAGCCAGTCTTTCCCCTCAGCAAAAACTCCTTATTCATTAGGCCATTGCTACATAGGAATTTTAGGTCTTTTAGACAAAAAAAATAGAAAAAAATCAAAAACGTCATATCATATTTCAACAAAACATGCAGGAAAATTTCCTAGAAATATTGGAAATAGAGGACAGGGTATATCTTGCTAGAATCTACAGAACACCAACAGAGAAAAAAAAAAAAAAAACAAATTTATGTTATTCAAGACAGCGGTCAGCCTTCAGAACTAAAATAGCAAAGAACAGCCAATGGTGGCAGTCAATAAAAGTCCTTCACTGATAATAATAAATAACATTTATACAAGTGCTTATTATGTACCAGTAAGTACTTTATACTAAGTACTTTATAGTTATTACCTTATTTGATACAGCAATCCTGAGAGGTCGGTGCTATCATGATACCATTTTACAAATAGGAAAATGGGCAAACTGAAATGACTTGCCCAGGGTCATACAGCTGGTAAGTTTCTGAATCCAAATTTGTAATCAGACCTTTTTTACTCCAGGCCCAGAACTCTATCCACTGTGCCACCTAGATGCCCAGTTACTAAGGGAAAGAAGTCAGTATTAATCTGAACTGCTATTAGTTTATGAGAAATAAAGTGAAAAATGGAATATGATATTTTTGAAACAGCAAAGAAACCCAGTTTGAACTTCCAAATAATGTCTTATTATAACTACCAGGTTACACATGTCCCACAGAACTGAACCATGAATGACTATCTTGCTCTGTATGATGCTCCAGGGAATCATCAACCTCCTATAAGTTCCTTTCTTTCTGAGCAGCACTACCTCATTCTAGAGGGATATGTATTTTTGGTTTTGTATATCAAAAATTAGTTCTAATATTCATTCATCCATTGGAGAATCCTGACTTTCTTGAGGTTGATGTATTTCAATGAGAGCTGATCATATGATCTTATTAAATGGTGTTGATTCTATACAAGTTTGCTTGGAAGCTGTATGAAGTCTTTTATTATTAGCACAAAATCAATAAGCAAATGCTCCAAAATATCTAGCATATAATGCATAAGAAATAAATAAAATACCTACCACCTGTCTGGGAACCTCCTGATCTCCTAAATCTTTTAAATTCCCTAAAAATTGGATTAAATCAAATTAAGGAGCTCTAGGAAATGCTCAATTTCAATCTCCCCTGGGGCAGGCAAAACAGCATAGTTCCCAAAGAATATTCAGCTGCTGCTCCCAGGAGGTCAGTCACTGAATTGCTGAAGGAATTCTGAACCTGGAATTCATAGCACAAGGGATGGATTTGGCATCAGGTGCACTTGGGATTTACATTTAGCCTGGTACATGGAATTTAGTCTCTCGCCTCTACTGATTCAGTTAGTCTGTCACGGAGAAAAGTGAACGAATTCAGGGGATGATCCTAACAAGAAGTCTGTTGATGCCATTGTATCCCAGTGTCACTTCCCTTGCTTCAATACACACTCACACACACATACGCACACCTTGTCAGCTATGTTTTGTTATTTACTGTCCACATTCCCTAGACAATATTCTCTTAACAGGAAAACAAAGTGAAAATAAAACTGAAAAGCTGAATTGAATTAACCCAACAAAAACAAGCAACATAAGTCTTTCAAAAAGGAAGGACTTCAAGTCATATGCTATTTACAAAACAAAAACCACAATTGTGTGTGTGTGTCTATTTCAATTATGTATTATTTCATAAATAACATATTGTTGGATTTTGGATTTTAATCATTCTGCTATCCATTTCTATTTTATGAGTGGGGTTTCATCCCATTCACATTTAAAGTTATGATCAGTATGTATTTCCCTCCATCTTATTTTCCCCTATTCAACCTTCACCTCTCTCTCTCTCTCTCTCTCTCTCTCTCTCTCTCTCTCTCTCTCTCTCATATATATATCCTTCCCTTCCTCCCTCTCTTCCTCCCTCTCTCTCTCTCTGTTTCTCTCTCATTTTGTCCCTGCCTACCTTAATCTTACCTCTCTTCTATCAGCAACTCCCCTTTCTTTTAAGCCTTTCCCTTCTTAATTCCCTGTAGGGTAAGATGAATTTCTATACCCAACTGAACATGTATGTTATTCTCTTTTTGAGTCAATTCTGATGAGAGGTGAGAGTGCAGTTCAAATACTGTTTACAACACCTTCCCCTCTAATGAAAAAGCTCTTCTTTTTGCATCTTTTATGTGAGACAAATTCTCTCTGCTTCCTTCCTTCCCCTTTCTTTCAGTACATCCCTTTCTCATCCTTTAATTTTATTTTATTGAAATCATCCCACCATAGCCCTCTGTTTATATATATACTGTTTTAACTGCACTAATAATGATAAAGTTCTTAGGAGTTACAAATATCATGTTTACATATAGGATTGTAAATAGACAAACTTTATTGACTTCCATGTGATTTCTCATTCACATTTACCTTTTATTGCTTCTCTTGAGTCTTGTATTTGAAAATCAAATTTTTCTATTCAGCTCTGGTCTTTTAATAAGGATTGCTTAAAAATCCTCAATTTTATTAAATATCTAGTTTTTCCCCTATCAGATTATGCACGTTTTTGTTGGGTGGGTGATTCTTGATTGTAATCCTAGCTGTTTTGACTTCCAAAATATCATATTCCAAGCACTGTGATCTTTAGCATGAAAGTTGCTAAATTTCCTGTGATGTTAACTGTGGCGCCACAATATTTAAATTATTTCTTCCTGCTCCTTGACTTGGGAGCTCTGGAATTTGGCTATAGTATTCCTGGGAGTTTTGTTTTGGGGATCTCTTTTGGGAGGTAATCCATGAATTCTTTTAATTTCTATCTTGCCTTATAATTCTAGGATATCAGGGCAATCTCTCATGATAATTTTTTGAAACATGATGTCTAAACTCTGTGTTTGATCATGGCTTTCTAATGAATCAAAAATTCTTAAATTATCTTTCCTTGATCTGTTTTCCACGTCAGTCATTTTTCCACTGAGATATTTCACATTTTCTGGTTATTTTTTTTAGTCTTTTGTCTTTATTATTTCTTGATGCCTCTAGGAATTATTATCTTGATTTATCCAATTCTGATATTTAAGGAATTATTTTCTTCAGTGAGCTTTGGTATCTCTTTTTTCATTTGGCCAATTCTACTTAAGTAGTTCTTTTCTTTAGTGATTATTTTAAACCTTTTTTTCCAGTTGGTCAATTCTATTTTTTAAGAAGTTCTTCTCTTCAGTGGACTTTTGCACCTCTTTTACCATTTAGTCAATTTGCTACTTCCTTATGAGTGACCATAAGCACTCTTCTCCACCTTGGAACTGTGATCAGAGATTATGTTTCCCCGTAATTGCAGGACGTTAGTCCTCCTTCACTTTGGAACTACAAGATGAAACTGAATATAGACAGTGCAATATGGTCCTATACCCAGTGCCACCAAAGAGTCCCTTGTAAACTCTTCTCGCACTCTTACCCTCTGTGGGTAGAGAGCTCCCAAAGCTACTACTACTGTTGCTGCAGATGCCTCTAAGGTCTGCTCCTGCACTGCCACAGCAGCCTGTACTGTACAATGGGTGTGATCACCACCTCAGTGTGACAGATCTCTCCTGCTGACCAGCCAAGTGATCTTGGGCTGGAAAATTGTTTCACTGTAACCTTTTCCTGACTCTGCTACTCCAGAATTCAAATTGAAGAATTAATTTAAAGTTGTTTGGAGGGGAATTTGGGAGAGTTCAGATGAATTCTATTCCATCATGTTGATTCTACCCTCACAGGACTTTTTTATTTATTTATTTATTTTCTTTTTTTCTTTTTTAATAAAAATTTATTTATTTAACTTTTTACATTCATTTTCACAAAATTTTGGGTTCCAAATTTTCTCCCCTTTTCTCCCCTCCCCCACCCCAATACACCGAGCAATCTAATTTTCCCTATCACCAATCTGCCCTCTCTTCTATCATCCCTCCCTTCTCTTGTCCCCATCTTCTCTTTTGTCCTGTAGGGCCAGATGACTTTCTATTCCCTATTGACTGTATTTCTTATTTCCTAGTAGCAAGAACAATACTAAACAGTTGTTCCTAAAACATTGAATTCCAAATTCTCCCCATCCCTCCCTCCCCACCCATTCCCTTTGGGAAGGCAGGCAATTCAATATAGGCCATATCTGTGTAGTTTTGCAAATGACTTGGATAATAGTCGTGTTGTATAAGACTCACTGTATTTCCCTCCATCCTATCCTGCCCCCCATTGTTTCTATTCTGTCTTTTGATCCTGTCCCTCCCCAAATGTTGACTTCAAATTATTCCCTCCTCCCATTGCCCTCCCTTCCATCATCCCCCCCCACCTTGCTTATCTCCTTCTCCCCCACTTTCCTGTATTGTAAGATAGGTTTTCATACCAAAATGAGTATGCATTTTATTCCCTCCTTTAGTCGAATGTGATGAGGGTAAACTTCTTGTTTTTTTCTCAGCTCTCCTCTTTTCCCCTCCACTAAAAAGTCTCCTGCTTGCCTCTTGAATGAGATATAATTTACCCCATTCCATTTCACCCTCTTTCCTCACACTGCATTTCTCTCTCACCATTTCCCTTAATTTCTTTTAAGCTATGGTCCCATGCTATTCAATTCACTCTGTGCTCTCTGTCTCTGTATGTGTGTGCATGTGTGTATGTGTGTGTGCATGCATGCATGTACATGTGTGTGTGTGATCCCACCAACTACCCAGATACTGAAAAGTTTTAAGAATTACAAATATTATCTTTCCATGTAGGAATGTAAACAGTTCACTTCTGGTAAGTCCCTTAAGACTTCTCTTTGCTGTTTACTTTTTCATGCTTCTTCTCATTCTTGTGTTTGAAAGTCAAATTTTCTTTTCAGCTGTGGTCTTTTCATCAAGAGTGATTGAAAGTCCTCTATTTCATTGAAAGACCATATTTTCCCTTGAAGTATTATACTCATTTTAGCTGGGTAGGTGATTCTTGGTTTGAGTCCTAGTTCCTTTGACTTCTGGAATATCCTATTCCACGCCCTTCGATCCCTTAATGTAGAAGCTGCTAGATCTTGAGTTGTCCTGATTGTATTTCCACAGTACTGGAATTGTTTCTTTCTAGCTGCTTGCAAGATTTTCTCCTTGAGCTGGGAGTTCTGGAATTTGGCCACAATGTTCCTAGGAGTTTCTCTTTTTGGATCTCTTTCAGGTGGTGATCGATGGATTCTTTCAATACTTATTTTGCCCTCTGGTTCTAGAAGGTCAGGGCAGTTTTCCTTGATAATTTCATGGAAGATGATATCTAGGCTCTTTTTTTGATCATGGCTTTCAGGTAGTCCCATAATTTTGAAATTGTCTCTCCTGGAACTATTTTCCAGGTCAGTTGTTTTTCCAATGAGATATTTCACATTCTCTTCCATTTTTTCATTCTTTTGCTTTTGTTTGGTGATTTCTTGGTTTCTCATAAAGTCATTAGACTCCATCTGTTCCATTCTGATTTTGAGAGAACTATTAAATTCAATGAGCTTTTGAACCTCTTTTTCCATTTGGCTAATTCTGCTTTTGAAAGCATTCTTCTCCTCATTGGCTTTTTGAACCTCTTTTGCCAATTGAGTGAGCCTATTCTTCAAGGTGTTATTTTCTTCAGCATTTTTTTGGGTCTCCTTTAGCAAGGTATTGACCCATTTTTCATACTTTTCTTGCATCTCTCTCATTTCTCTTCCCAGTTTTTCCTCCACCTGTCTAACTTGCTTTTCAAAATCCTTTTTGAGCTCTTCCAAGGCCTGAGCCCACCCGACATCCCCCTGGGGTGTCTGGGGTGTTGAGGCCCCACCCTTCACATCTTTCCCTGATGGCAAGAATATTTCCTCGTCCTCATCAGATCCAAATGTCAGGGTCATTTGCATTTGTTGGAAAAAACTCTATAGTCTTATTTTTCTTCCCTTTTCTAGGCATTTTCCCAGCCGGTTACTTGACTTCTGAGATTCCTGTCCACCCCCACCTAGATCTGCCCAGCTAGTGCTTGGGCTCTGAGATTGAAATGGGCTTTCCGCAGCAAGCTTTAGTTCTGGCGCTGGGGTGGGGGCAGGGCCGCCTCCCAGGCTCAGCTCCCTCAGGGGCTTTATGCAGAGGCCTTCAGTAAAAGAGCGGGGTGGGGCAGGGCCATCTCCCAGGCTCAGCTCCCTCAGGTTGTTTATGCAGAGACTTTCAGTAATGAAGATCCTGCCTGCTGCTTGGGGAGTCCAGGCAGCCGCCGCTGCTGCCGCCCACACCTCTGCCTCCGCCACTTCCTGCCCTGTCCCTGTCGCCGCCGCTTCCTCCTGAGGGGGCCCGAGTCACGGAGACACTCCACTCCCCTCCTCCAGCCCAGCCTCTCTCACTGACCTGTAGCTTCTGTGGGTGGAGGGACTTTCCCGGCTGCTGGAGCTTCCATCCCTGAAGCCTGCTCGGGTCAGCTTCTCTGGGGCCGCGGCCAGGGCAGTGCTGGGGGTGGGGTCCGCTTTCCGGGGCGCAACGGACCCTGGGGACACGTCTCCAGGGCTCCCTGGAATGGAAATCTCTTCCACTCCATTTCTGTACCCCTTTCAGTGGTCCAGAAAATATGGGGGACTCTTTTTACATTAATTCTATGGGCTGTGGTTTCAGAGCTCGTAAATGTGCGTCCTTCTACTCCGCCCCCCATTTCCTTTTGTTTTAACTATCCAGCACTGAAACCTAAATTCTGAAGATCTAACCTATTCATTGAAGTGAAATGAAAAAAAAAATCTCAACAAAGAAGATGATCTGAATCAAAAATAACATTCTGAAATTTTTTAATAGTTCATTTCTAAATATTGTTTTTTTTTCTTTTATCATTCATATACATTTCCTCTTCTCTTTAAACAGCTACTCCAGTTATTGAGGATACTGAAATTGAGTCAGTCTGGGAAACTTTAAGCACATCTGTTTACCCTCAGTTTTCTCCCAGCAACCTTTATGCATCCTTTCATCTTAGACTAAAAGCATTTTAGAACAGACATCTTAGACTGGACAAAGGGTTGAATAGGAATGCTATACAATTACTGAAGGAAATTCTCTTGCAATTATTTATAGTTCTTGTGAATATTCAGAAAATTACAAAAACAAAGACCACAGATGAAACTTTGTAAGTGACATTTACCCTAATTTGCAATAGATTAAAAAAAAAAAGATGATGTAAGTTACAAATAAACATTTCTAAAGCAGAACAATTAATGAAATTAAGAAGTGAAAGGATAATAGAAGGAATAGGAACAAGCAATAGAAATAAGAACAAAGATTGACGCAGCAGGAATTGAGGCAAAGAAATCAATGTAGATCCTCAAGAGCCTCCCCTCCCCATTAGGAAATTCTTCCTAAGTCCTCCCTAATAGCTCATCTTTTCCTACTACCCTTTCTTCTCACTACTCCAATGAAATCCTCCCACCTTTGTTAACAAGTCGCACTCTATCCTTAATCTACTTTCACATTTCTTTAAAAATGTTCTGGTATTCATTCAAATATAATTTTTTTCTTAAATACCTCTATGTACCCTTTCCAAGGTGAGCTCCTCCTTTTCTCTCATAGCCCATGGCAAGAAGTATTAGGTACATCCCTTCAAACCAACAATTTCACAAGTTCCCTTGGCCACTATAATTCAATGACCACCTCTCTTTTAATATTCCCTGTCCAGAACCTTGTGGTTATCATTATGTTATTCTTTCCATCCTTCTCAATAAGTTGGCCTAACTTACCATCATTTCAAGCATCCTCATATCCCAAGTTTCCCAATTTCTGTGATTCCTGTGATCTGTCACCAATTGATCTTAACAATGTACAGATTTACAATTCCCATCTGTACACACACACACACACACACACACACACACACACAAACCAAATACTACCATAAAAATCAACCAGCTAAATCTGACCTATGTACTTGGATTCCTATTCCCAATATGGGTACAAGTAAAAGTACTCAATTCAATGAAATTTATCAAACGGTTATTAAGCATGTCTTAAGCCCTGCATTTTGACATCAAGGATGCTCTTATGAAATAAAACATAAATCCTGTATTCGAGGAGCTCACAGTCTAAAGTAGCAACTAGACAAATAACATGGAAGAATATGAGAAATTCAAATAAAATGTACAAAAAAGTGACATGAGACATCTGAGAAGAGGTCACTTCCAGCAGGGGAATCCAATCTAATAAACATTTGTTGAGCATCTACCAAGAACGCAGCACTGTATTAGGTCCTGATGAGAGAAAGAAGGACACAAAAAAGGAAGGAAGAAAGGAAGGAAGGAAGAGAGATAGAGATAGAGAAAGATCAGACTCCTTAAAAAATCTTATATTCTACTGTAAAATCAGAAGTTTTCATGGAAATATCCTCTAAACTGGGTCTTTAAAAAAGAGACATGCAGAGGCAGAGAAGGGATGAGGAGAGAAGTAAGATAGAAATAAGAGAAAGAGGTAATTTTTTTCTATTATAGCCCAAAATTATTTTGGTATAAGATCTCGTTGCTCATAATTTTTCTAGAAATTATATATTGACATGATTTAAACAATTTTCCATGTTTTCAACAGAACTTGTTGTACTTTGTTGAGTCGGATGCACCAGAATGATGCATCTGACTGCAATTCACTGGGAAAACGTAATAAACGTCAGTTTGTAAGTTCTACTTTTTAAATTTTTAACTAACTTTTTTTTTTCTGATGACCTAGCTCCTTCCAACCAATAAAATTTCTTCCTGGCTGTGATCTAATTTTATTTTTCATGACAAACGTGTAATGAATGAGCCATACAATAGATAGTTCCTATTAGAGATATAGGAAACCCATGTTCCAAATGTTGTATAGTTCTTTTATCTCACTTAACCATCAACTAATACTAGAAGAGGTACTTACTTTATCCAATGAAATCATTTTCTATCAGTGGATTTTAATGAGGAACTGAAAGAAAAAGTGGTAAGTAAGATAAGGAGATATTTCCATGTGCAAGGAAGAAGAAGGCATGAAGTTAAATCAGAGTCAAGTCTTTACAGACATGGGAGAAAGAGTGAAAAGGGCAGCAACAATTCAAAGGGGAAAAAGAGAACTAGACAGAACAACTGAGAAAGCAGGAAGGCAGCAAGAAAAAAATAGGAGGAGGGAACTCACATTAGGGAACATCTGCAAAAAACATCTGTAGACAATTCTGAATCCCTATTAGGAAATAATGATTTTTGCCTCCAGAGTCAAAAAGAGACTGCATAATGTTAATATAAGGTTTATGGTGGGTGGGGGGGAGAATTAAAATCTTCTCTGCTCATTAATAGGTCTCGGATACCTTTTGTTAATTTCTAATGAGGCACTGGGTCTTGCCCTCCAGCCCTCAAAAGAGTATATATACTGTGAGGTGAGGTTTTGCCTTGGAGCACATTTTTTGGAAGAAAGCGTGCCAGATGAGACCCTGGGTAGCTGTTAAAGAGCCCCAAGCTGTGAAAATCCAGATATTGGTGCTTCTCCCTCTGATAATGATGCATGTACTGTCTATGATCAGACAGTTGGAGGCCCTATCTATTGATCTTTATTTCTCTGCTTGTATTTTCTCTGAAGTTCAAGGTGCTGACATTTTCCCCTGAACTAAGTGAATCATATATGTGCTTGATTAAAGTAGATTGTTGACCCCTCAAAAGTTGCTTTCCTTATAGAAAAGTAGATCTAAGAAGTTGTACAGTCAGCCCTCCTGTGTATGCCAAGTATGGTATAGTTGGCAGGATCTGCATAACTTAAAAGAAAAGTACAAGGTTTTGTGGGACTGGGATAATTGTCTATTGTTTCCCAGTTCTGGTGGCTATAGTTCTGTGGTGCCTTGAGAGATGAGGATGGTCAGACCCACCACTAAATTAAATTAGCCCATTTCCATACTGTGCCAGAGAGGTGAAGGCCCTGAAAATGTATTGTGTTCAGAATCCATAACAAAGTAACAAGAACTTGGAATGGAGCCCTGGAGCAGGAGCAGAAAATCGCCAGTGTGTAGACTTTGGAGAGGTGGGCCATAGAACAGGAGCAGAGAGCTGTCTACATACAGACCTAGGCAAGAGCTGGAAGCAGTCAGATCCTACTGGAGGAGGGACCCCAGAGCTTGGAATTCAGTCTCAGGGTAAGATAGAGACTGCACAGCAAGGCACTGAACGTATTTTTTTGCTGTGTTCCCCTGGGATGTTTTGGGACCCAGGGGTGGAATTTTCAATGGTGGGTAGGAAGAATTGGATCCCCAAGGACCCCACCCTTCTGGTTTTGGCCTAGCCATCCATCAGGACAGAAGCAGGGGCTAGAGCAGTGTTAAGACTGGAACTTGGCTCCTTAGAGACTGCCTGCACCTGTACAGGCAGTGTGGGGAGAAAGACATGCCTGACTTTATTTGGACGTTTTGTTTTGAATTGACTGTGACCTGGGGTGGAGTATGTTGAGTTCTGATGTGATATACTTTTGTGTTTAAAGCCATATGGTCACTCTGGTAATTAGTTATTACATTATGCATTCTGCAAATGTGAAGTTCATGTTGTGTTTGTGGGAATGATGTTGTATTTACTTAAGAAATGTTAATGCCTGTTGCCTATGTAATGGACATGAAAGATCTTGGGGCTCTACATAATGTTGATGTAAGGTTAATGGCGGATGGAGAGAAGAGTTAAAGATCTTCCCTGCCCATTAATAGGCCTCAGACACCTTATGTTATTTGCTAATGAGTCACTGGGTCAGGAGGGTCTTGCTCTCCAGCCCCAAAAAGAGTATATATACTCTTAGGTGAGGTTTAGATTTGGGCTTGTATTTTGGAAGAAAGCTCCTGTGGCAGATGAGAGTGTGAACAGCCACTAAGGAGTCCTCCAGCTTTGAAAAGCCAAATGTTGGTGCTTCTCTTTGGTAATGATGTATGTATTGTCTATGGTCAGACAGTTGAAAGCCCTGTCTGTTGGCCTTTCTGTTTGTAATTTCTGCTTGTAATTTCAGTTTGTATTTTCTCTGGAGTCGAGGGTGCTGATTTTTCCACCTGGACTGAGTAAATATATGTGTGCTTGATCAAAGTAGATTGTTGACCCCTCAAAAGTTGCTGTCGTTTTAGAAAAGTAGATCTGAGAACCTGTCCTCCTATGTGTGCCTTGCTGTTGCAGACTTTCATTACTTGGAGTTGTTGCAGAACACTACATTCCCTGAAAACCTACTCCTAATTGCTACACAATTCCAGTTCAATTCATCCAGCAGAGAAAAGGTGATAAAGCACTTAGTCTTGGTAGAAGTAAAAGGGAGTTCTTTGATCCATCATTTTTTATGTAACACATTGCTGACAGGCAGCATGTGATAGTGAAATCAGCTTTGAATTTGGAAGCAAGAGGGCTCAGGATCAAAATATGGCTTTTCCCTGTGACCTTGGGCAAGTCTTTTGACCTCTTTGGACTTTAGACTCCCTATCTTTACAGATTTCTACAATGAGAGTACAGAAGCAAGTGATCTCTGAGGTCCTTTCCAACTGTAAATCTCTGATGCTGTGAACATACTTGCCTTATATCTTTCTCTATTGTCAAAGTAAAATAAAATATTTGCTTCCAAGAACAGAAAATTAATGAGTCTAATCTACTTTTCAAAGAACATTTTTTGTTAGCCTAAGGCTAGGAAATCATGTAAAGACCCCCAAAATCTTGCATTGTCAGAGTGGCAATAAGCATACTAGTAGTTATGAGAAAGATACTAACAGCTAGAGGAGCACACAAGTCACTAAGTAGTGATGGCAATGATCAGGTTGGTCACCCGAAAGACTGAACAAATCATTAGAGGACCCAACTGTGAGACTTATCACTATCTTCTCCCCCATATCTTTCCTCCTCTATACCCTTCCCTTCCAGTGCTTTAGATAATTCCATTTACAGCTCATTCTGTCCTCATGTAGTGGAGAGAAAGTATAATAACATAAGAGACAGAGACAGACAAATAAATCTTACAAATGAAAAGATAATTCTTTATATTGACAAGGGGAGTCCATAGTTAGAAAATTATTAAGTCCATTTCTAGGCAGAGCTTACTTTTCTTTTGCTCATGTCAAATCAGTTTTTCAGATAAAATCTAAATTTTTACCACCAGCTTTCACCCATACAAAGTTCCCCTAAGCCATCCTTGATTGAGAGGCTAAAAATCTCTAAATATGAATATCATGCCCACCCCCAAAATAGGCCAGTAATAATACTTTTTAGGAGGAATGCATGCTACTCAGAAATGAATCTACTGTGGTACTGACAAATCAGTTTGATAGCTACTCAAATACACTCTTACAGACAATCCTTTCAAAACAGCAAGATCATCCACTGATTGACAGGACATATGAAAGAAGCAGGGGTAACCAAGAACCCAAAAAGTCACTTAATTACAGCCTCCAGAATTAAATTTCACATTTCTGGGATCTCCATGACACCAAGGCAGAGGAAAAAATTCTTGACCTTCCCCATCTCCCACTGGACTGATATCCTATTACCTGGAAACCCATAATCAAGAGAATTCCAGCTAGATGTCATCTTTTCCTTTTTTTACATTTTACATTTTTTCCTTTTTCCTGTTTTTACAGCAGCACTTCTCTCCCTCTCCATTGTTTCTGGGCAGGAGAACTACCAAGGGACCATTTAAAGTCTATCTTATTATATTAGATGACATTGTTATTGATGTTTTACAACTGGGATATGCATAGAAAAAAACGGACATCAACTAAAATAATCTCATACCAATGCGTGTTAATTTAACCAATGTAAATTAATTGCCATTGCGAAGAGACCTACAGAACCTACAAATTACCTTGGTAAAGATCAGACTTGATCTTTATGGCAGCCGAGAATAGCCCATGCTTAGATTATAAACTCATTTGTACAACTTAACCAGAAGATTGGTGAAAGATTATAAGAAGTGTCCCTCACAAAAGAAATTACTAGATACTAAGGCCAACGGAAAGAATACTTGGCATAAATGACATAAATGAAGTCATTCTAATGACATTTCACAATGGCAGAATAAGAAAAGAAACAGAAGAAAAATGGAAAAGATATGCAAAACATTTTTATATCACATTCATTCCATCATCAAAGACAAGGGAATCACCATACCTGAACTCTAAAAATCACTGTCCCCCTTTGAAAAGAACCTTAGAGGTCATGTATTCCAACCCCGTCACTTTACAGATGAGCAAACTGAGATTAGAAGTTAAGTGGTTTGCCAAAGGTCATACAAGTAGCAAGTTTCAGAGCTATTTGACCTTAGGTCCTCTGACTATAAATTCAGCACCACTACCACTGAAACATAGTGAAGTGAAAAATCATACTAGAGGAAATACAGAACAAGAAATTCAGCTGGACTAGGCCAGTTGTACTTGGAGGGAGATCCTTTATAAAGAGTTCATAACCAAAGGTATTAAAGAATCAATTCATAAAACATCTTAAGGAGAAGAAAGCAAAAGTATGGGGGGTAATCTTGAGTCATATTGTAACAGTAAGCACCCAACATTCACAGGGGGTCTTGCTATCACAGGTTCAGAGATCTGCATACATAAAAGGAAAGGCAGCTTTTGAGGGGTTAACAATCACTTTATTCAAGCACGTATATTATTCACCTCATTCAAGGGAGTCAGCAACCTGAACTTCAAAGAAAATACAGGGAAATCAAAAAGTAAACAGATATGGCTTGCTCTGTCTGACCATAATTCAACAGACAGGTCCAGCTGCCTGATCATAGTTACCAGAAAGGAAAACACTGATATCTGGGTTTTCAAAGCCAGGTGACTCTTTAAAGCAGCTTCCCAGAGTCCTTGGCTGGCACTCAAACCTTCTTACAAAAATTAAGCCCCAAAGGAAAGCTTCACCCTCAGAGTATTTATACCTTTTTTTAGGGCCAGAGGGCATAAAATACAAAAGGTACTTGGGGCCAACCTACAAAACAACTCCCCTAATCAAGCTTCCCACAATGGGCATGCCCATCAATGGGTAGAAAGATCCTCCTTAATCACATTATTCAGAAGCTTTATACTTCTTGGTATAAATAAAGCAGCAAAAACACTCCTACTTTGATTGCCATCTTTCCAAGATCCTTGGCCTTAAAATCTAAATGGCCATGGATCCTGGAACAAATAGGCATTAACATTTCTTAAGTAAATACAACATAATTCCCACAAAATTAACACATCATGAACTTTACATTTGCAGAATATATAACATAACAACTCATTACCAAATGACTTTAAACGAACACAAAGGTATATGTATAACATAACATAATTCTTTGAGGAGAAAGCAAACAGCTCCTCCTTCCTCAAACCCAAACAGAAATGTTCAAGCAAAGTTGTCCTGAGGGGCAGCTGGACAACAAAGCCATCAGGGTGGAGTGTTTAGGGGCATGGTGCAGGGCTCTTCCCCCCACCCACCAAAGGCAACTCCACCCCCTGGGTCCCAAACTGTCCCAGGGGAAAGCTGTAAAAAAGCACACTCACTGACTTGCTGTGTGGTCCCAATCTTGCCCCAGGGCTGAACTGTGAGCTCCTGATTTTCTTGGCAAAGATGGCGGAGTTCGCCATTTCCTTCTCCAGATCATTTTACAGATGAGGAAACTGAGGCAAACATAGTGAAGTGACTTGCCTAATATAAGATGCCTAATAACAATGAGGATCATTTTATGTTGTGTAACTTATTTGTAATAGACCAATTTTGAATAGTTGTTTGGCTTTCTCCACCTTCATTCAGCAGCATGTGTGTAGGAATGAGGGCTGCAGATTGGTGGTAGTGATCCAAGACTGAGGCTTGGCAGGGGTCAATTGAGGGCCTAGAGACTTAGGGCAGCTGCGTGGTGCAGTGGATAGAGTGCCAGGCCTGGAGTCAGGAAGACTCATTTTCCTGAGTTCAAGTCTAGTCTCAGACACTAACTAGCTGTGTGACCCTCGGCAAGTCTCTTAACCATATTTGCTTCAGTTTGGGGATATAAACAAGTAGGTGGTTTTGGCATCAATATAGCCTCTCTTTAGGGTAAACAAAAAAAATACACAAATTAATTAATCTATACTTTCATCACTGTGGCAATTGTCTCTATCCATGCCAATAAGAACTTTTTTATAACCTAGTAGATTGTCTTAGGGACTGGTTTGAGGATCATATAAGTTAAGTGACTCATCTAGGGCAACACAGCTAGTACATGTCAGCAATGGAATGTGAATTCATATCTTATTAATACCACGTCCAGCACATTGTTCCACAATAAGAAGTAAAATGTGAAAATGAAAGTATCCAGTATGTTGGTATTCATATTGTGTTGTAAATACTGTACCTGTGATTGCATCAATATAGTGAGGAACTTCTACCAATGGAAATTGTCATATATTCTTCAACTTGGGGTCTTAACAAGTTTTTTGCAAGTACTGAGAGTTTAACTCACTCACCTAGGGTCACAAATAAAAACATGTCAGAGGCAGAACTTGAACACAGGACTTCCTGACTCCAAAGCCAATACCCCACGCTACATATTATAAGAACTCAATAAATACCTACTGATTGACAGAAATGCAACATTTTTATCATCTTCATTATTGTGAATGCAAAGACCCACATAAAACTTAAGAGCAATGAAACCATTTCTGTTGCAAACATCTTTATTACAGTCATAAATCCTGGTAAAACAATGGACTCTTCCAACTAAATACATAACAATGCAAACAAGGAGCAATATGACACAATCTGTGCCAAATAGACAAAAATGCAAATCCTATATGCCTGGCACCAAGGTAGATGGTCTTTTGAAAATACCAACCTTTCCTGCAAGTGATGACACATTCTTGTAGTACCTATTGTTGAGGATGCTGAGGCTGTTAGAGTGATTGAATTCTGGTTCTGTGATACAATAGAAAAAGAAGGAAGGAAGGAAGGAAGGAAGGAAGGAAGGAAGGAAGGAAGGAAGGAAGGAAGGAAGGAAGGAAGGAAGGAAGGAAGGAAGGAAGGAAGGAAGGAGGGAGGGAGGGAGGGAGGGAGGGAGGGAGGGAGGGAGGGAGGGAGGGAGGGAGGGAGGGAGGGAAGGAAGGAAGGAAGGAAGGAAGGAAGGAAGGAAGGAAGGAAGGAAGGAAGGAAGGAAGGAAGGAAGGGAAGAAGGAAGGAAGGGAAGAAGGAAGGAAGGAAGGGAGGGAGGGAGGGAGGGAGGACTCAGTTGCAAAGAATATTTTCAAACCTAAGTCACCTGACACAAAAAAAATTGCTTCCTTATTTTTTTTCTTGATTTCATATATTAAATTGATTCCCTAATGAATGCTCTATCCCTGTACTCATAAAGACCATTCTAAAACTTATTTCCTCAAGCCTTCCATACGTACTCCTTCCTACCTAACTAAGGATCTGGCCACATACTGTAATAAGAAAACACAGATTATTCATTGTTAGCATTCTCTCTCCTCAGCTCTACATCTCAGATCCCTTTGACATCACGTTTCATCATCATTTCCTTTACCCCCATCATTAATAAAGTGATGGCCCTTCTCTCTGTAAAGAACCTCACTGTATGTACTAATGATCTCATTCCTTCCCATCATTCTTAGCAAATTGTCCCCCACATCATCCTCCATCCCTCCTCTAATCTTTAGTCTCTATCTGCTAGTTCCTGCCCTGCTGCTAACAAAAAAAAAAATGCTTAGGGCCCCTTCAACCTTAAAAAATTGAAAAACTCCTAAACATGAACATCTCCTCAAGCTATTATCCTTTATCTCACCTGCCTTTCACAGCCACCTTTGAAATAAAGTCATCTACTCTCCTCACTTCTACTTCCTCTCCTGTTCTTCTTCAACCCTTTCCACTCTGGCTTCTGACCTTATTATTCAACTGACATTACTCTTTCCAAAGTTCCCAATGATCTCTCAATTGCCAAATCTGATGGCCTCTTCTCAAACTTCATCCTTATTGACCTCTCTGCAGCCTATGAGACCAAACTCTCCTCCATGATACTATGTCTTCTCTGGGTTTGCAAATGTGACCATTCCTCCCTCAGTCATTTCTGCTGGTTCATTACTCAGTCACACCTCCTAATTATTTGCAGACCCTAAGCCTCTATCCTGGATCCACTGCTCTTTTTCCTTCATACTCTTCCATTTGGCAACTTCATCAGTTTTTATCATGAACATCTCTGTGAAGATGATTCCCAGCTTAGTATATCCAGCCCTGGTCTACCTCATCTCAAAAATGACGTGCCCAAAACAACTCAGCTTCTTCCTGATCCTGGCCCTCTCCAAAGTTTTCCATTCCTGTTGAGGGTACCACCATCCTTCCAGTCAGCACTGTTGTTGACTCCACATTCTTCTTCACTGCTTTCTCCTTGTTAAGTCATTTTTGAGCCACGTCTGACAACTGTGACCCCATTTGGGGTTTTCCTTGGCAAAGATATTGGAGTTTGCCATTTCCTTCTCCAATTCATTTTACAGATGAGGAAACTGAGGCAAACAGGATTAAGTGACTTGCCCAAGCATCTGAGGCTGGATTTGAACTCAGGTCTTCCTGATCCCAGGCTCAGCATGCTATTCACTGTGCCACTTATCTACCCTCCCTCACCCCATATACCATTTATTTCTATTCACACAGCATGTCGTGATCTCTCCTCTCTGGCCAATATATTAATTGAAGTCCTTATCATTTCTCACCGATTGTAAGTCTCCTAATGGGTCTTTCTGCCCCAATTCTCTTCACCAAAATAATCTATCTCCCACAGCTGTCAAAGTAATTCTGATTAAGCATGGATCAGATCAAGTTACCCCCCTACTCAAGGCTCTTTATTATCTCTAGTGTCAAACGTAACTTCCCTGCCATTAGAAGACCTTCATAAACTGGCTTCAACCTACATCTTCCAGCCTTGCTTACTATATATTGTGCTCTTTCCTACACTTCATGGCACAAGTCAAGCTAACCTTTTCACTATTCCTCATACATGACATTCCATCTCCAGACTCCATGCCTTTGGCTGTCCTCCAGGTCTGAGATAGATGCCTCTGAATGTACACTGAACTCTCAGAATCATTTGCTTCCTTCAGATTTCAGCTCAAGTGCCACCTCATACTTAATCCTAATCAGCACCTCATGCCCATCCCTCCAAATTTATCTGGCATTCCATTTTCTTATATTTGTCTACATTTCTTTATGGTTATGTTGCATCTTGTGATCTAGCACAAGCTCACTGAGGGCGAGACCTAGCTCTTCTTTGTCTCTGAATCCCCAGCTCCTCACACAGCGCTGGGAACGCCGTGAGTACCTTAAAAGTGCTTGTTTATTGAATGACTTGTCGATAGATCCCTGAATGTGCTGTTCATCATCCGAGCCTGTAGTCAAATTTCAGTGCTGAAGTAAAGTCTCAAATTCATATATGTAAGTGAAAATACGTAATATCTAAAATCATCTCTTTTAGGGCTGGAAAGTATATGAGAAATCATCTAGTTTAGTATCTTGATTTTACAGATTAAAAAAAACTAAGAAAAACATAGAATGCCACAAAATGCTAGGACTTCCAGTAATACCACACTAGCCTGAGATGACTTCTACATGCTATTTGGGAGTTATCACTGGATTGTGGCAGGAGGGCAAAAATACACTCTTCATTTAGACAATGAATTGAATTTTATCCAATTTAACTTTCACTTTAAAAAAAAAAGTTTTCTATGTCATAGGATTTCCCAAAGGAACACAGGACAACTAAAGCCACTGAATCAAATAGCCGTGACAACAACCAGGAGCAAAATACTTTAATTGCATCCTATTAGCACCCACTGACAGTAAAGTTTATGTGTGTCACTACTTCCTACCATAATTCAAGGAGCAATTTGGAAAAATCAATATTGTGCTCAGGTTCACTTCCTAATGAATACTGACTGCACCTTCTATTGTTAAGAGAAAGAGATTTAAGGACCTCAGACCATAGCCACAGAGAATGACTTGGCCATAAGCAAGTCACCCAGAGAAATCTGAGCACTCCCCTAAAATGAGGCTTCTGTGCTATAAGAACAGGCAACAGTTTCATAACCATATTCCTCCTAAACAACAAGCATTCTACTTTGGGTTGCCATTGCAGAGAATCAAGCAGGGGAGCAAACAGCTTGAATTTAATAAACATGATAACCTCTAGTTTTGTGTCTTCCACATCCAAAGAAAATACTCTTAGACTAACTTGATAAAAAAATTCTAAATCGTCTCCTGATACATACCAGGATGTTTCATTTCTCTAGTGAATCAATGATTTCATCAATGTGGATATTCCCTCCAGTGATGCAGATCTCAATACATCTAATCCTATCTTTTCTGTCTGACTGTTTGTTTGTAATGACAAAGGAATTTGAGGATCTTCCCTGTTCCTTAACAGGACCATGTAGCCTACTTTGGGCTTTGTTCTAGTCCATGCCTGAGTCACATGGAGCCAATGGTGGGAGGAACTTGCTGAATGGGTGGAGCAGGAAAGGTGCCACAGGAAGAAAGAGTGAGGCAGAGCTGAGAGCTGAGAGAGAGAGAGAGAGAGAAAGAAAGAGAGAGAACAGATAGCATGAGTGAGAGAGGGAGTGATTTTGCCTAAGGGAGCTTTATTGTGGGGAGGTCTGATGGAGGGAAGGATTGGAAATGGTCATGCTCCCTGAATTGATAATTTGTATAGATTTCTGTATTACTCTGATGGATCTGGCTTTCTGGTGTTTGAATAAATGTTTTGGTTTTCATCTCTGAGTAAGAGAGTTTATATTTTTCAAATTTACCCTGGAAACATGCATGCATATCCACAGCAGTTGCTATGGGTGTTGCATTGGCATTACACTGCTGTTCATGACCTTCCAAAAATTAACTCTCTACCCATTATTCCATACTCTCTCTGGCACACATACTGAGTATTGTTTAACATTTTTTTTTCATTTATTCATTCATACCCATCTCTTACATTTATGTTTTTTCTAACAAATTTTAGTGCCTTTATTATACATTTTAAAGTTTCTCCCTGTAGAAAATTTCATTTTAAGGTAGAAATTACATTATATCAATAACAAAACATTTTTAAATCAAATCATTATATCAACAGATGCATAAAAGTTTCTGATAGAGAATAACACTCATTTCTATTAAAAATCTTGAAAGTATAGGTATATATGGATTTTTCTTTAAATTGATAATAAGCACTTATCTAAAACCATCAGCAAGCACTATATGTAATGGGAATAAACTAGAAACCTGTCCAGTAAGATCAGGTGTGAAACAAGGATACTCATTGCTATTGATATTATTCAATATTGTATTGGAAATCCTACCAATAGCAATAAGAAAAGAAAAAGAAATGGAATCAGAATAGAATGAGGTAATAAAATTATCTCTTTGCAAATGATGTATTTGGAAGACTCAACTAAAAAGTTAGTTGAAAAAGTAATTTTAGCAAAGTAGCAGGATATAAAGTAAATTCATATAAATCATCACATTCCTATATAGCACAAGCAAAACCCTGCAAGGAAAATAGTAAGAGACACTCCATTTCAAATTACTCCAGGCAGTATAAAATACCTGGAAGAACAAGTGCCAAAACAAACACAGAAGCTATATGAACAGAATTATAAAAAAAAAATTGTACAAATAAAATCAGATAAATAATTGGAAAAATACTAACTGTTTGTGGATAAGCAGGGTCAATATAATAAAAATAACAGTCCTGAACATATGAAGTTCATAACCCTGAAAGGTTGCTCAAGTAAAGAATATAATGAGTTAAAGAGCTATTTATTAAATTCTTAAATAATACATTATTAAGAGGTATATCTCTTCATATTGGAAGATTATGGGTAAGGAGAAAAATTATGATATTCTCCTCCTCCCAAAAACTGTACTTTAATACCGTCAGAGATAATCCAAAGCCATCAAGTCATGAATCACCCAGCTGTGCCTGTAAAGAAGCTTGAAGATTATGTAGTCCAACCTCCTATTATAAATGCAGAAAATGAGGCCCAGAAGGGGAGGTGGTTTTTCCAAAGTCACTCAATGAATAGTCTCAAAACAAGAATTAGGACCTAAATCTTTTGACTCCCAGTACAGAATACACTACTAAGCTGAATGGCCTCAGGGTATAATGTATGTTATACATTGAAATGTATTAGATTGAGGTAGAAGCCAGCTCTGGTACTAGGTTACTGTGGGCCTTTTGACATTCTGTTTCCCCTACCTTAATTTTAGTTTCATCATCTGTAAAATAATTTGGAAAAGATTACTTCTAAAACTCCTTCCAACACTTACTATGATATATTTACCTAGTCTGGTATTTTGTATTTTTTAATCACCAGCAGCTAAACTATCCCTTCTTCTTAGACCAGTATCCTGAACCCAACTCTTGGGTTCTAGCCTGAGCCTTGTAGTCAACATTAAGGGAAGAAATATCTGTGAAGATGGAGCCCACCCTCCTCGCACCTACCAACACCAACTGCTGAGCAACTCCCACTCATGGGCAGGTAAGCTCATGTAGTCACAGCACCCTCCCCTCCAGAGTACATGACCTTCTTCCAGTCCAACCCTCAAAGCCATCATCCCAGGAAGTCCTTCCTAGAGAGATGCAGCCCGACAACTGTCTCTCCAGCTTTTGCAGTCCCTATCTCCTCAGTAGCCAGAGCTACTAAGACACAGAAATCACTAATTACCAAAGCTTTTGGCATAAGCTTTCAACATAAGAAACCAACCTGATTTTGCCATAAAAACAACGTTAAAGATGTTGTCCAACCATGTGCTCTGTTGCTGCATTGGAAGGGTTATGAGATCTTTCCATTTCCCTTCTGTGTGTGTTATCCCACACACACCCTTCCCATTAGAATGTGATTTCCTTGAGATCAAAGACTGCCTTGCATTTTTATTTGTATCCCAAAGTTTAGGACAGTGCTTTGCATATTTATGAATTTAATAAATTACTTTTTATTGTTCATTATTAAGGCAAGAAGATTGTGCAATGGATAAAGCACTGGGCCTGGAGACAGGAATAATTAAGTTAAAATTCAGCCTGAGACACTTACTGGCTGTGTGACCCTAGAGAAGTCACTAAACCTCCGTTTGATTCAATTTCCTCATTTGTAGAATGGAAATAATCATAGTCCCTACCTCCCAGGGTTGTTGTGGGCATCAAATGAGATATTTGTAAAGTTCTTGCCACAATGTCTAGCACATAGTAGGTGCTATATAAACATTTCTTCCCTTCCCTTCAAGTGTCCACTTTTAGCTCTATGTCCCAGGATCTTATAAAAAAAGTTCAGGGAATACAGATATTTAAATTGCAGAAAAAAATTAGGGTAATAATTTAGGTGTGAGAGGAGGGGAAAGCAACTGAGTGAGGTAAAAGAAAATGCTTGGGTTCACAGTAATAGGATTATAGAATCATAGATGTAGAACTAGAAAAGACCTGAGAAGCCACACAGTTCCATTTCCTCATTTTACAGACAAGGAATTTAAGACATAGAGAAGTGAAATGACTTGTCCAAGGTCACTTTGGTAGTAAGCAACAGAGGCAGGATGTGAGGTGGAGAAAAAGATTACCTGATTATGGAGTGAGGAAAATTAATATAATATAATATAATATAATATAATATAATATAATATAATATAATATAATATAATATAAATCTTAATATGGCCAAAAAAAGCCTATAGTAGAGTTAGGAAACCTTCATTCTTGTTATCTTTACGACCTTATTCATTGATGGTGATGAATATTCAGCATGTGAGAAACCATTCTTGCCCCTCATCTTCATTCTAGTGACTGAGAACTCGTGTTCCAGAGCGTTCAACCAAGCTAATATAGGAATACAGCTTCCATGTATTTCAATCAAAAGGTCTTGTTTTCACTTAGCTGGTATTTGCCTCCTGCTTAAACTCTTAAAAAAAAATATATATATATATATATATATATGTATATATATATACATATATACACACACATACAAATACATATACATATACATATATATATATATATATATATATATATATATATATAATGCAATGCATGCTAAACACCAGATGTAACCAGCATGATGACAATACAATATGATCTAGTCTTAGAAAAGTTGGCTTTGCTCTGCTCTCCACAGCACATAAAACATTTCAAATGATTCTGCTTTATATTTTGGTCAATGGTGGTGTGTGATTATAAAGAGATATTTCTGGCCAACTTTATGAAGCATATTTTGGTCCCCTGCTCTCCATGGATTTTTTATTCAAATTATAGCACTGAGACGCCACGGGAATAATCATTGTTTCTAAAGTCACCTATAATTTCTCTGTCAGCTCCTTTCAGCAGTTCTCATTTCCTTGTGAAGAACAATTTTATGCATCAAGAAAATGAGAAAGATTAACATTTATTCTGTAATACTGTTTTTCTCACATTTCCAGAAAAAAATTAAATACTTGGCTAATTCTTTTCTGGCGTGAACTTTACTCACTTGTAGAATTAAACGATACTCCTTCATGCTTCGTTCTGGGACAACTCTGTGAATATGGTGTTACTGTTTCCTTTCAGCTGGACGAAATTATTCAGTCATGTGGATTTCACCTCAAATTGCACTGTGACAGATTAAAATGGATTTAAATTTCCTCTTCTTCAGCATGCAATGATTTCTTAACTGTCAGTGAACCAAGTTTTAACATCACCTCGAACCTGGGTAACATAAGCACCTTATTTTTTAAAACTATGAACTCTTTCCAATACCTAGAAATATGAAAATCTCTTTAGAATTTTCCTTCCATAGGATGAGGATAAAGAGCTTGATGCACATGTTAAACATAAGAGTCCTTCTAAAAAAGGAAAGAGGGCACTACCAAGAAACAACTGGGTCCTGCGAAGAGGGAGAATTGGAAGGGGAAGGGGTCAACTTAAACCTAGTCATGTCTGTTTTTGAAAGTTAATCTTCCTGCCTATACTTCACATGGGACTATGTTAGCAGATTGCTTCCTATTCATTATAGCTCCCGTTTTCAGAAAGAACCACAACTGGCCAAACCAGTAATATAAATGCATTATGTATTCTAGCCTCCCTCTTTATGATTAATTCTACCAGTGGTACAAATTTGCATGAATGAATGTCAGTGTGTTTTCTGCCCTGAACATTTCCTGCTGGCTTCAGTTCAGCCCTGCTGACATTTATTACAAATAATAGCTAAATATTCCTGATTTAATAGCTGCAGTGGCCCCACGTCTGAAGGTGATGTCTGTAATAAAAGCAGACAAGACAAGCTTATAACAAATACTAATCAGATTGTGTTTGCACACATAATGGATGGGCCTCGATACACCAGCAAAATGTGAGAGTTGTTTATAAAATGCAGCTGCTAGAAGTCACAGTTCAAGAACATACTGGTTGCTTTGTCTCTTTGCTCATGTCCCTTCCTTTTCCATATCTTTAAAGCACTCAGGGTACTTGTGCACAGATCGCAACTTACAGATTGAATATTATCGCAGCCTTTTTCTGGAAAAAGAAGACACCAAATAACAGAGAAAGATGGTAGAGTCCTCTTTGATTTTTTCATTCCTTCTAAACAAAGAACATTGTCCCTAGATAAGTCCAATTTTCAGAATCTTGTTCAAAGATGTTTTACGCACCAAATACACTGATCCTAACACAACACCATCACTGTCGAACATTTGTATCGTTTTCAAAGTCCTTTCAACCTGTTGACCTACTTACCCTTTCTGAAAGATACTGAGCTAACCTCTCACTTCTCTTGAAGATGATAAAGGAGGATATAAGGTCTGGTAGTAGAAAAGGAGGATAATGGTTAAAAGATGTGATACCATTCAAAGATAAGTTTTAAAAAATCAGTTAAAAAACCATTTTCTCCTGCCTCGAATCTCACAATTTCCACATGCAGACATAAGAAGATGTAGTAAGCCCTGTCTTAACTTTGTCGATGAAATTACTTAGTATTGGTTGCAAATACCTTTATGAAAATATAGGGAGTTCTTTTAAGCAATATGCCTATTTTTTCCATTGATGAACATGGATAAAGAGAAATAAGTATAATCACCAGATTTTAAAATGTGCCTTTTTAAATTATTAGTGTTATTAGCCAGTATAAACTGTGAGATAGAAAGTATTAGTGATTGACATGAATGACTGGACAGAAGAACATAAATTTAGAGCTGGAGGTCAGCTAATCCAACCCCCTCATTTTGCAAATAAGGAAATCAAGGCCAGGAAAGTCAGTCTAAGTTAGAAAATATCAAGCACCTATGCCACAGAACATCAAATTCAGTTAATAATTTATGAATATAACTTCCATGCATTTCACTGAAAGCAAACAAGTGTCAGGGTCAGGATTAGAATTCAGGTCTATGACTCCACTGTTCTTTCCACTGCATCAGGAATTGAATAAAGACCTTCTTAAAGATAATATCAGTTTATTACATAGTTATCCCTTCCACATTGCAACTTACGATATATTACAAGTTGCTATATGAAATTAAATGGGAATTTTGGGGGAGTTTTGCAGAAGCCACAAATGACAAACAAAGGCCAGCAGATGATAAAGACAACATTTAGAAACTCAGAAATACATAAAATATGTGTATAGTATTACATAATACCCACACATTTTACCTTTTAATACCATAATAATTCAGACTTGCTCTCTGGTACAAAAGGAGAGCCAAAAAATTTTAGGCAGATTTTCCAGATCACTGGGACACTGTACTCCTAACCCCACAATGTGGAAGAGATAACTATATACAATTGCTCATGCTAAGGGGAATCTAGTGGCTTACTGTCTCCTACGATGCTCCCTAATAATTTCCTACAATTAAAACTTCTGTGAGAGCCAGAAGCGGGGGTAAACAAATATTCTGGGAGATGGGTAGATAAGTTTCATTCTCCTTTTCCAACTTTTCTTCAAAATGCTCATTATAATTATGACCACGCAGCAACTATGACACTAGACAACACCTACACTGAGGGAACAATGCAATGGGTATCTTCTCACACTATTTCTCATTCTCCAAACCAATATTTCCAAATTTCTTTGGGGTTTGACTCATTGCACGATTCTAAATATAAGGGAAAAAACAGATATGACAAAAGTAGTCTATTTTGACACACAGCTACCATTTCTTGATCTCTTTATCTGACTTACAGATTTGTAAGTAACCTCTATATAATCCTTCATTTTTGTAAATTAAGAAACTGAAGCCCACAGAGGCAAAATGAATTGTCCAAGATCATCTCATAGGTTATGAAGTAGAGGAGTTCAAATCTGAGTCCGAGTCTTATAACTTCATACCCAATGCTCTTCCTGACTTCTCTTTAACCCTTTTTATGTAAGATGCAAGTTAGTATCACACCACCCACTAAGCTGTTAGGTGGTACAATGCCCAGGGAGAGGGAAGGACTTGGAACTGGTTAGACCAATTGAAACCAGAACCTGCCTTGGGCATTTATGAGCTGAATGAATATGGGAAAATCACTTAATCTGACTTGGGTCTCAGTTTCCATCTGGAAAATGGGGAGAATAACAGGACCTACCTAACAGGGCTACTGTATCAGATGAGATAAATATATGTCTTGAAACCTTAAAATAGTCATAAATGTACAGTTTTTATTATTTCTTCTTGTGTACTGTGGGGGGCAGGGGTTGTCTGGCACATATGCATACCCCATCAAGTTTTTTTGACTGATACAACCTCTCTACTTGGAGGACCCTAAAGATCTGCTTCAAGGAGAAGCATGTTATAAAGGAAATGTCTTGGAGATATTGTGAGGATGAATAGATAGACATTCCTTGTGGTGAATGGGAAGCTGTCTGAATGGCTTCCAAGGCATTCAGAAAATCCTGTAAACTTCAGACACTTCCTTTTTTCCACGCTGCTTCTTTGTACTTGGGGGAGCTCAGTGGCCCCTTTGATCAAGGCATCAGTTGATAGAATAAGGAGTAAATGAAAGATGGGGTTATGAGGCCATGCATACTCAGAGAAATGACCTTTAGTTTTTGGGCTTTTTGTTTGTTTTTCTTGTATTCTAGGTGAAGGATGTGAAGCTTGATAATTTCATGAGTTCAAAAGATCCTCATAAGGGTATTCTGCCAATATGGCATTACAAAGCCAGGGTTCCAGGCCAGATTTTACAGCTAACACATTGTTGACCCAAGAAACAAGGGACAATCTTAAGAAGCAACTTTTGAGACCTAAGCCCAGTGCTCATGCAGTAATCATGCTCCCTCTGGACATGAACTTGACAAGAAGCAGCTAGGTGGTACAGTGGAGAGACCACTGGGCTTAGAGTCAGGGAGTCAGGAAGTTGTTATTGAGTTGTTTCAATTGTATCTGACTCTTGGTGACCCTATTTGGGGTTTTCTTGGCAAAGATACTGAAGTGGTTTGTGATTTCTTTCTCCCTTTATTTTACAGATGAGGAAACTGAGGCACGAAGTTGGTTATGTGACTTGCCCAGGCTCACACAGCTTGTGTCTGAAGTCAAATTTGAATTCACAAAGATGAGTGTTTCTCAGGAAAACCTGAGATTAAACCCAGTTTCAGACACAACACTTACTAATGGTGTGACCTTGGGAAAGTCACTTAACCTCTGTTTGCCTCAGTTTCCTCAACTGTAATAATAGTGCCTACCTCCCGGGGTTGTTATGAGAAACAGATATCTGTAAAGTACTTAACACAGTAGCTGGGACATACTGGGAGCTATATAAATTATATATCTCTATGCATATATCGATATACATATGCACATATATATGTATTATGTGTGTATGTATACATGTATGTATACATGCATGCATGTATGTATTATCATTGTTGCTGTCATCATCATCCTCATTATTGTTAAGGAACTGGGTTCTTTTGAGCCTTATCTCCAAATGACTGAGGAGGCATAAAGGAAAATATGCCCAGAGGAATTGGGGAAAATGTTTGTGGTTGCTCTATCTTGGAAGCAAATATCTTTGTAAAAGCTAATCTAGTGGCTAAATGGAATGGGACACTGTCACTAGCTCTTAACAAATTAAGGGAGCATCATTGGTGGGGGCTTAAACTGATGACAATAGAAAAAACATTCTAAACTTTCAGAGAATGCTAGAACCCTGGAGAGAAAGGGGGAAGAAGGTTGGAAGAGACAGCAGGCCAGGCTTCAAGAGGGTTGAGACAGGGCATATTCACTATACCTGCCTGTCTCAAACTTCCTGAAAACTTCATGCTAAAAACTTTTATCCATTGTTTTACTCCCGATAGCCCCAGTCTTCGAAATGTAAACTTTCCACTGCTTGGCATCCATGCAGTCAGGAGTCTATCTTGTACTGTCAGTGAGTCATGTGGTCCACTGATAAGTGTCTGTCCATTTATTTCCCTGTTGCACATTGTTGAGTGTGATATTTTTGTGACAAGACGTTTTATAGATCAACATCCCTTGTTATTTTTGTTAAACAGCATCTCCTATTTCTCTGGCTACTAAAAATCACCTTTACAAGGAACCAATTACATGTTCCTTGTCATCATAGAAACATTATAACTTAAAAGTTCTCAGACAAACCTAATTGGAGCATAGGTTATTTCTACATTCTGATTATTTTTAAACATCTGAGCACCTAAGACATTCTAAGAACTACATTAAAAAAAAGATACATAAACCATTACTGCCAAGTGGATTTTTATACTCCTCACAACTGTATATCAAATGCTATATCTCAGATTCCACTGACTCATTCCCTTTGAATGAACTGGGTGCCAAGGGAAGCATACCAAATCTCTCAAGCCTTAGTATTTTAAAGTCATACCTTCATTTCCTCCCATTATATGCTATACATATAATCTAATTTATGCATGCTGTATAATTTCAGTGTTTCATTACTGCAGTAATCTGTTATGATGTTTCAAGGTCCATAATACTTGCTGCCACATTTCTTGCCAATACATATATATTTAGCTAAATATATAACTACATTTTTGAAGTATTTGTTTTACACGGTTATCTCTTCCCTATGTCTGCTTATATTCTTTTTAATAACTTCCAAATGAGCAATGTTCACATCACAGGTTTTAATTACCTGAAATCTTTTTTCCTTATTGATTACCAGGAGCAAAGCAGCTTTTTGTGTTAACCTTTCAAAATGTCCAATTTAATTTATGAATACACTCTTTTTAGCTCAGTCTATATATAGGATGCATATGCTTTTATCCTACCATTATAAAAAAAAAGGTGTTCCAATTATATAGCAGAAATGTGCCTGGGGTTGTAATTTGAAAGAGTTTACCAGCAGAACTGACTAACAATTCCCAAAAAGAAATACTGCACCTGTGAAGCAAATGTATCTTTGGTTAGGGAAAGAACACAGCCAACTAACTCCAAGTGACTTGGGTTTTCATGCCACATTGTGATTAGGTCCACTGTGTAATATTCCATTGTGACTGCCTTGATTTTGGATTTTTTTTAAAAATAAAGACGTGATTTTCTGGTTTCCTACAAATGGTCTAAATACTGGCACAAAGCCTACAGGCTTCTGTAGGATAAGAAAGTGCTGCTCTTGGTGGGGTCAAACAATGAATGTTATTTGAATGGGGGATGGAGGTTCCACTTAGACCAAATGCTGTATTGGTAATTCTTGTAAATCTCAAGGTTCCCATGCCAAAGCAGCCTCTTAATTTCAGACCCTGACGCTGTAGTTCCGGGTTTCTCTCCTCCTCTTTCAAAGGGAGTTATTTTTTCCTTCTGTTTTTTTTTTTAACCATTTTCTGTGCTTTAAAATTCACAAAGTAATAGCACTCCAGTAACCAAATCAAAATACTTTCATGCAAGTGTTCCACAAAACTGGAGGAAAAAAACCTTAAATCAAAGACAAATAAAGCACGGGCATAAAGTCCACTGAGTAAAAAAAAACCTGTTTTTTAAACGCAAATATTGACACAACTATTTAAAATAAATGCCATTTTCATATGCCGAACCCTTTGTTATTGATTCACAGGGCTGTAAATGTAAAGACTGTGTCATTTTGCTCAACTCAGCCAAAGGCAAATCTCTAGAAACCAAACATTGTGACATGTTCTTAAGTAGATTGTCATCATGTCGACTGTTACATGCGGTGTAACTTAACGCCTGCATGTTCATTAGGCTTACATTTTGCAATTAAGGTACATATGTTTTTCTTCTCCAAACGTCTGGAAGCCAGGTGGAACAAGTCAATAGCACTGGTGACATTGAGCATTTCTACAACAATGCTGCAAGCTAACTCAGTATTTTGCATAGTCTGCCTATTATATAGAAAACGGAATTGCCGATGTGTCCTTTTGTGTAAAGCTGTAAAAGCTCTGGAAGATCTTAGCAAATGCTAGCTATGTAGTGGCTAACGTACATGAAGCAGATGTCTACAATTATCCTATTAAAAAAAGTTTCATTGTAAAAGACCCTTCAAATAAAGCACTGCGCTTGTAATTGTACATTCCTTGGCTTCTTTCCTCTCCAAAAATCTACTTGAGCCCAACTCTCCTGATTCGCTATGTTTCAAATAACTTTGTACACTAAAAACTGAGGTTTAATATTTATTTTTATTTTGCTTTGCTTTCAAGTTTGGATAAAGAACCTTTAGAAATACTCTGTGACATCACTTCTTATTCCTTTACACCTTGTTTTCTTGAAGAAAAAAACTGAGACCAAATTTTCATTTGGGCTTAAAACCAAGAGAAGGATATGAAACAGAGCAGGGCGGACCTGGGAAAACTGTACTAAAGGCAAGTCTTTATTCAAAACTTGAAATTCTTCTTTCTTTAGGCAACAGCTATGCTATTAGGTCAATTGGCTGAGTAAAATATAGTATTTTCTAATGACTCCCAGAAGGCTAGTTTTAATACCTCTCCAAATGCATCACCTTTAGGTATGCCACAGAGTAAATTTAAGAGTAATGTCAGGAAGAGCTAATTAGCTAAGTGCTATATCTGAAGTAAAAGGACAAAACAAGGATTGATTCATAATTGCTACTGCTATGAATCTACAAGAGACTAAGGCTTGGGAGAGTGCTTAAAGTGCAAAAATTATTTCTCATATTTCTGACAGTCAAAATTTGCCAAATTGGAACCTATTCTTTCATGACTAAATATAGAAAGCAACTGTTATTGGGGTTACGGATGTGGTTGTTCTTTGCGGTTAAAAACACATAAAACTCCTTACATTTTAGAGAAAGGTTTCAACTCTTCTGAGTTCCCAGTAGATATTTCTGAAGTTTTCTGGTAGATAAATGCATGCTCTGTTTCTGCCTCTGGGCACTATTTGTGGGAATTGGATATCTTTTTTAGAATTGCTCAAGAAACAACTACGTGAAGCAACAAATACACTGAAATTTACTCTAAAAAGATAGAAATAGAATCATCAGAGGGACAGAGATGAGAGAAAGTCAAGGAAGGAAGGACTTATCTAGTGTCATTTACCACTAGCTCTGACTTCTGCTTCATCTGTGATGGATCCTAAGGCTCATTCTCTTCTGCTTCTCTGATAATTACAATGATGGATCTGATGGGGTGCTTGGGCCCCAATTCTAAAATCACATTTCTCCTGAGCCTCAAAACACTATGCCAGGCAGTTTCTCCCCAGTCCAAGGACACAGCCTGCCCCAGCCACAACTGTTATCTCCCTTCCTGCTATAGCAGCCAGCTGTACTTATAGAACTTATTAGTTTGAAGCAGTTGTGTACTGGCTGAACTGGCTGTGCACTGGGTCATAATGACATTTACTACTCACTGACCAATCATATGTATTCTAGACTTAGACATAGATGCACTCCCTTACATCTATTTTATTTAACAAGACATTGATGAGAGCAACCTGGTATTTCTGAGCCAGCTGCGACCATTAGTTGACTTAGGGACATTTCAGGCCTAAAACCACACTTCCATGTAGCCTCCCCTTGGGCTATTTCCCAATGAACTCTGGTTAAAATACCTGTGGAGTAAATACCAAACATGTATGTTCCTTTAAGAACTGACGACTCTTTAATTATTCCATAATCCCACCCCAAAAATGCATATTAGCATATTTGGCACATGTTTCCTATAGAATATTCTATATAAACTTTACTTGTATTCCTCTAATGTTGCAGTTTCCCTAAGAACTCTTGCCCACTGAAAAGCATAGCAAATCTTTACCTTGACCTCAACAATGCTTGAGTCTGTGAATTCCTTCCAGGAGATCTGCCCCTGGTACCCCAGGCTTTGTGAAGGTCTCATTCCCCCACTTCCAGCCCTCATCAGATCCATCAGATTTCATCAGGAATAACTTTCCCCAACTCTTTGAGCTTTAGAAGCTTCATTATACCAAGGACATGTGTCCTAAATTCAACTCTAAATTCACCAAGCAATTCTTCTTAGACTTTTTACGAGCCAATCACTGTATTAAATATGGCACAAGATAGCAATTCTAGAGAAAAAAATAGTTTCTGTCATCATAGAATTTATACATTTGATAATACAAAATAATAGATAATAAGATCATTAGAAAAACAGAATACTACATGATGTATTTGAAGGATATCATTGCTACTGAATGTGGAAAATAGGAAAGGTTTACTGGGAAAAGTGCCATCTGGGTCGAGGTCTAGAGGATGAGGAGAAATTCAACAAAGAGCAGGAGGGAGGGCCAGTTGTCAATGCTAGGTATTGGGAAAAATCTCATTTTGAACAAAAATATGAAAGCATAAAAGTTTTCCAGTTCCAGAGAATAAAAACCAGTCCAGTTTGGATAATAAAATTTAAGACTTGGAGTAGTATGAGATATGCATAAAAAGGCTGAGTGACACTACTTTGGTCTTTGCTCAGTAAACAATACAGTTTCTGAAGACCGGGAACAGGAGAATATCATGCTTAGATGGATGTGGAAGGAATATCACTTTGCAGTGAATTGTTTAGAGGATGAAATGAAGAGGGCACAGAGTGTAGATTAGGGAACCCTTTTGAGAAGCTGTTGCAATTGTCCAGGCAGGAAAGAGGAAGAGCCACCTTGGATGAGGACAACTGAAATAGAAACAAGGGAATCATTTTGAGTTATGGTAGCTTTGACTACGAATTGCCTGATGCAAATCATATTGAAATAAAAATCCAGGATCCTGACAGTTCTTGTAAATATTAAAACAAACAATCAAGCAAACACACAAAAACAACCCTTTTGACAACTTCCATAAATATTCAATCATTGCTAAAAACTTCAGGGTCACACATGTGACATAAAGCCAACTTTTTTTTTTCGAACTGAAAAATCTTCCCAAGTTCATATCTGGGATGACAATGACCTCTTGAAAATACAGCCAAGAATAATTATCTGCTAAGAAGTTTCTCTTCACATCCACATTCTTCTTTGTTTTCACATTTTAAGTCCTTCTCCATTGGGGGTGATGTGGACAGTGGAAGAGGGAAGGAAAACTTTATTCTCCCTGACAACTATAACAAGGAGAAGCATTCTTCAAAAGTCTTTCTACCTTCTCTTCTTCTAAAAAAGTTATCAATCTTAGTTTGTGAATAATAATGATTGAATAACAATAACTGTGAATTGGGCAAAGTATTGTTATCTCATTTCGGCAGATGAGGAAATCTGGACTCAAGATTAAGTCAATATGTCAGAGAAATATTATATACGCATGTGCTCTAGATTTAGGAAAGTGTCAACATTTCATATGATATCCTGGTAGGTAAGACAAAGAGATGTACAGTAAATTATAGTAGAATTTAATGAAATTGGAACTGCTTAAATGTCCAGACTCAAGTAGTCATGGAAGGAGATCTCCAATGAATCATCCCAAGGATATATCCTTGTGGTGTACCACTGATTTCTAACAGCTTTCTTAGTGACTTTGCTGAAGACACAGATGACATACTTATCAAATTGGTATAGGATACAAAGCTAGGAGGAAAAGTATAACATTGGATAAAAGAATCAGACCTAATGATATCTTGATCTCTGAAGAGATTAGAATATCATGCCAAATTGAATAAGGTGTAATTTAATGACGATGAATGTAAAGCCTTTCACTTGGGTAAAAAAGTGAAAGGACACAAGAACAGCAAGAGTGTAAGGGAGGGCTGATGTGGCTGGATGACATTTCCTATAAATAAGATTTATGGGTTGTAGTAAGCTAATAAGGTGATATGAACGAACATCTTGACATGGCAGCCAAAAAAACTTATACAAGCTTAGGCTTCTTTAAAAGAACCATAGTGTTCTAAACTATAGAGATAATGGCCATGGTATACATTGTTCACATCTGGAGTACTGTGCTCAGTTCCAGGCACCACATTTTAGGGAAAACACTGTCAACTTGAAGTGTCTCCAGAGAAAAGTAATCAGGGGGCTCAAGGGGGCTCAAGACGAAGAATGGTTGAAGAAACGGACTGCAGAAGAGCAGACATGCTGTCGTCTGTATCCGAAAGGTTTTCAACTAGAAGAGCAATTTATACTTGTAACCCAACTCCTATGCATGCTGCATCCCACATACAGAATGCAGTTCCAGATTAGTGTATCATTGTATGATATTCTTACTGACTTGATCTTGTGTGATTCTGTAATGGGCAAAGCTGGTGTAAGAACTTCGGAGAGGGGGGCGGAGCCAAGATGGCGGAGTAGAAGGACGCACGTTTACGAGCTCCGAAACCAAAGCCCATAGAATTAATGTAAAAAGAGTCCCCCATAACTTCTGGGTGAATACAAGGTGTGCAGAAGCAGAGTGGAAGAGATTTCCGTTCCAGGGAGCCCTGAAGACCCGTCCCCAGGGTCCGGCGCGCCCCGGAAAGTAAACCCGACCCCCAGCGCTGCCCTGGCCAGGGCCGCAGAGAAGCTGATCCGAGCAGGCTTCAGAGACAGAAGCTCCAGCAGACGGGAAAGCCCCTCCGCCCACAGAAGCGACAGGTCAGTGAGAAAGAAGGCCGGGCTGAAGGAAAGGGGAAGTGGGGCGTCTCCGTGACTCGGGTCCCCTCGGGAGGAGGCGGCGGCGGCAGGGACGGGGGCAGGAAGCGGCGGCGGCAGAGGCGTGGGCTGGGGCTGAGGCGGCAGCGGCCCGGGACTCAGGAATCCCCCAACAGCAGGCAGGATCTTCATTACGGAAGATTCCCGCATAAAACCTGACGGAGCTGAGCCTGGGAGACGGCCCTGCCCCCACCCCGCTCTGTTGCTAAAGGCTTCTGCTCGGGACCCCCAGGGGAGCTGAGATTGGGAGGCAGGCCCCCCACCCCGCCCCCCACCCACTCCATTCCTGAGAGTCTCTGCATAAAGCCCCCCGAGGGATCAGTCTCGGAGGCAGCCCTGGCCCCACCCCAGCACCTGAACTAAAGCTCACTGATTGACAGCCAGCAGGAGGAAAGCCCATTTAAATCTCAGAGGCCAAGCACTAGCTGGGCGGATCCAGGCGGGGGGGGGGGGGGGTGGGGGGTGGAAAGGAATCTCAGAAGTCAAGTAACTGGCTGGGAAAATGCCTAGAAAAGGGAAGAAAAATAAGACTTTAGAGAGTTTTTTCCAACAAATGCAAATGATCCTGACCTTCAGATCTGACGAAGATGAGGACGTATTCTTGCCATCAGGGAAAGACGTGGAGGGCGGGGCCTCAGTACCCCAGACACCCCAGGGGGGTGGTGGGTGGGCTCAGGCCCTGGAAGAGCTCAAAAAGGATTTTGAAAAGCAAGTTAGACAGGTGGAGGAAAAACTGGGAAGAGAAATGTCAGAGATGCAACAAAAGTATGAAAAACAGATCAATACCTTGGTAAAGGAGACCCAAAAAAATGCTGAGGAAATTAACACCTTGAAAAATAGGCTCACTCAATTGGCAAAGGAGGTTCAAAAAGCCAATGAGGAGAAGAATGGTTTCAAAAGCAGAATGAGCCAAATGGAAAAAGAGGCTCAAAAGCTCACTGAATTTAATAGTTCTCTCAAAATTAGAATGGAACAGATGGAGTCTAATGACTTTACGAGAAACCAAGAAATCACCAAACAAAACCAAAAGAACGAAAAAATGGAAGAGAATGTGAAATATCTCATGGGAAAAACAACTGACCTGGAAAATAGATCCAGGAGAGACAATTTCAAAATTATGGGACTACCTGAAAGTCATGATCAAAAAAAGACCCTAGACATCATCTTCCATGAAATTATCAAGGAAAACTGCCCTGACATTCTAGAACCAGAGGGCAAAATAAGTATTGAAAGAATCCATCGATCACCACCTGAAAGAGATCCAAAAAGAGAAACTCCTAGGAACATTGTGGCCAAATTCCAGAACTCCTAGCTCAAGGAAAAAATCTTACAAGCAGCTAGAAAGAAACAATTCCAGTACTGTGGAAATACAATCAGGATAACCCAAGATCTAGCAGCTTCTACATTAAGGGATCGAAGGGCGTGGAATAGGATATTCCAGAAGGCAAAGGAACTAGGACTCAAACCAAGAATCACCTACCCAGCAAAACTGAGTATAATACTTCAAGGGAAAATATGGTCTTTCAATGAAACAGAGGACTTTCAAGCATTCTTGATGAAAAGACCAGAGTTGAAAAGAAAATTTGACTTTCAAACACAAGAATGAGAAGAAGCATGAAAAAGTAAACAGCAAAGAGAAGTCTTAAGGGACTTACCAGAAGTGAACTGTTTACATTCATACAGGGAAAGACAATATTTGTAACTCTTAAAACTTTTCAGTATCTGGGTAGTTGGTGGGACCACACACACACATGTACACGCATGCACACACATACACACATGCACACACATACAGAGATAGAGAGCACAGATTGAACTGAATAGGAGGGGACCATACCTTAAAAGAAACTAGGGTAAATGGTGAGAGAGAAATGTAGGGGGAGGGAAAGGGAAGGGGGTAACTATATGTCATTTAAGAGGCAGGTAGGAGTTTTTCTTAGTGGAGGGAAAAAGAGGAGAGCTGAGAAAAAAAAAAAAACAAAAAACAAGAAGTTTACCCTCATCACATTTGACTAAACGAAGGAGTGAAATGCACACTCATTTTGGTATGAAATCCTATCTTACAGTATAGGAAAGTGGGGGAGAAGGAGATATTGCAAGGGAGGGGATGATGGAAGGGAGGGCAAAGGGAGGAGGGAGCAATTTGAAGTCAACACTTGGGGAGGGACAGGATCAAAAGACAGAAGAGAAACAATGAGGGGCAGGTTAGGAGGGATGGTAATCCAGTCAGTCTTACACAACACGACTATCAGGGAGGTCATTTGCAAAACTACACAGATATGGCCTATATTGAATTGCCTGCTGTCCCAAAGGGAATGGGTGGGGAGGGAGGGATGGGGAGAATTTGGAACTCAAAGTTTTAGGAACAACTGTTTAGTATTGTTGTTGCAACTAGGAAAGAAGACATACAGTTAAGGAGGAATAGAAAATCATCTGGCCCTACAGGAGAAAAGAGAAGATGGAGACAAGAGAAGGGAGAGAGGACAGAAAAGAGGGCAGATTGGAGATAGGGAAAATTAGATTGCATGGGGTATTGGGGTGGGGGGAGGGGATAAAAGGGGAGAAAATTTGGAACCCCAAAATTTGTGAAAATGAATGTAAAAAAATTAAATAAATAAATAAATTGAAATTAAAAAAAAAAAAAAAAAAAGAACTTCGGAGAGGGAAGACATCCTTCCTCGAGAGAGTACACTCATAATTTCAGACTCTCTTTAGGACTGACTTCAGTGGGAAAAGGGATTTAAAAAAAAGACTTTGGAAGCAGGAGATACACAGGCAAAGCAGAAATCTCAAAACATCTCTCATTTCCAACATTCTTCCTGAAGACTTTGGAGATTCCCCACTGAGTGATTTCTCTCTTGGTTGAGATCTAATTACCATTTAAAGAGCTCAGTTGTATTTTCTGGTATATTCTAATCTATGGAACTCCATTTACTGTCTGCTCTCTGTTTGAATAAATAGCTTTACTCACTATTCACTATTTATGAGGGTCCTCATTTTACAAATGAGGACACTGAAGCAAACAGAGATTAAGTGACTTGCCCAAGATCACACAGTTAATTAGTGTCTTAGGTTTTTGTGACTCCAAGTCCAACACTATGCCACCTACCTGCCAGTCTATATGACTTCTAAGGTACCTTCTAGATTTGAAATTGATACGATAGGTCAAAGTGGTTTGACCAATGACTTCTGAATATTCATCTCTGGATCTTAAACCAGAGGACTGAATTTAATTTCAACCAACTTATTCCCCAAATTGAGTAGAAACTAAAACCAGAGAGGAAATTATATAAAGAGACAAGATATATCATCAAAGGAAACTTAACGAATAAATTCTCCAGCACTCACAAGATTATGGCTAACACAAAATATAGTTAATCAAATAAGCTGCCTCAGTGGAAAAAAAAAACAAACAACCTCAGTCAACTCAGTCAAGTCTAAAATTAATTTGCTGTAGGTGTTGACGACAAAGCACTATTCAAATTATTTGATTAGATTTTCTACTTTTTAACTAGTTATTTGGCAGGAGCACAGATTCAATTCAAACAGAAGGAAGGATCTTGTTTGTTTCACCGTATTATTTCTAATATCATAACAGAGTGGGACCAAAAAAGGAGATATGTATACAAGATCAGAGGAAAAGGCAAAAACTCAAAGGAAAAAAAAAAGAAAAAAAGGGAATAGATGATGATGAGACGATTGAACTAGATTATGTCTAAGGTCCTTAGAGTTTTACAAAGTCCATCTTTTTCCCCTCCATGGTATAAAAAGTAGAAATGAGGAGTATCCAGTTTATGGCTTAGAGACAGAACAGGTGTGGAGATTCTCATGGAACAATATTGCCACCTTGTGGTCACTTTGGATATTACCATTAAAGAGGCTTAAAATTGTGTTGCATTTTTTCAACTACTGGTGTATTGGGTAATGCCATCTCTAAGTAATTTCCCTGAGAATCAGATGAAGTTAAGCAGAACACCATTTTCAGCCCCCACCTAAAGTTTCCCATCCCCATCTTCAGGTATGATAAAATAAAGAGAGTCAAGGGTTCTTGCTTGATTCGGATCAGGGATCTAGTGTACTGAAGAAGTACTGGTAAGTATGTATTTGCCTACAGTTATTTTAAAAAAAACTAATAAAAAAGAAAGTACTAAGAACGTTTAAGAATTATGAAAAACATCATTGCAAGAAGTGACTTCTGAATTGTGCTCTGAAATTCGGTAAGTATTTTGCAAGATGGAAGTAAGGTAGGAGAGCCTTCTGAACATAGGTAACCACTTTTGCAAAGGAACAGGACAAAGGAGAGAGAGACAGAGAAAAAAGGGAGAGAGATAGAAGGAAAAAGGGAGAGAGAGACAGAGAGAGAGAGACAGAGAGTGAGAGAGACAGAGAAATATTGAGAGAGACAGAGAGAGACAGAGACAGACAGAGAGAAACAGAGAGACAGAGGGAGAAAGAGAGGAAATGAGAATGTCGTGTGTGAGGAACAGCTAGCGGGTAATGTGACACTAGACTGCATTCAGAAGCACAGTGTCCAAGACTAGAGAATGCAGTCCTTTTGGAGTGCTGAGTTCCAGGTGCCATATTATACAAAAGACATTGACAACCAATTTCAGACGTGGGGAACCTGCAGCCTTGAGGACATATGTGCCCCTCTAGGTCCTCAAGTGCAGCCCTTTGACTAAATCCAAACTTCACAGAACAAGTCCCCTTAAAAAAAGGATTTGTTCTGTAAAACTTGGACTCAGTCCAAAGGCTGCACCCAAGGATCTAGAAGGCCAAATGTGGCCTCAAGGCCACAGGGTCCCCACCCCTGAGTCAATGTCTAGAGGGTATCCACCATGGTGAAGGACCTCAAGTTCATGCCATATATGGATTGGCTGAAATAACTGGGATGTCTAAGCTAGAGAAGGCGTAACTTAGAGGAGACATGATACTGGTTTTCATGTTTTCAAAAGCATTGTTTCATGGAAGAAGGAGATTTGTCTTGCATGAGAACAAAGGACAGAACTATAAGCAATAGGTAGAGGAGGCAGAAAAGACAGATTTAGGTTTCATATAAAGAAAAACTTCAGATCTTAGGATACAAATCTTAGAGGTGGAAGGAGTCTTGAAATTTCCTTAACCTAATCTTTCAATCTTATAAAGAAAAATTGACCCGGTCACACAGGTAGAAAGTAGGACTGCTGAGAGAGATTTGAACGTCTTTAATAAAAAGCTATAGATTCTTTTAATACCTCAAGTTAGGGAGAACCCATTGCTTACCAAGGATGAATATTCCATCTCTAGAAAGTAAAGTTAAGAGGTATGTTCTAGTATTGAAATGCATGGGAGGGAATGCATGGAATGTATGCATGCATAGACGAAGGAGTGAATGAATTGATGAATGAATAAATAAAAGAAAATCATTTATTGAGACCTTACCACTGTAATAAGTGTTAGAGATAGAGATACACAAATAAAATGAGCCCTTCTTTCAAGAAGCTCCTATTCTAATAGAGATAGATAACAGATGTTTGGGAATGGTGGCCAAGGAAGGGAGTGTCTATGGATACACAAGGATGGTAAATGGATCCATAGGGCAATCATTTGACTTGGGCTTTCCTAGCAAGTGGTATGAAATGGGGGTTCCCAGTTTCATAGAGAATCCTTTTTGGGTGTGTTCAGTGCAAATTTCTGTTCAGTATTGGCTCAATAATGCATAATGGCATTTGGAGAGTCTGAAAGCTAAATACATCCCACTGCTTTTGAAAACAGAAGGAAAAATATTCAGTCCCCAGAATATTTAACGTAATAAAAACATTGTAATATTTCACATCTAAAATTACTTCAAAGATTTTTTATGCCACATAAAGGAGGTGCATTGCCCTGAGCATTCACACACAATAAGTTCTTTGCTAAGGAACCATTTTGCTATTAAGAGACAGGAGGTTTTGAATTAAGAGTACTTTTTTCCACTTCAAAAATTCATTAACTTAGTTATTTTCAGTAATCTTTTACACTCCAGCTGCTAATTTTCATATACACAAAGTGCTTGATATCTTCCTCCCACCTCTCTGGATAAGTCAGGAATCCTTCTTAAGAAGGCACATTCGTATCCTGTCTTTGTCCTTTTAAACACATTGAGGAGAGATTTCCTGAGATGAGAATGTCCATTTCCTATCTTCCCTTTGAAATGTAATCAATTCCCAATTAGTTATACAGAGATTCCTGGAACACCTGTCTCCAACCTCCTCCCCAAAGCACATTTCAGGCTACCTTTTGTACTGCTGCACCATCCCTGGGACTGTGAGTTTTATTCTGTTTTGTTCCTCTACATATTATTTAATGGCAAGTCTGAATTCTGGGTAAAGGACTGGGCTTATTTTTTCCCTCAACAACTTCCCCCCATCAGGCCTCAGTCAGTTGCTAATGTTTCCTTGCCACACAGCTGCTCCTAAAGCCACATTCCCTTGCTCATAAAATCCTACATCCTAGAACTGTAGTAGATATCAGGGGTCATTCAGTCCCACCTCTCATTTGTCATGCATGTGGGTAGACTAGCCCATGACAGTCATTTCTTGAAGAGTATACAGCTATTTCCCAACATGGTTCCACTCCAGACAAACATAGAAAAACCTGATAGTCTGTTTTCTAGCTATGATGACTCAAGGTCTGGTCCTGTGTGATGATAAAATTTTCTATTTGGAGACAAAGTCGAGGGGAAAGAAATCAAGAAAAATGATGACTCTCTGGGGTGCTGAATTAGAAATAAACACAAACACAAAAGAGGTGACTCACCTATCTCTCATTCTCTCAGCAGCATGTGAGCTGCCTCAGGGTAGGACACCTGGACACATTCTTGCAGGAGGTTGCTATGCGTCCATGAATGCACAATACACAGTGCCTCTATATCTTTTGTGTTTAGCCTTCTCTGATCTTAGGTAAGATAGTATTCCAAGAGGAGAGCAATCTTGACAACTTGGGGGATACTAGGTTCCCATCATAGCTGTCACCAGAGACTGAACTAAGTAGCAGCCATAACTGTAAGAAAAGTTATAGGAGCTGGGAAGCAAGTAACCGTGAGTGTCAAATGACCTTATGGATCATAAAAGGTCTGAGAAAAATTTCATGGCATCAGTGGCATGGCCAAGACAGCAAGGATACAATGTGGCCGTTGACTCACTCTTCATGTCTTCTTTTTCCCCAACCTTTGAACGGAAATGGGATGGAGCAGGGCACTCTGGAGAGTGGAGAGCACCAGAGGCAACAGATGTAGCCTGGATCAGCGACAGATCCTACCCAGCAGAGGTGTAAACATAACTAGGATCCTCAGGAGGATGTCATAATGACAAAACAGAATCTCTAGGGACAAAAACCATAGGTACTCCTTGATCACCCTTGTTCTCTATACATGTGACTTACCACCATTACATGTTAAGTCTGAGCCCACTCTCCTCAGAGATGTAATTACTAGTTTGGGGAGAATGCTTTATACCAACTGATCTTCCTGTACCTTGTCAATAAATCCCTTTTCTAAAAGCTAAGGGATCCTCGTTGATGGATTGATAATGGTGGAGGGTCAGAAGTAACGCTATTAAAGGCCAAGGTTTAAATTATCCCTAAAATCCTGAGAGAAATAATGAATCGCCTTCTGGACCATACCCTCTGGGAATCCCAATCACTTCCAGGAAAGTGATCCCAGAGAGGGCGCTAAGTACAGATAACGAAACTGAGGTCCAGTGAGCTTAAGTGATCCGCTCAATTAAAGAACTAAACATCCAAGGTAGGATTTGAACTCAGGTCAGTTGATTTCAGTGTCAACAGAATTTCCCGTATATCATGCTTCTCAGTTTGTGTTCTCAGACTCAGCTTACATTAGCGTTAAGTAAGACTTGTATGGTATAGAATGCAGAGAATTTTAGTACTGAAAAGGACATTAGAGGTTATCTACCCTTTATAGAAGAAAAAAATAAGTTCATGAAGATGAAGTGTTTTGCTCAATGCAACCTAGTGTTGTTTCCCTTTTGTCTAATACCTTTAGTCAGGGCCCTAACTACCACCCATGATAATGGAAGAGGGCAGAGGAAAATCCATTTATGTTTAATTATCCACATCACTGCTTCCTTCCAAAATCAAGAATTGACTCTCTATGCAAAACAGATTGGCAGAAATATCAGCTTGTTACTTTAACCTTGAAAAGGATTCTCATAAAATTCAGCTCAAGCCCTTCTGGTCAAGATGTGTGAGAAGTTAAGAAAGCCAAGGGGGTTGACATCTCCAGAAACTCCTTCACTGAGTGTAAAGTATCACCCAAAACTTTCTTCATTCCAACAAGAAAAATGAGGGAAAACATACTGAGAGCTATCTGAAAAAATGAGGGCAGATTATAACTGTTGTTGCCTTAAGAGCTGTGGTTTGGGGCTAGGACCTCAAGAGTCTTAAAGTCTGGAGGCCACAGACACGGAAGTTTTGTTCCCTGCATACCTATACCCAGTCTCTCCTATGTCTCTTATTTATCAGCTTAGGGGTCAGGGGCATTTGGAATTCCAGTTTCAGCCCATCCTAATCCTCCCTTCTGCCTAGCATTGGCCTGATTTCACCATGTTTTGATTCATGAATGATCAGTGGATGAACTCAACTAGAAAACCTTTAGAATTCTTGGCTTTCTGACCCAGTCCTGAGCTAAGTCTTCTCTGACTCATCCCCAGTGATCAGAGCTCAAACAAGGGCCCAGGAAGAACTCAGGGACTGTCTTGCCACCATCTCAAAGCAGACACAACTGATCAGAGAGATGCCTTCATTTGCCCTAAACTGACTGAGTCTGGGGCATTCCCTGCAACCTACTCTAACCCTCTAAATTGGCCCACTGCCAGGGAATGAAAATTGACAAGATTCTCTATATTCTACTGAAAAGTTCAAACCAACCCTCTCCTGCCTTCCATCCGCTGCCAAAGCCAAGTGCTAAAGAAAACCATTCTCATACTGAAAATACCATTCAGGGTCAAAGTTCACTCCGCAGCCCACCCAACACTCTAGAGAGCTGCTATTGGAATGGAATCCCTCCCTCCTCAGAAGCCCAGCCTTTGCCCCAATAAAATCAAAGTTCTTTCCTTTTCTATTCCAACGGAAATTTAAGAGGCCCCCATGCCTCCCTCCCTTCCTTGTCAGTCAGATAGGCAGGTAGAAACAAAAGCCCCTCACATGGCAGCTGGCATAGCAATCCCAGCTTACACATAGAGCCCTTGGAAGAGAGAAAATGTCTCCAAAAATTCAAGGTGCAACTTCTATGGATAGGATAGAAGAATTGTGTCAGAGACCAAACTGTAGGATAAATGCATTAAAGCAATTGAAGCAAGATTCTAAAGCAGTTAAACAAACACTAGAAAAAAGACACAACGATTAAGAAAACTGCAAAACAGCGCTCAAAGGCTACAAATATCTTTGAAGTAACAAATAACAGAATCTACTAAATCAAGAAAGGATCAAAAACAATTATAAAACAGCCATAGCCTATGAAAAAAATGAAAGATTCTGAAAAAGTGAAAATATTAATTTAATGAATGATCCCAGAATATACTGAAAAAGAAAATGTCAGACCCCATATCTGAGAGCCTAACTAGAAAAAAAAATTTCCAGAGTGGAATAGATCAGTCAACACTCTGCAAATAGAATACTTAGGACAACCACAAAGAAAAATCCTAATTTAGTTTCATCAAGACACATAATTCAATATCTATAGAACCACATGACACTGGAGAAAATTCTCCAAACACTCCAAAAAAAATAAAAAGACTTCCCATTTAAATTTATACCAATTAGAGACCTGAATGTGCTCTTAAAGAACTAAGAAAGAACACTAGAAAGAGATGGAATCTTAGAGACAGATGAGATGACAATGGGAGTCATCTAAGTGAGAAGATGAGAGGAGATGGTGTTCAAGGCATGTGCATCTTTTGGGAGGAGATGGCCCATCTCTTCACTGGAAATTAGAGTCAATTAGGAGAAAGCAATAATGCTGTCAAAGGACTGGGAAACGACTAGGCAAGAAAGGGTAGCTCGAGGTCTACTCTTACACTGTATTAAGAATTAAAATAAATAGTGGTATAAAGTATATGACGTTTCTTAACAAAACTGTAGTTTGGCATGTCCCACACTGTAACCCCAATTAATGTAAGTAACTAAATAGATACCAGATGAAAAGCTGTTTTGATTTATAAAAATCAATCAAATGAGGAAAGGAAAGGTGGACAATTCCTAGACGTCTCTTTTCAATCAATTAATCATAAGCATAAAACAAATCCAACAATCCAATTAATCAAGTTAGAAAGGAGTGAAGTGTTTAAAAATTGGATAAAATTAGAATAAAAATAAACTGAGGAAAAGAATTAGACATACCTCTGGGGACCTGATCAGCCAGTGACAGTCAGGGTTGAGAAAGCGAGCTGAGAGCCTGTACTCCACAGTGATCAACACATACCAGAAAAGGGCACGGAAAACATCCACACCTAGAAGGCATTTAACTCAGAAGAACCAGCACAGAAAGGAAAAGGGGAGAAAAACTAACAATCCCAAAGGAAAATAAGGGATTAAACTTCAAGGAAATGTTGGAATTGGCAGTTTAAATAAAACCTACTTAATTATTAGTTTTCTTTCCTGAAATAAGATACTTCTAGCGAATTAAGGGAGTGTACTGCCTTTAGATACAAATAATAAGAAAATTACAGAAAACAAATCAGATATGTTATTTGTAAGCATAAATGTAAATTGTCTGAATTTCCCTTTCAAAAGAAAAATAATTACAGAACAAATGAAGAAAAAACCAAACTCAACTATATACTGTTTGTAAGAAACAAGCCTAAAGCCCAAAAACTATAGCTGGCATCAAATTTAAAGTTGGTCTAAAATACAAAATGCAGCTACAAGTTCAAAAAAGGTAGGATTGAGGGTAATGCTATTTGAAAAAAGTATAATTAAAATCTCACCTTTGACAATACCTGTATCACCCAGGGCAAATCCTAGAGCCTCAGTTTCCTAAACGGCAAAATGAAGGAATTAAACTAGAGGTCCTTGGAAGCCCTTCCTACCTCTAGACCTACCACGCTTTGCAAAGTATTCTTTCTGTCTGTTAGAAAAAAAATGAAAGACAAACAAAAACATTAAATAATTGTCAATGAAAAATACTTAGCAGTTGTAGCTATTTTCAGTTTATAGGCACCAAAAAACGAAGGGCTAAATTTTAAAACAAGAAAGATCGATGGCTATACAAAGTGATGTAGCTGAAAGGACAACGATTGGGGACTTCAACAGTCCCCAACTCAGGAGTCAATGGAGGGAAAAGAAGAAGATAGACATTTATTTTCAAGAATAAATACAACACTGACAAAAAGTTAATTACATACAGGGTAATAAAGAATTTCTACATAAATTCAAAAAGGCAAAGATTTACACATACTATATAATAAAATTAACACTGATGTATGTGATATAATATGATATAATATGAGCAAAAATTATGAAAAACCTGAAAACTAGAAAAAATGTATTAAACAATAATTTCTTTGAAAAAAAACAATGGGATTCAGCCAAAGCTGTTCTGATTAACAAACATATATTGACAAATGTCCACATTAACAAGGAAGAAAAGGGGGGAAAAAAGTGAATCGTGCTTCCACCTAAAAATACCCTACCCAGAAGAAACCCCAAACCATTTCTGAATGAATGTTTTATAGTCTTAGGAAGATGTGAACATGTTACAAGGTCACCTAATTTTTTCCAGAGCACAGCCTTGAATAAACAAATAAGAACATCAGGGAAAAATTACTTTTTTTAATTCTTCAGTTCTTTGTATTATCTCACCCACAACAAAGACTTTTCTTCATAACAAAAGTTCATTTTTAACTAATCATGTCACTGCTCTGCCTTCAGGAAGCCTAGGAACAGCCTGTAAGTAGAGAAAACAATAACAGTAACAACCTTCAGCTTCCAGGTGCCTCCAAACGTTTTGCTTTTGCCTAAGATGGATGTTTGGCGTCATTTTTGACCACATTTTCTTTAGTGTTTCAGTGGGGCCAATACTGCTTTATTGTGAACATCTATGGCCCTTGAAATGCCAACTTCCCCATGCCAAGAGCGGCTGCAGTAATCCTAGCAGTCACGTAAGTGTACCACAGAAGTGCTATAATTTTTGCATATTTTCTTAAATTAATTTCCAATCTTAAAAAAAAGCACAGAAGAAAAATCTAATAAGAGAAAGTAATGAAATGCATTTATATGGCATATTCTATTGACAAGAATAATTAGAGGAATCACCTTAATCTGGTTTCATCTGATTTAAGTCAAATTTTCTGAGTCAGCCAAATATCAACAGAAGTACTCACATACCTGACCTCTGACATCAAGAAATGAAACTTTATCAAAACTACTGCTTGTCTCAAGCAATACACCACTGCAAAAGTGCAATAAGTATCTAATAAATATTTATTTACTGGGGGGGTGGGGATTGGAGAGTGGAGCTCTAGTAGCTGAAAAAATTGGGATAGGATTCATTTAGAGGTAGTATTTGAGGTGAGTTTTGAAGCAGTGAAATTATTGGAAGGATTCAAGTGGATTGGAGGAGTCCACTCAAGGCATGGGGCAGGGTGGAGGGGTGGGCAGAGTCAGTATAAAGGAACAGAAAGATGATGGAGTGTTACGTGTGAAAAACACCAAAAACTAGTAATGAACATGTAATTTAACATTTTTGTCGGTGGCTTAGATAAAGATATAAATGGAATGCTTATGAAATTTACAGATAACTCAAAATTAGGAAAGATAACTAACATGGTAGATGACAATCAGGATTTTAAAAGATTTCAACAGGCTATAATATTCGTTCAAGTCTAATAAAATAAATTAATAGAGATAAATGTAAACTCTTAAATTTGTGTTTGAGAAATCAACTTCATGAATGCATGATGGGAAATTAATAGAAACTGATTTGAAAAAGATCTAGAGGTTTTATTGGATTTCATAGAGGTGCACAATGTAAGGTAGCAGTCAAAAAAATGAAATGTTAGAATGTGTAAAGAAAAGAATAATGTTCAAAAGGGAGACGAAAATTCTGCTGCATTCTTCCCTGGAGTACTGTGTTCGGTTCTGTGTACAACATATTAGTGATGACGTTAACGAAATGGACTGTGTGTACAGAAGTAGGGCAAACAGTGTGGTGAGAAGCCTCAGGACTATCTGATATAAGGATTATTCCAAAGAACTAGCTATTTTTATTGTGGTTACTAGAAGGCTTTGCCTAAGGGTCATGAGAGTTATCTATAAGTATCTGGAGAGGTTAAATTTGTTCTGCTTGGCCCCAGGGTGTGGAATTCACTGCAAAGGAAAGAGATTGCCACAAAGCACATCTGAACATCCTATGCCTTCATCCTGCCCTACTGGTTGCTCAGAACACCACCCCCATTTTGGTGCCCTACCCAGGTCTGCCTTCTTTATTACTCTGTACTTTGCTCAGAACCTATCACTTACATCTTCTACAACCAACTTACCCGGCCAATATTACATTGTTTTGAACCTTCCTCATAGTCAGTTGTCAAACTAAAAGTGGTTCAATATAAATCACTATAGATGAATAAGAAGAAAAAAGTCTCCATTGCCTGGCTATGTGAGTTTTTATGAGACGCCATCTTGAACAGAAATTATTGCTTCCTCTCACCCAACTAGTGGCTATTTCTAGAGATGCATGTCATCCGTTTAGGAGGAGCCATGAAGTATATGATTTGATTGAGAATTAGGCCACTGAAAACAAGGAGACAGAATGGAAGGTGGAGAGAAGGACCAAGAATAGAGGTAAAATGGCCAGAGTGGCTGTTGTTGAGCACAGTTGGGTACCATCACCACCATCACCAACCATGGTCAGATGGGACAAGTGCATCAAGAGGCATATCCAACTGGTGCAAAACTGTAAGGAATGGTTAGAGTACCATTTTTTTCCCTGTCCACGCTGTACTTTCTTCTACCAGGAAAGGTTTTTTTTTGGTTTTGTTTTTTTAAAAGCTAATGCTTCACTGTTATTTATAGTCTGTTACTTTTATGTTTAATTAGCTTAAATGCTGACTAGATAAAGAAGTGATTGATCACAGATAATTTGATTTTCTTGCTTCATTATTTATGAGAACTGGAGAAACAGTTGCAGGCAAGAGATAGACATTGAAAGGAACATGGGTTTGGATCCTCTGTTTGTTTAAAAATTATCAAGACTATCCTGTCTGGAGTTCCTGATCTAAGTGAAAAAGAATCTTATTAATATTAATTTCTTTGTCATTCTGGATAAAAGTCACAACAAAGCAATATACACGGTTCATCTGGTTTTTTTTCCACCCTTAGTAAGGTGATCACCGTTACTTCTTGGTAGGGCTTAGATGTTACTGAGTTATGCTATCTTCTTCCTTGTTTCCTCCCAAACCAATATTCAGAAAGAAATCTCCACTCTGTATTCTTAGAGTTTTCATGGAAATGAAAAAATCACCATTTCATTTCACCACCCAGACAAAGTAAGCACCATGCCACTGGTGCCATCATTTTTTTTTATTCCAGGAAAAAATGAAAGCCCATAAGCTTCCCAATTCAGTTATTTCCAGAAACATGGAGAAAGACAATAAGAGAGGATATACATAATAATTATGCTGCCCCAAATCCAGAATCTGTTTTTCAAGATTTCTTGGATATGACAGGGATTCAAGAGAGTGATGGAAGTACAGAATGGGTTCACTTTCTCTTAAGAAATTAAATTACCATTTATTTAGCATCCAGTATATTCAGGCACTGTTCTAGGCACTCAGGAAACAAAAACATATACAATTTAAGCCCCTTTCTCCATGAGTTTAAAATTTATTGGAGACAGGGAGGAAAGTTTAATTTTCAAGTTATCATGACTCTTGAAAAAGATTAATAGAAAAAACATTGGGTAAAGGTTAGTTTAGTCTTTCTATAGTCACACATATACACACACATATACACACATGTATACATATATACATATATATATATATATATATATATATATATATATATATATATATATATACCATCTAATTTGCTCAACCATATACATATATATATCTTCCACACAAATTCAGTGGCAAACAGTAGCTATCGTAGGAAGGACATGTTCTCTCTGTGTACATATTTTATTTATACATTTTCACATTATATTTTTTCATATTTTCCCAGGTGTGCTTTAGAATGAACTTATTTAATAACCTAGTACAAGGCCTTGCACATACTAAATCATTGTCAATTGAGTTGATCAGTTGATCCCAATGTCTAGGTGTTTCTGAAGGCAATGCAGGAGTTTACTTCATTAGTGGGATCAGGTTTTCCCATAAGAATACAATACAGTCTGAACCTATTATACTGAGTCAGAAATTATTTCTCTAGACTGGAATCACCTCTTTAATCTAGTCATAAAATTTAGCTATTTCCCAATTTAACTGACAAACCTAATTACTCTAATGAGTTTATTTATAGTCACTATTCAATAAATATCGATAGTTTCTCAACCCTGAAGAATATTAGCCAATTAAATTGCAATATGTGTTAATAGCTTTTTAAATTACCTGATGTTGGATAAAAGGTAAGAAAAGAAAGAATTCCTTTTCAGTAGAAAGATAAAAAGCACAGCCTGTGGAAATAAAGTATATATTCATAATTTAAAATGCTAATACTATGATATTCATTTAATAATTCACTCCTTGACATTTATTTAATATGGCTAAGTGAAAAAGCTATTTTATGGGCATAAGGAAGATCTTTTACAAGGAGCCATCCCTCAAGCTATTGTCTCATCACAAGAAGAGGCCTAGGGTTAAGACACCATCCAAGGTGACTATCCTAAATCCAGGAGTGCTTTGTTGTCTTTGGAGCATTAATTAAATTAGTTCCTTTAATTCTTTCAAAATGCTAAAAAGGGAAGATATTGATGGATAGTAATATCTTCTTTAAACTGACAGGAGACTGGGAAGTGGGAAAAGAATGTATAGCTGATAGGTCACTGTTCTGCACAATATCATACTATCCTACCTTCCAAATACTATCCAACTTTGCATGTGACAAACATGAAGCAAAATATATCAGGACTTCCAATATCTGTAATTTTACCAGTGCAGGTACTTTCTCCACAGAGACAGATTATATCCCCTTCACAACTTAATAAAAGGCCCCTGTGATTTGCTGATGCCAAAGTTCATCAACCTATGCTAAACTACCTATGAGTCTCTCAATATTGACTCAAATCCGTAAAGGCTAGAGATATATATAACTCATCAACAGGATCATCTTCAAAGACTTTCTAGCTTGGCATGAATAGTCAGAGCTTATAGTCCACCACTGCCACCTTGAAGAATACAAAGCTAAACCTGTATCATAATAAGGTATGAAATAACTTGCCAGCGTAAGACTTAATAAAATATGAAGCCTAGATTTGGCAATTCATATCTTTTTTAAGTTTTCTAATTTTTTTTCAAATGACAATCTGTCTTGTCTTCCTCCCATCTCACCACACCCGTTGAGAAAACAAAAACAAAACCCATTACAAATGCAGTCAAGCAAAATGAATTCCCATCCCATGTCCAAAAAAATAAATAAATCATACATACTTGTTTGCTTTTCTCCTCCTTTAGATTGTGTGCTCCTTGAGGACACAAACTAACTTTTGTCTTTCTTCGTATCCTAAATACCTAGTACTTTAAAAAAGTTTATTGTTTGGCTGACTCAGCTCCTGCGTGCTGGAATGTTCCCCAAAGGACATCCCTGGCCACAAGCCATTCCCAATGTCCAAAGACCTCTCTGACCATCTCCCTATGCCAATTATGACTCATGATTTTTTTTTTCATGAATTTCCTGAGCAGACCTAGGTCTGGCGCATTTTCTAGATCTTTGTAGAGTTAGGTTGAGGAGCACAGCTGTACTCCTTCCTGCTACATCTTGGTTCCTCTTCTCTTGGGAAGTCTATGTTACAGAACTGTACCTTTTTTCTTTTAAATCTCACTTTGTATATTGTACATTTGGAATAACCAAGACAGTAATTCTATTAAAAGTCCATGTGTTTTCTACAGTGAATGGTTCAAATTAACAGCATCTGAAGAGATGGAAACAGGGTTAAAGGTTATTGAGATTTTTCAATTTTCTGCATCAAATAAAAGTATTTTAGTCAAGTTTTACTTCAAGATCTAAATAAATAGATTACATCACAAATTACTGACTCAATATCCACTACCCTCTAATCCATCAAGGCAAAGAAATATAGCATTGTTCAAATGACGTGAATAATGTTTGTTCAATGTTCTACAATTCTCATTGTTTCTGGGTAAATATATATTGAAAATGAAATTGTGGATCTAGCATTTGGTAAATGTTCATAAGTCCTGATCATGAGACAAACTGACATGTGCTAGAGCTACAAGACATATGTATAGTACAATGAAGTGTAATGAAGCTATTGCGCAATGATCTTCATTATAGATGAGGATGCACAGTCAAATGCACTCAAATGCAGTTCAGAAAAAAGCTCATAATAATCTTGCTCTATGTAGCCAATTTTGTGTCAAATCTAAAGCTTCTCATTTGAATGCAAAAGTTTTTCCATCTGGAGTGAAAGGGAAAATATGTCATTACCATGGATATAGGGGGGAAAAAAGGATTTTGCCAGTAGATTTTGGAAATAAAGCCCAAGCCCTGTGCAACTGGTATACACCTATTCAATGGCAATTCAGTTTTTTAGATACCGTTGTCCCATTCTTGAGTTTTAATTCATCTGTTACCTCTGTCTGATAAGAGAGTCTATAGAGGGAAGTCATTTCTTGAATGCTGTCCTCAGATTCTTTTGATGAAACTGATAATTCACTTACCAATCTTTTATTCGAGCATATCAACATAATATTCTATTTTGTAGCCAAAAGATTTTGACCAATTCAGCTGAAAAGTTCAAGTATGTGGGAACAGTATAGGGTAGGGGGGGAGAAAAAAATTAGGGTTCAGAATGGGGAGGAAGGACTAGGGTTAGAGTGAGGGAAGTAAATAACATTACTGACTCCCCAAAAACATAATCTTGAACATTTAATATTCAGAATTTCATAGGAACAATATTTCTCATCTTCTGAGGAAAATAAGATATCAAAGCTATCAGTACCTACTTATATCAAAGTGTAACACACTGTTATAATAATTAACTCATTTTAAGCCTAGGAGGTAACATAATAGCCCCTAAGAAGTCCACCTAGTTGCCTTTGGCTTTAGTGGCTTATTTTATATGAAAAGCTATGAGCCCAGTCACAACTGCTGAGTCCCCAACTAACAAAAATTCCCAACACCTAGAAGAGGCTGGCCTTTGCGTCTAATAGTACATTTATCCCTAGCTAATTCTTGTTAGCTTTGTGTTTGAGAAAATTCAATTTATTGGAAACATTTGTATAAGGAAATAGCATATTATATTTTAGTATCTGCCAAAAGACAGATATCTATGGAGGGGATGTTGGGTAAAGAGCAGCCCTTTCCTTGGGACTTTGGCTAGACTATATTTAGAGCTAAAGATGTTCCTCATCATTTCATTATCTTGCCACAGCATATTCCTCCCTTTATCCTATATTTACTCACCTCTCAAATCCAGACCAGGTAGCTAAGCGGTACAGTGCAGAGCATGCTGGAACTAGTGCCAGGAAGATTCATTTTCTTAAGTTTAAATCAGGCTTCAGATACTAACTAACTGTGTAACCCTAGGTAAGTCACTTAACCTGTTTGCTTCAGTTCCTTATCCTTAAAAAATGATCTGAAGAAGGAAATGGCAAATCACAGTAGTAACTTTGCCAAGAGAAACCCAAACGAGGTCATGAAGAACTGGACACAGCTGAAATAACTCGACAACCTTTTGGTCTTTCTTGCCACTCATTCACCCTCTATTATTAGTTATGGGTTTAATTATTTTTACGTAAATAACTAAAATTATTATGTTAACCAGCCCTATTCTCTCTTTTGAGGGCCAGTCTTATACAAATTACAAACTCCCATCACAAGTTGTTCTGACTTAGGTGTTGCCACTGGACTCAAATGACTCTGAAGGAGAGAGCAAGGCTGATGACTTTGCACAGCCCTGTCTCACTTGGATCCAATTCACTTGCAAGTCAAGACATCGCCCACCTGGTGTCATTGGTCCTCTTCAAAAACAAAGAATCAGTAACAACCTTGGCCTACAAAATGACTCACCGGACCTTTTCCAGGGCTTTGCCCAATCAGAATTCATCTTGGTGTGTCCTTCTTCCATTTTTTATAAGCTATTCAGCCACTATCAATCTTCTCCTATCAAATCTGTTTTTCTTTCAGATGTTTCATTGGGGTTCATTTCTACAGTATTTTTCCTGCAATTGTCCCCCCCCCACCCATTGCCCTTGGTTGTTTCTTTTGAACTCTGATTGGTTCTAGTATTGCTGAAGTCTGAGGTGGGAGTGATGGACTTTACTAGTCAAGTATAGCTCTCAGTTCCCCACATGGAGCAGACCAATGGTATCAAAATCAAATAGAAATGGATCTCTGTAACTACCTATTGACTTAGAAAACTGCAAATTAACATTATCTATGTTGGACTGCAATTTTACTTATTTCTGTTAAATTTTTTTCCAATTAACATTTTAATCCTGTTTGGACAGCATTCAGGAGGTTTGTAGACTGGTTGTGGGAAGTATTAGATACTTCTAGAAAGAAAACTGACAAGTCTGACTGATAGGAGTTTCTAGGTCTTTTTGACAATGAAATCCTAGAAGAGATAGATATCAGTCTGGGTGATAGTATACACCATGAGGTAAGGTCTTGAATAGGGCAAATGCTGAGCCAGATGGCCATCTATAGAGGGATGCAGGTCTATGGATATGGTATTTGGGGCTGGGCAGGAGCTCAGTATAGCAGTAGTAGCAGCTGATTCTGGTAGCACAGTAGCAAATCCAGCACCCAAGGACAAGAAAACTGAACACTGGAATAGAAAGAGATCCCAGACACCCCTCAACTAACACTGGATGCAAAAACAAGTACCATCTGGCAGTTCTGTTGCCCATCATGGTTCTGGGTCAGTTCCACTGCGGACTAAAATGATCACAGTAGTGAGGGAGTGAGGGTCTTACTTGTGTAAAAAGCAAAGAGCAAGAAATGTAGCTGTATTCTTTGAGCCCAAGAACAGATTGAGGAACCAGTACTAACCTTTAGCCTTACTTGTAAGCTTGCAGTGGAATAAACCAGGGCAAGAGACTGAAACCAAAGAGGAATTGGCAGTTCAGTCACTCTCAACTTATACAAGATTCCAGCAGGAAAACTATAACTGAGTCCAGCAGCAGTCTACAAAAACTCAACCACACACAAGCCAACAAACCCCAAGCCATGTCAGGAATACCAGGAGGGCAGTGAACTGACCTCTTTCAGGATTACACCACTTTGGAAGCAATAAAAATTTACAGACCCCAAAACTGGATTGTGAAAGCAGAAGGACATAAAAGACAGAAAATCAAGTTAGACATCACCTGAGAGATGAACAAAGCCAAATACAACATAAAGTCTAAAGTCAAGAAGTAGACTAAAAAAATAAGCAAACAAATGAAAAGTAACTGACTATACAAAGCTATAAGGTGACAAGGAAGGTCAAGACTCAAACTCAGAAAAAGATGACGACTTAAAAACATCCACAAATGAAACCTTAAAGAAAAATACATGTTGGACACAAGACAAGTTGCAGGAGGAAATATATTAATGGGAGATCTCAACTTACCTCTCTCAGACATAAATAAGTGTAACTACAAAATAAAAAACAAGCTAAGAAGATGAAGAGAGTTCAAGAAAAGTTTGAGAGAGCAGATGTCTGGAGAACATTGAATGGGAAGAGAAAAGAGCATACTTATTTCTCAGCCGTGCATATCACTTTCACAAAAATTGACCAAATATTAGGCTATAAAATACTTATAAAGAAATACAAAAGAATAAAAAGTAGAAATATTAAATGCATCTTTTTCTGATTATAATTCAATAAAATTATATTTGATAAAATACACTTAAAGTATAGATTAAAAGTTTATTGGAACCTAGCCTAATCCAAAAGAATGAGTCAAAGAATAAATCATAGAAACAATCCATAATTTCATTAAAGATAATGATAACAATGAGTTAACCTATATTGTGGGATGCAATGAGAGTAATACTTAGGAGAAAACATATCCCTAAACATGTGTCCTGCCAATGTGATATTCAAAGAACCTACAGCGGCCATGAATATCCCAGTGCAATTCTGAACTGTGAAATACAACAGACTCTCCCCTTGGAAGACAGAACCAAAACATTTATTCAGACACCAGAAAGCCAGATCCATCAAAATCTATACACAATGACAATGCAGAAGACAGTACCATCCCCAAGCCTTCCCTCTGCTTGGCTTCCCACAAACCAACTCCATTAAACAAATCATAAGCAGGATCCCTTAAACAAAATCATAAAGCTCTTTCACTCATGCTAGTCAACTGCCTGCATCCTTGCTAGCTCTGACTGCTCCCATGACAAATTTCCTCTCAGCTTTGCTCTAGCTCTGACTCTTCCTGTTCTAGCTTTCCTGTTCCACCCATTCAGTAAGCTCCTCCCACCACAGGCTCCGTATGACCCAGACTTCCATGTGACCCAAACAGGTCACATGAGGCTATTAATGAATGGGAAAGATCTTCCCATTTAAATCACCATTACAACACGTAAGAAAAAGCAAATCAGTTAATTGGTTATGCAACTTAAAAAGATAACTAGAAAAACAAAAAATTAAAACACCAAAATAGAAATCTTGAAAATTAAAGGAGAAAATGAAATTGAAAGTAAAAAAAAACAGTTGACTAATAAATTAACTAGAAAGATTTTTTTTTTGAAAAACCAATAAAACAAAGAAACCATCGGCCAATTTGATTTAAAAAAGAAAAAGAAAACCAAAATGCTAGTTTTAAAAATAAAGAATAAGTTCACAACTAATGAAGATGAACTTCAAGCAATCATGAGGAGCTATTTTGCCCAACAATATGCTAATAAACTGATGCTCTAAATAAAATGGATAAATATCTACAAAAATTGCCTGGGTTAACAAAACAGAAAAGAGAATATTCAAATGACCTTACCTTAGAAAAATAAACTGAACAAAATGTAGATGAGTTTCTTAAGGAAAAAATAAACCCAGGACCAGATGGATTTATAAACAAATTCTATGAAACATTCACACAGCAATCAATTCCAATACTAAAATTGTTTGAAAAAATAAGAAAAGAAAGAGTCCTACCAAATTCCTTCCATGGCACAAACCTGACCTCAACATCTGAACTAGGAAACAGTAAAAAGCAGAGGAATGAATGGAGTTTTTCTTAAAATGATAAGTGATGTCCAAAAACAAATATTAGTCTATAATGAGAATAAACTAGAAGTGTACTCAGTAAGATCAGAGATGAAACAAAGATGCCTATTGTCACCATTATTATTCAACGCTATACTAGAAATGCTAGCTGTGGTAATTAGACAGGAAAAAGAAGTTGAAAGATCAAGCACAGGTAACTAGGACACAAAAGTATCACTGTATAAATGATATGATGCTTTACTTAGAGAAATCTAGAGAGGCAACTAAATAAACTGGTTAAAAGAATTAACAACTTCAACAAAGTTATAGGCTATAAAATAAATCACCAGTATTTCTATTTGTTATTGACAAAACTCAGAAGGAAGAGATATAAAGAAAAAAATCATTTAAAATAACTATAGGTAGTATAAAATACTTAAGAGTCTACTTGCCAAGATAAACCCAGGAACTATATAAATGCAATCACAAAACATTATTCACAAAGATAAATTCTGATATAAATAATTGGAGAAATATTAATTGCTCATGAGTAGCCAAGCCAATATAAAATAGTTTTCTCTCTTTTTTTTTAAAATGTGGCTAATACAGAAATTTATATTGTATAACTTCATATTTGTAATGAGATTTGCATTTCATACCTTATTTAATAATTTGTAATGAATTTGTACTTCTTACCTTGTCAGTGGGAAGGAGAAAATCTGGAACTGAAAAATAAAATAAAATTGATTTTTTTACAAACAGAGGAAGAAATAGGTCAAACTAGGGTTTTGGGGGGATGACTTGTAAGAAGAATTATCATTTTAGAACAGACTATAGAGAACTTTCCCAAAATATAAAACACTCTGAAAAATACAATAGGATAAAGGACACTCATACATTAAAAATAAAAACTATTAGAGCAAAATCAAAATATTGAAAAATTAGAGTCATGAATATATATTTACTACCAAGAAACAACTGATTTGGAAAAATGGATGAGGAGAGAAAATATAAGAATCATTCAGTTGCACAAAAGACATGCTGAAACAGCAATAACAAAAATCTAGATGTCAGATATTGCAAGAAAGAAAAGAGATAATTGCTGAGAACATTTTAATCAATGAACAAAGTGAGAAAAGCAGACAAAAATTACCTACTACCTTTTGACTCAGCAATATCATTTCTAGAGCTGTATCTCAAAGAAATCATAAAAGGGGGGAAAGGACCCACATGTACAAAAATACATATTGCAGCTCTTTTTGTGGTGGCCAAGAATTAGAAATTGAGAGGATGTCCACCAATTGGGGAATGGCTGAAAAAAATGTGGCATAAGAATGCAATTCATATTGTGCTATAAGAAATGATGAACAGGTGGACTTCAGAAAAGCCTGGAAAGACTTATATGAACTGATGCTCAGTGAAGTGAGCAGAGCTAGGAGAACATTATGCACAGTAATAGCCACAGTGAGCAAGGACAGTACCTGATAACCTTAGCCCTTCACAGCAATGCAAGGACCTAAAACATTTCCAAAGGACTTCTGACACAAAATGCCATCCACATCTAGAGAAAGAACTAAAGAGTCAAACACAGAATGAAGCAAACTATTTTCTCTTTTGTTATGTTTTGTTTTGTTTTGTTTTCTCATGGTGTCTCCCATTCATTTTAATTCTTCTATGCAACATGAGTAATGTGAAAATGTGTTTAATATGAATATATTGTAGAGCCCCACAAAAGATGGCATCCCATTTTGAGGAGGGAGAGAAGAGGAGAAAATTTTAAATTTATGGAAGAGATTGTTGAAAACTGAAAATGAATTATTTAAAAAACCACCTGCTACCAGTGAGAAAACCCAAATTTAATACACGCAAATTCCAGAGGCTCCAGCTCAATTATAATAATTATAATTCTGTAAGAAACCAGAAACAAACCATATACCAAAGATTACAGTAACACACAAGATTGTGTAACAAATATAAAAGAAGGAAAAGATATAATGTACCAAAAAGGTAAATAAAAAATCAACCACCCAAAATAATGACTCCTACAAAGCTGAGTTCCATCTTATAGGAGGAAAATTGTTCTTTAGTAGAACTGATGATTCCCAAGCCTTCCTGTTAAGAGAATTTGAGCTGAATAGAATATTTGGGGGAAGGGTGAGGAGATGCAGGTAGACAAACCTCACAAGTGAAAGAAATTTGAGCAGTGTGAAGGGAAAAGGCCAATACTTACACACTAATGGGGGAGAAGAAACTGCTTTCTTCTTGGAAGATCAGTGATGGAGTAAAGAAAAATCTTAAACCTGAATATTTCTGAAAGGTATTTTTAAGAATTATCTGAAATATCCTGGTGTTTGGATGGAGGAGGAAGGGGTAGGAAGTTATTGTTTTTCAAAACTGCAGTTCTAAAGAACAAGAATGAATATGGAGTTCAGTAAAAGAGGTGGGGGGGCATCCCAGGCCTGACTTTTATCTAAAAGATGCAAAGGACAGTTGAAGGGGGAAAGGGTATAATATAGAAATAAAGTGAACAGGGAAATAGACTGGGAAAGGGTCAAGCAGTGGGGTTTAAAAGGATGGGAGGTTTAGGAAAGGAGTGGTCACAAAGAGAAAGAATCTTAGCAGAATATTAGAAAAAAAAGACTTGAGAGATCTTTTGTGTTCGCTGAATGGAAAATATAATGAATTTACATATTTTTTGCTTTGGAATATTTACATATTTGACCCTGTGCTGGGGATAAAGAACTCATAAATAAATGCAGGAGAGCAAAACTATTAAACGTAACCTTTATAGATCACACTATAATCAAAATTATAATCAGTAGGGAAAATCTGAAGGAAGACTTCACACTTCTGAAAACCAGCACCTGCTATGGGCTCCCTGTAGTATATTTAGGGAAGAACACGGATGAAAGTCATTCGATGAATAAACAATAATGAATTAAATATATGATGAACAATAAATAAACATTTTTTGATAAGCATGGTTAAGGAATTTTTACATCAAAGTGATCATAAGTCTGTTGTTTGGAATATAGTAACATCTGTTATTTTCGTTTCTATTTTTTTGGTATCTTCTTTTCCTTGAAATGTCTTCTAAATAATCCCTTAACACTTTCAAAACTGTGTAACCATTAGGATGGATTTCCTCAGTGTTTTCTTACTTTATTTCAGTCACCTTTCATGGCTTAGTTTTCTCAGGTGTCATTCATTTCTATTTCCTCATTTAACATATTTGAGGCGAGAAAGGTGAAAGCTTCAAGGAAGACATCTATGTTAATTCATCACCCAACTGGACAACCTACAGGTGCTAAGCCTCTCCATCCTGTGCTAGGCTAGTCCTCAGAAAGCAGACATAGGCAGTTACTAGGACAACACTTTCATTATTTTCAGAATAATTAACCTACCACAGCCTCTGCTCTGATGGCACAGCTTTCAAGAATTTCCATACCGTGACAAAACATTGGTAGAAGAAAATACTGCTTTAAAGCGGCTATGTGTTTAGTTAGGCCCAAGTCTTTCGGGTGATTATAAACCTGATGTAGGAGATAATGTCAATAATGATGAAAACAGAGCATTAGAGAAATAACGACAAAGCTATTCAACGGAAATCCATTTGTTGTCCCCCACTATAAGATCTTAATGACTTGGTTACAATAAGCTTTCAGGACATATGATGCTCATATTCTTCCTCTCTACCCTTCCATCAGCTTTTAGAAATGAGTTTGTATTCTAAATAAGCGTGGCCCTTGGCTGTTACATCTCTTCATTTGGCCAAGTGGTCAACACTTACTGGCCAACATATCTGGCTTCTTTATCAGATAAACTACTTTATATCAAATAAACTTTTTCATAAAAAAGTAATAGTCAATGTCAATATATTTTCATTTTTCATTTCTTATTTTTTCAGCAGTTTATTTGATTAGATCAGGTTGAAACTGTGACAATTGTATGGAGTCCCTTCTTCCCATCTTCCTCCTTTCTTCTAATATGATGTTGATTTTTGATCTATGCTCTAACTACTCAATAGTCTGATGAAACAAAAATAGTTGAATCTGAACATCTTCCCCTGTCATTCATCGGTGCTTAGTCAACAAGAACTGTGCTAAGTTGTTTTGATTTTTTGGGGGGGAGGAGTGCACAAATATAAGCTAAAACAAACTGACAGTCCCTGCCCTCAAGACCTTACACTCTAATGGGAGGGCAACACATTTAGGGTTAAAAGGAGCTGAAAAGTAACAGAGGAGGAAGATACACATGTGAGGATACTGTGGTAAAATCCAAAGAACAAAGCATGGCTCACCTGGATCTTTTTTCAAAATGGTGGTTCCAGAAAGAACTTATCAAAGGAGGAGAAAGTCATAAGGATGGCAAAGACAGTTGAGTCATAGTAGCAAGGTCCAGAGAATGAAGTTATTTCCAGTTTGTTCAAAGAGCCATACTTTCTTTTTTCCCCATGTTGTTTGGTTATCATCATGTTTACCACTTTATAATTTACTTCTGGAAGCAATTATTAATGAGGTATGAGTACTATATATATACAGGGCTGCTGAATAGTCCACAAGCCTTCAATCTCTTTCATTTCCCAAACCTAAACCATGTTTTCCAATGCACTATTTCCCATAATTGTGTGTGTGTGAGTGTGTGTGTGAGTGTGTGTGTGCGTGTATCAGCAAGGAGTGGTATTTGGGAAGGAAAAGTAAGGAAAAAAGGTAAGGAAAGGGGAATTAATTCCTTAAATGGCCTGGGCAATATGAGGAACATTTCTTAGTAACCAGTGTTTAGTTGCAGATGACTAAGATTGAAGGAAAGCTATTTAGCGCCATCAGCAGCTTGTCTCTATAAACTCTCTTCCTCCAACCCCCAAATGCTCACTAAGCAGGCAAGAGATAAGGGGAGTCAGAAAGAGCCAGATATGATTTATGAGTTAAAGCTGCCATGAATTTTTATGGCTGGAATGTTGCCACAACCCAGATTCAGCTCTATGGTAAGTTGTGTGGCTTCTACATTTAGGCAGATGTGTGAGGTGACAGGGTTTGTTTGAATTAAAAGCACTTGCTTTCCCTCCTTTCATCTTTCTTTCTATTTTCTGTGCAATAGCCCCAACCTAACTAAGGCTATAGTACATATAATACAAATATATGCCTTTATTATTAATTCACAAGTGGCATCTTCAACAGGAGCATGGTATATTCATTATACATGTTCTTTTCTCACAAGGTAGCTACAGCCCTTTTTAAACCTTAATAAATGTCCAAATAATAATAGTGAAATCTTATTAATAACATTTAGATCACACATAAACAAGGACTGTAAGTTTTCTCTTCCCTGGAAATCATGGAAGACCCAGTAAGAAGACGTGTTTGTCCTTCCCAGGAGTTACATCCTTTAAATTCATGTCATACTTAGCTGGTTTTTCTTGCCTGCTGCTAGCTGACAATTTTTACGTGTTTTTGCAACTATCATTATGTTGGTAAAAGTATCTTGGGCTATTAGGAATCATTTATATCACTTTGATTTCAGCTATATTAATGTACAAATAGGACATTGCAAAAAATAGAAACAGAGATCCTAGGACAAGGAAAGAGTAAGGAAACTAGGACAATTTGTCACCGCAAATGAATTCAGAATGGATCTTAATGGACCATTACAATTCTAGCAGCGTCTTTTTCTTCTCCCTTATAACTCTTGTGGATAGTCTTACTGAGTAAAGAATCCTCAAACAGTTCTCAACAGTAAAGTAAGGGTTTGGAGAACTGTACAGGAATAGTAGAAAAATGGAAAGATGAATGAGGAAAAGAAGTTTGCAAGGGCCTACAAGTGGGAACACTTTTTAAAAAGTGATACTTGTGATGGGCAACACAGAACCTGTAAACACAGTGAGTGAACACTAAATTGGAAGTGACAATATTCACTTTATATTCAACAGAAGATGCCTATTTGCCATGATTAAAAACTTCAAACCTCTGGGAACTGGGTATCTGGTATTCCTCCTAGGACCATCCGCCTCTACCCTTGTCAACTAGACAAAGCACTTGATAATTCTGGAATATAACTGCAAAATTTACTGGACTGTTTTTTTTTTCTAGAATAACAAAATTTAAAACAGGTAACTATAATGATTCTAAAAAATGTCATAGCCCCCCCAAAAAAATATGCTAATCCTCTAGCCTCATATGCTATCATGGAAAAAAAAATTCTGTTTACCTGTTTACCATAAAAAAAATAGCTGTAGCAACAGCTGCAGAAAGAAAATATACAAAATTTAGCACACAATAGCTCTTTAGCACTGTTTGAACACTTACCTAAGCCAGTAGGTCCTAGGTATGTGTGTTATGTAAGTACTTCTAATCAAATTCCTAAAGGAAAGCTTTTCCTACTCCTGTGGGTAAAAATATATTTAATAAGCAAACTAAAGAAACATATAAATATTTACTCTTATTATGTCCATGAAGAATTCAACCAGAATTCTGGAACCAGACTATTATCAGGAACCCAACTGCGTTCTTGGCTCTGCTTATTTCTGTAACAGTTCATGTCTTTCCATTCTTTTCTGGATTCATCATTTTCAATACTTTTTGTAGCACAGTACCACAATTTGTTACCATTCCCTAAACAATGGGCATCTACTTTGTTTCCAGTTCTCGGTTACCAAAAATAAAATACCAATAAAAATATTGTTATATCTTGGAGCTTTCTTCTTATTAATGTTTCCTTAGGGTATTGTTGATAATTTGGTTCACTTAATACATAGTAAATTTTGTTTTAGCTCCTCACATTTATTCTCTATATGTCTTTGGTTTTCACGTATCTTTCTTGCAAGCAATAGATTATGAGGTTTTATACTCTAGTTTGTTATTTTATTGGCTTGCTTCATTCCATCACGTTTAAAGCTATGAGAGTTATGCTTATAATTTTCCCAACTTTTTTCTGGTTTTTATTGTATGAATTAGGATTCTGGGGCAGGGTTCTTCCTCCATAAACACAGTGCTTTTTCTCTGTAGTAATTTTGGCTTAATCTACTTAAAGGCAGGACTCTCCACAAGCTCCCTCCCCTCCAGCTCCTCTGCCTACCCTCTTTTTGTTAGCCCTTTCTTTAGCTTGGGAGTTTTAATTAAAGTGTTAATTCTTTTTTTCTTTTTTCCTTTTACAGACTATTATCAAATACTTCCTGTCCCTTTTTCTCTCAGTTGAGTAGATAAGTAAAATCCTTCTTCTCCTCTATTTGTTACATTTTTCTTTCATTTATTTCCTTTGTTCTCTGCATTAACCCTCTTCCTTTTCTGTCTGTTCTAATCTTTTGGTTGATTCCTGGATCTTATACTTATTCATTCATTTTTTAGTCTCTTCTATTCCTTGTGAAATGAAAGCTTCTAAAGCACCAATTCTGAGTTCTGTCTTCTAAATAATTTCTCTTTCCCTATTGAATCTGCCTCCTCCTTCCTTCTTTTGTTATGTCTTACTATTTGAAATATCAATTCTTGCAGAAGATAGACTGGACAGAACTGCCACCCAGTAGAAATTTTCCTTTGTCACTGTTTGTGTGGTCTTTTTCTACCCCCTCCCACTTTTTTCCATGTATCACTTTCTTATGTGCTATAAAGTCTCTTCAGATCCACATCCATGCACACTTTTGGATGCCAGTTTTCTGTGGGAGCTCTAATTTCCCTTCTGAGACAACATATTATCCATAAAAGCATGACATTTTCCTAAAGGTAATGGTCTCTCTAAGTATCAAATCCCTGTAGATAATACCTATTGTAAGACCCGCATCTCTCATATATTATATAACTCTTCCATGAAAGTAAACCTACTGCACTCTGAAGCTGGGACGCCAATGGGCCCCTGTCTAAAGGCTCCTCTGGACCCTCCTGGCTTTGGGGTGATTATCAATAGTAACTGTTACTGTTTCCCAGCCGGCCTGATATCTTTGTTTTTCTTGACCTCATTAAAGGGGCCGTGCCAAGGCTACTTCTTAAAGAGACCTATTCAATGACTGGGCATTGCCTCACCCTAAGTGAGTGCCTGCAAAGACCTTGGCCTAAAGGTCTCCCAGTGCATACTGGGTCATCTCCAGTCATCTTGATGAATATCTGGTCACTGGATTCAGATGACTCTGGAGGAGAAGTGAGGCTGGTGATCTGCACAGCCCTCCCTCACTCAAAACAAAGCCAAGTGTAAGTCATGTCATCATTTCTCTGATGGCATGGTCTTCTTCAGCAACTAAGGATGAACACAAACGATCCTTCAGTGGGACCACTTCCCACCACTGGAATGAGATTTTCCATGTCATTCCCCATTTGAGATTCTTTTACTCATAATGTTTTGGAAAATCAAGGATCCTTTAGTTATCTTTATGCATCCTGCCTTTTGAGATCAATGTTTTCCTTCTCCTGAGATCATGTGTTCTTTCAATATTACTGCTTTTGCCCCTCTTTCCAGTTTGTCCTTCATGTCCACAAATTTATATTCCTAAGCAGCTGTTCTTGCTTTTATTCCTTTGGAGAGACTTGCCACAGTGCTCTTTTTTTTTCCTTTTGCCAATTATTTTTGCTGTTCACTTCAGAAATTCCTTTCACAATTCATATTTTTCTCTTGGATCATTTGAGAACGTCCTGCTGTTGCTCCATGCTCTCTTGGCAATCCATTGGGTCCTCAACTTAATCAGTTATTAACTCATTTTCCTTTGTCTTATGTCTGTTTGATATATTTGACTTCATTTAAATGTCCTGGATACCATCTTCCCCTTCTGTTTTAATATCTTCCCTGCTGATTTATCTTTTGGTGTTCAAGGTTTTTAATTGATTCTTTTCTTCTGAAATCTTGGGTTATTTGTCTTTTTTTACTTTATGTATTCTCTTAACTCCTCCTTTGATGGCAGATCTCCCAGGGCTGGAAATCAAAATTATTTCAGCCCGCTCCCAGAACAGGCAATTCATCTTAATAGGTTTTAGTCCCTGCCCCAAATGACTTCTGTGAGGGAAGAACCGCCTTCACTGGATGCCAGTCTCCTTTCCTTAAGGCTTGGTGATGCCCCATATGCATGTTTATGCCCTGCCCCAGGTCCTTCCTTCCTTAGTTTTCTAGAAGAGTGGTGCTGTAGCATAACAGGGTTGACCACTCAAGCAGAGTAAGCTCCCTGTTTTCCAATACCTCAGCCTTCTTTGTATGGGGAAAAAGAGTGTGGTTTGCTCCTGTTTCCACAAAATGTTAGTGTGACAACAGGAAGAGGGTGTGATGGCAGAGACCGCAGTAACAGGAAGAAAATTGCTGAGTAAATCTCACAGCATGTCTGTGGATTGCGATGTGCTGCCCTACCAGCACAACCCAATGGAAGAGATGATTTTGAGTGAGCAAGCTTGAGAATGCCTTCTGTTATTAATCCATTAGGTATTTATCTTTCTATTCTTCATGATCTCTTGGCCTGTGGAGACAGCTGGACTGACTTTGCCTCTTCTGTGTAATTCTTAAGGTTGGATAGTTTACGTTTGGGTAGGCTGAGGAGTACAAATTCCTGAGAGTTCAGGGAGGTAGAAAACAATATCTAGGCTTGCTGTTCACTTCGCCTGGAATCTTTGTCATAAATTCTTAAAGGCAATGCCAGTGTATGTCAAGTTTTAGTTGGTCCTTTCGTGCATTAGGTATGGGTTCCCAAAGTACAAAACCCAGTCTATGTAATTCAGATATTTGTCAAAGAATTAGCGGCAAAGTTGGGAAGAGAGGAACAAGCATTTATGGAGCATCTACTTATGCACCAGACACACTGTGCTAAAAGCTTTTTACAAATACTGTCTCATTTTTTCCTTACGACAACCCCTCAAGGTAGGTGCAATAAAAAATTAATTTGGTAATAAGTTATCAAAGACAATGACAGGGTACTTCAGTCCAAGGCAATGGAGAGAATGAGGACTAGTCATCCTTTCGCTCAGCAAGCATTGCTTCAGTTCCTGCTTAATGAATGTCACTGGGCTGTGTCCTAAGGATACAAGAAGAAAAAGGAAACGTCTTTGGTCTGAAGAAATTTGTATTCTGTTAGAGGAAAACATGGGCAGAGAAAATTAAATATAAAATGCATACAAAGTAATTTCCAAGGGAAGGGTACTGAAAACCAGAAGAATCAAGAAAATAGACATCCTGTAAAAGAAGGTACTTAGGATGAGTTCTCAAGCACAATACAGAGATTCTGTAAGGCAGAGGAAGAGCAACATTCTGGGCATTGAGTCCAGCTTATACAAAGGTACAGTGATGGTCAACGTAATACCATGTGTAACCTACGGGTTTCTAGGGAAATTAAATTTGGCTGGACAGAATGAATTCTTCCCAGACAACGCCTGTCTGTTTCCAGTGGCCTGGCCGGATGCGGGCCTTTCTTTTCTGGTCTCTGTCTTCTCCCTCACAGGTAGGGTTTGGGGGTTTTTGTCTAACATGTTACCTACTCTTATTTTTCTTCCCTTCTCCTCTATTCAGGGTTGGGGACTTGGTTAGCCAACCCCAATTATGTTAATAGGTGTGGTAGTTGAGATACAAAAGAGGAATTCTAGATTCAGTTTAGAATTCAGCTTGTGGGAAGTTTATAGACTAATAAAATAAAATAACAGTTCATCATGCTCCCAGGTGGCACCTAGCAGCAAAGTCGGAAAGGAAATTTCCCAGCCAATTAAATTCTCTGTAGTCTAACAGTCAAAGGCTTCCTTCCTTATTTGCTTTCTCTGAACACAAAGACATACGTGCAGAAACAATTAAGATTGATATTTATCTTTTATCTAGAGAAAGCCACAATTAAACTACTGCAGTAATAAAACAATAAGAATCAACTTAAAAAGAAATTGGAAACTTTAGATTTCAGTCTCCTTTTGGAAGTAAAGAGGTGGGGTGGGGGAAGGGAGGTATAAAGGAGGAAGTAATCCATCAGTTACCAGGATTCTCAGCAATTTGGTTTATCTACCACTCTTTTATGCACTTCCAGTCTTCATCTACAGAAGATAGATTGACTTCCCTAATGGAGTCTGGCCACGTTCACCACCATCCTTCCATATTTCTCCTCTCCACCTATTCATGCATCTCTCCATTTCCCTTCCCAGTTCTACCTTCAAATTCCCGGGCTGGAATAAAACCCTGCCCTGCTATCTGCATCATTTACTTGTTCATGTTGAAAAACTGCCTCACAAGATACTGGATGACACATTACAGTCATTCAGCCCAGGTCAACCAGTCCTTGGAAACTTGATAATTCTAAATCTCTCTCCAAAGGATGCTACGTTTGTTAAACATATTGGGGCCAGTTTGGCTAGAATGTAGAGTGCATGAAGGTGAGTGATGCTCAGTAAACCTTGAAAGGAAAGTCAAACCTGGTTGTGAAATGTTTTAAATACCAAACAGAGAAATTCATGTTTTATCTTAGAGGCAGAAGTAGTCACTTAAAAGTTTTAATCTCAGGGGTGAAAACATCAGACTTTAAGAATATCTATTTGACAACTAGGGGAAAGAGTGAAGATTGGAGGCTGAGACACCACGTAGGAAGTCACTTAATGGAGGAGACACAACAATGAACCCACACTGAAAGAAATCACTGATCCTTAAAGTAATGAAGTATGATAATAGTAACTCAGGTTTATTTGATATTTCAGTGTCTGCAAAACAATTTCTCCTAACAAAAAGCATCTTGGACAACAGAGTCAGGAAACTTGGGATTCAGTCTTGACTCTATCATTAATTAGCTGCATAAACTTAAGCAAACCACTCAAAGTTTCAGGACTTTGGAGAAATAGAGAAGCATGTAATAGGTATGGAAGGACTATAAAAAACTGCCAACAAGGAGTTATGCAAATATTGTAAAGACAATTTTGAAAGAATTAGGATTTCTGATCAACGCAATGACTCATCATGAGTCCAGAAGCCTTATAATGAAACATTCTACCCATCTCCTAGCAGAAAGGTGAAGGACTCATTGTAGACTGAGACAAATTTGGGGCCACATGGATAATCCAGGAATTTGCTTTGTTCAGTGATATGTGTTTGTAACAAGGATTTTGTTTTTCTTGCTTTCTCAATGGGTAGTAAGAAAAAGACAAAGGAGATTCTTTTTTGAAAAGAAGTTGTGCAGTAAAGGTGATAAAAAGAATGTAAACAGTGAAATACATGACCAGAAAAGGAAGTGAACCAGTCATATAACCAGAGCAAGGCACAAAACAATGTACAGCACATATACACCGACGGTGTCTATGCAAAGTCAAGAGATCTCAAGCAAATACAATGTATATGTAGAAGAAATAGCAAGTAGCTCAGGGTCTGTTTGAAAGGTAGAGTACATGAAGGGGGATGTACAATAAGACTGAAATCTCCTTCATTAGACTGTGAGATCACTGAGGGCAGGAATGTCCTTCACCTTCCTTTATAAGCTCTAACTTAGTACAGTGCCTAGGATGTGCTTGGCAACTGCTTAACTTGACTGGGAAGTGAGGCTGAACCCAGTTGTGAAGGATTTTAAATGCCAGACAGAGAAGTACATTAGATAGAACTTCCCCCCCCCCCCCCAATATAGGATTTATAGAGAAAATGGAATTTCACAGGATGAGAGGCATGGATGATTTTTGATCTGCACTGTTGGAAGAAGTAACCATGCTGACAAGATCACAGATTTACTGAATGACTCAAGTACTTAAAATTCCTTATTTGTAAACTATTTGGCTTGAACTAGTGATATTTAAGTTCTCTTCCAGCTATAATACTCTACAACTCTGAATCGTCAAAGAGGGATGGGACACAGCCTTTTTCCCATATTGTAAATGTAAGAGTGGTTTTCTCTCATCCTCCAGTGAACAAAGAAAAGAGTCAATAAGAACAGAGGTTGTTCAAGTGAACGTTTTTTCTTTCTTTTAAATAAAATCACTCTAAAAAAATTTTAAAAGCTTTACAAGACAAGAGAAATCAGAATAAGAATGCTTATTTTCCTGTTAACGGACTCTAAAGAGATATTTTAAAGTTTGCCAATGCCAAAGTTCAGATATTGCAAAAGAGACAGAACTAGTGCTTTAATAACATGAGAGATGATCCTACCACCAATAAATTTAGGATCTGTCTGGATTTTGGTGAAGCAAATACTTTTTTTTTCAATTTTCTGCTATTCTATTAGGTAAATTGTCCCCTCCTACAACCCTATGTCAGTCAGGTGTCAATACATCAGTTTCACTGTCACTAAGGATGTTACTTTCCCCATAACACTTTGGCCAAAGAAAAATAAAGACTCATAAAATTACAGTCCTCCCTGACAACTGCCTGCTCAGCAGCACCCTATTTACACCTTTTTTCCTTACCTTATCTTCTATTTTCTCTTAAATAACATAACTGAGAGTTTAATTCATTAATTCACAAGCATAACACCAAGAAGGTACAAAACAGATTGTAAAAGGCTCCAAATCACAGCTGTCCTATAGGCAGCGACCTATATCAAGAAAAATGTTCTTTTGTTCAAAACATTATAGAGCATGCAGATCAGAAGCAATGCAAAGTCATTGCTGTGCAGTACCCTTCTTCCATTTCATCTTATTTCTCATCTTAAATTCCCCAGCCTCAAATAGAACATTGAACATAGCCTATATTCTCACAAGGAATAATGAAACAGATTTTCATTGGTTGTAACTCTTAAGATTCAATATAAATCTCTAAGACCAATGACTATATCCTCCAAAGATTATCTATGAGAATTCAATGTGTATAAATACCAAAACACTTTCTGCTAAGCTAATAAATGGAAAACCATTGCCAAACCTAAGTCCATGAATCACTTTTCAGGAAGAAATTTAAGTACACACTACACTATGTGCATTATTTTAACATTTCCCCTAATGAATTAATACTTTACCTCTGAATGACTGACAATTATTTCAGAAAACAATTCTATCAATTTGATTCATATATAAACATATTATGTATATATGTAAATATATGCAGACACCATATGTGTGTATATGTGTGTGTGTCTCTTTGTGTTTCTGTGTATATATATATCAAAAATTTTCCAACCAGCAAGAAAAGTCACTGAGGCAGAGCTACAAGTCAATGGCACTTTATTAAAGGGTCCGTGGCCTTAGATCTTCCTCACATTCTAGGATGCCCGTGGTCCCCAGCACCTTGTTTTACAGGGTCTGATAATGGGTTCAATACCTGGACACTCTGGAGAGGCTACACAAGATACAAAATTTCATTGATTGACACACCTTGTTTTGAAGGCCCAAAATGATGCAACAGCTAAAAAAATAAGGTATATCAGCAAGAGGGTCATGGGTTGGACAAACCATCTCCACTGGTTAATTGGTCACAAGATGGGCAAATGGGCAAGGCCAGAGTCATCTCTGATGACTCAGTGGTCATGAGATGGTCCCCTCATCATGTTGGGCAAGAGAACTTGCTACAAAAATTTATCTTATCTAATTATCCCTATATGATTTGTCATATACGTGTGTGTGTGTGTGTGTGTGTGTATTAGCACAGGTTTATCCTTCTATTTTGTTAGATGATTGACTAAATATATATTACTGAATTAGTATATCTCTTAATAATTGCTAATAATCATTACCCTTTATGGAATCACACTGAACTGATTAATACTGATTGGAATGGAGTAGGGGTCCAAATGAATCATTTCTCACTATACGTGCATACAGAGATATACAGATAGATGAACAGACAGATATCACTGTCCCTGATAATAAGGGGACATATCAAGTTATTTATTTTTTATTATAATTTATAAACATCATCTTGCCAGTCCAGTCAATGAATTCATAATTAAGGGTACTCATCCATTTTAGTTTATTGCTTTTTTCTAAAGTAGGTCACCTATAATGAAGTTAAATATAAATATTGCATATTCAGGTTGTAAGAAGTCAACATCTGGAGTGAAGCCAAGATGGCCGAGTAACAGCATGGAATTTCTAGAGTGCTCCCCTAAGCCCAGTCAAATACCTGTAAAAAATGGCTCTAAACAAATTCTGCAGCTGCAGAATCCACAGAATGACAGAGTGAAGCAAATCTCCAGCCCAAGACAGTCTGGAAGGTCACTGAGAAAGAGTCTATCATGCCATGCTGGGAGTGTTGGCTACACTGGCACAGAGAGAACCTGAGAAAGCTTTGGGGGGACTGCATCTCTTCCACTTGTAGTGATTTCCAGACTTCACGAACCAAAAATATTGAGGACAAATTGAAAAGTCAGTGGAAAAAAAAACCTGTGGGATCACTGTGAGAGAGAAGAATGGTCTGGCCCCAGCCCCAGGGTGGCAGAGGAGATAGGGGAGGTGGAGGAACCCCAGCAGCCACAGCAGCATCAGGGGCATCTGTAGCCACTGTTTCTGGAGCTCTAGGCCCACACATTATGGGGGTATAGAGCAGCTAACACTACATCCCCCCACCCTCACTGGAAGCAGAAACTGAGCTCAGAAGTCAAGTAAATGTCTGGGGAAATGAGCAAAAACCAGAAAAAGAATCAGATTATAGAATCTTACTTTGGCAACAAAAGTCACCAAAACATGGAAGCAGTAGACAACAAAGTCAAAGCTCCTTCATCCGTACTCTCCAAAAAAATTATGAATTGCTCTCAAGTCACGGAAGATCTCAAACAGGATTTTGAAAATCAAGTAAGAGAGGAGGAGGAAAAATTGGGAAGAAAATGAGAGTGATGCAAGAAAATCATGAAAAAGAGGCAACAGCTTGCTGAAAGAGACCCCAGAAAATGCTGAAGAAAATAACACTTTAAAAAATAGACTAACCCAAATGACAAAAGAGGTCCAAAAAGTCAATGAGGAGCAGAATGCCCTAAAATGTAGAATTGGCCAGATGGCAAAGGAGGTCCAAGAGCTCACTGAAGAAAATAATTCCTTAAAGATTAAAATGGAGCAAATAGAAGCTAAAGATTTTGTGAAAAATCAAGAAATTATAAAACAAAACCAAAGAAATAAAAAAATAGCAGACAATGTAAAATATCTTATTGGAAAAACAACTGACCAGGAAAATAGATTCAGGAGACACAATTTAAAAATTATGGGACTACCTGAAAGCCATGATTCAGAAAAGAGCCCAGACATCTTTCAAGACATTATCAACTACAACTGCCCTGATATTCTGGAACCAGAGGGTAAAGTAAATATTGAAAGAATTCACCAATGGCCTCCTGAAAGAGATCCAAAAAAGAAAAACTCCTAGGAATATTGTAGCTAAATTCCAGAGAGCCCAGGTCAAGGAGAAAATATTGCAAGCAGCCAGAAAGAAACAATTTGAGTATTGTGGAAAATGTCAACATTGTGTAGAAAAATCAAGAAAATTAATGCCCACTTGTTGACCTTAAACTAAATATTGTTCAATTGCTTCAGTCACGTCCAAATCTTCATGACCCCATTTGGGGTTTCTTGGCAAAGATCCTGCAGTACTTTACTATCTCTTTCTCCAGTTCATTTTATAGATGAGAAAACTAAGGCAAACAGGGTAAAGTGCCTTGCCCAGGGTCACACAGCTAGTAAATGTCTAAGGCCAGATCTGGACTCAGATCTTCCTGACTCCTAGCCCAGTACTCACCCCCAAACTAAATACACAATAGCAGTATGGAGTTCCTTATGGCCTCCTCCTGTCTGGCCGCTGACTCGTGGCTCCAGAGTTGCCCTTTCTACTCTTCCCACTGTTTCAAAAAAGAGTTGGTTCTTTCTCCAAGCGTCTACTTTTCTGCCCACTCCCTGTGGACACACAAACTTCACAGAAGAGAAGAATATGGAAGTATCTCATATAATCAAGAGAGGGAAGTAGTGTTGGTGGAATACATCTGAAACACGCTTGTGAAAATGCGGATTCTTAAACCGTCTACCTCTTACTTTCTTATCTACTTACAGCTCTCAGATGTTGCGGCCACTTACTTTGTCCTGTCACTGATATTCTGTGTTACGACAAAACTCAACACCAATCTCTCTTCTATCCTTTCCTTTGCTCAGTTCTGATTATTTCATCAAAGGTCAAAATTAACTTTTGCCATTTCAACTACACCATGTTTTTTCTTCACCCACAGGCTTCTGTAAGTTTTCAAATGAAGCTTAACTTCCTTCTTTTGATTTTCAGAGCTTTTTTTCCTACCCAGTCTTTTCTACTTTTTGCTTATCTTATCTACTTCGACTATTTGTTACACTCACTTGATTCCATTCTAATTTATTTTTCATTACCCCCAAATCAACCTTTTTTCCACAATATTGGCCATGCTCTGAACTGGCATTTCAGGCTACATTCCTACCATCCTCAAAAGCTTTTCAGATAGTCCAATTCCTCCCAGAAACCATTTCAGTGAGGGCTTACAAAAATAATGTGCCAAGATGTACAGTTATCCCTTTCACATCATGGGTGTTAGGCACAAAAATTCCTCCAATCTGGAAAATTTGTGTAAAATGTGTTGGCCCTTCCTTCCTACCAGAGAAAAAATATCAATTATTACGGCATTGACAGATAAAATGTTGATATTATACAACACTGTACATATATTTTATACATTTCTTAGTTTCTAAACTTTTACTGTGTCATTTGCTGGCCTTTTCATGTGGTCTGTGGTTTCGGCAAAACTTCCAGAAAATTCCATTTAAATTCTTGTGTCAACCCACAATATATCAAAACCATGATAAGGAAAGTTGCGATGTGGAAAGGATAATTATATGCCAGAAGCCAACCTGACCAAAACACTCAAATACAACTTGTCAAAAGACCAATCACCAGTGCCAGAAAGAAAAAATAGTCAGTTTGATGGGGAAATGGGACTTGGACCCCTAAAAGGAAAAGACTGTATCTCTGAAAGCAGCTCAGTCTCTGAACTTTCCCACACATTTCAGCAGCCCAGACCACTTGCATTTTAACTGAGGCATCTGACCCAATCCACCTAGATATTCAACAATCCTTTTAATGGCCCTTTCACTGTGGCTCTCTGAACACTTAACTCTTTTCATTGCCTGTACCTGGCCCACCTCAGGCTACTTACCATTCCTTAATCCTATCAAGATCTTTTCACCTCTTCAAATCTGCAGGTTCACCTCTTTTGGCCATACAATTGGCCACTACTTTGACTGAAAGAAGACTTGAGGGTTTGAATTCTTCCCAGGAAGACCCACCCTGTGCCCTTATATTTCAAGGTTCCCAGCCATCCCAAACCATGTCATTGGGTTTCCCAGCCTCTCCAAGTGCATCAAATTCATTAGAAACCTATTTCCATTATGTCAAGGCTAATCGTTTATTTAGTTTTAAATGAGTCTACCTTGATGAGAGCCATTAAAAAGCTCCTTACATCGATAAAGCACTTATTTTAAGAAGGATTTTCAAATATATACTTGATTTAATAATCACAACAGCCCTGGGATTAAACTTAGCAAACATGATGATCCCCATTATGTAGATGAGAAACCAAAGGCTCAGGGAATGCAGATATCTTTTTCAAGGTCATACATACAGTTAATAAGTTGTTGCACTAAAACTAGAACTCCTATCTTCCAACTTCAAGTCCACTGCTTTTTCTGCTTTTTCTGTGTTACTATGCCAACAGAGACATGTCTACATTTTGTAAATGAATTTTAAATTCACAGGTTTTCCTTTTTTTTCATAGTTAATACGTATGTGGTACTTTAAGATTTGCCAAGAACTTCACACATACTATCTTATTTTATTCTCCCAACAGCCCAATATAGTATGTAATATTAGCTCTTTACAGATAAGGCACATCTGTAAAGAGTGATAGAATTAAAGCAGCCACACAGCGCATAAGTGTCTGAGGCAGGATTCAAACTCGGGATTCCCGGATTCTAAGTTCAGTTCTTTATTCACTGCACCATTGCCAGCTTCAGAATACTCAAGCTTTGCCAACACTTTCATGTGTTGATGCCAATAAATATGGATTAAGTTAATGTTGGACAGTAGAGAGAGAGCAGGTCTTCAAACCAGGACTCTGTTCAGGTCCCACCTCCTGACAATGTGACCCTGGACAAGTCATTTGACTTCTCAGCGTTCTAGGCATCTCTTTAAGACTGTGGTTGACTTAACATATATATGAACTTAACATATATGGAACACAGAAGACACTTAATAAGTGTTTACTGATTGACAATCAACTGACCAATCATTAAAAAAAGCTGAGCATTCATCCTCAATATATGTTTATATACTTATAATTTATATACATATATATATTTAACTATTGTATACATTATAAAACACAAAATAGAATTGTAAAAGGACAAAAGATTAAATTAATATTCTAAAAATATTTTATGGTATAAAAAACCTTTTATCATCAACAAAATACTAGTAATCATTTTTTCAGTGACAGCAATGTGAGTTAATATGTGTGTGTGTGTTTTAATACTGGTTTGACATTTTGACACAATGTGATTTGAAGGTCTTGTTCTAAGTTCTGTTTTGATACTAGGTTTTATTGGCTGCCATAGCTAAACTGGGAAAGATTTACAGTCTATAAAACCACAAAAAACTACAAAATATAGTTTTTGAAGGAAATAAGGTGATTGGTTGTTGAAAAAGTAAAAGTGGTTTACTCTCCATCTTAGTACACTCTAAAGTTATTTTCCCTAACCCTGAAAAACCTTTTAACTCAAAAAAATGTCAATTTCTAGAAGTGCCCTAGGCAAAGGCCTTTCCCCAATTCCCCATTTATTAGTATTCCTCCTCCAGACTCCCCACACAACAAAATGCTTTGTATTTATTTTGTATGTGTAGCATCCCAGCTCCCTCAAGGTCTACTTCATCAACCTTCGCTGAACTAATAGGCTAAGTTCCCAGAAGGTACCTAAGAATTCTGAGGGGTAAGAGGGAGCTTTTCAAGCATTGTCATGATTACCAATTGATGTTAGCCAGACAAAGTTAATTAGATTATTTTAATGAATATTTATTAAGGGAATATTGTAAGACTAGATGGCACAAAAACATTCCCCAACAAATCTGGGACATACTAACCCACAGGTACACACAGAGTCCAAGCAAACATGGGCTCGAGCTTAGAGAGTATCAATCCTTGGGAAACTCTGGGACCCCTGCCCTGTTCTGAATAGCAAGCTTTAATCATTCCCCTACCCTCAAGGTAAACTGGAAATCTTTACTGTGGCCAACAGTTTCTAACTGCCCCTGTTACAAGGACACTCTTGCAACCCCTTCCCTCCTGCAATTTGGCTATTCTGATAACCTTACCGATGATCCCAGCTTGGGTACAGTCAGTGGTCTGCCTCTGTTGGCTAGAGTGGCCTAAGGCACCCTGCAATAAGTAATGTGAACTGCTGTTCCATCTATTTGCCTACCCAGTCCCTCCTGAGTGTATATAACCTCCATCTGTTAACTCCCCTCACTGAACTTATCAGTCTGAGTAAACTGCAGTTCTTTACCTTATTTGTTGATCTCATTTTTATACAAGTTTGACAAAAATACACGTGGCAGAGGGGCTAACTCATAGCTCCATGTTACATGGAAATCCTTTTCTCCTTCTCTGGATTCCTCCCCACCAACCCCTTGCTGCCCTCTTATGCAGAAACTGTCTTTTGCCCTTTTTTGTAACCACAGAACTTAGCACAACGGACATAGTAAATGCTTAATAAATGTTTATTGCCTATTGCTTGTCCTCTCAAAATTCTACCCAAGTTTGATTTCTGCAGCAATTGCAGGATAATTCTCCTTCTAATTCTATAATCATTCCCAGTACATCTTTTCATTTGCTTTTATCCAGTGACTCAGAGCACTTCATTTTTTCTCAACTTCATTAACTAGTCATGCCTTTCTTTGATTGACTGGTTGGCTGAACATAGGTGTCTAGGAATTCCCTCAACCCTCACCTCACGCTGTTTTTTTTAATACCTGGGATGACTGATTCTAAAAAACACAAATAGGAATAATTGGAGTTTTCCTTAACTTGATAAAAACTATTTATCTCATCAGTAAGCATTATTTGAAATGGAGATAAATCGCAAGCCTTCCCAGTAAGATCAGCTGTGAAATAAGGATGCCCACTGTCACCAATATTATTCAATATTGTATTGGAAATTTGAGCAATAGCAATACATGAAGAAAAAGAAGTAGACGGAATAAGAAATGAGGTAATAAAACTATTTCTTTTTGCAGATGATACGATAATATACTAGGAAAATTCCAGGTTCAACTAAAGAGTTAGCTGAAACAATTAATCATTTTAGCAAAGTAGCAGGATATGAAGTAAACCCATATAAATCATCAGCCCTCTGCTATATCACAAACAAAAGCTGCAAGAAGAGACAGTAAGAGATGCCCCATTTAAAATAACAGTAAAAAGTGCCTGGAAGTATACCTGCCTAAACAAACCCAGGAACTACATAAACAAAATTATATAAAAGAAAACTTTTATACAAATAAAATCATATTTAAATGATTGGAGAAATATTCATTGCTCATGAGTAGGCAGGACCAATATCATACAAGTGACAATTTTACCTAATTTACATATTCAATGCCATCCCAATAAAATTACCAAAAAATTATTTTACTGAATTAGAAGAAATAATAATAAAGTTTATTTTGAAGTACAAAAAGTCAAGAGTACCAAAGGTGAGAGGTTTAGCAATATCAGACTTTAAGCTACATTATATGGCAGTGATTGTCAAAACGATCTACTACTGGTTAAGAAACAAAAAGATGGATCCATGGAACAGAGAAGAAATGCAATTAACAGCCGCAAATAAATCTTGTAACCTGGTATTTGACAAGTGTAAAGATTTAAGATTTGGGGATAAAAATTCATTATTTGGTAAAAATTATTGTGAAAACTAGAAAGCAGTATGGCAGAAATTGAGCACAGACTAATAGCTTAAATAATTCACCTAGATGTGTGTTCATCCTTCGTTGCTGAAGCAGACCATGCCATCAGAGAAATGATGACATGACTTGCATTGGACTTTGTTTTGAGTGAGGGATTGCTATGCAGGTCACCAGCCTCACTTCTCCTCCAGAGCCATCTGAATCCAGTGACCAGTATACATCAGGAGGACTGGAGATGACCCAGGATGAGGCAGTTGGGATTAAGAGACTTGCCTAAGGTCACACAACCAGTGAGTGTCAAGTGTCTGAGGTGAGATTTGAACTCAGGTCCTCCTGACTCCTGCACTGGTGCTCTATCCACTGCACCACCTAGCTGCCCTAATTCACCAAGATAAAGTCAAAATGGATAGATGACCTTAGTATAAAGAAATATTAGAAGAAATTTTGAAACATGGAGCATATTACTTATCACACTTATGGATAGGTGATCAATTTATGAATAAATAAGAGACAGCAGAGTGAGATGCAAAATGGACAATTTCAATTACATTAAATTAAAAAGGGGTTGTAAAAATTTTGTAAATGTAGCCAGCCTCAGAAGGAAAGTAGAAAATTGGATATAGATAGGCAGTTTTCCAATGAACTTTATAGTCATATAAAAAATGTTTAAAATCATTATTGATTAGAGAAATTCAAATTAAAACAACCTTAAGACAGCATTTTATAACTTATCATATTGGCTAAAATAATTAAATGGGAAAGCAAAAAATGTTGGACAGGACGTGGAAAAACTGGGACACTAATTCATTGTTGGTGGAATTGTGATCAAACCATTTTGGAGAACAATAAGGAATTATACCCAAATAGTGTTAAACTACCTGAATTATACCCTTTGACCCAACAATACCATCAGTAGCTCTATTTTCAAAGATGATTAGAGAAAAAAGAAAAGAAACTCTATGTTCGAAATATTTATAGCAGGGTTGTTATTGTTTTGTTTTATTTTGTTTTGTGGTAGCAAAGAACTAGTCAGCTGGGGAATGGTAAACAAGTTGTTGGTATATGATTAAGATGGAATACTACTATGCTATAAGAAATAGTGAGCTCAGTGATCTCAGAAAAACACGGGCAGATTTGCATGAAATAATGAAGACTGAGATGAGCAGAACCTAGAGAATGTTGTACGGAGTAACAGCAATATTGTTTTGAGAACAACTTCGAGTGACTGAATCATTACAACTTTTATAAATACCAATTTAACTACGAAGGAAGATGCTACCTGAATCTAGAGGAAGACCTGATAAATCAATGTTTTTATAAAATTTTACAGACATACATACATATATATATACACACACACAAACGTACACACGTATGTATGCATAGAGGTATATTTGTGTCTAATCAGAGCCATCTCTAGGGTAGGGTAAAGAAAGGGAAGAAAAAGAAAAAAAGAGATCTACATGATAAATTTATTGTATATTTAAAAGGAATAGCTAGTTGTACATAATAGAAATGCAGTTTCATAAGCAATCATCATTTTCATTATACCTTGTTATAGAAGTGCTTAAGTTTTGCCCCATAAATTAAAAAGAAAATAAATAAGAATTTGCAAAAAATAATTCAAAGAGGCATTCTTATTTTGATAAAAGGACAAGGGACTAGAGCATCTTTTTAGTTACATTAATTGGGAGTAAGATGGGGTACACATTCCTTTTACACATAGATTTCATATTAACTTCTCCGTGGACATACTGTTTCCCTCTCAGTTGAATGCAAACTCCTTAAGGTCAGCCACCATTCTGCTTTTGTCTTGGCATCCCCTTTGCCTGTTACATAGTAGGGGCTTATTAAATTATTACTGAATTGAATTGCAGACTCCATCTTTGTTTTTCTCCACCATATACATCCCTTATCTGAGGACCTACACTGGAAAACAAGAGCCTGAAGAATAATCAATTTCTACCCAGTTTATAAAGAATGTTCCCTGCAGAGATCACAGCAACAGCGCCAAAGAAGTCACACCACATACTGTCTGAACTCAGCTCCATACACTTTGCACTCCTTGAAGCCCACCAGTGTTAATGACTATTCTCTTACCATTCCCCACCCCCTAAACATACCCCTTCAGTTCTACCCACTCTCCAACAGAAAGCAATTACATTTTGCATCCACTCTGGGACCTGCCTCTCTCCATCCTCCCCACCCCATTGCCTTTAACAAAATAGCAGCATCAACTTGTAAACTGACTGATGTCTGTTAGAGTAAACCGAGTAGAAAAGGGAGAAGGAGATGGGAAGAAAAGGTAAACCTTGGTGACCAAGGCGCAGGAAGGATCAGGAAGAAACAAAGGTTTATCGGTCCCTCATTTTACCTGAAAAAGTGATTTAACTCTTTAGCTATACAGCTCTGTTACCTCAAATCAACCTTTGTCTATGCTTCCCAAATAAAAGCCTTACTGATTCTACCCAGAAAGGGGTTAGCAGACTTACGTACAACGGAGCTGCTGGATATGTGTGCAATGGTAGTTTCCTTTTCTGCATATTAAATACTTGGAGAATACTACCAAGTTATCTGAACCATCCAGAGCAGCTAGCTCCCCAGGTGGGTTAAAAAGAAAAATAATACAGAAGACTTCCTACTTAGAGTTCAAAATTGTTCTGGCTCCTTAGCATGTTCAGCCCTGATGAAATTTACTGAGTCCAGTGTGGCTCTTCTCCATTTTTCCAATGGAGGATGCCTAGGCCCCACCCCTACTTTCTGGAAACCATCTTGGAAGCTTGGTGGAGGAATGGCAGGAAATGACAAAGAATCCCCTAAACGGCTACTGAACCAGAAGAGATAATGATGAAGTGCATGTACAAAAAGAGACCAAATCACCCCTCTCTCACTCTTTTCCTTTCTGGCTGTAGACTGCTTCCAGCTGAATCCCTTGGAATAGGTAGGAGATGGGATACTCCTAGACCTTTCCTACAGCCATAAGCACATGACTGACTTGCATCCTTTGACTCAGAGTTTGTTTTTTTCATGATCTTAAATTTAAATCATCAAAAGATAAGCTTTTATTACTTGAGATCTTTTGTATCCCGGTTTGGATACCACTACTTTAAGATTAGAAGTAGTAGAGCAGTTGCTGGTCTACAAATAGTTGAGGGAGTTTCTTCACTTACACCAGTTAAAGTACAACCTGGATCCTCCCTTTTCTTCAGTAAAGACAGAAAAGTAGTACTTAAATCTTAAAGTCTTCAATGCTTACTCATTCACCATCGCATATATATTTTGTATGGATTTAAGGGTTTTACCTCTCTTGGTGGTATGATAGTCTGTCTTGTCTGAACTAGGTTACAGTTGTTTGTCCTTCATTCTCAAAGAAGACTAGTACCAATGGAAAGGTGATATATTGCCTTGCAAGGGAAGTGAACTTAAGAGGCAAGTCTGTGCAAAGTCACCAGCCTCACCCTCTCTAGTGGAACCATCTGGGGCCAGTGGCACCAGGATCAGGATGATGGGCAATGGCCCCAGATGCAATGGGAGACCTTAACCTTTGACTAGGTGATATGTTACATGTAATAGGCAAAACGGAGTCTCTCCCTCATAACCCCCAATTCCAGAGTATGTGTTCAATACTCGATAACAGAGTAAATTAAATAAGTGAAGAATAAGTAAAACATGTATCTATTCATCTACGGTGGGGTGGGGAGGAATGACTAACTTTGTGGTAAGAGATATTCTCTATTTGTGGGATACTTAAACAAGTCACTTATGGCTTTTAGTCTAAGTTTCATTACCTGTAAGACAGGAATGAGAACACCTACCCCTCAGGGTGGAACTTAGAAAGTGGATTTAATAATTTTCTACTCCACAGGATTAAAATAATGACTGCAAAAAGTACTCTTTAAGCTTTAAAATAAGCTTTAAATTTGTAAATTAAGCTTTAAATTTGTAAATTATTATTAACAATAACAATATGGTTATAACTGTAAAGCTTAAATCACATATGCTATTCAGTGAAAGAAAAAAGAGCACAGATGCAACACCGATTTAAAACCGCTACTGGGAAAACGCAGAGCCAGAGCTCTACTTACCACTGATCAGATCCTAAATTAAGGTCGATGCAGACACCTGCATAAACATACATTAAATACAGCACCAGTTCACATCCTCTGGACCAAAACACCTATTGAAAAGAGTGTGAAGAAAGAAAGTCCAACCAAATCTTCTGCTGGCTCAGAGGCTCCCAGACTCAGAGAGCTGGAGGGAGCTTAAAGGTCATCTAGTTCAACCCCTCATTAGGGGAGTAAATTGGAACCCATTGAGAAGTGACTTGGCCAATGACAATAAGTAAGGCATGGGCAAGAGCAGGGGTTTGGAGGTGGAGTCTTTTAATTCCAAATTCAGCACCCTTTCAATGCACTGCATTGTTCCCTTATTTCCTGGAGAGAAAAAAATGGCCAATTACCTATGAATCATTTTAAATTTGCTCTTGCTGTCACAAATCAGATCACATGGATGGAAAAAAATAACTGTCTGTGAATAGCAAAGAAAACATTGAGAATGCTGACTTACAACAGCTAACTTCAGCACGTAAGGTACGATGCAGGCCCCAAGAATAAACCAGCAGCACAATCCTTTTTATGTTAACGGGGAAAAAGGAAATGACATTCTAAAATACAGCTGCATAGAATAGATGATGAATATTCAATATATGAGAAAAATGACAAATATATCTTCATTCTTCATAACGATGCATTTTTGTGACAAGCTAGCATTCATGGTATTAAGGGTCTTTTGTGGTTTCTTTCTGCCTTCTGCTAGTTTAGTAGGCCACGGAGCCCACTGTTCATCTCCCGAGACCAGGACACCTTAACCCTTCCCCACTGCCAAGAAGGAAGAAGTGGAGAGGTAATGGGAGGGGCAACGATTTCAGAAAACTCTACAGAAAGTGGGGTTGCGATGGCTGCCGCTGCAGGCAACCTTCTGCAAACTCTAATGGAGATGAAAAGAGAAAAGGATCAGGACCAGATGATGGAACAGTTACAGAGCAGCTGGAACCATCCCTGTGGCCAACGATGAAATGAGTGACATCCAAACTTTTCAGCACTTTTACTCTTGTGTTCCCCCGGAGAAAAAGTTGAACTGTACATTCAAGCTTTGTTCTTCAAGAGTCTGTCTTCTTTCTTTCCTTTTTGCCTTCCTTTTTTCCTTTATTTTGTTTTTGCTGCAGTCCTTTAAAAAAAACTTTCTCCAAATTCCTCAAGCACTCGTGTGTTTGCTTACTGCTTTTGTGAGTGAGTGTGTGTGTGTATGTGTGTGCGCGTGTGTGTCTGAATGTCCCTTGGAGCTAAAAACTACTTAGAGACAAGCAATTTTGTGGCAAAGTATCTATCTAGAGAAGAGATTGATAGATAGGATTAAAGCCAAGGAGGATTTTCCTGGCAAAATATAGGGACTTATAACTAGAATGGAGGAGCTATTATTGATTCTTCAGAACAACTGAATCCATTCCAAAAGCAACCCAGGGAAAAATAATCCATATGGGAGAAGAGAAAAGAGAGCTCTCCTCAGAAGAAGTTAACTTGGGCTCCTTTGACTTCAATTCAATAAACATTTATTAAGCATCTACCATGTGACCAGAATTGTGCTAACCATTGGGAAGACATATAAGAAAAAAGACAGTCCTTGTCCTCAAGGGGCTTAGAATCTAAAGGGAGGGAATTGAGAAAGTGCTGAATATCAGAGATTGAGACAATATGCATGGTGATGAAAAATCAAATGATTAGCTTCTCCTGGACAAGGCAAAATGTTCCCCAAGGTAAAAACAAGCATAGGACTGATGGGAAATGGAAAGACTTCCTTTTGATTCTCCTATAAGAAGTTGCAGAGGAGGATAACCGAAAAGAAAGACAGGTGGAAAGGGGAAAGAGAAGAAAAGGGCACTGCCCCCAAAAAGGTGGGACCCAGCCAGGAGGAGGGACCAGCTTGACTCACCAAACTTCGTGCCTTCATCCTCACACAGCTCCTAACCCTGCTAATGCCCTTTCCTAGAACCCTACAAGACAAGCCCCTTCCCTCTTTTTCACTTTACACTTTGGATATTTGGGGATAAAACACAGAAAATTGGTTCCAATTATGTTGAAAAATGCTTGACCGTAACTTCCAAAATTCTTAGTTTCATAGTTTTCTGCCTACCAGAATGTAAAGAATAAAGGTAAACAATCCATATATCAAGATTTCATATTTTACCTAGTTGAGTGAGATTTCATTCCATTAGGTCATTTTATATTAGTCTTAATTCAGGGGAAATGATCCCTATCTGAACACTGCAGTTCACAATTTCTAAAATTAACTAGCAAAATTGTTGAGCAGCTATCTAAAAGACCCTATCTTCCAAAAATAAATGATTTCGTTTATGTTCACTCATGGTTGGATACAAGAAAAATGTCCACATCCATTTGATGTCATCATTCATTCTTGACCCAATTAGTGACTGCTCTGTGCAATACTCATCTGACATATCACTGAAATCAATTCAAAAACAGATCTTCACATCTCTCCTGAAATATCATACTGGAGAAAAATACATAGTGGGAATGAAAACTATTTCCTACAGGGATTTTGGCTTTTTTCCTAAAAAACATTTGTGTACCATTAAATAATTCACATATTGATGAAACAGAAATGCCATCCTCCTGCCTTTCTTACCATTTTCATTGCTAAGAATAATCTGTATTTTTTTCCTCGTTAGGGGAAAGCAGAGGCATAAAAATTCATTCACTCATTCAACAAATATTTATTAAATGTCAATTATATGCACAGTACTCTGTTACTAGCTCTGTATTACTAACAGATAACTTAATGACAAATTTTAATACTTGTTAACACATTCAATGTTTAAAAATGAATGTCTAATTTGTTTGAAATTGTTATTAATAATTAGCTTGCTATTCCATTTATATTCACCACCATTTTCACTTATAATAACATCCCATGTTATTCATTCATATAACACTGCCTGAACAGCTTCCATATGCCAACAAAAATTTAATCTAAATCACCACTGCCAATAGGATTACTAAGCATCCTCCTTATTCCTTTGTCCCTCTTCATCAAAACCCTTTCTTAAGAAAGACTGCATTTATTACGAGAGAACGTGTGAACATGTGTCTAAGCACAAAATTACACTCTAATAGTCTTAAGAGGCAGCATGGCATAGTGGATATAGAGCTGACCTTGGGGCCAGGAAACTCTAAGTTCAAGTCCCACTTCTAACTCATTCCAGTTGTTAAACACAGCATCAGTCACTTCCCCACTTAATATTCTGGTAGGCAACTCTCCAACGTTGCAGAGAAGGATCCAACCTGAAGTCATTGAGGGAATTTCCTCATCTAAGAGTTTACTGTATCAATGAAATTATCTCCTCAATTCTTGTCCCTAAAGTACTCACATCAAAATTGAATGGGAAGTTACATTTTCCACTAATATAATCAATTACTGGCACCTAAGATGAACAAATAACAGAAATAAATATTTATCAAAACCAAAACTCTATGTTAGAAAATGAATCAGATTTAACTCAAAATAAACAAGTGAAAAAGACATAGGGTCATAATTTACCCCTATCATTTATACTTTTTTAATTGGTGCTAACTTGAAATAAAAGTGGATGTCCATTCATTGAGAGAGGACTAAAAAAACTGTGGTATTATGTTATAAGAAACCATGAACACGATGAATACAAAAAAAAACATAAAAAGAAAGGATCAAATGAGATACTATATAGCATTTTGCAAACTTTAAAGTGCAATATAAATGCCTGCTATTATTAGTTGTTATCAAACCAACTGATGCAAAGTGAAATGAGAAGAACGAGGGACACAATATGGATACCAGCTACAGCAATGTCAATGGAAAGACCAACCACAAAACAATCTAAATTGAACGCTAGTGCTGTACTTTCTGACGTAATTCTCACACTACACAGAGGTTTTTTTGGAGGGCAGTGTAAAGGGAAAAGGAGGAAGAAGGTCCTGACCTGTGATTTCATTAGGATAGAGAATTTTTCTTAAAATAGCATACAACAGCTACAGCACACAGCCTTAGAAATTAGGGTGGAGTCTTGAAAAGTTAAGTGACTTTCTTATAGTCATTTATCAATTCTGTGTCAGAGGTAGGATTTGAATTCATCTCCCTGCTCTCTGAATCCAAAGTCAACTTTCTATCCACTATAACATATTGATTCTGTACAGTTATGTGGGGGGAAACTTACTTTTTATTGTTACATTTGCAAGGAAGTTAAATTAGCATATACTCCATGTAACATGCATAGATAGATTACCACCACCACCTAGATGCTTTTGGGGAGAAATAAGCTGGGTTCAAAAGGACTTTGTGATAATGCAGCAATTTATTCCCTCCAATGATTTGGAAGGGGAGGGTGGGGGGTATGAGAAGAGAGTTGCATATACTGAGCCAGGAATAAAGAAGTGATTGCTCTTGTGTGTTCTCTCTCTCTTTCTCTTTCTCTCTCTGTTTCTTCTTTCTCATGGTTTCTCCCATTAATTCTTCTTTACAACATGACTGATGTGAAAATAGGTTTCATGTGAATATATATAGAGAGAATCTATATTAAATTAGATGCCATCTTGGGGAGGAGGGAGGGGAGAGATGGGGAGAAAATTTGGAACTCAAAATCTTATGAAAGTGGGCACTGAAAAGTAAAAATAAATTTATTTTAAGATTTTTTTTAAAAGAAAGTAAAAAAAGAAGAGATAATGAAGATAAAAGGTTGGCCTCTATTTTTAGAGGCCAGGCTCCCTCTAGGATTGAACTTGATTTCTATGTGAATCCAGAACTGAGTTAATTCCTTAATGTGAGAGAGCACTCCATACGTTCTGGACCAGCTACAGACAGCAATCAGTTCTGATTGGTTAACAATTAATGAGACATGGATTTTATAGACAGAAATGATCTTATTCCAAAGATGGGCTGAGTGATATATACTCAGAACACCACCAGCCTTGGTCAATCTAGACAAAGAATCTATATCCTTTACCCAATAGAGTGCCAGAATGAGGAGAATGTTAATCCTACCTTCTACCAATCCTGTCCTTGAAAGATTGGACAAGGAAATAGGACGGGAGAAAAAAAAAACTGAGGTCTCCCCAATTTTAATAATTGGCTATTAATAGGAAATAATCATTTCTCTAGATCTGAATACAAATTCAGCCTCAGACACTTACTAGATGTATCTAAGTTACTAAGCAAGTCACTTAATCTGTTTGCCTTTTTTCTCACCTGTAAAATGGAGACAATAGCACCTGCCTCCTAAGGTTATTATGAGGATAAAATGAGATCATAATAAAGAGCTGAGCACCTGGCACCATCCTCATCATTTCTGATGTCATGACTTGTTTTCCCTCTGACCCTGCCTTTCTTTGGCTGACACAGGTAGCATCAGAAGCACTAAGCCCCCACTGACTCAGTTGCTCTAGTGAGAGTATGGGCTCAAACGGAGTAAAGCTGCTATAAATGGGTACAGTTCCCGGTGGCTTCTAAACATGCCTGTTGGATTATAACCATCTTCCTCTGACCTCTACATCTCAAAGGAATTCCCACTCTCCCTACCCCCAGCCTTTTTAGAGTTGGATTTTCAGAGTCCTCTGGCATCTCAGAACACTAATGGGGACCTCAGAGACAGTCAATCAGTCAAATAGAACTGTTCAAGGTGTTGGAAGTAGTTGCTAGAAACTCCTTCCCCTCATACCATCCAGTGACCCAAACACCAGACCTCTCAAGCTCCAGGCTTAGAAACATTCATCTTGGGATTCTTGTTCACCTAAAACCAGGCAAAAAGAAACATTAAAGAGATCAAAGCACCCAGATGCTCCCATGTAAGCTCTTAAGTCCCTCTATATCAACATGCGCAAGTTTGCTATAATACCAAGGTGGAGAATCGATTATCTCCAAGCTGTCCTGTATATATTTTGTTTGTATATAATTGTGTATTTCCCCCATTAGATTAGGATCTCCTTGAGAGCAGGAACTGTTTTTTCTCTTTTTTTCATATCCTAAATGCCTGACACATAGTAGATGCTTAATAAATGCTTGTAAACTTGACTTGACTTGAATAGGGTCCCTCCCAGAAGTCACATAATGCCAACCTGGAGGGTTGAAGGAAAAAGACCTCCAGTTAGAAGCTGTCTCTTTTTAAAAAATAGTTGCAGTACCCTCTCTACCCCACTGCTATCACAGAACAGGGGAAGAATTAAGGGATCATTCAGGGTGGTACTTTTAGCTCTGAACCACCCCATGGCCGAAATCAACCATGAAATGTATTATCCTTAGAAGGCCCAATCAATGTGCTAACACAAGTTTCCAGGGGAGTTCTGGGAATATGTCTCCTGGAATGACTTCTATAGGCTCATCCAGTCTGTTACTAAAGCAAAGATGCCCCTTTACTACATACTATTTGACAGAATGATAGAAATTCTTGTTATTCAGTCAGCTTCAGGTATATCTGACTCTTCATGGAAGTAGCATGTCATTTCCTTTTCCAGATCATTTTACAGAGGAGGAAACTATGGCAAGGAGGGTTAAGTGACTTGCCCAGGGTCACATAGTTAGTACCTGTCTGAGGCCAGATTTGAATTTAGGAAGATGAGTCTTCCTAATTCTATATCTGGTATTCTACCCACTTTGTCACCCAGCTTCCCGCCACCAGGTAGAAATGCCAGTAATGACAAGAAAACAGAAGGAAAAATTTAAAAGCCAAAAGAGTAACAAAGAAGAAATTAAATCATCCATATTTGCAGATGATTTAATAATTTAGTTAGGAGATTGCAGAAATTCCAGAAAAGAAATTGAGACAATAAATAGCATAGGTTGAAAAAAAAAAGCATCAGCATTTCTCTATGTAGTTATTCCTACCACACCATGACTTTCCCCATCTCAGTCATACCGTGGGCATAAGATATTAAATGGGAATTCAGGGGTGTTTTGTGGACGCCACAGAAAATGTGCAAAGGCCAACAGATGACACAGAAAAGTTTAGAAACTCAGAAATGCATATGACATATGTATAGCACTATGTAATACCAACATATTTTGTCATTTAATGTGATAATAGTTAAGATTCCTTCTCTGATACAAGGGGGGGCCAAAAATGTTTGTGTAGATTTTCCAAATCTCAGTGACAAGGCACAGCTAATCTCCTCCAAGTAGAAGGGAAAACTGTAGTAATAATAAAAAACAAGAGGAAATAAGACAAACAGAAATCCCATTCAAAATAACTACAAACCCTATGAGTCATTATACCAAAACTCCCTTATTACTTATGTCAACACAATTACAAAATACTCTTTAAAGAAACAACAGAAGACATATTTCTTTGAAGGGATAATATCTGGGGACTGGGTAAACATAATAAAAACCATAATGCTTTACAATTAATTAATAAATGTCACATTCTATCTATCCAAAGTACCCAGGGGGATACTTCATAAAGCTAGAGAGGATAATAAAAAATTCATTTGGAGGAATAAAAATTTATAATCTCAAAGGAAATGATAAAACAAAAAAGTAGGAAGAATAGTATTTTCAAATCCCAAATTCTATTGTAAATCACCAGCTACCTAAACTTTTTATTATTACATGTTAACATTTTTAAAAAATAAATCATTAGGATAGAGCAAAGCTGTGAATCAGTTGACTGGGTGTTCAATTAAAAAGAGACATAACGGATCGGGGAAGGATGCTTTGTACAAGTACTTCTGGGAAAACTGGGATGGGGGAGGGAGAGAGAAGGTTATAGAATGGATTATATGGAATATACGACAATAAGTCCCAAATATATAAGAAACCTACATATGTAAGTTCACATCATAAAAATTAGAGGAAAACAAGTGGAAGCATGTACGGCTAAAGGAAAACTTCTAATCTAAACAAGTAATAGAGATCACAAAACACAGAACAGACAACAATGATTTCATGAAATTTAAAAGCTTTTACAAAAATAAAATCAGTGCAGTTAGGATAAGAAGGGAAGCTATCAGCTTGGGAAAACACCCCCCAGTCATCACTGTTAGCCAGCACACAGCTCCCTGTTTATGCCGTTTTATGCCTTGGGGATCTCAGCAGTTCCCCTGGATTTAATTACCATCTCTATGCTAATGATTCTCAAATTTACCTCCTCTGCTGACCTCCAATCTTGTATCCCCATCTGCCTTTCAGACTTTTCGAACTGAATGTGCAGTAAATATCTTAAACTCAACATGTACAAAAGGAGCTCATTCTCTTACCTCCTAACTAGCCTGCAGACCACACAACTTCCCTATTACAGCAGAGAGCAACAAAACACTCCCAGTTCTTCAGGCTCACAACCTAGGTGTCATCCACAATTCACCATCTCTCACACCCTCCACCCAAATCCAATCTGTTTCCAAAGCCTGTTGATTTCACCCTTGCAACATCTCTCAAGCCCCCTTTTTACCTCCCACCCTAGTGCTGGTCCTCATCCAGCTCACACCTAGGCTACTACAATAGCTTGCTGGTAGATCTGCCTGCCTCAGGTCACCAATGTGATTTTCCTAAAATACAGGTTCAACGGTGTCATCTTCTTATTCAATAAACTCCATTGACTCTGTCATGGGAATTTTTGGTTTCTCTTTTTTATCATTTGGGACTCAGGGACATTGCTCCTACAATCTCTGATTAACTCAAAGTCTGTCTAATATTAACCTTTTCTGAACAAAGGCTGTCCCATGGGATGTAAAAACTTACTAAAGAGCCTTGAGTATTCCTTAGTTAAAAATCAGAGGAGGAATTTCAGCTGTCCTTGATTCCTTGATGATATGAAAATCCTCCTCCTTAGTCTATTCTGAATCCTCTAAATCTCATTTAATCTATAAACTGACTTAGTTTATCCATTGATGAAGTTTTTTCCTTATGGAATGTCAAGAAATTTAGATACTATTGAATGATTAATAGTTGAGAATTTTAGACAATCACTGTTTCCTTATGGGTTGTTGTAAAATTTACTGATTATTAAGTTAAAAGATTTAGTTAATTATTGGGATTAATTTCTATGGATCTCATTTGGATTTATTTGTATAGGTCTCAAAAGTAGAGCTTGTAAGAGTTTCAGTTCCCTAATTTTAAGAGCCACAAACTGACCCTGTCTCATAAGGAAGATGAGGAAAACGAAGGAAAATGAGTCAACCTGGTCAGATGTTTTGGGCAGCACTGGTTCTTTCTAGTATTAAGTGGTATCTTAAATAGGACTTTTTAGAGGGTGTTAAGTAACTCTATGGTTTCTCTGTTGCTATGGGTTCTGAAGACCCCCTCTTGCAAAGTCTCCTTCATAACCTAGTTCTCTCCACCCTCTTCAGTTTTCTTACACTTTACTTCCCACCATGCACTCTTCAATCTAGTAACATTCATCTCCTTGCTGGTTTTCAAACAAGACACTCCATCCATCTCTGTCTCTGGCTATCCCCCATGCCTGAAATGCTTCTCCTCCTCATCTCTGCCTCAAAATCCCCATTAAAATCTCTCCTTCTATGGGAAAGGCTTTCCTAACTCTTCTTTATTTTCTTCCCTCTTTTAACAATTTCCTATTTTTCCAGTATATAGCTTGTTTATACAGATTTGCTTATGGTCTCCTCCATTAGATTGTGATCTTCTTGAGGGTAGGGTTTGTTTTTTTACCTCTTTTTGTATTCTTAGAGCTTAGGATAGTATCTGGCACATAGCAGGCACTTATTAAATGTTAAACTGACCTGCCTGATTTTTATGATTATGGAGTCAATGAACAAATTTATTTCTATTGTTATATCTTTAATGGAATGTTGGGTAATTTTGATATATTGATAAGCAACATCTTCTTGGGACACAGCCTATAAGGTAGTGTGTTGCTCTACTAAATCAAGTGTTTAGTTTCTTAAATATAATTTAAAAAAAAGAATTAGGACAGTGGATACTGGCATTCCTTACACTTCTGTGTCCCTTGTGTTATAGAAAAGATATGGTTTACAGTGGTATCATTTATGAAAGCCTATCTACTTACAAAATATCTCAAACAAAATGCTCTCAAACCACAACCCCTCCAAAGTCAACTATTTCCATTTGTTGTCATCTTTGCTAGATGTGATGTGGGGTATATGGGGTGTTCAGGGAGGATACTCTGCACTTCCCAGCCCTGTCTTCAACAAGCTCATCATATTTTAATTCTGTACAACTACACTAATTATAGGGGCTAATAAAAAATGACTTACTTAGCCATTGCAGAGGGACATCTAAAACTGATGCAACTGAGCTTAAGCTCCTTGCCTGAGTTTTCTATTTCCACTAGCCAAGCATCAAAGGGAGTGTCCAAAGCTCCTTGTGACTATTTTGTACTGAGATGATGAGTAACTGATCTCATAAGTCTAAGCCTATAGTCTCCTGAGCTAACCAAGTCTTAGGGATGGTCTTTTAGGTGGAAACAACCTAATTTGCAAACAGAGTAGGAGTTAGAATATTGTTCTCATTATTCATTTTCCATTACCAATCATCTGAATTATCTTTGAGAATTTAAAGGTCTTTTAATAATCTCAAGGTTTTTCATGAAGTGAATATTCATCTTTCTGGCACCAGTAGGATCCCCAAAGGGAAATGGAGAAGGAGGCATGAGCAGGCTACACATTACAAAGACTTATGGAAGGGAAGCAATATAAATGTCACCAAAAATGTATGCTCAGAAATATATGCTAATTTTATATCTGGAGAAATGAATAACCAATGGACAGCCTACATATTGCAAAGTATTAATGCTTATGATATGAGGAGAAAGTAACCCACTGTCAACACACCTGAGGCAGACTCATCCTAATTGTTAGTCATACACAAAGAAGGATCACATTAGAATTTCCATATAGCTGTAGGTTGTGATCTGCATAGTTAGGAAGAATACCAACATTGATTAAGTACATAAATCCACTTTAATATTGACCCATATTGATGTGAACCCTTAATACATTTTGAATGTTTCATTACTCTAAAAAGCCATTTGAATCAAGTGGGTTTAGTTTTTTTAAGTCTAAAAGCATGTTTTACTAAATGACAATAATGACCCTTGAACATACAACCAGATGATATGAATAAACAATATGCATTTTAAAAATCTACCTACAACTAACCAAGAGATCATGAAATTTATGAAAGTACTATGCAGCCAAATCACGATTGCTTACAAGTAAATTGTGCAGTTTACAAAATGACTTATCTTATTTGGTCTTCCCAAAACCTCTGTGAAATGGGTAGGATAATATCATTAACTAATTTTATACGTTAGAAAGCCAAGGATCAAAAAGCTTAAATAACTGGCCAAAAGCCATGCAAAGTAAGCAAATAGGAGAACCAAAACTCAGCTCATCTTATTAGCAATCCAAAGTTTGGCTTTTCCTCTTTTACACAGCAATTTTACATTTTTACGTAAGTATGAGAATCTAGCCATCTTATTGCTGCTTAATTTATTTGATAAACAAAGTCCATGCTTATGCTCCTTTCTCCCTCCAAAAAAAGAAACCTTTTTTAAAAATATAATGCCATAGGATACAACATTGTTTATACATTTTTACTTAATGCTATTCAGTGCAAATTTTTTCCCTAAATTTCAGTTCATTAGAAAGACCTACAAGATGAGAGTGTGGATTTAGAAGGGACATAAGAGGTCACCTTCATTTTATACATGAGGAAACTAGGTCCAAAGTAATTAAATAAATTGCATAAAGCTGTGACTTTATGTGAGCGTGTGATCTTCTAAAAAGTATGTATATGTGTGTATATATATGTGTGTGTGTGTATACATATATATATACATATATATGTATATATATATATATATATATATTCCTATTAGCTAATATAGGACCTTGTTTTGCAAATTGTGAATGAACTCATGTAAGGGTGCATGTTATTGTGATCTGCGTTTGTGTCTTGTGTCTTATGTCCCTAATAGATAAGGTTCTTGAGGGAAATAACAAACATATTGTACCTTTGGATCTCCCCCAGTACCTAGCACAGTAGTATATATTCAGTACCTTCTTAATAATTGTTTATTAAAAGAATGAGCATAAAGAGAAAAAAAGATGCTACGTACCTCTAAACCATCCATCAAAGACTAACTGCACTTCTATCTTTAATACTCCAAACCACGATAATCTCTACTTTGAATACCTATATTTATTGTCTGTATATGCTTAGTAACAATGAATATGTAATAGCCTGACATCAAAGGGTAATAATATGCATCCGAAATTATTAGAAATTATTGGAGATATTAAATATCTCACATCGTGCAATAATAGTCAATATACATATTTAGGGGTTGTTGTCTATTTAACTAGTTCATAGAGATTGCAGAATAGCGGTCCCAATGCAGGTCGGCTTTGCCAGGTATGGTGCTGGAGTCAAAAGGGCACTGAATTAGGGGCTAAAACGTTTGGATTCAAATCCCAGATTTGCTATTTATTACCTATCGGACCTTGAACAACTTAACCTCTTTTGACCTCAGTTTCTTAATCTGTTAAATGAAGGGATTGGATTAGTTGAGCTTTAAGATCCCCTCCAGTCCTAAATCTACCATCCTACATCTGATTTTTAAGTCAAATTTGGTATTACTTGTTAATATATATCTATGTATGTATATTTTTCCTTCAGAGGTGTCATTTTATCAGGAGCACAGTATATATTCAGAAATATAGAGGTCAATTACTTGCTTCTAAGTAAATTATATTTTGGAAATTCATATTTTGAAAGTATGAGCTAAGCACCTAAAATGAGAAATTTGTTATCACTATGCCATATTTTGTCACTTCTATTAATTTTTGCCAATGTTCCTCTTTCTGGAAACACCTATCCTTCGTGGAAATGGTTAAATAAAAAAATAAACCCTAAATATGACTACTGATTGACAATGAAGGGTTCACATCTCTTGACCGTAAAAGAGCACTTGGAAATATTGTCCATGTCCACAACTCTACTCCAACCTTCCCAGTTTTCTGACTTGTCTTACACTGATTTTCTTAACCATAACATTTTTAAAATTTCAATTGCCTAACACTGTGCACAAAGATATATTATTGCCTTTGAGATCAGACAACAGGAAGAAACAAAGGATCGATCCCATTCATAGATTCCACTGGTGTCAACCTGCCTGAAATCTAATGATTTGTTCTTTGACAAATAAATATTAGGAGTTGTTGGTCCTTGTTAGGTTACTCTAATGTTAACACACTAAAAGGGCATAAGTTGTATTTGTCTTTATGTTTGCCAGCCCCATCACTGGGTTTGTTTTAATCAAGCTTAGCACAGTAGGAAGCCATAAATGTGCTACTGCATTTTCAATTATTCGTCAGTTACAAAGTTAAAATGTAACATTTGCACTTTTATTTACCACATAGCCAGATTGTGGCCAGCTAAACTGCTTAGCTTTAGACTCTTTCAACTGACTTTCCTTTTTCATGGTTCCCCATGAAGTTTTTCTAACATTTTTGAAAAGAAAAGATATACAATAAGTAAGGGGCTATTGTAGCCAAAGGGCCCATAGGACAACAAAAGGACATGGGGAAATAAAGGGAAAATGACAAACAGTATGGCTATGAAACAAAGCACAGTCTGAATATTGATTGAATTTCTGACCTTTAGTCTCATTAGCACAGAGCTGCACGTCCATAAACTAATTAGTCTTAACTAAAAACGAATAATCAACCTCTAGAGGCAGATTAAGTCACTTTTACTTGTACAGAACAAGACCATTGTGGCAGCCCCCTATCCAAACTTGTGTAGAGAACTGTAATGAATAAATATTTCTAAGTCATAATATTGTATCAAGAATATGTAATGGGCAAAAAGGATTATTTCCAGAGTTAGTAAATTCTAATTTCAGGTTCCCAGCCCAGTTTTTCTCCTACTTCCAAGCCCTTGGCCTTATGTGATTCTGGCTAAACCACTCAACCTAGAAGCTAGTTCTGTACATCAAGAAGACCTGAGTTCAAATCCAGTCTCAATAATTTTACTAGCTATATAATACAGCACACAGTTGTTGAGAGAATCAAATGTGTCTGGCAGATAGTAGGCACTATATAAATGTGTATTCCCTTTGCCTTTCAACTTTCTCTCAGTAAGTACCTGTATCAATAAGCACCCCAACATGCAGGGGGGCCTGCTATCACAGGTTCTTAGATCTACATTTATAAAATGAAAGCAACTTTCAAGGGGTTAACATTCATTTTAATCATTCCTTTAAACATGTATCATATCTTTACCCAAGTACATATATCATCCAGTTAATTCAGGGAGTCAGCAGCCTGAATTTCAAAGAAAATACAGAGAAATCAAAAGATCAACAGACATGGCTTCCTCTACCTGAATTCAACAGACAATTGAACCCCAACTGTCTGACCACTGTTACAAGAGAGGGAAGCACGACATCTGGGTTCTAAACGTCAGAGGGCTCCTTAGTGGCTTCCCAGAGCCCTTATCTGGCCAAACAAACACTTCCAGTTAGTAAACCCCAAAGTAATCGACAGACATAGCTTCCTCTGCCTGACTATAATTCAACAGACAGGTACAGTTGTCTGGCAATCGTTACCAGAGAGGGAAGCACAACCTCTGGGTTCTCAAAGCCAGGAGGCTCCTTAGTGACTTCTCAGAGTCGTTATCTGGCACTCAAATCTTCTTACCAAAAGCTAAGCCCCAAAGTAAAGCCTCAAATCAGAATATTTATATGTTTTTTAGAGCCAGAGGGCATCACAACCCTTTGACCCAGTGCCTCAATAGAAAAAACAAAGGGTACTTGGAACTCTACCACAAAAAAACTCCCCTAATCAAACTTCCCACAATGGGCATGCCCATCAATGGGTTGGAAAGATCTTTAATCACATTAAATTAATTAATAATACAAATACGTACTGTTTCTAGTTAAAGAAACTCTTGCTTCTGTACTTCTTGTAAAAACTCTTGATTGATAAAGGCAAGATTCAGAGGCACTTGATTATACTAAAACAAAAAACAGCAAAAAATCCTATTTTGGCTGCCTAGTACCCTAGGCAACTCACTCTAAATTGTAGAGGTCACCAAGACCTCCCTATACAGGGACATCATAGGTCTGTTTTTGTTTGGGGCTTTAAAGTATCAAAATGAGACTTCTCATAGAAAAAAATGAACTATTTCAGCCCTTACATATTTAACCAGAATTGACTGATTGACTTTAGGACAGAAGTGCTGGAACTTTGATTTCATTGGTGCAGAGGATACCTAAATGAGTTAACTCTCTAAGGATACAGGTCTGCAGCTTGGTCTTAAGAGTTTCCTGGAGCACTGGAAAGTGTTATGGACACAGCTAGTATGTGTCAGAGGTGGGGAAGGGGTATAGCTTTATGGTCTTACTTTGAGAAGCCCTGAAAAAATTAAGAGGAACTTTAAATTCATTTGGCTTTTGAGATTACTATTCTATTAACCTTGAAAGGTTTTTGTATTTTCTCATGCCATTGTTTGTTTTGAGGAATTTACCTTCATTTTAACATTAATCCTATTTCTATCTCTTGCCTCATCTTTGATCCATAAAGTACAGACTGCATTTTTGTCTGCAATGTCTTAACCAAAAGCCCTCCTATATATGAAGGTAGGTGAAGCATTCAGCTTTAAAATGTTGGTAGAAAATATAACTAGAGAATAAGCATTTTATCCAGTGGATTGAAAAGCCACAATTCCAGCAATACATGTGCCATACTAAGTAGAGGCTTCACCTGAGGTGCTCAACCCCGATTGAATCAGGTGTGCTAGTTTCAAGGTGACAGCTCTTTGTCTCAAGCAGTACATTAATTTCAACCTTATTTCTTTTTCTAAAAAACAGAAGTATGGATTGGAATTGTATCAGTATCAATTGCTCCAAAAGAAGTTTGGGATAAGCCCCACAATGCACATGTAAAATTATATATGAAATTGTAATACTACATAGATCAGCTTTTCCCCAAACATTTGTTATACAGTCAGTTTTGATTTTCATATGTTATCAGAACAATAATTAATTAGATACTATGAAACTTACTACAAATTTTAAAAGCAACAAAGGAAATATATTAAATCTAGTTGCAGGCTTGAAATTTCTTTCCAAGATGTATTAAATCAGAACAAAATGCTGATTTCTCCTGAAAAGTTACCAAAAATGAAAAGAAAAGACCCAGGAGTTTTGGCATCTTCCTGTTGCAATTTATCTTATTCTTTTCTCATTTTCTCAAAGCAGTGTGACAAGAAACACCTTCCCTCTGACATGATTAAAGACATTTTATATAGTATTGAAGTTATTAAAGATTCCTGTTTTGTTTCTTCCTCAAAAACTTAGCAAAATTGCCAAAAATATACCTCTGGCATAGGTTCTCAAGAAATATTCCTGTAATTTTTGAATCAGAGTTCCTAGAGATCATCAAGATGACCATTTTACAGCTCTTTTCTATTTCTTTTTTTCTATTTTCTTTTCCTACCAACCTAGATGGGAAATAGACTGAGAATAAATGATCAGTCCAAGGTCACAAATCACATCCTTGGATTTTATTTGGGGAAAGGAGGTGTGGGGAAGATTGTACTTTTGCTGAACAAAATACCAGTACAGAAAAATAACTCAGCATTTTTAACCTGAATCCTGTATGTGGGAATCCAAAGCACAGATTCTACATCAGAGTATCATGTGTTTTCAAGGATCGGTTTTGTAAGCCATCTGATATCAAGCTATCCTAGATTACAATTCCACACATTGCTGACGACCCAATATCAAGCACCCCATTATTATAAGACAACCTGTTTTTCTTCACAATAACAATCCCATGGAAAGAAACAGCTTTCACCTTCTAACAGGTTTGAGACACTGAAAGGTGACTGCTTCTCTGCAGTAATTTTCCATCGAACGTACGAGATACATCTTGACATAGAAAAAACCTCTTAAGAGATGCTTCATCTCTTCAAAGAGGGTGAAACTATTTTCAGGTTAAAGGGACCTTTACTTCATTAAACTAAAACTTGGGGTCGCTCTCGGAGGTTTCATTCTCTAATCTGGGAATTTCCTCATAAAAAGGAAAAAAAAGACTTCTTCCTGCCCCATAAAATAACGTCCTTCAATTATGTATAAAGCTATATCACTAACACATCCTCATTACACTCTCAGAGTTTCCAGTAATGATGTTTGATTATATAAGCTCTCTACACAGAGGAATGTCTTGGTGATATAACTGGTTGGAGGTAGAGTTATAGTCTAAAGCCAGGAGAAAAGGCTATGGATTAACCATCTTGTCCATAACCCCTTAGGGAAACAACAGCAAGAAGGGAAATGATTACCTTGCAAAATTTGAACTTAATATCGTTAAGTCTTTTGTTCATTCTTAAGTCATAACAATGAGGCAGAGAAATTTGAAAATGGTGGAATTCATCATCCTACCTTGTTGTTATTCTTGGTGTTCACTTATATCCAACTCTCCATGACCCCATTTGGGGTTTTCTTGCCAAAGATACTGGAGTAGTTTTCCATTTCCTTCTCCAGCTCATTTTACAGATGAGGAAACTGAGGCAAATAGGGTTAAGTGACTTGCCCACGGTCACACAGCTAAGAACTCTGGAGGTCAGAATGAACTCAGGAAGGCAGTCTTTCTAACTCCAGGTCCAATACTCTATAAACGGCACCACCTCTCTGTCCATTCTACTTACTACTGCTCTATTCTGGCTCTATTCTGGTATAGCTTTACACCCATTCCATTCTACTTTGTAAGCTTATTCAAGTGTTGAATAGTCACTATTTGGTGTACTGTAGATTGTAGCTTACTTACAACAATCCGAATATGTGAGGTTATATAATGCCAATAATTTCTAATGCCCCATCCTAATATGGTAGACAGTGTATAAAACAATGAAATGTTTATACTGACTCCAGTAATAAGAGTGCACTAAATTGTGTCCGAAAAGTCTAAAATTCTTCCAAAATGGTCATGGAACAGCAAAAAGGGAACTTCAAACACCATGTCCTAGGACTAGAGCGCAGTATTTATCACAAATCAAAGAACTCACTAATTAGGGACAGTTGGGGAAAGGAGAAATAATCCCTGTTCAAATAGTGAAAAGTCTCTATTTTGAAAAATATTTATAAAGAAATGAAATTAGTTATATTCCTTTCAATACATGCTGTAATTAAGGAAAACTAGCAAGTATTGTTTAGAAAATGTCCTGAGACTATTTCTTTAATGAATCAGAAAAAAGTCTTCCATTAAAATATCAATTGTTAATTCTCTTAAACAGAGAAAACATATTTTTTGTCCTTCATTCAACACAGAATCTCAGCATTGGAAGGGACTGAGCATCCATCTAGTTCATTTCATGATGAAATAGGAAGTCACCCTAACAGATCCCTGACAAATAGCTACAGAAACCCACTTCTTTACTGGTTCACAACAGAGTTCTTAATGGGAAACACTACTTTAGATTTTAAGTGCTAGGAGAATTCAGATCAATGAATATATATATGTGTATATATATACACACATATATATACACACATATATATACACACATGTATGTTTGCATGTAAGCATATATACACACATGTATGTTACATGTACATGCTCAAGACATTAAACTACATGACCAAGGTCACACAGATTAGAGTTAGGTTTACTTGAAGGGTAGATTTTAACTAGGGTCCTTTGACTCCACTGCAACACACTAACTTTGGTAAAGATGATTACATCACTGTCACCAGAGAGTGAAGATTAGAATGTGGTAGTAGATACACTGTGCTGATGGGAGGCAGTATGGAATAATGGGAAAAATACGGACCCTGGAGTGAAACAGCATATAGTAGTGCCCTGAGGCAGATAGTTCCAAGTTGTATAATGCTAGAAAATAATTAGACTTTTCTAAGCCTGAGTTTCCTCATCTGAAAAAAAAAAAGGAAAGAATCAATTTGTCACCTAATTTAACAGGATGGAGTTGAGTAAGACTATTTCTAAATCTCTTGGAAACAAAGATACAAACTTTTAATATCAATATTCTACCAGTGTTGTTGTATGCATGCAAAACAGGGAACACACAAGTCTCTAAAGACTAAAAATGAATATTACCCAGAGGACAATGGAGAATTACACAATAGAAGTGGCAGTAACCAGTGAGGAACCTTGAAGAGTAACAGTAATAAAAGATGTTCTCAAGGAAATGTATGATAGCAAAAAAAAAAAAAAAAAAAAAAAAAAAGATGGACTGGTCATGTGGCCATGACAAGGGATAAGATGTAGGGCAATCTGGATGCTCCACTAGTATCTTATACCAATGTCAGAAGAAAGTAAGAGAAGCCTCCAATCCATTCAGTAGATATGCCATGGGAATTGACAAGAAGACATGGACAAAAGTTGCACAAGGTGAGTTGGCATGTTTGGGTGGCAATTTCATTACTGGAGAAAACATCTGAATAAATAATTTGTAGGTGTTTTATTATTCACTTTCTCCAAACATTACTGGACCTGCATCAGATTACTGATCAATTCTCATGATATTTCCAAATAGTCAAGAGACTACACCCACCTGTCTAAACTTGTATCTTGCTACACCCAATTTATCTTTCCTTTAGAAGAGCATAGTAGGAAATTTGTGATCCAATTTACCTCCTAGAATGAAGGAAATGATGGTGAACCTATTAGAACAGAAGTCACATTTAGCTTCCTGAGCTTAAAGCTACTGACATACAGGAGGTCCGTATCTTAACAAAGCTATTACATGCATAACAAAGCTTTTCATAAAAGGCAAGATTAGGTGCTATTATAATACGATTTTTGATGAGTAGCTCTATGCTAAGCTGTCTATCCTAGAGTTAGTAAAGAAAAAAATAACAAGTACAATCTTTTAAATGTCTATTAATGAGTTGTCATATGCAGTAAACATAAGGTCATCCAGAATCCAAATAACATGAAGTTTTAACCTAAAAGAGCCATCATCTCCCATTACATCCTTGGCCACCTCCAGTCATCCTGATGAATATCTGGTCACTGGAGCTAGACAGCTCTGGAGGAGAAAGTGAGGCTGGTTATCCTGCAAAGCTCTCCCTCACTCAAATCAAAGTCAACTGTAAGGCAGGTCACCATTTCCCTGATGTCATAGCTCATTTCAAAAACAAAGGGAAAGCAAAACATGAAATCTCAAAAAAATAAATTTTTTTCATTTTTGCAGAACCATATAATTATCAACATTTATTATGATGTTGATACCAAACCAAGGTACTAAAGTACTTCTAAGTCAGCAAAGGAAATTAGAGTATGTTGTACATTTAACTGAAGTTTAATTCTCTGATCATTTATGACTGATGAATGGCATACTTTCTTTAACCTATATAATCGGTAAACCGAAATACCCTATTCCTCAATAGTTATAGACAAGTAGAAGTTTTATAGATATGTATCTTCAAATAGTTTCTTTATAAGAACAACTTTGCTTTCTAGCTATCATGTATATACATATATATAATATATATTCATATATTTACATACAGAATGAAGAACTCCTATTCCTATAGATATCCTATTTTCTACCTTTATGATTTCACAAATCATTCAATAAATAGTTATTGAGATTCTGTTCCATGCAAGTCACTCTCCTAAGACCAGGGAAGCTTCAGGTAATTTCAAGGGGCAGTCCTTTTATCTGCAGGCACTTACGGTCTAGTGTGAAGCTGATATACAGAAAGAACTGAAATACCAAGCATCATGTTCATTCATTCAGTCATTCAATCAAAAGACATTAAGAATCTACTCTGTGTATATACCACACTGTGCTAGTCATTAGGGCAGATATAACCATAAATAGACACAGTTCCTCAAGAAGTTTATGATATAGCATGGGAGATAAGCCAAGTGCCATAGCAATTTAAGGTAAGGAAAGAGTAACTCCAACTGAGTCGTTCTGGTCAGTGGAGAAGGTAGTATTTTAACTGGGCTATGATCTTAAGCAGCACATAAAAATAAAACTTCATGAGCTTGTGATCTCTCTTTAATGACCAAAGTCAAGTCTATTCTCCTTGCTCTCCTTTACAGTACTTAGGGCAGTCCTTTACATATAGGAAGCACTCAACATATATGTATTTGTTGAAATGATTTGATTTATCCTGTACTTCTCCTGGGGGAAGGGGATGTGAATAATCCAAGTGGAATTTGACAGCCACTAGTGGGGAATCTTTGTTCTGGATGGTTTAGAGAGAGGAGAGGATGGCATCCATAGATCAGTTAGGAGGTTGCTGCAATACTCCAGGTGTGAAACAATACATTTTTAAATAGGATTATGACAATGGGAATGGAAAGGAAGGGACAGTTATAAGAAATATTGTGAATGACAAAATAATTAGACTTCTTTACTGGCCCACTTTACATTTCTATTATTAAACTTCTCTTCTGATTTTTCCGTATTGTGCTTACACCTTAAAATTTGTACCTCAGGTCTTGACTTAACTGAATCACTATACCTTAAATCTCAATGGCTAATTTTTGTTGTTTTTGTTTTTAATGTAGTAAGGATAAAAAGAATGTGTGATCTACTGTAGCATTCAAATGATAAAATAGTGTTTCAAAGATTGTCTGATAAAAGCTCTCTGAAAACATCTGAAGATGAGTTTTTCTCTCTCAGTTTGATCTGAAAAAATAAAAATAAACATACCTTGTGATTTTGAGCAAGATGAGACCCCCAAATACTAGCTGAGCCATAACTGTTGTACATTAATAATCTTAGGTTTCCACAACATGGCATTTTAAAATGGCTTAAAAAACCATCATGCTGCAGGTAGTAGTTCTAGGATTAATTCCCAAGTATTAGTGGCAGCTACACTATTAAGAGTTAAAGGCAGTTTATGAATTACCTGCTGGGAATTACTGCCAATCTTAATTAAATGTGAAGATATTGAAATATCTGATGATGACAAATGAGTAAAAACATTAAATATATTTGAAATATCATGACAGTATCATGAAATTACACTTTTTTTCTCCTTTAGTCAGGGTCATACTGTTGCTGAGAATGCTGGTGAAAATCTAGCCAAATAATCCTAAAGGTACATTTGCTCAAAACTTGCTTTATCTTTAGCAGACACCTAAAGAGAAACTCGTTCACAGTTTGACAGATTCAAGACAGGGAAGAACATCTTTCTTTGGCATTACTTTAAATTGCTATGAAGAAGGTGAATAAGAGGTCAAGGGGGCAAAATCCTAATAATTGCTTGTTAGAAAAGAAAAAAAATGTCCATTGGTGAGTCTTAAAAGAAACTATTACACTTCTAAAATGTGTAAAAAAAGAAAAAAACATTTCTACCAGACTCAAATTCTTAGTAAAATAACTTTGTTTTGAGAATTTTTAACTAATAATCATATCTTGTTTAACATGCAGAAAAAAGGGGCGGAGGGGTAGGTCAGCCTGGAATTCAAAATAAGCTTAACTAATTGACCACATAAAAGATCTAGTAAAGTTTTTTAAGAATTACATGAACTCGGGGCGGAGCCAAGATGGCGGAGTAGAAGGACGCACGTTTACGAGCTCCGAAACCAAAGCCCATGGAATTGGTGTAGAAAGAGTCCCCCATAGATTCTGGGTGAGTGCAAGGTGTGCAGAGGCAGAGTGGAGGAGATTTCCGTCCCAGGGAGCCCTCAAGACCCGTCCCCAGGGTCCGGCGCGCCCCGGAGAGTAAACCCGACCCCCAGCGCTGCCCTGGCCGAGGCCTCAGAGAAGTGGATCGGAGCAGGCTTCAGAGACGGAAGCTGAAGCAGCCGGGAAAGTCCCTCCGCCCACAGAAGCAGGTCAGTGAGAGAGGCCGGGCTGAAGGAGAGGGGAAGCAGGGCGTCCGTGACTCGGGCCCCCTCGGGAGGAAGCGGCGGCGGCAGGGACGGGGGCAGGAAGCGGCGGAGGCAGAGGCGTGGGCGGCGGCTGAGGCGGCAGCGGACCGGGACCCAGGAATCCCCCAGCAGCAGGCAGGATCTTCATTACAGAAGATTCCCGCATAAAACCTGACGGAGCTGAGCCTGAGAGACGGCCCTGCCCCCAGCCCGCTCTGTTGCTGAAGGTTTCTGCTCGGGACCCCCAGGGGAGCTGAGATTGGGAGGCGGGCCCCCCACCCCGCCCCCACCCGCTCCATTCTTGAGAGTCGCTGCATAAAGCCCCCCGAGGCATCAGAGTCTCGGAGACAGCCCTGGCCCCGCCCCAGCACCTGAACTAAAGCTCACTGATTGACAGCCAGCAGGAGGAAAGCCCATTTGAATCTCAGAGGCCAGGCGCTGGCTGGGCGGATCCAGGCGGGGGTGGAAGGGAATCTCAGAGGTCAAGTAACTGGCTGGGAAAATGCCTAGAAAGGGGAAGAAAAATAAGACTTTAGAGAGTTTTTTCCAACAAATGCAAATGATCCCAACCTTCGGATCTGATGGGGAGGACGAGAACGTATTTTTCCCATCAGGGAAAGATGTGGAGGGCGGGGCCTCAGTACCCCAGACACCCCAGGGGGGTGTGGGGTGGGCTCAGGCCTTGGAAGAGCTTAAAAAGGATTTTGAAAAGCAAGTTAGACAGGTGGAGGAAAGACTGGGAAAAGAAATGACAAAGATGCAAGAAGAGTATGAAAAAAAGGTCAATATCTTGGTAAAGGAGACCCAAAAAAATGCTGAGGAAATTAACACCTTGAAAAATAGGCTCACTCAATTGGCAAAAGAGGTTCAAAAAGCCAATGAGGAGAAGAATGCATTCAAAAGCAAAATGAGCCAAATGGAAAAAGAGGCTCAAAAGCTCACTGAATTTAATAGTTCTCTCAAAATTAGAATGGAACAGATGGAGTCTAATGATTTTATGAGAAACCAAGAAATCACCAAACAAAACCAAAAGAACAATAAAATGGAAGAGAATGTGAAATATCTCATGGGAAAAACAACTGACCTGGAAAATAGATCAAGGAGAGACAACTTAAAAATTATGGGACTACCTGAAAGCCATGATCAAAAAAAGAGCCTAGACATCGTCTTGCATGAAATTATCAAGGAAAACTGCCCTGACATTCTAGAACCAGAGGGCAAAATAAGTATTGAAAGAATCCATCGATCACCACCTGAAAGAGATCCAAAAAGAGAAACTCCTAGGAACATTGTGGCCAAATTCCAGAACTCCCAGCTCAAGGAAAAAATCTTGCAAGCAGCCAGAAACAAACAATTCCAGTACTGTGGTAATACAATCAGGATAACCCAAGATCTAGCAGCTTCTACATTAAGGGATCGAAGGGCGTGGAATAGGATATTCCAGAAGGCAAAGGAACTAGGACTCAAACCAAGAATCACCTACCCGGCTAAACTGAGTATAATATTTCAAGGGAAAATATGGTCTTTCAATGAAACAGAGGACTTTCAATCATTCTTGATGAAAAAACCAGAGCTGAAAAGAAAATTTGACTTTCAAACACAAGAATGAGAGGAAGCATGCAAAAGTAAACAGCAAGGAGAAGTATTAAGGGACTTACCAGAAATGAACTGTTTGCATTCATACATGGAAGGACAATATTTCTAACTCTTAAAACTTTTCAGTATCTGGGTGGTTGGTGGGACCACACATACACATGTACACGCATGCACACACATACACACATGCATTCACATGCAGAGACAGAGAGCACAGATTGAACTGAATAGGATGGGACCATACCTTAAAAGGAATTAAGGTAAATGATGAGAGAGAAATGTAGTGAGAGGAAAGAGGGAGAAATGGAAGGGGGTAACTATATGTCATTTAAGAGGCAAGTAGGAGATGTTTTTAGTGGAGGGAAAAAGAGGAGAGCTGAAGAAAAAAAAAAAAAAAAAAAAACAAACAAACAAACAAAAGTTTACCCTCATCACATTTGACTAAACGAAGGAGTGAAATGCACACTCATTTTGGTATGAAAACCTATCTTACAGTATAAGAAAGCGGGGGAGAAGGAGATATTGGGGGGGGATGATGGAAGGGAGGGCAAAGGGAGGAGGGAGTAATTGAAAGTCAACACTTGTGGAGGGACAGGATCAAAGAGAAACAATGAGGGGCAGGTGAGGAGGGATGACAATTCAGTAAGTCTTACACAACACGACTATCAGGAAGGTCATTTGCAAAGCTACACAGATATGGCCTATAATGAATTGCCTGCCGTACCAAAGGGAATGGGTGGGGAGGGAGGGATGGGGAGAATTTGGAACTCAAAGTTTTAGGAACAATTGTTTAGTATTGCTGTTGCAACTAGGAAAGAAGACATACAGTTAATGAGGAATAGAAAGTCATCTGGCCCTACAGGAGAAAAGAGAAGATAGAGACAAGGGAAGGGAGGGATGACAGAAGAGAGGACAGATTGGAGATAGGGAAAATTAGATTGCTTGGGGTATTGGGGTGGGGGGAGGGGAGAAAAAGGGAGAAAATTTGGAACACAAAAATTTGTGAAAATGAATGTAAAATAAATAAATAAATTAATTAAAAAAAAAAAAAAAAAAAAAAAAAAAAAAGAATTACATGAACTCCAACTAGGAAAACATTAACATCACAGTAATAGCAACGTTGTGTACTGATGTACATTGATCCCACTGACTTAGCTCTTCTCAGCAATACAATGATTGAAGACAATTCCAAAGGACTCATGATGAAAAATTCTAGTCACATCCAGACAAAGAACTGATGGAGACTGAATGCAGATCAAGTGCATTATTTTCACTTTATTTTTTTCCTAATTTTTTTTTTCCTTTTTGGTCAGTGTCTTCTTTCATAATATGACTAACAGAGAAACATGTTATACATGATTGCACATATATAACCTATAATAAATTGCTTACCATTTTAGGATTGTGTGTGATTTGTCCTTCATTCTTGAAAAGGACCATGACATCAGGAAGATGATGCCAGCACTCCATTGCACCACCTACCTTCCCATAACTTCCCTAAACCTTTGGAAATTATCTAAAGATATAAATTATATAGAATGGTTGCAAGAAAATCACAAGTCCTTGATGTACTGACATATGCATACAACCATCAATCAACAAGCATTTATTAAGGACCTACTATGTGCGAGGCACTGTACTAGATGCTAGAAATACAAATTCAAGGAACGAAAGAATCACTTCTCCTAAAAAGCTTAAATTCCAATAGGAAAGATGTGTATGTATACATATATAGACACATACATTTATACATATACACACATAAATGCATGAATATATATATGCATATGTACATATGGCAAATTTTAAAAAATAAATTCAAAGTATAAAAGAGGGAAAGTGCAGTTAGCTAGGCGAAATACTAGGGGTGAGGCCATGGATGCATTGTAAAAGGTTTTATTCAATGACAGAAGATAGTGCTTAAACTATATATTAAAGGCAGAGAAGGAGGAGCCAAAATGGTGGAGTAAGTAGTAAATCACTCTTACCTTACCTGGTTGACCTTGAAAAACCCAGAGAATATGGACCCAGGAAAAATCCTGGAATAGTGGAGCCAGCAGAAAGGTGGAGTACAGCAGTATTTTAGCTCAAGAGGCTAGGGGAATTAACAGAAAAGGTCCCTCTTGCCATGGTTGAAGGGGGACCAGGTCAGGAGGTGTCCCAACAAGCCAGCAGCAAGTCCCACCTCAGTGGACCAGTGGGAGATCCTGAGCCCCAGGGTGGAGGAGCAGACAAGCACCAACACCAGGCACACAACATCTCCAGCTCAGCACAGGGGAAACTAGCAGACCACTACAACATCCAACTGCCAGCACCTAAGGCTCCAGCACAGAAAACCAGTAACCAGAACCCTAGCCCCCAACACAAGAAGTCTGGGACTAAATTTAAAAGTCAAATTTAAAAAATAAACAACACAAGCAAGAACAATAAAAAAAATGAATGATCATAGAGAAATATCTTCATGACAGGGAAAAGTCAAATAATTACCATATAGAGGTCTTGGGGACAGGGAAGATTAAAACACTAATTCAGGAAAGGATAGCACGGTCAATATACCCACATTCAAAACCTCAGAGAGGAACATGAACTGGTCTCAAGCCCAGCAAGCCTTCTTGGAAAAGCTCAAGAAGGATGGTAAAAGTCAAGTAAGAGAGGGAGAAGAAAAATTTTAAAATACAATTGACAAAATGGAAAAACTGGAATGGAAGAAAAAATTTTTTTAAAAAAAGAAAAAAATGGAAGAAAACAACTCCTAAAGGCAGAGAGAGATTCTATGAGATGGAGACAAAAAGAAACCACATTCCAGGATTGGGGAATGAACAGGTGCAAAGGTATAATGAGAGGAAATGAAACATTATATGCAAGGAACAGAGGAAAGATCAGTTTGGTGGGATGTCTGGGAGTCAGCCTCTGTAGCCAGTCTCAACAAAGTGGAGAAGTTATCCTAGAGACAAGAAATCACTGGAGTTGGTTGAGTAGAGAAGTGATATTTTTAAAGAAAATTACTTTGAAAGCAGTTTGTAGAAAAGACTGGAATCATGAGAGATTTGAAACAGGGAGACCAAACAGGAGAACGTTGCAATAATCTAGACTTGCAAAAATCAAAGCAAAAGGTAATTGAACAAAGATGGTAGCTGTGTAAATAGAAAGAAGCACTCATGTAAAAGAAGCTGCAGAGACAGAAACAGCAAGGTTTCGAACTTAGTAGATATAGAAAATGAGGGAGAGTGAGGAGCCAAAGAATTCCCAAGTAAAAGGGTGGAATGACGGTGCTCTTCAATGAAAACATCAAAGTTTGGAAGAAGATTTGTCTGAGGTACTAAGAGGTTAGAATGCCCAGAATCAGGGCATTTCCAAGTGGAAATGAAGTCAAGTCTTCCTGACGCCAAGGATTCCTCATCTACCATATCACACTGCTTCTCCTCAAAGCAGCGACAGAGAAGAAAGTTTATAGAAAGATCTATAAGCTAGTACTGATGTTCTCTTGCTTACCTCCCCCTCTTATAATAATAAAGTCTGAGATTCTTCTACACCTTTGGTATTTTTTTTTTTACTTCAAATACCTTGAATATTGACCCCTCCGTGCAATCGCTGTACCATCTCCAGCACAGACTTTCTCTAAATATACTTACTCTAATCGAGCTACTTTCCTCATCTTTGTCCTGTTCAATGTCATCTCCACTTCCTCTATAAGAAGTTCCAGGACTATGATGCTCTTGGAGGCGGCCATTTTTTCTCTTCCAATGACATTACTTAATACTAGACAACTAGTACCAAGACCCAGGAATTCCCAGACTCTAAAACTGATGAGGTTTCTATCAAGGCAAGAATGTAAATCTCAGTATCAGTTTGTTCACCTACGCTTGGAGAAAGAAACATAAAAAAAGCAGCCAAGGACTTAAGGTCTATTTTTTTTTTCATCTAAGCAAACACAATTTGCTGCTATCTTGGGCTTTCAGTGGTCATTGCTGCTGGGGGAAAGGGAGAGAGAAATCAGGGGTAGAGTCTGCCTGACTCCAAAGAGAAGATCAGAGAAACATCTAGTATTTCCATCTTTTTTTTCCACCTTTGGCAATTTGCTAACAATCACTTCAGTGTCTCCTGGTTTTCCTCTCTGGATAGTCTATATCCTTTTATTAGCTCTTACTCCATGTTTACAGATAAACTAGATAATGACTATGGAATTTAGGATTAGAAACCAAGTGGGAAGAGGAAGGCACTTGGAATCATGATGAGATCTTTTTATTACTTAGAGGTTAAAGCATGTCCTGATATTTTATTTCATTCTGTAAAGCTGTGCCCTCTGCACATAACACAAAAACACATAAATCTTTCAAGACAGATACAGTATGCAAGCAGTGAAATGATTAAATCACACTCTAAACACAATATCTGCTAATGTTTAAAGAAAGTTTCTCAAAAAAAAAACCCTTCTTAAGGAAAAGACAGTGTCTTTAAGTTCAGTGTTTTCTAGTGTAAGTTGGGTAAAGACTTGAATTACAGTTTAAGGTCAATTATTTCTTCAGAGGTCAATGCTACTGGAAGTGACTGGAGCAATCCAGATGAAGGTGAAGAAAGTGAAATGTAAAGGCAGGCCAGCCTCTCACAGTAGGCATGTACCCTCAAAAATTCAGACAGTTTACATTGAGAAGGGATCTGTAAAACTCAGAACTTCTTTCCAATGTCTGAACCTTCAGCTGTGTTTTAACTCACCTTTCTACCTGTCCTTTATGTTCTATGAGAATACTGCTGCATTCTCCTAATGTCATCCCCTGTGTCTTGCATTTGGCATTTTTGCTTGGAAACATATCTCATCCTCATGAGTAGTTGGTTTTGCATAAACAATCTAACATTTTTCAAAAGTACTTGAATCTTTGGCCTCAGATTTCCTTGCTCACTCCCTAGTTCAAAAAGTCTCAGCCAGTGCCCAATCTCTTCCCTATGGGAGAAGGAATTTTTAGGTGAATTGTCCCATAAGCAAGATTGACATGTAAAATTTGCCTCATATTCCAATTATCCATGAATACAATTAGGAAAAAATGCAACTGATCTCAACTGCTATGTTTTAGAGGAGAGGCAATTTCCAAAGTAACCAAGATCTAGATTATTTAACATGGTATATAGAACATAGTCAGAGATAGGGAATAGGCCTGTGATGTCAATTTTATAGGAATTACCCAAATGAGAGAATATCCTCTACCAACGTAGGTCACTGTCTTTTCAGCAGTTTAATAGTCTTAGATTTGCCTAAAGCAGTGAGAGGTTATGTGACTTGGTCAGGGTCATACAGGCAATAATGTCTGAGGACCCTGGTCATTCTGGTTCCAGAGCCAGCTCTCCATCTGCCATAACATTTTGAATTTCCCCTAGAAACAAGACAGACGAAGGAACACTGTCATAATATTATAGAAGTCATTCTTTCACCTTGATAAAACAGTAATAAGGTACATTTACGATACTAGCTAGTTAAATCATCTACACATACATAAATAAAAATCAAAGCACACCATATTTTATCACAAAAGCATAAAATGAATATCATCCTACTAAATTCAAGTCCTGAATAAGCTAATTGCCTTTCTGCCTCTATGTGACCCTCTCAGAAATCTAAAGCTGATAATACTAATCTTTGGAAGGAAAACCTAAGTTAGTAACCATCACACTTAATACAGAAGAAACTTAAGTGGTTTATGAAGTTATAGAGTAAGAAAATATGTTTCCATCCTTCCTCCCCTTGGAAATATTTCCTCCTCCTCCCTAAACCCAGAGGCATCTGCTTCCTAACCAGGCTGGGCTGAGTACTCAAAATTTCAAGCTTGGCCTAGCTTGTGTCAGTCTTTCACCACTTCAATTTAACATTTTACATGAGATCACCTCCGATCTGTCACCGAGCCTCAGAGAGCTCTGCACCTGGATGTCATGACTCTTCATGGCACGAACTTGTGTCAGCTGATAGGAGTAAGAAAAAAAATGAGCTGGTAGAAACAGATGCGGCCAGATGAAAGACAGAAAAAGGGCTGGGATTGAAAAAGGTGGGAGAAGAGTGGGATATTCAGGAGTCTCCCTCCATCTCTCACTTTCCCAAAATTACATTCTCTGCCTGACAACTGCTCTTGATCTCCTTTCATGTAGCATTCACAAGATCATCATTACTTCATTCAGAACACAAGAGAAAAATTCAAAACTGAGAGCTTATTCTTCTCTGTAAGAGAGTAAGAAGTAATGTTTAATTGTCTCCCCATTCTTAGAGTTAACCTCCAGGAAAAGATTTCCTTTATGTCAAACAGAAAGTTTCTTCATTCATCCTCAAATGTATAAGTGTTGAACACTAAGGTCATTCACCAAGCTAAGCTATAGAGCCTCCTTAGCTGGAGAGCTTTAAAAAGGTTACATATCAATGTGCTTGGGATAGTTAAACTGTAGTCCTTCAATGTGAAGGACAAGTAAGGATCTCTTCTAACCTATGACTCAGAACAGACATGATTCTCACAACAGGCACAGTGCTAAACACTTTACAGACATATTATCTCATTTGGCACTGACAACAACCCTGTGCGAAAAGAGCTATTGGTTTTCCATTTTTTTTTACAGTCGAGGAAACTTAGGCAGACAGAGGTTAAGTGATATGCTTAAGGTGATACAGCTAGTAAGTGTCTGAGGCCACATTTGAATTCAGGTCTTCCTGACTCGACTCCAGTCACAGCTATCCACTATGCTACTGAGCAGCAGAATATGTGGAAAGGAATAAAATGTAAGAATACAAGAAAGGAAAGAAGGGGCCATGTTTCAAAGGGCTCAAAACCAAACTATTGTATTTTCAACTCTAAAACTACTTTTTCCTTTTTAAATGATATTCTCATCATCACACTGACAGGGAAAATTCAAACAAGTACCACCTCTGCCTGCTTTGCCATGAAACTAAACTTTCAACTAAAAGTCAAACTCAGCATCCTGAGTTTCTTCTAAAATTAAAAGGGTCAATTCTGCTCCCTTAGCAACTTATTGGTGTCAGGAAATTATTACTGGGATGACTGGAATATTAAATAAAAAAATTTCAAGGGGCCTGATAACTTGCAGGAAAGCTTATTAAACCCATATTCTTGGGAGAAAATTGTAAGTTCCAAAGTCTTGACTTGCTATAGCTTGTTATCTTTACTTTCTCTATTCTAGGAGTTTTGAAAGTATGGTCAGTGGACCCCTAGGGATCTCCCAATACCTCCTCTGAGGGTTTGATAGATCAAAATTATTTTCATAATACTTCTAAGATGTTACTATTAAAATATTTTCCCTTTTCCAACTGTCTGTGTGAGGTTGGATTTTTTTCATCTACCTCAACGAAAACAACATATTGTAGCAGATTGAAAGCAAAAGCAGATATGAGCTTCAGCAAAGTTCCAAGATATAAAATAAATCCAAATAAATCATCAGCATTTATATATATATATATATATACACGTATATATGTATATACGTGTATATATATACGTATATATATATACATATATGTATATATATATATAAAACACCAACAAACTAAAGTCCAGAAGAAAGAGACAGAGAGAGCCAATTTAAAATAAATAGACAATATAAAATATTTAGGAATTTACCTGTCAAGATAAACTCAGAAACTATATGAGCAGAATTATGAATTTTTTGCACAAGTAAAGTCAGATCTAAACAATTGGAGAAATACTAATTGCTCATGGGTAAGTCAAGCCAATATAATAAAAATTTCAATTCCAACTAAATTAATTTACATATCCAGTGCCATATCAAAAAAAAAAAATGAAAACCATTGGAGGAGGTGTGGAAAAATTGGGACACTAAGGCACTGTTGGCAGAGTCGTGAATTGATCCAGAATGGAGAGAGGTGTGGAACCATACCCAAAAGGCTGTAAAACTGTGCATACCCTTTGACCTAGCAATACCACTACTAGGTCTGCATTGCCAAAGGGATCCAAAAAATAAAAAAGGAACTATATGTACAAAAACATTTATAGCAGTGTTTTTTTGTGGTGGCAAAGAATTGGAAATTGAGAGAATGTCCATCAGTTGGGGAACGGCTGAACAAACTGTGGCATATGATTATGATGGAATACAATATATTATGCTATAAGAAATGACAAGCAGAATGCGTTCAGCAAAAAGCTAGATTTATAAGAACTGATGCAAAGTGAAGTAAGCAGAACCAGAAGAATATTGTACACAGTAACAGAATTATTATAAAATAACCAATTGTGAATGGTTCTCATTACAATGATCTAACATAATTCCAAAGGGTATGATGAAAAATGCTCTCCACTTCTAGAGAGAGAACTGATGGAATATGAATGTAGATCAAAGCATACTTTTCTTTTACTTTATTTTTCTTGCGCAGGTTTTTGTCTGTGTTTTCTTTTACAACATGCCTAATATGGAAACGCTTTGCATGACTGCATAAATATAATCTACAGTCAATCATTTGCCTTCTCAAGGAGGAGGAAGACGTGGAGAAAATTGGAAACTTAAAATTTAAAAAATAATTGTTAAAAACTGTTTTTATGTGTAAATGAAAAAAATAAAATATAAAAATTTTCACTTTTATAAAAGCAGATATGAGAACCCAGTTGTTTTCTATTAAATCAAACGTAAAGAGATTTACAAAACTATATAAAGCAATAATACCTTTTTCAGTAATATTTTGGGGAAATTTTAGTTGCTTTTATATGTTGTTTATGTTAAAGTGCAATAGGATAATTATTGTTATGTATTTAAAAACAAATATTTTTAATTATCAGTTTTAATTTCCTATATAGTAAATATCAATAGATATAAACCATATAAGCAAATGCTCTCTGATGTCCTAAAAAATTTCTAAAAGTAGAAAGAAGTCCTCAATAATTTTTAAGATTATCAAGAGGTCTTGAGATAAAAACAAACAAAAACTCTCAAGAACAACTACTCCATCCCTTTCCTAGAAGTAAAACTAGAATTTCTGTTTCAGTTGACCATTTGCAGGCAATGGATTTCTGGCAATCACTGAAACTTCCCAGGCCATCGGAATTCTCTCTACATTGCATATGAATTGGTAAGAAAATGAATGAACATATCAATATTTTCTTGCTTCACTAAAAGCAAAGATTAATTTAATATCCAGTCATGTTGCTTTCTTATATATGGTTGAAGCTTCTACTACCTTTTTTTGAATTTAATTTGGATCCAGAATACTTTTTCTTCCCTATTGTTAAAGGGGGTGAGGGGAGTTGTACTTGAGTTCTGAGAGATATAACTCAGATTGTTCTCTAATTTTAACCTTTCTAAACTTTCAGAAAGGGAAATTTCTATATTACTTTTGCTTGCCAGATCACAAAATACTTTGTCCCACTGATTTTTGTTCAGCATAGTGCACAAAGTGGGGTCTCAGATCTTTAGACTACAAGTACCAGGTCCAGACTCTCAATTTCTAGTACTAAATTCCATACTGAATTTCTCACACATTTATAATTCCTTTTTATTCAAGGGAAGCTATTGTTTTATTTAACAGATACCTAATCAAGATATTTTGCTGTGTCAGAGGTTAAAGATGAAAACAGATGTAGCTAAGCATTTTTGTACTTTCGGTAAGTCCAATAACATCCATTTTCATTTTTTAAACTTGTATTATGAACTATTAGATTTTTGTCTACATCAATCTCTGTGACAGAGGGATCTTGACAGTGCTTGATAGTAAAGACGACACAGAAGAAAGACTGGAAGACAAAGCTATTCAAAGGATTCTTCTTAAGATTCTGATGGTGAGAATACCTCTGCTACTGCCATTAAGTTTTGATTTTTTGCCAGCAACATGACTTAGAATCATTTTAAAAGGAGTATTTATAAAATCAAACTTCTAAAAATAATTGAATTGTGCAAGCACAGAGTAGGGAGATAAGCTTTGAGGTCATCTAATACAACACGTACCTAAATAGGAATCTACTCCAAAACATTCCTAGCAAGTGATCTCCATCCTTTGAAAACACCTAGTGAGGGGACAAGTACTATCTCCTAAGGCAGCCCAGGAACCTAACAGATAGCTCCAATTTTTAGAAAAATATTCCTTAAGTCTAGCTAACATTTGCCTCTTTATAACTTGTACCCAGGGTTTCTAGTTCTGAAGCAAACAAGAGTTAGTCTTAATTCTTCTTCCACATGACAATACTTCAAATCCTTGAAGGTAGCTGTGATATACCCCTAAATTTATCCTTGATCCCATCCACCTCTTTCTATCTTCTCCAAGTTTCCTCTCTTTCTAATTTTTGATTCTCTCTACTTTTTCCTTCCCTACTGCCCAAAACTCTCCAAGTGTCCTTATCCTTGAAAAATCTTCACTGGACTCAACCTTCCCCTCAAGTCATCTATTTCCCTTTCACAGAAAAACTAGAAAAAGTTGTCTACACTCCTTGATTCACCTTCGGTTGCTCATTTCTCAACACTGTAATCTGATTTCTAATCTCATCGCTTCAACTTCAACAGCTCTCTCAAGTTATCAGTGTTACCTTAATTGACAAACTGAAAAGCCTTTCTCAATCCTCATCTTTCTTATCTCCTTTGTAGCATATAATCTGATTAGCCACATTCTCCTCCTGGATACTTCTCTTTGTGTTTTGATAGTATTCCCTCTTGATTTTCCCCCAAAACTGTCTGACCACTCCTGAGACTCTTTTACTGCTTCCCTATCTCTATCATACCTCCTATCTGCGGGCGTACCCCCAAACTATTTCCCAGGCCCTCCTTTCCCCTGCCCCCATACTTTCACTTGACAACCTCATTAGTTCCCATGGATTTATCATTTCTATGCAGATGACTCTTATATACATATATGTGTGCGTATAAATGTTTGTGTAAATGTACATATGCATATATATGAAATCCTATCCCTCTCTTAAGCTCCAGGCATGCATCTGCATCTCCCTAATAGATATTTTAAACTAAATATCTTGAATAAAAACAGTTCAAAATAGAATTCATTATCTTTCCTATGAAATCCATCCCTTTTCTGAAATACATTATTTCTGTCAAGGGCACCATCATGTTGAGACATCCAGATTCACAGTCTCATCATAATCCTTAACTTCTTCCCCTTTCTCAAACCACAAATCCAGTAAGCTGCCAACTTTTGACATTTCTGCCTCCAAAACATCTTCCACTTCCACACCCATCTCTGCTCACATGGCCACAACCCCAATTCAGGTCCTCATCATCTCTCCCTTAACTATTACAATAGCCTTCTGATTGGTTTCCCTGACTAAAACCTATCACTAACTCAATTCATCCTCTATACATCTGTGAAAGCAATTTTCCTAAAGTAAAGGTCTGGCTAGTTCACATTCCCACTCAGTGAACTTCAGTGACTCTTCGTTGACATTAGGATCAAATATAACCCTCTTTCTTTGGCACTGAAGGCCCTTCACCACCTGGCCCAACCTACCCTTCCAAAACTGCAATATTAACTCCCCTTCCTGCACTATACAATCCAGGAAGACTGGCCATGCTGTTCCTCAAATGTGACATTCCATTTTCTATCTCTGGAGTTTTTCACTGGATCTCATTACTGGAATATAACCTCTCTGCACTGCCACCCTTTAGAATCCTTTATTTCCTTCAAAACTCACATTCTCTATGAAGACTTTCCTGATCTCTCTCTGTGCCCTTCTCCCTCTCAAAAAATTACTTTTTATTAATTTTATATAGTTACATATGTACATGTTATCTCTCTTAACCTGAGTTGCAAAAGCTTAGCTTCTATAATATTTTAACAACTATATTTCAATATAATTGCTTTCCTTTGTAATCCTATTTCATTTTAGGTATTTAAATATATTATTCTGACAAGGAATACATGAGACTGAAAAAGGGGTCAATGACACAGAAAAGGTTAAGTGATGTATATTAAATGTAAGCTCCTGGAACATAGAGAGTATTTCCTTTTTGTCTTTGTATCCACACTCTCCAGCAGCTAGCACAATGCCTAACAAAACAGTAGGTATTTAATAATATTTATTGAATGGATGCTTGACAGCTTATCACTGTCCTTTCTAAAATGTCACACCCCTAACTAAACACAATATTCCAGTATTACAGCAAAGTGCATTGAAACTGTCATCTTCTTATTTTTATATATGAGGAAAATGAGGGCAACAGAATCTTTAATGATTTGCCCAGGAACACACGGTTAGTGTCTGAGGCAAAATCTGAACTCATGTCTTTCTGATGCCAAAACCAGGACTCCATTCACTCACCCACCTAGCTTCATTAAAAAATAATTATAATAACTAGCACTTACATAGCCCTCTCAGGTCTGCAAAGAGTTTTCATATTATCTACTCTGATCTTCACAATAACCCTAGGAGGTATTATTAACTCTTATTATACCCATTTTACAAATGAGGAAAGTAAAGCCTAAAGCAGTTAAATGATTTACTCATAAATGTTTGAGGCAGGTTTTAGATTCAGTCTCCTTTATTACAGGTCAAGCACTCTAAACACCCAACCACTAAGTTGCCATATTCCCTCTAGCACCTGATTGCTCACTTTTAAAAGTCAACTTGGAGTTTACGTTCAGGTTGAAATTTATAGGCCATATCTGCTTAGACTACCTTACAACAGGAGGTAAAAATTATTTCTATACAAATTTGCAAAGTGCCAAGTAAGACTATCATATCAGAAACATGTGTGTTCCGAAACCATTTATTCAATTAATGGATGAAATCATATCTCAAAATAATACATTTTCATTTTTCCAAGAGTAGTTGGAAGAACAGTGTGTGTGTGTGTGTGTGTATGCTGCTGCATTGGCCTATATTAATGTATTTTTGCATAATGGGAAGATTTTTCCCATCTATTAATAGGCCCATGTGATCTGCTTGAGTCACAAGGAAGCCTGATTCACAAGAGTCTGTGGCAGAAGAGCTTGCCAAAGGGTGGAGCAGAGCTGAAAGGAAGTTGGACATAGCAGTTAGAGCTGAGGGAGAGAGAGGAAGCAGGCAGGGAGCTATGAGTGTTCATTTGTGGGAAGGCTCTAGCCTTGTGGATGGGGGGCCCCCTGCATTCTTATTGTGTATAGATTTCTTTGTTGCTATGACGGACTTGGCTTTCTGTTGTTGGGATTCAGCTTTCTGGTGTTTTAAATATGTGTTTTGGTTCTATCTTCCATATGGAAAGTCTATTATATTTTGCAATTCAGAATTACAATGGCATATTTATAGCCACCATAGACACTGTGACTATTGCGTTGGCACTACATGGCCTCATTCTCTTTCTGAACCTCTCTGGAAGACTCTTGTCTCAGACACCTATTCCTACTCTCTAATCAAAAGCCAAGTCCTGTTAGGAGCTTTTCAAATAAACTATACACCTTTCAGTCTAGGCTTATAGGAAGCTATCATTTATGGCTTAAAAATCCTGAGAGTTCAGATATACCCAAAGCAGTCAAAAAAACAGCCCCTAAGAGTAAGTATCCCGCTCCTTGGCATTGCCCAATTAAAGGGTTTCCAGACCATTTTCATTTTGCCCAAAGCAGTATGGAAAAAAAAAATCTGTTCATTCAGAAGAAACCAGGAATAAAGGCAGTGCACTCTGCTTTGTATACACTAAGTATCTTCAACCTTGTTCCCTTTGAAACACTCTGAAACCTTTAAATGCCTTCTAAAATGTTAAACATCCCTGGTTCCCATAGATACATTTCTCTTTCAGCTACTTCTTTCAAGATGACTTGGTTCACATCTGCAACGCCTGTGCACCCTCTCCTGGCCATTTTGGGATATTAATTCTTTGAAGACATTTTGTTCCTCAACAGATCAAAGCCTGAATCCTGTAAACTGAAATCTTTGTTAGAGCAATATTTATATACAATGAACTATAAAGCTTATTGAAATTCACAATGCCTTGGAATTTTGAGAGGGAAAACGTTACTTTGATAATAATTATTAAATACCTCATAATTTTCAATGATGTCAGATAAGCTGGTATTTGGGGTTTTTGTGCTTTTTGTTTTGTTTTGTTTTAAGATTCTGTCTCCTAGACAAAGCAACTCAGTAGACAAGCCAGTACTGGGTAGCATGGTTCTTGTTTCTAAGTTCCGATATGTCAAATTCCAACTAGAATTGTTTAGCGTAGGAAACAGGAGTCAAAACCTAATTGAATTCATCATTTCCAAATTCTGCTCAACAGAGCATTCAAATTCACAAAGGTCAATTCAGAAACACAGTCAGAGAAATAGTTTAACTGCCAGAAGTGTTCTTTTACTCCATTGACAGGATATTTCAAAAAGCTGAGTGGCAAGACTTGTTTGTGGGTGTTAACAATCTGTTTAAGTACAGATACCAGTGCTTTAAGGTTAGTTCTAAAAAGGACCAAAGGTTGCCCAAGTAACAGTCACTCAGTGATAACAGAAATGCTTTGATCTCAAACACTTGACTGACTAAGCTTAAAGAAATCTAATAATCGATTTTTACATTGTATAAACATTTCTATGGCATGAGTTCAAAGCTTTTCATAACGTTAGCTAGCCTCCCTCCTTTGGCTGCTCTCCTGCTTACATGGCATCAAGAGATGAACTCCCTCCTCCCTGGACAACCTGAGCAGGGCAGAAAAACAGAAGTATCACCTCCCTATTTCACAGCAGCTAAGTGTTCAGAACAAATTGAAAGTGAAAAGTCTTATCAATGAGTTTTGTTCCTCTGTTCTCACAGCTGGCAGTGACAAGGACATGCCCTGCAACTGAGAGAAACAATTGTTCCATCGGCTGGATGAGCCATTGCTTTAAGTGTGCATGTGGCAAAGGAATACTATCTGAAGTGTTTATGACAAAAGTTCCATCTCCATGCCATCCTTTACCTCCAGAACATCTATTACACCCTTTAAGATATTTTTACCTTGAAAGTGCATAAAACTAAAATAGGTACTAAATGCATTCTAAAGTACATTACTTTTACATTTTTATCCACTAAATATGCCATTTCTACCACAGAATAAGCCTACTGTTATTAGAAGAAACACAAAATGCCACTGATCATGACAGTGGGAAACAACATCCCAGCTGAATAACATTGAAAGGCTATAGAAACAGAAATCATGGTAACACACAAATGTGTCCAAATGCTAGTGAAATTTCAAATAACCAATTTAAAAGCAGATTTTTGGATTTCATCAAGAGATATACTTGTCTAGGGCAAGGGTGGGGAACCTGCGACCTCAAGGCTACATGTGGCCCTCTAGGTCCTCAAGTGCAGTCCTTTGAGTGAATCCAAATTCACAGAACAAATCCCCTTAATAAAAAGATTTTTTCTATAAAACTTGGACTTTGTCAAAAGGTGACACCCAAGGATCTAGAAGGCCACATGAAGCCTCAAGACCACCATTCCCCACCCCTGGTCTAGAGCAATAGACTAAGGTATCTAACACCTACCAATGTCACCACTTTCCATGAGGTCTCAATCTGCCTGTTATTATCTTGTCAGATGTGAAGAGGGAAAAAAACAAAACTTACTTAGTAGTTTGTCTCCAAAATATTCTTTATTTACAAATCAATTTCCTACCCCCTTCTCTCGTATATTAAAAGCAAACATTTTATTTCCTTGCTTACCGTCAAAACAAACAAATGTGATACGAAGCAAACACTTGTTTTTCTAATTATTTGTGACTCAATTCCAAAACACCAACTCACGTGGGTAAGTTGTACTCACTTAGCAAGTACTTCGGGTCATGTTGAAAAAAATTTTAAATGTTACTTACAGTTTTAATACTTAAGTGGTCACAAGAACACTGTCCATAAAATATCATTAGTCAAACAGTATTTAGCAAAATTTTGTTATGCAAATGCCCTGGTGAGTTAAAAATCACTTAGCAGCCAGTTGTTGTTGCCCAAATGTTTCAAATACAAAATTATAAATATGCTGATCCCCTAAGCTCTTCAGCAAAATCCGACTATTATTAATGTTGATTTATTATAGGGCGGCCAAAGAATTATCATTGTTACTATTTCTGTATACTATTCAAGATCTATCCAGAAGCCTTGGGAAAGAGAAATCAGCATTTGATTCTTTGTTGTTCCACACAGTCAGAACATAGGAATATCTATTGAATATAAGAAAACATTCACAATCATTTGAGAGTCAGTTCAGTTTCTTTCAGAGTAAAAAACAGCTTTAAATAGTTTAATTTTGAAAATTAAAATTGTGAACTGTCCAACTCTATTTTCCAATTTCTGTTGCTTGTAAAGAATCGATAGGTAGGGAAGGGAGAAAAATACTCTGCTACTTAAAAGAAAAGATGGAAATTATTTTTGCTTTGCCTTACATTCAGGCTTTTAAAAACAGTTTAAAATTAAATGAAAAAAGCCAAATATAGACTTAATTACACAGAAAAAAAGACACCCTAAATGCAGTGCACATTCAATAGACAAAATCCAAAAAAAGCAGTCCAGCCTGAGATGTGTACAAATCAATTCATTATATTGATTTGGAAAGAGTCGTGCTGTAATTTAAAACATAGATTACCATAGGCCAAACCTGATAAAGTTCTATTTTTAAGAAACTTTCTCTGGACTTTGAACTTGGCCTAAGACTATTCATGAAATGGTGACTTGACTGGCATTTATAAAACTATTCTATGTAAATAATAGTTCTGAGGTTAGTTTTTGAAAGTCACACCTTTACTGGAATTCAAAAATAAATAAAAACTGGCATGCAAGGTGAATAAGATGTAATAAAGCAATGATAGCCTAAGGACAATATATTATGATTTTCTGTTTTAAGATGATTCATCTTAGGTCATTTGTGTAGGAATATTCAAATTTTATTTTAGACGGAAGAAGGTGAGAAAATCAAGAAAGAGAGGAATCACAGGGCCCAAGTTAGTATTAAAATGATAGTCAGGAGGTGACCTTCAAAAGTCTCCTGATGACTGAACTTAATGGTCATGAACATAACCTAAATGGTCTAAATATTCTCAATCTTTTGGACTGAAAGAAGAGACTAGATGAAAGTCAATTTTGCTGGTTAAAAAAAAAAAAAGGCTAGATTTAGAGATAGAGGAATTGTGTCTAAATCCTGGCTTTCTTATGTATTTATTTACCTGTGTAACCTTTGGAGAGCTTTAGCCTCTCTGGATATCAATTTTCTTGCCTGTAAAATGGGGGAGAGAAACGAAAAAGGGAACCTGATTGCCAAGAAGGTCAGCTGGCCTTGGAGTTAGGAAGTCACGAGTCATGAGATGCATACTGGCTCTGTGCACCTGGACAAGTCACTTAACCTAAGTGCCCTAGTTTATTCTTGAAGATTATACTTTGCAGAGAAGGAGCTGACCTGCATTCACAGGAACTGCTCACCAAGACTTTTCTATGCAATGAAATCGCAAGTTCTGTACTCTCTTTGTACCCATCGTATGACTCTTTATCCTCCATACAAAGTGACCTTCATATAGTCATAAGTATATCATTTTAAATTATAAAGCATTTCATAAATATGAAATTATGCTAAAGTAAAATATAATTTCTATCATAAGATTAAATGATAATAAAGCATTAATATTTGTGGAGTCTTGTGGGAAAGGTGCTATCTTTGAAGGAAGACATCCTTAGGAAAAATATTACAAATCTGATATCTTGCATTAGAGGACAGAGGGACTGAAGTATGAGCCTCAGGGCTAAAACAGGAATATTTTACAATTGGGTTTTATCTAATAAAAAATACAGAATTTGTAAGTTTTCAGAAAGTAATTTTATGGAAATATCCAGAATATTAACTTTTTAAGTATGAAAAAACTTATGTGATCCTTGATCCCCTATTATAACTGAGCTGAAAATATAATAAAGTTCTTCTAATACTTCCCTCAATTACTCTTCCTTAAATGGGGTCCAAAATTCCATATATATCAAATTCTCTGCTAAAGCAGTTTATATTATAGTGAGGTCTTGCTCTCTGTTTCGTACAGTTAATATTTGTGAACTGAAAAATGCCCATTAGTGATAAGCAAGTTCATAAAAAGTACCAATATTGAAAATTCATTTCTCAGCCTATTGGTTTCTTCATTTAACTCTGGTCTTATGCCATTACTAAGGGTTATTAGCCTATCTACATAGTTAGATAACCTGCTAAAATTATTTTTCTTATTTAAATATTTTTACACATTTTAAAAATACATAAAAGTCATTGAAAAGAAACAGGCCCCAATCATCAGGGGCACAGGTGGGAAGCAGAATGGGGATGAAGAATGTCTGTTGTTCAGATGATGGTGTTCTGTTAGATGGGTCCAGTCAGGACATTAATCTTGGACAGGAATATGGATAACTACTGGATTCAGGGAAACCGTACTGCACTTTCAATGATCCCAAACTTCTACCTAACAAAAACTAAGCTCTTTCTAACACTAAAGTGATTTTAATTCTGAACATTAAAGATCATTTCCATGGATAATATCATACAAATGTATGGGCCATACTTGAAAACTCAAAATTTCAGATGATCCAGAGAGCCATGGAGGGATGTATGATGGATATTTGTAGACATACATATACATATAGACATATGTAGTCATAGATATATGTAGATATATGGTACATTGTCAATGTTAAGGTGGTGAAAAAAAGTAGAATAAAATGTACCATCCAGTATACACATATCATGAACATAAATATATGATTACAAAAAAAGAACTGTCTAATCATGTAGTGAAGAAATAGAAGAAAAGCCCAATTGATGCATTGTAGTTCAGTCATAACTGACTCTTTTTGACCTCATTTTGGGGGTTCTCTCAGCAAAGTTACTAGAGGGGTTTGCCATTTCCTTCTCCACCTCAGGAACTCAGACAAACAGGGCTAACTTACTTGACCAGGGTCACACAACTACTAAGTGTCTGAGACTAGACTTAAATTCACAAGTCCAAGCTCAATGCTCTATCCACTGTGCTGCTCCTGCTGCTACACTGTTACCCATGAAGTGTTAAAAGATTTAGGAGAAGAGTTCTAGCAATTCTCTACAGAGACTTTATGGAAGGGTTTGTATAGGATACTTGTGTGTGTATTCATCCTTCGTTGCCGAAGAAGACCATGCCATCAGAGAAATGATGACATGACTTGCACTGGACTTTGTTCTGAGTGAGGGAGGGCTGTGAATATCACCAGCCTCACTTCTCCTCCAGAGCCATCTGAATCCAGTGACCAGATATTCACCAGGATGACTAGAGATGACCCAGGATGAGGCAGTTGGGGTTAAGTGACTTGCCCAAGGTCACACTAGTGAGTGTCAGGTGTCTGAGGTGAGATCTGAACTCAGGTCCCCCTGCACTGGTGCTCTATCCACTGCACCACCTAGCTGTCCTGTGAAGGATACACATAAGAAGTGAAGGCCTACATGGGTTGTAATCAAGCACATCAATCAGATTTGGCTTCCATTATATTATTGAAATAGAAATTGTTGATGACCTAAGAACCCTTTGAGAGAACCCATTAGCTAAATAATTAGACTTTTTTAAAAGAAGTGTCACGACAGACACATTCCACATTCCAATTGGTAATTATTGAAAGAAATTAGTAGATATCACTCAAATTATTTTTCCTATGTGTGGATACCCCACAAAGCTGTATCTTAACACTTTTCCTTGTCTTGGCATCCTCACTCCTGGTGATGTCATCAACTTCTATGAATTCAGCTAGCATCTCTATGCAAATGCCTCCCAAACCTATATGTCTAGTTTTTTTCTCTTTTTGAGCTCCAATTCTGCATCATCAATTGGCTTCTGCTCATCTCCATCTGGATGTTTTCTAGGCACTGCAAACACAGGATGTCTAAAATAGAATCCATTATCTTTCCACTGAACCCACCTCTTCTCCTAACTTTCCTATTTTTGTCAAGGGCACTCCAGTTTACTCCAGTTACCCAGATCATGGTGTCACTTTCACTTGTCTTTCCGCTATCCTCACCAAGTCTCGCTGATTCTACCTCCCCTCCGTATCTCTCACATTTTTACACACATCTCTCAACTCACACAACCAGCATCCAAACTCAAATTTTTACCACCCCTTGCCCTTCATTGGCCTCTATTCCTCCAGCCTCTTCCTCTTCAAGCTCAAATCCAATTCATGTGTAAGTTATCACTGGTCCTCTTCAGAAATAAACAATAATCTTTCTCAATCCTGCTAAACTGATGTTCATAAAGTATAGGTGGAGGGCCAGGTTTGTTCACTTTAAGAATCCTGAGAAGCTCTCTGTTGGCTTTATCTTTTTAACTGGAGGATAAAGGTCTTCTGGGAGCATTTATAATAATGATCCAACCTATCATCTCATGCTGAATACATATTTCCTTATGAACTCTGTATTTTGACCAAATTGACTCACTTGTCTCTTGTACACAACATTCTATCTCTCCCCTCTACACCTTTGCCATGATTATGCCTAGAATCTCTCCCCTCCCCACTGTTCCTTAGACTTCTCAGCTCCATTCCTGTGTCAGGTCAAGTGTTGTTTCCTATAGGATATCTTTCCTGATTCCCTGAGTTAATGTTCCCCTCAAAATAAAACTCTGTGTCATTTTCTATCTCTTGTATATGTATGTTTTCCTCCAGTTGAATATAAGCTCCTATAGGGGGAGGACTGTTTGTATTCCCATTATCAGGCACAATGGCATACAGTAGAAACATACTGTTACCATGGGTTTTTTTCTTTAAAATGGAGGAAACAAGTGTAACAAACTTACGGCCTAGGAACAAGTGACATGGGAATAGATTTTTTTTCCAAATTTTCCATAAAACATCAAGAGTATTTTAAGCTTCTTAAAAAACATTACCATGGCAACCTACAATGCCTTTGATTTCTAGGAATTTTCTTTAGATTTGCCATAAAATTTCAAAGCAACAACATTTTTAATAATAGAGTCATGTATGTTTGATGTTACTATTTACTGTATTTTCTTGCAAACAGAGAAACTGTGGATCACTATTCTGTAGTTCTAGTTTTTCTCACTGTATTACCAGAATCCAATTTTTTGTTAATGCCTTTAAGGAACAAGTTCGGTACGAACACAATTTTCTATATTTTAATGTTCATAAACAATCGAATGCAAATGCCTTGAAGGAAAGGACTGTTTTGTTTCTGTCTTTGTATCCCTGATGCCCAACAACACATGGTCCGCAATTAATTAATTATAATGAATGAAAGAGTGGATTTTAAAAATATGCTTATTGAGGAGATGAAATTGATCTTACATTTTACAAACCAAAATTTTCAATAGGATCCTTGCGTGGCTCTTAGAACACAATAAAATGTTCAATCAATTCATTTAATAACCCCTGATGATTTCATTTTTATCACATCAGCTCTTTAGAATGGAGAGATTTTGCTTTTCCTGATTCAAGATGATTACACACCCAGAGCCACAAAGTTTGCTAGCACTGCCACCTACTGTAATTTCTATTTCTCGTTTATACTTTTGACAAAATTCCTAAAGATTATGTAATTAGGTCTGGAAAAGGAGCATCCAACCTGATTTTAAGGACCATTTACATACAAACCATTGATATCAAGGGGTATCTAAGATTACAATAAAGGCAAGGAAAAATAAAACCTATATTTATCATACTATCAAAGAGGCATATATCATATTGGATAGACAAGGCCCATGGCTTTCCATTCTCTTTACTGTTTGGATAGGATTCCTTCCCCACCCCCAACCCAATGTTTAAAAACAAAACCCTATATGAAAAGAAAACATACAGTAAAACAATTTTTATTTCAGAAAGTCAAGTGAAAAAGTTCTTTACCTGGCAGGGAGGGAAGAGGTTAAGGAGAGAAAGTGATCAAATTTAATGAAATAAAACATTATAACAAAATGTAAATAAAAGAAAATATACCTTCATATTTTTAACTTCAACAACACTGCTAAATTTCTGTGAAATGTTAATCACCCACTGTCACTATATCACTTTATTTAAGTCTGACACTGGTGGATTGCACTGCAAAAAACAATCAACATTTTCTTACATCCTCCCTCTTAGAAGAGACAGAGCTAAATCTCACCTAGGACTTAACTATTAAATCTAAGTTCCACCTGTTTCCATTTGCCCCTTTCCTTTCTCACATCAGAGGCTGAAGGTTTAATTAGTTACACGGTTAAAATAACTTGCCCACATTTATCCTAGGGGCAACAGAGTGACCCTCAGGTCCTCATGACCCCTTTCTTCTCTTTTTATGGAGATTGTATCAGTACCAACTCAATATCTAATAGCCCCCTGTGAGAAAAATTTCTAACATTCATACAGAAGTTAGTCTCTGTGTCCTAATGTAAAATTTATATATCTCTCATTAACCCCTACCCTCTTCATGCTTGAAACAAAATCAGATTACCGGAAATATTTAGGGAAAAGGAAATGAAGAGTATATTACAGTGTCTGTTATTAGAGTCACAGGAGGGAAAGCTGACAAGAGAACATACCTCTGGGTAGAACTTCTTTCAGCTCTTGAAGGGGTAAGTACAATTAGTAGCTTCAGTCTGAGTATTCTGTCCTGAGGTACTTACTAGAGCCTGACCTTGAACTTTTCCTTCTTTGGTGATTAGCTGAGGGCAGCTGGGTGGCATGGTAGAGAGAGTGTTGGGCCTAGAGGCAGGAAGACTCCTTCTGAGTTCAAATCTGTCCTCACATATTTACTAGCTGTGTGATCCTGGGCTTATCCCTGTTGGCCTCAGTTTCCTCGTCTATAAAATGACCTGGAGAAAGAAATGGAAAACCATTCCAGAATCTTTGCCAAGAAAACCCCAAATGGGATCATGAAGAGGTGGGCATGACTGAATAGCAATGGTTTCTCATTTTTTAGTTTTTCCCATTGGTTACTGCTCCTGTGCCAAAGATTCTTTCAAGCTTGTGTGAGGGATGGTCTCAGGTAGGGTTGAGGATGTGATCTCCCCACTGGTACTGCTATGACTGGGCTCTTACAGTCCCTACTCTTTCCTCTCAGTCTATAGAGACTTCATCTGCCCCTTTAAGAATTCCTTTGCTGTCTAGGTCAAAGATTCAAATACTCCTAAATAACTCCCAAGACAACAAGGGATCATTTGTCCTTCTGAACTACAAATCCCAGGATGCCAATCAATATTCAAAGCCCTGTTACATGCACTAATTCAAAAATCTTCACCGCCTCCACTACTATCACAGCTATCTCTCCATCCAAACTACCATGATTTACAAGGGATGTGAATCTTTTGGGATATGCTTCATTAATGCGACTAGAAAACTGACACAGCCCTGAAAATAAGAAAAGGTAAGAACAAAGAGGAAGGAGGAACATGATATACACAAGTTAATATTTCCAAGACCGACTTATTATACACGTTTTCAGTTTCCCTGTTGGCCACAAAAGAATAAAAAAAAAGATTAATTCAATCTTCCAGAGACATTAACAATGATTTATATTTATGGCTTTCTGGATTATAAATATAGAACATTTTGTTATAAAGATTTCAATAATGAAAATAATAATGAAACTAAGAGGATAGCAAATGCTAAAGTTGGATTTCATAAAGAAATGACTCATATCTCTTAAAATAATTATTTTAAATAGCATTTTATATTCCTGAGAATTACCAATTTAGTGCTGGAAGGTACAATGAATGAATGAAACAAGTTCTTATCATGCACCCGACACTACCCTAAACACCAGATACAAATACAAGCAAGTATAATAGTTTTTGCCCTAAAAAAGCTTTCTAATGGGGAAGAAAATGTATACAGGGAAACAACAGACAAGGAGAAGTATTATCAACAAGGAAGCTAGGACAACGGTGATCGGAGTAATAGGGCAATTGAATGCCATGTCCTTATCAGTCAGTTAACAAGAATTTGTAAAGTGTGTGCTGTGGACCAAGCTTAATACTGGGGATGCAAAGAAAAAATAATGCCTGCCGTAAAAGTAGGCACATTCTAATGGAGGAGACAACCTAGGAATAACAAACTATATGTAAGATACATACAAAGTAGATGAAGGTAGCCTTAAAAGGCAAGAATTTATCAGGTAGGGCACCCAGGAAAGACCTCCAGCATAAGATGGGATTTGAACTGAGTCTTGAAGGAAGCCAGGGAAACTAAGAGGCAGAGGTGAGGGAGCAAAGGATTTCAGGGAGAGAGCCAATACAAAGGTCTGGAGATTATAGAAAACGTGTCATGTCAGAGGAACTGCCAAGTAGGCCAAAATAACTGAAGAGTGGGTAGAGGGGAGGAAAGTGGAAGAAGGATAAAAGATAGGAAGGGGCCAGGTTTAAAAGCTTTAAATGACTAACAGAAAAGGTTATATTTAATTCTGGAGGTAATAGGTGATGGAGAACCATTAGAGCTCGATGAGCAGGTGGTTGATATGGTCAGATCTACAATTTAGAAAAATTACTGTGGTAGCAAAATCGAGTATGAATTGCAATAAGGAAAAACCTGAGGCAGGGAAAACCTTCAGAAAGCCATTGCAGTGGTCAAGAGAAGATGTGATGTGGGCCTGAACTAGGTTTTTGGCTATGTTAATGACATAAAGGAGACACATGTCAAAGAAAGTAAAAGATATAATGCATAGATATAATAACATATTGGGTGAGTTCAGTGAGGAGTTGGGAATAATGCCATGGTTACAGGCCTGGGTGACTATAAGGATGGAGGCGTCTTAGACAGTAATAGAGGAGTTCAGAAGGGGGAAGGTTTGGGGCCATGATGAGTTTGAAATGACTATAGCTAGATTGTCCAAGAGACCACTGGAGAGACATTAGTGATTGTAGCTCAGTAGATAAACTAGGGTTGGTAGGAATAGTAGCGTTGTTTTTACTATTCTCAGCCAGAGTTAAGGAAAGCTGGTGGGGAGTAGGCAGTGAGAGGAGCAGTGGAATAGCATGGAGATAGTTGGGAAGTAGCAGTGTCCCTGAGACCAGGAAAAAGAAAGTGAGATACTTATTAAGAGATCCTAGGGTGACACCTTCAATTTGAGACTATCTAGTCCGAAGAGTCGAAGCTGAGACTTAGTTGACTCCCACCATCAGCTGTCTTCCCTCTTATTCTCTTATTCACCTGCTACTGTATGAAGTTGGAGAAAATTAGAAAACTGTGCTGACTGGATCGACTACAAATTTAATTTGTGTTATATGAACTCAGTTGGGTCCTCATTGTGGCAAGGCAATCCTTTTACAACTCCTTAATTGATTCACCATCTCAATCACTACAGCAGCTTTTCCAAACCTTTTAATTCATCTTCAGACTCCCTGTGGTTTGCTATTCCCCTACCTCAGGTAAGAACCTTGTTTCATATTTCTCTGGGGAAAAAATGAAAACACTTGATGAGATCTCCCTCTTCTCTCTCCTTCTCTTCTCACATCACTCAAATGTCTTCCCCCACCATTTCCTCCTTCACTTCTGTATCTCATGAAAAGATGGCCCTTCTCCTTATTAAGGCAAACTCCTCTTCATGCACAAGTGATCCAATTCCATCCCATCTCCTCTAGCAAATTTCCCCTTCTATCAGCCCCACTCACTTACTCATTTTTAATCTCTCCTCTTCAACTGGCTACTGTTCTACAAACTGAAAATTACCCATGTCTTCCTTTCATCCTCAAAAAAAAAAAAAAAAAGACCAGCCTTCACTTATTTGACCCATCTCTACCCATCCTCACTTGTTCTATCCATTTCTAACTATAGTCTTATATCTCTTCTCCCTTTCATAGACAAATACGTTGAGAAAGCTATCTATAACCATTTCCTCTACTTCTTTTCCTCACTCTCGTTTTAACTCTCTCTGCAGGCTTACTTTTGACCTCATCATTCAACTGAAATCACCCTCTCCAAAGCTATCATTGATTTCTTAATTGTCAAACCTAACAACCATTTTTCAAACCTCTTCCTTAACTTCTCTGCAGAAAAGATTGACAAGTCAATCACCCTCTTCCCCTTGATATTACCTTTTCTCTAGGTTTTCATGACATTATTCTCTGTCTGATGGCTCCTCCTCATTCTCTTTTCACTGGATCTTCATCCAAGTCAAGCCTGCTACCACAGGTAACCCCTAACTTTCTGTCCTAGATCTTTGTCTCCTCCTCTACGCTATTTCATTTGGAAATCTCGTAAGTTCTCATGGATTCAATCATCACCTCTATGCTGGTGATTTTTATCTGTCAGGGGTTCTATGGAGGTAGAGATGAGGAAGAAATACATTCTGAGATCGGAGGACAGCCAACATATAACCAAAGAGAACAGAGAGACAGAGTACCGATCCTATGTGAGGGACAGATACAGGACTATTTTGACTACATCAGAGTTTAGAAGCTGGCATGTATGATGAAGTTAGACAGATTGGGGCCAGATTGTGAGGGTTTTAAAAACTAAACAGAGGGTTTTATATTTGATGCTAGAGGGAAGAGGAAGCCACTGGAGTTCATGGAATATTGGAGTGACATGATCATATCTCTGCTTAGGGAAAATCATTTTGGCAAAAATAAATAGGATGAACTGGAGTGGCTGAGAGACTTCAGGCAAGACCAATTAAAAAGACATCACAATGATCTTGGGCAGCCAGATGGTAAAATGGAAAGAGTACTAGAATTGGAGTCAAGAAAACTCATCTTCCTGAGTTCAAATCTGGCCTCAGATACTGACTAGTGGTGTGACCTTGGGCAAGTCACTTAACTCTATTTGCCTCAGTTTCCACATCTTTAAAATGAGCAGAAGGAAATGGCAAATTGCTCCAGTATCTTTGCCAAGAAAACCCCAAATTTGGTTAACAAGACATTGTTAAATGTTCATGAAGGATGGATTTTATGGATATACAGAAAGGAAAGAAACATATTTAAGACCAAGTGTTGGAAACTCTTAAAAATCTCTTTTGATCTATTAATTTTAGAGAACAGACATCATCTCAACAGGGAAAATTCCAATTGGTGGTTTTGAAAGAGATTCCACTAACTGGCAGATAACATTTTGCCTAATTTATATCTTTTCTGAAACCATCAAGAGGTTCAGTTTAATTTTAATAATTTAAATTTTATATATTTAAAGTACTCTACACTTTTAAGTTTCAAGAAATAGGCAAGAAAAAATATGAGCCTAGATTGTAGAGAAAACTGACTAAAATGCATCACTTTCAGGAAAAATGGCCAACCATTTCCAGGTAGGCTATTTGACTTCTTGGAAGAGGTAATTTAACTAAAATGAGGGAGCATTTTGTTCCAAGGGACAAGCTTATTTTATTCAACTTGTTCTACCGTATGATTGGCTCATTGTGAATAAGTAGAACTGGAATCAAGTTTGTGCTATCATTTTTCTCAATGATTTAATAATGCCTTGTACCTAATTCTTCTACGAGGCTAAAACTCTTTAAATATACTTGGCTCTTCTTCACAGCTTCTCTTTAAAGCGGAAAGTGGTTAGACATTATCTCAGTTTTAAAAGTAGAGAAACAGATATTTTAATAGAAAACAGTAGATTAATCATAAAGTAGGCTCAAACCCAAAGTTAAAAGACCAAGTTCTGTTACCATGAGAATTTAGTTACATCACAAATACAGTGTCCCCAAAATCTTATTTCAAGCTATTAAACTGCTCTAAAATTTTGGGTACTAATCTGCATATCATTATTTCTAAAAGTTAATCCCAATTGCTATGAGATTATCATCTTGGGGGGCGGAGCCAAGATGGCGGAGTAGAAGGACGCACGTTTACGAGCTCTGAAACCAAAGCCCATAGAATTAATGTAAAAAGAGACCCCCATAACTTCTGGGTCAATACAAGGTGTGCAGAAACGGAGTGGAAGAGATTTCCATGCCAGAAAGCCCTGAAGAGCCGTGCCCAGGGTCCGTCGCGCCCCGGAAAGCGGACCCCACCCCAGCGCTGCCCTGGCCGTGGCCCCAGAGAAGCTGACCCCAGCAGGCTTCAGGGACGGAAGCTCCAGCAGCCGGGAAAGTCCCTCCACCCACAGAAGCTACAGGTCAGTGAGAGAGGCTGGGCTGGAGGAGGGGAGCGGAGTGTCTCCGTGGCTCGGGTCCCCTCGGGAGGAAGCGGCGGCGGCAGAGACGGGGGCAGGAAGCGGGGGAGGCAGAGGGGTGGGCGACAGCTGAGGCAGCAACGACCCGGGACTCAGGAATCCCCCAGCAGCAGGCAGGATCTTCATTACGGAAGGCTTCTGCATAAAGCCCCTGAGGGAACTGAGCCTGGGAGGCGGGCCCCCCACCCCACCCCCACCCGCTCCATTCCTGAAAGTCTCTACATAAAGCCCCTGAGGGAACTGAGCCTGGGAGGCGGCCCTGCCCCGACCCCAGCACCTGAACTAAAGCTCACTGATTGACAGCCGGCAGGAGGAAAGCCCATTTAAATCTCAGAGGCCAAGCACTAGCTGGGCGGATCCAGGCGGGGCTGGAAAGGAATTTCAGAAGTCAAGCAACTGGCTGGGAAAATGCCCAAAAAAGGGAAGAAAAAATAAGACTATACAGAGTTTTTTCCAACAAATACAAATGATCCCGACCTTCGGATCTGACGAAGATGAGGACATATTCTTGGCATCAGGGAAAGACGTGGAGGGCGGGGCCTCAGTACCCCAGACACCCCAGGGGGGTGTCGGGTGGGCTCAGGCCTTGGAAGAGATCAAAAAGGATTTTGAAAAGCAAGTTAAACAGATGGAGGAAAAACTGGGAAGAGAAATGACAGAGATGCAAGAAAAGTATGAAAAACGGGTCAATACCTTGGTAAAGGAGACCCAGAAAAATGCTGAGGAAATTAACACCTTGAAAAATAGGCTCACTCAGTTGGCAAAAGAGGTACAAAAAGCCAATGAGGAGAAGAATGGTTTCAAAAGCAGAATTAGCCAAATAGAAAAAGAGGCTCAAAAGCTCACTGAATTTAATAGTTCTCTCAAAATTAGAATGGAACAGATGGAGTCTAATGACTTTATGAGAAACCAAGAAATCACTAAACAAAACCAAAAGAACGAAAAAATGGAAGAGAATGTGAAATATCTCATGGGAAAAACAACTGACCTGGAAAATAGATCCAGGAGAGACAATTTAAAAATTAAGGGACTACCTGAAACTCATGATCAAAAAAAGAGCCTAGACATCATCTTCCATGAAATTATCAAGGAAAACTGCCCTGACATTCTACAACCAGAGGGCAAAATAAGTATTGAAAGAATCCATCGATCACCACCTGAAAGAGATCCAAAAAGAGAAACTCCTAGGAACATTGTGGCCATATTCCAGAACTCCCAGCTCAAGGAAAAAATCTTGCAAGCAGCTAGAAAGAAACAATTCCAGTATTGTGGAAATACAATCAGGATAACCCAAGATCTAGCAGCTTCTACATTAAGGGATCGAAGGGCGTGGAATAGGATATTCCAGAGATTATCATCTTGATGAAAGTATGTAACTCCTTAGCACTGTAATTTGCAGAAAGTTGCAGTGGAGAATAAGATCACTTGATATTAGGACATGGGCAGTCTTGAGTGAGTTACAGAGTCATTCAAAATGTAGCTAGTGTGTTTCAGTAACACCAAACCAGACAAGATAAAGTATGGAAAGCACATTGTTACCTGAGGTCTTATAGTAATGTAAGATAATACTGTTAAGTAAAACTTCCCCAGAGAGGTGGCATGGGCATTGCAGTAAGGAAAACCTGGCTTCAATTCCTGACTCTTGAACATAGTGGTTTTGTGATCATAGACAAGTTACTTGGCAAGTGCCTCTTGGACTCAGTGAGTAAGAATTAGAAATGTGCTGCTTATGTGCATTGAGATAGGAGCTTTCCACAGTAGTAGTTTTCCAAACTGATAAAATCACACGGCCAAGCCAAAAAAAAAAAAAAAAAATGACCATCTCAATAAATGACTTATCTGCTTGAGGAAATTCTGTATATAATATCTTTTTCAGTTGATTTCCCCTTAGAAGAGGAGTTATGCTTTATGCTGTTACTCTAACTTTAAGAGCCAAATGGAATGTTGCTGAAAAATCAGTTTGTGCAGGCAGTTAAGAATCAGTTGAGAAATGTCTTGCAATAAAGTGCTTCTCCCTGCAGAGTCAGGGAGAGTCTGTGTGTGTTTCATTTTTGATCTAAAGGAATTCTATGAAGAATTTGTGAGTGTATTCTGAAAAGACCATTTCTTGTGACGACTGAAGCTAAGCCAAAGTAAAAGAAAGACTAACTTATTTCCTGAAAGATTGAACTTAACCCTTATCTTGAAGATAAATGTGAAGAAAGTTCTTTAGAGACTTTAATCAGTGAATTGAATGGGGAAGTAATTTTTCTGAAAGTAGTCATGTACTTTTATATTGAGAACCTGAGATGACTCTGGTTGTGTTAAGTGATGGTGATGTAAACACAAGGTAAAAGAAAGACAACCCCTTTCCTCAAGGAACTTCTGTTGATACAGAGGAAAACAATCTATAATAAAGAGAGTTTAAAAAAAAGTGGGAATAAATTAATGGGGGAAAGACAGCGGATCAGGAGGGTAACTGGAGAGAATGTATAGACTATAGATTTCAAGTCAATCCATTATACTGTGTTATACCAAAATAAAAAGTGTTTGGCAATATGCTCTTTCAGAACATCATAATTATTTCACTTAAAATGAACGTGCCATAATTAAAGTTGCTTGCTAACTCTGCATAGTTTAGGGAACTTGGGTGCGAGGGGGGGAATATTATGTCTCTGAAATGTTACAATTAGCTAATTAAAAATCAGGAGATGATAAAGCACATTTGCCCTGACATACTCAGTCCTGGTAAATGCCTCTTGAGTGCGTATCCTTGGTTGTAATCTGGCTCCTCTAATTTCCTGCCCATACTCAATCCAAAAGAATCTTTGAGCACTTAAAATATTTTAGAGATTTAAACTGCACCTAAGCTTTAAATAGCACCTGTGTTGCTCCCCGCTTCCTGCATCGGCCCCCAAGAGAGTGACTGTGGGTTTAAGATATTCCATAGAGCCTTGTCTTCCCAAAACTGTAGCTCCTAACGCCCAACCCAATATTGTATTTATTTCTATTCACTGTATTTGTTTGTCTCTAACCATTCAGAAGACATAATTAGTTTAAAACAAAGGCATTTAATGAAAAGACATAGTGATGTAAGGGTGGGATGGAAATCACTTTATGCCATTTATCCCTGATACATTATTAGGTGAGTGAGAACATGACCTGAGCACCTCCCTAAATGTTAAATGAAGTCTATTTGAGTTGTCTGAGGAAAACTAGCCACACTCTGTGGGTCTTCTATATAATCAGGGCAGAACTACTCAATATCTCAACAAGAAGAGATGAAAAAAAATGTTAGCCAAACTTCTAAGATGAAACTGACTGAGAGAGAGAAGGAACATAGCCTCAGACCTTAGCCACCCCCTCATCCCCCACCGTCACCCCCAGACTAGAGGAAGACACCATGAACCTCAAAGATCTGAAGGATCTTCCTATGGCTATCCTAGTAGCATGCCCAGACTGGTAGAGAGCAATGTGGAAAAGCCAAGGACAATGTGGAAACAGATTCAAAGCTTTCCAAAAAGCCAAGAAATGACATCAGACCACATACAAGGGGAACATCTTGAGGACTGGCAAATGGACCTGCAGCAGCTGTGAGTTACCCTTTTTCCATATGTGATCTCTAAGCTTGAACTCCTGGACTCTACAGTTGTGGCAGAATGCATCACAGACTTGGGGTGGGGCAGTATTTTGTACCAACTTCATATTATACTGCCTTAGTAAATAGCCTTTCTTAAAACAAAGCAGACTAATTGATAACCAGCTCATAATCATGGTGGAAAGCATACCAGGGAGGCTTAGGAACAAAAATTCTAGAAAAATCTATCCCTACTTCCTTCATTAGCTATTAGCTCTTAGAGGATGTAATAACCAGACTATAAATTCAGCTTATCAGGCTGCATGCAGCATGTATGTCAGAGCACAGTAGGGTCTATATGCTGCAACCTGCACATACCCACCATGTTCTTCTCTACTGCTCTCCCGAGTGATGCTCATTTTTAATTCTTTCAGGACTACAGTGTTCCATGACTCACTGGCACACCACAAGAAGTAGAACATTGGTACTATAAAAAGATGAGTTTGTTTGAGGGAGAAGTTTGAGGTCAATTAATTGTGCTTTGATTTTCCTAAATTTCTCTTCTCACCAGGTATCTCTTCTCTACACAACAAAATCATCCAACATTCTTGAACACTATTACAAAAGAGGTAACCATGTTTGATGACTACCACTAATATCAGCTAAAATATAAAACAAGGAGACATATGCTTACCAAAGGCGTTCATCACTAGCATAGAGGAGATACAATGCAAAGTCCAAGTCAAAGAGGGATTCCCTATATGGTAACAAACTCCAGATGCTCTTGATTGTGAGTGATATGGTGATAGTTCCATCTTACATCATACCATGCAACACTGAAGAGCCATCTGGACAAAATCTAGAACTGCTAAAAATAATTTGGACCAGCCACCAATGCAGGGAAAAAGATAAATGGATAATGAATACCTGTTGTCTAGATTGGGGCTGCTAGGTGGTATAATGGATAGAGCACTGGATTTGGAATCAGGAAGATTCATCTTCATGAGTTCTAATTCAGCCTCAGACATTTACTAGCAGTGCCATTTAATCCTGTTTTCCCTCAGTTTCCTCATCTGTAAAATAAGCTGGAGAAGGAAAGGACAAATCATTCCAGTATCTTTGCCAAGAAAACCCTATGGGGAGGTCAATGAAGAGTTGGACATGACTCAACTATAGTCCAGATTATGACGTGGAGGTAGATGAAAAATCTACTGTGTGTGTGTGTGTGTGTGTGTGTGTGTATGTCTTTGACAAACACCATAAAACTGAGAGTGAGAAGGGCTAAGAATCAAACAGTAGAATGATAATAAATTGATTATGTTTCTGAAAAAACTGTTAGGCTGAGTGTGGGGCCTGGTAATTCACGTAATATCAGCATTATCATGTAATATCAGCATCACATTAACATCAGCGTCATGATGTCAACACATATTCTCCTTTCTGTTTCTAGGAGTATAGGACAAAGGCATGTATGTATGTACCTAGCTTCAAGTTACAGATTAAAGTATAACACAGGGTAAGAATCCTGTGGGTAACAACAGAATATAACCACCTAATGAAACACTATTTGGCTCACCCAAGTTTAAGCTAGCTATGTCCTACTTAGAAAAGGATTAATTTTCACAGCTTAAAAAAAAACAATCTGACAAAACAGAGAACTTTCAACTATATACAGTAAGTCTAATTAATGAAAATAAGCACTGTTCACAGTAGGTGCTTAATAATAATATGCTGAATGAACATTGAAATTTCATTTCCATTTTTGCTTACACGACATTTGATTTGAAGTTTTCTCACCTAGAGCAGATAACTCTTTAACTAGAGCAAAATGGAATACTATATGTAATATCCCTAGTGGCATTTTATAATGTTTCTTTCCCTGGCTTTTTAAGTACTTCATACAGGTTTCAGTGATACAGCACTTCTCTTAAATTACTACAGCAGCCAGATCTACAATTCTGTCTGTGAGATTTATATTATATCTGATTAAAGAGCATGGAATACTCTGGTTCCAATGACTTTCTTTCTTTTTTTTTTTTGTCATTTTCTTACCAGCTCTGTTTCCTTCATATGGGAAGCCTTGAAAGTACATCCATGGAGACATTTCTAAAATCAAAATGATGTTTTGTAACCAGAATATTAAATTGTTTTAAGCAAATACATGCAAAACAGAAACAACTTTTATTGATTTTTTTTAAATATTAAAATTTAATAAGTCTATCACTTGACTTTGAAATTGATAGAATGGTTTATGGAATAAAAACCAAAGGCCAACGTAGAAATTCAAGGGTGTTTATTAATGAATCTAAATTTAATTCTCTTTTTTAATGTATTCTCTGAATATCCTGGCAATCAACATTACATTATTGCTGTAATGAGAGCTTGGAAAGCAACAGAAATTCTCTATGGGATACTTAAATCAGACAAGTCAGAGAATGCTGACAGAGAGAGCACTGTCAGTGGCACTTTGGAAATAACAGGTAAGGTGCCCTCTAATCACCATAAAGCCACCACCCCATATCCTCATTCCAAAATTTCAGATTTACTTCTGTATTAGCATTAGCTAAAGGAGAAAAACAGAATGCATTCACCTATAACAGTAAATTAACCCATGTGAGCACAGAACACATGACTTTAAATATAGTACTAAATTATCCATCCTCTACACAGAAGTCATGGGCTCTGATTCATACAGTAGGTAGCAAAGCTGAGGCTTTCAATCACTGGGTTGAAGGAATTTATGTGCAGTGCAGACATTCATTCTTTGTTGAAGGTCATGGGCCTGGGAAATAATCCCTGCCAGCCCCTGAGTTGCGGAGTACTATAGGCACTGCCCCTGAGAGCTGCTGAAAGTCTTTCAAGGGTGGAGGTCAGTGCTGTGATTACAGATCAGTGAAATTTAAAGGAAATATTACCTGAGGTTACAAAATGTAGGAATAGGAGGGGAGGAGTGGAAAGAAGGAGAAACACAGAGAAAGAAAGAAACTAAGTAAATATATTGTGTTACTCTGGATTTTTGTGTGAGAAAAAAAGAAAAGCATGTGGCTTAGTATTAAATCTAGAATTTTTTTCCTTAGGAAAGCTTCCAAATAAATCAACTGAATCTGAATACAAAATCTGATGGGTGTCATGATGCAATCAATTTTGTGGGTATTTTTTAAATGCTGCAAACAAATCCATTTAAATGCTCATCAGCCTAGATATTCTAAAGAAGAAAAAAATTAAGCTAAAGTGACTTAAACCTGAAATGTGAACAGCAGTTCAATGATTAAATTACTGTATCAATTAACTTGAGTACACAAAAAGAATGCTGCTCTTTCAAGCAAAGCTAATTTTGTTTCAGATTAGACAGATTCTTCTTCATGTCATGGTTGCTGCTTCTTAAAACATAGATCATACAGCAAAAGGGAAAAGACTGTAAATAAGAATACACTGCTCTCTGGTAATTCTTCATAAAGTAAAATAAGCAAAATAAATTGGTGCTTAGGTGGAAAAATCGATAGTAATTTTCAAGTAATTCCTAGTGTAAAAAGTCCTGAGAAGTATCTTTAAAAAGTTCAAAACTGATCAAAAGAAATTACCAGTAAATTAAACACAAAATGGCTTTTCTACTTATAGGAAGCATAAGTACAAAAGATTAAAAGCTTTTTGCACATGTATAACCAAAAAACAGCAAAGGAGTTTATCACTGACAATTACTATTACACACAATAGTCACAAACGTTTCTATTTATATATTGTCATGTCAGGCAGTTGTGTTATAGTGTGAATATTCTAAAAGTATTTGTCCTTTGGGCCTCTGGTAGCCAGACCTTATTTGCAACAACCCTCACCCCACCCCTGCTCAACAACACACACACACACACACACACACACACACACACACACACACACACACAAAACTACTACTTACTTCAGACTCAGACTTTGTTCAAACTCAGGGATCAATTCTTCTTGTAGCAGGACTGGATGATCTAAGACCCTACTAGCTCTAAATTCTGTGTGTTATAAATTGAAAGGAAGGAGAGGTCGCTCTGGGATGGCTTGGAAGGCTTTATGGATGTATTTGAGCTAGACTTTGAAGGATGTTCAGGAGGACTTAATGTGGTTCCAGGTGAGACGCATGATATGAACAAGGAACAGTGCCAAGAAAGGAGGGGTGGGACATAACATAAAAAAGGGAGATGGCAGTCCCCAAGCCACTGAAAGATTTCAGCAGGAAAATGACCTGCTAAAAGTAGTATTATATATCCTTCTTTTATCCACGTCTGCATCATTATCAAAAAGGTTTTTATTAAGTATCTATGATCAAGCACTGTGAGATAAAAGTACATAGAATGAAAGAATCCATAATCTCCCTTTACCTCAGCCTGAAATTATGTTACTATGGTGGTTCCTATAGACTTAAGGGATGGGAAAGTAAGTAATAGAAAAGGCATTAACAGGGGTAGGTGCTCAGAACTGCCAAAGTACAGTCTACAAAGGAGGTTAAAGTCCAGGAGAGTAGGATAAATTTTTAGTAGTACTTAATAACCTCCCAAAAGTATACTGTTGTTTTCTGATGAGAAAATGATAAATTCAAGGGCTAAACCGGGCCTTAGCTGTGCCAGGAGTGGGGAACCAGCGGTCTCAAGGCCCTCTAAGTCCTCTAAACTTCACAGAACAAATCCCCTTAATAAAAAGTTTTGCTCTGTAAAACTTGGACTCAGTCAAAAGGCTGCACCTAAGAACCTACAAGGTCACATGTGGTCTTGAGGCTGCAGGTTCCCCACCCCTGACTTGGTTAATCTTCACAATTTAAAATGAACTGTGGACCAGGGAAGTGAAGAAATTGCCTGAGGTCACCCAGCAAATCAGTGAGAGAAATCCAGTCCCCTCCCCCTCAGCACCTATTTACCTTAAACTCAACAATTGTTAGTGTAGGATTCTCTCCTGTCCATCACTGCATTCCATCTTGAAACTGCATTTGTCCTGTAACTATACAGATAAAAGGGAAATAGAATGAATATCATTACAAGAAAGCTACAGGACAACTAAGTAGTGTAATGGATAGAATGTTGTACTTGAAGTCAGGAAAAGCTAAGTTCAAATCTAGCCTCAGTCATTTACTTGCTGTGGATACTGTTACTCCTGTAGAACTAGAGATGATAATTTCACGGGATTGTTAAGGGGATCAAATGAGATAAAAGGTGTCAAGCATCTTGCAAACACTAAAGAATCATAAATGCTAGTTATTAAGAAAGCAGCTTGCATTTCAAATGGAGTTACAGCTGTGTTTGGTCCTTTTTTTAAAATACTTTTTTCCTTAGTGGAAGCAGGAACACGCTTAAGGCGTAAAATCACTTAAGAGCTAGCCTTTATTAAGTGTTTTAAGGTTTTCCAAAGCACTTTCATATTATACATATATATATATATATATATATATATATATATATATATATATGTAATTTCATTTGATCCTGATGACAACCCTTAAAGGGGAAAAAAAAATGTAGGTAGAACTCGCTCTCCAGCTCAATCTGCATCAACATTTTCTCCATCACCTTCTCAGGTCTGGACAATGGACAAATCACACCCCGATCGGTGCCCTCTGTCTCAGTTTGCCCACTTCCCAAGGCCTAAGCGTTGACAACGAAATCTCAGAAGAGCTGGTCAGAGGGGCATGGGGGCGAACTCGGCACTTCCAGAGAGATTCAAGTGACTTGCCTTGGCACACAGCCGGTCCACGCCTCAGGCTGGAGTCTTCCTGACTCCAAGGGCAGGGTTCTAGCCACTGGGCCACCAAAAGCACTTCCTCAGAAGTATCTACTTAATGGTGATGACAAGTCCTGGCCAGGTGTACGGGTGTCTCTGCCCTCGGGGCAAGCTATCTGCTTGCAAACTACATCTCCCATGAGGCTGTGCGCGGACGGCCCGCCCGAGACCGGAAGTAGCCCGGGGCTTCCTCCGAGACCGGGCAAAGCGAAGAGGGGCCCTTCCCCGCCCTCGGGCTAGTTTCTGCCGCCGCGGTCCGGATCGCCGCGGGGCGGGGTGGGCTTCCCCGCGGTCGCTGCCCATCGGCGCCCCCGCTGTCGCCAGCCTCCGGCCCGCCTGGCTCCGCGCTGAGTCACGGTGGGTGGCCCCGCGGGGCGGGCGCGCATGCGTGGGGGCGCGGGCCTGAGGCGCCCCCCGAAGCCGGAGGGAGGGGCTGTTACGGCCGAGCCTGTGCGGTGTGGGGTAAAACAGCCCCCCAAAGTCCTGGGGCTCCGCAGGTGTTCGCAGATAAGCACGAGGGGGGCAGGGGGGGGCGGGGCGGCAGGAGAAGGAACCCCAACGCGAAGGACTCGGGGGCCCGAGTAGAGGGGGGCTCCCGGGGCCGAGGCTGGAGGGCGCCCCTCGAGGGCCTTTAAATCCCCAACACCCCCAAAAAAGGAAGTGACCCCTCTGTAAGCGCCTCCCGGGTGCCGGGCACCGTGCCCGTGGCGGAGCCCAGAGCAGGGTCCCGGGGCGGGTTACCCACGCAGGGCGGGGCTTGACTGGGAAGTGGCACCTGGGGGAGAAGGAGGCCGGGACGCACGTGGTTATCCCCCAGCCCCCCGGTGTAAGTTTTAACCCGATGGGGGGGGGGCGCAGCTTTGGAAGCATCGGGGGAAAGCCTTTGCCAGGCGGGGTTATGGGGACACCACGAATCGTTCCTTAATTTACTCTTTGGGGGCAGATTTTCGGTGCCCCTGGTAGAGAGCCAGAAGTGAACCGAAAAGATGTAGAGTCACCTTAAAACGAGCATTTACTTGCCTTTCGTTCTCTCCCAGATCTATTTTTCTTTGCCAGAACCTAAAAAAAAATTGGATAGCCAGGTTTTGGATTTTCAAAACCTAAGCAATCTCAGTTTATTACCCAAAAGAATATTTTTTTGTTTGTTTTTTTTCCGCCAGAACTGTATATAGCCTGTGTTTACTGTATGTAACCATTATGTACTGTATGTGGGTAACTATGTATCCAGTCTTAGCAAACCTTTATTGATCGCCTGTGGGGTGAGGGATGAACTCTGTCCTATGAGGAATGACTGAAAAATAAAAGCTGTGTTCCCTGCCCTAGAGGTTAAGGTCTATGTCAGAAATCCAAGTATTTGTTAGAAGCTCAGAAAGTGAGTACATAAATGTTGAGGTGGAAACAGTACAGGACCATATAGCACTGAGTCAGGAGAGGAGACTGGTTTCAAATTCTGTTTCAAATACTGACTACCCTTGAGTCGTAGCCAGATAGACTTAACTTCTCTGAGCCTCAGTTACCTGAGCTGCAAAATGGGGCTAGACATTTTCTGTTGAACTTATTTCACAAGATTGTTGTGAAGTTCAAGTGAAATAGCATACGCAATGCATGAATCTTAAAGGTATAATATATTTATTATTTCTGGAGAGGCAGTATGGTATTGCCAAAAGAATTCAGAAGTTCAATTCATGAGATACCCAAGTTTATGTTTACTAGCTGGGCAACCACAGGAAGCCACTTGACCTACACAATCTATTTTCCTCATTTGTACATCTGAGGAGTGTACTTTTATAAAGTCTAAAGTATCATTTAAAGGAGTGATAAAGGTTGAAGTAGGGTAGTCCATCAGGTACTTCTTGGACAAAATGAATTCTAACCTTCAAGAGTTACAAAACTTAGAATCACATACTTAGAGAATTTCAAAGTTAAAGGGACTTTCAGTGGCTATCTATTTTGGACATCCCTTCCCTGAAGAAAAATCCCTTTGACAACATTCCTGTCAAATGATCTCCAACCTTTCTTAAGTGACAATATGTTCCAAACCTGTTCCCAGCTTTAGATAACTTAATTCTAATTTGCCTAGAGATAATATTGAGATAACTTGTGCAAAAACAGACATCAAAACATTTTGTGCAAATAATAGTAAAACAGATTGGTTTGTCTGGCAGATATAAAATGATGAAATTGGAGAGGTGAAGTAATATGATTTGATGGATACCCTTCAGTGAGAAAGGGCGGGGGTTATATTTTATGCTAAAAACAATGGGGAACCACAGTAGATTTTCAAGGTATTATAAAAACAGCACATTGCTTTGTACATGCTTAGCTTTTAATATACTTCATTAATTTTCTTGAAAATTATTCAAGCAGTTATTGAGAGCACGAGGGGAGAAATTTGAGGGGGGAAAACGATGGCCAAAGGTGAGGAATTAGTAATGAATCAGTTAGGGTAATAACTATGAAAGCAGATTTTTAAAAAGGTTTTACAGAAGCAGAAATGGTTGAGTTTAGTTTTTCAGGAGCAAGCTCCATAATTTTGCTGCCTTACATTTTTTTCAGTGTTATTTTGTATATTAATAACCAAAGTCATCCCGTAATTGCACAAAACTGCAGCCAAACCAAAGTCATCCCGTAATTGCACAAAACTGCAGCCTCACCAACTTTAGGTGAGTTCTTGATCTTTGGTGACATCAAGTTTTCTGATTATCAGTCACCATCACCGTATTGTTCTTATGTAATTACCCACCTATAATGTTGTTTTCCACCTGTGAGACCAGTTAAAAGTAACTGTCTAAAAATAGTTCCTGATTTATAAATAGGTCATTACTTCAAATATTTGTCCATTTAGAAGTAGGATATTTCTATAATATATACACCATAAATACTACTGATAGTAATACTCACATTTATGTAACCCTTTAGGTTTAAATCAAAAAAGGCCCTGTTTAACCCAAGTAGACCTGAAATTGAGAGAGTATGAAATAGTGAATGAAGTATTTATTGGGCTCAGATCTCCTCTGATAATAGGTGTGGGACTGGAAAACTCTCTGTCTTAGGTAACCGCCAAGGCTCATCCAATGCAATAGGTTGCATTGCTTTGGTGGAGTGAGTTCCCATAGGAGTGTTACTTATGCTGACAACATCAGAGATTCTTCTGTAGTCATGTTTACCCTCCAAACTTCCATTTGATGCTGCCATATCTTCAAGCTATCCCTTTCACTGCTGAACACAGAGGAAAAAAGCTTTCTATACTAGGTGTTTTCTCACTTCCCAGTCCTCAGTTTACAACATAATTTCCTTTTACTCATCAGGGGACAAAAATTTCTCTGCCGGGTTATCAACTATTCATTTACTACATCTGTTAGCCTCTTTTTCAACATTCTCTTTGACTTAACTATAGCCTTTGTCACTGCCTACCATCCTTTCCTCCTATGTAATCTCCTTCCTGAGTTTTTTGCCTGACCTCTCTCATGCCTTGCCTGTCTGGCTGCTCCTCAGGATCATCATGTATCTACGTACCCCAGCCGTGGATGACTCCCTTTTCTCGGCACTTTCTTGGTGATCTCATCAGCTTCCATGGGTTCAGTTGTGTCAGGGTTCAGGTCCTACTGCTTGACATACAGTGTTGCTCACTTAATCTGCACACATTCACATACACATATATGTTTCTGAATGAGCAATATTGATTCATTTACCTGTCTCAAAGTAAGGAAGGATAGAGCTCATAGTTGGAAAATTCTGCAAGGCAAAACATAACCTTATACTTATAATAAAGTTGAAAACTAAGTCACATTATATGTAACCAGCCCTTCAATATCATGGACAAGTCACTTAACCTCTTTGGGTCTCATTTACTCATCTGAAAAATAAGTTGAACTAAATTAATCCTAAGGGTCCCTTAGGTTCTAAAGCTGTGAGCCTCTTAAACATTCTGTCCGGCCACTTACATTATATATTTTGCATTTTAAGTTTAATAAGTACCTTATGTTTTTGTGTAGATGCACATCCACACATCCGTGCATTCATTCATTGATTTTAGTCAGGATTTGTGATTTCCTTGATGAAAGAGAACACCCACTGAGGAAGTTTCCTTCAACTAGTACACTTTAGTCACTTCCACAATTTAGAGTCTTTGAGTTACCTGGGAATACTGAGAGACAAGATGATGTACTAGGGTCGCGTCCTGGATATGTTAGAGATGGAACTTGAATTCAGTTTTTCCAGACTCCAGGACTTGTTTTCAGTCTGCTATGCTATACTGCCTCTGAATTCAGTGCTTTGCTAGTCACTGTTATATGTTATTATATGCTTTCAAACAACCAGTTGCTGATAATATTCTGTATTTGAAACAAGGAGAGGTTCAAAGAGCAATTTAAAACTTCATTAAGAAGCCATAAAGACTAAAAAGACCATTACCAACAGCCACTCAGTACTGAATATTGTGTGGTTATAATTCCAAAGAAGGGAAGTGACTCTATATCTTTCTCTCTTCCTTGCAGAGGTCAGGGATTATGGATGTGGAACAATTCATGTATTGTCAGAAATCAATGGTGATGATTAATTATTTATTTAATTATGATTCATTTTGCGGAGTTTGTATCCCTTCCTATTTTAATTGTTTGTCATAAGACCGTTATGAGTGGAGGAGAAGACAAATATATTGGGAAATGAAAATGATGTAAAAATAAAATATATCAATAAATTAAAATTTTAAAATATCCAAAGGATGAAGAACCAAATTCTTTTTACATAAATTAGAGATTGGAAGCAATTACTAATTAAATTGGAAAAATTTGTATTTTAAAAATGTAATGGTTTATGAGCACCAGAAGTTGGAATCTCTGTACTTTGAAGTATTTACAAAACTGTACAGCATGATGTAACGGAACTTTTCATTGACCAAAGAGTGAGTCTTTAGAAGTTTATTTTACCCCCAAACTTACAATCTATCCGAATAGAACGCCTTTGACAATAGCTGTCCCACACTTGTTTTTTGTTTTGTTTCTTTTTAAATAGATATTTTGCCATCTCATTTTCAGTTGTTTTGTGATTATTTCTGTTTTGTTGGAGTTGTTGTATGTATTGCTTTTCTAGCTCTGTCTATATCATTTTGCATCATTTGGGGTGATCTGTTTCTCTGAATTCATCCTATAAGTTGTTCTTTACAGCACAATAATATCCCTTTGCTTGCATGTGCCACAGTGTATTTAATCATTCCACAATCAGTGGGGCACTTTGCTACCGAAGTGTATGTGGAGCCTTGCTTTTGGTCCGTAGAGAATATGCCTAGCGGTGGTACTTTAGCATGAGCAGAAAGGGACATTTTACCCACTTTATTTGCATAATTCCAAATTCCTTTTCAGCATGGTCGTACTAATTCACACCTTCACTAACAATGCATTAGGGCACCTGTCTTTCCCTACCGGCTTCAGCACTGACTAATCCCATCTTCTATCATTTTTGCCCATTTTCTCGTTGTGTGATGATTCCTGTTATTTCGGTTTGCCTTTTTGTTCTTAGTGATTCAGAACATTGTTTGATTTGATTGTTAATATGTTTGCAGTTCTTTTTGAGAATTGTTTATTGATACCCTTTGACCATTTATTTCTCTGTTGAGGAATGACTTTGGGTCTTAAATATTACTGATATTTGGATACTAAACCCTGATAAGAGATATTTGACAGTGTTTTTTGTTTTTTTTTGGGGGGGGTGGCGTGGCAGGAGGTTTCCTTCTCAATTGCTTCCCTTTTCTATGCATTCGTCTGGTGTGTACAAAAGCTTTTCAATTTCATGTAATCAAAATTGTTCATTTTATCTCTTGTAATTGTCTCTATCTCTTGTTTGGTTAAGAACTTACCCCTATTCATAGCTTTACAAAGTATATTTATTGTGGAATAAAGTATGATGTTGGTCTAAGTCTGATTTTTGCCAGACTACTTTTCAGTTTTCTTTGTAATTCTTAGCAATTAAGTAATTCTTTCTTAAATAATTTGTGCTTTTGTATTTATCGAACACTGGGTTATTAAGTTTCGTTATTTCTGATTTTCTTTTGTCCAGTCTATTCCATTAATCCACTTTTTTATTTTAAAACAGTACTAAGTGATTTTGATGATTGTTGCTTTATAATACAGTTTGAGGTATGAAAATGTTATTTCCCATTTAGACTTGTCTTTTAAAAAAACAATGATTTCCCTTGATACCCTAGCTCTTCCCTCTCCCCATAAAAATTAAGACTGGTTTTTCCATAAAAAGATATTTAGACTTCCTTCTTGCCTGGCTCAAAGAACTAAAGGTTCTTTATCATGGCCAAGGCAGCCAAGAGGAGCTTCTTGGGCACTCTGATTAGGTTTGTGAGAAATGGTGAGCAGCTTGGGCAAAGGAACTTCCCTCAGCTGAATCAACTCAGAAGTCTTCAGTGTTTCTTGTTGATATCCTTCTCCTGTTATGGCTAAATAAATCTCTTTTTGTTAACTGACCTACTAGTCTCGTTTTGTTCAAGTTTCAAACTTAAACTGTTTAATGAATGGCCTGAGTTCAGGACTAACCCAAAATATCATGTTTATTTCGAAATATTTCTTAACCCTGGTCTGAATATACTTAAGAATTGCTGGGGAAGACTTTAATAATCATTTGGGCCAACTCTCCTGTTTTTTGGTTGAAGAAACTGAGGCCTAGAGAGGTGAAGTAGGCTTTCCTCAAACCTCACATAATTGGCAGAGTTGAAAGTAGAACCCAGGTTCACTGATTTCATATTCTTGCCCCTACAACACAGCTTGAAAATTAACAATTAAAAACAATAACTTCTTCTGTCCCAAATATTGTCAATTGTAACTCTCCTACAACTTACTTGATCTTAGAGAGCTGAGATGGCCAAGAAATGACTCACTCTGTAGCCAACGGCACTGAACTAGATTGGACCCATAGCTCAGAACCTTTCTGCCTTGCTAGGACCCAACTAATAGCCAGCAGCTTTAAGAAGAGAGGGTTCATGTCAGGCCACAAGGAGGTTTCAAGTTCACATTTTTATAGTGTACTTTTTTAAAGTTTGCAAGGTATTTATTTTCAACCTACAAATGAAGGGACTGAGGATCCATGAGTCTCAGTCCAATACAGTTTGTGTGAAAGCCGAGGCCTCTTCTAACGTCGTAGCTTGTCTCTTGCTTTGATGCGCTGCCTGTCTAAAATGTACATTTTTTAAAGGGTCTTAATTCGATGGGTTGTGAATTGTTTTCCTGTGAAGTTGCTTTCATAGCAATGTTATGAAACCTCCTTATGTTATGATGTTATGAACCTCCTTACTGTACAGAGGAGAATATTATGTCTTAGTGAGGTAACAGCCAAGGTCGCATGACGTGTAAGAAGCAAAAGTGAGACTTACTGTGCCTTGATGTCACCTTCCAGGGACTCATTTGTAACCGAAGCTAGGCGTCTCTAAGGAATAAAATACTTGGGCCGAAAGGGAAGGGGGAGCAAAGTAGAATCGTTGTATTGTACCTGTTACGTGCCAGGCACTGCGCCAATTGCTTTTTATTTTTAAACAAATATTATCTCATTTGGTCCTCACAACAACCCTGCAAGGTGGGTACTATTATTATCTTCAGAGTTTGTGGAAACTGAGGCAAACAGAAATCAAGTGCCCAAGGTCACACAGCTAGAAGAAGTATCTGAAACTGGAATCTTCCCAACTAGTGTTGGGGGCTTTAGTTAAGGGGTCCCCTGAATTTGTGTTTTTGAGTCACCATGTTTTCCAGAAACATTAGACCCAGAGCATGCAGGAGGCCCTCAGTGTGTCAAAGATGAAGCCACCGCCCCCAGCTGACACCTTAAGCTGAATTCTCTGTCTCCTTGGCAGGCAAGACTGACATCAGCCAATCTGTGCCAGGCTTGAAAAAATACTCGTGCAGCTGGTATCTTTTGCAGATAAGCAGACCCTCCTATCTTCATAGTCTAGTGGTTCCCAAGGGAAAAGAATGCCATCACCTTGCTGCTCCCTTCCGGGAGGGGTTACTATACTTTCCCGCTCTGTGCCATGTCCTTTCCTGTTTTCTCCTCCTTTTGTTGTACTGTGATAAATATGTGAACTTCTATAAGAGCTGCGAACTCTTTGGGTTCCACATGCATGTTCATGTCTCTTGTAATAAGCCTGGTTTTCACATAATCTTTTGATGTGATTGCCTGTTGACACTAAGTCCAGCATTCTTTCTACTGTGTGCTAACAGCTGCCTCTTAGAAGAAGGAGAAGAAATGTTCTTATGATTCATAATCATATGAACAGTTTAAATGCAAAAATTATACACCACAAAGGGGCTATAAATGTTAGACTGCCAAATTTCAGTCTTGTTAAGGACAAGGATCATATATAGCTAACATAATTCCACGTACTGATAAGTACTAAATGAATACTTATGTGATTAAACTGAATTCCCTCTCTTAAAACATTCGAATGCTAATTATTTTTATATTGCTAATTGATTCATAGGTAACAATAATCAATGCATGATTTAATATGTTTATTTTGTTTATTTTATTTCAAAGGAGAGAATGGCTACTTTTAAAAGAAATCTCAGACAAGAACTGGTTTCTCAGTTTCACTCTTTAGCTGCTGAAGGAAATATCAGCAAGTTGCCAGTATTCCTCAATCAATATCCATTTCTTATAAATGAAACTTCTGAAAATGGTTGGACGGCCCTAATGTACGCTGCAAGAAACGGACACCCACACGTTGTTCAGTTTCTGCTGGAAAAGGGGTGAGCATGGTAGCAAATAGTTTTGCATTAAAAGAGATTGCAGCCATATTTGTTTTTATTAGAAATAGTTTAAAATACCCTGTTAGTTCATTCATATAAAAACATAGTTTTCCCATAATACTTTTATCACTTGTTGCTATGTTACCGAAAAATAATAGTAAGAAGTGTTTCAGTATAATCATTCAAAGAGAAAAAAGTATTCAGAACATAGTGATAAGAGTAGTATTAGTATTAGTTTACATGTACAAAGCCCCTGCCATATGTAAAGTACTTAGCACTTTAACAATTATATTCTCATTTGAGTCTCAGCCACTCTCGGAGGGAGGTGCCATTATTATCCCCATTTCACAGATGAAGAAACGGAAGCAGACAGGCTTAGTGACTTGCCCAGCTAGCAAGAGTCTGAGGCTGACTGGACCACAACACTTTTTGCACTGTGCCAAGCTACATTCCAACATAATATAGGAATACTTTTCACAACCTTTCAGTTTTCAATATATAGTACACCTAAAGTGGGACACATTTAAAAACATGTTCTGGAATATATGCCAGGATGTTTCAAATTCTCCAAGGCATTTTCTTTGGAACGATCCTTAATCCGTTAGTCAACAGTCTTATTAAGTACCTGATACATGCCAGATATTTTGCTGGTGACTGGAGATAACAGAGATGAAAATGAAAGTCCCTGCCCTTAAGGAGCTTTAGTGTTAGAAGATGACATGTTGTGTGTTTAAGTGTATATAAAGTAAGTGCAAAGTCACTTCAGAAGTAAAAAACTTAACAACCAGGGACATCAGGGACTTCCTCATGTGGGAAATGGCGCTGGACCTTAGCTTTGGAAGGAACGGAGAGTCTGAGAGCGTCGATAAGGAGGAATTCATCCCAGGCGTGCAGGACAGCCTGTGCAAAGGCACAGAGGTGGGAACCTGGGTGTAGAGTTGATATAGGACCTGGACATAATGGAGCAGACACAAATTAAACACGTTCACATACATCTTTGTGGAATTCAGAAGCAAATTATAAAAGAATACTTATATTTTACATACTTAATACTTATTCTTTGGAAAATTATAAATGTATAATATTTTAAAGTTTTATTCATATGTTAATGCTTTTTAAAAATTTCCCCAGGATAGCAACTAGTCTGTAATCATTAAATAAATATAGAAGGATGTTAATATGGACACTGAAAACTTTTTGTTGTATGAGTGAACACAAATACTGTACTTACTGTTTTCCCTCCCAATTCTTTCTCCTTTCCATAGGTGTGACAGGTCCATTGTCAATAGATCAAACCAGACTGCACTGGATATTGCTAAGTTCTGGGGCTATAAGCATGTAGCTACCTTACTGTCTAATGCCATGGGTATACAGAAACAATTTTTCCTACTCAATAAAATGGAAGAATATGAAAATTATTTTAGCAAGACGCTCTTAGACAGGAAGAGCGAAAAAAGAACAAATTTGACATGGCTATCAATTAAACAGAACCATCCAGACACAGTCTATATCCTTTTCTCAGATTTAAGTCCACTGGTTACGTTGACTGGCCAACAGCCGGAAGTGAGGCTCTGTCGCTTGAATTACACGCAGATAAAAGATTACTTAACCAATCTTGATAATGTTATCCTAGTTTTTCTTGGGGTAGAACTTGGAATGAAAAAAGAATTAACTAACAATAGCATTGGGGAAGACTCAAACAAGGAGGGAGACGATGGGTTGGTTGCTTGGTTTGCCCTTGGTATAGATGCCATCTCTGCTGAAGAGTTTAAACAAAGACATGAAGACTGCTACTTCCTTCATCCTCCAATGCCTGCTCTCCTACAGTTAAAAGAAAATGAAGCTGGTAAGATGTAAATTTTACCTCATCATTTGGGGTGATTGATTTGGTTATTAGAAGAAAACAGGGTTAGGTTACTCTGTAGCTCCTAAGAGGAGATCTCATGTAAGCAGTATGTACCATTTGTACCTGGCAGTGACATAAAAAAAAATTTTTATTAAAGGTTTGCTAGATATATGAAAAAACCTCTAGTTATTCCTCTCTTGGACAGTCAAAGAAGATTTATGTGGGTTAACTTCAGGTAGTGTCTGTGTCCATGTTGCTCACCAGGATCATTTGTTTACAAAAATTATACAAAAGTTGAGTATTTGTGATTTGAAAACTGCTTATATAGTAGATCTAGAAGAAGGTTCAGTTTACTAGGTCAAAATGAAGATAAGGTCTAATTTTCTTTCATTATCTATATTTGAGAAAGAAGTTATATTACATTAGAAATGCAGACCAAAAAAGACCATGTTGTCTTTATATTAGCCATAGGTTTGTTTTTGTCCTTTAGAAATGCTTTATAATTTCCCTAATTTTGAGGACTTATATGTTTTTAAGGGGTAATAGCTCAAGCAAGATCTGTTCTTGCCTGGCATAGCCGATACAAGTTTTGTCCAACGTGTGGAAGTGCAACTAAAATTGAAGAAGGTGGCTATAAAAGAGTATGTTTAAAAGAAGACTGCCCCAGTCTTCAAGGAGTTCACAATACATCCTACCCAAGAGTTGGTACGCCTTTCTTCTTACATTACAATTTGGAATACTTCCTTTGCAGGAGTATGGGAGATTATGGATGTGGAATATTTCATATTGCTGTTACACATAATCTATATGTTGATTGGTGTTGCTATAATGCTTTTTTTCCCTTTTTAATTTCTGTTACAGAGGTTGGGTGGGGTAGGAGGAGAGATGTATTGGAAAATATAGATGACATAAAACAAAATTTATCACTAAAAGTAAGATTAAAACACTTTGGCTAACTAGTATCATTATAAGAATAAATCCTCAAGTTAGGCAAAGTTACCCCTTTAGAATTATTGTATCACAGAATGTTAAAGCTGGAACAAACCTCAGATCAGCTCCTAATCCCCCTGTTTTATAGGCTCAAAACAACGAAAGCACAATGTTAAGTGACGATTAAGTTCACGCAGTTAGTGCCAGGAAGCCAAGACAAGTATACTTCTGACTCCCACTCCTATATCTTTATGTGGTATTTTCCATCACATATGTAGGATGTAAGAAGTTTTACCAGTGAAATGTAGGATCTCTTACTGAGCTTGGTAATCTCTGATAGCACCCTTTGTGAAGAAGGGAAAGATGGGAAATTTAAGTGCCAAATCTTTATTTTAACCATGAGTTGAAGACCCTTCAAAAAGTTACGTACTTGTCTGCCAAATTAAGTAGAGGATGCTGAACACAGTTCGTAAGAACCACCGGTTATTCTTGTACCAAAATAGGATGATGTCATCTGGGTCTGTGGAGATACGTGTTGTTTGTACACTAAATGACCCCAGACCGCTGTACTTTTTGAGTTCTCATAGCTAAAGCAGTGTAACATAGTAGATAGAAAGCTGTAGCCTTGGAATCTGGAAGACCTGCTGTCAAGCACTCTTTCAGACATGTGCTGTCTCAGTGATCCTAGGCAAGTCACTTATCTTGTTAGTACCCTAGATAGCTCTTTAAGGCTCTAAGTTTCCAGTAAGTACCAGCCTGCAGCACTAAAGCCTCTTCATATGGTAGTGCTTGGGAAATCACAAGTCTGGTCTCTGTCTCTGTCCATCACCTGTAGCATTTCTGCTGCTTTTGTTGCTAACTGTCCGTTATTACTTCTTGCTAACAGCTCATTTTCCACCTCCCTAGTTTGCTGCTTCAAATCTGATTTTAACTTGGAAAGCAGCTCGGAGCTTATTAGAATTGAAAATAAAATGAAAAAGAAAAATGTTTAAATATTTTTCAGACAAGTATTCTGCATGAAAAACTGAGTGAAATGTGCATGAGTAAAGAATGAGCTTTAGAAAGGGGATTTCTTTAAAACTTAGTTTTGGCTCCTGAAAAAGCATGTTTTTCTTATTTACTCATTGTTAGCTGTGGAGTTTGCTGAAGTTGAGTCCCAGTATACATAAGGTTTTCTTTTTTAATACTTTCTAAATGTCTGAAGTAAATTTAATGTTACGTCATATTAGATTTTAAAGAATACTTTTTTACTTTACTGTCACCTAAACCCTTATCAACCCCTAGAGAGCTCTCCGCCAAACCCTTAATTTATATATGCTAGAAGAATTTGTTTCTGGTAACTTCTAATTTCTAGTGACTATAGAGGCAAAGTAACATAATAGGTAGGGTGCTGGACTTGGAGTTGTGAAGACTTGAATTCAAATCCCACTTTGATACTTACCACTTAAGTAACCGTGGACTTGCCTCTTAAACTCAGAGCTTCCATTTCCTCATTTGTAATACCTCAGGAAGGAGGTGAGACTCCAGTGAGATGATACGTGTGAAAAGTGAAACTTTTTACAGACTTTAAAGCGCTAATACATGTCAGTTACTGTTCTTGTAATTATCCTGCTGTGCAGAGGCATTTTTTAAAGTAATTGTGAAAATATCTTTCTAAGCTTTCATGTATTGATTCTAGATCCAGTGGTAATCATGCAAGTTCTTCATCCTGATGGAAACAAGTGCCTTTTAGGCAGGCAGAAAAGATTCCCTCCTGGCATGTTTACATGCCTTGCTGGATTCGTTGAACCTGGTAAGACTTTTAGAAAAAAAGATTTTTTTACAAGTGTATATACTATTAAGTGAGTTTTTGAAGCTCTAGTTGTCGCGAGCTAGGATACTTGAAATATTTTTATGCTAACATATTTTAAAACTTATACCTTCCATAGTTTGGTAAAATTTTTTCATTTATCCTCTTAGTAATTCCTGTTTGCAAATTCATGTCTATATGTAGATGCATTTAATAGTTATGTATCAAAAGAAAATATCATAATAACTAGGTTTCAAAAGTACCTTCATAATCATAATCATCTTCCTCAGACATTAATTTAATTCTATTTAGAGGTACTTTCAGATATACTCCAGCCTAGTAGAAAGGGTTTTGATCTGAAAAGAATATATTTGGTTACCTACAAGCACATACAATTAAAGGATATAGATAATTTTCTGAATTCATTCCTAATATCATTGTTTTGTAAGATCACATTTATTTATGTCAAATGTTACAATAGGCCAGGTAACTCTTAAGGGTCTCTCCTCCCCAAGTACTTTTGGTTCAGTGTATAGAATTTCCTCTTGCAGCTTATTCTAATGAAATACATACATTTAAATCAAGTAACACTTGTAGTTAATATATGGTAAATATATTTATATATATAGTAGTACTGTGTATATGTAGTAGATATATACTGTTTATATCTATTATGTATTATATATAGTAGACATATACTGTTAATATATAGTAGATATATTTCTGACAAGTTTGGGTAAATTGACTTATTTTTATAGGAGACCATGCTACTTAAAAAATTTTATTGTTGCTTTTTTTTGGTCAAAATAAAATATTATTTCCTCATTTATCTTTCCTATAAACATTTTTTTCGTGTTGAATTTGCCTAAAATGAATTGCTTTATATTCTATAATGTACCTTCTGGCAAGTGTGCCTCCAAATCTTATCTCAGTATTCTTTTGGGTACTCCCTCCAATAGTGTGAATTACTACCGGAGGTATGCTTGAGTAGGCATTCTTCCCTTTCCACCAGGGTCTGCCAATCTGCCACCTATACTGCAAAGCTGTCTGACTACCACACATACGCAGTCTGAGTAATTCTGCATATTTTAATACATTGTTGAAATGAATTTCCTTAATTTAGTGAGGAACTCTAAGCGGTAGTGGTCAGTTTCCCCTAAGACACTAATCAAGCTCTGTTCCACTCTCCCCCTGCCCCCAGTGCCAGCTCCTTCCTGTTGGTAAGAATCAGATCGAGGAAGGAATTTCTCCTAATGGTTGCTTCTACTATTAGCTATTCTGCCTTGGACTCTTCAACTCCAACAGCTGTGTGAATAATTGGAGCTTCCTATAGCTACGTAGAGCATGAGCCTGTGACAGGCAATTGATCCGTTTCCCACGTTCCTGCTCTTACCTTCTTTTTGTCTGGGTGGCCTGTTTGACGTTACTTCTGTTTTCTGTCTACATCGATCTTCACATTTTCTACCATGAGTCTTCCTGCAGGTTCCAGAGCTTCCTGACATGAATGTATCTTCCTCCCAATCCCACCTCCCTCTTTAACCTAGGCTGTTTCTTTTAAATATTCCACCAAGTCATAATGATGTCTGTGCAGTTAGATTTCCCTAGGACTTCTAGTCCTTATTGCTTGATGCCAAAACTTTAGACATTTGTGTATATACATTTGAGACCATTTTACACCCCCAGATTTCTCAGATTTTTGTTTCCTGTAAATGTCTAGCCTCTTATATATATATACTTTTCCTACTTTCAGTAGCATAGTGGAAATACTTAGTCAGTTTTCCCCCACCAACTTCCTTTTTTAGCTTTAAAGCTTTTAAAATTAGATTTCCAAGACTTTAAGGAAATCCAACTACTGACATGGTTTAGGAGTGCTGACGCTGTTTAGAGGTGCTGAAACCCCAGAATGTTAGGGTACCAGGCAGAGTTGCCTAGAATGAATTCATGTACTCAAAATATCTTCCAGTGAAGTAGCAAAGTTTATTGTGACACCAATAGAAACAGGCAAGAATTGTTAGGGAACCTGCAAACTAGTAAGGATGGTGTTGGGGCTTATATGGAAAAAGGACAGTGAGAAGATGCCAGGTACACTAATTAGGTGATGTGGGGGGATAAAGGAATGGTCAGCATGTGCAAGTAGTCCCGGTGCTTTGAAAGAAGGCGCCTGTGATCTATGAACTGGAAAATACAGGCAGTCTCCAGAGATAACTTTGTTGATATCATATATTGAGAGAGAAAAAGACAGTTTTTTTGCTTAGTTGCAAGAGGCGTAGTCCTTGGGCAGGCACCCCTGTGTCTTGTACTGATAAGGGAATTACAGAGTCAGCCTGCAAGGAGGGAATGGCAGGGTGGGGCCCAGGGTGATGGGTTGCTTAGGTCTTAGGGCTTTTTGGGGTCCAGGTCCCACCACCCCATCAGTAACATTCCCAGATAACATTTTCTTCACTAGCTCTTCACTTCCCAGTTGTTCATAGTCTTTTTTCTAAATGCTTATCGTCAGTAATTTCATAAGAAATAGCCATGTATTTCATGAAATGATGTTTCTTACTGTCTTAGGATGCATGGTAAAACATTCTACCAACTCCTTTGTTTGCTTCTCTAAGAAGAAACTCTGAGTAATTCCCTTTTAACTTATACTTTAATTTGTAGCCAAAAAACAGACATGATATATATATAAAATTATATGTCCTCAGTCTAAAAGTTGTGATTTTATCAGTTTCCCCTATTTTGTCCAACTCTGTCACTGTCATTGAAGAAGCAGTGGGGCTGCTTGGAACTAAGGAATATGGTGTAGTTTTCTTTTCATGTGTTAGTGTAACCAAATAGTGTAACCCTGCCTACTTACAAGGATCCTCTCTATATTACCTAGTCTGCTTCTCATAAAGTCAATATGGTTTGTTGTGGATCAAATACTAAATGCTCTGTTTGGCATTTAAAGTCCTTTATTCCTACCTTTTGAAGCTTTTCCCCACACATACTTATGGATCCAGTGATTGTGGCCTCCAGGCAGTTTCATGAGGAAGATGCCTATCTCTGGCCTCAGGGCCTTTTCTCTAGCTGGCCCCATCTCTGCCCCCCTGGGGTTCCCTGACTTTGGTGAAGTCCCCACTGAAATCCCTCCTTGATGCTAGTGCCTTCCTTGCCTATAGCTTGCTTTGTGTATATTTGTTTGCCTGTTGTTTCACCCCATTTGATTGTAGACTTTCCTTTGCCTCTTTTTGTATTCCCAAAACTTAGCACAGTGCCTTAATAAATGTTCATTAATTGACGGATTGAAACTGCTCAAAACCTTTCTAGCCTAGACCAGCTGCCTGATTTGGGGGCTCTGCTGGCGTTCCCTTCCAAAACCAGCTGCCTAATTTGGGGGCTCTGCTGGCATTCCCTTCCAAGAACCAAAACACGAGCAAAGTACCTTGTGGAGAAAGATTTTTTGGTTTGTTTTTGTTTTTTATTAGCATTACAACAACTCTGTGAATAGGTGTTACCTCCAGTTCCCAATTCTAAGTTCATTATTTTATCCACTATGCCACTCCTGATTGGTAGTGAATTTCATATTAATGTCTTTGCTGTTTTTTAATATATATAGTTATATTTTATATGTGTTTAATAATAATGAATTTTCTGTCATTTTTATTTCCTATTACATGTCTCAGTGGACAGTTATCTATCTAGCTTGTTTTCTCTGAAGGGAAAATTTGCCAAAATTTAAGAGGTAAAAAGTGTTGTGTTTATGGTATAAGGTTTTTCAGATATGCAATATTAGGAGGATATACGATAGCTAAAATGATGGCAGAAATAATGATTTTCACCAGCAGTAGCTTTAGCACAATTTAGTACATTGTAAAAAAATTGTAATTAAAGAATATGGTATTTACATTGAGATAGCATACACACATTCACAGACATATGTATGAATATATATGTATGCGTACATATACAGAGACATATACATATGTACATACATATACACATAGGGGCAGCTAGGTGGTGCAGTGGTTAGAGCACCAGTCCAGGGGTCAGGAGGACCTGAGTTCAAATCGCCCCTTAGACACTTGACACTCACTAGCTGTTTGACCTTGGGCAAGTCACTTAACCCCAAATGCCTCATCCTGGGTCAAGTGCAAGTCATGTCATCATCTCTCTGATGGCGTGGTCTTCCTTGGCAACAAAGGACGAACACATGTATACACATACGTCTGTGGTGATCGTCTGTGAGACACCACTGTCCTTATCATTGAGAAAGGAGCTTCCTGTGTTACCGTTTTAATGTCTTTTGGATGAGTTCATAGTTGTTGTTTTCTTGAGTGCCAGTCTAGTTTGAGACTCCTCTTTCCTGACATTGTAGCAGGCTGCTGTAGATATTCCTGTCTTCTGAGTAGTTGAGAGTACAAAGTACAATTCTTGCTTAAGCGCTTTCCTCAGCTGCTTGTTCTTTGCACCATTTGATTAGGGGAGACCATAGAAGATGCCGTTCGAAGAGAAGTGGAAGAGGAGAGTGGAGTCAAAGTTGGCAGCGTTCAGTACGTCTCTTGTCAGCCGTGGCCAATGCCCTCCTCCTTGATGATTGGCTGCTTGGCTGTTGCGATGTCTACAGAAATTACAGTTGACAAGAATGAAATCGATGATGCTCGCTGGTTCACTAAAGAGCAGGTAAAGTTCAGTTTCATTTCCCTCTCCTCTTGATTGTTCTCTGACTGTATCAGTTTTGGGCTGGAGTACGTAGGCTTTTTATTCAGCAGGCTGATTCAGTGTTTGTATTAATTCACATGGTTCACTGTAATTGTAAATTACACACGGTAGTAGAGGTTTGTCCGGTATCAATTCATTGTTTGAAGTTCCCAGTAAATTCAGCATCCTTTTGAGGACAACGATTGTCTCATTTAAAATAAGTGCCCTTTTCCTGGTCCTTCCTCAAGTATATGTTTAATAAACTTAAAAATGCAGGAAAAATATTTTTCAGATGAGAATTAAAGGAGAAATGCCATTTTCCTACATGAACTTTGTGTTTATCTCATGGCTTAACAGTTCAGGTTGTCTGTAGAACAATTCAAGTTTCCTTTGCCTATTAACAAAACAAGCATTTCAGAATTTCTTATATATTTAAAACCTAGTTTAAAAAGGAAAAACACATTAAGAATACTCATGAAAACTTCTAGAAGTTCTGTTCCTAAATAGTAACAAAATAACGGGAAATGAATTACTGTTTTACCTTTATACCATAAACACTTATGCAGAAACTTTCCAAAAACACAAAACTTTTGAAAACTGAATGATTTTCTCTGGCTGTCTGAAACTCATTTTAGGTTTGCCTCAATTAATGAATGTGACAACAGCTTTTGTGTTTAAAATACCTCACCCTGCAAGGAAATGAGCGAATTTCCCAAAAGTTTATAGAAGGGGCTCTGCTTCATTAATTGCTGTTCATGTTTGAAATAAAATGTAGCCTCACAGAACTTCTGAGTGAAAAAGGATCTTGAGAAATTCTTTAACCTTGCCTTCTGTCCGGTCATGAATTCTTTTCGTGTTATCCTCAAGTATTTGCCCCTCAACTTAGAGAATTACAAATGTCAGGTACCATTTATAAGCCACTGCAAAATTCCTTTCCCCCTCCTTCATTCAGTTCTTTATCACCATTTCTGCTTACTCTTGTGATTAAGCCTCTAATTATAGTGACAGTTTTTCTGTTTTCTGAGTCTGATTGTATCTACTTATCGATACCCCTTCAAAATCTGGTACCAAAAGTTGAATTCAATACTGCAGATGTGGCCTGATGATTGCTTCCTTTGTTCTGGATCTTAGAATTCTGTTACTGAATGCAACACAAGATTGAGGAAGAACTTTGGCCAGCACACTTCTGATTCATTTTGAGTGGACAACTCATTAAAAACCCCAGGTCTCTTTTACCGGAACAGTTGTATGCCTTTAGTTTTTCAGTTCTGTACTTTTACAGTTAATTTTTTTAACATGTAGGCACTTCTTTCACATTTGTTCTTAGTAAATTTAATTTTAACAAATTGTCTTTTATTCTAATTTCTGTTATATCCAGTCTGATCCTTTCATTTTATATATTGTCCTTCCCTGCTTTATTCCTCCACAAATTTTAAAGGCATGTACCCACTTTGTATTTGTGGTCAGAAGACCTGGATTTAAATTCCATTTCTGTCCTTTACCCCTTCTCCTATCTGAACTTCAGTTTCCTTACCTGCAAAATAAAGATATTATGCTAAATGACTTCCCAGATCCTTTTCAATTCTAAATCTATATATCCTGTGGCCTCTATTAAGGAGAGTTCATTATTTCATAAAGTAATCCATTCTATTCTCAGAAAACCCTGAGTCATATGGGCTAAGAATGGGCAGGACCTCAAAGGCCATCTAGTCCATGACCATGTATACCTTTGACCAAAAAAAAAGAAAGTTAGGAAACTCTTTCTTATATTGAGTCAAGATTACTACCCTCAAACTTTTGTACATTCGTCCCAGTTCTTATCTCCAGAGCCATTTCAGGTAAATCTGTTCTCTCTTGTATGTAAAATCCATCAGAGTGCCTATCTCTGTCCCATTCCCATGGCTGAACATCTCCAGTTTTTCTTTTCTAACTGACCCTAAAGTTTTGAATCCTCCCTTAGAAAATATTGTCCATCTAATGTGAAAATGTTTAACATGTAGAGCCAGTATTAAATTGCATGCCATCTTGGAGAGGGAGTAGGAAAGGAAGAGGAAGAAAATCTAAAACCAAAATCCTATGGAAGTGAATATTCCAAACTAAAATTAAATTAATCATATTTTTAAAAAAATAAAATATTGTCCAGATATCTTTCTTAACATATTTACTTTTCCAGGGATTCATTTTTTAATGGATGCCTGCTTCTAGGCTTGGGAAAAATTGAGTCATGGAGCAATTAAATATTGTGATTACTACTTACTGTAATATGGTCCTCATATTTCATCCAGAGATGAAATTATTTATGAAAAGGTCTTTGCTATCCAGTAAAATACAAAAAGTATTATTTAAGTCTCATCTTGCTGAAATTCAAACACAATGAATTTTTGTATATTTGTTTTAGGTTATGGATGTTCTCACCAAAGGAAACCAACAGTCCTTCTTTGTGCCACCAAGCAGAGCTATTGCACACCAGCTAATCAAGCACTGGATTGGAATGAATTCCAACCTTTAAATTCAAGAACCTGGCTTTGCAAACATTATTTTGTTTGTGGTTACTGGTTAGTCTTAAGTAAATTAGAAATACTTGGTGATCTTCTAAAGAATCAAAACACATGATTTATTGTAGCTTTGGGAAATTCTCTTACGTTATCCATCTTAGGAACAGAAAACAATCTCCGTATAAGTCACTTCAGTTGCCTCCTAGTGAAAGATGTTTTCCTTGTAGTAAAGAAGTCTGACTTTTAGGTCATGAGAATAAAGATAAAGGATTAAAAAACTAAATTCGAATGTTTCTTTTTAGTCTTAGATATATCATTTAAAATGCATTTCCTTTCTTCATTGGAGAAGTGAAAACAACTGAAGATGATTTTCAGTGGGAAAGAGTCTATTTTATATTGTCATCTTTTCTTTACCTTAAAGTGCCTTGCTGTATCATCAGATTTTCACCTAAGTATTCATCAGATTACCCGTGTGAACACGTGTGCATGAGAATTTATCTTAATAGCAAAAGTTATTAATATTCTACTAATGTGATCTAAGCTGGTCTAGTCTGACCATTTTTATAACAGACTGAGACTAACCAGTGTTGCTGATAATCCCAGACTGTCATGTTACCTTTCAAGAAGAGTCTCTGAAGCATGAGTGTGTAGGATAGAATTCAAATCTTGAAATGAATCTGAGGGAGGTAAGTGTCCCTGGGGGGAAATGTTTTATATAAAATTTAAAATGAAAGCTTTCCAAAAGGTTATAAAAGAAGTTCTTGATAAATTGATTTATATCATAAAAAGGTGCATAGGTATTTGTGTTATAAAATCTTACCATTAGTTAAAATAAATACCAAAAATGTGTTAAATACGCATTTCAACTATATTTAAAAGCATTCTAAAGATGTGTTTATGCACAAAGGTATTTTAGTGTCTATTTGGGAGACTTAATGGAATTTAGAGATAGGACAGACAGTGATAACCTCAAACTTCTCATTTTATAGATGAGGGAACTCAGACCTAAGGAAATAACATGTCCAGCATCGCCTGGACGGCCAGCGGCAATCGAGGGTTCGACCCCAAGGTCTTGGACGATCCACTGTTCTTTCCAAATACCATGCTGACTTCTGTTGCTGCATTATTGTAACAGTGTACATATTTACACTTTTTAATTTAGATTTTTTTGCTTCATCTTAAAGTGTAGCATTAAATACATTTTGAAATTGTTTTATAAATTGATGTTTTAAATGTAGATTTAAATCACAGGATGCACCTTCCCTTTCAAGATGTGGAAAGGAGACTAGGAAACATCTAATCCTAAACCGAGAGAGATTTAAGTGACTTACCTTGATGATGAAGATATGGCTAAATCAAGGACTGGTGAAATATCTAGAATACCTTGATATGGTATTTTATACTTGATGGACTTAGGAACTGTTATCGAGAAGACAGAATAAATCAACACCCAGAGAAGAGATGTCTAGAAATTAAAATGGAATTCCCTTCTCTCCAAAATTAAAACACAATTTTCAAAATTTTAGGTATTTGTAGCACACTTGATCTAATTAAGACATTTTTTTAAAAAATTAATTATTAGCATTGTTTGTCTTAGTAATTGATAAAACATTTTAACAACATATGTTTGCATCCAAATTAAAACTTACACAGTACATTCCAATACCTATTAAATATAAGCATATAGGAAACAAATTTTCTTTATTATGAATTAATGAGTAGAATTAAATTTTCCTTCCAAATAGTAAGTTTTGAAAATAGTATTTAATTGATATTCTTTTAAATACTTGCAGATTCTTTAAAAGGTATATGTTGGAAATTTTCATTTCCATAAAGTTTACTTAAGAATGTTCAACAGCATACGTTAATTATTTTAAAGATAAAATTGTAAAATTACAAATCTAGGGTTATTTTCTCAGGGAATATAAGTATCTGAGTAATTTTTATAGTTATTCTTCAGTTATCCACCTCTGAGAGGTGCAAATCCAAATATAATGTAGCCAATTCAAAAAGGAGGCTGTGTAAGTGCCATATATGTATTCTGATTTAAATATTATGTGTTAATATATTAAAATATTTACTCATATCCCTTTTGTGAAGTTTTTTTTCCCAAATCTGCTAACAGATTGCAAAACTGAAAATAAATTTTAAAATGAAATTTTATCCTTTTGTTCAATATGTTTATTGAGTGCCTATGGGCACTTGTGCTTTGCGAAATATAGTTTATTATTCTTCATATGACCTTGGGGGTTTATGTTAAAAAAAAATAGTAGCCTTAAAAATTATTTTCCTTGGTAGAATGAATATCAGCATTTTCACATTTTTCTAAATCTTGTATACTGTAATATAGTAGTAACTAGTAGTAACTGGGTTGTTTCTGAACCTTTTGGAGAACATTATGCATTCATCATAGCACATATTTTTATATCTTGTCCAGTTTTTGCATGTTGAAAGGTGCATGTTATTAGGTATACCTGGAAAGATGGGGAAAGTAGAGGTGGGTGAATACATGATTGTGTCTAAACTTAGCTCTTTATCATCTTAAAACAGTGAAAACAAAATGCATCAAATTAGATACAACATATTAATGGAAGGAAAATAGTCCTTGCATGAGAAAGAAACCTTTTAGAAAATCTGTTAGAGATACTGTAAAAAGGAATATACAAAGAAGTCCTAATATGAGGATGATTAATTACTCCAGGGTATAAGTAAGGGAAAACTCTTGAGAAGAAAGGAGTGCTACCAGAAATGAGAAAGGGAATAACAACCTTAAGGGTCACCAACATATTATATAATGAGAAATTCATTGAGAGGGAAATACAAGGTTATAAACAAATTTGATAACTTAGAATAATGGTTGTCAAATTGGGATCTGAAGCTCCCCCAGTCCTTTTCATTGGGTTCGTGAGGTAAAAACTTTTCCTACTATTACTAAGATACTTTAATTTCCAATATGGTAAATATCAATAGATAGCAAAAGCTCTTCAGAGAGTGAGGTCTTCAATTTTTAAGAGCATGAAGGGATTTGTGAACCACTGGTTTAAAGCAGTGGAAAATTGTAGTAAAACATGGGTACTGAAGAAGTTGCAAAATAGTACTAAAATATTGGAACAACAAATAAAATCTAAAGAACTCACCGAGACAAAACAAGATAAAAACTATCTGAAAATTATTAAATAAAAATGTATAGAAGTCTGAATATCAGAAATTCACAAGACAATTTCTGGGAAATGCTGGAAACAGTGTTCAGTAGACAAGAGTAGAAAACAGTGTCCAATAGAATACCCAGAATATATCAGGAACCTAAATTCACCAACTTCCGGAACTTCGTTTTCATAGTCTTGCTAGCAACCAAAAAGAAGCAATCCCCATACAAGAAATGAAAGAAAATACTGAACTGTATTAAAAATGGAAAGCAGTTTATATCTTACAAAGGAGAGAGTTGGAAAGTGATGAAACTTACAGGATCACAATTTCGGTCATAACTGAAAACAGACATGAATAAAAACTTCTAAATGAAAATTTAGCAAACAAATCCAGATAATGTGAAAAGGCTTAAATGATGAATCAATGTTTACAGCAGGAGAAAAGTAAAGATAACGGAAAAGTCCCCCTTTGGGAGCTTAGAAAACCAAGAATCAGTAATGGCATCATAATCTATGGGCTAATCTGAGTCATAATACCTTAGAAGGAGATTTAGACCAGTCACCACATCAGTGTCCTTGATTACTCACTCATTCCATGTGTTGGCTGCCAAAATGTATTTCCATGTCTACATCTCTCACATCTCTCCACCCTTATCGCTACCATATTAAACAAGTCCAAATGGATTTCCAATTTCCAGTCTCTCTCCTCTCCAACCTCTGTCTTCCACGTAGCTGCCAAACCAATATTCCTAAAATACAAATCTGACCATTTCACTCAATAAACTCATTGCCTCCAGGATCAAATAAATATAAGCCCAGGGCTGTGTTTAACACTTAAAGCTTTTCCTAAAATTCCAAACTAATTTTCCATCCTCATTGTACAGAATTGTCCTTCTGTATCAGCAAGCATCCTGGCACCCAGGAGGGTGTGCTGCACAAGTTCTCAGATCTGCTTTTCTAAAAGGAAAGCAACTTTAAGAGGGGTAAACAATCTTACTTTAATTATATAAACCAACAGAGAAAATATAAACAGGACCAACAGACAGGGCTTCCAACACCTGACCATAGGCAACACATACATAATTACCAGAGACAGAAGCATCAACATCTGGGATTTCAAAGCCTGGAGACTTCTTAAAACAGCTGCCCAGAATCTCATCTGGGCACATGAACTTCTTCCAAAAACTAAGCCCCAAAGCAAAATCCCACCTCCAAGTATACTTCTTTCAGAGCCAGAGGGCATGACCCGTTACCTCACCAGCAATCACCCAAAAGTGTGGGTCCCCATATAAAACAAACCTCCCTCAATAGCCCCACCTGAGGCCCATCAATGGGCAGGGAAGATTTTTTAGCTCCCATTAGACCTTCATGCACACTGTCATCTAGCCAGACTTAATATTCTAGCCTTCTTAATGCTCCTTACATAGCACTGTCCCCATGCCAAAATAAACTGCCCCAGAATCTTTGTTGTTCTTGAGTCGTTTCTGTCACATCCAACTTTCTGTGACCCCATTTTGGGGTTTTCTTGGCAAAAATACTGGAGTAGTTCGCCATTTCCATCTTCAGCTCATTTTACAGATGATGAGTTACCAAGGGTCACACAGCTAGGAAGTGAGTGGGATTGGTTTTGATTTCAGGTCCTTGACTCCAGGGTCATCATCACCTAGTCATTTAGCTACCCCACTGAATCCTTAGCTTTCCTCAAGGCGCAGCTCAGATACTACCTTCTACATTAGGCCTTTCCTGCTCAATAGCCTTATATATTTTTAACATACTAAAAAAGTATGAATTATCTCCATTGGCTAGATTGTAAGCTCCTTGAAGGTAGGGACTGTTTTTGCTTTTTCTTTGTATCCCGCACACTTAACAGAGTGTCTAAGACATAGTAAAGACTTAATAAAAGCTTATTAATTAAATATGTTAAAGAAAAGAGGAAGGATAAGATATACCACAGTGAATTCCAAGTAGATAAATTATCTTAACATTAAAACTAGTACCATTAATAAAAGAGGAGTGTGGAAGTTTTTCTCAGCTGTGAACAAGGAAGACTTTATAACCAGACAGGGTTACAAAAGACATGAGATGTCATTTTGGTTGTATAAAATCTTTAGAGTTTTGCAAAAATATCAATGAAACAACAAATGAAAGAAGAGACAGGCAAAGAGACAGAGACACAGAGAGACAGAGAGACAGATGGAGACAGACAGAGACAGACAAATAAGAGAGAGAGAGACAGAGACAAGGAGAGAGAGAAAGACAAAGACAGGGAGAAACAGAGAGAGAGAGACAGAGAGAGCAGAGCACATCCATCCCTAGACTAAAAAAGAGGGAGCCATTGTTGGAGAGTGCAGTTTTTGTACCCATTGGATAGAATGTCGAACATAGAGTACGAAAATCCTGAGCTCAAATCCTATCTCAGACACATTATTATTGTTAGATAAGCCTCAGTTTCCTCATCTGTAAAGAGATGATAAGAGCAACTCCTTCACAGGGTTGTGAGGATTAAATGAGGCTTTGCAAATCTTAAAGCAACTATTGTAAAGCATTATATAAATATTTACTGTTATTATTGTACAGCCTGAGGCAAATAAATCTCAAATCACCAAGCGTCCATACAAGAGTCTGGGTAGAGGGGAACAAAAGAGAAAGTCATATACCTGTGCCACCCAGTGGATCTTCCAAAACAAGTCTGGAAAGAATCAGCCCTGCTCCACTTTGGGAGTGAAAAAATATCTAATTCTCAACTTAATACTGCTCCACAGAAGTTACACTATTGTGGGGCTAGTAATGGAGATAAAGGGTGTGTTGGGGTCTTGGGGGGGGAAGGTGAAATTAGTAGGTACCAGAAACATAACATTATTAGACCTATTTAAGAGATGAAGAAATGGAGTTCAGAGGGGTGAAAGTCATGCAAGCATCAGAAGTGGGAATTGAACTCAGAACATGTCTAGCATAGTCCCTTGCACATGCTACTGATTAATAAATGCTTTGTGGTTTAGGTTAGAAACTATCAGATGATGTGGAGAGGTGATCTCTTCTCATTCTGACCTCCCTAAAGCTGGTGTCTCAGGGTCTCTGTCTACCTTCAACCCTTTTCCTGCCTTTTCATCTGAGGTTCAAAAAGGCCCTAGCTCAGTTCTAGTTACCACAGTCCCAGGATCTCCCAAAATAGTTAACAAAACAAATGGACTGCTCTGTGAGGTCTGTTACCTTGGAAGCTGCCTACTAATGGATCTTCCCATATCCAAAGTCTCCTCCAGTATCCCCACTGATTTCTGATGCATTGAAAACAATCCTTTTATGTATAGATCTGTTTCTCATACTTCTGTTCAAAACTCTTCTGTAGATTTCTATTGTCTATTGACTAGAATTCAAAAATTGTTATCTGGTATTTGACAGCCTCCCCAGTTTGGCGCCACCCCACCTTCCCTATCTTATCTTCCACTGCTCTCCTCCATCTCCTGTATGCTCTGACCTAGCAACCACATTCCAGAACCTGTAAACACCCTGGGGGTAGCTACCTCTATAACTCTTAAGAATCCCTGTACCTTCCCTCCTCCCTGCTTCCTGATGCCTGCTGAACCCCTACAGACACATCCTTCAAACCTCAATTCAAATGAAACTTTCCCTGCAAGTCTGTTGGTTATGAACTCCACCACCCCTCTCCCCAAGATATTACATAGCACTTTTCTTTATTCCTATCATTCTAAGCATGTAATATAGTATGTTTTAATTATCTGTTTTTGTATGATCCTCTTTAGACCATAAAGTCCATGAGAGCAAAATATTATCTAAATTTAGTATTGTTCTTCCCTACCCTCCACCTCATCAATGTTTCACACAATGCTCGCCACATAGCAGATACACAAAATGTTTGTTGAGTTGATTTGTAGGAACTAAACACTTGTCTCATTTATGGTGTTTGTTTTCTGTTTTTTTCTTTCATTCTTACCTTTTTTTTTTTTTATAAACCCAACTTGGTCTTTGATTCGTATTTTAACAGGGAATTTCTACTCTGAAGCAATAATAGTATTCAGAAAGGACTGTTCCAGACCAGTGTTTTGATTTCTTTCTAAAAGGGATATTTGATCTCCCCCTGTAATGTCCTTTAGTTTACTTTTTAGACTACTTACTTTATGTTAGTCTGTAATTTCAGTCTATTGGAAATGTGCAATGTTCTGAACACTTCAGTGAAGTTGAGCACCTTATAAATATTTATCTCCTCTCTTTTCAGATGGCTGAATGTGTCGGAAGTCATCCTGTATCAACGGAAGTAAAATGACTTTTAAAAAGTTGTTTATCAGGGAAGTTCTGTGATAAGAATTATTTTCCTTTCCAACTCAAATTGTCTTACATCTATGAAAACACTTGGTCAGCCTGAGACCAGTTTAAATCTCCTTACATGTCTAAGAAAAATAGCCCTCATGGTGAGCAAAGGTAAAGAATCCCAAAATATGCTTTCACTGGCCATCACCTCAAGAGTTATACGTGAGAAAGGAGGTAAGATTCTAATTTTTACGGAAATCTTTTGTACATACATGTACTGAGTGTGTAGGGCATTATGAATGATTTTGTAGGCTGATAAAAGTTCAGATAAATCTTGCATTTTCTCAAATTGTTTTCAAGGATATCGATATATCATAACAAAATCAGATTTCACGACAATCATCTATAGCATATTGCTTTTATCATATACTGTACAGTTTACATTTCAAGTATTTTTTTTTATTCTGAGTTTTGGTTTTTCCACTAAAAAAAACAAAGAAAAACATTTTCAGAAGAAGAAAAATTCTGTCTTGTTTTGTATAATCTGGAAATCGTTTCCTTTCGTTGTGCATTCCTTCATTCATTTGTCATCAAAAGAGCACTTAGTTGAAAAGAAGAGATAAATGTGCCAAATGTTTGCAATTCTTTGTAAATTCCATGAAGAAAGTACTTTCTGTCATGGCAGAATATCAAATAGCTTTTATCTCTCACTTGCTGTTCTCTTGCTGAAGCCCTGTCGAGATATTCCATCAAAATAAAAAAGTGCTTTTATTCCTCATGGAAGAACATTGCTTTTTTTTTTTTTTTTTTTTTGGTGGTCGAGTCTAGACCTATACTTCATTGGTATGGGGAGTTCCCAACTTGGAAACTGCCTCATTTTCATAAATTGCTCTCTGTAATTTGCAGCCTTTAGAAGTTTCCTGGAACATGTAAAAGATATAGTTGCATAGCTAGTATGTGGGAAAGGTGGAATTTGAAACTAGATCTTTCTAATACAAAGTTGTCCTTCTGTCCACCATATTGCTTTTCAGAGAGCATTGCATGGCCAGCATAAATAATCTTTGTTGGGCCCTTCATGATCATGGAAACTTACCTCTTTCAAGGAAAGCTACTGACATATGCCAGAGAGATCAATTGGAATATATTGGATACAGATAATGATGCTCTGTTTTTCCCTTTCACTTCAGAGTAGAAGGATACAACAGGCAACAATCATTTATTAAATACCACAGGGCTAGGCACTGTGCTAAGGGTTTAGGTATACAAGTACAAATACAAAGAAAAAACCCTCAAGGAGCTAATATTCTAACAGGGAAAGACAACATTAAAATGTTGACAAAGTCCAGAGAGTCAAGAGCATATCTAGGAAATGAAGGAAACATGGCCAACATGGGCCCCATCACCAAAATGGAGACCCTAAAGAAATTTGTCAGTGAGAGAAAGCCAGTATAAAGGAGAAATGGTCCATCATAAGGAGACTCTAGGTGCTGAGGGGCATTCTAGGGTGAGAAGGAACACTTAAAGAGTGAGTCAAATCACTCCAATACTAAAATCATATCCAGTGAAGCAACATATATTCTGATTGAATTCAAACATGCTAAGTCATCAGACCTAATTTTCAACCTCATAAATTAGATGTAATACTGTGATTGAATGTTATTCCTATTGTAACATCCCTCCTTTGACACTTCTGTGTGACAATCTACAAGTCACTTTCATGAACCTCGGGAAATTCTCTGTCCCTCATGCCTGGAGTACACTGGAATATTTTAGACAACTTGGGTTCTGCATTGATGGAGCTGCTTCCATTTCAGCAGTCCTCACACAAATGAAATCAAAGATATTTATTTCATTTGATAAGTATTTACAAGTATTCCATTTAATGGCATTGCTTTATATAATATAAATCTTATTTATAGGTATTCCATGAAGTATTTATAATAACTTTCTCCTTGTGATATTGTCTTATTTTTACACTACTGCTTTCTGCCCTATATTGCATGTCTTAGCTCAATTTCTATTTTCCAAAAGGATTTATATGGTCCAAAATACAGACTGGACCTTCTGCGTTATTTTATCCTTTCTATTTTCCACCCCCATATCATAATACTCATCAAGTGCTTCTCATTTCTTGGCCAACCCTTCCTACCAGGTACAGTTTTATGTTTTCTTGTTTTATTCAATTAAAAAAACAGATAAAATGTAAATGGGTATTATTCTATAAATCTGAAACCTGTGGCAGTACCTTGTAAGTAATTTTTCTCCTCAAATTTAGGTTTCTGAATATTTTTCAAACAAAAAAGTGACATTAAGAGAAGCATGGCATAGTGGATAGACTGCTGATCTATGAACTGGAAAAAAAACTGGATTCAAGTCTTTCCTGTTCTAGCTGTGTTTACTTTGGACAAATTACTTCACTTCTCTTACTGCCCCTATACAATTTCTTAGACTAAGAGCTAGAGAGAATAGTGGATTTACATTGTGTGAAAGGAGTTTTCATACCGGGAATTCTCTAAACAGAACAAATCATAGGTCTAGCCCAAACAAAGAAGTTACCTTGCGTCATCATTTGCTTTTGAATAGTACTGATATCATACTTCTGGCTGGCTTGAATATCTTCTCAGAATTCTATTATCCTCATTCTTTAAAAAAGATTTCCCCCATATGGCCTTTTTCTTTTTCTGTAAGTTTAACAGTGATACCACTTCAACAAGAAAAAAATACAAACATAATTTGTTTTTCAAACATCATTTTTAAGGAGAAAAAATGAAAGTAACAGCATCAATGAAAGGAAAAGAGATGGTGATTCCAAAATGTTTCATTCTTCAGCTCACATTTGAACAATTATGAGAAGTTTATTTTTACATTTGATGAACAAGGAAACCAGTGAACCAGTGCACTTCCCTGGGACTCTGATGTACAGATAAACCAAGACAGCAATTTCTTATCATCTGAATTAGAGTCACTTACTCACTATAGTTAGGATCCAGCGTGATCCCATCTCCATTCGGATGATTCTTACATCCGTTTAGAGAGCCCTAAACTTTCTGCTGCCTCTAGTCTAGCATCTCTACCTGCCTATCAAACATCATGAAGTGAATAAACACCTCATAGACACATATTCAAAATTCAACTCATTTTCTTTCCCCCAAATCCTTGTCTCCACTTCCTGGCTTCTCTGGATTCCTCAGAATTCCAACTAAAATCCTATTTTGTTCAAAAAGTCTTTCCTGATCTGTCTTAGTTCTCATTCTTTTCCTTTATTGATTCACTCCAATTTACTGTTTATTTACAGATATGTAAATATATAAATACATATATATGTAATATATATGTATATATACAAATATATATATAAATACATGTAAAAATATGTACAATTTACTTTGTATATAGTTTGCTTGTAGGAAGGAAGGAAAGTAGGAAACTAGCATATACTAAGCCACATTACATGCCACTATAATAAGTGCTTTACAAATACCATTTATTTGATCATTATAACAACCCTGCGTGGTAATTACTATCATTATCCCCATTTTTTAGTTGAGGAAACTAAGGCAAACAAAGGCTAAGAAACTTGTCCAGAGTGACTTACACTACTACCAAATATCTGTGGTGAATTTGCACTTAAGTCTTCCTGATTGTAGGTCCAGTACTCTATCCATTGGGCCGTATACATAATTATTTGCACTTTGTCTTACCCATTAAACTGTGAACTCCTTGACAATTAATTTTTTTTCTTTGTATCCTCAGTGCCTAGCACAGAGTCTGACATGTAGTAGGTGCTTAAAAAATGTTTTTCACTGTAAAATCTCTTTGAACCTAAGTGGGATGTTTGTGATTAAATGCAGTTATATCTGAGAACTCTCAGAAGAGAGGTAACAGGCACCCAAGGTATAGATGTTTCACACACATTTATAGGTGTATTACTGATTTGAAAAGAATCTTCAGGGATCTTTTTTCTCTTCTCTTAAAGAAACAACTTCTCACCCAAGTAAGATTGCATGCCATCTCAGGGAAGGATGGGGGAATGTAGGGGGAAAAAAATTTAAGACTTATGAAAGTGCTTGTTGAAAACTGAAAACAAATTAATTAATTTTAAAAAAGAAACAACTTCTCTTGCTTCTTTAAAACAAATGAACATAAAGCATTGGACCTTTTCAAAATAGAAGTGACAAATAGATGTCCATACCAAGAAGAGAAATGGAAATCTGTCAGTTATTGAGCTAATGTTATCAATGTAGATAGAATAAATGTATAGCTCAGACCTAACAGTGGATCTATTTTTACCTGAATGATTTGTTCCATTTTTTTAAGATGCAACCTGTTTATTTTTCCCTCCATTACAATTCAGCTAGAGGATCCTTTCCATTGCACATCTGCTGCACAGGAAGCATAAGAGCACAAGCAGCTACAGAAACACATAAATAGTGATTTATTATCCCATTTAAGTTCATTGCAAAACCACCTGGGCACCATCATCTGCATCAAGGTAAGCTACTGGTATTTACATGTGATAATGATAATTCACTAAGTGTTTAGACCATTAGACTATATTTTTAAAGCATGTTGATGAAAGAAAAGAAAACTAATCTTGACACTGCATAGGATTAAACATGCCAATCAGATTTGGGATTTAGGGGACCGAAATAGAAAATAAAGAAGTAGCATAAGCCAAAGTAAGGAATAGTTCATACTGCTTTCATCTTCCTTTCAAAATAAATATTGTATTTTCTCCATATCTCTTGAAAAGTGGAGCAGTTTATGAAGGCTTTGTCTAGGTGAGTTGATTATTTCTTCTCTTTATGTTTATAAAATTTTATGTGTAAAATAACTAGTGTATTCCTTTTGTGTAGTTTTCAGCACAAATCTGAATGAATTGCGTGAATGAAGCAGGACAATAATAAAAGAAACCATTTCTTTGAGCAAAATGGAAAGCCTGGACTTGATGTTCCTAGCCCTGTGCTCAAATCCCGACTCTGATATCTACTAACTGACTGTGTGATCTTGGTCGACTCTTTACTTCTCTGAACCTCAGTTTTCTCTTCTATAAAATGGAACAAAAATGATTGTATAACATATCTCTTGGGTTTTTTTTTTAAAAACAAATTATAAATCATATAGTACTATATGATAATAGTTCCCATTTACAAAGCAACTTAAAACTTACAAAGAACTTTCCTTTTACCACAACCCTATGAAGTAGGTAACACATTATTAACTCAGTTTCACAGATGAAAAAACTGAGACTCATATAGATTAAAAGACTTGACATAACTAGTCTCAGAATTGGGATGAATGTAAGTTATAATTACTCGATGTTTAATACATCAAAACAATTTTATCATACATCGCAGATACCATGTTATCTAAATTCTGTTTATGTATGCCTGAAGGGATGATCCTCTAAATTCTGAGTGAGTTAATATGCATCAGCATCTTTTATTTTAACTAAGACATCATAAGTACCTTAGGATACCAGTAATCCACATCCAAAATTTGATACTTGGAATAAATGACTTCACATGCAAAATGGACATCAGGTTCTGGTCAACTCCTTTGATATAAATAATTCTCAAATCAGACCTGGATATGTTATTGTCAGGAATCCACATACATCATAATTAAGGCCAATTGCTTTAAAAAGTGTTTCCAAGAAATTCAATGAAAGTGCATTTTCACAATTGAAAATACCTTTCTGCAACAGTGATCCTGCTCCCACCAATGAATAAACATATGTTTCCAATTTTAAATTTTGGAAGGTTTTATCCCTTTCCATTTACCCCAAATGTAAGATCCCAGTGCTTCCTTCCCCTTGATACTGCTATGAAAGTCCTGGAAACTTTATACCAACTTTGATGATTGATTTAGCTTTGGCAGATTCTTTCCTTTTAAAAAGGGGAGAAATTGGATCCATGCTATCCATTTCATTGAAGGATTTCCTCTGATTCCATCAAATTGTAACTGCTTTTACTATGAAATTCCTTGCTCCCTCAAAAATGTCTATGGCAACTACATATTTGATTAATGTAATTAGAATTCATATAAAATATTCTTAACATCTTTTAGCCAGGAGAAAAACTAACCTAAGGCCAAGTTTTCAAAGGGCAGTTAATGTACCATATAATCTAAATCTTGATTGTTTTGTAACTCATTGTATCTGTTATAGAAGTAGACTTGGCAGTGTGTTGGTATCCGTTTAAACTTATTCACAATATGTGTGTTAAATTTTCAATATGAGCCTTTACACAATGTTGCCAAATGCTACAAATCAGGAATTTGCTACAAATTCATTGTTTTGTTTTGATTGTTTAATAAAGTGATGAAGAAAACTGTCCATAATGCAGATGAAACTAAAAAGTATATCATATAGGTTGTCAAACTAGCAAAGCCGTAGATGTAATCCATAAGTATTTTTATATTAAGCAGAATAAAAATCTGGCTGTTTGGAGCTTGATATATATATATATATATATATATATATATATATATATATATATATATGTGTGTGTGTGTGTGTGTGTGTGTGTTCACAAGAATCAATCAATCCACGTTTATTAAACAGGTGTCAGGCATAGTGCTAAGCACAGGAGATACAAAGACAAAAAAATGCATCATTACTTGCCTTCAAGAAGCTAACATCATGCTTCTGTTCTGAACATATTGAATTTGAGATGCGTATAGGACATCCAAATGGATAGTTCTCAATAAGGCATGGCATTTAGGAGAGAGACTAGGGTTGGATATCTTTATCTGGGAGTCATCTGAAGATAAATAATGGAACACATGCAAAAAAAGCTGTTTAGGACCTCAAATGAGAGAATATAAAAGGAAGAGAGAAGAAGGTCCAGGACAGGGCCTTGGGGTTCACCCACAATTAATAGACTTAGCATGAATTATAGTAGATTCATTTGGCATCATTATATGACCTCTATACAGCTACCATCATGAATTTCTTTAGCACAGATCTGCCCATGTCACTCTCTTATTTAGTAAATAACCATGTCTCCCTATTTCCTCTAGGATAAAACATAAACTCTATCTGGTTTTTTTTAAATCCTTTAATATCTGATATCAATGCATATTTCTAATGTCATTATATAATATCTGTTTCTCACTTTGTATCGTCCAACTCAACTCCATTCTTCATACTTCCATCTCCCATATCTAGCTTTTACACTGGCTATTCCCATATCTGGAATGCCAGAATATACTTTCTATTTATTTGTACCTCATAGTGTATTTAAATTTATTCAAGCAAAAGATAAGAACCACATTCTCCATGATGCTTTTTCTCACCATCTCCCCAAGTGTCCTCCCTTGCTAATTTTCTTATATTTAATGTGCTTGTGTATTTCTTCTTTATATAATTATATAGTACATATAATTATATAATATATGATGATGTTATGGGAAGAGAGCTCATCACTTTACTATACTAACTTGATAAATGGATTGCTTTTTTGGTATAAACGCTTCTCTTCTGAAAAGGAATATCAAAGAAGATGTCAACCTTTGTTTAAAATCACTTTGGGTTAGCTCCATGGCCCCAGACATAAACAATACTTCTGGAAAAACAGTGCAATATTAGATCAATTTCTGACCTTTCTCTGGGAATATCTGCACCCTTATTGTCTCCTCCCAACTATATTTCCAGTAAATACACCCTGACTAGCAAATACTATTGGATTGTTTATAAAGACTAAGGTAAATATTTAAAATAAATAAAGTTAAACAAAATGTCCCTGTGCCTAGAGTAAGAGAATTCAGTCTACTATGAAGGTGCCCCTAGAGAGAAAGGAGATGTAGGTTTACTACCTTGGATTCTATATTTGGTGGAGGGTGGGAGAAGAGGTTGTGTTAGCAATATATGTTCCATTTGGTCACACCTCCCGCATCAGTCCAATAAGTCTCATTTCCATTTTTCTGACCTCTTTGTGGTAGTTGCCTCTCCCAGTATTTCTATTCCCCTAGATCCATATGACTTTTTATAACTTTCCTTTCCTGGGCTCCATGTGTCTTCTATTCTTCTAATCCTAGACCAGAATCTAGGAAATCTGGTTCTTAGACTCAGTGATTTTACTTTTAAAGATTATCTAAAGATATGGGCTATTATTCTCCATCCTATCATGGTTGCTTCCTTTTTAACTCCCTTTAGATACTAATTTGCATTTCATAAAAGTATCATATCATCACTATCATTGATGTAAAATTTTAAGGTTTGCAAAGTGCTTTTCAAACATCTGATTTCAATCTCACACCAACCCCAGGGTCCTGTTTAATTGATTAGGGAAGTGAGGCAAACAGAGGTTAAGTGACTTATCCAAGGCCACACAGCTGGTAAGTGTCAGTGCCTGGTTTTGAACTCAGATTTTCCTGACTCCAGGTTTAACGTTCTGTCCACTGTGCCACCAAACCATTATGACTGGCATTACTTCATTTTTACAATTTATTTATTGGTTCATTATCTGACCCCTTCTCTATAAAAGACAAATTCCCTCAACAACCATAGGACAAAAAAGCTGTATATTTAAGATACATATGGGACATGTCATCAAGAAGTTTATACTCAAAAAGTGATGAAAAAACCAGTGAACATATAGGGAACAGATACAGATGATTAAAATAATGAATGTGTATTCAAGGGACGGGATGGGTGATGGATTGTACTGGTAGGCTGACAGATGAATTAAGTTGGTGAGTAATTTTGGCAATCTGGGTCTGAATGAGAAACTTTTGACTATAGACCCAACATTTTCTTATCTGGTTCTTTTAAAGGGAAGTGAAAGTTAAAGAATCCCAGATCTCTGACATGAGGAGGAAAAGAAGAAAAACCTTTAAGAACAGAAAAATCTTGGGTACAGCTGAATGTAAGTTTATTTTGGTGTTATTTCTAAATATCTAGAAAAGGAATCCACAGTTGTTTCTAAAGGTAATGTGTAATTCCTTCCTTCCCTCCTTCCTTCCTTCTTTCCTTCCTTTTTTCCTTCCTTTTCTTCCTTTCTTCCCTCTCTCCCTCCTTCTCTCCTTCCAAAACCAGGCCACTGCAGATTGTTCTAGTATATTTACAAGGCCATTCCCTCTAAGTGTGGGATGGTCAGATATTGGCTAGACTTCTCTCATGCTCATAATGATTTTTCAAGGTAGAATTCTGTGAACAATCATTCCCAACTTTGGGAAATTTTACCACTTTTTCATTGTTTGTTTAGTTTTTTTTTAATTGCTATTGTTTCAAAAAATGGAAAAGAGGATGGGGAAAAAGGAAGATAGAAACAGAGAAAATGGTGGAAAGGAAAGGTTGGTAGAATTCTTTAAAATTTAAATAATTTTCTTTTAATTTCATGACACCCTTCGAGAAAATCTCCTATACCTTATATTGAGCATTCCTAAATTCTTAAAATCACTGCCTCATTCAGGCTGAAGCCGAAGAGGAGTAACCACTTTAGGGTATCACAATACCAAGATATTCCCTGCATATTTAAAAAAGCACTCTGCTCTTTATAGGTTGCAAAGTAACAAGAAGGAAGGAAATAAATATGTATTAAATGTCTACTAAGTACCAGTCACTTAGGGCAATACATTCGCTATATTTTTATTGCTATACACAGAATATTTCATTTGATCTTTACATCAACCCTGGGAGGTAAATATTATTACTATCCCCATTTTATAGTTGAGAAAACGGAGGTTGACAACGCTTCACTGTTTTGTTCAAGGTCACACAGCTAGTGAATATCTGAAACTGGATTTGAACTCAGATCTTTCTGACTTCATTCCCAGAACTCTACCTACTCTGCCCCCTAAAAGTAATCTACAGTTTAAATTCTAAGAGCCTTGGATTAAGATAAAAAGCAGCTAGAAAATGAATAGGAAGAAAAACCCAAATTTTGTGGTTAAAATTTTTAATTGCAACAATAAAAATAAAGCAGCTCTCAAAACTAATGGTGAGGAACACCTTTAATATATTTTTGCTGTTTGATGCATTTGTTCCAGAAACTTTTCTTTCCACTTCATTTTTTAGATGACTCTCAATCTATCCATCATACACACCCCCAAAATGCAAAAGATCTTGAAAAGGGGACAGAAATCGACACCTCAGAAGCTACCTTTCCTCCCACTGAGGGTTTGGGGAAGTCTGATAAAAATGGAGGTGAGCACAGGTGTTCTTCTAGGATTAAAGAAGAAAATGATTCTCCATTATGCAAAGAAAATAAACAGTTTCTGTCTGCCAGTGAAGAAAAGGTGGGAAAGAAAAGTGACGGTCCTCCTTTGGCTTACTGTCATCAGCAGAAGAGATTCCGCACCGTCGTCACCTTCGGTGATCCAAAAGGATCTCTATCAGGAAAAATTACCCTGCAGAACTTTCCAGACTCTATGGAAACCTTTAAGACAACAAAAGGTAAAATTACTACAGAAGTGAAATGTGGCAACTTTAATATAAAAGTACAAGTTGAGGAAAATTCTTTAAGTGATAATGGAAGAAATCTGACCCAAAGGAAAAAGAGTTGCCCAAAGAGTCATTGGAGGTACCCTGGAAAACAGATTTGGAGATGCCCCTGCTCTAGATATTACTATTCTAGATACCAGACTTTATTGGTGGGTCACACAAGAGACAGAAAGCAGGAAGCATCATCTAAATCCAAAGCCACAGTTGCCAGCAGTGAAGACCCCTCCCTAAAAGTGAACATTGTGGGGGGAAAAATTAAAGTGCTATATGTCAATAAGAGGCAGAACCTATTACTTAATAGAGTACATTCTAAGCAAAGGAAGAAAAAAGACAAGTACGGCAACTATAATTCTTATGTCACCACAAAGAGATGCTCCAAGTCTCCTTCACTGTCAGCTCAAGGTGTTCAATCAGAGGCACAGATTTTTCAAAATTATGAAGGCGCAGATTGTTCTTTACCACCACCACCACCACCACCATTTCCTTTTCCTCCTCCTCCTCTTGATAAATTTGCTGACTATAAGGAAAAAAATGCAAATATCCTTACAGACTCTCTAGCTCCAGAAAGCAACAAGAATGAACTTGGAATGTTATTAGCAGTCTTTGATACTGAGAGGATCCAAGGTACCATACCTCCACAAAAGAATTACCAGAGTAATGAATGCACTACTACAAAGGAAAAGATTTCCGAAATTGAGACTGTTCCTCCATACTTTGTTCATGGTCCTCTAGAGATGAGTGACACTGTCTCATTTAAAGAACCTTTAGAAAATAATGGAGAAATGGAGGAATGGCAGGAAAGCATTCTCATTAACCAAGAAAATACTACATTAGAGCCATATCTCCAGCACGACACAGGAGGAATAATGGATTTCATGGGCACCACTGCTTATACCCTCTCTCAGACTCAAGGTGAAAAAGAGGCAAATGTTCATTCTTTGCCATCTCTGAAAGTGCAACATGTGGGAGCCAAAGCATCAAGCATGTTCAGCAAGAGTGGTACACATCCTGAGTATCCAGAATTTTCTGCACCTTCCAGTTCTCTATCTTCCTGTTTCAGTGCTGATGATGTAAAGTCTCTTTCATGTTCCACCACCACCAATCCATCTCACTCCAACTTGACTACATACTGTTGGCAACCTAAAGAAGAAACTAATGATGCTTTTGAATTGAATCACTATGTGGAGTATATGACCGATTCTGAGAACCCTCGGACCCCATTAAAAAAGAGCTTTAATTGTATGCCTCAGGAAAGTGCAGATCAAATGCCGAAGGAGCTTGAGTCAGTCAATCCATCAATCAAGAAGCATTCACTAACCACCAGCTGTACACCAGGCACTGTAGATACAAATGCAGAGTCTGCAAGGTTCCTTTCTGCTTGTCAAGAAGAACACAAGAACTTCAGTGAGGGTGAATTCAATGAGGATACTGTAGAGATTGGTCACCATACTGGTGCACAGGAGCTTCTGAAGTTGAAAAGTGTGTCCTCACTAAGCCTGGCATCTCCACTCTCTAGTAGCTCATCCAGAGACTATGTTAATCCTCACAGCAGGACTGACGGTGAAATCATGGAGGGCACCCAAAGGCAGCCCAGTGTGAAGCAACCAAGTATCACCACCCATGAAACAGAAGGAGCCAGCAAAAAATGGAAAGGATCCATGATGACTGGATTAACTAAGACACTAAAGCAAAAACTTATCTCCCAAAGTGGCAGTAAAGTCCTAAGAACTGCCTGTGGTTCCATGCTACAGAAAGAGCTTGAAGACCTGTCCAATCCTCATGGGAACTCGGGCATTTTTTCACTTTGGGATACTGAAGAACCCAACGTGGAGGATGAGTACAGGGACATTTTTGAAGTCTTGTCTAACAGCAACTATATTAAAGCCTGTTTCCAAAAACATTTCCCACCCATCACTGGAGAGGATAGCTCGCCAGTGCCTCCTTTAGATGATCAGCTTTCTAACCTGGAAGCATTTATTAAAGAAACATTGGGAAACAGTGACTGGGAAGAAATAATCCTTAGACCAATTATACACAAAGAGAATCCTGTAGAATGCCAAATGGGAGAGTTTACTAAGGTGAATTCTGAAAGAGATGAGAAGAGCAATGATCCAAAAACTGACATACCACTGTCACCCCAGAAGCCAAGAATTCTGAAAGGTACAGTATTGATATGTTGATTTTATGTTTGAATTTAAGATAGTTTTGAGATTAGAGTGTTTCTCTGTGTGTGTGTGTCTGTCTGTCTCTCTTTCTATCTCTCTCTCTGTGTCTGTCTGTCTGTCTGTCTCTGTCTCTCTCTCTCTGTGTGTGTCTCTCTCTCTATCTCTGTCTATCTCTCTGTGTCTGCGTCTCTCTGTCTCTCTGTGTGTCTGTCGGTCTGTGTTTCTCTCTCTCTCTCTCTCTCTCTCTCTCTGTCTCTCTCTCTCTCTCTCTGTTGGTCTGTGTGTGTCTCTCTGTCTCTGTCTCTCTATCTCTCTCTCACACACACATATATACATCTTATTGAATATTTTAGGGACCAAAAGTAACTTTGTATAAACAGATATTAACTTGCTTCTTAAAATTATTATTCCTTTCTTAGTAAAATTACCCAGGCCTTTAGTTCAATATAAAATATGCTTAATAGTCGGTATCTCTACTGTCTGATGCATTGCAAGATGGAAGTAATCTTGAAGTACAGTTCCTTGCACATAATAGACATTCTATAAATGTTTATTGAATGAATGCATGAATGATTTCACCATTATTTTCCTTCTTTCAAACTACGCATGCTAATTAGATCATATTTTTTTACATGAAACATTCTCAAAACTCATTACAAAATTTGTGAAGTATGCCATGAATGTTCCAGAAGGCTGTGGGGAACTGATTAAAATAAAGGACACAAAACTGGGGACAGCCTGTGGCTACTGCTGGATCTGTCCAGCTCCAGGTGTCACTGAACCTGAAGCACACTACTTTATCTCCCTTTTTCATTTACCTACCTTGCTGAAACAAAGGGGAAAAGACAGTAAAAAACATTGCATTCCTCAGGATAAATTGAGATAGAATTTCTTTTGTAAGATATTCATTCCTAAGATCATGAACAATCTGTATTCACTCCTAGGCTGGCATTATATCATTATATCATATTTATCATTTATATCATTATATCATTTTATATCATTTCACAGAGGATGTTTCCCTGCAGTTTCCTGTACTGTGCTGACTATAAGTGGCACCTGTCATCTCTAATGGTCACTGTTCCCTAATCCCAAAGGAAATGGGAAATAAAAACTGTCCACTCTCCCTTCCCCCTTTAATACAGTGAGGCTAGGTGGTAAGGTGGAAAGAATAATGGTTCAGAAGTCAGAGGACCTGTGCTCTAATTTCAAGAGTCCTGGGTCTGGAGTTCGGAAGACCTGAGTTCAAATCCTACCTCAGATCTTATTAGATGTGTAACACTGGGAAAGCCACTTGTCCTTTGTCCACTTCAGTCTCCTCATCTATCAAACGACCTCTGAGGTCCTCTCTAACTTTTGAGTAGGAGTTATTAAACATTTTTGTGTCATGGACACCTTTGGAATTATGTTGAAGCCTATGGTTTCCCTTCTCAGAATGATTTTAAATGCTAAAATTAAAATATATAGCATTACAAAAGAAACCAATTATATTGAAATGCAACTGTCAAAATATTTTCTTAAAAATTCTCAGACCTCATAAGGAGAATGCCTTACTGTTCCCGCTAAAGGGAATTATAGTCCAAGGCACTGTGAGTTCTGCAACTAAGTAACTCGAGAGCACCAAAGACAGTCAGTTCTGAAAGCCCTTTTGAGGAATCAGAGAATTTTCTTGATGCCACTTTGGTAAATCCCAGCCCAGATGTCTGAGTTATTCCAAGGGAATCTCTTGCTACCTCAGAGTGAACATAGAATTCCATCTGCACCCTGAGCTGAGAATTATTTCATAGCCCAGCTTCTTGTGTGCAGACACTTGAATGTGACTAGGGGATATAGACTCATAGATTTCCAAAATAATTGTGTAGGTTGTAGTGCATAAAGGACTCACTTCTGGTTTGACAGGCATTCAGACACTACCCTCCATCCCGCTCCAGCACTGCCTCCTTGTCTACATACAGGCATGGTTCTCAAGATATCTGTTGGTCAGATTTGTATAGTATATAGGAGGAGAGGAAGGAGGGTATGCCAGCTCTTAATTCATTCTGAACCGGAAAGAACCTGGCCCAAGGTTTCACCTGTTTTCTCTGTTACTTTATCAGCATCTAACTGTTTACAAAAGCCTGTACAAGTCTTAAAGCAGCTAGGTGGTGCAGTGGATAGATCACCAATGCAGGAGTCAGGAGGACCTGAGTTCAAATCTCACCCCAGACACACTCACTAGCTGTGTGACCTTGGGCAAGTCACTTAACCCCAACTGCCTCATCCTGAGTCTTCTCCAGTCATCCTGATGAATATCTGGTCACTGGATTCAGATGGCTCTGGAAAAGTGAGGCTGGTGACCTGCACAGCCTTCCCTCATTCAAAACAAAGTCAAGCGCAAGTCATGTCATCATTTCTCTGATGGCATGGTCTTCTTCGGCAACGAAGGATGAACACACAAGTCTTAGGAGACTTCTTCTTTGACCCATTCACCTCCCTGGCAGCTCCCAGTAGGATGTGCTTTTCTCTCTGTCCCTTGTTTTCTCCTTGAGATCACTGAAACACAGAATCCCAGAATTGAAAAGGAAAACCCACACAGGGGAAGCAGTGCTAACTCTGGCATCAGAGGACCTGAGGTCCAGTCTACCTCTGATAGTTACTACTGAGGAGCCATAGGTAAGTCCCTTAAACTCTCATGGCCTCAGTTTCTTCATCTGTAAAATGGTGGTTAGACTAAATGAAGGTGCCTTCTAAATTCCCTCTCTTCACTTCTGTGCCACATTGCCTTGATTTTTCTAGGATCATAGCTCACATAACATAGCATCGTATACCTTTTATTTGTTTAGCTAGAGAACTCAAAGACCCCCAGAAAATCAAGTGACCAGTTAGTAAACATTACTAAGCATTATGAAGTGCAAGTGCTGGATACAAAAAAAAAACCCAAAAAACAATCTCTTTGTCTATGTTGCTTCCATCAATGACATCAAATTCAAATAGAAATTAGGACTACTAATCCATACATTTTCCCCTCAAGCTGCTTCCTTCTCAAAGCAATTGAAAACCTTTTCATCAGAAAATCCAAGCTATGGGATTGATATTTTTGACTAATGGAATTCAATTCCTGGAGAACTTGAGTCCACTTCTATTCACTTGTTTAAGTTTTATCTTCCCAGTAAGATTGTGATCTTTTTAATGGCAGGAGATAGGTATACTATTTAATTAATCTCTGCCCCTCACCCTACCATACTCAATATGGAATACTAAGGTGCTCGACAAATGCTAATGCGATTGAACTGGATGGAATGAAACTTGATTGAACAGAATCGAATGTTGCTAAATGTATATTCCAACCTTGGCTGATGCATCTTAGTGGGGAAGGGATTAAGAAAAAAATTTTGAAAGCGAGTCAAGATTTGAGAATGTCTCTCCAATTCCCTCTTGCTTCTCTCACAATATCAATCTGGTTTAAATTTAGATTGGAAACTGGAGATGAACAAATTCATAAAGCTTTCAAATGAATTGCCATCAAGAGATGCAAGAGCCAGTGACGGTTCCCAAGATGAAGCAATTGACCAATGGGCCAAAAGGCGGAAGCAATTTAAAGAAAACAAGAAGTGCAGCTCACTTGGAGGGAGTTCATTTGCCAGTAACATCACTGAAGGATCAAGTGAGTAGATAATCTGTCTTATTGATCAGTTTCACAGCACCCAAGACACCATCAAACTGATCCTCCATGGGCCCCTTAGCCCCCTTATTCTTCCTGAAAATAAATGGCTATGTGGAAGTGTCAATGTGCTTACTACAGGCACTTTAAAAAATTACCATGCTGTAATCTGAAAAAATCATGCATTCTACTAAGAATCCATTTGGTCATTTCCTTCATGCTACCAAGTGATGAGAGTTGCTTTCCTCTACTCACCCTGATATCCACTAATTTTGCTATTATTTTCCTGTAGCCTGAAGTTAATAAATAGGAGGATCTAGGAAGGAAGGGGCCATAGGTTCCCAAAGTGGGTGACACTGTTCCTTGGGGGGAGGAAACGATCCTGGAGGGAGGCAGTAGTAGTCTCAAGTGCAATTAGGGGTCTTCAAATAAAAATCAGGGAAGCATAAGAAAAGAAAAGAATTTTGAAAAAAAACTTTTGTGCATGTTTCATGTGCTGTGTAACACCATTAAAGATATAATGATCACGTTAATTTTCAAATAAACACATCAAATGTGAGTTATAACTGATCAATGATCAAGCCCACAGACCGGTTTTAACAAGCAAGTATTGTCAGGTGTGTGTCTTGTCAAGAAGTCATCTGCAGGAATGTGTGAGTGTAATGACTTGTTTACAATATGATACTATATGGTTACATGATGCAACATTGTGTCATCAAAATTTCAATGCAGGAACAAAACACAAATTTACAATAAATTGTTAAATTTAAGATGTGTCATTTAAGATATTTTATATTTTTTGAAATGATACAAACAAATTTCAAAAGAAACATTCAGAAAGGTTTCCAGGGAGGTGCTGAGCAATTTTTTTTTTTTTGAAAAGTGCCGCATAAGTTTTGGAAACTCTGGGTTAAATGATGCAGTGGCTAGAATGGTGGGGGTGTCTGGAGTCAGAAAAAACTGAGTTCAGATCTGACGTCAGATACGTACTAGTTGTGTGAATGTTGCCAAACTGCCCAATAACTGCACTTACTTCTCAGAGTTGTGGTGAGGGTCTTATGAGATCATAACTAAAAAGCACTTAACGTGATACCTGGCATGTAGAAAGCACTATGCAAATGTTAGCTATTATTATAATAATTACTATTATTTGGACTAGTTAGTAGCGGGACTAGTAGTCAGTAGAAATAAGCTTAAGTGAATGTTAGAGGAATGTTAATTTTAAAAATCACTATAAATATTATAATATAGTATATTAATAATATAATTATCACTATATAATATTCCAAAAGTATCCAGTGTGTTAGGTCATTGATATCACTACTTTCTTTTTTTTATATGGATATTCAGAAGTTGACTATAAGGCATTAAATATTCCATTTATTTTTTTCTTGGTTAATCTTTTTTCCTGTTCAATAGCCAGTTTGGAGTCCATCTTACCATTTCTTTGAGAACCTACTTAGAAGAGCGAACACAGAATCCAGAATCAGAATTATTGCCACCTATGCTGCTTCTGACCAGGGCTGGTTTATGAGAAAATAAGATCTCAGTTTTGTTTTTGACCACCTCAGATGATTTCTCTGTAGGAAAAAAAATACTCTTCAGGGTTTTACATCTAAGGAAAATTCTCAGTGCTTCTGAGTGAGTGGTCTCCAGACATTTTTGATCAAATACCTGTCCCAGTAAAATAACTTAAAAAAATGAGGACACACCTCCATTATATGCATTTTTAGGGATTGACTGACAAATTGTATCCATCAATCAGCACATTTTTAAGCACCCCAATATGTGACAGATTCTGTGGTAGGTTTTGGCAATAAAAGTATAAAGAATGAAATAATCCCTATATAAGATAAGCTTACATTCTAATGGCAAATACAAGTGCATATGCATGGACACAGCGTAAATATAAAGTTAGTAAATAAATATATACAAAGTAGTTAAATACCAGGTAGTTTGGGAAGAAAAGCAATAAAGTCGGAAGGATAAGGGAAGTCTTCATGATAAATATGGTGCCTGAGCTCTATCTTGAAGGGAGACAGGAAATCCATGAGCTAGAAGTGAGAGGGGAATGAATTGCCAGCACAGGGGGTGGCATGTAATGAGTGAAGAACAGACATGCCAGTTTAGCTGAATTACCGAGTGCATGAGGGGCAATAATGTCCAGTAAGGTTGGGAAGATAGGTTGGAACCTGATTCTGTAGGGCTTTAAAAGCTAAACAGAGCAGTTTATATTTTACCTAAAAGAAATGGGAAACCACTGGATTTGGTTCAGTAAAGGAGTTAGATGGTCAGATCTATGCTTGGGGAATTGTCAGCAGTGTATAATACGAACTGGAGTACAATGTGAGACTGCAGACAAAGCAACCGATTAGGAGGTGTTGGCAGTAATCTAGGAGAAAAGCACTGGGGACCTGATCTAAAATGGAGAGTTTTGCAAAAGAAGTTAAATTTGACAGAAATGAAAGAAGAAATGGTAAAATCTGGCAGCTGGTTAGGCATGTGGGATGTGAGAGAGTAAGGAGTCCGTAAAATGAGATATGAACCTGAGATTCTGGAAGGATGGTTTCTTCAACAGAAACGGGGTAGTTTGGAACAGGAGAGGATTTAGAAAGGAAGGTAAGTTCAGTTTTAGAGGTTAGTATGCTTCAAGTATATCCAGTTTGGAGTGCGTGCGTGCGTGCGTGTGTGTGTGTGTGTGTGTGCGCTGAGAGACAGATAAGCCCATAAAAAGGCTATTATAATAGTCTATATAATAGTCTAGATGAAAGATGATAAGGGCCTGAAGTAGGGAAATAATTGTAGATAAAAGGGGATGGATAAGAGAGATGTTGCAGAAATAGAAACATTTTACAAATTATGGAATGGAAAGGTAGGAGCAATCGAGTGCATGGTGGTAAGTTTGTGAACCCCGTGTGTGTGTGTGTGTGTGTGTGTGTGTGTGTTTATGGTTGGGGGTAGGATTTGGATGATGACTCAGCAAAGGAGAATGAAAAGGAGTTGTCAGAAAGATAGGAGAACTAGAAGACAGTAATGCCTTGAAAACTCAGAGGAGAGAGAATATCCAGGAGTTAATGGGAGTTAACAGTGTCAAATGCAACAAATAGGTGAAAAAGGAGTATATATACGTATACATATATATGTATGTATATATGTGTATATGTGTGTATATATGCATATATGTATGTATATATGCATATGTATGTATATGTGTGTATGTGTGTATGTGTGTACACACATGTTTGTGTGTATAGGTATAGATAGGTATGCATGTGCATGCACGTGTGTACATGTTTTATATATACACATGTGTGCATGTATTTCGCATACACACGTGTGTGCATATGTACATGTATATAATATTTGTGGTTATATGTACATGTATGCACAATACGTGTGTATGTTTGTGTACGCATATACATGTGCGTATGTGTATACATGTGTATATATCTTGAATTTGATGAATTTCATGTACAATCATCTTTTTGATTACACTATGTTGTGGAAATGCTTTAAATCTTTTAAAGACAGGCCAATGGCTGCCTTGGGGAGAGCAGTAAGAGAGGAAAAAAAACCAGTGACAACTTTTTCAAGGAGTTCTCATGAAACATTTTGGTTTTTTTTATTAGAATGGAGGAAACTGGCATGTTTGAAGGTATTCGGGGAGGAACCAATTGATAAGGGGAGATTGAAGATTTGAGATGGAAGGATTGAGGAGGCAATCTCTTGAAGATGGGAAGGGATGAGAATAAGTGCACACATAGAGGACAAGAAGCAAGAGACTAAGGGGAAGGATAAGGGAGTGAGAGCAGATGTCAAATGGTTTTGAGATGAAGAGAATGGGAGAAGAGGGACTTTAATGTAGGATGGCCTTAATTTTTTCACTAAAATAAAAGTCAAGGTGTTTAACTAAGAAAGTAGCAGGAGAAGAAAATATGAGGGGATTTTAAAAAGGGAGAGAAGGTTTGGAATAGTTACGTGGAAGGTTGGAATGATGTAGGGAATCATCTAGGAAGGAATAAAAGGGCTGCCTGGATGTAGTAAGGACCCATCGAATTTGAATAATGAATTTGTAATGTACTTAGGCAGCATTGTACTAATAAATATTGTACATTATAAAATATGCACAACAATGGAAATTTTATTTTAAAATATTTTATTTTTCCATTTACATATAAACATTTTTAACATTCACTTTTTTAAATTTTGAATTCCAAATTTTCTCCTTACCTCCTTATGCTCCTTCCTCATTGAAAAGGCAAGCGATATGATGTGCCATACATGTATAGTCATTCAAAACATTTCCATATTAGTCATGTTGTGAAAGAAAATACAGCTCACCCTTCCCACATAAGAAAGAAAAAGAATAAAAGTTTTTTTAAGCATATACTTTGATTTGAATTCAGACTCTGGAGGTGGATAGAATTTTCATCGAGTCCTTTGGAATTGTCTTGGATCATTGTATTGCAGAGACTAGCTAAGTCATTCACAGTGGATCATCATACAATTTTGCTGCTATTGTGTACACAATATTCTTCTGGTTCTGCTTACTTCACTTTGCAGGAATTCATCTAAGTCTTTCCAGGTGTTTCTGAGAGCATCCTGCTTGTCATTTTTTAGCACAGCAGTATTTCATCATACTCATATACCAAAACTTGTTCGGTCATTCTCCAATTGAGGGCATGTCCTCAATTTCCAATTCTTTGCCTCCACAAAAAGAGCTGCTATAAATATTTTTGTACAAATAGGTATTTTACCTTTAAAAAAATCTCTTTGAGATATAGACCTAGTAGCAATATAGATTTATAGCCTTTAGGGCATAATTTAAAATGGCTCTTTAGAGTGATTGGATCAGGTCACGACTTCACCAACAGTACATTAATATCCCAATTTTCCCACATCTCCACCAACATTCGTCATTTTCTTTTCTGTCATATTAGCCAATCTGATAGTTATGAGGTGGTACCGCAGGGTCCAGTGTATTGTGTACCTAATCTATTCCACTGATCCATCACTCTGTTTCTTGGCCAGTACTAGATTGTTGTGATGATTATCACTTTGTAATATAGTTCGAGATCTGATATGTCTAGGCTTTCTTCCTTTACACTTTTTGTCCCCATTGACTCCTTGGATATTCTTGATCTTTTATCCTTCCAGATGAATTTTATTTCTTTTCTAGATCTATAAAATAACTTTTGGGTAGTTTGATTGGTATGGAACTGAATAAGCAAATTAATTTAGTTAGAATTGATATTTTTATTATATTGGCTCCATCTACCTATAAACAATTAATATAGTACTCCAACTGTTTACATATGGCTTTCTTTGTGTGAAAAGTATTTTGAAATTGTGTTTCTGTAGTTCCTGAGTTTTTCTTGTCAGGTGGACTCTCAAGTATTTTATGTTGTCTACAGTTATTTTAAAAGGAATTTATCTTTCTGTCTCTTGCTGCTGAACTTGTAGAAATGCTGATGATTTATGTGGGTTTATTTTTTATTTGGCAACTTTGCAAAAACAAAGGAAATTTTAAAACATAAAGATGAAATTTTTTTTATCCTACAGTAAACAGAGAGTCTCTGGATTTATTAAGTAGAGGACTGACATGGTCAAATTTGAATTATAGGAAAACCACATTACCAGCTATGTGAAGGATAAGTGGAGAGTGCTGAGAGACAGATAAGCCAATAAAAAGGCTATTATAATAGTCTATATAATAGTCTAGATGAAAGATGATAAGGGCCTGAAGTAGGGAAATAATTGTAGATAAAAGGGGATGGATAAGAGAGATGTTGCAGAAATAGGAACGTTTTACAAATTATGGAGTGGAAAGGTAGGAGGAATCGAGTGCATGGTGGTAAGGTTGTGAACCCCAGGTGTCTGAGCATGGTGGTGTTCTGAACAGTAACAGGGAACTTGGAAGATGGATGGATTTGTAGGCGAAAGATAAGATCTTGAACAACGTGCTCAATCCATCTATGCCTGCCTATCCAGTATAACTCATTGTGTTCTACCCAAAACAGAGGGCAAAGGTTGGTTTCTTACTCACTGGTCATTTCTCTAAGAGGTGTCTGCTATGAGCTGATCAGGACAAGGGATGGTTATGTTGTATGTGTGCAGAACTTTTCTCAGTAGTATCTTCACGGCTGTTGGTGTGAATGCATCAATATTGGTCAGGTTAAAACTTCCCAGAAAAATTGAAATCTCAGAAGAGAAAGAAGTTAAGAGTGTGTACAGTAGAAGGAGGGCGCTGAGTGAGGGAGTGTTGAAAGATAGGGTAAGTGATTGTTTTAGAGTAGATCCCCTTCAGTGGTTATTTCAAGGAGACTCTATATCTATAATTGGATGATCTTCCCACTCTTTGAGTGGTTGATCACAATTTCCTTAGGGTCAGTCTGTAACCCCTACTTTATAGACAAATGTTCTAAACAATTTGCTCTTACAGTAGATAATCCTTCAAAGTGTTTTGCTTTTCTCTTTAGATGTCTGGAAGTCTATGCTAAATTCAGTGCACACATCCAGTAACTAACTCATCCAAAGTATGTAATATACAGATTTTTCTTGTTCTTCTTATCTGATTTTGCTTTGTTTTATTTAATTGTATTATTTTAACTCAATATGACACCACAAGTATTTTTTTAAATAGATGTGAACATTAGCTATAAATAAATTAAGATCACGATTGTTTGCAGCAAATAACAATTGCTATAATCAAATTAATGTCTCTTTAAGGTAAGCTCTCTCAAACTGAAATACTTCTTAGAAAGGAACATTAAGTGTTGCCATCTTGTCTTTCTTGGCCACTTTGTTAGAAATACTAAAAGTGATTTTTACCATCTTTTTCCTTTGTTTTGTGTTTTTCCTTTTGTTTGTTGTTTTTTTTTAATGGAGAATGAAAACCTCTTGTTATATAGTAACTGCCCCAAAGGCATAACTGTCTGGAGAGACTTAGACTGGTTTTTAACTGTAAGAAAATCAGACTGCAACTGAAAAATGTGCTTAGTCCAATTAGCCATGAATGATCTTAATGTGCCATGAACAGTAAAATCGATAATTCTCGGTCCCACTACATATCTCAGTGCCACAGTGAAACAGATTGACCAAATCCTTCTGTGTGAGTACATTTCAACCTGTTTTAAAGACAAATCTTTAATCATCCATTCCTATAGCCATTAACATGTAGGTCCACTTTCCTTTCCTCAGGTATAAAACAGAAATCAGTATGTCAGATTTTAAAGAAAGTTGAATTCATATTGACAAAGATCACAATTTTCATTGTTGTTATTAAATGTTTTATTATCTTGTTGGATTCTGTCCCAAATATAAACTTTCAATGACCAATTGACACCAATTCTGAGAGAACAGAATGACTTTACATTTCCACATCTCCATTTTATCCCAGCTATGAATAAACAAGGGAAAATACTTTGTGCTTTTTGTTTTATGAAAGCTTTTGTGAAATGCTATCATGCATTTAAGATACACTGAGGTTGATACTGTTTAGTGTGACTTATATTTTATGTCTTTTATAGAATCAGAAAATGTTACTAACCCTTGACTTAAAACGTGACATTTTTATCAAGCATTATTACATCTGGTACATTCACTTCATTAATCTCACTCATCTCTGACTTCTTACATAATAACTGGAAAAGACATTAAGGATGACATTTATATCTGAGGATACAGTTGATCAATCTATTAGTGCTGTGGAGAATGCTCACTGAGGTCCATCAGGTAAATAACTTATGGGCTGTGAACTGAAGTAGGAGAACCTATAAAACGCAGCTCCAATTTTTATGCTCTTAAATGGCTCCTGGAACAGAAACAGATGTGTAAGGCTATATTATGGATCACCTTGCCAAGGTGAATGTGGATCTCATTGCTTGAGGGAACTTGATGGCTTCCCATGTCTTTCATTTGGTTGTGTAAATTAGTGTGAAAATGTGTTTTCTATGTTATTGGCTTCTTTATAGGAATATTCCAGAGGGGAAAAAAAAAACTTTCTGTGCCCAACATTGTATAATTAGATTACAATTCATTTCACTTGAGAGGCTATTTTATGATTGTTTTTAGTATTCTCATCAATTTTAATAAGAGAAGATCAGGGTAGGAGGGAGGGAAAAAGCCCCTTGGACTTGATCTGGGATATTGTTTTTATTCTGGCCAAACAAGTAGCAGAAATATAACAAGTCTCACCTTTAAAAAGATCATAGGATTGGGCATGGTGGTATAGGACTTAAATCCTTGCTTCACTGTATGTTGAGGATACTACTTCCTCTGCCCTCAGGAGACTGAGCTACACTAGGGCTGAAGTTATTGGGTTGTCCACACCAAATATGGTGTGTGTGTGTTTGCCCTTCATTGACAAAGAAGACCATGCCATCAGAGAAATGATGATGTGACTTGCACTTGACTTTGTTTTGAGTGAGGGAGGGCTGTGTGGGTCACCAGCCTCACTTCTCCTCCAGAGCCATCTAAAGCTGGTGACCAGATGTTCATCAGGATGACTGGCGATGACCCAAGAGGAGGCAACTGGGGTTAAGTGACTTGCCCAAGATCACACAGCTAGTGAGTGTCAAGCATCTGAGGGGAGATTTGAACTCAGGTCCTCCTGACTCCTGCACTGGTGCTCTATCCACTGCACTACCCAGAACAATGAGTCCCCAGGAGACAGGGGTGTCACCAGGCTGCCCACAGAGGGGCAAATTAGCACAGGCTGGAAATGAACAGGTCAACAATTGTTGTCAAACAGTAACATAGGATCAGGCTGTTAACAGCCTAGCAAGGTAACAAGAAAAATCAGTTGGAAGAGCTTCAGGACACTGCCCTTGATTCTCTCCTACAAATTGTATCAATGCCAAAGAAGAAAGAATGATTATCAAACTTGGGGATGACAAAATACTGAGAGAGCTATCTAATACATTCAGCCACAAAAGCGGGATCCAAAAACATCTCGAAAGACTAGAACAAGAAGATGAATCTAACAAGATGAAATTTAATAGAAATAAATGTAAATGAGATCAATGAGAATCTGGCTATTTTGGCAGAAGACTGTTCACAAATAAGTGTGATGTTTTACCTGTGTTAAGTAGGATTTTTAAAAAATAATCATTGATTTTGAAAGACACACTCTCGTAGTGGAGGTCACCAAATTCTAAAGAAATTTAGGGTGATTGATTTTTTTTTCTCTCCCCTGCCCCAAAACACTACTTTATCTGTTCCTTATTTCAGTTTGAAAGTTACAAGGGAATTTACCATAATGACTGTAGAGAGCCCAAAGATAATGTAGCCCAGGATTTCTATGTATAAGCCCTGTCACACACCTCAGCCACCCAGTGTTCTTGCCAATATCCTGGCACCAAACCCTTTCTGTTCAGCACAGGGACTTCAGGAATGATGAGAGCTCAATTCCATTGCCATGGCCTGCATCCTACTCCCACCCCCAAGGGAAGGTGTAGCTGATGCTGGCCTCCTAGAAATGGTTCACTTCTGCAAACTGGCCCTCTTCCCTAGGTGCACTGGGTACCAGTGCCCCACTCCTAAAAGTCCTCCCCTTTCCAAACTCCTCCTAAGCCAATGGGTCCCTGGCAACACATTTTTCTAATGTTCTGAGGGCCAAAGTGGCAAAAACAAAGGTTCCTGTTGATGGCTTCTTGTGCTTTGTTATTTTAACACTGAACCGTTGTTTTAGCTTCTGTTTTTGGAAAAAAATGTTTTTGCTTCCTTTTTCATTTTCATACCAGAAAATCAACCTAACAATTTTACCTAAGAGATAAAAATTCTTTAATAGGTGCAGTTCTCATAGTTAATCTGCCCTTAATAAGGCTCCATGGTCACAGTCACATCCTACTGTAGTCAGAGGTCACATGTGTCACCTCACCCCAGTAGCTGTGGCTGGGTCATAGCCATTCATGTAATCCAAAACTGTGTGCCCATTGTATCAACCAAGGACATAGATGTTTCCCTGGTGTACAGTGATCCTAAGTACACTCCATCGATGTTACACAGGGGCCACAAAAGTCCAGGGCTTCATTTCCACGTCATATCTTTCCATATTGTTCAAGTAGTCAGTGCAATCCTAGCTTCTCATGATATAATGCAGTTGGGCTGAGCACAGACACCCCTCTATCTCATGCCACAAGAGGTGGGGTGGAGTGGGGATTAATTTTCAAGCTATCTCAAGTAGCAAATTTCAAAACAGTGGAAAAACCATAAATAATGCTTATATCCAAAAAGTGCAACCCAGAAGACATCAACTATTATTAATCCCCCTGCCAACTTTTTTATCTCTGTGATATCTTGACGAACATAGCCTAGAACATCTACAGTATATCCTTGAGGAAAGAACATGAGGAAAGAATGGTCAAACTTTCACGAATGAAATTTCTGTAACAAACAATGCTTTGTGGTCATATCAACTGAGGGATAAAGGAAATGTAAACTCTTGCTGTATCTGGTGTTTATTAATTTTTAAAAAGCGCTTGACTCAATAAAACAAATACATCCTTGAAGACTTTTTTTGAAGTGTCTCTAACACTTCATGAAAGTAGAAACACTAAAACTGTAGAGGCTGCATGGTGTAACTGATGAGTAGTAGACTTGGAATATGCATGACATGTCTGTGCTCTGCCACTTATAAGGGGCCAGACTAATGAAACATCTCTGAGCCTCTTTTAACTTCAACTTCCTCATCTGCCAAATGGGATGCCAGTAACTCTAGCTACATCCCAGGCATATTGTGAGAATCAAAAGAGAAAATGTATGTAAGGTACCTTCAGACTTTATAATGATAATATAAAATAATAAAAACACAAGGCATTATAATAACAAAATAATGAAACCATAAGGATTTATTATAATAATAAGTAACATTAGCACTTACTATATGCCAGCATTGTGCTAAATGCTTTACAATTATTATTTCACTTGAGCTTCACCGCCACTTTGAGAGATGGGTGCTCTTATTATCTTCATTTTACAGGTAAGGAAATTGAGGCAAACAGAGAGTAAGTGACTTGCCAGGGGTCACACCTCTAGGAAGTGTCTGAGGGTGGGTTTGAACTCCTCTTCCTGACTTCAGGTCTCCTACACTATCTACTGCACCACCTGGCAGAAATTATTATACAACTCAATGACCACTACACCTAGGAGGATTCTTGTGTCCAATGACCATCTTATTTTCAATATCAGGTAGGTGTGTGCTCACCTTGGCTGTTTGACAGGGTTATGACAGATGCCTCACACAAAGAAGACTGAGTCCAAACACAAAGATAATTCTCTATGAAGGATGAGGTTCTTCAACTGGCATCATTTTTTTTTCAGGTGACCTATAGCTATATAATATTTTAGCAAGCACCTTGGTGAAATTCACAGCAACATTAGTTATAATTTTTTTAATAATCTACTTTTAAAATGGTAGTTGGGAGTAATGAAAACTCCTAATGCTCAGACCATATAACTTACAGATGCACAGATAACCCATTGTATTAGTTCCATAGAAATGGTATAGTGCTTTCCATGTATACAGACTGCTGCCCCAAAACCCATTCCTTGATACTGGTATTCTTATGTGGATATACTTTAGCTAAGAATCACACAAACCAAATCTCCACTTAAAAGTAATCCAAATGGCAATGAAAAGACCCGTTATTGTAAATACACTAAAGCATATTTCCAAAATTCATTTATACACAAGATGTAGGACAAAAGAAATCATTGAGGATGTATTTAATGAGGCAAGGGACAAACCAACAATGCAGAAAAAAACAAAAGAAATGTATACATAATACATCTTGTCATCTGCCCTCACTGCCGAGAGGCTGTAACAGAGACAGTGAAAAATGTCCCCTTTCCATCCCCTACTGAGGAAATGATAATCAAACTAATGATGGAAGTGCTAAGAAAAGAGTATAGCGATTGACTGCCCTGTGGCCCCGCTCACAATCCCTGTTGTATAAATCCTTTCTTCTCTGGCAATAGGTTTTTAATGTGCCCCTGGTACAGGAATTCCCAGCTGTAGTATATGTATTCACAGAAGGAAACTTGAGCTTTCTGAAGGAAATGATGGATTTCAGGCAGAAATGAAGATGGAGAGGGAATGGATCTAGGCAGAAGCACAGCCTCTGCAGAGGCATGGAGATGGGCTATGTGTGAGAACAGACAGCGTATAGTAAGGGGAATACTCAAGCTAGAAATCCAGGCTTGGGCCAAACTGGGAAGGGCTTTGAAAGCTAAGCAGAGGTGTTCATATTTTATTCTCCAGAAAATCGTGAGACATTGTAGTTTACTGAGTAAGGGAGTGATAGGGTCATGTTTATATTTGCGGAAAATCACTTTGCTGTAAAGAGGTGGACTAGAGTGAAGACAGACTTGAGTGAGGGAGGCCAAGTAAAAGTCAATAGTTGATGTGGGAGTTGATGAAGACCTGAATTAAGGTGGGAGCTGTGAATAGAGAGAAGGTGTAAGAAATAAGAAAGGTAGGGGAGATGGAAGCTAGGATGTCATACCTGATAGGCTACATGGAGTGAGGGAGAGCAAGAGTGCAAAATTAAGGATAATGGTGAGGTGAGGAACCTGGGAGACTGAAGAATGTCTGTGACTTTGACAGAAATAGGGAATTTTAGGAGAAGCAGTGAGTTTTCAAGGAAAGATGATTAGGGTTTGTTTGGCTTTTTTGGACATGTTGAGTTTGGGATATTTCCAGGACATCCAGTTTGAAATATCTACTAGGCAGTTGGTGATGCGGGACAGAGCCCAGGGGAGACGGTGGGACTAGATATATACATCTGGGAATCATTTGCCTAAAGATGAAATTAAACCCATGAGAGCTGATGAGTATAGCTCATGTAGGCTCTGAGGATAGTTATCCAAACTCCCACTTTCACAAATGAGTTAAGGTTCCCAGATCAAGTTTGCATCTCTCTTACAAATCGGGAGTCATTCTCCAATGCCCTAAGTTGTAACGTCCCTTGCTTTGCTTCTCCCCAAGATTATCAACTGAGAATCAGTAGCTTCAAAAAAGAGTAATAATAGTTGATACACAAGATCCTCTGCAAAGTCTTGAACAAGTACATATGACATTTAGGAGAAAGTGGGCTTAAGCTTAGAAAGCAGCAACAAAGGACTACTCAGTTCCTGGTTAGTAAGCATTTTTTTCCTCTTATTTGCGAGGCTTCTGATGGAGCTGTGACTCTACATCCGCTCTGTCACTGGCTTTCAATGCAGGCTCCATAGCTGATACATGAATGACTCTAGGATATGAGTGGAAACCCAACATTCTTGAGAGTTTTCAAAGCTTGCAAAGTCCTTCTTTAGTCAAATTGGGGTAGGAAAAGTAGAACTAGGCCAGGGGAGGGGAACTTGGAGCCTTCTAGATGCTTAGGTGTGGTTATTTTACTGAGTCTAAGTTTTGCAGATAAAATCCATCTATTAAGAGGATCTGTTCTGTGAAGTTTGGATTCAGTCAAAGGGCCACACTTGAGGACCTAAAGGGCCAGGTGTGGCCTTGAAGGTACAGGTTCCCCACCCCCGGCCTAGTAATCAAATTTTCTGAGGCTATTTTAAACCCATTTTTTATCACTCCAGTTTTAAGTATGTTTCCAGTTTAATCTAAAACCTATGATTGATTTTGGTTGAAACTAAAGCCTCCGATTGACATTGACAGATTCCACCTGGTTAAGGCGCTCTAGGCCACCTTATCTCTAGTTATTTTAAGTGGATTAAGTGACTTGATTGATCAAATCACTCAATCTTGGGTAACATAAAGTCACCATGGGAGTGTAAAGAGAAAAGAGAAGCCGAAGATGTAGCCTTGGGGAACAAGTACCAACTAACGAAACAGAAAGGGAGACCAAGGTGCAGTGGTCAGCCATGGAGGAGAACCAGCAGAGAACACTGTCACGTAAATCCAGAGAAGAAAGTGTTCAGGACAAGACAGTGGTAGCAATGTCAAATGCAACGGAGAGATAAAGGGTGAGAGTCATTAGACTGAGGAGTTTAGAGAACATTACCGACAGATTGAATTTATTCCCATCTAAAATTCTGAGAGAAAATTAGACACATTTTGGACTTAATGATGCAAGAAGAATCCATGCAATCTGAAGGCCAGTGAGTGTGATGACACTGCTATAATGATGTGTTTTATGTAACTGATAAGAACATTTGAAATCTCTCATTTTTCACCCCCACTTTTCATTTCCACTAGGTCTTAGTAATTTGTCATCTAGACATTGACAGGGCATCCTCAGGCATTTCCTTCCAAAACCCACTGTCTCCTTGCTCTAATCAGCCAGAATAATTTTCCCCAGATCATCTAACTCTTCCCAACAGTTGTCTGCTGGAAAGTTTAAGCTTAGCCTTCGGGGGCATGCATAGTTTGGATCCAATCTCCTTTGCCAACTCCACGATCCTGCACCCTGATTTTTCAAGACGCCATATGTCAAAATTCATCCCATCCTTTAAGGCCTGGTTTGTGCATGAAGGCTTCCCTGCTCCCTGTGATACCAATTTACTTTATTCAGGCCTTTCCTTTCATGCATCATGGTCAGTCTTGTTTTCTAGTTGCTTATGTCCATGTCTTATTTTCTGTACCAGACTACATGTTTCTGAAAGCCAGGAGCTAGATGTAGGTAGCAGACACAAAGCATAGAGCTCTGCAGCTGGCGTTGGGAAAACAACACTTGCAGGTATTGATTAGCTGTGTGAAGCAGGACAAATCACTTAGCCTTCATCTACCTCAGTTTTCTCCTGTAAAATGAGGATGACAGTATATTCCCCAGAGTAGTTGTAAGGATAAAATGAGATATTTGTAAAACACTTTGAAAACATTAAAACATATTCATCTCAAAAAGAACCTAGCACAGAGTTTCATGTAGCATTTTCTCAATAAATATTATTTTAATAAGTGAATGTGAATCATCTCAGAATGCAAATTAATATTAAAATAACTAGTGTAATCAGTTCCACCATAGGCATCTAGTTAGTGCAATGGATAGAACACTTGACCTAAAGTCAGGAAGACATAAATTCAAATTAGACATCAGAGACTTTATTAAGCTATGTGACCCTGGGCAACTCATTTAACCTCTGTTTGCCACAGTTTCCTCATCTGTAAATGGGAATGGTATGCCTGTCTCCCAGGATTGTTGTGATAATAAAATGAAACAATAATTACAAAGCACTTAAACACAGTAACTGGCACATGGTAATTGCTATCTACGATTCATGGCAAGCTAAGAAATTGCAAGAACATTTTTTTTAAACATTATCTTGGAGATTTTTACCACTCACTAAAATCTTGTCTTGCAACGTTTAATCTTTTTCTATTTCTATACTGGCTTATGGAAAATTATGTCCAAATTTGGTTGCCCAGAGAAGTTTGTCAATATTGTATGTCAATTGCATGATGGCATGTTTGCCCGGGTTCTGGATAGTGGACAATGCTTTTGTGCCTTCCCAGTCACCAATGGAGTGAAACAGGGCTGTGTGCTTGCTCCCATGCTTTTTAGCATCATGTTTTCAGCCCTGTTGACAAATATTTTCAATGAGAATGAACATGGCATCAAGGTCAACTACCATACTGTTGGTAGATTCTTCCATTTGAAAAGGTTACAAGCCAAGACCAAAGTGGAGGGAGTGTTGGTGCATGATTTTCTGTTTGCAGATGACTGTGCACTCAGTGCAACCTCTGAAGCTGAGATGCAGCAAAGTATGGATCAATTCTCTGCTGCCTGTGCTAATTTTGGCCTAATAATTCACAAGAAAACACAGGTGCACCAACAGCCACCACCACACCATCCATATGTGGAACTATTGGCTACAGCAAATGGAGAAATTTTGAATGCTGCAGAGAAGTTCACTTCCTTGGTAGTGTGCTTTCCAGGGATGTACACATTGACAATGAGGTTGATGCACTCATTGCCAGAGCTAGCTCAGTGTTTGGGAGGCTCTGAAGAACAGTTTGGGAGGCAAGAAGTATTAGACTGATGTCCGGGCTCACGGTCCCCGGTCGACCCTCCCGGTGAGTAGTAACCCCTCACTCTGCTTCACGTAGCTTCAGACGTCTCTGGACCCGTCCCCGGAGGCAGGAGCACGGGTGGAAACCAAGCACGAGCCAGAGTGGTAGAGCAATGCAGATGTTTATTCAGTAGTTCACATCAGCCCAGTTCCCCCGAACCCCCTCAGAGCATAGCCTTATATTCCTTATCCCTTCCGGTTCTTGCTATCTGGCCCCTGATTGGAGAGCTCAGCCTGCTGTCGCCCCAGCCCCCTCCCCTTAGCTGGTTGTGTCCTGTGGCAATAGGGCAGGAGTCTCTCTGGACCTTCCCTCCCCACTCGGACCATCTGCTTGGTCCTATCACAGGTGGCCAGGTGTGTTTTACTCTTACTGGGGCTCCCTCAGCACCTCCCCGAGGGCGGTATCGTGCCTTGTACACGAGCCTTTCCTGCACCCTTAGCCCGGAAGTCACGGGTGAGGCGCGTGATTGCCGGGGGGGGGGGGGGGGGGGGGGGGGGGGGGGGGGGGGGAACGGGTATAGACTCCTGGCCGTTACCTCTCTGCCCAGGAGGTCCGGGGACGGCCCCTGACAGACTGACTACCAAAGTGAAGGTCTATAGAGCCGTTGTGCTGACCTCATTGTTATATGCTTGTGAAACATGGACAGTCTATCAGTGCCATGCCAGGAAACTGAATCGCTTCCATCTGAACTGTCTTAGGAAGATTTTGAAGATCACCTGGCAGTATAAGGTACCAGACACTGAAGTCCTTGCTCAAGTTGAACTGCCAAGTATTCAAACTATGCTTCAGAGAGTGCAACTCCAATGGGCTGGCTACGTTGCTCGAATGCAATATGTACGCTTGCCAAAAAGACTATTTTATGGAGAACTTGCATGGAACAGGTGATCACATGGTGGCCAGAAGAAACGGTACAAGGACGCTCTCAAGGACTCTCACAAGAACTTTGGATTTGACTGTGCAACATGGGAGACACTGGCACAGGACCGCTCAGCATGGCGTGCCCACATCAGAAAGGGTGCTGTGCTCTTTGAGCAAAGCAGAATTGAGACAACACAAACTAAATGTAGGATGCACAAATTTGGGATATCCACCCCAAATATTCAAACAGACTATCTGTGCCCAACCTGTGTTAGGGCATTCTGAGCTGTATTGGTCTGATCAGCTACAGTCGGACACACTGAAATTTTACTTTACAATGGTGATGTCATTTTGGTCCTCTTTGAAGACGAAGGACAACCACCAACCAAACCAACCATTTCTATACTGGCAAATATATATATATATATACTGCTTCATTGGTCAGTATAGAGGGAGCCGTAAATACATACCTGGCAACAAAAACACACTCCCTGGCATGGTGAACAGGTTTTTCCAAAACATCAGAGAAGTGGCTTATTGCAAAGCTTCTCAGTGCCAGAAACTACTAAATGAAATTATATAAACTTCCCAACACGGTGCTCCTGTAAGATGGTAACAATTCTTGCCCTCTCCTTGTCCAATCTATTCCATCTCACACAGAATTTTCTTATATCTTCTCTAAGAACCCAAATGACATTAGAGATGTTTTTTAATAGTTGACAACGGAGCTCATCTTGTTTTTCCCCCTCTGATTATTTTAGACAGGAATTTAAAATTGAATTTCACATTTTATTTTATTTCCTTCAAATTCCAAATAGTATCACTTCTACTTCATGGGAAATTATTCTGTATGATATCTCTAAGTAGATTTTTGGGACTGTACCATATCTTGCACATAGAAGGCTCCATAAACATTTATTGGTTTTATTCATGGTACCTCTGGACTTTGTCGATTCTCATTTCTAGGAGCTGGCCTATCAAATCTACCTAACTATTATTCAAAATGAAACTCCTTAATCCACCTGCTCCTACTCATATGCTACTCAGCAGAGCTGGAGAAAGTTGTGACTGAATCGATTACAAATCTCAATTAATCCAATTTCACCTGGATGCTCACTGCCTAAAGGCAGTTGTTTTTTTCACTCCTCTACATCAATTCTCTGTCTTACTCCCCACAACGTCTTTTCTAAACCTTCTATTAACTCCTTAAGCTTCTTACACCACTCTCTTGGCTGAGTACTTTGCCTCCTGCTTTTGTAATGGGGTCTGATGCAGGTGCAGAGTACCTGGAATGGTCTTTCTCCACATGGATAAGCTGGGAGCTTGTTTCTGGGAGAACCATGATGATGTGTAAAGAAAGTGCTATGCATGTACATTCTGTAACTGATTGTGGTCAGCTGAACACATGTAGAAGAGAAGGCCATTGGACTGCAAGGCTGCAGGGGCATGCAAAATGATCTGTCAGCTTCAGTTCCTCTTTTTTTTCTTTCTTTTTCTTTCCCTTTTTTTTTGCCTCACTCTCTGTTGGTTTCATTTCGTCACTCCTTAGCTTACAGTGTCTGGTGAGAGACCATAAAAATCTTGGGAGCTTAGAAAGGTCAAGAAAATAAATTACAGGGATTGGGAGTCAAAGTCCAGCATCAATGTCCTCAAGATCAAAGGCTTGAAATTTGGGACCCAGTGGTATCTGAAACTTCGGCTCATCCAGAAATTGTGCTGTAATGGGGCATGATACCATATGAAAACTGAGATAAGTGTTGAGCCTCTGTACCCAGAGACCAAAGTAGCAGAGGAGATAGTGTGATTCCCTAAAAAGGATTGGAGGAAATGTTTATACTTTGTTTTTGCTATATCTTTGTCAAAGCTAATTAACATTAAATGGAACTTGGATGCTGGTCACTAACCTCCTAACAAGAGGGATAAAGATGATAGAGGCTCCAGCTGATGGAAGTAGAGAGAAAAAACCTTCGCACAAAACTTTCAGAGTACTTTGGATCCCAGAGGGGGAGGCGTAGTCTGCCTGGCGAGGAGTGGGCACATTCTACGCTGGGGGACAGGGAAATCAGCACATTTGAGTTCTGTATGTATGGAAAGGAGAAAAGGACAATTTGTCTGGACTGCAGTAACACTGAAAGAGAAGTGATGTATAATATTCTGAAGGGCAAATCCCATTCAGGGCCCTCATTTTTTTCTCTCTGTACATTACCTTTCTTGGTGACTTTATCAGCTTTCATGAGTTAATTATCACCTCTAATGTGAATGCTGATGACTCTTACATGGATATATCTAGTCCTATTTCCTCTCCTGAACTCCAGTCCCATATCACTATTAGTTTTGAACCTGTGTATCCTGTCAGCAATGCTGGATGAGATATATACTTATTTGTAAGATCCTACAAAGTAGCATTGTTTCATTAAGAAGAGAGAAGCAGTGGAGAGTAAATCTTGGGTCTTACTGATGCCAAAATAAGTGACCAAGAAAAAATTGACAGCTATCCATCACTCCCACTATACAAAATCTTTAAGAGTATACATGAATGGAGAGCTTCCTCAGTAAGGGTATTAGTGAGGAAGAAGCAGGGGTTCACAAATGCTATTCAGTCATAAACTATATCTTTAAGAATGTCCTATTGACTGAATGATGTAGAAAATATAAAATTCCATTATCGTGCTTATGGTTTGTTGAATTTGAAAAAGCGTCAACTCACACCACCTTAGAGTCTCCTTCACAAGGTATTTCCTTCCACATATCAAGCTCATCAAGGTACCTCATATCGCCTCTCATTAATTGTCAGGTCTTGTTTCTACCACCATGCTCTTCCCTTCTCTCCAGTCCCACAGCCACCACCCTTGTTTATGCCTCATTCATTTTTAACCAGATTATTGAATACACTTCTAGTTGGTCTCCTTGCCTTATAGCCCTCCTTACTACATTCCATTGTCCACACAATTGCCAGCATGATCTTCATCAAGTATACATCTAACTGAGTCACTCAACAAATTCTGTTTTTGCTGTTGGTGAATCATGTCTGACTCTCCATGACCCCATTTGGGGTTTTCTTGGCAGAGATACTAAAGTGATTTTCCCTTTCCTTCTTTAGTTTATTTTTGTAGATGAGAAAATTGAGGCAAACAGGGTAAAGTGACTTGCTCAGGGTCACACAGCTAGTGTCTGAGGCCAAATTTGAACTCAGGTCTTCCTGACTCCAGGCCTGGTGCTCTATCCATTGTGCCACCTAGCTGCCCCCAATAAATTCTAACGATTCCTATCACCTTTAGGATCCAATATAAAGCTGTCTGTTTAGCATTTTAAGCCTGTTACACCTTGACTCCTACCTATCTTTCCAGCCTTATTATATATTGTCCTTTACTGATGACATGGTGTTGACCAATTCATCTACTTTATGATCTAGTCAAACTAACCTTCTCTCTTCCTTTCGTACAACATTCCTTTACTTATTTCCACATCACCTAGAATGCACTGTCTTTTCATTCACACCTTTTATATTCCCTAGTTTTCTTCAAGACTCAATTTGAGTGCCATCTTCTACATGAAAATTTTCCTGTTCCCCAAAAAATTACTTTGTGTTTTTTGTATACAGTTAGACATATGATACATGCATTTTCTCCCACACTAGACTGTAAACTTCTTGAGTGCAAGTACTTTCACTTTTTGCTTTCTGTTTTCTGACACTTAATAAGTGTGTACTTGATTGCTTGATTCCACTGGGTTGCAGGACTGGACACATTGACTGCTTTCTGCTCTAGAATGTTGCATGCTTCCTGTTTTTTTTCTTATCCAGTGAATCTAATTATTAATTTTCTGCTTCAGTTACTTCAGAGGATGGTCACTCAGTGGATCTCAGTATGCGAAATGAAATTGAGGAGAAAGGATTCTACACTGAGAATTTTCATTCAGCATCATGGGTTTTCCGAGGAGATGATGAAAATCCTGAAAATAGTCCTAGATGTCTTAGCAAAAGGCCTCAACCAGTAGCTGGTAAGTGTTCAACATTGTGGTGATCTTGACTCCAGAGGACTGAGAATGGAGCAAACTTCTGTCCTCTCGATGGAGAGCTGGATGCAGAATAAAAGCTATCTGGTCAGACATAGTCATTGTATCAGCTGTTTTGGTGACCTGTATTTCCTTCTTCCAACGGAGCATTATGTGATGGGGTCTAAAGGTGATGTTATTAAGAGGTGAAGTATTTTGCCCTTATCATTCCATAAACTCTAGAAGACCTACCTGATATGGAATCCTTTCTAGAAGTCTTTTAACATAGCAGTTGTTTTTGGCTCAGCCTACAATTCAGGCTGGTGTGATAGTTTTTACTTGAAATTATAATGAAATGAGACTCTTAGATCATTGAGCAGTTAGCAAAAAGGTTTTCTTAGCCATCTTATGGCAAAAATACTCAAGAAGGATACCACACTGGAGCAAAGATAGATATGATATCCTTGATGTTTACACAAAAACACATCTGCTTGGAAGGTGAGGGTGTGGTGAATCACATGGTCATGGAACATCTGTCAAGTCTGAAGCTTGCTGCTACTTACTGTCCTTTTCACCCTTAGTTTACCAGGAACCACCATCATTAGATCTGAGTATTAGTTTCCTAGGCTAACCAACTGTCAAGGAGAGCTTTCTTGCCTTTTAGGGAAAAAAAGCAATAAACAGACAAATCTTATTGTAGGCTATCTGGCAGTGACCTTGATATTTTCCTGACCCGCTGGGGGATTACAGTGTAGTACTGGGGCTTTCTATCTGTTATGCTTTTCTCTTACAAGATGACAGATCTATTTTAGTAAGCCACACTGGGCTTAAATGACTGATAATCAAAAGTGTTACCCCTTTGTAGATGTTGGCATTTTAATGGGAATCAGACTTAGACTTAAGGAAGCAAATTCTAATGGTGAGATTTGAGACATCAACTGGCAAAGAGAGAAGAATTTCTTTGGGTATGGGTTATTCCTTATAGGCTTGACACCAAACTGGGTAGGCCATTGCCTAGTCCGGCACAAGACCCATTAGCAGAACAGGATCCAAGAAAGAGAAATGGCTTTGAATAAGAAGTCTTTAGGCAAGTCACTGACATCTCTGAGTTTTAGTTCTCTTATTTGTAAAATAGGGATCTTGGATTAAATAGTCTCTGTGATTTCTTTCAAATCCTGGTTGATCTCCTAAGATGAAACTCTAAAATGTTATTCTTGAGAAAATGAGAAAACATTTATGCTTTACTATCAGTAACAAGCCAAAGGAAGCTGTAGGAGAAAAAAAAAGCTTGGTATATTTTCAAGTGGAAGCATTTTCATTTGTATGTGGAAACATTTACTCTCCTTGTAAATCTTTGCTTCTGATAATCAGATAGTCCCAAAGGAAGCATTATTCACAGGGCTAGATTATTTGAAAATTAATATACATAGTTTGTGCTGTAGTTTTTTAGCAAACTGCTGGCAATCAGAGATTATTTACCAGATGGTAGCAAAGGGGAGCCAGGACTATAAATCTCAAAATATGTGAAAATTGCCATCAAAATGTAAGGAGGAACATGTTGCAAAGTATTTGGATTACCTCCTCTCCCAAAGGAGGGTGTTAAAGTTGAGCAGATCATTTAAAGTCTTTATTGAAGTACCTATACTTTAACAAGTACTACTGACAGTCAGTTTGCTATTTTAACAGTCCCATAGGATAGAAACAAAACAAAACAAAACAATTATGCTTTGATTTGAATAGCCCACAAAAAAGGGACTATTACCAGATATCTGCTGGACAATCAATCTGTCAAAAGCAGGAGGTATTATGAAGAGCAAATTGGAGAGAATAGGAAGTTTTGATTTGTAATTTGCATGAATTCTCTGGTTAGTCAGAAAGCAGTTTTCTATTTTCCCCTCATCCTGATTAGTTTTCAGCCAACAACTACCAGTTAAAATCTTCATCTCTAAGTCCTTGAGTTTCTCACCTCATCTCTTAAATTATACTGAGATCAAAGGTGTAAAAGTCCAGAGAAAATTATGCAAAAATGACTGATTAGTGGTACACAGAAGAAAAATCAGTTCTGCCAGCCTCTTCAAAAGCATAGCATTGAACACAAAACATTACATCCCAAAGAGACCTTGGAGATCAAGCAGGAGACCTTGGTTCATTTCCTTTACGTAACTTTACCATGATTCATCTGATATTGAATTGACTGATATCAACATTAGAGTCACTACATATTTTTCCCAATAATTTTGCAAAGTTAAAGTTAATTTCTCTATAGGAAAAATGATCTTTGTTCTCTTATTTTATTTAGCCAACTACTGCTAGTTAGTATGGAAATATCTGCAGGTATGGAAATGAGTGTTTCATGGTCTTCATTTGAGGACTATATTTCTTTATTTTCAGACAACTGTAGATATTTTTTAAAAAAGCACTTTCTGACCCATTTCAATTCAAGATTGATTGTGCCACTGATTATCTGTAATACCTTGGGCAGATGTCTTGCTTGCCTCCTTGGTACAGCATAATAAAGATAATTGTTTACCTCAGAACACTTCAATCAACAACTTTTTTTAAATTAGTGCCCATGTGCCATGAACTATGATAGATGAATGAAATGAATGAAAGAGTCTCTTCTACTCACAGAGCACTTGCATTCTAATGGAGGAAACAAAAAGTACATATGCATGTATATTCAGACTGAATAGAGGGAAAATAAATAGAAATAAATAGCTTGGAAAGTAATTTGGGAGGGAAGGAACTAGAAGAATCAGGAAAGGCTTCAAGTACAACTCAGTGATTGGAAAGAAAGAGAATTCTACAAGGTGAGGAGGGAGTTCACTGAGTATTGGGTGTGTTAAATAAAGAGAATTTCAGCTTGGCTGGGTCACCGAGTGCGGTACCAGGAGGCTGGAAAGATAGTGTGAGATAAGATTGCAAAGATTTTAAACCTGAAGAGGAGTTTACCCTTGACACAGTAGAGAGACACAAGTATATTGAATAGATGAGTAGTAAACTCAGATCTGCACTTAAGGAAAATCGCAGGCAGTGGCTGGAGAAGAGATTAAAGTGGAGAGGGACTTGAAGCAGGAAGTTCATTTAAGAGGCTACTACAATAATCTAGAGAGTTGATGAGGGTCTGAACTAAGGAGGGAAATGTGTGAGAGGCAGTGGGTATAAGAGCTATCGTTGACGTAGAAATGGCAGATTTGGCAACTGACTGGAAATATGGGGTGAGATAGAGAGAGCAATTGAGGGTAGTGCTAAAGTTAGCAGCCAGGGAGACCTGGAGAATGAAGATAACTTTGATAGAAATTGGGATGCTTGGAAGAGGTGAGATTTGAGGGAAAGGTTAGATTACAATTCCTTGAGGACAGAGATACTTTTTGTATTTCCAAGTACTTGGCAAAGTATCTGGCAGTAAGTACTTAACAAATGGTTATTGCTTGATTATTGATTGAAATATAATAAGGTCGATTTTGGATTTGTCAAGTTTGAGATGTCTCCAGAACATCCAGTTTGAAATTTCCAATAAACAGTGATGTAGAGGTAAAGCTCCGGGGTAGAGACTGCAAGAGTATATGGATCTAGAAGTTATCTGCATAGTGATGATAGTTAAAATAGGTGGGAGTGAATAAAGTCATAAGAGAGAAAAGAAAATGAAGCCTAGGACAGAGTGCTGGGGAGTACCCACTGTTAGGAGGCATAGTATGAATGATAAACCAGTGGAGGAGACCAGGAAGGAGTAATCAGAAAGATAGGAGAAGAAGCACGAGAGAGTAGTGTCACCAAAACTCATAAAGGAGACAGCGTTTAGGTCAACAGTTATCTAACGCAGCAAATAAATCAAGAAGAACTGGAACTGGAAGAAAAAAATCCAATTTGGTAACTTTGGAGAGAACAGTATCAGTTGAGTAAGGAGTCAGAAGTCAAGTTGCAAAGGGTTGAGGAGTAAGTGACAAGGAAAGAAGGAGGTAGTGAGTACAGACAGCTTTTTCTAGTTCAGCCAAAAATGAGAAAATAACTTGAAGAAATGGTGGTGAAGGTGTTGCAGTTTAAGCTGCCCACCCAGAGATGCCAAAAACTGTTGGGGTTTCATGTGTTGTGCTGGAACTGTCTCAGAGAATTCAGATTCAGACCACCTCTAATTCAGGTATAGGCATTTATTGAGATTGATGCATTTATTGCTCTCTTGAAGCAGGCTAAGTTCCAAAAAGAACCAGCAACTTTAGGGAAAGAAAGATGTATTTTTATAGGTAAAGATGCAATTATATAACAGAAATTATGAATATTAAAAAGGCAGCAGGGGTTTGTTAAGGTGGTAGCTAATAGGGGAGGGGTCTTGGTCACAATAGAACTGTGCATATTATTAACCATAATGCATGCCAAAAACCCCATGGGGGTATTATGATAGCGATATTATAATAAGCCTTTCTATGTCATAAGATCATTCTAGGTCAGTTTTTCATTAGTATTGTGCAGGTGTCTACTTAGGGAAAGGCCCTTCTGTTGTTTTGTGCTCCATATCCTGCTTCGGCTTCCTCGTGGTGCTGCTTTCTGATTGGCTGAGTATTGTGGTCCTGTCTGAGACTAGATGGATATGGTTGTGGTTCAGTGCATGGATACACCTGCTGTTTCTGTGGGAAATATAAGGAATGGGTCTGGGGGCAGTGGCAAGCTAGAGGCAGTGACTGGGATCCCAGCACATGGACACTCCTGCTGTTTCTGTGAGAAAAAGTCCATGGACATACCTACTGTTCTAGTGAGCAGTGTGGCATATAAGAAGAAATTAAGATATTGAGTGAGGGGGATGAGTGACTAAGTAGGTACATGGACTGTTGTTCAGTGGGCCTATGAGGAAGTCAGAATACTGGGACTGGGGGCAGCTTTATTAGCTTTCCATCAGAGGGTCTAATGACGGCTGAAAAAGGGAGGTGACAAGCATATTTGTAGACAGTAGAGGAGACTCTGGATAAGGAGATGTTGAAGATTGGATAGAAAAAGGATCTTTGAGCTTGTAATCTACTGGAGAAGACTGGAAGGGATGGGATCAGTGGTACTTATAGAACAGCTGGACTTGGCAAAGAAGAGGAACTGTAGTAAAGGAGACAATAGGCAATGATGTCAAGTGGTTTTTGAGACACAGGCAATTAGAGCAGAGGGCATTCATGATGAATGATCTATTTTCTCAGTAAAGAGGTAAAGTTCTCAACTGGAGTTAGGAGGAAGGCCGACGAAGGTGATATGGGGAGGCTTAAGAAAGGAGGAAAGTGTTTCTGTGAGGAGTCAGAGCTTTACAATCAATCACTCTGTGAGCTGGGTACTACAATACGCACCTTAAAAGTGGTAAGACCGAGACAAAGAGGTGGCATGTCTTATCTGAGGTCATATAGCTAATTAAGTGTTGGCAGCTGGAATAATGGCCAGGTCTTTTCTACCTCCAAGCCCAGTATGCTTTCTTACTTCCAAGATGCCATACTCTATTACTGTTGAATCCCTGAGGGCACCCAGTAATGAGAAAAGAAGGTCATATAGGGTGAATACTTGATTTAAAAAAAATAGTAAATATCTACAGAAAAAAAAAGAGTAAGAGTAAAAGCTGATGCAATCATTTCCATTTAAGACACCCTTCCCTAAAAAAGGGAAAATCTGAAATTTTAGATGAAATCAGGAGTGAAATCCAAAATAACAAGAAATTGAAGAAAACTCAACATATTGCCAAGATATTCCAAATGTTTCCCACTTTCTTGAAAACATAAAGAACAGTGATTCCTGGACTTGTTCATAGAGTCGGGTAAGGGCGATTCATATCCTGGTTTTTCACCAGGTCCTTTCATGAAAGGCCAAGAATTGATTTCTGAACTCTAAATTCTTGTTTGCCTTTAATATGCTTATTTCCTAAGATTTAGAGATGTATCAAAGACTCTTAGAATTTGAGGATAACTTTGAGATCGTCTAGTCTAATGATCTCATTTTACAGATAGGAAACTGAGTCAGAGAGGTTTACTGATTTTCCTAAAGTCCTAAAGTTATAGTGAGACAGACAGGAGTAGATGTTTTATCTCTGAATTCTTTGTCCAATGAGTATGTGAAAAGAAAAGAAAACAACTTCAGACTTCTAAGATATTGACCTAATGGTTGTGCATAAATTAATGTGACAATCACAGGATATTAGATTTAGAAGAAATCTAAAAAAGATCATTTTCTAGTAATATCCATAGTATTCTATGACTAAGACTCTGCCTAATGTAGAAGATGCTAACCATTCTGAAGCATGGTATAACATTTCCTATTTAATGAAAAGCAGTTTTTATAACTGTGCCTCCTAAAGTTTATCACAGTTCTTCAGTGAAAGTCTTTATGATCCTTTAAATAAAATCTGAGATCATTTTTTTCACTTGTAGAGGTTTTATTTCACGTTCTTATTTTGGTAAGATCCAAATTCCTTTTGTATAGCTCCCCCTCCCACAGAAGGGCATATAAATTGTCACAGGCATTCTTTTTTCGGAACAAAAAAAATTTCAGAGAAATTCTTTGTTTGCTTTTTCTTACAGTTCGGGAAAGGACTGTGAGAATTTCCAAAGGAACTGGCGATTATCCTTGGGGATTCCGCATTCAATTCTCCAAACCAATAGTGGTGACAGAAGTGGATACTAGTAAGTGGCCTTTGTATCAGCAATCATCAGAATTACAGATAAGAATATGACTAAGAATCTTTGCTCCTGGAACAAACAGCAAGAAAGGTATCCTCACTTGTCAGGGAGACAGAAGCCCTGGGATGCTGGCATGAGGGATTGGGGAAGAAGTCGTTCCTCCAGATCAACTGGTTGCATCCAGTCCTATCCAACAAGCATTCATAAGGATTTAGTAAGTGCCTACTATGTGCAAGGCATGGGAGCTTAAAAAAATGGAAAAAATCATTATCTTCTACTGCAGGGCATGAAGACAATATTTAAACAGACAAAGCAATACAATATAATTTAAGGAGGGATAGAGGGTAATGGTGGATAGAGAAGTAGACAAAATCAGGACAACCTGATTTAAAGTCTTGTCTCTACTGTGGCAGAGGTATGGAAGATGGATTGGACAGAAGAGAAACTGGAAGCTGAAAGTCTAGTTAAGAAGGTGTTAGAATAGTGCAGTTTAGAGAGGAGAGTCGGAACTAGGGTGTTCCAGGATTGCAAATGGAAAGATGGGGAACTATTGGAGAAATTTTGTGCAAGGCTGACAAAAGACTTCACAGCTGATTGAATGCAGCAAGTGAAGGACAGCGATGGGTATGACCCAGGGTTCAAACCTGGGTGCCTGGAAAGATTGTAGGACTCATTAGAGAAATATGGAAGAAGGGGAGATAATGAATTTTATTTTGGACATGTTTCATCTGAGATGCCTATGGGACATCCAGTTGAAGATGTCCAACAGGACTTGAGGGTTCACAGCTGGTGCTCAGGAGAAAAATTAGAGTTGGATATATAGATCTGGGAGTCATCTGTAAAGAACTGATGAATGAACCCATGGAACATGTTGAGATGACCAAGAAAATAGAACCCAGACCAGAGCCTGAGGGGCCCTTAAACTCTGGGAGAATATGAATGACAATTCATCAAAGTAGACTGACAAGGACTTATTAGACATATAGGAAAACATCGCTGTGTCAAAGAGGCTAGAGGAGGACGGGTTATTGATGAATAGTGGACAACTGTGTCAAAAATCACAGAAAAGTCAAGAAGTATAAGGATTAGGGAAAAAAAGACTATAAGATTTAGCTATTAAGAGATTTTCAGTACCTTGCTAAGACTATTTATAGTTGTATAGTGAGATGGAAAGTTAGATTTTAAGGGGAAGAGAAGAAATTGAGGAAAAGAAAAAAGGTTATGATTTTTTTCTGAGTAATTAGCTGTAAAAGTAAGAAAGTGAGTAGCTGCCTGTTTCAAATAATGATTCTTTTTATCTAGGTGATAGTGAAGTCACATGTGACCCATTCAAATTGCAGGTGCAGGAGGGGTCAAAGTCACACAACCTCTTCCTCCATCATCACCATGTCTCTCTGTATTCAAGAAAGACCCTAAGCACTCATCTCTTTACCCCCACCAGATGATAGTGTGTAAAGTTTCTTCCATCAATGGTGGGAGAAGAGCTTACCTGCCATCTTCCCCTTGATGTTCTCACCCCAACTGTGTGTGAAGGATAGGGAATGGCAAAAGGGAACACAATGTCAGGACCATGTGGCATTCCCTCTACTTTCTACCAATGTTTGTACCTACTCATGCACCCATTTCCATTTCTTCTTGCTCTTGGGAAAGCACAGGCAGAGGAGAAAGGGCCATTCCTCAAGGAGGATCTGATAGGCTGCTGTCCAATGGTCTAGAAGGACCCCAGTCCTAGATTCAAACCTCTAGCCCATTAAGAGGTCTCTTTTAGATTTGTGTCTTACATAAGCTGGTTACAGAGAAGGCTAAAACTTGTTGGAGCTCATTGCTGGGAGGTAAAACAATCCCAAGCTTTCTTCTCCTCCATTGCTCTGTGTGTCAGCGTACCCTTCTAGCTCCTCATTAGAGAACTTGGAAGATTGGGGATTACCTGCTCTTTCCTTTCCCATTACTGAGGTTAATCACTTTCTGCTCTCTGAAGCTAAAGCAATAGAAAGTCATCTCTCTTTACACACACACACACACACACACACACACACACACACACACTCTCATGGCTACCTCAGTCTGGTTGCAAATTACCAGTGCTGGACCCTAAGCTGCTGAGATGAATTTATAGACAGATAAAGCACTCATTAAATGCTTACTATGTGCCAGGCATTGTGCTTAGTGTTGGGGAAACGAATCCAAATAAGAAGACAATCCCTGCTCTCAAGGAGCTTACTTCTACTGGGGGAAAGACAACACATAAACGGCAGCTGCAAAATAGTGGGGCTGGGGGCACCCAATTATGTGGAGTTTTGTTTCCAGCTTAGGAGGTAATTCTAGGGGTAGAGGTCAAGGTTTCTCTAGGGAGGAGATCGTGATGACGACCAGAGCGGAGCCAACGTAAACTGGCTGAGAAGCAGGAGTGGCTGATGATTAACTTTTGATGGAAGCATTTAAGTCTTGGAAATAGGCAAATGCTACGAATCATGGCTAAATGTATTGTTTTGTTGATTTCTAGACTTTAAAAGTGATAGAAAATGACAAAATAATAATAATGAAGATGAAACTTAAAAGTTGTTTTTTAATCACGTACCAGCACATCACCGCAGGAAGTGACTTCCTGAACCCTAGTGAAGGGAGAGTCAAAGCTGGGAGGTTTGGAAGAGATCAACATCAGAACTAGGTGGTGCAGTGGATAGAGTGCTGGGCCTGGAGGCAGGTTCAAATGCAGTCTCATTCACTTTCTAGCTGGGTAAGTCATTTAACTCAGATTCCTCATCTGTAAAATGAGTTAGAGAAGGAGATGGCAAACCACTCTAGTATCTTTGCCAAGAAAACCCCAGATGGGGTCACGAAAATCCAGACACAACTAAAACAACTGAACAACTGTCACCCTCCTAAACTGAAATCATTCCTCAGTCAATCATTACTAAGCATTTATTAAGCATCTACTGGAGAAGAGAACATAGAGACAAAAAAAATGAAATGATCTCCAGTCTTAAGTATTTTGTATTCCATCAAGAGAGGCAACACATACATCTCTCCCTCTCTCTAGGCCGACTCTCTTACCCTAAACTGCACTTACATGCATGTTAGGGAGTTTCCAGAGATGTATAAAGTGATGTTTGTCTTGAAAGTAGTGAAAGATTCCAAGACGTGGGAGGAAAGAAGGAGTGTAGTATAAGCATGGGGGGTTGGTCTGAGCAAAGAGGAGATAGAATGCTTTGTATGAAGAATGACTGTATTATAGAGGTGTGGGGTGAACAGTAATGCCTAATGAGGCTGGAAAGGTATGTCTGGGCCAGATCATGAGGAGCTTGGATTTTATCCTCCACCAGAGAGCCCTGAAATATGATTGAGTTCCTCCTCCATCAAGTCTGCTTTCATTCTCTGTTCTATTGTCCTGTCACCATCTCTGCTTAGACACAACTCTGCTCACACCCTCCCCCCGCACCCAAATCCACCTGTCTTATTCCTTAGAGGAATAGAAACACCGAGCAATCCTGTAAATATTCTGTCCTCAGGCAAATTTTCTGCCCTTAGGCAAAATGCCCACCCTAGGACACATCCTGACTTGCCCTGACCTAGTTAAGTCTCAGAGAATCAATAAGAAATGAATATTGCTTTCAATAAGATTTTTTTTTTAATGTTGAATGCATTAAGGGTCAAGCTGATACTATTTAACACAAATTTATAACAAATAATGGAAACCATCAACAATTTTGTAGTTTTTCTTCAGAAGTGTTCAGCAGCCTGAGAATTGGAAAGGGAGAAAATAGCTGATGGGGGGAATGATCATTTGCTGCCTCTTAAGTCTTTCTCTCCTTCCAGGGACCTTTCCTGGAATCCAGTGTGTCCTCTCTAGAAGCCAAAGTAGGAAGCCAGAAAAGGCAAAACTCTTCTCTCTCCCCCACCCCCACCCCCAGGATCAGTGAATTAGAGTGTGTTGTGTGTGTTTGTCCTTCGTTGCCAAAGAAGGCCCTGTCATCAGAGAAATGATGATATCACTTACACTTAACTTTGTTTTGAGTGAGAGAGAGCTGTGCAGGTCACCAGCCTCACTTCTCCTCCTGAGCCATCTGAATCCAGTGACCAGATATTCACCAGGATGACTGGAGATGACCCAAGATGAGGCAGTTAGGGTTAAGTGACTTGCCCAAGGTCACACAGCTAGTGAGTGTCAAGTGTCTGAGGTGAGATTTGAAATTAAGTCCTCCTGACTCCTGCACTGGTGCTCTATCCACTGCACCACCTAACTGCCCAGCGAATTAGAGTAATCATTCTTTGGACCCATGAGGAGTGTCTTACACAAAAGCCTAGGCTGAGGAGTTACCATCTCTTTCAGTCCAATTCAACAAATAATAATGAAGTGCCTACTTTGCGCAAAGCACTACTTTCTCTAATTTAAAGTGCCTTTCTGTTTTTCTAACCCCAGAGAGCAAAAATAATTAACCCTTGGAAGCTAAAAACATTTTAACGTTCTAAATTAAGCAAACTAAAGCATCCTAAACCCTCAAAAACTTGGTGTGACTGTTTCTAGATAAAAAATCTGAGAGTTTTCATAACATTTTATGATTCATTTAATTCTGAACTTCTTCCCAGCTGTTCAACAGAGATACTGATACACACATCTCAGATTCACACTTGGCCCAAATCAACATGGTTGGATTGCAAAACTTTTAATCTGCCAAAGGTCCTGAGGCTTTTCTATTGACAGGCAGGAATGGTGGTACACAGTTAATCCAGTATTCTGGTTCAGTATAAATGTATATTGCCCTGGCAGACATTCCCCCTACTACTGCTGCTACCATTTCTCTTTATCCCTTTCTTTTAATTTGTTCCCCATTGGTGAAGGCTAGCAAATTCATTATCTACTCATATCTACTAAATGAGGGGTTTAAGCAATTTTAAATTATACATATTTTAAGCAGTTCTGTGATTTTCCCTTTCCTACCACACAAAACATTTTGCTGGATGCACCAGAGAGGCTTAATTGCATGCTAAAGATAAAAGAGATAAAGCTGGGAGACCTGTAGGTGGAATAGTTCTGATCATGCCTAAGTACACAAAAACGGAGCCTGCTTGGTGCTTATGTAACTAATTGCCCACACTCAGCTGGCATAAACATGAACATTTTCACTGAAAGCCTAAGCACTTGTGAGTTTTCACTGCATCAACAAAAGAAACAGATGTTCCAGCTTTGGTACCCAGAGTGCTTGAAAAGGAAACTATATCATTTGATGAAAGGCAAACTACTGAGGAAATTATGGGTGGTGGACAGTCCCATTCCCTAAAAGCACTGGCATTAAGAATTCTAATGCAATGATGCACTTTTTTAAAAAAGTAGGTTTTCCTTTGTCCTTTTGTTTTAATTTCAGGTTTCCTGATGACAAACTATTTAAATATGCTTGAGAGGAGGCAGTCAATATCTGGTATTCTAGTGCCTTGTGTAAACGTGGAATTGCCAAGTTAAGGATGCTCTCTTTTTGGCTTACTATAGCTTATGACCTTGGGGAGTTAACATGCTGGTTGTCCTATCATTCCATTGCTACTATTCCAACCGATGAGGCATCTACCTCCATGCCATGGCTGGCCTCCCATGTGGGTGTCTGCAACCATTCATGTAGTGTATTTTGGGGGATGGCCTTCTACCATCAAGCAGCTTCCCTCTGATTAGATTGTTGCAATGCCCAAAATTGTCACCAACGTTAGTGGATATAGGAATATATTCTCCCAAACTAAAATGTATTCCTCAAATCTCAAGACATCATCAGCAGGTACATTCTATAATACTGAACATGTAAAAATTAAATTAAAAAAATTAACGTGAGTTACCTCTAGAAAATATTCCTATCTAAGAGAGCTATATCCATGTTATTTGGGGGGTAGAGTTAAGAAGCAATAAGCCATCTTATGTGCTATGTAAATGCTATAATATAATGTATACATAATATAATAAAAATGCTATCTGAAAACAGAGATCTAAATGCAATTAGCATAGTGTTACTGCCATCCCTTCTCATATTTTCCTCAAGGATACCTTTGATCACACATAGACCATCCTTCTAAAAATATTTATAGTATGAGAAATCTGGCAGTCATTCCTTATTTCTTTTGGTTGCCTTTTTATGTAGTTTTACTCTTCAAATATTCTTTTGGAATATTGCCCTCTTGGCGATATTTTGAAAATCAGTCTCTGAATGCATTTAAAATTGTGTCTCCTCCAGCACAGATTCTTCCTATATATATCTGGTCAGGTCCAGATGCTCTTCCAGATTTCATCTTTTTTAAGTGCCATTGTCACTTGAAGTCATCAGCAGTGTATCAAATATCAAGTTTCTGGGACATTTGATGGTAGTGAAGTTATGCTCGGATATTTCAGATATACACTGCCAGATGTATTGACGTAAACAAATCCATCTGAGGACTGCATTTTCTTCCATCTGTGAAGACGAAAATGTATCCAACGTTCAGTCAAACAATGCGTCTTTAACTCATAAATAGATCTGAGACACCAATGGTATGAAGAGCCTAGGTTGTATTTTGGTCATAGAGTATTTAGTCCATTTCTTGTAACTAGCTTCTACCATCTCCTTTGAACTGAGTTCCTTCCTCTGCATTCTGCCCTTAGTTCTCTGTTTACTTTACTCTATTTCTATACAGAACATTTTTTGAAAACCCGGTCTTCCTTTCAAATGAGTATGTTTCATGTTGTTCTTATTCCCTTCTTCTCTACACCTCTGGAGTTGTATAATCTTTTTCCTATCACCCCAATCACAAAAAAAAAAAATAGTGAATTCTTCCCTTCCTTTTGTTTCTCTCCTAAGGTTCCTTTCTTTCTTCATTTCCCGTTTTCTTCTCTCTTCCTTTAAAACACCGGAGCTTTGAGCATGTCTCTCAATACCCTCCACTGACCCTAAGAGATGGCGACATTCTAAAGAGACAGTAGTATCTTCTCCCCCTTTCAGAGTGTGATCATTTCATCAGATAGCTCTTTCAAGTTGCCATATTTGTTCTTCTTCACATTTAGATTCTTTTTGGCATTTTTTTTCCTCAATTGAATTCTTTAAAAGTCATCGATTCTATTAAAGATCTACTTTTTTCCCCTTTATTTGTAGGAAAAGTCTATCTTTACAAAATGAGTAATTCCTGAATATAGGCTCCCTTTCTGGGGTCATTAGCCTATATCTCATTTTTGCATTCCCTTTCTTATGTTTGCTGCACAATCCTATGTGATTCCAAGAACTGTTCCTTCTTGGTGGTTTGTCAAGTACAACTACTTATAGTATTTTTTTCTTTGATCTTGCCACTCATATTTTTGACTATGTGATATTTTAAGTGTGTTGACCAGTAGATTCTCTCTATTTTTGCTTTGTCCTCTGGTTTCAATGGTTCGGGATCATTTTCATCTATGACTTCTTAAAATATGGTGTCCCAGTTTTTTGTCTCATCATGGTTTTCAATGAGGTCAATGAATCTTAAATTCTTTCTCCTTATCCTGTTTCCAGGTTAGCTGGATTATTTATAGTAGATAATATGTGTGTTCTTCCAAATTTTTAACTTCCTCAAATAAATCTATTGAATTGCCAAATTTCCATTTCCATTTCTTCCAATAAATTTTTTGGAAAGTTTTTTTTTGCTTCTTTTCTGTTTATTCCCCTTTTCATTTTTTCTCAAAAGCTTTAATATCACCTCTCATTCCTTTCTTCATTCCTTTCAGTACACCATCCATCCATTCTCAGACTCCTTATGGCTGACCTTTTCTGAGTGTCTATCAATTATGACGCAGAGTTATGCTTTACTTTTGAAGTTCCATACTTCAAATTTCTCTTTCCAGTCCCTCCTACTTGCCTCATTTCTTTCAGGTAAAAAGAGAGGGAGTTTAATCTCTGGAACCTTATTCATCCTCAATGACACCATTATTTCAATTGTTCATTTTTCTAAGGGAATTCTGAGGACCGAGTTCAAGTTCAAAGGTTCTGCTTATTAGAATCCTTAAGCATTATACGATCATTCCTAAAAATGAACTGTGATTCAGTAGCACTCAGGGACATTTTTTAATCTCCTATGCCAGAACTTCAAGGCTCAAGGTGCAGGGTTCAAGGTTCTAGAAGAGACAATTTTGAAATATAACTCCCCCCTGAGGACCTGATTTCAACTTAATGGCATGTCTACAGACATTGGGAAGAAATTCACTTATAAAAAGAAAATCAGACTTACAACTATTATCAGCAGTTGTAGACAGGAAAATCAAAGTTGTGGTTTTTTTTTTTTAAAGTTCTGCCTAAATGGATGAATAAAGAAACTGGGCTTCAAAACTGAGGGGAGGAGAATTGCCTACCAGTCAAGCTTCCCTCCAATGGTGTTGGTACAGTCCCAGCTGCCTGACACAGAGAATAAAGCTGGTTCCCCTAGAGAAGTCTGATAGATTTCCCCTCAAAAAACCTCATTTTACACATCTCATATTCTCTCATTTCAAATCTCCACTGCATCAATAATGGCCTCACTTCCTCCACAGAGCTTAAGGAAAAGATTGCAGAGGGGCAGAAATTTTTTTAAAAGAGAGGAGTCAGTCCCTTCTCTGAAGGAGCTTACCTTCTTATTAGGGGGATACAATGTATCCACAGGATATATACAAAATAACTTTACTGTCATTGGGAGAGGGAAGAGATAAACAGTGGAGGAATCAGAGAAAGCCTCTTGAAGGAGGAAGCATTTGTGCTGAGACTTGAGAGAACTAAAGACTCTAAAAGGCAGAGATGAGGAAGGAGATGATTCCAGGCACAGGGGAACAGACTCTGCAAAGGCATGGAGGTAGGAAATGGAGGACAGCAAATGGGACAGAAAAGAAAAGCATGTGAAGGATAATAATATGCAATCAGCTTGGAAAGGTAGGCTAGAAACAATGGGGAGTGCCTACTCCAGGGAAATTTGCCTTGAGGAACAAATGCCAAATGCTCCTTTTGACCTTCAAAGTCTTTCATGACACCTCCCCCACCACTCCCCATAGGTTTCTTCCACCGTAGACACATATTCTTTCATCCAGGGTCATGGGCCTCCTAGCTGTTCCTAAAATAAGACATTCCATCTCTCAATTCCAGGTATTTTCCTTGGCTGTCTCCCATGCCTGGAACATTCTCTCTTCCTCCCCAACTACTAACCTTCCCAGTTTCCTTTAAATCCCAACTAAAATTTCACTTTCTGCAGGAAGCCTTGCCTAACTCTTTTTTAATTCTAGCATCTTCCTTGTATTATTTCCTATTTATCCCATATGGATCTTGCTTTGCGTATATTTGTTGGCATGTTGTCTCCCCCAATAGATGGTAAGCTAGTTGAGGGTAGGAACTATCTTTTGCCTCTTTTTGTATTCCCAGGGCTTAGTACGCTGCTTGGCACATAGTAGGTGCTTAATAAATGTTAACTCATTGATCAACTGGTTGATTTTTCTTTTGTCCTGAAAAGGGAGGAAGTTGAGCTACAGAGGTGTCTAATCTACTGGCTTTTCCCATTCCCCACAATCCCCACAGTCTTGAATGGGCAGAAGTTCATTTGGGGCAAAGGTGACCACTGATCCCTGGACAGAGATCAAGAACCTTTGTTGTCTTGTCTTTTGTTGTGGGAGGACTTTTTCCCCAGGGGAAAGGCTGGGGACTGTGAGATCCAGATGACAATTGTCCTATGGCAGCTTCCCTTCATTATTGCTGTTGTTCAGTTATTTCAATTGTGTCAGATTCTTTATGACTATTTGGGGTTTCCTTGGCAAAGATATTAGAAGGTTTGCCGTTTACTTCTCTAATTAACTGTACTGATGTGGAAACTGAAGCAAATAGGGTAAAGTAACCTACCCAGGGTCACATAGCTAATAGTCTGAGGCTGGATTTGAACTCAGGTCTTCCTCTTTCCAGGCCTGGCATTCTACCTACTGCAGCCCCTAGTTGCCCTTTCCTTAATTTCCTTTATTAGCTGATCTTTCTTTCCTTTTCAGAAATTTCTTCTTGTTCTCGAGGTGGTTTTAGAAGGAGTCATGTTTTTCTGGAGATTTTTGTTGCAGCCAGCATCATGGCTTCCTCAAGGGAAGCTAGATCTATCCAGTCAGTCCTCAATTCACTCTGATGAGGCATCAGGCTACATTATGTAACTAAGGCAAATGTGCCAGAAACAAAGAGATGCAAGCAATCACCAAGGGTTTCATATGCATATAGAAATTTGAGTCATTGTTCATCCATCTTCCTCAATTTATGGTTTTCTGGTTAAACATGGCTTGAAAAATACTGGAGAGGATGCAGCCTCTAAGATTCTAGAGCCCTGAGTTAGGAAGAGTTTTCTTTCATTTATAGCCAAACAAAGCAGAGTCAGCATTAGTGATGCTCGCCTGCTATTACCTCACCCATGTAACTGAACTATTTTCTAAAGATCAAAATCCTGCGAGCAATTTTAACATATCCTGGAGGAAAGAACATTAGGGGGAATTTAATAAGATACTTCAAGCCCTTGAGGGTTTCATATACAGGCAATGATGGCCATCAATTCTTCCACTACTAAGAACTGGAAGAGAGAAAGTGAGTTCGAGTTGCAGAAGAAGTGAAATGCAATTGAAGGGTGTGTGGAAATTGATAACTATTGTAAATAGGTTGCTAAAAGAAGTCATGGAATCTTTATTTCAACAGATCTTAGATACAATATTACCCTAGAAATAGAGGGATAGATCATGTGACCTCCGAAGGGATTCCTCTGACCTAGAAGTAAGACCTCTTTCATTCTCAAATTGTGGATTTGACTACATGGTGAAAAGAGGAGAAAAGGGTCTTTTAAAGGAATTATACATTTTTATAGCATTGATCAGTGTTCACCACCACCTCATAAGCATTTTAGTCATGTGTTCCCTATGCTATAGCTGTTACCCCCATTGTACAGATGAAGAGGTTGAAGATATAAGTTAAGCGACCTGTCCTTTATATTTACCAAAGAGACTGATGAAATTTGAATGCATAGGTCAGATTTCTGACTGAGACCAATCCTGCTGTTTTATAGCAGAAGACCTGAGTGACAGGTGGAGAAACTGCTGGATTCAGAGTCAAAAGACCTGGGTTCAAGTTCCTTTTAGCTCCAAATCCTATGAGTTTTGCTGACGGCGTTAGGAAGCTTAAGTCTAGAAATGAAAGGAGCTTGAGTTGAGAAGATTATGGAGTGGTGTACACAGAAAAGCTTTCATAAAGTTGAAATGAAGGTCCTTGAGAGAAAGAACACCCTTCTGAGAGTGCAAAATAACAAAGTACTTAATTGGGAGCCCTTCTTAATCTGACATTGTTCTCATTCTACTTATAGACAGCGCAGCTGAAGAAGCTGGGCTCCTGATTGGGGACATTGTGTTGGCTGTCAATGGCACTGATGTCACCAGTGTTGCGCATTCGGAAGCCGTGAATCTTGCAAGAAAAGGTAAAATGAGCTTTCAGCCCAAAGTGGTAGAGAGCTATGTTACACCTGAGATTTTGTCACTGTTGGGATGGAGGTTTAGGCTGTGGGGTTGGGGAGATCACATTGTTGGTATAAAAATACATTTCTTTCCTTAGGTCTAAACGTTTTGTTATGAAAACTGTTGTTCATATGAAGTAAGTAAGGTTTCTTCTTTGAAGATTGAGATTTGTCTACCAAAATAATGGAAATTTGTAGGAAGGTAATAATGTGCAATTCAGAGCATCTTCTAAACTCTAAGCACATGAAATTGTGTGTCAAAGAATGTTGTTCATCAGTTCTTAGAATTGACAGCGCCAGTGCCATAATGTGTAATAAGAAAATAAATGAATAAAATGTATAATCCCAAAACTAAAGCTCTTTCAGATTCTTCTAATCCTGCAAGAAGATTGCCCTTAAAGCACTTTGACCCAGATGAAACCACCAGAGAATGATAATCCATGTCGCTTCCTCTGTGGAAGGTGGTTAATTCCTCTCACCAACTCTGCCAAGTTTTGTTACTGTTCTTATTAGCACCAAATTACAATCTCTGCTACTTCTCTTTGCTTCCAAAATAAATACATCATTACTTCAATGGATTTGTGATTTCAATGATGTGGATTCATCTTTCCAGTGATTGCAACTCATCCATTCTTGCTGAATCTGTACAATTCTTATTCAGGTCCATTTAATATGCTAGAGGACTTCCTTGCTACTTCTTAATTTCCAAAAACAAAAAACAGTATGGGAAATGACAGGGTGATAGTGGCTCTAGAACAGGAAACTCAACCTTGTTCTGGTGAGGCTCCTGTAAGATAAGGATGTGTTGGAAGGAATATTGAGAAGGAAATCCTATTGGTTAATCACAGGGAAGGAAGGGGAAGCATGTCAGCCAACTTCAGTTGTCCTTGCCATCACCCTCTGGTACATAGATATTTGAAATTAGGGAAAAGGGAAATAAACAAACATTTATTAGGCACCAATAGATCTTTTCTTAGACAATTCAATGCTCTGTAAACATTAAAATATAATCAATTGCATTTGTGTTGCTCTATTTGGTCCTTCTCTCTTTCTCTCTCTCTCTCTCTCTCTCTCTCTCTCTCTCTCTCTCTCTCTCTCTCTCTCTTTCTCTCTCTTTCTCTCTCTTTTTCTCTCTCTCATTTCCCCCTTTCCCCTTTCTCTCTTTTTAAAGAAAATATTCATGATACCTCAGCAAGATGCCCTTGCACAGGCTGTTTCCTATGAATGGACCATATTTGCTCCTGTCTTGGTTTCATATACATCTTAGATTCTTTGTATCCATACCTCAAGTATCTCACTTCCTACATAAAGTCTTTCCAGATCCCTCCAGGTATTAACCTTCATCTTCAAATTAATTTATTTGCTATGTATTTGTTTTGAAAATATTTTCTACCTTCTTCTATGTTCACAGAAAAAGAGAAAGAGAAAGAGGAAGGAAAATGAATAAATATTCATATAACATTCATCAAATGCTCACCGTGCGCTAGTTCTATGTGCTTTACAAATGTCTCATTTGGTCACTCGTTAGGGTCACAGAAGGGAGATCTGTAATATCTGTCCATGATACATTTATTGTTGATGAGTTTCAGGAGCTTTCCACCCAACTTTGTATCTTAATTGAACAACAAATATAAATAATTTCCTTAGCTCTTCCAGGGTAGACAGTTAAGATGCACTCTTCTGAGAGGAAGCTAAACATCAGCTACTTTCATTATCTCCACTTATAGTTGAGGAAATGGAAGCAGAGGTCAAGGGACTTGTCCTGCTATTGTCTGTGGCAGAGATTTGAACTCAAGCATTCTGAGTTCCAGGTTCGGTATTCTATATATTGTACCACCAGCTTCCTCTAAATGGTTTCCCAAAATGGAATATAAGCTGCTTGAGGGCAAGGAAAGTTTCATTTTTGTCTTGATATCTTACATGCGTCTAGCACAAGGCCTGGCACATGTTAATGCTTGCTGACTGATGGATGATGCATCTGTTTAGTCAACAAGTGTTCATTTGCTCATTTCATATGTCTAGACCACATTATGCAGCATATTTTTTTTTGCTATTCTCCTCTATGTCTGGCTTTAGATTACAGTCACTGAATATCAAAATTTATTGATTTAAATTGGCAGATTTTATCGAATGCTTCACAGCATTTATCTACATCCTCATTTTTAATAATAGCTGGTGAATAAATGGAAGTTATTTTCATGTTGATATTTTTGTAAACCATGATATTTATCAGCATACATTTGATGGAAAAATATAGAAAGGTAAAGAAAATATAAGATACCATTGTGCTTATTATTTGTTGATATTTTTAAACATTTGATTTGGTTAAGAGGAATGCTGTCTTAAAGGCTTTCTTCCATACATGTTAAAAAATCATACGAGTTTCCCTGAAAATCAGAAAACTATAGCCTTTGTTTAATGATTTTCTGATTATTAAAATCAATTGAGTTAAATAAACAAAAAAAACCCCCAGAGATATAAGTTCCCTGAAAGTATTCCTCCCTGCCATGGAGAAGATCCAGTTCAGAATACGAGTTGAAAAGGGATTCTTTGTAGGCAGTGAGTTCCTCCAGATACCCTTTGTGAATGACATTTTGCTAATTGAATTAAATCTTGAAACATTTCAAAGCTTCCTAAATGACATTTATAATCAAAAGAGTTCATCGTAACTGTCTACCCAAGAAGAGCTATGGAAATTATTTATGTTTGTTGTCCAAATTAAGTTATGAATTTAGGTGGAAAACTTCTATTACTCATCCAACAGTAAATATATCATGGGCAGACATTACAAATATCCTTTCTGTGACCCTAAACTTCTCCTGGAAAAAAGACCCATATAAAAAATTCCAATATTTTTCTGGTGATATTCAATTTATCAACAAAAACCAAAATGCATTTATTGGATGCATTTTTGATGATTTTTGTACCATTTGTACCAGGCATTAGATTAAGAAATGAGAATACAAAGACAAAAATGTTGGATGCTGTGAATCATGGTATCATGAAATGATAGTTTCAAAACAATTAAAGCTGAAGATAATTCAGATTTAATGTGGAGCGGTATAAAGGTAAGAGTCAGCAGGTAGAAATACATTACACAAAAAGAGTTATATTCAGAAAATATAAAAGACATAACTCCACAAGTATAGAACAGCAAACGAAGAGGGACTGGTCATGGGAAAAGAGTGGAAGATATCCAACAGGTAGCTGGCATGTTCCTTTTTGACTTTGTAATGTCCAAAGAATGTAAGAAAAATTCCCCAGCACATGAGATTGAATTCTTCTGTGAAGGAATTGAGAAAACGTTGATAAGAGTAATAGAATGGAAAGGGATGGATAGACTTTGGTCTGTGTCATTAGAGGAAATGCTCACAGCAGTGAGATCACAGATGCATTGGAGTATACAGGAATATTTTTACAAATGCATATAATGAGCGCTGCAATACAACATAATCAAATTTCTTATGAAATAATGTTTCTTACTATTTCTAGATACACAAGAAAATCAACTTTGCCTTCAAAAAGCCATCCTTCCATTTATGTGCAACTTCCTTTTGTAATATGGTTAGAATTTAAAGATGAAATATTCCGTTCTTCCAGTAATATGTCCACTCAGTGGTACTTGGACGAGAATCTGACCTTTAGATTACCAGCAGCTCAACTGACCTTTATATGTGTGGCTGAAAAACTGTAATTCTTAGCACCTTATTCCCTCTTTTCTGTCACTCCATCACCATCATTAAAGAAATGAAAGCGAGGCGCTCACATAAGTCATTTTGCATTTTTCCGTTTCATAGGTTGATAAGTTCATGTTATTTTTCCAAGTTAAGAAGATTTTTCTCTTAAAATGAACAGAACTATAGATCAAGATCGCTTATCTATTTTAATTCTTCCATTGGGTAGCAAGTGCTTCTCCAACTGAGTGTGTAGGACCACCTCAAATAGAATAGAAAGCACAGTAGTTACGATGCAATTCCCTCCAAACCTTGAGGTGTGCTCTCCAAGGTACAGAGTCCATTAGGGGAAGAGTTGTCGCCAGCTTACTGTCCAATGATTGTAAATCATACAGGTAAGAACACATATGACCAAGGCAGTTTACAACTCCACAGCTGCAAAGTCTTGATATTCTTTTTTTTCATTAGAAGATCCTCATGAAGTTCACCTTGATGATGCATTCCAGAATTAGGTCTGGCTCCTTCCTTGGATTGTGTCTCAGTTACAGGTGGTCAAGTAGGTCAGTCATCTGCAAAGCTATCTCCTCAATGGACTCAGTGGCTGCTGAACTGAGCAGCTAGTGCGTCCACTGGGGCATGACTAGGCTGTCCTTACAGGTTTCTCTGAACCCTTCTCCAGGGTGCAGCATCTCTACTGGGCAGGACTGTCTACTGAACACCCTAGACTCATTTTCAGATGGGCAGCTGGGTAGTCTAGTGCTCTTTTCACATAGGGCAATTTACCTTAGTATAGGATAGATAGTATCCTCCTCTTTGTCCCAAGGTAGGGTCTCAAAAACCTGGTGTTCTTCAGTGCCATCTGACCATGAAGGCAAAGTGACGCCTCCTGTATTCTAAGTTCCATGCCAGATTTGACGATCACCAGCTTCTTCTGCTTTGTACATGGAGACCATTCCTTTTTCAAAGATAGGACAGGTTACATTTAAGGGGGTCCTGTCTTGTTAATGAAAGGAAATTCCAGTATTCAATCACTCTTACGACTGATCATTGCCTCCTTATTTTACCAGGGATGTAGCATGTTATATTTTGGGAGTGGGGGCAGATATTCATGTTACTCCCTATAAATTCCTGTACTGTGGTAAGCAGGGAATTCAACTTCTCTGTGTTTCTGATTAATAATCCTAAAAAGATATTTTTTAGAAATATTAAGAAAAGGCTTTGTTACTTAATACTTCTTTTAAAAAGCTCTCCCCACTTCCACCTCTGGAAAAAACTACTCCTGAATCAATCGAGTCTTATGGGCATTTTTTTTTCAGTTCTGCAAGGATAAAATCACAGCAATGTAAATAATCATCTTAACATCTAATAATTTGTCCCTTTTCTCTGAGAAGATAATGATCTGAACACTTATGCCTTTCCAACATAAATCCTTTGGAGGTAGGAAACTTGGTCTTTTACTTGCTCTTATATTTTCTTACATAGGAATATATCCTATATAAAGTTTCCCCAATACTTTTAGTTCCCTGGTTATGCTATTGAAAAAATTAATTGTGAATACCTCTAAAGTTATCTGTGAAATTACAATCATCCTTTCTATATGAGAAACTCGACATAATTTGGACTTGTTTAGCTACTTGTGTTTTTTAAGATAATCACATTAAAATGAAAAGTGACATTATTTGGGTGATGTCTATAATTAACATTTTGCAGGATTTAATGCCCAAGAATTTTCAGTTACAGTACAGTTCCTTTACAAGGAAACTGCTTATTTCACCAGTTTTACTATGCCATTGCTTAAATCATATCCCTCAAAATATGAATACTCTAGTCATTAAAAGACTATATGGTTAGCAGCTCCTCATTAATACCACCATTGTTAAGTACAAATAAGTACTTATCAGTAATTATATACATTTATTCATCATTTACCCATTTTTGTTTGTTTCATTATGCTGTTGTTTTGGTTTTTTTTTATAACCAAAGTAAGTCTACTTTCAGGGAAAAAAGTCATGAAAAGAGATAGGGTGGATGAGACTTGATTCATCTGAAAACATTTTGTGAGATTCCTTTCCTTTGTGATATCCTTTACTGAAAAAAAGCAGGTCAAACATCCATAGAAGCTCAGAAGGGGACTCTGTACTCCTGTTCTTGAAGACACTGAAAACACTGAGTCTGACACTCGGCCCTCAGGGAAAGTTGAAAATCTTGCACATTTCTTCAGCGCCTATGAGGGTGGCAGTGTCTGACAGTGGAGGTGCAACTTTGACACAGTTAAAGATTGGTGGCATAATAAGAAGACAGTGATCCAAGGAGAAAGTGTGAATTAAAAAAAGAAATCATTTTTCTCTCTGCTGCAGCTGTAAATAACATCGCCCACAACTCCTTACTGCCAAACTCTGGGCCAAGGTGTTAGGATGAAAGGTCTGCTTGATAGCTTTTTCCTTTTTTTTTCCCTTTTGTAAAAAGAATGTTGCCAAAGATAAGCTGCTTATTGCTTAAGACACTGGCTCTCCAACTTTTTTCATTTTATGGAAACAGATAACTTTCATGAATCCCCATGTGTCATATAGGAGCCCTTCATCCAAAGAAAGTAAAATAAACTCTGTGTTATTCCAAAGAGATAACAATGCTTATATCTTGCTTCATTAAGTATGGAGGCTTGGGGATGGATAAGTAGGGAAGTTAGGTGATAATTCTATTTATAGGGGTGAGAAAGAGAAATTTGAAAGAGAGGAAGTAAGAAATGAGGGGAGGGGCACAGTGATGAAGTGAAGGAGGAAACAGGGAGAATTGTGGAAGGAAATGATCAATCCCATTCCCAATACCAAATGGTTGCTAGGAATGAAGCAGTTTCCACCTGCATACACCCCCAAAATGTCAGCTATGTCATAACCCCAATTTTCAGAAACTTTCACATGAAACCAGGTTGTCTCAATGGCATTAGTAACTTCTAGCTATATCCCAAACGAAGTTAGTTTATGGCTAGTCTTGATCATCAGCTAAATGGAATCAGGATCTTAGGAGTCCACACATGGATTATGTGAACAAGGAGAAAATGACCTAAAAAGGGCTTCCTTTTGGTGACAGCATATAAAGAAATTGGTACATGTGTCAACCACGCATATTACTTCATGACAACAATACTATTGGGACTGAAGTCCAAAGACAAAGATGTTTGTGACATGACGGTCAATCTTAGGCATTTCTTTTAATGCCTCTGGTTGTGTTTTTGACAGGAGCTTAAGGGCAGTTCAATAAATTACAAGGTATTGACACAGCAATGAAGAATTAGCTTGACATAGAGAGAGTTATTTAATTATGAAGGTGCTTTGCTTTCTGCCAAAGTTAAGTCTGCGTCAGCCTTTCTGGGACAAATCTTTATTTTCAGGGCCACGTAACTCAGCCAGGAGAGTTCCCTTGGGTTGGATCTTGTCATTCATATGAGCCATCTCCTGACTGACCCCCATTTCCATAGACAGTTCTAAACAGATCACTAACCTCAATGTCAGACATCACAGCAAAGTCGGTATTACCAAGGCCAAATGTCCCCTGTCAGGGTCATAGTCTCCCTCATGGAGGAATTGCAAATGAAGTCATACCCCATTTGTAGTCCCCAAAGCATTTCAGGGTTGATGTGTGTCTGTGTGACATTTAGAAGATTTTTCCGGGCTAGTCAGGAGTTAAGATTACTGTGTCAGCTTTATGCCCACACTGGCAGGCGGCACAGCAGCCTGTGAAATAATGACCTAATGTTAGCATTTGAGATAACAAAGACAGGGATAGCTATAAGTTTCTTGCCTGCCAGAAACCATAGCCATGCTCATAAGGAAGAAGGCAAAATTAACTGCCAGTTAGTGAAGGCAGTGCTCAGAGGGGCAGGACTCTGGGGACCAGGGGGAGCTGGAGCACATATAACCAGATCTAAGTTAGATAAGCAGCAAGGGCAGAGGTCATCCCCTCTTATCCAAGCCCATGTTATGTTCTGTCTCTTTTTGGTTGCATGAGACTATTGATTGACTTTTTTTTTTTTTTACTAAAAATGTAATTGGATGAGAGAGAATTTCTTTCTCTTCCTACTTTCTCTGTACTTAATAGATTTAGAGCAGGAAGGGTGTTGCAGAGGTCATCTCACCCAACCCTGTCTCCCTTCCTTTTATGGATCAGGAAACTGAAGCTTAGAAAGAAAAGAAATGACTTAACCCAGGCCACAAAACTTGTAATTAGCCAAGTGGGAATGCAGGTACTCCAACACCATATCTGGTACTCCTTCCTCAACAGTCTCAACTTTTAAATTTACATCAAACATTTAATAACAACCAGTAGGTAACCAATGATTTAGTATGAGTTAGGTAATTTCCTTTCACAAAAGAAATAACAAAAAGTTATATGATAGGCAGAGCCAAGATGGTGCAATGAGAGCAAGTACTCACCTAAACTCTAAGACAAACTCCTTCAGATACCTCCAAAAAGAGAATCTGATCAGATTGTAGAGTGGCAGAATCCAGTAGGAGACTGTGGTAGATTTCCTACCCAGGACCAACTGGAAGGTGGATGGGAAGGATCTGCTGCACGGGACTGGAGGAGCACACAGAACACAAGCTATACCAGCACAGACCATAGCAAAGCTGAGCAGGAAGCCTTGGGCCGTTGGAAGTAGAAGCCAAACTGCACAATCTCAAACATATCAGCCCAGGACAGGAGTCCAGTGGAACTGAGTGAGAGAGAACTGCAGAACCACAGGTAACTGCACCAGGCGCTCCTGCTAGATTAAACGTCTGTAAGTCAGCTAGTTGAACTTCCAGGAGCCAAACTGGCAGAGTGATCTGTAAATGCTCTACCCCTCCCCTTGATGACCTTGAAAAACTTGAAGAATATATTTCCCCGGGAAAAATCTTGGAACAGTGGGATCAGCCAAAAGGGTAAACGGTCTCTTAGTCCATGAGGCTAGGAAAATCACAAAGGAGGGACCCTATTGCTGAGGCTGAAGGGTACCAGTGCAGGACTGGAGATGTCACAGACAACCCCACCTCAGCAAACCAGGAGGAGATCCTGAGCCCCAGGGGGTTTGGGCCTGCAATCATCAACACCAGGGCCCCAAACATGCTTCAGCACAGTCAGGAGAATATGGAAGACACTAGTGCAAATGGAGTTCACCAACCACTGAGCCTGCCTTTGCTCAGGAGAGGACACCTCCTATGACCAGACCACCCCTGCCCAACACTTAATACAGCTAGCTCCAGGGAAACTCAGAAAGACTTTACCTGGCTTCTGCTTTGGCACATCAGCCAGCTCAGCACCAGGTAAGCTACAGCATTCTAAATTCTAGCTGAAAGAAGCGGAGATCACAATACATAAAGCCTCAAGTTCTAACCACAAGAATGATGGGACAGATCCCCCTGTGTCCCAGAAGCAGAGATCCACTTTAAAAGCCAGGAAAAGGGAGATCATCATGAGTAAGAAGCAAATCAGAAAAGATAAGACCATATAATCTTTCTATGGAGACAAGGACCAAAACATGAATACCAAGGAAGGCAGCACTGAGACTGAACTACTGTCTGAAACTTCAGAAGGGAATATGAACTGATATCAAGCTCAAAGAGCATTTGTGGAAGAGCTCAAGAACTGCAATGTCCTGTGTGATCCTGAGTGTAACTCCTTGATATTTGAATTGCTTCTTTCTGTCTACCTGTACTGTATTTTCTCCTTCACTTGATAGCTCTAGAATTTGGCAATGATATTCCTTGGTGTTTTTAGTTTGGGATCCCTTTCAAGAGGTGAATTCTTTTGATGACTATTTTGCCCTCTGGATCTAGGACTTCTGGGCAATTTTCCTTGATGATTTCTTGGAAGATATTGTCCAGGCTCTTTTTTTGTCATGATTTTCCAGTAGACCAATAATTCTTAGATTTTCTCTCCTGGATCTATTTTCCACATCAGTTGTTTTTCCAATTAAATATTTTACATTTTCTTCTATCTTTTCATTCTTTAGATTCTGTTTGACTGATTCTTGATATCTCATAGAGTCATTAGCTTCTACTTGCCCAATTCTAATTTTTATCAAATTGGTTTTTTCAGTTAACTTTTATCTCCTTTTCCATCTGTCCAATTGTTCCTTTTAAGGAGTTATTTTGTCCAGTTAGTTTTTGTACTTCCTTTTCCATTGGTCGAATTTTCCCAGGTTTTGTTCTTCCTTTTCCATTAGTCCAATTTTACTTTAAATTCTTCCATTTTTTTCCATAGTTTTAAAATCATTGGTCAGCTTTTCTTCTAATTCTTTAATTTGGAATTAGATAGCAGAATGGATTAAAAACCATAATCCAACAATATGTTGTTTATAAGAAACACATTTGAAATGCAGAATATATTGTGCGTCAGTAAATGTAAAAAAAAGCAGGGGTAGCAATCCTAATCTCAGACAAAAGAAAAGCAGAAATAGATCTAATCAAAAGAGATAAGGAATGAAACTATATCCTGCTAAAAGGCACCACAGACAACAAAGCAATATCATTACTAAACGTATATGCTCCAAGTGGTATAGTATCCAAATTCTTAGAGAAGAAATTAAGGGAGTTATAGGAAGAAATAGACAACAAAACTATACTAGTGGAGGACCTCAACCTCCCCCTCTCTGAACTTGATAAATCTAACCTCAAAATAAACAAGAAAGAAGTTAAGGAGGTAAATAAAATGTTGCATATGGTAGATATGATAGATCTCTGGAGAAAACTGAATGAGGATAGAAAGGAATATACCTTTTTCTCAGTGGTACATGGCCTACATGCAAAAATTGACCATATACTAGGGCATAAAAACCCCACTTCTCAGATCATAATGCAATAAAAATTGTATGTAATAAAAAGTCATAGAAAGATAAACTGAGAATTAATTGGAAACTAAATAATCTAATCCTAAAGAGTGAGTGGGTTAAACAACAGATCATAGAAACAATCAACAGCTTCATTCAAGAGAATGACAATAATGAGACAACCTACCAAAACTTATGGATACTGCAAAAGCAGTTCTTAGGGGAAGTTTTATATATTTTAATGCCTACATGAATAAAATAGAGAAAGAGGAGATCAATGAATTGGGCATGCATCTGAAAAAACTTGAAAAAGAACAAATTGAAAATCTCCAAATAACTATCAAATTAGAAATACTGAAAACCAAAGGAGAGATTAATAAAATTGAAATTAAGAAAACTATTGAAGTAATAAATAAAACTGAGTTGGTTTTATGAAAAACCAATAAAATTGATAAACCTTTGGCCAATTTGGTTAAAAAAAAGAAAGTGATAAAAATAGAAATCCCATTTAAAGCTATGGTAGACACCATAAAATATCTGGGAGTCTACAAACCCAGGAACTACATGGACAAAATCACAGAACACTTTTTACACAAATAAAGTCAGATCTAAGTAAGTGGTAAAAACGTCAGTTGTTCATGGATAGACTGAGCTAACATAACAAAAATGACAATTCTACCTAAATTAATTTACTTATTCAGTGCAATACCAATCAAACTACAGAAAACTATTTTCTAGAGCTAGAAAAAATATCAAAATTCCTCTGGAAGAACAAAGGGGCCAGAATATCAGAGGAACCAATGGGAAAAAAATGCTAGTGAAGGTAGCCTAGTTCTACCAGATCTCAAATTATATTATAAAGCTGCAATCATCAAAACCACTTGATGCTGGGTAAGAAATAGAGAGGTACAGGTTAAGTTCTCAAGACACAGTAGTCAATGAATATAGCAATCTACTATTTGATAAACCCAAGGACCCCAGCTCCTGGGGTAAAAACTCACTGTCTGACAAAAACTGCTGGGAAAACTAGATAAAAGTGTGGTGGAAACTGGTCATAGATAGACCAATGCCTGACACTATACACAAGAATAAAGTCCAAATGGATACATGATCTATGTATAAAGACTGATACTATAAATAAATTAAGGGAGCAAGAAATTGTGTATTTGTCAGATTTATGGAGAATGGAGAAATTTTTGACCAAACAAGAGATAGAGAACATTATGAAGTGCAAAATGAATAATTTTGATTACATTAAATTGAAAAGTTTTTGCACAAAAAAACCCAATGCAACCAAGATTATGAAGAAAGCAGATAACTGGGAAACAATTTTTGCAACTAGTGTCTGCAATACAGGCCTCATTTCTAAAATATATAGAAAACTGAGTCAAATTTACAAGAACACAAACCATTCCCCAATTGATAAATGGTCAAAGGATGTGAATAGGCAGTTTTCAGAGGAAGAAATTAAAGCTATCTATAGTCATATAAAAAAATGCTCTAAATCACTATTGATGAGAGAGATGCAAATCAAAACAACTCTGAGATACCACATCATACCTATCAGATTGACTAACATGACAAAACAGGAAGATGATAAATGTTGGAGAAGATGTGGGAGAATTGGAACACTAATTCTTTGTTAGTGGAGCTGTGAACTGATCTAACCATTCTGGAAAGCAACTATGCCCAAAAGGCTACAAAAATGTGCATACCCTTTGACCCAGCAATATCACTCCTAGGACTGTATCTCAAAAAGATCATAAAAATGGGAAAGAGTCCCATATGTACAAAATATTTATAGCAGCTCTTTTTGTGGTGGTCAAAAACTGGAAATCAAGGGGATGTGTACCATTTGGGGAATAGCTGAACAAGTTGTGGTATATGAATGTAGTGGAATACTATTGTGCTATAAGAAATGATGAACAGGAAGACTTCAGAGAGGCCTGGAAAGACTTATATGAACTGATGCTGAGTGAAAGAGCAGAACCAGGAGAACTGTACACAGCAACAACTACAGTGTGTGAGGATTTTTTCTGGTAGACTTAGTCCTTCACAGCAATCCAAGCACCTAAGAAAGTCCCAATGAACTCTTGAGGCAAAACACCTTCCACATCCAGAGAAAGAACTATGGAATCAGATTGCATAATGAAGCAGACCATTTTCTCTTGTGTTATGTTTTGTTTTGTTTTATGGTTTCTCCCATTCATTTTAATTCTTCTATGCAACATGACTAAGGTGAAAATGTATTTAAAAGCAATGTGTATGTAGAACCTATATAAGATGGCACACTGTCTCAGCGAGGAGTGGAGGGGTGGGAGGGGGAAAGGAGGGGCAAGAAGGAGAAAAAAATCTAAGATATATGGAAGTGATTGTAGAAAACTGAAAACAAATAAATTTTTAAAAAAGTTATATGATATAGGTGGAAGTGGAAATGCGATGTATCAGAGAAGTTTCTATATTAATGCAGACAATAACTTCTTGTTGCATCTGAAACTTAGCCAACAATGCATAAGAACATATTATATGCAGAGAAATCTATTTGGTGCTGGAAGAAGTACAGAGTTTAAATAGGGTTTGACCCCTGCCCTCACAGAGTTTTCAAACTACATACAAACCAAGGCAACTGTAAAATAGAACATTGTGTAAATGGGTTATAGAAGGGGCTTAGAGTCAGGAAGACCTGAGTTCAAACTCTGCATGAGACATTGGTTGTGTGATCCTTGGGAAGTCACTTTACTTATTTGTGAATCAGTTTCCTAGTCTGTAAAATGAAGAGGTTGATCACAGTGTCCTCCAGGAGCCCTCTAATTCTCATCTGTGGTCCTATGAAAACAAAGCATTATCTTCTCATGTCTATCTTATCACCTAGGTCAAAGAGGGAGGGTTGGTACATAGAAGGAAGACTCCAGGAATCCTGGATAAAATATATCCCAGTGTTTCTGGTTCAAATTGTATGTTTGCATTGCATTTTCCAGTCTTCTACATTAAATAGTCTCAATGAAGAACTGTCGATCAAGACAGCTGACAAATCAGGTACTCTGATTGGAGGAGGCCTGTTATCTAGCCCCACTCTACTGCTGGGCAAGCCAGTAACCTTGTTATTCAAAAAGAGCAGGAAGGAGAAAAAAGATGTCAATACTGATGTCTTTGTCAATGGTGGAGAGAGATACCTGGGAGGTCCCTTGCCCATATATTCGTAGTTTGGTCTGGTTACTAGCTAAATCTGTTCACTTTTATTGGACCCCAATCTGGATAATAGGAGCATGGGGAAGTGACCTTGAGGAGTATTTTTGTGGTAGCCCACAAATAAATTGACATGAAAAGCAATGAAGCACTGGGGAAAAAACCAGAGTAATCCTGTTAGAGTTTTGGCAAAGCCACTAATTATCTGGGTATCCTTAAACTTGCTGGGGATCATTTTCCTCATCTATAAAATGAGAAAGATTCAGGACATACTCAAGATTCTATGAAATCGATGGAATATATTTATTTGGAATGTATTTATTTCATTTTTTCTAAAGACCCTTCATCCCTTTAACCCTATGTCTTAGCCATTCAATTATCCAAATTATATTCCTTCAGGCCCAGATGTTCTAACCTTAGTGGTGGGATCAGACATCAGTCGCTGTCCCAACATCCCCTGGCCTACCTGTCGTGGCTACCTACACAAAAGGAATCACTCAGGGTTCCTGAAGGGTTGGAGGAAGAGGTGGTTTGTACTGAAGCATGATGGTTATCTTCTCTACTACAAACGGAAGAAGGTAAGGTGATGAGGAACACAACCAGAGATACATCAAATCAAAATGTTATTTTGCAAGGTGACATTTGGGACACAAGCTGTGGACCTTCAAGAATAGTCTTACTAGAGCCAACATGGCATAGTGGATAACTTATTGGACACGTAGCTGGGATGATCTTGGCTGAAATCCTACTTCCAATATCAGCTATGTTACCTTGGAAAAATCACTGAACTCTGCACATTTCTTCTGACTTCACTTAACTGGCACTTCTCTTGACAAATCCAGTCATTCTTCTTCATCTCTCTACTATATATGACTCTACTGATCACCATATCTTTCCAAATACTCTCTCCTTTCTGGATTTTTCTAGCTCAACTCTCTCCTGGTTCTTCCCCTACCTGTCTGATCACTCTCACCTTCTCTCCAGCTTCCTAATTGAAAGTTCCTAAGCTTTCTCTCTCTCTGTCTCTCGCTCTCTCTCTATCTCTCTGTCTCTTTCTCTGTCTTTCTCCTTCCATACCTCCTGTGTGCAGCCTCATGACTCTCCTGGCTTTAATTATCATGTGTATGTGTCTATGCAGATAATTTCCAGACCTATAAATTCAACCCCAATCTCTCCCCTGAGCTTCAGTCCCAGATCTCCAATTGCCTATTGAACTGAATGTCACAAAGGCTTCTTAATGTGAACAGTCTATTGTGAATTGTCTAAAGTTCAAGCTCAAAGTTAAAGTGCAGTAAGGAACTGTGGATCACAAAATGTAATTAAAGCCATTGTATTCATTACTCACTAAAAGAACAGACTCCAAAGTGAAAACAATATAAAATATTATCCCCTTTCTTCAGTTACTAAGTCAGGATCTCAGGAAATTAATTTACAGGTAGTTGGAATTGAGAGATTACATGATTCAACTTCCCCCAAGGCTAGGTCTTTTTATACCTCAGGTCCAGCACCTGATCATCTTCCTCTACTGTTTTTAAAGACCAGCCTACTACCTCCCCCTGGAGCCATAGCCTGCTGTGTAAAGTTAAGTAAGACTGCCGTGGAAAGGAGAGCAAAGCCCCAGGAGAAAGGCGATATTAGGAAGAAGGAGAAAGTGGGAAGAAGCCTTTCTTCACACTCTCATAGTTTACCATAATGCCTGGCAAATAGCAAGTGTTTAATAAATGTTTACTGATAATGATAATGATAAGGCTCTCACATAAGCCTCTGGAGTCATGGGGATGGAACCCCACCTTCAACAGTAAGCATACATCTCAAACTCAACATATCTAAAACAATTCACTACCTTTCTCCCCAAAACCATCCCTTCACAAATTCCCCTGTTTCTATTCAAGGGACTACCATTCTTATAATCTCCCAAATTCATAATCTTGATGTTATACTTCATCTTGCTTTTCCTACAAATACAATAAATTGGCAAATCCTACCATTTCACCCTCCACATCTCTTGCATCTGCTTCCTTCTCTCAACTCCTCTCGTCGTACAGTACCTGAATCATTAAAAAGATCTCCCAATTCCTGCTTCAAGTCTTCTTGCTCAATTCAGTCCTCTTTACTGTCAAAGCTATTTTCTTTCGATGGAAATCTGACCATGCCATGCCCCAGTTTGATGAATGCTAGTGATTTCTTCTCTCCTTGAGGATTATATACAAACTCCTCTTTTAAAACCCTTCACAACTTTCCCCCAGCACTTCACAATCTATCTTTCTAACTTTATTATATTTCTTCTTGCTTCACTCTACAATCCAGTCAAATTGGCATGTTTTTTTCCATTCCATACACACAGCACTCCATTGTTACTTTCTGCCTATGCATTGAACAGCCTCCAGATGTGGAATGTACTTCCACCTCATGGAGTCCCTCTCTTCCTTTAAGACACCTTAACTTTCTTCTACACAAGCCTTTTCTGATCCCAGCCCCCAACTGCTAGTGTGTCCTCCCTTCTTTCCTAACTACTCTGTATTTAAGTAGTGTTTATCTGTAAATACCTATATATGTCCTTATTATCTCCTCTATTAGAATGGAAACTCCTTGAGAATAGGGATTATTTCATTCTTTGTATTCTCAATCACACAATGAACCATTATACAGCATTGGGTTCATGGTAGGCACTTAACAAGTTCTTGGTGCTTCATTGATTATTGATAGTGTAGGCAACGAAAGGTTAATTATGAGGGAGGCAAATGGTAGCCTACTATTACCTACTTAATAGGATTGCTGTACTTTGTAAACTTTAAATTGCTTTATAAAAGTGAATCATCATTATCATCCCCACCATGACAGATTATTCCATGGCTGTCTCATGAGTGTAAATATTGTGAAGCTTGATGACTTTAAAAAAGTAATTTAAAAGAAAAAGTTTAATCCTGTACAAATAAAGAGAGTGGTTATGAATTGTAGAATGACAAAGAAATAAAAGCATCCTACAATAAACTTCAGGTGAATCACTTTTCAAAAATCAGTGCTCCAAAGTCAGATACTGGGTATTTTATGGATATCCCTATTCAATGGCTTATCCAACAAAAAGGGGATTTATTTGACAGCAGGAGAATGATATTCCTCAAGGCTTGTACATTGAAGGCACTCTAAGCTGACTCAGCTAAACAAAGCTTCCTTTTCTGTAAGATGTCTGTCATGATCTGTTGGCAAAGCAAAGGAGCATCTCTGGAGCTCCTTATGGTCATTCTGTACTCAGGTGAGCAGAAAATTTTATCAACAGTCTGAGCCTTTAGTGCCCTTAGTCAATTAAATGTCAAGAATTGTTTTAGTATCTTTTAAGCAAAGCAATTCGTTCTAATCTCACTCTCCTAGGACAAGGATAATTACATCTTCACTGCAGTACTCCTGAGGGAGTGGGGTTATCTTTACTTCTACTGTCTTGATTTGTATTCCAGGGTGCTCTGCCCACCCACTGTGGGCACCCTGGTCCCATTTAACTGATTAACATTGATTTACTTCAAAGGTATGACAAGAACCGAAGTAGAAATATTCCCCCCGCCCAGCCCCAATATTTTGGATACTTGTTCTCCACTATAACATCTTGTTCTTTCAGAGAAGTGGGTCCCAATAAGTCTAGGTCCAAATATAGCATTGCTATGTAGGAGGAATCTTCATCTTATCCAGGGCTAAGGTCCTACTCGACCAGGTCCCAAAGTTCACACCCTGCTCCTTGGGACCTCAAAGTTGGTCTAGCTGGTTAAAAACCTTGATATACAAACTACTACCTCATGATGGCTAATTATCCTGCTATTTTTTGAAACTCACAAAGTCACAGCTTCAAATCTCCTTTACCTAGAACAAATAACACCTATCAAAGAACCGAGGCCCACATTCATGGGCCATGTCTGCCTTCTACAGCATCGGCTCCCTTTTCTCTCTGAAATGTTGCCATGAAGGAAGAAGTCAAACAAAAGAGAAGAAGGAAATCCTGATTGACTAGTGCCTTTTGAATGCACCTGCAATATATGCATGTTCCAACATCCACATAGAGATTGCCTGAACTAAAAACATTCTGTTCAGGCCCCTAAAGACTGGGTTTACTGGCTAGTCCTCCATGAAGCAAAAATAAATAAATAAATAAAAACTAGCCTAGTGTACATAGAGGGGAGTTAGGAGGTGTCTTCCCATCAAAATGTCCTGTATATTCTCTGTGCCCCCAAGTTGTCCATAAAACTTCTGAGAGTACTTGAGTGCAGGAACTTCAGGATATTGCACTTTCATGGTAAGAATGAGGTCAAAAGCAGATCTCTTGGGGGTATCCATTAGCCTCCTATACTTATTAACATCAGTCACCTTTCACTTTACTTCTGGATCAGAACTCAGTGCCCTCTCTTAAAAGAACCACAGCTTTCCATACTGAATCCCCAATAATAGCAATAGATAGAAGTCTACTGTACTTGATCATAGTGCTGGAAAAGGATGGAACTTCACAGACTATTCTTTTTTCAGATGAGGAAATCTCTGAGGTCCATGAAGGATAAATGACTTGCCCAAGGTCACATAAATAGTTGACATGGAGGCAGAATCTGAACCCAGATCATTTGACTCTAAAAATCAGTGTCCTTTCTTTTGTACCTCACTATCTCTATTGCCATAGAATGATTTGATGAGAAAGGTATGAACTGACTAATGGTGATGGACATCCCTGGAGTAATGCTACTGAAGATGTTGTCACTGAATCATTAACTGCGGAGGGTGATGTTGTATATTCCCACCTCTCAGATCATTCTCAATAAATCTTTAACAAGGAAGGCTTCATACTTTCTCACTATTTCCTGATCACCAGTAAAGATTTTCATAACTAACGCCCAAGTAGACTCATGGCCAGTTATTTCTTTGGGGATGCTGGAATGCCCTGATGTTGTCAGTTTGCATAATGCATCTATCACTTTTTCCTTTATTCCTATATTTTTATCCCATACCTTACATTCCCCCTGCATGTCCGCAGCATGGTAGAAAGTCCATCACCCCTCAAACTCACCATCCTCAATGATGGTCAAACCCCATTAATGAATGCCAATTCTCCAATAAATAAAAAATGAAAAAGCTATGATGATTGTTTAGCCCAGCACTCAAATATGAAGTGTATTCATTTCAGAATTATATAACAAAGCTTTGATGCTACTGTGACATACAACTGCATAATGGCTATTTTAAAGCAACTAGCCTGGCCGGTAACAATTGCATTGGAAAATTTATAATACAGACAAAATTATAGTATAGTCAAAAAATTATAGACAATAAAAATTATGGTATAGGCAAAAAAAAACTTAAAGAAAGAGAAAAGAACATGAAAGGAAAGGAAAAGAGAAAAAGGAGAGGAGAATAAAAAGAAGGAGGAGAAGAGGAATAAAGAAGGGGAGAATGGTAGGGAGAGAAAGGAAAGGAGGAAGGAAAGGCAAATAGAAAATGAAAGGAATATCCTAGTGGATCCCTGCAATGCTACAGCAGGCAGCCCTAGTCAAAACAGGTTCAATAAAATCCTCCCCCAATATGGCCCAGATGATTCCCCATAAACATAATAACAAGGACCCCTCTCAGGTTCCCACATGACTCCAGGAACTTTTCAAATCCAATGGTCTCTTAGGGCCCCCATCTAAATAAATCCATAGTGCCAAACTCAACTAATAACTCTTCCAAACCATGACAGACAAGTTATTAAATCAGAGCAAAAGACATTTAATTAAAATAGATCCAGGTCATAAATTTCCCTTGATAAAAATTCTCTGTATCCTCAGCAAGTAGAAGAGCAATTCAGTAAAATCAGTCATGGCAAGGGGATTAAAGATTAAGAAAAAGCTCCATTTAATAACATCTCTTACAATCTTAGAAAGTAACTAAAGAGCATTGATTTCTCAGGAGCTAGAGCCTCAAAACATCTGTGCCAGAACTGTGCCACATGTGTCTCTCTCCATGACTCCATGTGACTGTCTTCTCTCTGCACCTCCACCCCTGCCAGCCCTCCTTTCACAGCTTGAGTCCTTCAGCATCTAATAAAGCCAGCCATTCCCTCCCATCTCTCACTTCTCTGCGATGGTGCCCCTGCCTCTCAGCAATCACCAGTAGCATGTTTCCACCCTGCACAACTCTTATGGCCTCTTTTAGACAGCCTTAGCAGAAAGCACTTTTCCCCAACTATTTCATGCTCAGAGTGGTTCTCTGTGCTATAAGGAAATGTAATCCAGAGACTATCCCCCAGGAAGAGTGGGTCTCAGCTCCAAGCACTGGAGAAACAGGAGGATAAAGACTTGTTTCTGCCTTTTCTTCATATCCTCAGCACTTAGCAGAGTGCCTAGCACACAGTAAGTCCTTAATAAATGCTTGTGGATTCAGTACCTGTGCACCCAGGAATCCAACCAGGGAAGGGAACCTGCAACCTCAAGGCCCTCTGGGTCCTCAAGTGTGGCCCTTTGACTGAATCCAAAGCCCTTAACAAAAGGATTTGTTCTGTAAAGCTTGGACTGGGTCAAAAGGCCTCACCCAACGACCTGGAAGGCTCCATGTGGCCTTGAAGCCACGGTTCCCCATCCATGTATAGGCATGTAGATGCAAAGGGAGGTGGTTACTTTGAGCTGGTCACAAAATGCACCAGGAATTGGAGTTGAATGTGTGCAAAACAGTAAGCATATCCCACCATAATCATGCTCATTTCCTTCACTTCCTCATGTCCCACCCCCTTCTTAAGCCCTTGCCATCTGCTTTACAACTTCACCACCTGAAACTGCCCTCTCCAAGGTTACCAGTGACCCCTTAACAAGAAAATCTAACAGCCTTTTCTCGGCCCGCCTCCTGTTTAACTTCCCTGCAGCCTTGAACTCTATTAACCATCCCTTTTACCCTTTCTTTCTTTGGTTTTTGGGATATGACTCTCTCCTGGTTTTCTTCACTTACTGGGTCATCATTAATATTCCACATCTGATTATATGCCAAAGTTTTGTCCCTGACCTCTTCTCTTCCTCCACTCAAGTCTTTCCCACCCATCAATTATATTGCCCATTTGCAGGACCTCCATCCCTCACGGTATTTCCTGTTACCAGATTGATGGCCATTGGGGTCCAGTTGCATATGCCTCTTTACACAGAGATGGATTCAAATGCTGGCATACTAGGGAAAACACCAATCCCTAAGAGCTAGGTTTGTATAGAGAAGGACTCATTGGGTGAGAAGAAAAGAGAGGGCATTGGACGTGGGACTGGAGGCCTCGGCCTATTAAAACCTGAGCATTGCCAACAATGGTGCTCAGTGTCAGCAGCCATGACACTGCCCCCTCAGCTGGGGGGCTGCCGCCAATGACCATGATGCTGCCAGCTCTGCCGTCCCACATTGCTCCTTCTCTTCTAGGTCCTGTGTTATTTGTGCCTGCTGCGTGGGTGAGCATCAGGAGCTTGTTCTAGACTGCATTTAGAATTCTCTCCCCATATCCTATATTCCACCATGGCAAGCTCTCAGTTGACATCTCTATTTCTGCTGCATTGCTTTCTCTTTTCACCTTGATCTCAATATATTTTCCAGGGAGACATCTGGGTTGGACTTTATACTTTTTGCCTACAGCCAGGCAGTTGCTGCCCATTTCATCTTTGCCTCTTTCACTTGTGCTGTTAGTAAGTCCATAAGGAATTCTGCCTTCAGAGTATGGTCCTTAAAAAGAGCTCAGCCTCTAGCTGCTGAACGTGTACAGTTTATTTTCATTTTCTTTATGCTGACTATTCATCTTTTCTAGGACTTCTAACAATCAGCAAGAAATACTCCCCATGCCTCTATGCTGCCACCATCCTCTGTGTCAATCTCTTTTAGCATCCACAAAGTTGGATCACTGGGGACCCCTTTCTGTCCTGCTAAGTAGATTCTCAATATGCCGGCAGAAGGGATCTGGCCACAGCAGGTCAAGCTACCCTCTCTGTCTGGGCAACTATATGACTGCATGGATAAAGAAAACCTGGGACTAGCTGTTAGAAAGATAATAATTTGAATCCTGTCTTAGACATTAGCTGTGAGATGCTACATAAGTAATTTAACCTCTCTGTGCCTCAGCTCCCTCATCTGTAAAATGGGGATATTAGCATCTACTCTACAAGGTTGTTACGTAGATCAAATCAGATAATATGTAATGCTTTGAAAAATTTAAAGTATTATAGACACAGTGGCTAGAACCCTGGACCTGGTCAGGAAGACCTCTCTATGAGTTCAAGTCTGACCTCAGACACTTACTAGCTGTGTGACCCTGGGCAAGTCATTTAACCCTTTCTGCCTGTTTCCTCATCTGTAAAATGAGCTGGAGAAGGAAATGACAAACCACTCCAGTATCTTTGCCAAGAAAACCCCAAATGGGGTCACAAAGAGTCAGACGTGACTGAAAAAACTGAAGAACAACAAATACCATCATCATCGTTGTCATCGTCATCGTCGTCATCATCATCATTATCATCATCTTGCTTATTCTTTGCATGGCTCCTCTCCTACTTCAACCACAATACCTGCAAGGTCAACGTGTGCCAACAACCATGTTACCAACTAATGCCAAATGTCATTGAAGTCCTTATCCAGGTCAGTCTAATAATTCAGAATTAGGATTAGAATGACATGAGACAATAAGAGTTTAAAATAAACAACTAAAAAAAGTTTACTTAATAATAGCATGGAAAAGATACTGAATAAACCTAAAGCCCTGGCTTGGGTAGACAGAGCACCCCTATGTCCATAGGGAACCAAGTCTGGTCAAAAGAATATTGAATCAGAAAGTTGTGAGGACTTGCATTTCTGTGGGGCACTCATTCCTTGTAGACTGACCTTTGGATAGCCTTAGATAACCAGAAAACCAGCCTGTCAATAAGCATTTATTAAGTGTTTATAATTTATCAGGCACTGTGCTAAGCTCTAGAGATACAAAGAAGGTCAAAAGAGAGTCCTTGTTCTCAAGGAACTCAGGGCCAATGGGGGAAACACTATAAACAGTTATCTCTATCTTATCTATCTATACATATACATATACACACATATATAATATGTATATACATATATGTATGTATATATGTGTATGTACATACATACACACATATATACACATATGTATGTATGGTTAATTGGGGATAATCTCAGAGGGAAGGCATTAAGAATAAGGTGGACTTGGAAAGACCTTGGAGAAAGCTTCCTCATTCTTTAAGGAAAAAAAAGTAGCCCAGTTTCTGTGGCTTAGAACATAATAGATTTCTACTACACAATGCAATGCACTCTTATTTCTAAAGAATGGGCTAGAAAATCTTCCCAGGTCCCCTCCTTGGCTGCTTATTGATTTCCTATGAAACAGTTTGATTTTGTAGTTTGGTAAATGTCCAGCAGATGGAGCAGCTTACTCATAGATACCTTAGAGAGCCAGCCTGTCATTAAACATGTTGCAGGTATATGAGAATTTATTCATCTCCAGATATACATTATGTCTCTGAGTTTGTGTGCACACATTTAACAAACTGCTAGCTCAGAGTAGATAAGTCAATGGAAAGAGCTGCTTTGTGATAGGGAATATGTTTGTCCTAGAAAACAAAGTTTTCTCTGAAATTATCATGAGTTCAAGTTATGTAATTTTAGTTAAGGGATGAAAAGAGGTTTCAGGGGAAATTTGTTCATCCTTCATCTTTCTCTCTCTTACTTTCCTCCCCTACCTATAATGCTTCCCAAGGAAGGCCTTATAAGTAAAGGAAGTATCTGTCCATGTGGTAGAATTTGAGGAGTGACATGGGAGTCATCCTGCCCACTGACCAATCATTATGTCCGAAATTCTCATCAGAGATTCTCTGTTGGGGTGAGACTTGCATTTCTAAATTTGCCCTTTTTAAATAATGGATTTTTGATCCTAGGGATTATTGAATCATAGACCTAGAGCTGGAAGGAATTTTGGAGGCCATCTTGCTTACCCCACACACATTTTCAAAATGGAAAAGACACCCAAAGTCATAGAGCTAGTAAGGGAAAAAGCAAAAATATGAACCCACTTCTGGCTGCAGATTCAGTGCTCTCTGTGATTACAAGCTAGGGAACACAATAGTTAGCTGTCATGAATACTTTGGCCTGAATTGGGTTAGAATTTTTAGGATTATTAGAATTTAGAATTATTAGAATTTTAATCACTGGAAAGAGAGTAATGACCTTTATAGAGAATGAGGCACTTCTGGTGGTGTAGGGGGAGACCTTTGTAAAATGCTACAGGCAGCCAAGACCACAAGGAAGGGACATAAGAGGCCAGGGGCAGAAAGGATAGAAGCATGGCACGTCAAAAGAGAAGGAGAAATTAAAGAAGTAGAGAAGTGACAGATAAATTTCCCCTTACTTCACAATTTTGCCTAAACCAGTCAGAGCTTCTCCAATCTTTAAGCATATAGAATTCACCCTGTGCTGTTTTTTCAACAGACCATATAACTTTAGATAAAGACCTTATAGATCACCTACGAAGAATGAGGAACCTGTGGTCTTGAGGCCACATGTGGCCCTCTAGGTCATCAAGTGCAGCCCTTTGACAGAATCCAAACTTCACAGAACAAGCTCCCTTAGTAAAAGAATTTGTTTTGTAAAACTTGGACTCAGTCAAAAGGTTGCACCCAAGGACCTAGAAGGCCACATGTGACCTTGAGGCTGCAGGTTCCCCATCCCTGAATCTGACTTCTTCATTTTATAGATAAGAAAATCGAAAGCCAGAGATACTGAAGTCAACAGCCCAGGGTCCCTCAGCAGAACCAGGTGCCCATCTCATTCTTTCTACTGAATCCTGGCTACTTCCTTCTTTTCTCCTTCAGATCTTCAGAGCAGAAAGAGAAAATTAATATATCACATACAAAGCCACAGTGGATTAGTGAATACTTGATTGATTTTTTCCCATAAGTTTTATACGATCAGTGATATTTTTTCCTTGTTATATATCAGGAACATTTTTATTTATTTTTTAAAATAATGTAAAGACATGAGGGTCTTTTCACTGGCTGTGTATATGTGGTCAGTCTGATTTTCAGCTTGTAATGTTCATTCTCTAGCTCTCCTAAGTGTTAAAGATCACCACCATCTTCCAAGAGGCACAATAGAGAGGAAGAGAGGTCAAAATGTTGTGAGTTTAAGAGTAGGAACCACACCCTATACACCAAAAGCACAAAGACAAATGCTTTTGGCTAGTCAACCGGGGGAATATTTTCTGAAGATATGTTGTTCTCATCATGGTACATTTAGAAAACTAAGGTATAGAAAACAAAGGGAGCAATTTCATTCAGATTTTTTAGCGCTTTTAAAAAAAACTGTAAATAAAAAAAAATCTTACAATCCTAGTAGAAAGAATATAAATACACACAGCATGTGTACTTCCTTGTTTCCTTTTTGACCTATATTCTCATCTTCCATATTAAAAATAAATACTCTTTCTCTTAATTTTCCTGTGGAGTTGCTGAGTCTATTAACAATATCACCAATGACTTCTCTAAAGAATGAGAAGACCTCTTTTAAAACTGTATTGTCTTTTGCTGTTTGCTGAAAATAAAAAGAATGCTTCTTTCCCATTAATAGCACTTTAACTGCTTTTTACAAGGCTTTCAAAAGCTGTATTAGCGTGACTATTACCCTTAGTCTGAAACAGATTACTCACAGAATTCCCCTATTCCCTTTCCATTTTGACGCTAAGATACTAACTAAATAATAGAAGGGGGAAATTATTCAATTAAATATCACTGTCTTTCATAATAAAATCTCTTTATACTGATAGCTTTGCTAACTGTGAGTCTAGGTGTATCGCTAGAGATTTATTTGTTGCCTCCAGATTATTTTCGCTCTGTACTGCTTGTTTCCATGTGGTTAGCCTGTGGTGCCATTACGGGCACAACTCAGGCCACCGAATATCAGTTGTCTAGTTCCCATCACACCTCTTAATTACATAGTTGGTTTTTATTCTTCCCTGTCACCTCCAGAGTAAGATAATGTCTCTTTAAAATTTAGTGCCATCCTTGTATTAAATGCATGGGCTAATTTCTGTTTCTCACTGGTCAAATACACAGGTGGATACACCCTCAAAATTAGAGTATGCCCTCTGTCATTTTCTGTTAGATTTTAAGTGACTTACTTGAAAATTTTCCTAAGAAATTTAAAGTAAAAGACCTACAAAGATATTGCTAGCCATGAAAATAGCAATGAAACAATGTGTTCAGAAAGAACTTTTGCAACTTGAAACTTTCCATTAGAAAAAGAGAGCACATAAGGTCTCTTTAATATTAATTCTCTACCAGTCCTTCTTCCAACAAAATATCAGATTGCTTTCAGTTCTGGATATAAAGGAACCTGAATTTAGGTCAGTTTAACTTGCAAAGCATAGTGTTTAGAGAAGTGGTTGCTATCCATTCATACAATCTTACGTATCATTATTTTTTATTTGGCAATGACTAAATATCTGATAGTAAGGGAAATTCATTTCTGGTAAGTTGAAATGGCTTTTGAATAATTTATAGTGAACAGACAATCATCACTGGTAGCTACAAAATTGCAGTATTCTACATTGTGCTGTAATGGGTGCTTGGGGAACTGGGAAGTTAAAGTTGGATAACATGAAAATGTCCATTCAGGATGACACACAATTTCAAAAGAAGAATTTTTCAAAAGGAATTGGAAGTCACCATGTTGGATGTTCTTCATTCTAGAAGTGGAGCAAAATGACATCACTATGTGTACCTGACTGTGGCTAATCAGACCAAGATGAGTTCAGAAGGCCCTACCACAGGACACGCACAAAGAGTCCACAGGAGTATTTGGAGAGGAGATGGCTCTAAATTGCACATCTCTCTTTTCTTTTAAGCTACTGCAATTCTACTTCACTTATAGAGCATAGCACCTTCTTTGATACAGGCATATCATGTCTTTTGCAATATCTCCCATGTCATGAAATTGATTCAAAAGTCACCATGTAACATAAAAGTATACAAAAAATCTCTAGGTGAGATTATTATTAGAGAAAATTTCCCAAGGTTCCCTTTAAACCATATCCAAAGGCCATCCCCTCAAGAACATTGGCCCCATCTTTATTGCTCCTTAAAGCCAGAAATGAGAACAGGCACAGACAGCTACTCATAGACCCTTCAGGCTTCAACCAAATAAAGTATGATTTTTTTTTTTTTACCCAATGTGCATGTGTGTCTTTCTGGACATTTACCCTCCTATATTTGAGCCTTGCTTTGGGGTCAGGAGTGGAAGTGGAGGGTGAGATAGGTGAGATGAGAAAGGATGGGACCTGAATTTGCCTTTGTGGAACAGGGTGTGGTAATGGCAGAAGTTCCTACATAGATAGCTCAGAGGCCTAAAGGAGGAAGGCCAGGCTTCTTCCAATTTGTATCCTTCATAAGTCTTCAAGTACTAGAGATTACCTCTAGGTCTTTGAGAGTCAAGAATTTCCTTTATGAAGAATTTTTCCTGCTATTCCATAGAGACATGCATGAGCCAGGCATAGGTTTGGGCCTGCATGTGTGCAACAGAGTAAATGAACATGGTTTAAATTGGAAGCTCTTTGAAGTCAGCAACTATGTCCTGCTTGTCAATGTCAGAAGTCTTCACCAATACCATGATTTGGGAGTGTTGATTCTCTGGTACTCAACTTTTCTTTTAGTCTAGCTCTCATAGTCAAACACTGCTACAGAAAAAACTAGAGCTTTGACCATAGCTGGTCAGCAAGGTGACGTCTCTGCTTTTTTGTATGCCATCCAGATTTATCATAGCTTTCCTTCCAAGGAGTAAGCATCTTTTAATTTTGTGGCTACAGGTGCTGTCTACAGTGATCTTTGAGCCCAAAAATATAAAATCTGACACTGCTCTCATGTCTTCTCCCTCCAATTGCCAGGCAGCGATGTTACCAGGGTTCATGATCTTATTTTTTTTTAATGTTAAACTTCAAGCTAACTTTTACACTCTCCTCTTCCCCTCTCTTTAAGGGGTTCTTTATTCTTTTTCACTTTCTGCCAACAGATCATCTACATATTTGAGATTGTTGATATTTTTTCTGTCAATTTTGATTTGTCCAGTCTGGTATTTCACACGATATACTTTGCGTATAAGTTAAATAAATAAAATGACAATATGCAGCCTTGTTATACCATTTTTCCAATGTAAAACCAATCAATTGCTCCAGGTTTGGTTTTAACTGTTGCTTTGTGAACCATATACAGGTTCTTCAAGAGGCAAGTAAGATGATCTGGTACTCCCATCTCTTTGAGGATTTGCCACATTTTATTGTAATTCATGTAGTAAAAGACTTTTCAGTTTAGTCAATGAAGTAGATGTTTTTCTGGAACTTCCTTGCTTCTTCCATAGTTTAGTTAATGTTGGCAATTTGGTCTCTAGTTCCTCTGCCTCTTTGAAAACCAGCCTGCTCTTCTGGTAATTCTCGATTCACATAATGCAGAAGCCTAGTGTGCAGAATCTTCTATCTAACTTTGCTGGCACGTGAAATGAGCACAATTGTTTGGTGATTTGAAAATTCTTTGGAATTACCTTTCTTTAGGATTGGGGCATAAACTTATTCTTTCCAATCCATCGCCACTGTTAAATTTTCTAAGTTTGCTGGCATGTTGAGTGTAATACTTTAATAGCTTCATCTTGTAGGGTTTTAAGTAACTCGGTTGGATTCTTATCACCTCCACTAGCTTTATTGTTAGCAAGGCTTCTAAAGGACCACTTGACTCATTCTCCCGGATATCCAGTTATAGATCAGTTACCACATCATTGTGATTACTGGTAACATTAAATCTGGTATAATTCTTCTGTGAATTCTTGCCAACTCTTTTTAAACTCCTCTGCTTCTGGTAAGACTACGATTTTGGTCTTTATCATGTCCATTTTTTTTAAGGTAACATCCCTTGATATCTAATTTTTTATTTCAAATAATATTTTATTTTTCCAACTACATGAAACAATTGTAATATTCTTTTTTTAAAATTTTGTGTTCCAAATTCTCTTCTCCCCCTCCCTGAAACAGTACATGGTTTGATATGAATTATATATATATATATATATATATGTGTGTGTGTGTGTGTGTGTGTGTATTATGTGAATATATACATATGTGTGTATGCATGTATATGTATATATAAAACCATGCAAAACATTTCCATATTAGTCATGTTGTGAAAAAAAGACACCCCCCCAAAAAAAATTCATCATAACCAAAAGAAATTGAAAAATATTGTACTTCAATCAGTATTCAGACTCCATGTGGAGTCTGGATAGGATTCTCTGGAAATGACTAGTACTTTTCACCATAATTTCTTTGGAATTGTCTCAGATCATTGTATTTCTGAGAATAGCTAAGTCATTCACAGTTGATTATTGCACAACGTTGCTTTTACAATATATAACCTGCTGATTCTACCTACTCCACTTTGGATCAGTTCATGTAAGTCTTTATAGATTTTCCTGAAAGCATCATTTCCTAATCATCATTTCTTATAGCACATTCCATTACAACTGTATACTACAATTGGTTTAGTCATTCTTCTATTGATGGGCATGCCCCGTGTTTCCAATTCTTTGCCACCACAAAAAAGTTGCTCTCTCTCTCTCTCTCTCTCTCTCTCTCTCTCTCTCCCTCTCTCTCTCTCTCTCTCTGTCTTTATACACACACATATACATACACACATATGTGTGTGTGTATATATATATGCACATACATACAGATGTATAAATATATATATGTGTGTGTGTGTGTGTGTGTGTGTGTGTGTGTGTGTATAATCTGTAGGTCCTTTTGCCTTTTTTTAAGACTTTTTTGGGACACAGACCTAGTAGTGGTATTACTGGATCAAAGGGTCTTCACAGTTTTATAGCCCTTGGGGCATAGTTCCAAATTGCTCTCCAGAATGGTTGGATCAGTTCACAACTCTACCGACAATGCATTAGGGTCTCAATTTTCCCACATCCCCTCCAACATTTATCCTTTTCCTTTTCTGTAACATTAGCCAATCTCATAGGTGTGAGGTAGTACCTTAGAGTTCTTTTAATTTTCATTTCTCTAATCAATAGTGATTTAAAGCATTTTTCCATATGACTATAGATAGCTTTGATTTCTTCTTCTGAAAACTACCTGTTGATATCCTTTGACCATTTATCAACAGAGGAATGACGGAATGACTTGTATTCTTAAAATTTTGACTGAGTTCTTTGTATATTTGAGAAATGAGGCCCTTATTAGACCTCATTTAGGCCTAATAGACCTTAGGAAAAAATTTTCCCTAGCTTTCAGCTTTCCTTCTAATCTTGGCTGCATTAGTTTTGTTTTATACAAACCCTTTTTAATTTAATATAATCAAAATTAAACATTTTATATTTTGTAATGTTTTCTATCTCTTGTTTGATTTTAAATTCTTCCCTTCTCCATAGATCTAATAGGTAAACTATTCCTTGCTTTTCTAACTTGCTTATGGCATCACCCTTTATGTCTAAATCATGTAACTATTTTGACCTTATCTTGGTATATGGTGTAAGATGTTGGTCTCCACATGGCTTCTGTCAAACTGTTTTTCAGTTTTCCAAGTAGTTTTTTGTCAAATAATGAGTTCTTCTCCCCAAAGCTCAAGTCTCTGTGTTTACCAAATATAAGATTTAACTATGGCTATTTAATACTGTGTATTATGTGCCTAATATATTCATTTCATCCACCACTCTATTTCTTAGCCAGTTCCAGATTTTTTTTTGGTGATTTCCACTTTATAATACAGTTTGAGACCTGGTATGTCCAGGCCACATTCCTTCACATTTTTTTCTTTAATTTCCTTGAAACTCTTGACTTTTTGTTCTTCCAGATGAATTGCTATTTTTTTGTATCAAATATTAAATAAGATAAAATTTTGGTATCTTGATATAGCACTAAGTAAATTAATTTAGCTAGAATTATCATTTTTATTATATTGTTTTGGCTTACCCATAAACAATATGAATGTGACTTACCATAAGGCTGCATAACAACATGTCTAACAGTGTAAGGTAGAGAAGCCAAAGTGACAGAGAAGTACAAGTTGGGTAGGATATAAAAAGAAAGACATTTTGGGAGCATCAAGCACAGTCCATCAGATAAAGCAGCCCAGCAAAACCAGTATTGCATCTGACATCGATGTGGCTTTTCAGTGGCTAGTCTTAATTTCTTTGATTTGCAATAATGAATAGTGCCATACTGGGGCCAAAACATTATCAGCTGAATCTCTTGCAGTTTTAGACCATATTTCACTTAATTCAATATTTGATTTATGGTCCTGCCCACTTGGACTGGGAGTTTTTCCCTAGTCTCAGGATATAAGAAAATTTTCCAACATCCTTCGGTATGCTACTACCAGATCCCAATGTGCCTTTAAAGGAGCTTCCCCAACTGTGTGGGAGCTGACCTTAGCTCTGAAGAATCTGAGACTGGAGGGAGTTCCTTCTCTGGGGCAGTCTTCCACAAAGAAGTCTGTTGATGTAAAGGTCAACTAGAGCAATCTAGCTAGTTCTTCTGAAAGGATATTTTAGGAGTTGATATCTCCTCTTGATCTCCTGGTTTCAGGTTTGCCCCAAATTGTCACAAGTAGATTTATGATGACTGAGGAGATGAAGCCTGAGCAATGAGATTTATAACATAATTATATATGCATATATAAAACAAATATAAACATATGTTATATAAGCATATAACATAAATCAGATCCTGGACCCCTCAGTAAGCATAAGCAGCCCAAATATAGACCTTATACAGATTTGTATACATTAAAAGAAAACAATAAACAGAATCTAAAACACAATTAATCAAAATATGCAAAATGAATGTCATGAAATAATACTGTTGCTTTTGAGTCCATGATGAAATCTCTTTTAAACATCAATATTTTCTCAATGAAATCAATATCTCAATAAAATTCAAAATTTTATTAAATGGAAGAATTTGTAGTATTGAGAAAAAGATAAGTTATACAACTAAAGAGGTTTGATTCTGAATTAAACAAGGTATTAAAATGGAAAATGGATGAATATTACACTGTCATTGACTAAAATAATTACACTTGGAAAATAAACTAATGTAAATTAATCACTACAATGAGGAGACCCAAACAGCTCCATAAAATATTTTAGTCAGCCAACTCTTGGCTCATTGGATAAGTGCACAGAGATGACTGCCAAAGGCAACACCAGATCAAAATATAGATTCATCTGTAAGATCTTACAAAGGATGATGAGAGATCATCTCATAAATCAGAGAGAAAGAATGGAGGTTAATATCAGTCTAATAAAAACTTTATAAAAATATAACTGGAGTCTTCCATTATTTGATTTCATTGATATTTAACAAAATAATTGCATTGATTCAAGGAGAAATCAGCAGAAAGCTTTGTAATCTTAGACAAATGTAATGAATATAGAACAATATTTCCAAATTGCCAAGAAAACCAGGTACAAAGTGGAATGAAGGCCAGAGAAAAGGGACCTAAAAATGGATTCTAGTCTTAGGACAAAAGAAGAGATTTTTCTAACAATGGTTTTGAGATTTAATGACCTTTTTAAACCGTCTGCTTTGTGTAAGTCCTCATTAACACTAACATAACAACCTTGCTATGTATTCAATTCAGCAAGGATTTATTAAGTACTTACTATGGTCCAGATACTGTGCTACATGCTAATGATATAAAGAAAACAAAATTTAAAAATCCTTGCCTATAAAGAGCTAGCATTCTACTGGGGGATACAGAATGTAAACAGATAAAGTATGCACATCATAAATTGAGAAGGAAAAAGCATGGCCAGCTAAGGAGATCATGAGGAAAGACTTGGGATAAGGCATATGAGTTGAATCTTGAAGAATGCCAGGGTTTCCAAGAAGTGGACAAGAGGGTATGCTGTCTCTGATGCTCAGTAACTATGTGATCTCAGGCAAATCACTTAGCATCTTTGGGCCTCTATTTCCTCTTCTGTGAAATGAGAGTGTTGGGCTAGGTGATCTCTGATTACCTTTTTGGCTCTTGATTCAAAATCTGAGAAGCTTATTATTATTATTAAAAAGCATGTGGTTCTGGCAAATGAAACAATATGAACTATCAATCATCCACCAATCCAGAGGACCTATCTGAACATGTCTTCGTGACCTGACAAATCAATGGTCCTCTATTTCTCATGGTGGAATTTCATTCCCTTAAGAGTTATTGCTTTCCTTTTCTAAGAAATTCATTCCCCTTTTTGTAGGGGGTGTAGCTTTCTTTTCAAACCCTTGCACACAAAATGGCAGTCTACACGGAAAGGGAAAAGCAAAATGCCTGCATTTTCCTCCCTTCATAGCATAGAGTTCTCACCAGTTAGCAGTTTTATTTTAAAAGGTGTCTAGTTTCAGATTCCTTGACAGTCTTGTAACAGCCCAAATCCAGTCTTCTCCCATTTCCCCCTAATGTCTCTACAACATCAGTCCCAAGTTCCCAAGCCTGAGGCAAGATATTTCTGATCTCCAGAAAGGAGAATTCATTTAGTACCTTCCACTGTATATCTATAAGCATTAACTGAGATATAGCACATAGCTTTAGACTGCTATTGATTAGCGGTTTGATCATGTCCAGCTTTTAAAAAAAAAGGCATAAGGTTTCCAAGGTCAGAGGGAAGCAGGGAACTTAAATAATTCACAATAACTTATCCAACCATTATGGAGAATAATTTGGAAAGAGGCCCAAAGGGCAATGAAACTGTGCATACCCTTTGATCCAACAATACCACTACTAGGTCTGTATCCCAAAGAGATCATAAAAACGGGGAAAGGACCTCCGTGTACAGAAATATTTATAGCTGCTCTTTTTTGGTGGCAAAGAATTGGGCAGTGAGGGGATGCCTATCAAATGGGGAATGACTTGAATAACTTTTGGTAGATGATTGTGATGGAATACTATTGTGCTATAAGAAATGATGAACAACCTGGAAACACATGAACTGGTGTTGAATGAAGGGAGCAGAACCAGGAGAACATTGTACATGGCAACAGCAACACTGAATGATGATTAACTATGATAGACTAAGCTCTTCTCGGTAATACAATGATCCAAGACTCATGATGGAAAATGCTATCTGTATCTGGAGAAAGAACTAAGGAGTCTGAATGTAGAACAAAGCATACTATTTTCACTTTTTGTGTGTGTTTGTGTGTATGTATGTGTTTTGTGACTTTCCCCCTTTTGCTCTATGACTTCTTTCACAACATGACTAATGTGAAAATACATTTACATGATTGCACATGTATAACCTACATCAGATTGCTTGCCATCTTGAGAAGGGGTGATGGGAAGAAGGGAAAAAAAAATTGGAACTCAAAATTTTATAAAAAACTAATGTTGAAAACTATCCTTACATGTAATTGTAAAAAATAAAATACTGCTTCCCCTCTTAGCCCCAATAAAAAAATAATTCACAATATATTTCTCTCTGGAGAGAAAGGGGGAAAGGAATGTCACTGGTCTTTCTCTTTGGCTTAAGCTAGAGGAGCAGGCCTGTCTTTGCTCAAGACAGTTCCTGGTTGGATTATCCTTATCACCCTGGTTCAGGATTCATTGTAACTGCTTTCAAATGACTTTGTGGTGCTCTCCATGGTTCTATACTCATGTCAGTCATGTGACAGCATCTACTTCCTCCTTTCTCTTTACTTGGCATGGCACACTCCCTTACTTGTAACAACCTTCCCACAATTAAGATCAGCTGCAATCTATATAATCTGCCCCCAGGTCAAGCTGAAGACCCTTCAGAGATTTGGGAAACTGGGAGGAAGAGAGAATGGGAACTAATAACCAGTAGATTGGCCCCTATCACTTCTTACACTATGACTGAGCTTTGGGAAGAACTATGAATGCATTCCAGATAGAGGGGAAAACTTTTCCAAAATTTAGAGATGGTAGATGGAGCTCTGATTTTATGAACAGCCAATAGGCCTGTTTTACTGAAATGTAGAATTTGTGAAGGGGAATGATGTTCAATAAGCTGAAAAAGCAAATTGGAATTGGAAGCTACATGAACTATATATCAAACAAAAGAATTTTATTATGGTCAATTAGTCGTATTTTATTAAATCTCTCATATATTTTTGTAGTAAGAATGCCTTTATAGAAAGATCTAAGCAAATGTGCTTTGTCAGAGTCAAATACAGAAAATAGTTGTTTGATCTTATAAAATACAAGCAATATTTTTGTATATTTACAAAAAAAAAATGGAGGATCCTAAGAAAGAACTAAGTATTCCTGGAGCTTAGGCATGTCTTCTAATGTTATTGAAATACTGTAGAAGAAAAATAATTCCCACTGAGTCAATCAGTACATTTCTGATTACTGTTTATGGACAGGTTTACTAAGTGGGTTTTGTTTTCAATTTTGACCCCTAACTCAACTGAGTTGCTCGTTTCCATAAACCCTGCTATTGGGAATGATTGTTCTGACATTTTCAATGTGGTTTCAAATGCAGTTTTGAAAAACTTCAGTGACATTGCTTCTCTGAGCCTTACCAATAGGTATTTATTTAGGAAACACTGAAAAAGAGTCAATAGACCTGGATTCTTATTCCAGTTCAGTTACATATATGTGACCTTAGCTAAGTCACATCACCTCTTCTGGGTTTTATGTGTAAAAAAAAAAAAAAAAAAAGGAAAATGAGGCTGTTTATCTCTAAGATTTTATTTGGGTCTTGCATTTTATTTCTATTAAAATGTTATCAAGAGAAATAGCTAGATCATAGCATCATTTTTTCAGAGGTGAAAGGGACCTCAGAGGCCTTGATGGAGTATATTCATCTTATATTTAATATAATGCATTATAGCTTACAAAAAGATTTTTCATATTAACTCATTTTATACCATTTGGTCCTCAAAATAACCCTGCAAAGTAGGGCAGGTATTATTATAAGGAAACTGAGTTTAAGATATGTTTAATGATTTACCTGTCTTGAATCCCCACGGCAGTACAATAATTCCCAACAGCACAGTTCCCTGGTAACAAGTAGCCCAATTAGTTAAGTGTAAGTCCTGGCTCCGAGCTACCTCAGTGAGTCCTCAAGACATTTTCCTTGTATTTGAATGATGGAAAGCACATTATCTACATTCAGCCTTATTCTCATCGCTATTCACTTTCACTTATTAAAGCTGTCTCTACGTACAGTCATTTCACTTCTACTTTTAAAAATTCATCAAAGGGAGCATTTACATTGCCACCTAGTTCTTAGTGGTACTATAGAACTATGAATTAATGTTTTGATACATTTTGATCTCTTGTGGGAGGCATTTTACATTTATATATTTGAAGAAAGTAAAAATATTTATTACAACCGAAATTATTATTAATAGCCAATGATTTGGGGAGATTCAGATTCCCTGCCCCCCCCTCCCTTTTTAATACTCATTTCAAGATCTCCGTCTCTGAAGACTGAACTCATCTTTTCCCCTATCCAGATCCAACCCAGGTATGTTCTGCTCAGGTTGGGTAGGGATAAATTCTTTGAAGGCTGAGGTTAACTTAAGAAATAAATGACATAATCAAAGTTCCGATCCAGCCCCTCATTGAAATATTCATTCTCTCATTAATTGTTAACCAGAGTTGATTGCCACTCTGGGGATCACCTACTCTTTGTAGGGAGTAAAAATGATGAACCAGCCATCATTGTCTTTGGTCTAAGAGAGAGACTGCCAAATGGCCACCCCTTTGTTAAAATGCTGGCATTATTAATAAAATGATTAAATTACCCAGAAATTATGTTTCTTGATAACGTTATATATTCAATTCAACAAACATTTATTAAAATTTACCTAGATTCTAGGAACTATGCTAGGGTTTGAGAATACAAAGTTGAAAAGGAAACAGACCTTGTCCTCAATGAGGATACATTCTATTGAGGGAGATAACATAGATACATATAAGTATATATGAAATAAATACATAAATATTAACCAGAGCATGTAGACATCCTTTGAAGATGCTTCTGAATACTTGTCATTTTCCCATAGTATTAAGAGGAATAATACTTGAAATATTTCTGGTTTTTTGTCAGTCATGTCTGACTGTTCTTGACCCCATTTGGGGTTTTCTTGACAAAGATACTAGATTGGTTTTCCACTTCCTTCTCTAGCTCATTTTACACATGATGAAACTGAGGCAAATAGGGTGAAGTGAGTTGCCCAGGATCACATAGCTAATAAATATCTGAGGCTGGATTTGAATTCAGGTCCTTCTGACTCCAGGACATCAACTGTGCCACCTACCTACCCCTAATGTTTTGAATAGCACTCAAATAACTTTACACCATATATCTTTCTTGCATAATCCTATGGTCTAAAAACATGCCAAAGCAAAAACCAAGGCTGAAACAATGAATAGGATGAATAATACTCCATACTTCTATAAAATTTAGTACACTAGAGCGCTAGTGCAGCATTGACCTGGTAGTCCATGAAATTACTAACTTGATATGTTACTGTCCCATTTATATGGATAGTTGGCCAGTACTTGGAATTAGGAGTCCTGCATTCATAGAGCGCAAAAAATAAAGAAGAAATAAAGGAAAGAAAAAGTTTAGTTTTGAAGTATTTGGGTTTTAACTGAGATGACTTCATACCATCATCAGCCAATATCTCAAGGTATAAAGTGCAACATATACATTTAGGGCAAAGCTCATCAATAACAATGGTAGATACAAATCTAGATTTCAAAGAATCTTGAGAATTTTGGTCTTTTGCTGACCTTCTACAATCTGATAAGATTTCCATTGTTTTTACTTTGTAATGTAGCTGATAAGCTCAGCTGTTTTTCTTGGAGTTAACAGCTAGGGCTTGCATTCTGAATCTTATCTTTGAAATTTCTTGGCAGGAATCTTTTGTCTACTTCCTTAGATTTTGGATAAGTAAAACTAGATAAAGGATCAGTAAATCTACTTCAGCAGGCACACATAAACTGCAATGCGCTGAACTACAGCAAAAGGGCACCATCGTTGACCCCTGGTTACTGTGTAACTTTCACTCCTCCCTCAGGATGCCTCATGTACAGTCCATGCCTCCTGTCCTGATGTACAGACTGAGGATCTCCAGTGTCAGTATATGTCAAAAAGTTGAACTTCTTTCTTAAGATCAAATCTATGTCATCATTAGACCATATGACTATGTGCCAGGCACTGTGTTAAATGCTAATCAACAATCTATTTGGGTAATAATATGAATACTATCATTCCATGCCAGTGTAAAGGGCAAGTTGGCACAAGAACTTTGGAGAGGAGGGACATTCTTCTTCATTCCTGTTTTGAGAAGGGACAAATGCGTTTCCAAATGTCTTCAAACGGAGGGAGACCGGTGGGGATAAAGATCATACTTTGGAAAGCAGACACACAGGGGAAAGCCTGGTCATTAACATTTCTACCCCTAGAGTCTTGAGGAAATTTCCCTTGGGTGAAATGAGGAGCTTCTCTCTGAGCTTATTCATTCTTTATTTTCTGGCTTGTTTGAATATGTATCACTTCCTTGATTTCTGTTTGCTCCCTGTTTGTATAGATGGGTTTACTCACTGTTCACAGTATGGGATGGTGTTTTGTGTAACTCACATTTGGTGGGAAGGAATCAAGCTTTTGGAAATAATCTTGAGGTAGCCCTCCCTTTTTAGATGATAGTGACCAGAAATTTCCCTCTCTCTATCCCTTCCAACACATCCCCAACAGTGGCATAATCCCATATCTATCAGGAGACGCCCCCAGAAGAAGGTTGGGTTTCTTGCTCCTGAACCAGTATCACACTCTCAGTTCCTAAGGTTTATTTTAATACATGTCATTTCCTTCCTTGCAATATGTTTTTGCTTTCCAGTGACCCCTTGCTGAACCCACAAAATTTTCCCAGGAAAGCAAAGAAATGCCACTTTTTCAGTTACTAACTGTGGTTATATTTAACCAAGCTGCAGTTATAGAGGATTGGAGGGGAGGGAATGCATTTCTATGACTTCCCGTCTGAGGGCCTGTAGGAAGCCCTGAGGCAGAGCCTGGGTCTGAGAGACAGACCTTCCTTGTAAATGGCAAGAGAGTAGGGATGAGAATTGAGAAATGCGTTTTTGAACATCAAGATGCCTCCAGCTAGGCGAGACCTCCAAACCCCCAGCCATAACAAACAATTGTTTAGCCCTCTGTTCCTAAGAGAGCTAGGTGGTGTTCCTCACTGTACTCTAAGATACACCATCTTAAAACAGTTGAGTGAATGTGGCTTGTCTAACATCCTTCTGATATAGAACCATACAAAGGCATCTTGTTTTCTTCCTTGCTAAAAAATATTTTCCATTTTAATTCAACTTTCCCAGTTTGTGCCCAATGCCTTACCCTCTCTCCAGATCAGTACTTGGGATCAACACCTTCATTGCCCCCCACTCAAAACCCTGAACATCTATTTTTCAGAATCATGCAGACCAGTTTATATGTAAATAATGAAAAAAATGCATTTTCCTAAAGAAATAGAATCAATATATTCAAATACAGAAAAAAACACACTCTTCTACCAGTAATACACAGCCCCAGATTCTATTTTGGGAATCATTTTATTCAGCGGGCAACCGATTGCCTGAAGAGAACGGAGCTGTGATGAATCCCGAAGTCACACTAAATGACAGGTGTTGTTACTTCATTAGACATGCTTTCCAGAGCCTTCTTCAACAGAGAAGCAACAAACAGTAAATGATAAGCAGGCAATTAGCTTTGACCTGGTTCTACATTGTTATCCAGAGATGGAAGGGAGTGGGGGAAACAACTTCATTCTTTCAGCATTTGAATATATTAGCTCTATCCCTTTAAGGAAACACTTTGCCCACATTATTTATACATAAACTTGTAGGCATAATTCTGAAAAACAGAGGTTTAGGGTTGATCCAAACTTACTACGATGCCTGCTCAAGCCAGGACTGCAAGGGTTCCACATTTTGTGGATTTGTCATATTTCTAAAAAGGACTATGGTTTCCTACATGTGGTACTTGGTGACAAGCACTCCACCTTTATCTATCACTTTCGCATCTGGAATCGATGGAATCTTTGTACCAACATTTCACTGAAGATGGTGTCTGCCCTCTCCCGCTAGCACACACTTCACTTTTTTCCTCAGGAATTTCTTTCACTGAGAAGGCCTCAACCTTTTCCACTAATTCCTGGTCAGTGTGATAGAAAGCATTAACAGTTGTCTCTTTGGTCATCTTAGCATGTTTAATGGGCTTTGGTATATGCAAAGAATTCCTGTGCTCATTACCTGGATCACATTTTCAGGCAGTGTATCAAAGTTACTGTTTTTTCCATCCATTAATCTTTTCTAACCTCAGTTTTATATCACCACAGTATGTTAGTACAGTGTACAGGCCACCCTTATAATATTACCAATACAGTCAACACGTAGTCCCACAGTCAGTAGTCCTTAGTGTGGGTCAAGTCCTATGAAAAGACCCATTCTTCCAATACCTATGATAGCTATTAATATATTGGGTCACCACAGGCAGCAACAGTTCAACAAAGTTAATAAGGGACAACATTTCAACACATTGTACACATGGTAGCATATAGTTATACCAAAACAACTGGTTTGGTCAGTAAAAAGCAGATTGGAAAGCCCCACTGTCCAATCTCAGACTAGAAGAAAATATAAAAAGGAAAATTTTAATGTATCCCTGCAACACTACTGAACCCAAAGCGTAGAAGAGCCTTCATAACTTTCATATATGGGTCCCCTGAAAGTCACCCCAGATATGAGGCCCATGATAAGTCACTTTTTCCTCAAATTCGTGTTACACATCCCTACTAATGTGTTTATCTTAATAATCAAAGGACTTAAACTAAAATAAGTAATTTTTTTTAAAAGAAAGAAGGACAATCAAAGGACTTAATTTCAAAACAAGTGAACCAAAATGGGTTGTCCTCATCCACTGCTGTCTAAACATTTGCTCTGTAACTCTTCCTCTGGGCCTGATTTGTTTCCTTCTTGAACCAGCTGCATTCAAATGCTCATGACAGTAATACGAATGCTTGACAACTATTCAATACTCTTCAGAGCTGGGGGATCTGTGGCCTCAGTTTGGAGTTAACCAAAGGTGTGTCCTTGAGGACCTAGAGGGCCACATGTGGTCTCAAGGCCACAGATTCCCCACCCCAGCTCTAATTTGTGCAAAACTGCATCTATGACCTCATTTAATTCTCACAATAAATCTAGAAGTACATAGGACAGATTTTGTTATTCCCCTGTGATGGATAAGGAGATGGAGGAGCCATAAGTCTCATGGCCACATGACCAGTATCAGTAGAATTGGAAGGTCTTACCAACTCCAACTCCAGTGTTGTCTAGTAAACAGACTCCTCCTTTGGTTACAATAGTTGCTTAATGAGAGACTTAAGCATTCATCATTCTGCCCCTGGATGTCAGGCCTGCCTTGCCCCTTCCCTATGATCTCACCCATCCCACACACACACACACACACACACACACACACACGCACACACGCACAGTCATTACACAAATGTTCTCTATCTCTCTGCTTCTATATCTCACTCTCTCTCTCTCTCTCTCTCTCTCTCTCTCTCTCTCTCTCTCTCTCTCTCTCGGTCTTTCAGTTTCTCTCTGTGTCTCTGTTTCTCCATCTCTATGTTTCTCTTTCCGTCTTTCTTTTCTCTCTTTCTCTGGCTGTCTTCTTTCTCTCTCTCTCATTCCTATTTAATCATGAATCTCAGGCAAACAATTAACTGCTTGATCAAAACTTCACTTGATTATACTATTACATGGGCCATGACTGAAGTATGTATCTAAGTACCCTAGTACCTAAGCACCCCAGAAGCTATGATGGTCAGAATGATGATGCTAGGGTTTGTGGAGGATCTAGAATTTGAAATGGATCTTAAAAAGAACAGACTTTCAATAGATGGGGTTGAGGGTAGGAGCCAGTAGGAAATTCCAAGTGAAGGAAGCAATATGGGCAAAGGCATAGAGGCAAGAATGCATATAACATGTTTGAAGAAAATCAAGACATCTAGTGTAACTAGAGGGTTAATATAGAGAAGAACTGAAAATGACTGGAGAGGTAAATTGAGGCCAGAACATGAAGAGCTTGAATGCTAGACTAGGGAGATTAATTTATTAACAACCAAGCATGAATAAGCCTTTTTTGAGGAGAGTGAATGAAAAATGTATTTATTAAGCACTTACTATTCACCAGGCATTGTGCTAAATTCCAGGGATGCATATATGAAAAAGTTCCTGTCCTCAAGGATGTTATACTCTAATAAGAATTTTAAAAGAAATACATGAAACAATAAACAGTGGACTGGGAAATCAAAGCAATATTGAGTGGAGCCACAGTGTAATTGATTGACATGTCCTTTCCAGGAATGATAGCGTTGATTGGATTACTGTTCTCAGAGCTAGAGATGGAAAATAGGAATGGAGAAATGGAGGGAGGGGGAGAGTGGAGGAGAAGGTTCAGGAAATCAGCAACATTGTATGAAGATGGCCAGAGAGAGCAGGCAGCATGGTGGGTCTGGATCAGGTTACTTTGGGGGAGTTCTTACCAATCAGAAGCATAGGCCCTCACAGGGAAACCAGAAGGTTAGTCATAGGGAAGGAGTCATGGCATGAAGTGGTCCCAAGAGCTGTAGACAAGGGGACATGATGGAAGGGATGCTTTAGGGAGGTTAACCTGGCAACGGGGAGAATTTTAGCTTTAACAAATGTGAATTCCTTGTTCTTCTGTCTACTTCATCATTCCCTGAAAATAAAAATGTCTTCATTCTTCCATTTCATGAATAAGCCTAAACTGTAAAAAAAAAAAAAAAAAGTTTTAAGTCTGGGAAAAGGGTAGATTATGATTCAGATCATTTTCTCTAAGCCAAACTATAGGACATTGGGGAAGAAGGATGTTTTTTACTTTATAAAATGTGCTACTTTTCAGGATTAGAAATTATGATGCAAACGACGTGCAACACAAATAAGACTGAAGTCACACAGGATTGTAGCTCCTTAGGGATGCTGAGACTACGAGGATTTCTCTATTTCATGGAACATAGTTCCCTATAGGATCTGTTATATGCCACAAAAACCTCTATCTGAAAGACATATTCACACTTAGAGACAGCTCATCGCTTGGAATTATGTAAGATAATGCCCAAATGGGTGAGATCAGTGTAACTGTATAAAATGAATAGCTCTGGATGTATCTGATGAGCTTCATGAATGCTACTTGAGCATTACACCAGATAATTCCCTGCTCAGAAGCAAAGCAGTATGAGTCCATGCAGCTAATACACAAACCTTGCACATAGGATAACAAGGGCAAGTAGAACTAGAATGTTCTCTCCGTCAGCCCCTGAGATCAAAGGCCTGTTGAATTAGCAACTGTTTAGGCACAGATTGGATCCAGTTTTATTGAGCAATAGAATGTGAAAGGGAAAAGGGGTTAAAAGAAATTTGAGTGAACTCTGATGATAGCACTGTGTCTAAAATGGGCTTAAAAATCCCGGAAGATATTTCTGATCTTCTAGTACTGTGGCATATCACTGGGCTTTGAGGTATAGGTTGATTGCATCAGCGTTTTATATTTGGTTCTGTAATTAACCAGGGTATTGAGAGAAGTCAGACAGAAGCAAGGGGCATAATGGATCATTGATCAAAAGATCTATAAATGGTAGTGAGCACAAAGTGTGTGGTGAGAAGAAAGGCAGACAAACAGGATGGAATTGGAAAGAGCACACAGTTTTAGGATTTCTGGGTTTTTCTTGTTCCATAAGGTGAGCAGGAGGTGTCTCTGTCTATCAGGGACTATCTGTGTCTACTGTCCCAGACAGGATAGACCTGATATATAAGAGATGGAGGGGCTGAAAAATGAGACTTTCTTCTAGATCCAGTTCAGTGTTACCTATCCAATTATATCAGGGAAGATACCTTGAACCAAACACAAACTCAAGATATGCACATAATATAGGGGAGTCTTGGTTTCCCTCATTCTGGACACTAGAGTTTTATTAACAAGGACCTGGATGATGAAAACAGTGAGGAGAGGTAGCATTCTATTCTAAACGATTATCATTCATTAGCATATAAACACCTCAGTGAACACACAAAACAATCCATTGGGATAAAGATAATATTAGCACATCTCTTCATATTGTTCTTTTAAAAAAGGAAGAAATTAAACTATATTTATGTTTAATGTCAATTGGAGACAGTTCCTTCACTTAATACAAATGTCAGATAGTCACATCACATATGGTAGATAACGAATCCTGGGAGAAGAAGGTGAATTTTACAATGTAGAGAGGTAGATAGTAGCATTTTAACTTCTTCATTCTCTCATACCAGTAGCTGGGTGATTGGACTTGGAGTCAGGAAGACCTCAATTCAAATCTTCCCTTAGACATTAAATAGTTTGTGACCCTTGGCAATGGCCTCAGTTTTCTCATCTGTAAAATGGGGATAAAAATAGCACCTACTTCACAAGGTTGTTGTGAATATCAAAACACTTTTCAAGCATTAAATAATTATATAAATATATATAACGATATAAATATTTATATTATAAAACAAATGTTATTAATAACAAATATTAAAATTACAATAGGAAATATAAAGTTATATAAAATCTAGTTGTTACTATCATCTCATTTCCAGTGAGATAACATTTGTGAAGTGCTTAAAACAATGCCTGGTACACAGAAGACCCCTAAGCATTGCTTTTCTCCTTTCCCTTTATATTGCAACACATTGCAGTTTATGTATCCCTTATCACATGGCTATGTTACTTAGTTTTGACTCAACTAAGCTTTATAAAATGGATGTCTTCAAAAAAATTCCTGCAAAAATTACTAATAATGAGAGCCCAAGTAAACAAGAAAATGGCAAAGTTGTTCCTTCTACTTCCAGTATGAGCTTTTTATCAGTCACATGATGAGATAATCAGAGAGGACGACACTTGAAAATTTCAAAATTATCAAGAATATTATGTGAAATATAAATTTATATCCATTATTATTAATGATGAAACTTACCTTTTGCTTGGATTATACCTTAATATATTAACTAATGTAGGAAGGTATCATAATTACCAAGTCACCAAATATTTATTAAGAGCTTACTACATAGCAGACATTATGCTATATGCTGGGGATACAAACACATAAAACACATATGAGCGGAAAGACAGTCCTTCCCCTGAGGAAGCTTTCCATACCAATGGGAGAAGATAATGCATGAAAAGGAGCTGAAAAGTCAAGGGGAGAAGGAAAGCTGAAGGTACTCATTGTGAGGACACTGGAGAAAAAGTCCAGAGGGGTCAAGAATACAACTTGGTATAGAATGAACACAAGACTGATCTGGACTTTCTCCTTAGAATGGAGTCTCTGAGAGGAAATGATCTATCAGGGGGGAGGCCCCAGGATCTGTGCATAAAGTAATGAAATGCTGAGCTTTGGTTGCTAAAACAAACATAAATCACCTATAAAAATTTCACACTTTAGAAACTTGGGAACAAAATTTTCTAACCTATTTAAATATCTTCCTAACAAAAAACCGTAGTATGTTTTAGACTTATTTATTAAAAAAATATAAAAATGCAGTATTTATCAGTTGGTTTGAAGGAATAAGTAAATGATTTCAGGGAAAGCAAAAACTTGCTGACCAGATTTCAATAAAAATATCTTTGTATAATTGGTGAGTAAGATTGTAACATGAGCATTGTAATTTAGTGAGCATATTCAATGATACAGTTTTTCCATTTCTTTGAGGTTTTTCTTTCAAATATGACAATCATTAAATGCAAATATGAACATAAATTGCACTGAGAACTAAAAATTTGAATCATTATCATAGTGTTAAGCTAAAGTTTTAAAAAATAACAGCATATTCGATCAAATTGATCAAACTAAAATGTTTTATTATTAATAATTAATAATAATTTCCATGAGAGCAAAAAGGGCTTTGTACCATTCACAAATGAAATGAAATCTATTTTTTAAAATGTTGTTTGTTTCATTATTTATCTAATCTTTGTAGAATATCTTCTTTATGTATGCTTGATAATATACATGGCACACTGGTACAGCAGTATATGTATATAATTTTAAAATAAACACAGATATTACATATTATCTAAAATTTTTAACCGACAGAGGTGCATGATCCAGAAAAGTCTGAGAACCACTTGGTTGAATGATAGTACAAGTAGATGGAATCAAAAATTTTCAAAGAGTAATCATTAATGTTAACTTAGCAAGTCTTCAGTGGAGTGCCCATACATCTGTACTTGGGCCTATGCTGTTTCACATTTTTTAAAATCAGTAACTTGAATATAAGAATAGATGGTACAATTATCAGATTTCCAGATGACAAGAAGCTGGTAGGACAGTTTAACACCATGGAGGATTAAGTAAGGCTCCAAATGTATACTGATGGATATATTGATTTAATTTTGGGCTGAGCCTCACAAGATAAAACTCAATAGGAAAAAATAATGTTTTGTTGTCTTTGGATACACAATGAAACCGACTTCACCAATTCTTTTATTAACTTCTCTGAAAAGTGCCTGTGGCCAGCATTCCATTTAGCTTCTATTTTTTATAGAGAAAATGCTGATGTGAATGCAGTTCAGGTCCTCCAATAGTGTGCCAACTCTTTGGTCACTGAGCAAAGAGTAAATGTTTGGACTACAGTTATCCCTTCCACATCACAATTTTCCCTATCACAGTTTTGATATGTCACAGGTCAGCATAGGAAATTAAATGGGAATTTGGGAGAGTTTTGCAGAAGTTGCAGATAACATACGAAGGCCAGCAGATGACATAGAAAAAAATTTAGAAACTCAGAAATACATAAAATATATGTATAGTTTTACATAATTTCAACATATTTTTTCTTTTAATATTATAATAATTCAGAATTCTCTGGTATGGAGGGAGGACCAAAAACTCTTATGTGGATGTGGATGGGCTAACTGTACTAACAGTAAAAATAATGCTTACATTTGATATAAAATCTCTGATTCATTTGCAGATGACATAAAAACTGTGATTCATAAAACCCTCTCTCTGCCTTTAAAAAAATCACTATTGACAGCACTGGAGGTATCCCTTAGGACTAAGAGCTATTTAATATTTGTATGTGTTTAACGGGCTGCCATCATATGGTGGCCAACTTTCTAGAATGTCATAAGGTTTCCCATACTTAATTAGGCCTGTCCATAGATATCAGCACTATCTCTAGGCCATCACTTGCTCAGCAGTACCTTTTCCTTCCTGCCTGTACAGCTTGCCTTTGATGGCATTCCACAGGCTTTGAGATCCCAGGTTTACCTTCACACCATGATGATGTGACTGAGTAGAATTTCTCTGGAGAATGATGTTATATTGATTATTAATCAGCTATTTAGGCACTGGACCAATTCCGATTTGATCTAGGCATGCTATCATCCAGCACACACCTCTCCATTTCATCTAAAAGGATATTTTGAAAGACTCAGTTCAACGCTTTGACATCCAAGCATTTTTTATCTGTAGTACTGCCTAGACCTTTCAAGATAACAACCTATAAAGAAGGGATATGAGATAGGTTTGGCAAAAACTATTCTCTATGAATCCTTTCTAATTCGTAAAACATCACTTTATAAGTAGTTATAAACCATATGTTCAACAAATCATCAAGAAATTTTCCAAGGATTGACAGCAACCCCTCCACTCTGTGAATTTCTAGGAACCAGCTTCTTCCCCTTTTGTTGTGTCTGTCTTCAACTCTAGAATACATCTGCCATTTTCTATGGGAGATCATTGGCACCTGCACAGCAGCCACACATCTGCAAGGCTTTTCAATACACTGAGATGCAATCTGTTTAGGCCAAGTGATTGAAACTCACTGAGGGCAGCTAAGTGTTTTCTTACATCACTGATTCATTTACCTTGGGTTTGAGTTCCCTATTAATTTTTTTTATTATAGCCCTCCCAGTCTGAAAAACATTTTCAGTGATAGATAAATTAGATGCAAAATTGGAATTGACTCCCACCTTCTTTCTTCATCCATTAACATAAAGCTATCAGCCCAAGCAGCAGGTGTATCCTTTATTCTTTGCATCCTGAAAATAGCTTTTAAAAATTATTTTGCTGCTCTCAGCATTTTAGCAAGCTCCCTAATTCTATTTATTAACCTTCTTAAAGATATTCTTACTGGATGAGTCACTCTTTTTTCATTCGTTTTTGTATTCATATTCATTAGTTATATGACCTTCATTCTATCTTTTTACATGCCTTAAAAAACATGGCATCATCACAGAGCCCTCCGTTTAGTTAAATGGGTCTCTTTAGATACCTTCTTCTTTCTTTCTCTTCCAGATCATTTGCTATTGTGTTGTCAAGATTTCATCCTTCAAAGTCTCCCACTCCTGTCAAGCTGACTTCTCTCTTTGAATCTTGGTCCCTGAAGTCAAACCTACATTTTCTCTGAACTTTCTAAAATTTACTTATCCAAAATCTGGAGTACACATTATGCTTAGCATTCCCCTCTTCTGCTATTATGAGAGCATGATTCAACAGAAAGAAATGTGGATTTGAAGTCAAAAGACCTGTGTTCAAGTATTGGCTTTCTACTTGGGTGACCTTGGCCAAGTCACTAGAGGGGTGACTCTGGACCTTAGATTCCTCACCTACTAAATGGAAGGGGTGGTGAACCAAATAACCTCTAAGTTACCTTCTAACTCTAAAAGTGTGATCCCATTTTAAGGAGGGGAGGGAGTGTTTGATCCCACCCAATTAATGTAACCTATGGAAGGCCAGATGGCTAGGATTGAATCGATCAACCAAAGAGTGTAAGCTAAGTATGCCTAAAGTCTTAACCAATCTGAGAGGAATGAAATTCTTTGATTTCTGGATAAAAGTAGTTGGTACCACACAGGAATATATGTGATTGAGCAAAGAGAATTAGTCATGCCCTGTGGGGTTATATATGATGCTGTAAGTCAGTTCAGAGGCTAGCATTCCAGCAGAGCAGCTGGGCTTTGGGGGCTTTCAGGTTTGGTAATGCCTGAAGGAGGCAGATGGTTGTAGCTGTATTATAAGACAGTAAATAGGGGATGGAACTGTTCCTGTGTTGTATTCCCCTGTCCTAGTGGTGGGGAGCCTGTAGCCTTGTGCCCTCCTAGGTCCTTGGGTGCGGCCTTTTGACTGAGTCCAAGTTTTACAGAACAAATCCTTTTATTAAGGGAATTTGTTCTGTGAAGTTTGGTTTCAGTCAAAGGGCCGACCTTGAGGATCTAGAGGGACAAACATGACCTCAAGGCCTCAGGTTCCCCACCCCTGCTCTATCCCACTGACCATATCATCAGAAACTAGACCAATTACAAACAGTATATTCTGATCCAGTTAGCAGACGGTAACAAGCTATACATACATACAAATATGTATTTATACATATGTATATATATATAATATACATATATATGTATATATATATATATATATACATATATAAGAAACCCAGCTTCAGGACTCTATATGGGCACCAATCATTTAACTTTAGCAGAGAATTACATCTCAGGGGAACTTTGGGAGGACTCCTCACAGAACTATGACTTTATGCTTTGGTCAGTTGTGTGTGTTCTGAGTTTGAGCCCATTGTCTCAGGGAACCTTGTGTGCGCAAGGGGAGAGGGTGCTCCACACTTTAGGGAGATTGCTTTATAACTGCTGTTCTTGCTATATCTTGTCAGTAAATATCTCTATTGTAAAAGATGATTTGTTGTGTTTGTCCTTCATTGCCCAAGAAGACCATGCCATCAGAGAAATGATGACATGACTTTCACTTGACTTTGTTTTGAGTGAGGGAGGGCTGTGCAGGTCACCAGCCTCACTTCTCCTCCTGAGAGGAGAAGCCATCTGAATCCAGTGGCCAGATATTCATCAGGATGGCTGGAGATGACCCAGGATGCACTGGGAGATCTTGGGCCCTTTAGGTCAAAATCTTTGCAGGCGCTCCCTTAGGGTGAGGAAAACCTTAAACCTACTGCATTCTGAAACTGGGACTCCAATGGGCCCCTGCCTGAGGGTCCTCTGGACCCTCCTGACTAAAAAGTGATTATCAATAGTAATTGTCGCTGGTTCTCACCCACCCTGATGTCTTTCATTTTCTTAAAGGGCCATGCCCTGGCTACTTCTTAAACAGACCTATTCAATGAATGGGAGTTGCCTCACCCAAAAGATAATTAATGTCCACTGGGAAGCACGCTGGATGGGAGCTTGTGAATACTGGTACTGAAAATCCAATTCTCTATACCCCTAAGGAGAGAAGCGGCCAGCCACCCTCTAGGGCTAGAGGAGTGAATATGGAAACTGGGAAGTAGACTCAGAGGAATTCTTGCACTATAATCTACATAATGACAGAACCCAATGCTGTTAATTGTCCAGAATCTTTCAAAATGTAAGAAGCCACAGTCCAATTCTGAAAACTAACACCTTTATATAGCTTTTTAAGGGCTGAAAAGTTCTTTAAGTATATTGTGTCATTCGTCCTTCATAGAACTCCTTTGAGGTGAGCTCTACAGTTATTATGTCCATTTTACCAGTAAAGAAAATGAGGCTCTGAGAAATTAAATTACTTGCACACAGTCACCCAATTAGTAAGAATCAAAGACAAGTTCCAAATCCAAGTCTCCCTAAATTCCAAACTTGGCGTTCTTTCCTTTGCTGCTTTTCTAATGTCAACCTAATTTTCTCTCTACTTTCTCACCTCCTCCAACCCCAAACCATTCTCCCGGCAGCACAAATAATTAGGCCTTCTCCTTCCAGTAAGTTGCGGGATAGAGTGATAAGAAATGTGATTCTTGGTTGTATTTGCATTGGCTGTTCTCCCAGCTTGCTGGGAGAGTTACTTTGAGTGCTGAAGCAGCAAACAATCTCTCAGATGAAAATCTAGGGATAAAACCTAACCCAGTTCTCTTTTGTGGCCAGCCCATTTTTCATCTTCCCATGTGAGTCACTTTGTCCTTATTCTTGCAGAGCCCACGCATCTTGTGTATTCTTGGGATAGTGGACTTTCTTTTGTATTTTCTCATCTCTGTTTCTCTGATGTGGAATGGGGAATTTGGAAGTGACTTCCAAGCAGGTCAGTGTGGGGCCTATGTTGCTGGTTGACTGTGCCATAGCCAATCCCCACACCCATGGTTGTATCTTACTCTTCTCAGGTCTCACTTCTATGTCTTATTAGAAAGAGTATTACTTATGGCTATTTTCCATGACCTTCTCCTCTTTAAATACCTGTTCCTCATTTGGTTAGAAGGAGTTTTCCATTTTTAAATGATGGAATGATTTTTCCACCCAATTTTAAAGCCAGGACTCTTTTTCTCAAAAATGTATTTATTTAATTTCTTCATAGAATTAAACAATTAAATCCAGTATGCTCATCAACATAAATTCATTTTTAGTATAACTTAAGAGATTGAGTACTATTTAAGCTTGAGTCAGATTCATTGATAGAGGGCCAACATGACCAGAATGTTGTAATTCCTTTTCCTGTTGCACACAAGACTTTCATTCCAAGGAAGGAGATTGATAGAAATCACTGAAAGTAGGGGAAAAAGGTCCCTAGCTGCCTCCAGAATTGTCTCTGCTCTAACTTTGAATGAGGATGGCAGAAAAGCCAGCAAGCTACTTCCAGAAATAATTTCAGCTGGTAATATTATAGGTATATAGGTCCTCTGACTTCCCTATAGCTCGGTCACTTGACAGATATTCACTGAGCACTATACAAGTGTTCGGCATGCTATGGAGGTTACATAAGAATACCAAATTCAAAAAAAAAAAATCAAAACATTTATTAAGTGCTTACAGTGTGGCAGGTATTGTGCTAAGCACTGGGGATACAATTAATAAAAAGAAAGACAGTCCCTGCACTCAAGGATCTCAGAATCCAAAGGGGGAGATAATATATAAAAGGGGACAGGAAAGCTGGCGGGGAAACACAGAGGGGATCTTGTTCTGTGGAAAACCAAGCATGGCAGCAGAGGCAAAGGGAATTGAGCTGAGTCTACCCTCTATAAAAGTAGACTTTGTGAAGAACATCAAATATTATACAGTTTAGAATGACCAAAGTCTCTTTCTTCGAACTTATTTGGAATTAATATCTTTATAGTTTGACGTCATATTATAATGATAGGACTGGGACTTAAGCTAAGTGGCCCTAATGCCCACAGAAGCATATAGGCAAAGTTGACAGCTATACTTTTTCACCCTTAATTCTGTGTCAGCAGGATAAGACTTGAAGGGGTTTTTTTGTTGAGGTTTTTTGATGGGATGAAGTCTTGATTTACTTCCGCAACCTTGAGTCATTCTCCTTCTGTCTCCTTAATGTAAATACTAAATAGCAACCATTTCTCTTTTACCCAGAAACCGTGAGGGTCCACTCCTCCCAGTTTTTTTTTTTTTTTTAATTAAAGGGGCCATCCCTTGAGCAACTACTTAAAGAAGCCTATTCATTGAAATTGTGTATCTCACTCATGGTGAGAATGTGATAAGACCTTAGCCCGAAAGGGCCAGGGTCTCCCAGTGCACCCTGGGCCACCTCCAGTCATCCTGATGAATATCAGGCCGCTGGACCCAGATGGCTCAAGAGAAGAAAGTGAGGCTGGTGACCTTGCCCAGCCCTCCCTCACTTAAACCAAAGTCAACCACAAGTCACAGTCATTTTTGACAATGAAGGACAAACACAACAACAGCTGTAAAGTTAGACCCTCCCACCAGTTAGTGGCCCTGATTTTCATCTAAGCTTGGTATCAATAGGGGATCCCAATAATTTTTCCACCAAGTCCAATTCTGATTAGTAATGCCCCCTCTGATATTTAGCACTAATTACCTGATCTCAGCCAAGCCCATTTTGGGGTTTTTAACCTTGCCACCTAAACCTGAACTTTGAGCATCTTCTCTCCCCAACACATCGCCCTCACTCTATGGCTAGGCTGAGTTTCTTGCATGTGAGGTCATACCTGCATCTGTTTATATTGCCATGTATCTGATTTGATTGACTGGTTGTTGTGTCAATGATTGATTGCGCAACAATAAAGCTTATAGTCGTATTATTTCTCGAGTACCAGTTTTCTAGAGACCCCAAACCCAGGTATTAGCTGGGTTCAAATAAAGAAGAGTCTAAGTTCAGTTGGGGTGAAGGGGAAGGAAGAAGAAAAGGAAGAATTGTCAAAAAAGTTTTAATGGAAGGAGTTATATTTGAACTACACTTTAAAAAATAGAAAGTTTTTAATATACGAGAAATATGAAGGGAAATATAAAAATAAAGGGAAATATAAAGGGAAGGAGAAGCATTCCAGGTGAGAAAAATATCACGAATAGAGGCAAAGCACAGAGCTTACACACGATTGTACATGGGACACTGCAGGAAATAGCCTAAATAAAGGGTAGGATTTGGGAAGTAATAGGAAATAGGGGAGAGAAAAGAAATAGGTTAGATGAGTAGGGCAGAATCTTGACTGTCAGATGGAATACTTTAAATTCCATGTATTGCTTTTCAGCAAGTATTTATTAAGTGCTTACTATGTGTAGGACCCTGTTCCAGATGGCAGTTTTTTTAGTTATCATTAAAAGTTTTACAGCAGGTTTTGTGGGAAAATTGAGTTTGAAATTTTCTTTTAATTTCTCTTTTTATTTTTAACTTAAACACCAACTAGCATGAACATTTCAATATGTAAAAAAGAAAAAAACATACTGTATGTGAAATTGATCTTTATTACATATGGTGTGCAAATATGAGGTGTGTAATTAAATTAAACACAGCAACAACAAAACCACTGCTAATCTGAATCCCATTTTGAAGTTTCTCCTGTTCTCATTTGTATATGTTTAAATTTTCATTGTCACTCTTTTCTTTCATTTTTTTGTATCGCTAATACTACCCACTCTCTGCTCCCTAATAATTTTCTCCATTCCCCAAATAAAAATCCTCTTCTCTTAAAAAAACAGGCAAGTAAAACAAATCCACACATTGGCTGTGTTTTACATCTCATGCCTAATTCTCCATCAATAGCATAGACAAAGGAAACATGTTTCATTATCAGTTTTCTGGGCTCATGACTGGTCATTTCATTGTTCAGATTTCTTATGTCATTGAAGTTATTTTCCTTCCCTTAAACTCATGGTATAAATTGTTCTTCTGGTTCTACCCTTTTCACTCTTTATCAGTTCTTACAATTCTTTCTAGGTTTCTCTGAATCTACCCCTTTTTTCATTTCTTATAACACAAGAATATTCTATTGCGTTCAAAAGCCATAATTTATTCAACCAGTTCCCAACTGATGGGCACTTACTTTGTTCCCAGTTATCTTCAACAACTAAAAGCTGTGATACAAACTTTTGGGAGCCAAGAAACAGGGAATAGTTCTCCCAAATTCACCTCCAACAACTCTAAAATAGTACCTCAAAATGAATACTGGAGAGGAAGAACTTACAAAATGATGAAGTTGAAACAATTTTATAGCCCAAGACAACTTGTAATATTGTCGGGAAAGGTCTGTCTCACTTGGATGAAAGGGAAACACAGTCCAAGGTCCAAGAGGCCCTGTCTCAGCAAGCCAACAGGAAACCATGGGCCCTAGCATATGTCAGTGATCAAGGATCTGCAGCCCCAGTGCAGGAACACATGAGGAGCCAGAGTATACTCCCACATCTCCCCAACCAGGACCAGCCTCCATGGGTCCCAGCACAGCACCAGGCAAGGGGACAGATGTCCCTTTAACCCTGACACAACACTAGGCTAGCAGTCAGGGCCTACAATCCCCTGTACAAAAAGCTTGGGACAGTACCCCTCTACTCTAAGAGCAGAACTCAACTTTAAAAGTAGCAAAATAGACTTGAAAATGAGCAAAGAGACAACAACAAAAAAAGAACATCACCATAGAAAGACCATAGAAATATGACAGGGAAGATCAAAACACAACCTTTGAGCACTAAAACAATCTTAAAATGCCTACATTCAGAGCCTCAAAGAAAAATGAAACAGTCTCAGGCCCAAAAAGAACTACTAGAAGAACTCAAAAAGGTCTTTAAAAATCAAATAAGACAGAAGAAAAGTCAGAGGAAGAAAGGGAAATAATGCAAGAGAATCATGAGAAAAAAAAAAAAAGAGTCAACAACTTGATAAAGGAAGCACAAAAAATGCAAAAAAAAATGTACTGAAAAGGAAAACAACAATTCCTTGAAGAGTAGAATTGGTCATATGTAAAAGGAGGTAAAAAAAAAAAATCTTAACTGAAGAAAACAATTCCTTAAAAATCAGAATTGGACGACTGGAAGCTAATGATTCCATGAGACATCAAAACTCAGTCACAATCAATGTGATTGAAAAAAATAGAAGAAAACATAAAATACCTCATTGAGAAAACAACTGGCCTGAAAAATAGATACAGGAGAGATAATTTAAGAATTATTGAACTAACTGAAAGTCATGATTTTTAAAAAAGAATCTAGACATCATACTTCAAATAATTGTCAAAGAAAACTACCCTGATATTTTAGAACCATAGTAAAATAGACATGGAAAGGATCCTTAAAGATCACCTCCTGGAAGACATAAAAAAAATAAAAACAACAACAACAACAAAAAAAAAAAAACCTCCCAGGAACAAACATTATAGTCAAATTTCAGAGCTACCAGGTAAAATTAAAAACAGAAAAATATTTCAAGTAGCTGGAAAGAAATGATTCAAATATTGTTGAGCCACAGCAAGTGTTACTCAGGATTTAGCAGCTTCTTTGTTAAAGGGTTGGAGGGCAGGGAATATGATATTCAGGAAGGCAAAAGATCTAAGGTTACAACAAAGAACCACCTATCTCAGAAGAACTGAGCATAATTCTTTGGGGGAAAATTGGTTATTCAATGAAATAGAAGACTTTCAAGCTTTCTTGATGAAAAGATCAGAGCTGAACCAAAAACAAAAAACCTCTTTGATCTTCAAACACAAGACTCAAGGGAATCTCAAAAAGGTAAAAAAGAAAAGAAAATATAGAGGACTCAATAAGGTTAAAGTTTAACCTTAATAAAAGGATTTGTTCTGTAAAACTTAACTCAGTCAAAAGGCCACACCCAAGGACCTAGAAGGTCACATGTGGCCTCAAGGTTGCAGGATCCCCCCACCCCTGGCTAAACTGTTTGCATCCCTACATGAGAAGGTGATACTTGTAACTCTAAAGAACTATGTCATTATTAGTGCAGTTAGAAGGAGCATGCATAGATGGAAGGTGCATGTATAAAGTGACTTTGACAGGATAATATGAAAAAAATTAAAGGATGAGAAAGAGGATTACATTGGGAGGAAAAAGAAAGGAGAAGTAGAGTGGGTAAATTATTTCACATGAACAAATACAAAAAATCTGTTACAGTGGAGGGGAAGATAGGAGGAGAGGTAGCAGGCATCACTTACTCTCAGAAGAATTGGCTCAAAGAGGGAATAACATACATAATCAGTTGGGTATTGATATCTTCTTGCCCAATAGGAAAGTAAGAGGGGTGGGGTTAAGAAAAGGAAGGGTAGAGGGAGGTGGATTGACAGAAGGGAGAGCAGATTGGGGAAGGTGGTGGTCAGAAGCAAAACATTGGTGAAGAAGAAAAGGTGAAAGGAGGTAAGGATAAACAGGAGGAAAAAGAGAATGGAGGGAAATACAGTTAGTAATCATAACTGTGAATGTAAATGGAATGAACTCACCCATAAAATGTATTAAAAACAAGGATCCTACAATATGCTATTTACTAGAAACAGAGAGACACACAGAGTAAAGGTAAAGGACTAGAGCAGAATCTGTCATACTTCAGTTGAAGAAAAATGAAATAAAGCAAGGGTAGCAATCATGATCTCAGACAAAGCAGAAGCAAAAATAGATCTAATTAAAAGAGATAAGGAAGGAAACTATATCCTGCTAAAAGATACCATAGACAAAGAAGTAATTTTAATGCTAAACATATATGTACCAAGTGGTACAGCATCCAACTTCTTAAAGGAGAGGTTAAGTGAATTACAGGAGGAAATAGACAGTGAAACTATACTAGTAGGGGATCTAAACTCTACCCTCTCAGAACTAGGTAAACTAACTATAAAACAAACAAGAGAGAAATTAGGGAGGTAAATAGACGTTTAGAAAAGTTTAATACAACAGACTTCTGGCAAAAATTGAATGGGGATAGAAAACAATATTCCTTTTTTTTAGCAGCATATGGAACCTACACAAAAATTGACTGTGTATTAAGGCATAAAAACTTCACAATCAAATAGAAAAAAGCAGAAATATTAAATGCATCCTTTTCATATCATAATACAATAAAATTACATTCAACAAAGAGCAGTGGAAAGATAGATTAAAAATTAATTGGAAATTGAATAATCTAATCATAAAGAATGAGTCAAACAACAAATTGTAGAAACAATAATTTCATCAGAGAATAACACCAATGAGACAATATACCAAAATTTATGGGATGCAGGCAAAGCAGTACTTAGAGGAAATTTTTATATCTCTAAATGTATACATGAATAAAATAGAGAAAGAGTAGATCAATTAATTGGGCATACAACTAAAAAAAACTAGAAAAAGAATAAATTAAAATTCCCCAATTAAATGCCAAATTGGAAATCCTGAAACTCAAAGGTGACATTAGTAAAAATGGAAAGTAGGAAAACTATTGAGATAATGAATAAAACTAGGATCTGGTTCTATGGAGGGGGGAACTAATAAGACAGATAAACTGTTGGTTAATTTTATTTTTTAAAAAAAGAAAGAAGAAAACCAAATTACCAATATCAAAAATTAAAAAGTAAAATCTGCCAATGAAAAGAAAATTAAAATTAATAATCAGGATTTATTTTACCCAATTACATGCCAACAAATCTGACACTGTAAGTGAAATTGATGAATATTTACAAACACAAAAATTGCCCACATTACAAGCAGAGGAAAGAGAATACTTAAATCACCCATTTCAGAAAAAGAAACAGAACAAGCCATTAATTAACTCCCAAAGAAAAAAATCCCCAGGGCCAGATGGGTTCACAACTAAAATCTATCAAAATTTTAAAGGACAATTAATTCCAATACTATATAAACTATTCAGAAAAATAATTGAAACAGGAGTCCTACCAAGTTCCTTTGATAACACAAACATGGTGCCAATACCTAAACCAGAAAGAGCTGAAACAGAGAAAGAAAACTACAAACTAATTTCCCTAATGAATATTAATACAACAATTTTAAATAAAAATAATAGCAAGGAGCTTATAGGAATTTATCACCAGGAACACACACTGTAACAAGGGGTAATTTATACCACACATGCAGGGCTAGTTTAATATTAGGAAAATTATCAGCATAATTGACCATATTAATAACAAAACCAACAGAAATCATATGGTTATCTCAAAAAATGCTGGACACGCTTTTGACAAAGTACAGAACCGATTTCTATTTAAAACACTGGAATGCATGAGAGTAAATGGAGGTTTCCTTAAAATGATAGTTTCCAAAACCAACAGCAAACATTTTCTGTAGTGGGAACAAGCTAGAACCATTTCCAGTAAGATCAAGGGGCAAACAAGCATGCCCATTGTCACCACTATTATTCAATATTGTACTAAAAATGTTAGCTGTAATAAAAGAAAGAAAAAGAAATTAAGAAGAAAAGAAAAAGAAATTAAAGGAATTAGAATAGGCACGGGAGAAACAAAGCTATCACTCTTTGCAGATGATATGATGGTATACTTAGGGAATCAACTGAAAAGCTACTTGAAATAATTAACAATATAAATATGTAAGTATGTAGCCTATGTATGTTTGTATTTAAAAGTATTATTCTCATAAAGGGTCCATAGACTTCACCAGAAGGATATATATATATATATAAATAATTAACAGCTTTAGCAAAAGTAGCAGGATATAAAATTAACCCACATAAATCATCAGCATTTTATATATTATTAACAAAGCCCAACAACAAGAAACAGAAATAAAAATTCCATTTAAAATAACTACAGACAATATAAAATACTTGGAAGTCTACCTGCTAAGACAAACCCAGGAACTATGTGAACACAATTACAAACATTTCACACAAATAAAGTTGGATCTAAACAACTGGAAAAATAGCAATTGCCATGCAAAGGCATAGCCAATATAATAAAAAGAATAATTTTACCTAAATTAATTTACTAATTCAATGCCATGCCAATCAAACTACAAAAAAATATTTTACAGAGCTAGAAAATATGTTAACAAAATGCATCTGGAAGAACAAAAGGTCAAGAATATCAAGGGGATTAATGAAAAAAAGCAAAGGTAGATGAAGTAGCCGTACCATATCTCAAACTATATAAACAATCAAAACTATCTGGTACGAGCTAAGACATAGACTGGTGGATCAGTGGAATAGATTAGGTACACAAAATACAGTAGTAAATGACAGTAACAACCTAGTGCTTGATATACCCAACAACCCCAGTTTTTCCAGTGGACAAAAACTTGCTACTTGATAAAAGTTGGTGGGAAAACAATATGACTGAAACTAGGTATTGATCAACAACGTACACCATATACCAAGACAAGGTCAAAATGGGTATAAGATTTAGACATAAAGATATGATACCATAAGCAAACTAAAAGAGGAAGAGGAAGGAGTGGTTTCCCTATCAGATCTATAGAGCAGGAAAGAATTTAACGAGAGAGAGAGAGCATTAAGAAATGTAAAATGCATCATTTTGATTATACCAAATTTAAAAGTTTTACTCAAATGAAACCAATATAACCAAGATTAGAAGGAAAGTAGAAAGCTCGGAAACAATTTCTAAAATTATTTTTTTGTTTTCAGTATTCTACAATCACTTCCATATATCTTAGATTTTTTTCCCCTCCCTCCCCCTTCTTCCCCCATCTTTCCCCATTCCCTCCCCAAGAGAGCATGCAATCTTATATAGGTTCTACACATACATTCCTATTAAATACATTTTCACCTTAGTCATGTCGCATAGAAGAATTAAAATGAATGGGACAAACCATAAAACAAAACAAAACATAATTCAAAACAAAATGGTCTGATTCTGTGATCCAATTCCATAGCTCTTTCTCTGGATGTGGAAGGTGTTTTGCCTCAGGAGTCCATTGGGAATTTTTTATGTCCTTGCATTGCTTTGAAGGGCTCAGTCTACCAGAAAAATTTCTTGCACACTGTAGTCATTGCTGTGCACAAAGTTCTCCTGGTTCTGCTCCTTTCATTCAGCATCAGTTCATGTAAGTCTTTCCAGGCCTCTCTGAAGTCTTCCTGTTCATCATTTCTTATAGCACAATAGTATTCCATTATATTCGTATACCACAACTTGTTCAGCCATTCCCCATTTGATGGGCTTCCCCTTGTTTTCCAATTTTTGACCACCACAAAGAGAGCTGCTGTGAATATTTTGTACATGTGGGGCCTGTTCCTGTTTTTATGATCTCTTTGGGATACAGCCTTAGAAGTGATATTGCTGGCTCAAAGGGTATGCACATTTTTGTAGCCCTTTGGGGATAGTTCCAAATTGCTCTCCAGAATGGTTGGATTAGCTCACAGCTCCAGGTTCCCCAGGTTCAAGACTGGAACTTAATGAAACACTTGGATTCCATCTAAAAATTGTCAAATTGTCAGCAGAAAAAGTACATTTGGAGAAGTGAAAGGAGATTCCCAGGATACAGTGGGTTCATTTGAGCGTAGCTTCTTTGTCTTAGTCACACAGTACAAAGCCTCAGAGCCTGCCTAACTAGAGCTTAAGAGACCAGGAAACTTTGTCAACTACACTACTCAACCTTAGACTCCTGGGTCAATTAAGGCAAGAGGAAAGTCTCAGTGCCTTTTAAGAAAAAAAATCCCATACCACAGAAAAGAGTACGCCGGTAGATATTCTTACAACCACAATTTGGATATATCCATTGAAATAAGTGATGGCATCTCTTTGATGGGGTGTGAACAAATAACCCAGTTAACTAACACAGGTTAAAGAATAGGACCTTTGTTCTTGACTTGTTCTTACCTTGAAGACATCTCTCTATATAATGGCATGCCACCATTGCCATCCACTGATGTGATTCATATTTTCTCTTAAATAAGGTATGAAAAAGCAATCGGCTCTAAGTCTTATTCAGCCCTTTGAGGGTAACTAATTGAGCTACATCATTTGGAGAAATTTTATTAATTTATGGTTTAGAGCTGAGCTATATTTTTAGCCTTGGGTCTATGAAAAGGATCACACAGATCTTCTAGAGAGATCTGAGCAATGATATAAACCCTGCCTCTTAAACCACTTATCACACACCAAAGCTCTTTCCCCATGGGAAGGGAAGTCTACTTATCCAAACATTCCTCTCTTGGGAGACCACTATATCCTAAAGATGGTAAGAACTAGAGGCAGCAGTGAAAGGCAAGTACTACTGGACCTATCTTCCTGGGGAGAGCAATGGGATTTTTTCCTTGACAACTCAGAATTTCTCAACTAAGCATCCAAGAGAGTAAAGGAATATGTTATACCAGGCTTGGAGAGGGCACCAACAAAAGTCTGAACAAAGGTTACCATTTTACTAGAAGGTAAATGATTTATGAAGAAATTATGTTTAAAAATGGGATTTGAATTGACTATTTAGCAAGCCAAACAAGTAAGGAATTGCTCTTGGGGTTGCACTATAACTCTATAAATATAAATATAATTTAATTTATATATTTAATTATATATAATATACATTTAATTTTATATATATATAATATATTTATATAATTTTAAATTTATATATATAAATTTATATTATATATTTAATTTAATATATTTAATTTATATATATAATATAGAAATATAAATAATAAATATAAATGAAATGGATAGGAAGCTACTATAGGTATGGACTCACTGGAGAATGAAGGGTTGAGTCAAACACACCCTTTCTGTGGAACTACAGAACATAGGGAGCCTAAATAATGATATACAGATAATATGGTCTGTGGCACAATTATTGGGTTCAATTTGGGGGACCTAACATAAATCACTTTGTGACTCATGCTTCTATCAAGTGTTTCTCCATTTTGTCCATATCTTTATGGTCACATACACACACACATAAGGGGGAGAGAGAGAGAGAGAGAGAGAGAGAGAGAGAGAGAGAGAGAGAGAGAGAGAGAGAGAGAGAGAGAGAGAATATGGTACTAGTGGATTTACAGGTATAGTGCTACTTAAGTACTTGCACTTGCCTAGATGCTGAGGGAAATTTTTACATTAAGAAATGATTTTGTAGGATGGAGCCAAGATGGTGGAGTAGAAAGACTCACGTATGCTAGCTCCAAACCCACAGCCCATATATTTCCTGCAAGAAGAACTCCCCACAAATTCTGGAGCACTGCAAGGCACGCAGAAACACAGTGGAAAAGATTTCCATTGCAGAGAGCCCTGGAGAGCCATCCACAGGGGTCCATCGCGCTCTGGACAGCAGAGTCTACCCCTGTCCTGCCCTGGCTGCGCGGCCCTAGAGGAGCAGATCCAAGCAGGCTTCAGGGACGGAACCTCTGGCGGCCGGGAAGGTCCCTCCGCCCACAGACGCTACAGGTCAGTGAGAGAGACATCTGGGCTGGCTGAGAGGGGAGCAGGGTGTCTCCGTGGCTCGGGCCCCTTCAGGAGGCAGTGGCAGAGGCAGAGGCAGCAGCAGAGGCAGCAGCAGAGGCAGCAGCAGAGGCCTGGGACTTCTGGAGGAAGCAGGAGCTCCATTGCTGAAGGTCTCTGCATAAACCCCCTGAGGGAACTGAGCCTGGGAGGCTGCCCTGCCCCCACCCAAACACTGGAACTTAAGCTTACATTGAATAGCAACCACACCCACCACTGAAAGTCCCGAGGCTGGAGAGCATCATTTGAATCTCAGACCCCAAGCACTAGCTGGGCAGATCTAGGTGGGGGTGGAGAGGAATCTCAGAAGTCAAGTAACTGAAAATGCCCAGAAAAGGGAAGAAAAATAAGAATGTAGAAAGCTACTTTGATGGGGTACAGATGTTCCCACCTTTCAAATCTGATGACGAGGAACTATTCTTACCATCAGGGAAAGATGTGGAGGTTGGGGCCTCTGTATCCCAGACATCCCAGGTGGATGTCCGGTGGGCTCAGGCCATGGAAGAGCTCAAAAAGGATTTTGAAAAGCAAGTTAGACAGATGGAGGAAAAACTGGGAAGAGAATGAAAGAGATGCAAGAAAAACATGAAAAACGGGTCAATACCTTGCTAAAGAAGAAACAAAAAAATGCTGAAGAAAATAACACCTTGAAAAATAGGCTCACTCAATTGGCAAAAGAGGTTCAAAAAGCCAATGAGGAGAAGAATGCTTTCAAAAGCAGAATTAGCCAAATGGAAAAAGAGGTTCAAAAGCTCACTGAAGAGAATAGTTCTCTCAAAATTAGAATGGAACAGAGGGAGGCTAATGACTTTCTGAGAAACCAAGAAATCACCAAACAAAACCAAAAGAATGAAAAAATGGAAGAGAATGTGAAATATCTCATTGGAAAAACAACTGACCTGGAAAACAGATCCAGGAGAGACAATTTAAAAATTATGGGACTACCTGAAAGCCATGATCAAAAAAAGAGCCTAGACATCATCTTCCATGAAATTATCGAGGAAAACTGCCCTGAGATTCTACAACCAGAGGGCAAAATAAGTATTGATGGAATCCATCAATCACCGCCTGAAAGAGATCCAAAAAGAGAAACTCCTAGGAACATTGTGGCCAAATTCCAGAATTCCCAGGTCAAGGAGAAAATATTGCAAGCAGCTACAAAGAAACAATTCCAGTATTGTGGAAATAGAATCAGGGTAACTCACAATCTAGCAGCTTCTACATTAAGGGATCAAAGGGCGTGGAATAGGATATTCCAGAAGTCAAAGGAACTAGGACTCAAACCAAGAACCACCTACCCAGCAAAACTGAGTATAATACTTCAGGGGAAAATATGGTCTTTCAATGAAATAGAGGACTTTCAAGCATTCTTGATGAAAAGACCAGAGCTGAAAAGAAAATTTGACTTTCAAACACAAGAATGAGAAGAAGCATGAAAAAGTAAACAGGAAGGAGAAGTCATAAGGGACTTACCAAAAGTGAACTGTTTACATTCCTACATGGAAAGACAATATTTGTAACTCTTAAAATTTTTCAGTATCTGGGTAGTTGGTGGGACCACACACACACATACACACACACACACATACACAAACACATGTACATGCATGCATGCACACACACACATACATACATGCATGCACATACAGAGACAGAGGGCATAGAGTGAATTGAATATGATGGGACCATACCTTAAAAGAAATTAAGGTAAATGGTGAGAGAGAAATGTAGTGGGAAGAAAGAAGGTGAAATGGAATGGGGTAAATTATATCTCATTGAAGAGGCAAGCAGGAGACTTTTTAGTGGAGTGAAAAAGAGGAAAGCTGAGAAAAAACCAAGAAGTTTACCCTCATCACATTCGACTAAAGGAAGGAATAAAATGCACACTCATTTTGGTATGAAAACCTATCTTATAATACAGGAAAGTGGGGGAGAAGGAGATAAGCAAGGGGTGGGATGATGGTAAGGAGGGCAATGGGAGGAGGGAGCAATTTGAAGTCAACATTTGGGGAGGGACAAGATCAAAAGACAGAATAGAAACAATGGGGGCCAGGATAGGATGGAGGGAAATACAGTCAGTCTTACACAACACGACTATTATCGAAGTCATTTGCAAAACTACACAGATATGGCCTATATTGAATTGCCTGCCTTCCCAAAGGGAATGGGTGGGGAGGGAGGGATGGGGAGAATTTGGAACTCAAAGTTTTAGGAACAACTGTTTAGTATTGTTGTTGCTACTAGGAAATAAGAAGTACAGTTAATGGGGAATAGAAAGTCATCTGCCCCTACAGGACAAAAGAGAAGATGGGGACAAGAGAAGGGAGGGATGATAGAAGAGAGTGCAGATTGGTGATAGGGAAAATTAGAATGCTTGGTGTATTGGGGTGGGGGGGAGGGGATAAAAGGGGAGAAAATTTGAAACTCAAAATTTTGTGAAAATGAATGTAAAAAGTTAAATAAATAAATTTTTATTAAAAAAAAAGTGCAGGTCTGACCACGTCACCCCCTTGCTCAGACTCTATTGGCTTCCTATCATCTCTTAGTTCAAATATAAAAAAATAAAAATATATTAAAATATAAAAATAAAAATGCATAAAAACATAAAAAAAGAAATGATTTTATAGACCACAGTGTACATTTGTCCAGGAATGCTGGGAATTTCAGGATCACAGAAAGGAAATTGTTTGACTCAAGCCCTTGTTCTCTACTGAGCCAACAGTTCTAATGTGGACTTGGAATACATATCACACTCCACATATAAAGCACTACTCACAGTCTGGGACTCTCCCAAAAGAGAATTTTTGTACTTGGAATTATAAGAGTCAACATAGCCTCCTTTTCATCAAATCTATACAGTCTGGAGAACTTACAGTAGTAGTAAATGGTAAGAGCTGCCTTGCTGACATTGGCTTGAGTTCTTGAGCAGAAACAGAGGAACCATTTGACCTTGATAATCCCTAGCTGCTCACACAATTATGTTACCACCAGCCTGGTCTAGCCAAGTGGCTTTTGTCACCTTCATTCTCTTCAATGCCATTTCTACCTCTACTTTAAGCACATCCTGAATTATGATGACATTTCAATTCTGGTAATTCCATCATCCTTATAGGTGAAAAAAAAAGGTTGGTTTTTTTTATTAATATATTTGCAGATCTTTTTCTAGTTTTTGTCTGTCTGTTGTTTTCCTTCCAATTTTATCCTTAAAAGGCTTATGGGATAACGTTGTTTAATATTGTTTCCTGACAAGCTTTCTTTAAACTACTTTTATTCTCCACTTTTTTTTCTTTTTTCATGAGGCATAATATGACTAATGTTCCATCTTCTTTCTCTGAAAAGTTTTACTAATAAGTATATTCTAAAAGAGATATGCTCATCTGATATGTTTCTCCACTTTGTCAAATAAGTCAAGTGTTCATTGATGAAGTTCTTTTTAAATTCCTATGTATTCCTTGTTGATGATTGACTTACATTGGATCAACTTCTAGAAGATATTATCATAGTTTGTGTCAGTGTTAAAGCCTTTTTTGGCATAACTAGTTTAATTAAGTCAGGCTGCAATTCTTGTGATTACATGTATTTTTTTTCTCATCTCTATTCTTTCTATTAGCTTTAATTTTTATCTAACAAATCAAAAACTCAATGACCTCAACTGGTACATAGGCAACCGATTCAAGAATGACTGCCAAAACACTTCCAATGTTATATCAAAAACAAATCTTCTCCTGTCTGTAAAATATAATCAATTCTATTTTGTGGTGTTGTTAAGTGTTCATTATGGCCAATGCCTTCTGATCCTTTTTCTTGAAAGTAGAATTCCTCTGCTCCTTCATCCTTCACAATAGATGTGAAATGTAGCAGATGAGAGTGTACAAGTTGCAAATATTTTTATTGTTATCAGTCTGTAATTTTATGTTGGGCGCTGCAATAGGAAATAACCAAATGCCCTATGAAATGATTTTTTTATAGTAGAAATTTCAAGATTAATATCATTTAGTTCTTTTAAATATAAAAACATATTTTGTTCAGTAAACAATTAATTGGGAAAATTTGATGTAAGTAGGAATTCATTGACAGTCATTTAGATTTTTTTCTCTTAGGGAAACTCCCATAAAACAACTAGCACAAATAAAAGTTTGTTTATGATTTTCATAAGAGAGGTGTGGAATTGAACTGAGTTCTCAATGCTAACTATGCCAGCAGAGGACAAGCTCTAGTTTTATATATAAGTAAATACTATTCATCCTCTAGCCTAACCATGTCTCCCTCAACAATGAATGTACTGATCACCAGACAAGGATGCATTTGTTGGTCATTCAACAAGGACCTGACATTTAGAGTGCCAATAGCTAAGTTAATATTTAAAGGTTGGCCTAAGGGCTATGATTTTTGGCACTCTCTGCCACCTTTTCTGCTGTTCGGCCATTGTCCCTGGAGAAGCAGACAGAATTAATCAGAGAGCCATTTGTTACATGCCTAAAACATGATTACAGACTGGCCAAGCTACTCATAACATACATCTCTGTATTTAGTGAGGCTGGTCCTTGGGAAGCCAACTCAGCTTGTTGCCGGGCCAGTACACAAAACCTCCCAGAAGATTAGAACCTTTTGGAGCTTTTGCTCTCCTGGCATAGTCTTCGAGAACTTTGTTGGTTATTAACTGACCTAACTCAAACCCCTTCCTCTGTACCTTTTCCAAGTGGGTTCCCACATCTGTCTCACTGCTGCCTCTTGGAATCCCTAGCTTTCCTCAAGATGCAGCCTTGGTGAATCTTTGCTGAGGATTTAACTTAACTTAACTTAACTATCCTATTTGTTAACATTCACTACCTCTTAAAATTGCATTTTATTATTTCGAATAAACATATTTTGTGTATACTCATTTGTGCACAAATTGTGTCCCTTTACGGTAGAATGTGAGCTCCTGAAAAAAACTCCTGAAAAGAATGGATTTTTTAAAACTTTTTCTTTATATCCCCTGTCCCAAACACAGTATCTTATACATAGTAGGTGCTTAAATATTTGCTGAACTGAATTCCTTCTACTTTGCCTTCCTTGGAGCTGTCACATCCACTATTGGTCTCTCCTCAACTGAAGAAGAGATGCATATGCCCCAAGGCATGGCTGAGGAATATCTGAATCAACTGCATCTGTGCAAAGAAGCTGCTCCTGAGGGGTGGAGCCAAGATGGTGGAGTAGAAATACAGATTTGTTTAAGTTGTCCCCTCAAAACCCTTAAAAAATACCTCTAAAAATTACTCTGAACAAATTCAAGAGAAGCAGAAGCCACAGAATGACAGAGTGAAATAAATTTCTAGCCCAAAACAACCTGGAAGGCCAACAGGAAGTGTCTATTGCACCAGACTCAGAACAAAGCATAGCCCAGCGTGGGCCACACAGCACAGATGGAACTGGAGAAGGCTTCATAGCACTGGATCATGGGTAGTGATTCTCAATCCACAAACCCAGAATTTCTCTACCCACAAACTCCAAAGACAGCTTCAAAGGTCAGTGAGAAAGCTCTCTCACCTGAGAGAGGAACATATTCCAACCCCAACCTCAGCCCCAAGGTGGCAGTAACCACTGCTGCATTAGCAGCAACTTCTGGAGTTCTCTACTTACAGATACTGGGGAAATTGGGCCACTGATATGGGACTCAGTCCTGATTGGAGGTTCCAGGGTGAAGAGATGTGCTGGCATGACAGAGCTGGTGGCAGTTGTGGAGAGGGAATGATACTTACAGTTCCAGAGAAGAAAGGATTGCTTGTGATTGCTCACAGACCAGGGCACAGGTGAGGAGAGGAATAAACACCTCTCCCTAGATTATTGCACTTTGAAGGAACTGAGAACTAGAGATATCTCAGAGAACAGCTGCACAAAATCTCTGAAGCTTGGGGTAGCATATCCTCCACTTGACAAGGGCTAAAAATTCAAGTAATTGCCTGGGAAAATGCCCAAAAGTGGGAAAAATAAGACTATAGAAGATTACTTTCTTGGTGAAAAGATATGTTCTCCCATTTTTTTCAGATGAGGAAGATCAACGCATACTATAGGGGAAGACAGCAATGTCAAAACTCTTACATCCAAAACCTCCAAAAAATATATATATATGCAATGGTCTCAGGCCATGGAAGAGGCCAAAAAAGATTTTGAAAATTAAATAAGAAATAAGAAAAATGGAGAAAAAAATTGGGAAAACAAATGAGAGCAATGCAAGAAAATCATAAAGAGTAAGTCAACGACTTGCTAAAGGAGACCCCCAAAAATGCTGAAGAAAATGACGCCTTTAAAAAACAAGCAGTTTTCCCTCTCATCCAGAATAAGTTACATTGCAATAGTATAAAATCCAGGATGAAAAGTGGCTCTATGTTCATTATATGACCAGGTTATCCAAATTCACTCAAGAATTGTTTGCAGGGAAGTTCCCTTGAGCAAGAAGTCTATGTCAGCACTTCTCTCTTCCTGGGTGCCATGTCTATATTATAGCTGACAGGGAAAACAGACCACAGCCTAGATTGTAGTTGTCCTCATGAATATCGCTCCCCTTCTCAATTTGATGGGTTAAGGCCAGCTTCCTATCCCCTCTATTAATCTACAGGAAGACACAGATAAATAGGCTTTACCTAAGAACTCTGTCCTCCAGCATTTGATACAGAAACATGACTTTTTTGCTGAGTGGGATATTTTTCTCTGAGACAAAATTGATTTACGCATATGGAAAGGGGAACCAGTTTCTCAATGCTGTGGGTACAAAGTTTCCTGATTTAACTGGTCCTCTGAATTTTTCTAAGGAAGAGCCTACCATGTCTCTCACAACAATCAATTACCCAATAAAGTGGACAAGGGTGAGGAAAGTTTATCAGTTCAAAATCCCATCTGTAATTGTATTTTAGCATCTGTTGACTAGGGAAAAACGAGACAAATATACACCCCATAAGTGGAAGGGGAGGGAGGACACAAACAGTGCTGGGGAACTTGTGAACTTGAGACCACATGTGACCCTCTAGGTCCTCAAGAATGGCCCCTTGACGAAATTCAAACTTCACAGAACAAATCTCCTCAATAAAAAAAATTGTTCCGTAAAACTTGGACTCAGCCAAAAGGTCACGCCTCAAGGCCACAGGTTCCCCACTCCTGTATTACGGGAATATCTGTGAAAGACACTCAATGTAAAGAAACAACAGAGTAAAAAACACGAGGGAAACGTGAAGTCAGAACTCATAGGCTAAAAAGTGGCACCCCTCTGAGTCATATTCCCAATATCTCCTGGTGCATTTACTGCATTTTTCCTGATCTGGCACATAGCTTCTGGTAGGCATTGCTCTTCTGGATTCCTGAAAGTTATTGCTTGGTGCTGCTCTGCCACGTCACCATAGATCTCTGTTTCTTGTTATTCAGCTTAAGTCCTGAGCTGAGATGCTATCTCTTACTTTTAAGTGGATAGATAGACCGTACCACCTTTCTTTTAGCTTAGAGCCAGAGATTCAAGCTTCAGTTCTGTTAAGGTGACATGCCCTTCACTTGAGGGAAAAATCCTTAGCTGCTTTTTTTCCATAAAGAAAGGAAGATCTGTCGAGTCCAAGCCTCCACATCTTAGCTGAGAATGGTCCTTTTCTAAAGAAGGAGTATCTTTGCTTCCATGAACCATGATGCTTTTATTTACCACGGAACATCTATTCAGCTAAAAGCTGCACCCCCCAAATTTTAAACTGTCTTTGAACCTTACTGCTGCTCACCATTAGCAACTTCCCTGTCCCAAGCATCTATCTCACATAGGGTTAGAAATACACTTTAACTTTTGTCAGTTTCTGATAGTTGCCCTAGATCCGTTCAAAATCATCCTCAGAACCTGCTTTTCAACAAACTACTATGCCTCAGTCCCTGCATTTTTTCTCCATGTCCTTCCCCAGCAAGATTCTCTAAGTCTCTCATAGGAATCAAAAAGGAAAGGAAATAAAAGAGGCCACGTGGGCCTTGGGTAGAACATTACCCTTCACCCCAAATCTTTGTTCTGAATGCCTGAATATATTAGGTTTATATGGCCAACAAGAAGCATCTTTGGTTTTGAGCTGCTTAAGATATTCTTCAAGAATTTTTTCTTTTTTTTACTTTAATATTTTATGTTTTCCCAATTACATGTAAGAACAATTTTAAAAATTCTTTTTAAAAATGTTTGAATTCCAGATTCTATCCCTCCCTCCCTATTCTCCCCTGCTCCCCATATTGAGAAGGCAAGCACTTTGATATGGGTTACGTGTTTACGGTCATGAAAACATATTACCATGTCAATCATATTGTGAAAGAAAACACAGGTAAAAACACCAATAAAAATAAAGAAAAAGGATGCTTCTATTGGCATTCAGACTCATCAGTTCTTTTTCCAAAGATGGATAGAATTTTTCATCATAAGTCCTTTAGAATTATCTTGGATAATTGCATTGCTGAGAATAGCCAAGACAGTGTTGTTATTGTATTCAATGATCTCCTGGTTCTGCTCATTTCACTTTGCATCACTTCCTTTAAGTCTTTTCAGTTTTTCTGAGACCATCCTGTTCATCATTTCCTATCAGAGAATACTATTCCATCACAATCATATATAACAATTTGTTCAAGCAGTTCCTAGTGCATGAACACCCCCTCAATTTCTGATTCTATGTCACCACTAAAAGAGCTGTTATGAATATTTTTTTTTTACATATGTAGGTCCTTTTTCTTTTTGTGTTTTATCTCTTTGGGATACAGACCTAGTAGTAGACCTGTTGCTGGACCAAAGGGTATGCGTGGTTTTATAGCCCATTGGGCATAATTTCATATTATTCTACAGAATGGGTGAATCAGTATACACCTTCACAAACAGGGTAGTAGTATCTCAAGTTTTCCACATTCCCCTCCAACATTTGAAATTTTCCTTTTATGTCATATTAGTCAATCTGATATCACTAAGAAGTCTTGCAAGACTCTTAAGTAATACAGGTAAAGAGCACTATGCAATTCTGAGCAAAATGGTGGTTGGATAGGCACCCCTTCCTCGCTGTATAACCTATGCATTTCAGTGGCCATCCTTGTTAGCATCTTTTCTGTTTTCCTAATTTTCCAGCAAAATTATTAGCCTGGTTTGTGTATATCATAACTAGTCATATAAAGCTCTAAGATCTTCATCTATTTCCTGGAGCCTATAACTGTTCTGATGCTAGGAAATGATTCAGTAAAAGATAGGTTTTTTTATTGCAGGAAAACTGAAAAGAAAAAATACTTTATCTCATCCAGCAACTTCTGATTATATCATGGTCATACCTATCTCTATTATCCTATTGTGTCTCTGTTCAACTCAGGGAACGGCTGCAACCGTTGAGGCAATGAATTAGTCTTCTATTACAAAACCTTAATAAAGGCAAAGGAGGAGTGGTTATTTTAACAACCATGTGGGGGAGGGAGACTATGATGGTGCCAAGTTGCAAAGTCCAGTCTTTCAAGTGCAAATTTCCTTCTACTTTTACTCCAGATCTTTTTCCTCCTTTCTTTTCTTGAGAAGTAGTGGGGAGTAGAGAAAAGAAATATCAAACATAATCCTACATCATTGTATTAAAAAATTGATGGCTTCTGGAGTCACTTATTTTTTCTAGAGAAAATTGACCTATAGTTATTGAAATAATTTCCTTTTTCAGCCTGGTGATCTCCACATTATGCCACACCATGCTTTCTTTGCTCTAGACAACACCCCATCTTTCTCCATAGGAGAAAGATGGCAGAAGGTCATCGCCAGTCCTTCCTTATTTTTTTGCCCACTCAGTTCTGGATCCTTTTGTCAGTTCTATCCTCCATAATGTATCAAAGGCTATCATTTCATTTCCCATAAACTACTAAACAATGATCAAAGAATAATGAATTTTCAGTCACTAGTTGGGTAGAATATCTTCAAAGGAGGGTCTAGGGAGGGTTGGCCCCTGTCCTGTACCTAAGATATAATCTTTCCTCAGTCTGTTCTTTTCTTTAAAATACCATATTCTAGAATATAAATTTTCTACTTCCTTTCACATTGTTTTGGTTTTAAGACTTGACCTCTCTCCTTCCACCTGTCTTGAGTCTAATCTCCTCTTCCACCTCCTTATCACAGAACTTTCTGTTAACCTTGGTTCTCCGATTCCATGTTCCTTCTTAATTTGTAGATTTCCTACTGCTGTGGCTTCAGCTAAAATGAAACAACACAATTGAGTTTCTTAAACTTTTCTGCTTCCTTGGACAGAATTACTGTGAAAAAGAGATTACAAGATTTTACTGCAATCAATCAGTGCAAATAATTGGGATAATCTCAATTTCTCTATCAATATTTTTAACATTTATGCAATAAATTGTTTTATTTTTAAAAGGGAAGAAAAAAATTATTTTATTCAGCCAAATCTTTTGTCCAGAACATATCATTCATAGAAATTTGTAAGAATCATTTGGTTCTCCCAGAGTTGAAATTGCAAACACCAACTAATATTCTTGATTTTTGAAAATTGTACATAACTATTTAACTTGAAATAGATTCACCATAGTTCAGCCTCTCGTTGCTGTAATTGTTTTCATTTTCCCTTTTTATGTATCAATGAGATAACAAGCCCTAAGCTCAGTGCCCGGCACAAAGTAGACACTATATAAATCCTTATTCCCTTCTCTTCCCATCTCCACCCACTCACCAAGTCCTCTAAACTCTGGTCATTGCCTTCTTCTCTTCCAAGGCATCTTGGACCCATGACTCTGATAGGTGAAATTTCTTGCCCAGATCCGGGCCTCTAATCCCATCCAGGTCATCTCCACACAAGCCTCCTTTGGCACCCCTTCCATCTACCTCTTCCCAGCTCCTCCATCTGCGCTTTCCTCTCCTAATAGAATGTGAGCTCCTCAAGGCTGCTTACTTAGCTGGATTTCTAGTGCCAATGCTTGACCCAATGCCTGGGGTAAGCAGTTAATAAATATTTTATTCTAAAGCAGACTGAGTCATAGGTATTGTTGTTAAAGGAATCTTTTAATTAACAGACATTCCCAACGGACCTTAAATTAGAGTTACCTGGGTGAAATAGTCAGGGATTTATTTTTACTCAGTAAAATAATTCATAGAAAATAACTACACTACACCTCTGCTGATTCAAATCCTGCGTACTGACTTCCTCTGTAACTGGAAAACAAAGACCTTCTCATTTCTTCCTTTCTTTTTGCTGTCCATGGCATAAATAAATACAGAGAGCATTTGGGAATTGTACATATGACCTACTTTGCATATGGGACACAGAGAGACAAAGAATTCTGAGGATTTACATCCATCTTCTCTGGAACAGAGGCAACTAGTAAGGGAGGCGAAGAAACAGATTTTTGTGACCTCAAGTAAACTTTTTGCGATTGAGTGCCTCAATTTCTTGACTGGAAAACTGACAAGATCATGGACTTTACAACTGGAGGGAATCACAGAGATCATATATATAATCTGTCACCTTCAATTTTACAGAAAAAGGAATTAAGGCCTAGGAAACTTAATCTCTTAATATTTTGTTACTTATCACGTATCACAAACACAAGAATCAATTTCTAGTTGAGAACTGAAAATGCTTTTAAACCACAGAAAGATGAGAGATGTCACTCCCAATCATTCTTTCTTGCTAGGAGGCATTTAAGCAGGGGAAAGGGCATTATGGACTAACCAGGGATAGGGTTTGTTCTGTGAAGTTTGGATTCAGTCAAAGGGCTGCACCTGAGAACCTAGAGGGTCACATGTGACTACATAAAGGTCAAAACACAAAAAACTTTCATTGAGTGGATTTAAAGATTCAGCTTGTAAAAAACAGTGCTCAAAGTTTCTGGGTGAGATGAAAGAAAGAAAAAATAATGGGTTGAGCAGGCCCAGCTGCCTTGGCACCATCACAGACTGTGGTGATTTGCTAATAAGTGATTTGCCACAGCTGCACCCAGGGCCACAGCCGGCTCAGACAGACAATCCTAAATCTGTAATCAGAGGCTGAAGGCAGCAGCTGAGACTGCTGGAGATGAAAGATCTGCCATGATTTAAACACATGCCCATGGCAGCCGCAGCAGTAAAACTCGGTTTTCACTCCAATCAACCCACTCACCATGCATACAAGACCAGCTTGTATTAGAGAAGTAAACCAGCACCAGAAGTCACACTTAGGTTCCATTCCTGGGATGTGTTCATAAGTGTGTCTGCTCTTTTGTATTTTCCTGTATCAAATCACTAGGCCTTTCATGGAAAGGCACCATCACTTCCAAAATGAATCTGTTGGTGTTGGTTTTAGTAATTGGGGGGGACCATAAAATGGACCTTGTGTTTCTGCTGCAAAGGGTTTGGGGAGAAAGGTGATTGAGTGGCTCTAATGGAGAAAGCGGCCACTCTGACTTTGTTTGCAGGGGTGTAGAATGGAAAGATGATTTGTATTGGTCTATTTTTGTAATTTCAAGTGCCTCTGAGAGCCTAAGTAGCTTTTGAAAAAGGTTGTTGTCTCCATCCTGTGGTGAGCAAATGTATATAATTGGAGTCCAGTACATGGACAGAATGCATCCACTTGCTTGGCTGATATGCCTTTCACTCATGGCGAGGCTAAGGAGCCTGCTTTTAGAAGTTATGATGACATGGGATGGAGGTGCCTTGAAGAGAATGTGAAGTATTGGTAGACATTCTGTTACTGGTTGCAATCTGCTAACCCTCTGGTTAGGAGGAATGTTTTGTTTTGTTTTTTTCTGTTGACTACTTAGCTAGAATGGACGATGTCTTCAAAAAAGCAGTCAGCATCCCTGACGTCTTCATTGTCTTCAGCTGTGCTCTTGCAGGATCATGGGGGACTCTTTCAGTCACAATACCATAAGGGGAGAGTGGCCTTGGGTCCTTCTAACCTTAGACTTTGTGGCCAAGTAAGGGACTTGTTCTTGGCCTCTCGTTGTTCTTCTCTGTCTAAGTGAAAGCTGTAGAGACCTGGATGCTGAGTTTCACAAGGTCAGAAGCAGTACCATAATCTCTTGGTATTTTAGTGTCTATGTTGGAAATCTATGACATCATCATTGCCCTAAGGAGCCAGGAGTAACCTTCAGAATGCAGTCTGACAGTAGTTATGATAAAGACTCATCCACCTATAGACATAAACTTGGTGGTACCAGTGTGGTGTATGAATTGTGCTGAATTGGGCTTATCTTCTCCTTAAGACCAAACTGATATAGAGAGGAGTGTGAAAATTTAGAGATATCTCCACTCCAAATGTTCATATGGACTATTTGTGCCTCTCCCTCCAATTATTAGGGGAAATGTTTGTTATGTCTATAAAGTAAATATCCTTTTGTAAAAGCTAATTGATGTTTAATGGAACTGGGGAGCTGCTCAGTGCCATCCAACAATGTAGAGTTAAACCAATTGCAGTAGAAAAGAGAGAAACCTAAAACCTCTCCTAGTGTCCTAGAATTCAGAAGGGCAGGTATAGCCGACCTGGCTTGGGGAGAGTGAGCCAGAGGGAATTCACTAACAGTAAATAAACTATTTTTCTTGCTATAAAGTGTAATCAGTTACGTAGACTGCAGAACTCCTAAATTTGTAGCATTTACCTGAACAGATCAAAGTCCAAAATCTCTGTCCAGGTTCCAGAGAAACCTTAAAGGTCTGTGAAGGTAAATACTCTGACTGCTTAGTCTTGACTTCATAGATTTCATTGCTGATTCTGAAAACAATTTCCTCTCCCCCCCCCAAATTTACAGTTCTACCAATAGCCAAACATTTGGGTTGAGGACACAGAACACTCATAGAGTGGGAGAGGCTAAAAAGATTGCCCTCTCACATGCCAACCACTTACATTCCTCCTCAAAATGAGTGCACACACACACACACACACACACACACACATCCCCAGGCAGCAAAAACTCAGCATAGCTGCTTTCCACTGAGCATCTACTCTGTGCACAACACTTCAGCATTTTGATGGAGCCATGATCTCCACATGGGTATACTCTCCATCTGGTCCTTCTCATGCTGTGCAAGAATTCTTGTCCACATCCTCCCATAAGTCTTTCAACAAGGATCTACCAACATGCTAAAGGTTTTCCTTTAGCTTCTTTGAGGTCCTTGACAATTTCACAGGTACTGCCTTTGGCTTGCTCATTCAAAGCTACCCACCCAGTCCAACTTGTTTTACATTTATATATTTCCTGGACAATATCCTTCATAATATTTTTTCACATCATCTTTCTTGATGTGCTATCTACTTACAACAACTGTGAATTTCCCCCATTGCCCTTTAGACCACCAATCATCTTTGTTCTTTGAAGATTATGCTGTTCCCTAATTTGAACCCATAATAGAATCCCTCCAACCTGCTTTCTCCCATTTAGTTCAACTTATTGTTCACCAGCAGGGCCTGCTCAAGCTAGCCCCATGGGCTGCCCATCCAACAGCACATAGGCAGCTGGATAGTGCAATATATAGAGTGCTAAACCTGAAGTCAGGAAGATCTGAATTCACATCTGACCTCAGATACTTACTAGTTGTATTACCCCAGGCAAGTTACCTAACTTCTATCTGCCTCAGTTTCCTCATCTGTAACATGGGAATAATAATAGCACTTACCTACCAAAATTATTGTGAGAATAAAATAAAGGGGCATCTATAAGCATTTTGTAAACTTTGAACTGTAATAAAAATTATAGTTATCCTCATCATCATCATTATTTTAGCATAGTCTAGATAATAGAAATAGGGTGTAGGGTATGTTCAATGAGGACCAGTACCTTTGGTGTGATGGCTGCCAACCCCTTTACAGGGCTCTTTCCACCTTTGGTGTTCACCTGTTCCACCCATCTCTCACCTGTGGCTCCAAGAAGCTACAGTATGTGCAGCAGTCACACCCTGGTAACAGGCCAAACCAGGATGAGGGTAAGCAAGGGGTCTCAAACCCATTGGTGAGTTAGGGGGGTGTCTACCCCAAGCAGGTGAAGACTTTCTCTGGTGGAATGAGCAGATGAGAACAATTTGTTCCAATGGCCATGAAGGCAGCAGAAGCACATGATGTGGAACATTTAGAGCTTGGTTAGACACCAAAGATGACAAGTTTATCCACTGCATCCTAAGCCATCACCAGTCATCTTGACTCTATTCTGCCACTGAACTATGATGACTCTGGAGGAGAGAGTGAAGCTGATGACTTTGTGCAACTCTGCCTCACTTAAACCCAATTTATGTAGGAATCAGAAGATATCATCCATACCATTTTACTATTATGCCTCAAAGTCCTGTGGCAACAGGTAAATGGTGAAGCAGCAGGTGCAGATACACTGGAAGCTGTAGTCACAACCCTGCACACATGTGGCCCAAACCATGCAGTCATTTCTCACTGAAAGTAGCAGTGGGACTGGGCAGCCCCCTGAGTGTCTGAGCAGCCTTTTAAGAATCACACTGCTCACCTCCTGAGATGAGGAACAGGGCTAGAAAAGGTACCTAAACATTGTCTGCTTACCCAACCCTGGCCTGATTACCACAGCAGGTGGGGAATCCCGCTATGTGGTTCAAACACACACACACAAAAATGTACAAAATGTACAAAAACATCTGCAAAAATGATTGCACTCACCTTTGGAATGTGCACACACTAATAGACAACACAAAATCCAGTAGACTTGAAAGATGAATTGCTCTTGTTGCAAGAGAACTCAACAGGTATCGCATCCAAATAGAAGCCCTGAGTAACACAAGGTTGGCAAATGAAGGCCAGCCTACCAAAGTTGGAACTGGAGACACATTTCTCCCAAGTGGGTGCATTGAAAGGGAGGACCATGAAGCTGGTGTGGATTTTGCAATCAAAACTAATCTAATCAGCAAGCTGGTATGCCTGCCAAAAGGAGTAAATGACAGGCTCATGACAATGAGATTGCCACTCGCAGGAAAATGCCATGCTACCATCATCAGTGCCTATGCCCCCACCATGACAAACCCTGATGAAGTCGAAGACAAATTTTATGAAGACCTAGAGACCCTTATCATCGATGTGCCAAAAGAGAACAAGCTTATCATTCTGGGTGACTTTAATGCTAGAGTGGGCTCAGACTACCAGACTTGGCAGGGAGTCCTAGGGAGGAATGGAGTTGGAAACAGCAACAGCAACGATCATTCACTGCTGAAGACTTGTGCATCACATGACCTTCTTATGACAAACACTGTTTTCCATTTACCTAAACACAAAACTTCATGGATGCACCCTCGCAGCAAACACTGACATCTAATAGACTATGTGATTGTAAGGAGAAGAGACAGATGATGTGAGAATGACAAAGGCAATGCGTGATGCAGAGTGCTGGACTGATCATAGACTTATCCTTTCCAAGCTAAATATTTGCATTCATCAAAAGTGCCTCCCTCATGGCAAAATGATGCCCAGAAGAATTAATGTCAAGAAATTAGAGCTTTTCTCTGAGAGTGAACGGTTTGTTGCTAATTTGGAGGGAAAGTTGAGCCAACACACAGTTGGCAACAGTGGAGCAGAAAAGGAGTGGACAGCTTTCAGAGATTTGGTGTACAACTGCATTTGCTCATCTGGGTCAGAACACTCACATCACCAAGGCTGGTTTGATGAAAATGATGGGGAAATTCAGAAGCTGCTAAACAAAAAATTAAAATTCTACAAGATATACCAGCATGCCTGGCATAACCACATCAGAAAGGGTGCTGTGCTCTTTGAGTAAAGTAGAATTGAGAGAGCACAAAGTTAAGTGTAGCATGCACAAATTTGGAGTATCTGCCCCAAATATTCACACAGACTATCTTTGCCCAACTTGTGGTAGAGCATTCCAAGCTTGTATTGGTCTGATCAGCCACAGTCAGACACTTCATCATGGTGACATCATTTTGTTTCTCTTCAAAAATGAAGGACAACAACCAACCAACCAGATGATAGGAATTCTTTACTTATTCAAAGGGGATATAATAGGACATTGATCAACGCTAGTTCAGTATTTGGGAGGCTACAAAGGAAAGTGTGGGAGAAAAGGGGTATTAGATGCCTAGGAAACTGAAGATTTACAGATCCATTGTGCTAACCTAATGGTTGTTGCCTGTGAATCCCAGACATTATACCAGTGTCATTCCAGGAAGCTGAATTGCTTCCATTTGAATCTTCTTAGAAAGATTCTGAAGGTCACCTGGCAAGATAAGGTACAAGACATCGAGGTCTCTTCTGGACTTAAACTGCCAAGCATTCAAACTCTCCTACAATTCCACACAATTCTAATGGGCTGGAATTGTACAAATATATGCTTGCCTAAAAGACTAATCTAATGAGAATTCAAGTGAAGAAGATGCTTCCATGGTATTCAGAAGAAGCAATGCAAGAACACTCTCAAAGTCTTTCTGAAGAACTTTGGAATCAATTGTGAGACTTGGAAGACCCTGGCAAAGAGCTGCCCAGCATGGGTGAAGCAGAATTGTAGTAGCCCAAAAGAAATGTGAGACATCTCTACTCCAAATGTTCATATGGAATATTTGTCCTGACCTGTGGTAGAGCCTTCTGAGCTCTTACTGGTCCGATCAACCACGGTCAGAAACATGGTACCTTGACTCCAATGTAGTAATCATTTTGGACCTCTTTAAGAATAAAGAACAACAACCAGACCAAGGGAAAATCTATTAGCACTGACCGATCTTTCAAGAGAAGGGCAAAAAGGAAGAACCATGGGAAGAGAGTTAGAAGTGTCCTTTGGTTCCTTATCCATGGCTTAGCTACTCAGAGTAGTAGTAGGAGCAACCCCACTGGGGACCCAACTGGAACCGGCCAATTGGTTGATGCAGCTTTTTCTTTCTTTCTTTGTTTTTCATTCTTTCTGTTTTTCTTTCCTTCTGTTTTGTTTCTTTCTCTCCCTTTCTTCCTTTCTTTATTGCTTTTTCCCCTCTTTCCCTTCCTTCCTTATTTTTTTCCTTTCTTCCTTCCTTCTTCCCTTCTCCTCCCTCTGCCCACATGGGGTATCATACCCTTACCTGGGGGGTGCTCTACCCAAAGGAATGTAAATTTCGAACACTGAAACCTCACAAGATATCTTGGGGTTTGTGGGCTAGATTTCTTTCTTAAGGACTTTGCCTTAAACCCAAATCACTCTGGCTCTCATTGATTGGCCAATAATAGGTCTCAGGCCAAGCCCCACTTGGTCATTGTTTGGGCACTGATTGATTCAGAGTAGATGTAAATAGAGGTTGTTTCTGTTTTGGCCAGAAACTCCGAGGGTCTTCCTGTCCCAGATTGATTTCTTTTTGATTAAGTAAAAGAGGCCATTATTTGCCTCATTCGTTACCTAGCCTTAATCCAACTGGGTGTTACTTCAGTCAAACTGAGACTCAGCTTCAAAAGGTCAAGGTCTTCCACTGCATCCAGGGCCATCTCCAGTTGTCCTGATCTATATCTTTTTTTATTTTATTTTTTATTTTAAATCTTTATTTATTAATTTTTAGTTTTCAACATTAATTTCCCCAAAGTTTTGAGTCCCAAATTTTCTCCCCATCTCTCCCCTCCCACACCCTGTAACATTCTGCATTCTGATTACCCCTTTCCCTCCATATACACTCCCTTCTATCATACCCCTCCCTTGCCTTATCCTAATCTTCTCTCTTTCCTTGTAGGGCAATATAGATTTCTATAACCCACTACTTATATTTCTTATTTCACAGTTGTATGTAAAAACATTTTTCAACATTCATTCCTAATACTTTGAGCTCCAGCTTCTCTCCCTTCCTCCCTCCCCACCCATCCCCACTAAGAAGGCAAGCAATTCAATATAGGCTATATATGTGTAGTTTTGCAAAGACTTCCATAATAGTCATGTTCTGTAAGACTAACTATATTTCCCTCCATCCTATCCTGCCCCCCATTTCTTCTATTCTCTCTTTTGACCTTGGCCCTCACCCTAAATGTTTACTTCTAATTACTCCCTTCTCCCACTTGCTTTCCCTTCCATCATCCCCCTAACCCCGCTTGTCCCTTTCTTCTCTATTTTCCTGTGGTGTAATATAGATTTTCATACCAAATTGAGTGAGCATGTTATTCCCTCCTTAAGTCAAATGTGAAGAGAGTAAGCTTCAGTTTTTCCCTCTCACCTCCTCCCTTTTCTCCTCCATTGAATAAACTTATTCTTGCCTCTTTTATGAGAAATAATTTGCCCCATTCCATTTCTCCCTTTCTCCTCCTAATATATTCCCCTCTCACTCTTTGATTGTACTTTTTTAGTTATCATCCCTTCTTAATCATCTCACCCTGTGCTCTCTGTTTATCTATCTATCTATCTATCTATCTATCTATCTATCTATCTATCTATCTATCTATCATCTATCTTTCTATCCATCTATTTGTGTGTGTGTGTGTATAATCCCTCCAAGTATCTAAATACTGAGAAAAGTCTCAAGATTTACAAATATTGTCTTTCCTTGTAGGAATGTGAATAGTTCAACTTTAGAAAGTCCTTTATGTTTTCTCTTTCCTGTTTACCTTTTCATGCTTCTCTTGATTATTGTGTTTGAAAGTCAAATTTTCTTTTCAGGTTTGGTCTTTTCATCAAGAATACTTGAAAGTGCTCAGTATCATTGAAAGACCATTTTCCCCCTGAAGTATTATACTCAATTTTTCTGGATAGGTGATTTTTGGTTTTAATCCTAGTTCCTTTGACTTCTGGAATATCATATTCCAAGTCCTTCACTCCCTTAATGTAGAAGCTGCCAGATCCTGTGTTATCCTGATCATATTTCCACAATACTTGAATTATTTCTTTCTAGCTGTTTACAGTACTTTCTCCTTGATCTGGGAACTCTGGAATTTGGCTACAATATTCCTAGGAGTTTCTCTTTTTGGATATCTTTCATGAGGTGATCAGTGGATTCTTTCAATATTTATTTTGCCCTCTGGTTCTAGAATATTAGGGCAGTTTGCCTTGGTAATTTCATGAAAGATGATATCTAGGCTCTTTTTTTGATCATGGGTTTCAAGTAGTCCTATAACTTTTAAATTGTCTCTCCTGGATCTATTTTCCAGGTCAGTTGTTTTTCCAATGAGATATTTCACATTATCTTCTATTTTTTCATTCTTTTGGTCTTGTTTTGAAATTTCTTAGTTTCTCATAAAGTCATTAGCTTTCATCTGCTCCATTCTAATTTTTAAAGAACTGTTTTCTTCAGTGAGCTTTTGAATCTCTTTTTCCATTTGGCTAATTCTGTTTTTTAAAGCATTCTTCTCCTCATTGGCTTTTTGGGCCTCTTTTGCCATTTGAGTTAGTCTATTTTTTAAGGTGTTAATTTCTTCAGCATTTTTGGGGTCTCCTTTAACAAACTGTTGACTTGATTTTCATGGTTTTCTTGCATCAATCTCATTTGTCTTCCCAATTTTTCCTCCACCTCTTTTACTTGATTTTTTTTCATTTTTAACACAGTTCATGTCATATAAAACAGCTCCAACTTTTGGTCAGGTGATACTTCTTTTAAAGCATTTAGAATATAGACTACAAATGAATTATTATTTTTTAGCATTAAACAACTGAGACACAAATAATAACTATGTATGCTAACTTCACAAACCCTTAACCTAATTGTCTCCACACTCTTACTAAGGACCCTAACTTACTGTTGTTGGTCTAAAGTCCTAAGCCTAATAGCTTAATTTTAGACTTAACTTCGGATGTCCCCCTGCCAATAATCTATAATTTAATAGATCTGCTATTAAGCTCACAAACCTTTTGACTATAGGAAATTGCCACCAAGAGTAGGGACATTGCAGGGAAACAACATCTCCCCAACTTCATGTCAATTCCAGGCAGGAGTAGATTGTTAACTTGCACTCAGTCAGACTTAAGGTCTGCCAGAAGTCAGTGGATAAATCAAGTGAGAAGAATCCTACCTCAGCCCAGGCTGAACAGCTGCTCTCCCACCCTTCCCAAGAGATCGCCTTTTGCAGTTCATAGAAGCATCTCACAGACTTACTGGCATCAGGGACTGAAGGATCAGAACGCCTTTCTTGCTCGCCATACCTGGTCTTATTTGATTTTCAAAATCCTTTTTGAGCTCTTCCATGGCCTGAATCCATTACATATTTATTTTGGAGTTTTGCATGCAGAAGCCTTGATTTTTATGGCTTCCTCTGAAGACCTGAACTGTTCCTCCTCATCAGAAAGGATAGAATAAAATACTTTCTCACCAAGAAAGTAACCTTCTATTGTCTTATTCTTTTTCTCTTTTTTGAGCATTTTCCCAGCCAGTTACTTGACTTTTGAGTTCTTTGTCAGGGCCCAGCTCAGAGCTGAGATTCAGATCAGCTGCTCAGTTCCCCCAGGGGCTCCAGGTGGAGAGCTCCAAAAATGGAAGCTGCCACTGCAGTGGCTGCAGTGGGGGTCCAGACTGTGTTCCCCTCTCCTGGGAGAAGGAGCCCTCTCACTCACCTTGGAAGCTGTTTGTGGACTGAGTAATCTAGGTACTGGTGTTCCCAGTGGCTCCCTGAAGTCTGTTCAGAGTCCTGTTCCCTGCCACATTGGACTGTGCTCTGTGCTTCCTAGGCTCCTTGATCTATATCTTGCCACTGTACTCAGATGACTCTAGAGGAGAAAGAGAGGCTGGTGACTTTGCACAGCTTCCTTATCTTAAATCCAATTCACTTGCATGTCATGGAATCATTTCTCTGATGTCATGGTCCTCTGAGAATGAAGGACAAACAACAACTTACTCTGAGTGTTCTCCAAGGCTCTTCTCTGGGTCCCATCCTCTTCTTCCTCTATACTACCTTGCTTGCTAACACTAGGTCCCAAGCATCTCTTTGAACATGATTTCAAAACCTCTATCCAGTCCTAGTTGCTTTCCTGACCCCAAGTTCTTCATCCTTAACAGATTTTAGAGCTTTTCAAAGTGTACAACTAATGGACATTTCTAGCTCAACATACTCAAAACAGAACCCATCTTTCACCAAAAAACCCACCCTACTGCTGTCCAGGACATCACCATAAGTCCGTCAAGTCCACAATCTTGGTATCATCATTTACTGCTCACCCTCACTCACCTTATATATCCACTATACTACCAAATCTTGCCATTTCTATTTTCACAATGTCCCATTCTCTGAACTTGTAGTACCACAATCCTAGCTCAGGTCCTTATCAGCTCTAAATTGATCTTCTGCAAGACCCTTCCAACTATTCTCCTTTCTTCAAGTTTCTTCTCCCCATTTGTCCACTCTAATCCATTCCCTGTTTAGTTACCAAAATGATTTTCAAAAAGCATAGCTCTGACCATGCTCCTCCCACAGGGTTTGGAGACCTTAAATGGGACCTTCTTACTTCCAGGATAAAATTGAACTTCTTTCTTTGACATTAAAGCTCTTCCAAACCTGGCTCCACCCTTCTTTTGAGTCTTAATACATTTTACTCACCTTCACATACTTCACGTTCTAGCAATGTTGGTCCTCTTAGAGTTCTTCAGACATGATACTCCATGGCCCATCTCTGGTTCCTCCAATGGCCTAGAATTTTTATCTTCTCATCTCTTCACCTTAGTTTCCTTGATTTCCCTCAAGACTCAGCTTAAATTCTACCTATAAAAAGAAACCTTTCCCTGTCCTCTCCCATTCCCAATTTCAAATGTGACATATAAAAAATTTAAGAGACATAGTTTCTGAGTAATTAACAACCATTTTGTTAATTATATCTAGTAGGTATTAATTATAAAAGGGTCATTTAGCTGTCTTTCCTAAACCAAAGACCCCTCATGGAACCCAGTCATTGCTTATATACTCTTGGAAGAATAGACATTCCTGAGGGTAGAAATTAATTCTGATTGCTTAATAAGTAATGAGAGAATGAATATTATAATGAGAGGTGGGCTTTGTTCTAATGAAGATCTGGGGGACTTGACTGATTACTCAGGCTTGGACAAAAAACTTACCTATACCCATGCTGCCCCTAAGGTAATCTAGACAAAAGGGTAATTCAATTCTACTCAGACCTGTCTGACTAAAACATGGTGGGGCAAAATTCACCACCTTCTCTAGACTAGAATTCTTTACCTTTTGGTCATATCTAAGTTTCCCTAGTTGGGAGCATCTTGCCCAATATATCATCTTATCATTAACCCTACCCTTCAAAAGCTTGCTGGATAACCTACAGAGATTGATTTCAGAATAAGAAATAAGTAGTGGAAAAACCTTAGTCCCATTTCAATCATTGGTCATCAATATAAAAGAGAAATAATAATTTATTTCATTAGTATCTTCCTTACCTGTTCTTGACATTCTGAACTTCAAAGTCATGCCTCCACTGCTGTCTCATCCTAGAAATTCCTTAGAGCCTAGGACCTCCTTACACTAGAATACCCTACTACTCTTGCAGTCTTCTCACCATGAAATATCCATCTGTAATGTTCACCTTCAATCTCTTCTTCCACTGGTGAGTTCCTTCTAGAGCCTCTATTTTGCGGAGGGGCCCAAGCCATTTTGCCTTCATTCCTCTCCTACACCTTTTCGTCACTTACTTTATTTCAAAACCACATCCTCAGGCTGGATACCATCACCTCCAGACCCTACCATCACTTTTCAATTTCCTTTTGTGTATTATTTCCCCCATTAGAATATAAACTCCTTAAGAGAAGGGACTGTCTTTCATTTTCTTATAGTACTTGACACATAGTGTTTAATAAATGCTTCCTTCCTTGCTTGCATCCTTCTTTACTTTCTTCCATCCTTCCAATTCAGATTATCTTCCAACTACTCTGTATGTATCCTGCATCTACCTAATTGTTTCTGTATTGTCAACTCCATTAGAATGCATGGTCTTTGAGGACAGAGATGGTGTTTTTTGCCTTTCTTTGCAGCCCCAGTACTTAGCATAGTACCTGGCACATGGTAACTTAGTGACACATTTACTAAGTACTTTCATTGTGTCGAGTAGTCAGTCCTAGGAAAAGCTGCTACAAAGATGTTGGCAACCACATAGTATGCCATCTAATAGAGGAGGCATTATTGTTGATATGAACCATTTTCTTCCTTAATGACTTTGGTTATGGGATACAGTAGCCAAAGGCAGCTCCAGTCTAGAATAGAAAATAATTCATAAAATCATATGGAGCAGAACTGTGGAACACCATGAGTAGTAGCACCTCATAAAACAAAAAGAAGTAGTTTCAGTGTATCCTTATTAATTTTATTCTGATTAGATTTGTCCTAATTTCAAAATCATTTCGAATCTTGACTTTCAATGAGTGCTGTCTATCTCTCTGTTTGAGATATTATATTATCTCTGTGAGATATTAATATTATAGTAATATATATTATAGCAATATATAATGTATATTATAATAATCATCATAGTAATACACAACAAAATAATTAATATTAATATCTCTGTAAGAGACAATTTGAAAATTAGAAAGCATATCATGCCTTTGTCTATGTCACTGGTTTTTTAAAAAGTATTAAGACACAGAATCCTGGGGTACTCCACTAAAGATTTCTATGCAAATTAAAATTGAACCATTAATAGGGTTATTTTTATCTAGCAATTTAATCATATCTCACCCCAATTATACTATTGTCTAGCCCATTTATCTCTATTTTTTCAAAAAAACAGCAAAAGAAATTTTTACAAACACGTTATTAAAATCCAGGTGAATTCTAACTTTAGCTAATTGACCAAACCAGTAATCCTGTCCAAAAAATAAAAATAAATAAAAGGAAATATTATTAATCTGGCAAAATCTGATTTTTTTAAAACACAAGTTTTATGGATGCTATTTTCTCTTTTTCTCCATCTTACCCAGCAAACCCTCCATTGTAAAAAAGATTGAAAAGAAAAAAAATAGTTCCATAAAACCATCAATACAACTAACCATGTTTGATAGCATATACAACACCCTACACACCATGACATGTGTTGTTCTTGAAGCCAAATTGATGATTTGTGATCAACACTTCCTTTTCTGGATGTCCAATGATTGTATCAAGAATTGAGCCAAAGCTTATAACCCTCTTTGCCTCAGTTTCCTCAATTATACAATGGCAGGAGGTTACAATAGCACCTATCTCACAGGACTGTTGTGAAGATCCAAAAAGACAGTATTTGTAAAGCTCTTACTACATAGTTTATGCTTAATAAATGCTTATTCCCTACCTTTTCCTTTAAGTGACTCACCCAAGGTCAACCAACCTTTAAGTGACTGGACCCAAAAGTCCTAATTCCTAACCCAGGGTGAACTACATTATAGCCAATTCTAAAAGAGTGAATGATGGTTGCAAAAACATTGAATTTTAGAACTACGAGAACACTTAGAGATAATTGAGTCTAATCCTCTCGTACTACAGAAGAGGTCACTAAATCCCTGAGAAATATACTAGCTTGCCCAAAATCACATAACTTATAAGCCACAGAGTCCCTCAAGAGCTTCTGTTTGGTACCTTTCCCCCTATACCTCATAAGGTTGCCAATCCCTGAATGTTCAATGAAGTATAAAGCATTATTAATAACACATATTTGCAATAATGTTGGCAACATTATGTAATTCACAATAATGTAGATGTTACAATAATTTGCAAAAATAGTTTCTAGTAACTTTTTAATTGGGAACATTAATAGTAAGGGTTAAATTGCGTAGTCTGGTCTCCTAAACAGCATTTATAATATTATGGAGGAAATAATGGGTTTTTTAAAGTTACAAATAAGTGATTTTCAAATGAAATTTTGGACCACAACCAATGTATAAATTGGATACTAGAGGCATTAAATGAATCTTGTTTATGCATACAGTATAATTTATTTAAAATAGCTATTTTTAAATATTAATATGTAGTCTATGTATAAATACCCTCTATATTCATGATTATAATATATGCATTTTAAGCATAATTAGGTCATATTTTTGAAGCATCCTTTTGTGCATAAGGAATAGACATTCTCCATTCTTAATTTCCTATAATACTTTCCTTCAAAGAATTTTTGATGGTAAAAGGAAAATGTAAAATGTGTACCAGAAAAGATGGTCAGTTTACTAAAGATTGAATTGAAATAAATTATTATAAGTAAAAATATTTATGAAGTATTTATAGAGCCTTAGTTTGTATAATTTATATTGTACTATTTTTAATTATTTAATTTAATTATTTTTAATTTTTATAAAAAAAGTTCCTTATCCTTGCACCTCCAATAACCATATATCAAAAACTGTTCATGTTTTACTTTTCTAGCAAGAAAATGTTTAATATAATGTCAAAAAGTGGTCTTTTACATGTTTCTGAGGTTCAGAAGTGTGAGAGAACTAAGTTCAATCCCCCTGTTTTACAGATAAAATGGGGTACAGAGAAGGGGTTTGACTTACCCATAAGTAGTAATAATTTATAAACCAAATAGACCTTAACAGGGATTACCTAAAAGTGATGTGGCAATGGGGAGGCAAATTTAGGCTTAATGTAAAAGGAAAAACTTTTAAAGCTAAAAGGGAAATGGATGACCTTAGGGGGTAGTGAGTTCCCTGTTAATTGAAGCCTTTCAGCAAAAACTAGTTAGGTGGTTCAGTGGATAGAGCATCAGTGCAGGAGCCAGGAGGACCTGAGTTCAAATCTCTTCTCAGACACTTGACACTCACTAGCTCTGTGACCTTGGGCAAGTCACTTAACCCCAACTGCCTCATCCTGGATCATCTCCAGTCATCCTGGTGAATATCTGGTCACTGGATCCAGATGGCTCTGGAGGAGAAGTGAGGATGGTGACCTGCACAGCCCTCCCTCCCTCCCTCAAAACAAAGTCAAGTGAAAGTCACATCATCATTTCTCTGATGGCATAGTCTTCTTTGGCAACAAAGGATGAATACACAGATGACTACTTGGTAGAACTATCCCTGTAGAAGTTCCTTCTCAGGTATGGGTTAGACTGGTTGGCTCCTGAACTTCTTTCCAAGTCTGAAATTCAGTGATTTTACGTTTATTTGATTCTTAATTTCTTAACCTCAGAGTATCCTGCTACTGAGGACAGCAAGGTGGCATAATGAATAGAGTACAAAGCCTAGAATTAGGAAGACCTGAGTACAAATCCTGCTTCACACATGTATTAGCTGTGTGACCCTGGGCAAGTCACTTCACCCTATTGACCTGAGTTTCCTCATCTGTAAAATGAACTGGAGAAGGAAATGGCCAATGCCTCCATTATCTTTGCCAAGAAAGTCCTGAATGAAGTTATGAAGAGTCACACGTATTTGAAACAACTGAACAAAATGAATCCTGCTACTTAGTTTTTGCTGTGTTGATTACAGGATGAAGGAAGATGTCGGCCACTGCATGTAACGAAGTTAGAAGGAGCAGAAGTTGAAATAGACAGCAGCTTGGGCAAACCATTTGTATTTAAATGTGTGCCCCAATCTGGAACCAGGACTTTTTGCCTCTGTGCTACCTCAAACCAAGAGATGAAAAGGTAATCAACTCATTTCACTCACTCATTGGTTTCTCTTTGTCTCTGTCTCTGGCTGTCTGTATCTGCCTCTTTCTCTCTCTTCTGTTATCTCTCCTCTCTCTGTCTCTCTATCTCTGTTTCTCTGTCTCTTTCTGTGTCTTCTGCCTCTCTCCTCTCTGTCTCTTTGTCTCTCTCTTCTTTGTCACTGTCTTTTCTCTCTCTTCTCTGGTTGTCTCTCTGTCTTTCTGTTTGCATTTCTGATTCTCTCTCTCCCTCCTCTTTCACTCTCTATCTCTTTCTTTGTCCTCCATCTCTGTTTTCCTTCCCTGTATTATCTCTCTCTTCTCTAGCTGTGTCTCTCTGTGTCTGTCTCTTTGTCTCTTCCTCTGTCTGTTTCTGTCTCTCCTCCCCAATTCCTGATTTGTATGTGTCTTTTTTCTAGTTCAAGGGAATTGGAAATAGAAGAAAGAACAGAATTATAAGAAACAGGAAATTTGTCCCAGTACAAGGCATTACAACTTGTGTTCTACAACTTTTACTCCTTTTTCCTTTCAGAATAGATTTTAAAAGGGTATGATAATGACTTACTGGCTCACATTCTACAAATTTCATCTAATAGTTCTAATGCTCAAGCTTTCCATCATTTAGATTTTACCTAGTTCAGGCCCTTATCACCCCTGTCTGGACTATTGCATTGCATTAGCTTTCTAATTGCATTTCCTAACTCAAATGTCTCCTCACTCCATCATCTCCCAGACAGCTATTGAGGTGATTTTACCAAAGGATAGGTCTGATGATGTCACTTCTCTACCCAATAAACTACAATGGTTTCCTATTCCCTCTAGATTCTAATATAAACTCCTCTGTTTGGCATTCAAAGCTCTTCACAATATGCCTCCTTCCTGCCTTTATTTTAACACAATGCTGTATTCCCTGCACTCTGTGGTCTAACCATCCTATCTTTCTCACTGTTCCTCACACACGAGGGCTTCCCAATTGTGTGCCTTTGTCCTGGACATTCCCCATACCTGGAATACTCTTTCTCCTAATCCTACGCTTGTGGAATCCCAAGTTTCTTTTAAAATTCAGGTCAAATACTCCTTTCATTCAATGAAACACTTGCTCTGTTTGAACGATGGATTTCATCAAGTTAACATAATTCTTCAACTTTATTACATACTTGCAGCATAATTTTTCAGCATGAACGGTCTCTCCATGGGTGCCGATCATAATCCCTCATACATCTTAGTACACACTGTCCTTGAGTTGTGGTGGAGGAAAAAACCTTATCCCCTATGATTAGCCCCATCATGAAAAGCCCCCTACCCTTAACTGGAATACTTCATAGGCAACATATACACAGTCTGGCATTGGAAGGATACTCACAGGAGTTCCAACTTGGTACTACCTGGCAGGGCTTAAACCCTACTGCTTTATGTATTCCTTAAGAACTCATGGCTACAGCCATAATCTCAGGGGACTTCCATGATGAAACATGCTATCCACTTCCACTCAGCTCCAGAGAGAGATCATGATGAATTCAGAGTGAACATTGAGACTTTTGAGTTTCTTTGGACTTGACCAAAGTTTTGCTTGACTATGCATGTTTGTAATACTTTTTTTCTTGCTTTCAAAACAAAGAGGACAGGCAAGAGAAGAGGGGAAGGAAAAGGGAGAGAAAGAATGCTGATCTGAAAACAAAATAAAATATTTTTGTAATGCAAAAAAATAAAAAAGAACCCATGACCAATTTTTTTTTTTGCCACAATGATGTATTGGTGTAAGACTTGAATGGAAAACTTTACTCCATACTTATAAAGAAAAGCTGCTCTCATTTTACTCTTTCAGGTGGCTGGAAGCAATGGACAAAACTGCACATCCTGTCTGTCAGGTAATAGACAATTTTTGATAATTATCCCAACACTTATTGGTTTTTCTTTTCAGAGGTGCAAAGAACAAAATTCAGTGTCATGTCAATTCAGTAGTCAAGCTTGTGACCTGAAGACATTATTCTAAAAGGTTGGAAAGAAAATGGTAGCTCAACAGATTCTGTAGGAGAATCTCCTTCCTGTAGCTCCTTTCATGTTAGTGTTGTGCATTCTATCCTTCCCAGAAACTCTGGATGGCATTTGCTGAAAAGTGTGAAATAGTAGATCCTCATGCTAAGTAAATTGGACCAACTTCCATTCTCCCTCCTAATGAAAAAGTATAGATTATACTCACAGAGGCTTCCAGATAAATGCCCAAAAGCTCATTAGAGTAACGCTGTTAGCGATAGGTTTTGATACATAAGCCAGGGAGAGCCTCTGAGATTTTCAGGCTTTCTGTCCCTAATCTATCTGTTTCAGATACTTATTTCCTCTCAAAGCTTCTTCTCCAACATTGGAACAGTGTTATAATGGGATTTGACCTGTACACCAAAAAGCAGAAGCAGAACCACAAGTCAGGATTGTCATTTAAGTCCCTGAGAGTTTTGACTATGGTTTCCTTTGTGTTTGAACTGTTGCATTTTGAAATGAAATAAATCAATTTTATACTTACCAGATTTCAGAGGGAAGGGCTCTCATTTGCTGTTAGCTTTAATCATTCTGGTTTGGATCTGAGACTGAAAAGAAAGTACTAATGGGGATTTTCAATTTCCTAGAAAAAAGTACAAATTGTTAAAACAAAACAAAACAACATTGGCAGAAGCCTTTGGGATGAATGGTCTTCAATGAAAACGTTTGACATACACATATGTGTTTTCTACTTTTCAGAGATGATTTTGAAGATTTCCAATTAAATTTGCCACCCAGGTTTCTATAATCCCCACTTGTTTTTATCACAGCAAGACCAGTCTCATTTCATCACTCAGTTCTCTAATATATTTCCAGCACATCACCCTAATGAGCTTTAATATTTTAGACGGTCTACCCTACTTGGAGTAAATGTACAAGGACATAGTAGATAAATATACTGATTCCCAGTAAGGTTCTAGTTCACATTAAAAAGAAATACAGCAAATACTTTTGCCTCACTTCTTTTCCTAGTAGTTTATCAAGAGTAAAGAAGAAATCAAAAAACAAAGAAGGAAAATTAACCACGAATCATCATTTATACCTTAATTCAGCAAGTATTTATTAAGCACTTACTCTGTACCAGGCAGGAAAGTGTAGGTAGAAAGGAATAGGTCACACTTGTTTGAAGTCAAAGAAGCAGATCACAGAGACAAAAATTGTCCCTCGAACCCCATTGCCCCATCCAAGCCCCTAGAAGAGAATTCCCTCCATCCCATGGACAGATGATTCACCCACCTCCAAGCTACTGAACTGCTTTCACTTGTCTCTGACACTCTTGGTCATGGGATCATTCCTCTCGATCTGTTGACCTATTTCTCAGAGTGTCGTGAAGTTCAAATGTGAAAATGGATGTAAGGAACTTGGCAAAGCTTAAAGCATTGTCGTTAGCTTGAATTATTATCATAATCATCGTTGTTAACCCCCAGTCACCAGGCCTCCAGTCCACTATGTCTTCATTCCTAGAACCTTCCACTCTGCTCTTGTCGAAGTCAAGCAGTATTTACAGAGTGATACAGCGGCGTGCTGTTAAATGTTTAACAACCATGCTCTCCTTGGGAGAAAAAAATGTGTGTACACACTTTCAAATAGAAACTGCCCTATTAATAGTTTCTTAGGTCTAAACAATGGACAAAACAATTACTCAACTTTTTATTTCCATCAGTTTCTGAGGTATAAATGCTAACAGTAAAAATTTGACAATCAGCTAGTTAGAGATGGTTCCAGCACAACCTCAGCAATTAGTCAGCTTCCTTTGTACAAATGGAAGAGGTGGATACATGTAGCTCCTAAGGACTGTTCATTATTAGGGCTATTTGAACACGTCTATATAAATAGAAGGTTTGGGTATGAATTGATTATGTTGGGATAGTAAAAATAAAATATAGGCGTGAGAAAGATGAATGCATAGGGAGAAAGAGGAAGGAAAAAGAAGAAGGGAGGAAATTATCTCACATCAAAGAGGTGTGCAAGGAGAGCTTTTACAAAGGAGGGGAAGATGGGTTGGGGGGCAAGGCTTGAACCTTCCTCGCATTTGAATTGTTTTAAGGAAAGAAGAATATATATACAAACTCAGTTGAGTATAGAAATCTATCTTAACAAACGGAAGGAGGGGGAGAAGAGGATAAGTGAAAGGGAGTGACTGATAAAAGGGAGGACAAATTTGGAGAGGCAGTGGTCAGAAGCAAAACAGACTTTTGAGAAGGAACAGGCTAAGGAGAGAGAGAGAGAGAGAGAGAGAGAGAGAGAGAGAGAGAGAGAGAGAGAGACAGAGACAGAGACAGAGACAGAGACAGAGACAGAGACAGAGACAGAGAGAAGGATAAACAGAATAGGATTAAGGGAAATACACAGTTAATAATCCTAATGGTTAATGTGAATTGGATGAATTCACCCATAAAATGGAAGCAGATAACAGAATAGACTAAAAATCTCAGCAATCTATCCAAGAATCCAACAATACGCTGTTTATTAGAAATATACTTGAAATAGAAAGACACTTACATACAAAATCAAAGTGAGGATCTAGAGCAGAATGTTTCAAGTGAAGTAAAAAAAAAAGAGAGCAAAGATAGCAATTATGATCTCAGATGAGGCAAAAGTAGACCTAATTGAAAAGACAATCAGGGAAACTACAGTTTGCTGAAAGCTAACCATAGACAATAAAGTAATATAAAGTTCTCATTTCTCATATTTATAGGGCCCAAGTTTATAAAAATAAGAGCCATTATCCAGCTGATAAATGGTCAAAGAATATAGACCAACAGTTTTCAGAAGAAATCAAAGCTATCCATACTCATATAAGAAATTCCCTAATTCACTATTGGTAAGAGAAATACAAATTGAAACAACTCTGAGATACCACCTTACACCTATTAGAAATGACAAGTGTTAAAGGGGATATGGGAAAATAGTCACACTAATGAATTATTGGTGGAGTTGTGAATTAGTCCAATCATTCTGGAGAACAATTTAAAACTATGCCCAAACTGCTATAAAACTATACATACCTTTTGACCCAACAGTACCACTGTATTGGGGTCTGTATCCCAAAGAGATGAAAGGAAAAGGACTTATGCAAAAAATATTTATAGTATTTTTTTTTCTGGTGGCAGAGAATTGGAAATTGGAAATTCCCATCAACTGGGGAATAACTGAACAAGTTGTGGTATATGATTGTGATGGAAGACTATAATGCTGTAAGAAATAATGAGAAAAATGGTTTCATGGGTGGAAATGGGAAGACCTACATGCATTGATGCAAAGTAAAGAGATCATTGTACATGATCAACTATGAAAGCCTTAGTTAGCTACTCTGATCAATACAATGATCCAAGATAAATCTTAAGGAATCATGATGAAAAACTTCTATCTACCTCTAGAGAGAGAACTAATGAAATCTAAGTGAAAATTAACACTTTCTCTATTTTTCTTGCTTTTTTTGAACATGAATAATATGGAAATGTTTTGCACAATTTCACATGCATAACTGATATCATGTTCCTTGCCTGTTCAGTGGGTGGGAGAGCTGCTGGAGGGAGGGAATTTGAAACTCAAAATTATAAAAGAAAGGTAAAAATAATTTTAAAAATTTTAAATTGAAAATAAGTATAAAATAGCCAGGCTATCCTCTAATTGGGCAGCTATATGGGTGGAGTGGATAGAGCATCAGTGCAGGAATCAGGAGGACCTGAATTCAGATATCACCCCAGATACTTGACACTCACTAACTGTGTGACCTTGGGCAAGTCACTTAACCCTCACTGCCTCCTTCTGGGTCATCTCCAGTCATCCTGATGAATATCTGATCACTGGATTCAGATGGCTCTGGAGGGGAAATGAGGCTGGTGACCTGCACAGCCCTCCCTCACTCAAACCAAAGTCAAGTGCATGGCATGGTCTTCCTCAGCAACAAAGGATGAACATATCGATCCTATAATCATAGAGGATATCTTAGAAATATTCTCACACACAAATTGAAATCTAAACTGCAACCAATCCCTTGATAGGTATTCACATGTATAGAGAATTTTGACACTTTCTGTGCTGAGGCCCCCTTTCCATTCTCACATACCACCCCCTGGTCTTTCACTATAAAAGAATATTCTTTTAATATATTTAGTGCAAAGAAAATTGCTATGCATCAGAGAAAAGAGATGTCAAAGTGTAGGCGCTGGAAAATGGGAGTGATATAATAGAAAGAGCACTGGACTAAAAGTCAAGAGACCTGTTTTTTTTTTTTCTCAGCTTTGCCATTAACATGATCACATAATATAGTGCTTGAATTTTCATCAAACTACACTGTAATCTACCTGGATAATAAGAGGAAATAGGAAGGGATTATGGAAATATATCACAAGTCAGGCACAGAGATATGATACAATAATGATATATTTAAATATCTACTGGATCTTCTCTCAGTCTCTCTGTCTCTGTCTCTTTTTCACACAGACACACACACATGTGTGCAGCACACATGTACACACACACATCAAGGAGTTAAAATTCTTGACTTGCTTTAATGACTCACTTTCAAAAGGAGAAAGAAGCAGAAAGGAGAAAATCTACTTGGCATCAGATTTTCACTAACAGGCAAGGAGTGGTTCCTGGGAACTTTGGGGGGAAGCAGCCAGTCCCTGTGATAGAGGGAAGGAAAGCCAGAAATTGACACACTCCTTAGATTTTGGAAAAGCAGATTTCAAAGCAGAAAAAAGATGGAGAGATAATATGATGAATTGGTTAGAGAGCTGTTCTTTTTTTTTTAATAAAAATTTATTTGTTTAATTTTTTACATTCATTTTCACAAAATTTTGGGTTCCAAATTTTCTCCCCTTTAATCCCCTCCCCCCACCCCAATACACTGAGCATTCTAATTTTCCCTATCACCAATCTGCCGTCTCTTCTATCATCCCTTCCTTCTCTTGTCCCCATCTTCTCTTTTGTCCTGTAGGGCCAGATGACATTCTATTCCCCATTACCTGTATTTCTGATTTCCTAGTAGCAACAACAATACAAACAGTTGTTCCTAAAACTTTGAGTTCCAAATTCTCCCCATCCCTCCCTCCCCACCCATTCCCTTTGGGAAGGCAGGCAATTCAATATAGGCCCTATCTGTGTAGTTTTGCAAATGACTTCGATAATAGTCGTGTTGTGTAAGACTAACTGTATTTCCCTCCATCCTATCCTGCTCCCCATTGTTTCTATTCTGTCTTTTGATACTGTCCCTCCCCAAGAGTGTTGACTTCAAATTGTTCCCTCCTCCCATTGCCCTCCCTTCCATCACCCCCCGTCTTGCTTATCTCCTTCTCCCCCACTTTCCTGTATTGTAAGATAGGTTTTCATACCAAAATGAGTGTGCATTTTATTCCTTCCTTTAGTCAAATGTGATGATGGTAAACTTCTTGGTTTTTTTCTCAGCTCTCCTCTTTTCCCCTGCACTAAAAAGTCTCCTGTTTGCCTCTTGAATGAGATATAATTTACCCCATTCCATTTCACCCTCTCTCCTCCCACTACATTTCTCTCTCACCATTTACCTTAATTTCTTTTAAGATATGGTCCCATCCTATTCAATTCACTCTGTGCTCTCTGTCTCTGTGTGTGCATGCATGTGTATATGTGTGTGTGCACGCACACATGTACATGTGTGTGTGTATAATACCACCAACTACCCAGATACTGAAAAGTTTTAAGAGTTACAAATATTGTCTTTCCATGTGGGAATGTAAACAGTTCACTTTTGGTAAGTCCCTTATGACTTCTTTTTGCTGTTTACTTTTTCTTCTCATTCTTGTGTTTGAAAGTCAAATTTCCTTTTCAACTCTGGTCTTTTCATCAAGAATGCTTGAAAGGCCTCTGTTTCATTGAAAGATCATTTTTTCCCCTGAAGTATTATACTCAGTTTTGCTGGGTAGGTGAATCTTGGTTTGAATCCTAGTTCCTTCGACTTCCTTCGAGTTCCTTCGATCTTGAGTTATCCTGATTGTATTTCCACAATACTGGAATTGTTTCTTTCTAGCTGCTTGCAAGATTTTCTCCTTGACCTGGGAGTTCTGGAATTTGGCCACAATGTTCCTAGGAGTTTCTCTTTTTTGATCTCTTTCAGGTGGTGATTGATGGATTCTTTCAATACTTATGTTGCCCTCTGGTTGTAGAATCTCAGGGCAGTTTTCCTCGATAATTTCATGGAAGATGATGTCTAGGCTCTTTTTTTGATCATGAGTTTCAGGTAGTCCCATAATTTTTAAATTGTCTCTCCTGGATCTGTTTTCCAGGTCAGTTGTTTTTCCCATGAGATATTTCATATTCTCTTCCATTTTTTCATTCTTTTGGTTTTGTTTGGTGATTTCTTGGTTTCTCAGAAAGTCATTAGACTCCATCTGTTCCATTCTAATTTTGAGAGAACTATTATCTTCAGTGAGCTTTTGAACCTCTTTTTCCATTTGGCTAATTCTGCTTTTGAAAGCATTCTTCTCCTCATTGGCTTTTTGAACCTCTTTTGCCAATTGAGTGAGCCTATTTTTCAAGGTGTTATTTTCTTCAGCATTTTTGTAGGTCTCCTTTACCAAGATATTGACCCGTTTTTCATACTTTTCTTGTATCTCTCTCATTTCTCTTCCCAGTTTTTCCTCCACCTGTCTAAGTTGATTTTCAAAATCCTTTTTGAGCTTTTCCATGGCCTGTGCCCACCGGACATCCACTTGGGATGTCTGGGATACAGAGGCCCCAACCTCCACATCTTTCCCTGATGGTAAGAATAGTTCCTCGTCGTCAAAATTGAGAGGCAGGAACATCTGTACCCCCTCAAAGTAGCTCTCTATAGTCTTATTTTTCTTCCCTTTTCTGGGCATTTTCCCAGCCAGTTACTTGACTTCTGAGATTCGTCTCCACCCCCACCTAGATCCGCCCAGCTAATGCTTGGGGTCTGAGATTCAAATGGGCTTTCTGTGGCAGGCATGGCTGCTATTCAATGTGAGCTTAAGTTCTGGTATTTGGGTGGGGGCAGGGCCACCTCCCAGGCTCAGTTCCCTCAGGGACTTTCTGCAGAGACCTTCAGTCATGGGGTGGGTGGGGCAGGGCCACCTCCCAGGCTCAGTTCCCTCTGGGGGTTTATGCAGAAACCTTTGGTAATGGCTCTGAACTTCTGCCTGCCTGCTTGGGGAGTCCCGGGCTGCCGCTGCTGCCTCTGCCACTGCCTCTGCCACTCCCTCTGCCACTGCCTCCCGAGGGGGCCCGAGCCACAGAGACACCCCGCTCCCCTCTCGGCCAGCCTAGACGTCTCTCTCACTGACCTGTAGCATCTGTGGGCAGAGGGACCTTCGCGGCCACCAGAGATCCTGTCCCTGAAGCCTGCTTGGATCTGCTCCTCTGGGGCCATGGCCAGGGCAGCACAGGGGTGCGCTCCGCTTTCCAGGATGCGACGGACCCTAGGGACCGCTCTCCAGGGCTCTCTGGGACGGAAATCTTTTCCACTGTGTTTCTGTGCACCTTGCAGTGCTCCAGAATTCTTGGGGAGTTCTTCTTGCAGGAAATATATGGGCTGTGGGTTCGGAGCTAGCATACATGAGTCTTTCTACTCCGCCATTTTGGCTCCACCCTCCAAAGAGCTGTTCTTAAAACTAATAAGACCTGGATTCAAATCCTATTTCTGACACATAGACTGTATAACAACTCATCTAACTTCCATGCTATAGGCAACATTATAATACCATGAGATGCAGAGAAGGGGCTAACCTATATTTGTAAAGTGAACTTCCTCACCCAAGAGTTCCCTGTGCTAATGCAATTTAAGGTCCATTCCTTATCCTTGTCCCTATAGAAGAAGGATAGATAGGAACCTATGAACTAAAAACTAGCCAGGGAATTTAGCCTAGGAGGGACTAGTAGCTCTTAAAATGTAATTAAGAGGGAAAATGGAAGTGTTCTGAAGAGACCAATGTATATTCACCTCACTAAACAGCTTAGATTTTTTTTTTAATTACATATTATAGAGGCAGGGACAGGTAATAGAGGATGAATTTATGAGACTAACACAATCCTCCAAAAACTGAAACTCAGAATGAGGTGAGGCTGGTGATGAAAGCTAAGGAAAACAGAAAGGCTTGTTATGTTGAGAAAAATAGGAGGATCAAAGAAGGGATAGAAATATAGCCTGGGATTTTTGTTCAGTCATTTCAGTTACTGTAATAGTAATTTAAATGTGAAGATTGTTCTCTTTGATTAATAGGCCCATGTGACCTGCTTGAATAAACTGGAGGGGTAAGTCACATGTGGCAGGAGCAGCTTTCTGAACAGGTGAAGCAGGAAGGGTAGAGCTGAACGAGGAGGAAGTGAGTGAGGGTGCTCAGGGCACAGAAGAAAGGACACAGGCAGGCAGGCACAGCTAGGCTCAGGCTCATGAAGCTTGTGAGGAGACCCCAGCATAGAGGGGGAAGGCTTAGGAAAGATCTTGCCACCTACAGTGACCATGTTTATTGACTTCTTGGTCACCATGATGGATTTAGCTTTCTGGTTCTGGGATTTGGCTTTCTGGTGCCTAAATAAATGTTTTTCTTCTGCCTTCTCTATGGAGAATCTTTTATACTTTGTGATTGAAAATTACACTGGCATATTCATAGTTGTTATCAGTGCTGTGAATACTGCCTTGGCAATACAATATCCAACTATTTGTGACCCTATTTGGGGTTTTCTTGGTAAACATACTGGAGTGGTTTGCCATTTCCTTCTCCAGTTCACTTTACAGATGAGGAAACAGACAAACAGAATTAAGTGACTTGCCTAAGATCACAGAGCTAGTAAGTATCTGAGTTCAGATCAGAACTCAAGAAGATGAGACCTCCTGACTCCAAGCCTGACATTCTATCTACTACACCACTTAGTTGCCCCTTCCATGAGAAAGGCAGAACTACAAAAAGGAGCAACAGAGAAAAGGCAGAGTTTCTCAGTTCTTTTTTATTTTCATTTTTTTTTACCTAAAGAGAATGATTTTTTGCATAGGAAATGATGGGGAAGAATTACTAATAGGGAGTTGGAACCCATGATTTAAAAGGACCTAATAAGATTAATGGTTTATTATTGTTATTGCTAATGGTTGAAAGCTTGGCAGGTCTCCATGGAGTGACTCAGAGATGTATGCTTGTCTCTGTGCTTTTAGCAATGATTTAGATAAAGGCAGAGATGGTCTCCTCAGCAGAATGGAAGATGGCACAAATTTGGGAGAGATAACTAACATATTGAATGAAATGACATTGGATGAAGCTGCTCAATTCTAATATCATGTTTCTTTGCCAAAACAACTTGTCTTTGCACTGAAAATGCCAGAGTAAAAATGTTGAACAAGAAGATAGTATTCAAAATAATGTTGAGACTTATTGATATCCTGAAATCAAAATCGAATGGGAAAAACATATTTAAACAATTAACATCTACTTAATACCTGTTATAACGTGCACTTTGATAACTATAAAATGGATTAGAACAGATTTGAAAAGCAACCTAATAAAAACTGCACAATGAAATGGAAGACCCATCACTCAAAGACAACTATGGAGAAATTAATACTTACCCATAAAAAGGAGGAAGAAAAATGGCTCTGATTCCAAATTTTTGAGAAGCCCTGTTTGTCTCATAGACAACAGGGGACAATTGTTTCCAGAAGTTAGGAAGCAATAAACAGAGCAAGGAAAGATATCCCCTAAAGAGAGAACACCACTGAGTCATGATCAGGAGGTCAAGAAGGATGCCCTCGAACCAAAGTTCACAAGGAAATTAAATCCAAGAACACAGTCCAGAAGCAGAAAAGGAATCATAGTCATGGTCCCAAGCCAAGGAGTCAAGACAGTCAGGGGAACCGTAGGCACAAGTGAGATCCCTTTTCAAGCATAACTTCTCTGACTGAAGCATGTGTAATCCAAAGTGGAGAGAGTGTTGGGCCTGAAGTCAGGAAGACTCATCTTCCTAAGTTCAAATCTGGCCTCAGACATTTGGTTGGTTGTTGTCCTTTGTTCCCAAGGAGGACTAAAATTATGTTACTCTGTTGGGGTCAAGGTAGAGTGTGTCTGATTGTGGCTGATTAGACCAAAGAGGAACTCAGAAGGCTCCACCACGGATCAGGCAAGATTTAGAGTGGAGATGGCCCTAAATTTGAGGGTCTCATTTTATTTTTATTTGTTTGTTTGTTTTTTGAGCTATTGCAATTCTGCTTTGCTCATAAAACACTGTCTTTGATATGGGCAGTCCTGTGCTAGTGTCTCCTGCATCTCATAATTGATCCCAGAGTTCTTGGAGAAACCTTAAGAGCATCCTTGTATCACTTCTTTTGACCTCCATGTGAGCACTTGCCTTATGTGAGTTCTCTGTAAAATTGTCCTTCAGGCAAATGTATATTTGGCATTTGAACAAGGTTGCCCCCTCATTGGAGTTGTGCTCCTTGCAGTAGAGTTTGAATACCTGGAAGTTCAGCTCAAGAAAGGACCTCAGTCTATGGTAACTTATTTTGCTATATGATCTTCAGAATCTTCCTATGATATGAAAGTGATTCCGTTTTTTGGCATGGCTTTGTTATACTGTCTGGGATTTCACAGGCTACAGCAGTGAGGTCAGAACAACAGTTCCATAGACCTTCAGTTTGGTAGGCCACCTAATACCTCTTCTTTCTCACATTTTCTTTCAAAGCCTCCCAAACACTGAGCTAGCTCTGGCTATATGTGTATCAACTTTGTCATCTATGTGTACATCCCCAGGAAGTATAGTTATCCCTTCCACAATATGATTTTCCCCTTTCTGGTTTGGATATATAGCAGGTTGACATAAGAAATGAAATAGGAATTTAGGGGGAGTTTTGCAGAAGCTGCCCACAACACAAGAAAGCCAGCAGACAACATAGAAAAAGTTTAGAAACTCATAAATGCATAAAATATATGTTTAATATTATATAATGTCAACCCAAACTTGACCATATGGTACTGTAAACACCCCATAAAAGAAAAAGAAAAAAATAGAAAAAAAATCTAAAAAATTAGAAAAAAAATTCTTCTCTGGTATAAAGTGAGGGCACAAAATTTTTACATGGATTTTCCAGTTCAAGAGGGCACACTGCCCCTAATCTTCTACAATATAGAAGTGATATCTATACCACCAAAGTAAATGAACTTATCCACAGAATTCAAAATTTCCCTATTTGCTATAGCCAATGGCTCCACATATGGATAGTGTGGTGCTGACCTGTGAAGAACCTCTGTTTTCTTGCAGCAGAGAATCAATTCATATTTTGTTGTATCTCAGTCTCAAGGCTGAATTGAGTACTGTAATGCTAATGTGATACCCACAGCAGCCACTACGAATATATTTCTAGGGTATATTCACAAAATATAAATAACTCTCTTCCTCAAAGGCAAAACCAAAATATTTATTCATATACCAGAAACCCAGTTCCACTATGGTAACAAAGAAGTTTAAACATCATCAATCCAGGGAGCACCGACATCCCTGTTCAGCAAGCTCCTCCCACCATGCCATATGACTCAGATTCCATCATAGCAGCCAGTTGGACTTGATCTCAGAGCAGGTCACAGAAGTCTGTTAATGGCAAGAAAAATTTTCCCATTCCATTAATATTACAAATACATCATCTCTGCAAACAAAAAGTCTTATACTAACTCTCCTTCCTTTTTAGTCTTAGCTTGTAGCTTTTCCAAGTGAAATAATTTATTCTCAGTGTAATTTGCCATCAATTTACCTTGATGTCATTTTTATCCTCATCCAACAACATCACTATAAACATCTTACTAAAAAGCATTAGACACTTACTAGCTGTGTGACTCTAAGTGTCACTTAACCCTATTTGCCTCAGTTTCCTCAACTGTAAAATGATCTGGAGAAGGAAACATCAAATCACTCCAGTATCTTTGCCAAGAAAATCCCAAATGAGATCATAAAAAGTCATACACAACTAAAACTGACTAAACCACAATGATAATGTAAAGGTAACTAAGGGAAACTAACCTTTCCAATGTATTACTCTATGACTTTTTTATGACTTTTACACATATCTCCAGTTTTGTGTTTTAAGTGATTCCTTTGTTTGTGCCAAACATGCAGAATCATGTCTGGATAGATGTAACCTTGCACAACAGCAGTCTTCCACCCTTGGCTATCAAGAACCCAGAGTGTCTAGGTCTCCTACATCAACTGGATAGGAATCAGGATGTTTGGACCCAATATTACTGCATTTTGAAGGATGGCTGTCTGTATTTCTATGCCAGCATTCGCTCCACTCAGGCCACAGGTAGGTATTCCAGGTCATTCAAAAGCAATTTGAAATGATTGAACTTAGTTGTTATGGAATAAGAAAAAATAATTTTATAGTCCTCTATGTCTCTCCTGCTACCTAGAACATTTTTATATATTTATAATATTACAATATATATGGATAAAGTTATAATATACAATATGTTATATAATATATTTCATAAATTTATATATAAATATATCTCATATATTTTACATATTGATACATTATATATTATATTTTTATATTGATATATTTTATAGTTTTTATTATTTCACATTATATATTATATTTTAATATATTTTATATTTTTAATTACATATAATAATAGTTCCCAACATGTTCTCCTTGAAATCCTAAACTGGAAACCAGTGAGATTTTGGTAGCCTAAGATCTAAAGGAAATCTCAAATAAGACTATTTTTAACACCAACAAATTCACATCTAACAACATCTAATCACCATCTGAAAAGAACAGGAAGAAAGTACAAGTAAACCCAAGTATTATAGCGTTCCTGGCCAGGAGACTGAGGAGCAAGTCCTTTTGCTGAGGATTACCGATGAATCCAATTTGGGGCATGGTCTAAGTGGAGAGAGAAAAACTATAAGACTCTAGGAGACCTTCTCTGAAAACATATGTATTATCTCCATTGTCCAGTTCTTGGTTTATGTAAGTCACCCAATATGCTCCTGAAAGGAGATAGAAAAACAAGACAGGGAAAAGGCTGAGGGTGTTTAGAGAACAAATATGAGAATCTGAACATAGCCTTCAATCTTATTTTCTACATCTACTTCTAATCCTACATTTTACTTTCAGCTCCATTTACCAGGCCTGGGTAAATGAAACTACCATTTTATATTGATTGATACCTCTTGGTTAAAATATGTCACTGGTACTGATTAAACTCTATATTTTTAAAGAATTATTTTGTGAAGCTTATAATACTTACAGTTTACAGAAAAATAATCTGGCTTTTTCTAAAATACCTCTACTTAACCAAAAGGTTCTTTGAAAATAAAGATTATTCAGATTTGCATTTGAGGACATTACCTCACCTCTAAGAAAAAGTATTTCCTTCTCTTTTTCATTATTCAAATCCCTAAACCATTCTGAGAAGAAATAGCTTCATCTTCCCTGACAGGCTTTCTAGAAGTAAATATTCCCTCTTTAATAGCTCTTTATTAACATTTGGCATGGGACAGATATCATGTAGGTGACAAAGACCTGTCTCTTTTCCTGTGTTGGCACGCAACACTAAAGTAGCTTCTGGGAAAAGGATGAGAAGAAAGAGATAGACAAAGGTTGTATATTTGAGACAAAGAGTTTTCATCATCACTATCGAGAAAACTCATCAATATCACCAGATAGGGTGGATCACCCACCTTAGAGCATCAAGACATAGAAGAGTCTCTGAAACATTCAACATCCAACCACGGAACCAAAGGACTCTCCATGAGTAACATTAACATAAACTCTAGAAAGAATATGTCAGTTGAGAAATATGCCATACAGATTTCTTTATAGGAATGGAGAAGTTTATGATGGTGACTCTGAATCAGGTTGTTGCCATAAGAAACTGCAGACAAGATCCTGGCCTTCTTAACTGATGTAGATCATGCAAGAAAAAAGAAAAGCAGAAATTGTGCAACATATCCCTACAGACTGAGAAAAAAATTATCACTTGGATTACCGAGCAAGATATGACATGGTAATTAGAATTATACGTCAGAAACTTGCTTTCTTTAATGTATCAGAAGATAATAAATTATCCTACTGAAATTCAGTCCTCAAAATATTCTGGAGATCTCAGTCATTAAATTGCGCCAGAACTAGATCATAACTATTCTCCAAATGACCAGTGGTCTACAGGCAGTTTTCAAGAGAAGAATTTCAGGTTATCTATAGCTACTAAGTTACTACTAATTAGAGAAATGCAAATTAAAGTAATTCATCAAATAGATAAAGATGACAAAAAATGAATTGAATCTTGAAGGAGTAGTGGAAAACTAGACCTATTGCTATACTGTTTGTGGACCTATGGATGCGTACAACCATTTTGGAAAGCAATTTGAAACTATAAGCCAAAAGTAAGCACTAAAAACAGTGTGTGCCCTTTGACCCACATATGCCACTGCTAAGCCTATATCCAAAAGGATCGATAAAGAGAGACAAAGTCCTCCATTACAAAAAGTAAGCATCTTTATTTTTGGTGCCAAAAATATGAAAACTAAAAAGACGCCTATCAACTGGGAACTGAACAAATTTTGTCATAAGAATATGATGTAATACTATTGTGCAGTAGCAAATAAGGAAATAGATAATTTCAAAGAGACATGGAAAGATTTGCAAGAACTGATGCAGAGGGAAGCGAGCAGATCCAGAGGAATTTATGCTATACTATAGCATCAAAAGCAAACATTTTTTAATAATTTTATGAACTGATGAAGAGTCAAATGTGCAGAACTGGGAGGACAATTTGTATAAAGACAAACATCTTTGAAATCTGTAAGAACTTGATTAGCATAATGACAGCCCTTGATGCCAAAAGACCAATGATCAAATATACTCTTCAAATCCCAACAGAGAGGTGAGGGATTCATAGAGGAAAATGAGACATATTTTTTGACTATAGAAAATGAAGGAATTTATTTTGCTTGACTATGCATATTTGTTAAAAAGAATTTGTTTTTCTTTTCTTTTTCAATGGTAGAAGGGTAAGAGGGAGAGAAAATATACTTCTGTTAATTTTTTTAAAGCTTTAAAAAAAACATGAGGAAGAACGTCAGAGGAGAGAATAGTAATGCAATATAATGCAAATGATGAAGATGGAGATTTGGGAGGAAAATGATTAGTTGTTAACCCAATCAGAGTACAAGACAGTGAACTGAATTAATGTCTTAAATTGCAATTGCAATTTTAGTATAAAGGCCCTCCAATGAAACTTTCGGCATAGAACCTTTTGTAAATTATAAAAATGTGAACTACTCAATTCACTATATAACTATAATATAGATTTTGGAGATAATCATCTGGTCCAATTATCTAGTTATGAACCAATCATGTTTATTTCATAGCAAGATACAATAAAATTTAGTTCCTTTGGAGAGAAAAATGACATTATCATAGCCATAACCATGATACATAAAAATTTAAGAACAATATTTCTAGTAGATATTGTCATACCAAATACACATAATCTCCAAATTTTTGAAACATAATGATTTAGCAGAATTCATCAAAAGTAGGTGGGAATATGCTAAGGTATATAAATCATCCTTTTTATCTTTTCTACTACTAGTTGTTCCAAAGATGCCTGACAGAAGATGACTTCAGATCCATCATTTTTATTTAAATATAAGCAGCATTTATTCTATCCACAAGTGCAATAATTCCCCCAAAATTAGTTTTTTTGTGAAATAGGATAACAGCTTGTCCTAGGACATTTGCTGTATGAACTCCATGAAAAATGATGAAAAGAACAGAATGACAGTGATGACGATAATATCCTCTGGGTCAGATGCAATAAGTATAAAGGAATCAAACAGAGGGCTGTAGCTGAATGTGTTGAGACACTGACATCCTGAATGGGATCCATCCCATCCTTGAATGGGAAACACACGTTTAAAGCAATGAACATCTATTTAATACCAATTGTAATGAACACTTTGGGTACCATAAAATAGATCAGGAGTAGGGAACCTATGAACCTATGACCACATGTGCCCCTCTAGATCCTCAAACATGGCCCTTTGACTGAATTCAAACTTTACAAAAGAAATCCTTTTATTAAGGGGGGGTAGATTTATTCTGTGAAGTTTAGATTCAGTCAAAGGACTTGAGGACCTAGAGGGTCATATGTGACCTTAAGGCTGCAGGTTCCCCACTCCTGAAATAGACCATAGTAGATTTTGAAGGTATCCTAACAAAACCTTGTGCAATATTCATGAAGTATGGGGTCCATTACCCTAAAGCAGTTATAGATAAATTAACTTCTCCATAAAAAAGAGGAAGAAAATTGTAAGACATTCTTAGAGTGTATGATAAATCATTGTAATGTAAAGCATATGACATATTTTCCAAATGTAAATGAACATGGTTTATTACTAGAAAGAACCTATGAAGTGTTTTCATTCCAAGAATGAAATCAAAAGACCCTCCATCAGAAACAGAGACATGAACACAGTCAACAATATATCAGTAAGACCATCAAACAAAAGGCTTGGTCACACAAACTTGTTAAGGGCCAGGTCATTACCACTAGAAATTTTTTAAAAAGTTGTCTTTATAGAGCCCAGACTTAATGAGAAATACAGATCATGCAAGGAAGTGGTAAAAATCGTATATCATATATCACTGTAAGGTGTAAACATTTATCATCTACCCCTTACCTAGATTTGACTTTATGGCTAAAATTATACATTATTATTATATATCTATATTGTTATACATTATTATACAAGGATTGTACATGTATTGTTCACGGACTGACAGACAGCAATCTCCATACTGCAAGTACAAATTTAAAAGTATTCTGGAGAATTCAACTAATAGACTTTTCTGGGATTGTGCCATTATCAGACCAAAATGTTGCCCATAATGACCTATTGATGCATAAACATTTAAGAATGTTGATTATAAAACTCTACGAAAAGGTTTAAATAGATGGTACCATATACTAATGGTATGCTAACACTAATTAGCTCCAGACTACATGAAATGAAATGCTTTTAAAATACAGGAAACTGATGAAGAAATCAAAGTCTTGCGGGAAAAGGATAGGATATATATTATCCCCATTGTCCTGTCTGCTGCTGGAGTTGTACCAAGGATGCTTCATTGGGTTAACATAGGATGATCTTGCATCCTAAGACTTTTATTCAACTACAAAAGCAATTATTTTATTCACCTGTTTATAAAACACAATATTTAAAAGAATAATATCAGGATAGTAACTTGTTCTTAAACCATTTCAATATGAACCCTATAGAAAAAAATTAGAAGGAAAATGAAATAAATATGATGCTTTGTCCTATTCCCGTGTCATCTTAACATCTGCTAGATCTCTATATTTTGGAGCTACCAATATTTGTATGGTGACAGTTATTTTAAATATTGTCCCTAAATACTTAACGATCAACATTTCCTCAAGGTGGTTATGGAAAATTGTTCTTCAGTAATGAAAATCCATATTTATGGTGTGTGGTTTTGTTGTATAGTAGATTTGTTTCCAGGCATTTGGGAGACACTGAGTTTCTGCAGTCCTATGTGGCAATTTCTACCATTTATTTCATTATGCAATATGTTTTAATCAATAAGCCCAGACTGATTTCCAGTGGCAATTATCTGATCTTGAGCAGTAATATTACTAATAACTGGCATTTTTATACTTCCATAAGATTCACAAAGTGCATTATCTTATTTGATTTTCATGAAAAATTACGTGATCTAGACACTAAAAGTATCTGTTTTTACTGTTTTGCAGATAAGAAACTTGAGGCTTAGAGAAGAAAATGAATGCCTGTGATTGCATTACTAGCAGATGTTAGCAAGCATTCAATATTAAAACTGTTTTGATATCAGTGTCTTTTGGTAGAAAGAGACCCCCCTCTTTTTTCTTTAAAAAGGGAAAGCAAAATTTTAGCCAAGTAATATCATAAAACCACAAAATCTCAAAATAGGAAGAAATACCATATGTCTTCTAGTCCAACCCAAGAGGAATTCTCCCTAAAAAAAAAAAACCCAAGTGGTTATTGAGCCTGTGCTTAAAGACTTGCAAAGAAAGGGAACTGAGTAACTACTGAAGTAATACATTTCACATTTGGACAGCGCTAATTATTAGGAGGATTTCCCTTACCTTGAACCAAAATCAACCATTTTGCAATTCCTGCTTTGGGGGCTAAGCAGAAGAGGTCGATTCCATCTCTTATGGGACACAACTCCAGATATTGGAGTCCTCTAGGTTTTCCCTTCCTGAAGCTTGACTTTATATGTAAATTACCTATCCCCAGGGACCTATAACTTTGTTCCTGGAAGCTTTGTTGGCAGGACTACAAATATTTCAACTTTCATCCTTAAAAATAATAAATTAAAATAAAAATTAAAACTGCAAACACTGAATTTTCTGCATATAATTTAAATATTAATTTATTGATTCGTTAAATTACCAATTCATTATGCCAGATAGACAGGCAGGCAGGCAGGCAGACAGACAGACAGACAGGTAGATAGATAGATAGATAGATAGATAGATAGATAGATAGATAGATAGATAGATAGATAGATAGATAGATAGATAGATATACACATATATATGTTTCCATCTGAACTTAGGCCTCACCAATGTTTTCTATTATTGGTTTAGGTTTTTGTTGTTTTTTGTTACAACTTCATCAAATATGAAACAAAAGACAGATGAGAAAAGATCTATATTTTAACACGTATGCCAACCCTCTTTCTAACTTCTTAAGATCGTTAACTTAATGTTAAACAGGTCTCTTATAATTTACGTATTTTATATATGTTTTGCACATACTTGAAGTCTGAAAAACTCTATCAAGTGACAACCTCTTAAAAATAGTGAAAATAGGGAAACCATATTTAATTATTGCCTTTGCTATCATTTCACAGGTGACTTTCTTTGGGAATCTGAAACATATGCTCTTTAAAAAAATATATAGGACCAGCATTCACTGAATGGAAACAAAACATCTACTATACATCTTGTAGTAGAAAGAGCTCTGAGTTGGGATTCAATATTTAGATTCAAGTCATGGATTTACTGCTAAATGTGTGTCTTTAAATAAGTCACCTCAGCTTTCTAGGTATCAATTTTCTCAACTATAAAATGAAGGAGTTGTATTAAATAATCTCTAAAGTCCCTCCTTAGGTCTAAATTTCTTTGGTTCTGTGGTATTTGACCACATCTTGTCTGTCTCCACTTCTGTTACAGTTACCTCCTACTCTCTTAACTTTCTTTTTTCCTTTGATCCTCCTTAGGTGGGCTCTTCCTTCAGGGGTACAGTGTGAGTGAACAGGTCCTTAGCTTCAAGCAATCTGTTATTGAACTTTACCCGCCATCTGAAGAGTTTAAGACTTTTTATTTCTGTGCAGAGAATGAAACAGAAAATAAACGGTAAGTCCTCTTCTTTGCTAGACTGAGAGGTACCTTCCCAGCAATGCTGTTATCTGATCTAAGCTCTGTTGACTTCACGTCTTAATGTGGGCCTTTCCCCTCATGTTCCAAACAACTTTCTTTCCTTCTTTCAATGATTTCTTATCCAACTCCTCTGTGAAGTCTTTCCAAACAGAAGAATGTGAATTCTTCTCAGAGTGTTACAATGAAGCATAAGTATCTGTGCTGTCCTCATTTCACCTTCCCAATGGGTTGCCAGGGCAGAGCTTAGCATCTGGGATCTGCTCACACTCTCGGTAGCATCATGTTCTAATGACTTATCCTTCAAGAAGTTAGAGGGAGAGTTTGCTTGGGGGAGTTATAAGAGCACATATTAAACCAACTCAGTGACTCCCAGGGAGGCCTTTTAGCCTCCCACACTAGAATAGCAGAATCCTAGTACACGTCTGTGAAATATAAAGCCCCCTCCAGGCCTTCCCTCCAAGCCTCATTTTATCTAATGCAAGTCCACACTCACTGAAAACTAGAACAAACTAATGTATAAAAAGACAACCAGGCTTACAAAACACCACTAGCAGTTGTGGATAGCAAAATAGGACACAGATGGGGGAGATGTGGGGGCTTCAGGTCTGCTTCTGTTGAAGGAGCGAAGAAAGAGGAGAGGAGAAAGAAAACGTTCTCACCACTGTCCTGTGCAGCATAATTACACTGGGATGTGCTCACATCAAACTCCAGTTCCCAGGCAGACCACAGGTATGCTGAAGGTAAATCAGACAAGCTCCTACTCACAAGCAGATTCTGGTGTTTTCAGGGTACTTATGCCTTAGAAACTGATGAATGCCCCAAATCAGGATGGGATTTATGGATTTTTTTTTAATTTTATTCACCTAAGAAAGTGATAGAGAAAATGTTTATAGTACTATTAATAAAATCAATAAACTTTAAAATGTGTCATATGTACATTTTTCCCCGTGGAGAGTTAGTTGTTAAACATTTACCAACACACACCGGGGGTTTGGGAAAGTCTACTATCAATCAGCCCCTTCCTTCAAATGAGTTAACACAACCCTGCCTTGCTTGGACAATTACACTGGCTGCCTGGTTGCTTTCCATCCTGTTGAAAAGCCTTTCCCTTGCTTCCTATTTTTTGCACATCTCCCCTCTGTTCCTCCAGGTTCACCAGAGTTCTCCAAATTTCCTGTGTTTTCAAGGTCTCATCCTCCCTAAAACCAAACCTGGGGCAGCCCAGTGTAATAAATGACTCCCCCTCTCAGGGAGCAAGCTTGTAGGCATTACTACACAAGATTCACCCTTCATCACTTAAAAAACCTGTGAACACTGAACCTTGTGTATAATGTAAATATGTACTGATTCATAGGATTACAAGTTCATTATGTCAGAGTTTTGTTGATACGTATAGGCCTCACAAATATTGCCTATTGCTTGTATGCTTTTTATATGTTTGTTAAGTTCATGGACCTACCTACTCTTTCCCGGTTCTCCTCCCTTCTTTCTGACTTTGCTAGCTCATCACACCCCTAACTGTGGATATTCCCCAAGGCTCTGTCCTCAGCCTTCTTCTCTCTCATTGACCTCAGTAGCCCCCGCAAGTGGAATTATTATCTCATATCTGTGTATATAGCACTAGTCTTTCCTCTAAGCTTGTCTTGCATCATAAATAGTTGCCTACTGGACATTTCAAACCAGATGCCCCAAATTGAACTCCTTAACTTTTCTCCAAACTACCCCCCTCCTCCAAACTTCCCGATTTCTGTTGAAGACACAGCCATTTTTCATGTTTGGAATATTAGTATCTTCATTGTTATCCTCCATCGCTCACATCTCCACCCCATATATCCAACCAAATCTTGCCATTTCTTCCTTGATATCTCTCACTTTTGATCCTTAATCTTGACTTTCATGACCAGCACCCTTGTTGGGGTCCTTATCAATTCTTAACCCTAACCCTAACTCTTCTTATAGCTTTTGAAGTCCTTCACAACCTGGTCCAATCTATCTTTTAAGCCTAATTAAGCATTTTCCAACTCCTGGTGCAGAACCCTGTGTTGGTATGGAGAGTGTAAAGGGTTGGGTCATGGTGACCCCAGATATCTCTCTCCATTTGAAATATAAAAGAAGCTGCAGGCATTCCACACTTTGTGGAATCAGAGTAGAATGGATACTTTTACTAGTAAATAGATCACTTGAGGACAGGGATATCATTTGTCTAATATACCTAAGAACCATGGTAGGCATGGAACATCAGAATTGAACTGATTCTGATAAAATGCGTGTGTAGACACTGTGCCATCCCTAATACCCTTATACCTACTTCTAGAAGACCTCTGAGGTTTAAACCTACTATATGTTCCTATCCAATTATATGACACTCTTTCCTTCATGCATAGATCCTGTCTGGAGTCTGAGTAGAACACAGCAAACCTCTATTATCTTCCCTCCCCAAACCACACAGTCATGCCCTCTCCTTTTTCAGACTGTTTACATGTGTAATCACGACATCAAGATTTAGCACACTTTCTTGTGACTGGGATGTATAAACATTCTTTGTTCTTGTTTGTGTCCTTTTTTAATTCTCTCAACTATGTATCCATATCCATGTACATACATAATAATATATATGTGCATATGTGTGTTTATGCTACATGCATGTATATATATTTCTAGACATACCTAGCTTTATGAAGCATGATGCTATCCTGCACAAATATCCTAATTCACAGTTGCTTTGAGTTGTCATTTAACTATGTTATATATTCCAAGTTCTCCATTGTTTCTTTTCTACATAAGTAGGTTAGCCACTGTTCAAATAATTATTTATTATAAAGGAATGTCAATGCCAACATAGGAAGTTTCAGTTTACCATGGCCCAGCACAAGGAAACAAGGAGCATAGAAGAAAGTAAAGGGAGCCAGATTTATTGAGGGGACTTACTTACAGTATGAAAGGCAGGCAGGAAACTTCAGGTCTGGTCCATCAAGACTGAGGTGGGATTGAGTGCACCTCACCAGGATACAGGGGCATGAGTCACCTCCTCCCCACCTTCCCAACTAGTAAAGTAAGATGAGTTTTTATCTAAGAACAGGAATTATGGGAAGGGAATAAGGAGCCTGAACCTGGGCACTGGGACTGATGGATGTTTACAAGGGAAGAGAATGCTCCTGGGAAACTGGCAAAAGTCAATGATGGTTCCACTGGGACAAAATGCCTGCAGTTTTTGTACTCCCCCAGTGTTTCTTTGTAGAACTGTATGGGGAGACTACTGGAATTATTACTGAGTCCAAGTTTCACAGAACAAATCCTTTCATTAAGGGGAACATGTTCTATAAGAGTTGGATTCAGTCAAATGGCTGCACTTCAGGACCTAGAGGGCCACATGTGGTCTCAAGACCACAGGTTTCCCACCCCTGGCCTAGACCATAGTAGGCTGTGTTAAAATTGTGTCTCGTTTTGGTCTCCATTTCCCTTCAAGCAGTACAGTAAGTTACAAATAGCCGATAGAAAGTGGCAACAGCAGGAAATAGGCTTGCAAAAAGGAACCATGCAAAGATCAAAGGAGCGTAATTTACAAACTGTAACATATATTAACCAAATTCACATCCTGAGAATATGTGCTGAATCAGGGGAAGCCATCCGGGTGCTGCTGTCAGGGTTCTGGTTCTGTGATATGTAAATTCTAGACAGAACATCAGAAAGGTGATGCTATCTTTGAGGTGATGTGGCTTTAAAATCTTATCAATAACGTTGATATGGTTTGACTATGTTGAACTAATCCCAAGGTGGCATGGACAAGAATTATTCTATCCCCCATAAAAACCCTATAAAACAAGAGATCAAACTCCTCTCCCCTCCCCCAGCACTCTTCCATCTCCATTAGGTCCGTGCTGCCAAGTGCTCTCAACTCTAACCCTCAGTTCCTTGAGTGCCTCTGTGACTCTCCTGGTCTACATTCCTTTCCCCCTGCCATCCACCTTCCTTCAGCATCTCAGTCCTTGTCCCCTCACCATCTGCTTTGTAGCCCTTTTACCACTTGTCTCTGTACCCTATGTGTGCAATTAGAGTGATTGCTGCCCCATTTCCCTACTACCAGTCATGAGCTTTCCCAGGTGAGCACCAAAGGAACCAAGTGTGCCTGACCCCATTTCATAATTTCATAAATTATCAATGTACAGACACTTAATAAGAGCTGTTAATTGATCGATTAATTTGTACTCTTTCTCTGTGTGTCTCTGTTTCTTTCTCATCTCTCTTTCTGTGTTCCTGTCTCCCTCTCCCTCTCTCTTTCCCTCTCCCTTTCCTTCTCTGTCCCCCTCTCCCTCCCCCCTCTCTCTCTGTCTCTCCCTTTCTCCTTCTCTCTCCCCCTCTTCCTCTCCTTCTCCCCTCCTCCATGTCTCTCTCTCCCTCTCCCTCCCTCCCTCCCTCTCCCTCCCTTCCTCTCTCTCTCTCTCTCTCTCTCTCTCTCTCTCTCTCTCTCTCTCTCTCTCTCTCTCTCTCTCTCTCTCTCTCTCTCTCTCTCATTTGGAACACTCTAATTCCTTCATTCACATCAGTCTCTTCAGCTAGCTCCCTCTTTTCTTCTTCATTGGAGTTATTTCTATTTGTTTCTTCAGAATTTATTCCTGAGAGCTAACCAACATTCCTGAACTAATTTCCCCTACAGGATTTTAGGCCATCATTAGTGAAAGGCTTTTATCTAACCTTTCTCTCAATCTATTTAAATCTCTCGCCAAATTTAGCGCACCTGTCAGAGTATGTATAATTTTTCTTGTCTTTTTTATCATGAATTCTTAGACAGTGCGGTCCCCTCCCACCAAATTCCCATTCTATTTCAAAACTAGTTCCTCCTTCTTGCCCAGAACCAAGTCCAAAATAATAGCTCCACTTGCTACTTTCCTCACTTTTTGAGGGATAGACCTATTAAGCCAAGTCAAGAAGTTATTAGCTGCTCTGCTTTCTAGAGGGCCAGAGCTCCAGCTGATATTCCCTCTCCTCATTTATTAAAACCTGTTCCCAACTCACTGCCATATTATAAATGATCTAATTAACCAGTTCACACAATGGTGTTAATAGCTCACATGACTAAATCTGTCCTCAGACTCAAGTTAACAATTATCTTTAAAGCACTTATTATGTGTGAGGCTCCTCTACATTTTGGCAGGAGATAATGGGTTAACCCATGTTCTAGTTATGGAATTTCAGGCACCAGTGACAAGTGGTAGGGTAGAAAAGGGATGAATAAATGGAGAGATGATATAGGAGTGAAGATGTCTTGTCTTCCTTTCATTCCTCTTATCATACCACATAGAGAACTGTCTACTCTGTCTATGCATAAGACAGAACCTAGGGGAGGACATTAATTAAATTACAATTGTAAAAGGTTTTGCCAAATGAGTTGACATCATGTCCTTATCATGCGCTTGCTAATCAAGTCAAGTGACAGATTACAACGTTCCCTGTACAGCATCAGAGTGAATGTCGCGGATATAATAACGACAGGGCTATTCAGTCACTCTAATGAGAAAATCAGAGACTTTTCATATAAGCTTTCCAGTCTCTCTGGATTGGAAAAGAGAATAATAAAGTAGAATCTGTCAGCTAAATTCCATCAGTGGATTCTACCAATAAGAAACAATTTCAATACCTACCACAGAGTAGACATTTAACAAAAGCTTTTTTTTTTTGATTGATTGATTTGATAAATTTCTCATTATGGTAGAGAATAGGATAAGAGAGCATATACTTCCAGGTTCTGTTACCTAGAAAGGTTCCCAGTACAGAGATAATAATCTAGAAAGAAAATGCTGAAAAAACATGTCTGATTATGATATCTCCAGTGCGTCAGTGATGACCATGGAAAAACTAACTCAGTAAAACATTTTCCTTGTGATGTGGAAGGAAGGAAGGCTACCAGAAATTTCTGAATGGAGAAGAGGTGGAAATGGCCAGGAAACTGTGCCAAGAATTCTTACATTATGGAAACTGACCCAGCCCATAAAAATGTAGAGACAGTTCATTTCCTATTAATGCTCATGTTACCATAACAGGGAAGACAAGTTCTAAAGCCCCACAAGGAAGCAGCTGTGGCCATTTGAGCCAGGAGAGTGCCCTGGTATTTATTTTCATAGTGGGCTTTCATTCACAGTGTATTTATTCAGGAGAGACAGTATAAGTGCTGCTGATATGTACCCCTCCACTGTGCTACAATGAATACAGAGCTAGTAAGGTGGGATGGTAACAAGAAGAGTCAGAACATTCTTGCAAGAAAGCATTGTGGCTATATCAGTGCACTGTCTCTGAGGACATATACTGAGGACACATGAGTTTTTTATTTTGAGTAATTGGGGAGAGATTTTTTTGAGTTCTATTGAAACTCAAAGGGTTTATATACTGTATCACCTCGTGATAACAAACATAACTTTGTGTGCCATATGTGTCTGTGGATGTATTTGATAAACTATCTCTAAGTTTAGAGATAGCTGTGATGCCTTTTGCCTGTGATTTCTACGTAGACTCAGAGATGACCAGTGCCCTCTGAGATCACTCCTATTCTCAGAGGTTTACTCATATTTAGTATATTAAATTAAACAACCTAGTGAATCAATTTTTAAAAATTAATTTTGATCCATTTTACTTCCCTTCTGCATATGTAACTCTATTGAGTGACTGGTATAATTCCTTTTTGTAGCTGGATTACAGCTTTGAAAGCCTCCATTCGAAAATGGCTCCGCTTTGCACCCAGCTATTGAAGACTTCATGAGCTGGCCTGTGGAGGAAACCAGAATGCAAAGGAAATCATACTTCCCAAAGTAGTATAATCCACATGCTAATTATCAGCTAATGCCAAAGCAAGAAGAACGTAGCACTCATATGGTTTGATTACCATATGAAACCAAAATACTTAATTAACACCCAGAATAAAATATTGTGATCCTTTCTTTCAACCCCTTCCTTGTCTTGAGTGATATTAAAATAAAAGTGAACTTTTTGTTTTACTACAACTTCCTTTTCAAGTTTGTGATGTTCTGCCTTCTTCCCTAGGTATGAATGTGAAAGGGATATGAGAACTCATGGTAACAGTTGGCTACAGTCTCATGATGTAAGAAATTGATTTAATTCAGAATATTAAGAACAAATGAAATAAAATGACTTTGACCCAGAGTAACTGGAAAGATCAGTCCATAATGAACTAGATTATAGTGCTTTCTTGTACCCAAGCAGAATAATTCACATTTACATAGTTTTTTTTCATTTGTAAAGTGTCTTTCTCACAAAAGTCATATTCACATATGAAAGTGAAATTATTATCCCAATTTTCAAATGGATGAGATGAAACTTACAGAGTTAAGTGATTTGTCTATGGCACACTATTAGTAAATGGTCTAGTTGAATATCCAACCCATCTAGTTGGGGTAGTTAGGTAGTATTTGAATAGAGTGCTGGACCGGGACTCAGGAAGATGTGAATTAAAAATCTGGCCTCAGACACTTGCTATTTGCAAGTCATTTAAATCTCTGTTTGTCCATTTCCTCATCTGCAAATAGAGATAATAATAGCCCCTACCTCCAAGGCTTGTTGTGAGGACCCAATGTAACAAAATTGGTAAAGTGCCTAGCATAGTGCCAGGCATAAAACAGGTGCTATATAAATGTTAGCTAATCTTATTTTAAAATTATTGTCACTATGGTGCTTTGGGCACCATGCCATGCTCCCCAGCCACACCACCATGCCAGATGAGTCTTAATATCTATTCTGCCCCCACCCAAAAAAATCAAAAGTTCATTCCGGGGAAGGGGGGGAATTCCTAAAGAGGAGGTGGGAGAGGAGGGAACTATTCTGGTTAAGGATATAAAGATAGACCTTCGTAGAAAAGTTTTCTCAATTCAATTCAACAAGCATTTTTAAATCACCTGCTTGGCTGAAGGGACTTGACTACTGCTGTGAATATAAAGAAAGATGCAAAGCATTTTCTATCCTCAAGTCTAGTGAGTGAAAACATCAGGTAAATAGATAAATAAACAGAAATAAAACACAAAAGAACTTCACATTACAATGGGAAGGGAATAAAAAACATAAAGTATGATGTTTCCTTTTTTTCTTCTTATAGCTTAATAGGATTCACAATTAGATTCCTAGAATTTCACTTATTTGTTATTAGAAAAACCACTATACAAGTTCAAAATACCAAGACATAAATTAAACTCTTACATAGTGTTAAAGTCTAATGTGGACAAATTCATTGTGTGTGTGTGTATTCATCCTTCTTTGCCGAAGAAGACCATGACATCAGAGAAATGATGACATGACTTACACTTGACTTTGTTTTGAGTGAAGGAGGGCTGTGCAGGTCACCAGCCTCACTTCTCCTCCAGAGCCATCTGAATCCAGTGACCAGATATTCATCAGTTTGACTGGGGATGACCCAGGATGAGGCAATTGGGGTTAAGTGACTTGCCCAAGGTCACACAGCTAGTGAGTGTCAAGTGTCTGAGGTGAGATTTGAACTTCCAACTCGTGCATCAGTGCTCTATCCACTGCACCACCCAGCTGCCCCAGACAAATTCATACTTTTATGATTATCTCCTAAAAATTCAGACACTCAGAGAGAGGAAAGGAAAGTCACTGAAATTTCATCTCTTCGTAGCTTCATCAAATTTTAAAACTAGAAGGAAACTTAGTTCTAATCACTAATCAGTAGAGACTCAGAAGATTAATTAATTTGCCCAAAGTTATTCAACTATTGCAAAATGGGGCTAAAACCTTGGTCTGCCACCTACTCATTGAGTATTCAGTTGACTCTATCATACCACCTACTGTTCTCTAACCATCTACTGCCAAATTTTGTCATACTGACTGGGGAATCATTTTACAAATTATAGTATGATTGTCATGAAATATCATTACAACACAAGGAATCATAAATATGAAGCATTTCACAGGGACTACTCTAACCATCTACTGCCCAACTTCACCACTTGTTCTTTAGCTAAGAAAGTACATCAGTTCCAAGGACAATTAACTCTATAATACAGTTCTCTAAACCAATGAAAATATTTTTGTTTTTACTATTTATCTCATTTTTTGTGTGTGGAGGACAGATAGAAATGAAGGTACTGAGACAAATCAGTATCATGCTACTATTTTTTATGTGTAATGTTAGGCAGAATATTACATACGTAAATACAATAGCAGCTTTTAATGTTAAATTTTTATTGGGATATAAGCTCATTTTCAGGGGGAATTTTAATTTCCATTTAAAAGTATATAAAAAAGAAAGCAATAGTAATCAGAAGAATCAACTGTAAAGAAAATTGAAAAAAATAACTATATGACAATTTAATAAAACAGTAATTTGCTGATCATTTTCCCGATTTTTCCATGGCCTCTTTTCTGTGCATTTAACCAGGTTTCATTAATTTTCTTTACATATTTTTAGTGGATATGTATATTGTTCTTTTTGTTGTACTTTGTTTTTATATTATTTCATATAAGTCTTCTTTGGTTGTACTTTGTTTTTTTTATTATTTCAGGTAAGTATATTTATTCAAATTCTTCATATTTATAATTTCTTGTGATATGATAATATTCCATTACAATCATATCATAATTTGTAAAAACAAAAAAAATCATTCCCCAATCAGTGAACACATTTTTGTTTCCATTTGTCTGGTTTTTTAAATAGTGTTATTAGAATATTTTTCAGATAAATATTTCTTTTCTCTTAATGATCATTTTAAGATACATTTATCTTGGGGAAACATAAGGATAGCATATTTCAAAATTTTTGGAATTTGTATTATGTAATTCTAAATTGTTTTCATAAAGATTGAACCAATTTATAGCTCTATTTCCATAGTCATACCAACATTGAATTTTATCTTTTATTATATTTGACAATTTTATGGATATAAAATGCAATTCCAACAGTTGCCATTTATCTAACCTTTCTTTATCTAACTTATTTAATTATTTATCAGAAAGTCCTTTTCCATGTGGTTGCTGATAATTGGTATGTTTCTTCTTTTGAGAACTCCCTGCTTATATCCTTTGAACACAAAATGTCTTCCACGGAGAATCTATGTTTAAGGAAGTTTATCTTCCATAGACCTAATCACTGAATTAAAGAGATGAGATAAAAAGGCATTCACCTGTTAAAAAAAAATCCATGACATGAGATATGAATCAGTACACTGGATCAATCAGAAAGGAAGCAATGCCACACTATGAAGAATGACTCTTTAGAAGTTGGTTCAATGAATCTAGGAGAGAAACTAAAAGAGGATCCCACCTCCTAATGGAATATGTAGAAGCTACATTGACCTAGAGAAAGAAGAAACTTAAAAAGTCAAGTGAAACTTGGAGATTAGATGTGTTAGAGAAACAATTACCACAGAAAAAGAGGTCAGGATTCTTGAAGCAAGTATGCTTGGGAAGATGTAGTAAAAGGAGTGTTGAAGCTGTTTCTCCAATCCCTCTTACAACTGACTCATTGCACATTAAAACAACTCTGTGGTTCCATACCTATCAGATTGACAGCAGTATGAAAATAATATCATGACAATATGATATTGGAGAGACCAAATGGCTCACTAATACTCTGTTGGTGGAGCAATGAAGTGGTACAACCATTCTGGAAAGCGACTTGGAACCATCCCTAAGAAATTACCAAACTGCATACATGTCATATATATGTATATATGTGTGTATGAATATTTATATGTATATATAAACACACATAAAATGTGTATATATGTATATACACATGCATTTGTATATGTATATATGTGTGTATGTATATATGTACATATACATATATGTAAAACTATTTAAAGTGACATTTTAGAACAGAACTAGAAGAAAAGTAGATGCCCATCCATTAGGGAATGGTTAAACAAATTATGATACATAAATGTAAATATTTTTATGTCATAAAAATGATAAAGTTGTTCAAAATCTGGGAAGATTTCTTTGAACTGAATGAATTGACCAATAACTGAATGAAGTGACCAAGACCAGAGGAAAATTTGATTAAATTACTACAATATTGCAAAGGAAAACAATTCTGAAATACTTAAGAACTCTGATCAAGGCAAGAAAACAATGACCACAGAAGACTGATAATTAAGTACATCTCCCACCTCTTGGTAGAGAGGTACAAAATGCAACAAGCACTCTCAAACAAGGCTAGTCTATGGAATTGTCTTCATGGGTATATTTATTTGTTTCAAGAGAGAGTTTCATTTGTGCTAGGGAGAGGAGGAGATTGCAAGAGGTATGGGAAAGTAATGATAGTGCTACTAAAAGAAGGAAAGAAAGGAGTATAAATTAAAACATTAAAAAGATTTAAAAGATGAAGAAAAGTATGTTCATAAGAAGGGTATTAGATAAATTGAGCAGGGTTGTACTACCATGGAAAATTTGAAATACACCAAAACAAACAAAAAAGAAAATCAGGGAGCATTTTCTCCCCCTGGCATTCTATTGGTTTGTTTGTTTTTAAGGTGGCATCTCCAAGTTTTCTTAGCTATTTTTAAAACGATTCCATTCTATTTTTAAACTACTGCTTGGGGAAAATAAAATATTAGTTAAGATTAAAGACTTGGTCCAGAGGGAGAATTTTGAATCACATTCAAAGGAGGGAAGGGGATGTGGGGGAGGAGGCACAGAGAGGTGGAATGGTTGATGGTGGTATTCAAATTTCCCTAAGGAGAGGCAAGAACTCTAAGTCCTGACTGCATGGACTTTTGTGAATTATAGTCCAAGCAGGCAGTCCCCCTTACCTGAAGGAGAAGGATAAGAGTTTGGAATGAAAGTCTGAACAAGGAGAGTTAACACTGGGCCAAGATATTGAGGAAGAAAAATTAATGGTAGCATGACGTGGGCAGCATTCTGGAAATTGTAGTGACAAAGATACTCCAGAAGATACTTTGAATACAGACTAAAAACTTTGACACTGAGGTAGTTTGAGATCTTCTCTGTCCTGTCTCTTTTCAAATCCCAGTAATTTGGAAGCCATAAGAAAAAAAAGCGTTTTTCCATTCACGTTGCTGAGAACCCACATGATGGTGCTGTACTTTCCTGTCATTTGCATCATTCTGACGCTCTCATTCTCCCAAAAAGAACAAAGAGACTCTATCTCCAATCTTTGTTTCTTAAGTTTATTTTTATTTAAAAAACCAACCGGTTTCTCTAACATAATACAGTTGTTCACTGTGGCTGGACTGGAGTAAGGAAGACTTGAGTTCAAATCTCATCTCTGTGACCCTGGGCAAATCATTTAACATCCCTCACTCTCAGTTTCTTTATCTGCAAAATTTGGGTGATAATAATAGCCCCATATGACAGGGCTGTGGTAAGGATTGAATGAAAATCACTTTTCAAACTTTAAAACACCATGTCAAGTCCAGTTATTGTGTGTGTTTGGCATAAATGCAGCCTACATGGAGAGTCGGAGAGAAAAGTTGTCTTATCACTAGGACCTTCCTAACTCCCTGTGGATATGTTGATATAAACTAAGCAAAAAAGAATTATTGGCTCATATATTTACAGCTTTGCTAGAGTAAGAAATAAATAGACTCACATTCTCCTAGGAACAAGTATAGCCCTCATGGGGCGAGAGTTGAAATTGAGGCATTCACTTCTAGTATTTCCTATTTTCCTTGTTCTTCCTGAGTATGTTTGAAAGGGAAACCATTCCCCCAGATGGAAGAGCAAGTAGCCTTAACCAGGGAGAACATCGTGCCTGAAAGGGGAACTGGAAAACAGTGGCATCACCTACATGAAGTTGAAGACCAGGCAATAAGAAGTAACTGCATCTTCTCAGGAGATGTATATACAGTCAAAAATAAGTTTGAGATACCTACAATATTTCCCAGTTTAGCATTTTAAATTCTCAATTGATTTCAGGTTAAATTTCCAGATTTATTTCATATATAACAAACTCTCCTTTCTGATCAAACTGGCTTATTTATGTTTGGAAAACTTGGTATTACCAACCTGCCTCTATACTTTTGCACAAGCTATCTCCCTTGACCAGAATACACTCTCCTAAATTCTTCCCCTTGGAAATTTTAGTTTTTATTAAGGATCAACTCACTTGCAACTTCCCACTCACAGTCTTTCCTACTTCTACTAGCTATTAGAACTCTGTCCCTCCTAAATTATCTTGCCTTTCCTTACCTGTTTACTTGTTGTAATTTTGCAGTATAATAGAAAATCCTTAAGGATAGGGATTATTTTGCATTTCTTTCCCTCCTCCCAAGTGTTGTACTTCTGATCACTGCTTTCCTTCCTTTTAATCAGCCCCCCCTCATCCCCTTCTATTATTCCTGTCCCTTTTTACTTCCTTATAGGGTAAGACAGATTTCTATATCCAATTGAGTATGTATGTCACTCCCTTTTTGAGCCAATTTTAACGAGAGTAAGGTTTAAGCTTTGCCTGCCACTCCCATCCCCCATCATCCCCTCCATTATAATAGCTCTTTTATGCCTCTTTTATGTGGGATAATTTACTTATTCAATCTCCCCTTTCCTTATTCTTCCAGTGCAACTTTCTTTCTATCTCTTTTATTTTGTTTTTTTGGGGTATCATCCCATCAAAATCACCTTATTTCTATATCCTCTGTCTACATATATTCCTTTTAATTATTCTTATAGTAATAAAATTAAGTTACAAATATTAACTTGCCATATAGAAATATGAACAGTTTAACCTTACTGAATTTCTTGTGTTTTCTCTTTGTTGCTTCTTTTTTACCTTTTTATATTTCCCTTGAGTCATGTATTTGGAGGTCAATTTGTTTATTTAGATCTGGTCTTTTAATTAGAAAAAATGAAAGTCCTCTATTTCATTAAGTATCCATTTTTTTTTCCTAAAAGATTATATTCAGTTTTGCTGGGTAGGTGATTCTCGGTTGTAATCCTAACTCCTTTGCCTTCCAGTATCATATTCCAAGCCCTCCAGTTCTTTAATATGAAAGCTGCTAAATACTGTGTAATCCTGACTGAAGCTCAACAATATTTGAATTGTTTCTTTTGCTGCTTGTAATACTTTGTCCTTGATCTGTGAGCTCCGGAATTTCACCGATTTTCCTGAAGTTTTCATTTTGAGACCTCTTTCATGTGGTGATTGGTGGATTCTTTCAACTTTTATTTTACTTTCTTGTTCTAATATATTGGAGCAGTTTTCTTTGATAATTTCTTGAAAGATGTTCTTACTCTACCATCTTGACATCAAAGTCTCACATAACGCATTTTTAATAAATTATGTTTGCTTTGCTTGACTCTGGATTTTATTTCTTTTTCTTCATAGAAGGAGGGAGAGAAAATAAATGCTAGTTGATAGGGAGAAATAAAAAAAGCTACAAAAATACAATTTCATATATTTGGGATTTTTCCCCAAATACTTATTGGAGGTATAATAGAAACACTGATGGATTTGGAATTAAGAAACATGCTTGTATTCTAGTTCTGCCATCTATTAGTTATAAGACCATAGATAAATCATGTCACCTCTCTGGGCCTCAGTTTCCTCATCAGTAAAATGAAATATAAAATGTTTTCCAAGGTCTTTTCCAGTTTCAACTCTAGATTGAATTTCATTCTAGTGTGCTGGTCAACACTGGAAATATGCTGGTGCCTACTTACACCCACCATGCTGGAGAACAGCAGAATTCATTATTAAATAGTTGGAGTGTGATAAAAATATGATTATCTGTGATTAAAACTGAGAATTAAAACAATAAAATCTTTGTGCTAGCATGTGTTCAAATGACATTTGGTACACTCAACTTGACCTTTCACAAAACTCTACAATTGTGTTAAATCAACTGCAAAAACTGTGAGGCATTACAGTGTGGATGTGATTTTGAAATGGGAGCCTTGTTGAACCACACTGGACCCTTTATTTCACTCAAAACCCACTTGCAGAGTTTCCAGCTAATTACTCAAACGTCCTTTTTGCCTCTTCACTTTCTCAGTTTGTAACTATAGGTAAAATACTTTTACACTGTGAATAAAGACAATTGTAGCCAATATGAATATGATTTTATCTTTGTTAAAAATATTCATGTCATTTTCTGGGCTTTATTCTTGGAAGGTGTTCTGTTTTTTTCACTAGGCAGAGCCATGTCATGACTTGATAGAGTAGCTTTTCTCAGACTGTCATGTGATTCTGAAATGTTGACTGCATGTGAAATTTTATATTAATTAGATAAGAAAATTGGATGCACCCCTATTTAATTTAACATTTCTATGTTTAAGTGAATGTATTCATAATAGGCACTTGTTTTTACCAAAAAAAAACCAAAACATTCATAGTGATTTTTGAGGTTGGTTTGAAATTTTTCTTGCGGTTCCATCTTCCTAATTTTCTAACAGAATTTTTTGTGAATATTTTTTATCATGAGGAAGGGAGACATCGTCCCCATCTGATCCACGATGGAATTGGCCACTCTTTGTAGGCAGACCCATTACTTACTAGCACAGAAACTTTGATGTGTTCGGTTTCCAATCTGTGCTGGTTCACCCCTCTTTAGACAGCCTGGTGATCCCCTGCTCCTAAGGGCCCAGCACACTGGTACCAAAAGACAATCACACATGACCAGAATAACTCAGAACTTGAGCTCAAGAGATCTTCCAGCCTCAGTCTCCCCAAGTAACAGAGATACTAAGCATATACCACCAAGCCTAATTCATCAGTACTTTATGTAAAGAGTGTTTTTCATCTAAATTCATGCCAAATTTTGCTGTGGAACGTTTCAGTTGAATACTCTGGGAAGTCCCCGATGGTAGCAGTGGTCTACTGTTGCTTCAGTGATGACATGTGCCCTATTGTGGCAATATGAAGAGAACGTCCAACTCACAATACCTGTTCATATTTAGAGGGTGTTCGTAAGTGAGGTTTGTGTATCTTAGTGAGTATCTTCTCACATAACAGTTTTTTTGTCTTTTGTCTGTGATAACCATTTGCTTCCATGCCCTCTCCCTTATAAGACCATAAACTCGTTAAGAGAGGAAATAGAATCTTGTTTATCTCTGGAAGCACTTCCAGCATCTCCCAGTGCTTCATGTATAGCAATCACTTGATCAACGTCTGCTGAATGAACAAATACATTTTGGTTCCAAATACAGTAGTACTTTAGAGATCAAGGACAATAGGAGATTATGTGCTATTAGGCACCAGCTAGAAAGGCAAGCAGGTACTGTAATAACCATAATTTTGTTTTATTCTTTTAGGAAGAACAAGTAAAACAGGGTAGGGGGAATGGAAATGGCCATATTAAATTACAACATTGCTCGCCAAACCCTGTTAGAAGCACAATGAAAAGATTCAGAATAATAATTGACATTTATATAGTTCTTTAAAGTTTGCAAAGCACCTTGAACATATTATTTTGTTTGGCTCTCACAACCCTGTGAGTATAGTATGTGCTAGAGTATTAGTGTCCTCATTTTACAGATGAGAAAACAGAGGTTTGCAGAGTTTATATGATTTGACTCTGGTTATACAACTAGCAATTCTCTGAGGTAGGATTTGAATCCAGGTATTTGCTGATTCTGGATCCACCAGGTGGATCATGGCACTCTGGCCTTCAGAATCAAGTTAAAAATGAATGGATATTATAACAAAAATATAAACCTAAATCAGACCTTTAATGCCCCAGATAGCAGTGGTGCTGTTGAATTTAATATCTAAATGAAAAATACAAATTCTACCAGACACATATTACAGCCTCAGAGTCTGTGCCTGGATTCTCGAAGCTCTGCTCAGTGTAGCCAGATTGGCAGTCAAATTCAGGTCTCTAACTTCGCTCTTCTCTGTGATAACCCACCAGTCGCTAACGTATTCGTTCTTGAATTGGAAGCATGTTCAGATTTGGATTTTCTCATCATTATTTACAACTATACTTTTCTTCATATACCATCGTAATAAATGGATCATTATTTGCTCCAATGATATACAGAGCTTAGGTTGATACACCCTGTGCCCCCACTGTTCTGGAACTTAAAACTGCACTAAGACTTGGGCACATGCTGAGTAAGTATGGGATGGAAGCTGTCTGGGGTATGGATGATTGGGAAGAGAGGGGGCAGCCATGAGTGGCATACCTGTACTCATGTGACGTTGTTGTTGCTGCTGCTACTGTTGTCAAGGTTGTCCTTCCATCTTGAAGAGGACCAAAATGACATCACCATTGCAAAGTGAGATTTCCATGCGTCCAACTGTGGCTGATCAGACCAGTATGAGCTCGGGATGCTCTACCGCAGGTTGGGCACAGATAGTCCGTGTGAACATTTGGGGTGGGTATTCCAAATCTGCGCATCCTGTGTTTACTTTGTGCTGTCTCAATTCTCCTTTGGTCATAGAGCACAGCACCCTTTTTGATGTGGGCATGCCACGCTAAGTGGTCCTGTGTCAGTGTGTCCCATGTTGAACAGTCAAATCCAAAATTCTTGAGGGAGACCTTGAGAGTGTCCTTATATCACTTCTTCTGGCCACCATGTGATCACCTGCCCTGTGCAAGTTCTCCATAAAGTAGTCTTTTTGGCAAGCATTCATTTGGCATTTGAACAACATGGCCAGTTGTGCTCTCTGAAGCATAGTTTGATTGCTTGGCAGTTCCTGTAATGTAAAAAGCCCTGAAGGAAGATCCCAGAACATAGGGGAAGTCTTAGTTGACTCAGATGACAAAGACTTGAAATTCTGATGGGGCTTCCTGGTTACCTAAGACATAAAATCCCTAACCTTTTTGTTAATGGTTACACATTCTATAAGTGCTTCATCGGACTCCAATCCCAAGCCTGTAGTTTACAGCACCAAACCAACCTGAGTCAGACATGGCCCAGAACACCCCAATCCAAACTGATGCCAGCAGTGGAGAGTCAGAGGTCAGAATTTGAGTTCCTATATCATGTGCCAATGATGGAGAATAGTACAGAATATGTCTGATGGCTAGAGAAACTCTTACGTAGGTCAGAGATTAGTGAGAACAAATTAGAAGCTTCAGCGATGCAACATGTTGGTCATGTCCAATGTTTGACTTGTAACACAACTGCAATTGCATTACTCTGAAGCCTTCCCTTTACAATACTTAAACCAGTATCATCAGCTGAGAGCTATGGAGAGCTGCAGAGGATGAGGACTAATCCTCATAGCTGGGAGCTACAGAGAGCCCCAGAAAAATCATAACATTTAACCTAGTGGCATCTGGAGAACTGCAGTGCATACCATAGTTGTGTGGATGCCTGGGGAATATCAGCTGGAAGACCCATATAGAACATAAATTAGTATAAATGACTAAGACTATACAACTCTTAGAAGAAGAGTTGCTTAATAATTATTTTTATATCTTCCATACAATTTCTATTTTCTTGGATCGATAAAGTCATGCTTTTCTAGTTTGAGCTTTGTGAACTATGAGATTGCTAAAACAGCTGGTAAATGATATACGGGGTGGCATCATATAGTGAATTTCTGAAATTTTCTAGAAGGGGCAAGAATAGAGAACTCCTACAGATGGTTAAATGAAGCTCTTTGTATTATATGAAGAATTTTGACAGAAAGATGACACTGACCAAGCATCCGCTCTGTGGAAAGAACTTGGCTAGTTTCTGGGAATACACATACACATACACACACACACACACACACACACAAAACACACACCAAAAATTATATGATCCCAACCCTAAAGAAATGAATAATCTATTCTATGGGGTATAGTACGTATACAGGTAATTATAGTACAAAGTAGCCTGTGATGAAAACAAAGGAGAAACACAGAAAATAACAACTTGAGGATGCAGTCTACATTGAGGTGGTGATATTTAAGATGAGCCTTAAAGAAAGGGACAGATTTGACTTTACTCTATGACATCAAACTACACCATTAAGACCTTACCAAACACCTCAAAAATGGGTGCTATTGGTAATAATGGGAGAGACGAATTCAGGTGTCAAATTATGGCTAATTTAGCAAAAAAATCAAACTTTACCTTCGAGAAAAATAAACTGTAGGAACTTGTGCTACTGAAAGTAAATCAGTTATGTAATTTCGTATAAAAAGAAAAACAATAAAAATTTTGATTTTATGCCAAACAAAAGTAGAAACAAGAGAAAGTTAAATGACTTGCTAGGAGAATAAAAGAAAATTCTAATGAAACAATGAACTGAACATCAAAAGACTGGCAAACCAGTGAAATATTATGATTAAAGCATAACTATACCTTACCTAAGAATCTAGTTGAGGACTCAAAATGGGGCAATTTCAATGACGAGGGAAAATGAAGTTGTTTAAAGACACTAATGTGGAGGCACAAGAAACTGATCAAATAATTTAGATACAACAGATTTCAATTTCTATGAACAGAAAATGGAAGCAAGGGCAGGGAAGGATATGGTTGTGACGCAGTCCTACATAGCTGGTGGTGGCAATGCTAATGCTCAGAAGGTGCTGAAGCCAGGGAAGGAAGCTAAGAATTAAAAATGGCTGGAGTTTTTTAAGCTACACTGGATAAAAGAAGTTCAAAGAAGAAACAAGACCAGCTCTTAGCCTCATTTTAAGCAATGGAGAACAAGAAGCAAGAGCTTTTGATTCTCAGTTTGCTTTTGTTTTCACTGCCAACCTTTACTTGGGAATTAACAGAGCAAAATATATAGTAAGAAACGATCTACTTTTTCATGAAGAATTCAAGTCACCTAGACCAAATAAACTCTATCCTATGAGTAGATTTGATTACTGAACCTGTGTCAGTGATAGCTGAAAAATTATATGAAATGGTTAAAGTACCATAGAATTGAAGAAATGAGTGTTCTGCTTTTCCAAAGCCCTTTGAAAGTAGAGATTATTCATTTTTGTGTTAGTATTTCTAGCATTTAGCACAGTGCTTGTCACGTAGTAGATATTTAATAAATGCTTATAGATTGGCTGAAAGCAGAGACTGTAAACAATAGGTCACTGAGCTTGACTTCACTTTCTAAGAGAATTATTGGACATATCATTAGAGATGGTACTGGGAACATCTAAAAATAAATCAATAACAGACCATGAAAGACTAACTTAAATTTCCTTTTTTGACAGAATTACTAAACCACTAGCTCAGGGGATTGTTGAAAATATAGTTTGCACAGATTTTAGAAAAGAATTTTCATGAAGTATCTCTTACTTTTTGAAAAGATGATGAGATGAAGATTCAATAATACAATTAAATCAATTCAGAACTAGTTGAATGACCAGGCTTGAAAAGTAATCAAATGTCATTCAATGTCAACCTGGCAGAAGATCTTCAATGAACCGTCCAAGGAATCTGTTCTTTGTCTTGTGTTATTTAATGTTTTAATCAGTAATGTGGAGAAAGTCAAGGATGGCATTGAATTTATAGATGACACAAAGGAGGAATAGCTAATACACTGAGTGACAATCGGGATCCCAAAAGATCTTACTGGATAAGATTATATATAAAGTCTACACTTGGGTTAAAAAAGTCTACTTCATAAGTACAAAAAGAAGAGGTTTGGTAAACAGCAACTTGCCTAATAATCATTTAGGAGTTTTTGTGGACTCCAATCTTTACATGAATCAGCAGCGACCTGGTGGCCAAAAAAGCCAAGCTAATATTGTACTGCATCGAAAGGCATAATTTTCATGATTGAGAAATCATAATCCTCTGTATTCTACTGGGATCAGACTATATCTGAAGTATTATATTAAGTTCTGAATCCTACAATTGAAGAGATAAATTAATAACCTGAGGAGCATGTAAGGGAAGGCAATAAAGTGAAGGACTTCAAATCCATTTCATGTGAGGATTCATTGAAGGAACTTGGAATGTTTATTCTAGAGAAAAGAAAATTCAGGAAGCACATGACAGTTGTCCTAAAGTATTTGTGGGACTTGCATGTGCAAGACGGATTAGCTTGTTCTGTTTGTCCATTGAAAGAAGAATGAAGGGCAATGGGTGATAATTCAAAGAGACAAATTTCAATTTGATGCTAGGAAAAACTACCTAACCTTGGAGCTCTCTAAAAGGAGAGTGAGATGCTCAGAATATGGTGGGCTCCCTGTCACTGGAGTTCTGCAAGCAGAGGTCATATGTCCACATCTTGGTTATGTTATAGTGAGCGTTTCTTTTGGGTTTGATTTGAACTAGATGGCCACTGAGGAGCCTTCCACCCTTAAATTCCATGATTATAAGCCCTTTGAGGGGAGGGACTGTGTTTGGCTTCTTTTTGTATTGCCAGCATTTAGCCTGGTGCCTGGCACATAGTAGGTGCTTAGTAAATTGATTGATTCTATAATTGTTTTAAATCACTACTGTCACTTTCTTGACAGTAGTTCTAAAGTCTGGGAGTGTTGTTTCTTTTTTCATTATAATAGTCATTATGTAAATTGTTTTCCTGATTTTCTCTGTGCATCAGATCTCTGCATCAGTTCTATCTTCACTCTACCTCAGTCACATACAATTCATCGCTGATTATCATTTAATTTTCATAAACTAGAAATCTAAAATTCCTCTCCCCAACCACAGCCTTCTATCCTTCAATCTTTTCCTATGCACCAATCCTCCTAAACTTCATTTGTACCCTCGCTGTAACCTCCAGTCTCTGTTCTCCTTAACTATCAACCTTCTCTGGACTCCTTCTGTGTCAGAAAGTTCAACCAAACACCCTGTATTTACGTGTCTTCTTGTGCTATTGCCATACACATCTTATCAAATCCAAATCCACCTCCTCCACCTTCGGTACTCCTATTCACACGCTACTTAATTATTCTGGACAAAATCATACAGCCATGCCATCTGGGCTGATTGTATACAAAGTTAAAATTCATGCAATTTTACGTCAAGAATGCACTACTACATGGCAACCATTTCATTCTTTCCTGATTAACCTTTTATTACCCTTCATAGCAATTATCCTAATCCTCCTCTCTCCTCATTAACCACCTCCTCCCTCTATTTTAATGTAAGACCTTGCCTAAAACTTTAATAAAAAAATAAAGGCCAAAAAATCATGAGTTCCCTCTTCTCCCCTGCTCCATACCTCAAAATCCCTCCTAATGGATTTCCATTCTCTCCTCCGTAACTCCATAAACATTAGAATGTCAAATCCCACAAGCACATGGATTATATTTTGTGTTGGTTCTACTTGTATTTCCTGAGTTTAGCACAGTCTTGCTTCCATAGCCCACATCCCAGAAGGGATTGTCTAGATTCTGCTGCCATTTTCTCACTTATTCACTTCTCAGTCCATTACAATATGACCTCCAATCTCTTCACCCAATTAGAATTACCTGTGCTCTCTTAACTGCCAAGGTCAATGGAGTTTTACCAGTCTTCATTCATCTTGACCTGCCATCTTAGACCCTATTGACCTCTTCCTCCTTCTTGCCAATCTCTCTTCCCTTGACACTGCTTTCACTTGATTTTCCTCCTACCTGTCTGAACATTAGTTCTTAATCTCCTATGCCAGATCAACATCCATGTCCCACCCTCTGTGAATGGACCTATCCCAAGATTTATCCTGAGACCCTTTAACTTTTTCCTCTGTACTCTCTGCAATCTTACCAGTTACCATCAATTGAAGTATGATGTCTATGCAGATAAACTCCAAATTTACTTATCCAGACCTCATCTCTCTCATGAATGTAGTCTCATATTACCACCTGTCTGCTGAAGGTCATCCCTGTATCTCAGAGGCCTCTCAATCTCAACATATTCAAACTTAAAATCATTCTATTTTCTCTCAAATTCATCCCTTATCCCAGGTTCCCCACTTACACTGAGGACACTATTATCTTTTCAACCATCCAGGCTCACAACCTTAGGGTCAACTTCGATTCCACTTTCTCTCTACTCCCATATTTAATAATTTCTGAGTTGCTAAGTCTTGTCAATTCTATATCCACAATATCTCTCACATCCACCTTCTTATCTTCATTCAACAGCAAACCATCCTAGATCACCACCGTCATCCTCTCTCATCTGGACTATTACAATAGCTTCCAAATTGCTTTCATTCTTTCCTCATCTTCCACAAAACTGCAAAATTAATATTCCTAAAGCTTGTATGTGGTCATGCCACAACTTTGATCAAGTCCCTCATTGGTGTCCCTCATTACCTCCAGGATAAAATACAAATTCCTCTGTTTAATATTCAAACTCCTTTTTAATCTATTCTAATGTCTATTTCTAGTATTGCAAACACTCCCACCACCACCCCTAGTAGCCAAGGAATTATAGTGGACACTGGAATTTTGTGCCTGTGTGTCAAGAGAAAAATACTCAAAGTGCTTTGACTCAAAGACTAAAGAAATAGGACTATCTCTGAAAGGACAGGGTCTTTCTCTCTCTCTCTCTGTCTATTCCCCCACCCCCCACCATCATCCTTCCCTAAAGGAGAGGGAGAACTGAAACCTTATGAGAACAGGAAATGAACAAGTACATGGAGTGTAAAGTGTGCCATGGAGGACATAAAGAAGATAGTATCATTATCATAGGCTTTGCATCTGGGTAACAATCACAAATCAGTCAGAGAAGTAGGACACCAACAGAGGTTCCTTGATTTCTATTCTCCCAAGCTCTTCCCCTTTCTCCACCATCTTGTTCTTCCAAGGAAGAGATGAGCCATTCCCCAATCTTCGTTCTTTGTGAGTTTATTTGATTTCTATGTCCCATTTGAAACTAGATTCTCTAAGAAAGTATGGGTATTAATTGCTATATTGATTCATGTGTGCTCTCAGAAGCTAAATACAAATTAGAGGGGATAAGCAAATGTAAATGAGATGAGTGATGAGATAGGAAAAGAGAGACAGACTTCTATAACTGATAGGAACACTGTCAGCATGATGTTTCAGGGATAAACAGAAACTAGTCTTCATTGATTCATAATTTATAACTTTCCCAAAGCAGAGAAAAAACAAATGAATCTATAGCTCCCCCCCCATCTCAGCATAACTGAGTCTGTAACATCCCATCATGGGGGTGGGGGTGCTGGAGCAGGGTGATAAATGAGCTGGAAAGAGTCTTTCCGAAGTAGTTGACTTAGTCACCTCTGATTTCCCTTTTTTTCTTCCTGTGGAAGGTTTAAAAGAAACTCATCTGCCTGAAGGACAAAGCAGAGTGCATCCATAACAGCCTGAAAGGTTAAAGTGCTACCTCCTACGATTGCGATGCAATACTACTGTGCTGTAGAAAAGGATGAGCAGGATGCTCTCAGAAAAACCTGCAAAGATTTACATGAACTGATGCAAAGTAAAAACAGTAGAACATTGTACACAATAATGACAACTATAAATGATTTCACTATTCTTGGCAATACAATGATCCAAGATAACTGAAGCACTTATGATGAAAAATGATGTCCATCCCCAAAGAAAGAACTGAATCCGAATACAAATTGAAGCATACTTTTTTCCTTTATTTTTTGGGGGGAGTTTTTTGGCTAATGTTTTCCTTTACAATATGACTAATATGGAAATATATTTTGTATGACTACTCATATATAACCTATATTAAATTGCTTGTCTTCTCAATGCAGGGAGGGGAAGGAGGGAGAGAATTTGGAATTCAAAATTTTAGAAATGAATGTTAAAAATTGTTTTTACATGTAATTGGGGGGAAATAAAATACTAAATAAATTTCTAATAAATGAATTGCTACCTCCTACATCTTTCCTCTAGTTATTAAGATCTTTGAGAGCAAAAATTGGGTTTTTTTCCTTGTATTTGTGTCCCAGTACTTAGCATAATACTTTGCACACAGTAAGTACTTAGTAAATGCCTTTTTGTTCATTCCTTTGTTTTCTTCATTCCATTTCCTTTGACCCACATATTCCACTGCTAGGCATGGACTCCAATTAGGTAAAAGATGAAAGGAAGTTCCCATGCATACCAAAAATATTTATAATACTACTTAGCAAATAACTGGAAAGAAAGTAGAAGCCTATCAATCTGGGAATAGTTAAACAAATTATGGTACGTGAATGTACTGGAATGTTAGTACATGGTAAGAATCATATTTTCTCCTATAACATAGTTTTCATAATTGAGAATAAAAACTAGACCTGTGATTTCTTTGGTATGTGAAATTCCCAGATAAAGAAATTCCCAATATGTGTTGGCTCCTTCTGTGCAACTTATATTCTTAGAAAGTTGCTTAGAGCATTGAAAAGTTAAGGGCTGGTCCAAGGTCATGCAACCAGTATGTATCAGAGGCAATACTTGAACCCAGATCTTAGTTCCAAGGCTACCTTTTTATCCATTGTATGACATTACCTTTCTTCGTATATATTAATGTCATGAATTATGTCACAAGAAACAATAACTGTTACATAGTGCTCACTCTGTGTACCAGACACTATATCTCATTTGACCCTCAGAACAATCATGTGAGTTAGGTACTATTTTTATCCCCATTTTGCAGATGAGGAAACTGAGGCAAACAGGCTAAGTGACTTGCCCAGGTGTAAGGTTAATGGTGGGTGCAGGAAAAAGTTAAAGATCTTCCCTGTCCATTAATAGGCCTCACAACTTTTGCTAATTTCTAATGAGACACTGGGTCACAGCATTCTCCAGTCCTGAAAAGAGTATATATACTCTTGGTATATTGATATATATTGAGGTGAGGTTTTACTTTGGGGCTTATTTTTTAGAAGAATGGCTTTGGAAGTTTAGGAAATACTTTCTTCACAACAATCTGTGAAGTAGTCTTTACATCTTGTATTCTCTATATCTTCCACTCAGTTGTGGGGCTGTCAAGTTATGTTCTGTTGCAGAAAGTAATTTGCTTAAAACCTGTCTGGTCCTTGTTCATGTTTGTTTGGTTTTTTTTTCTAAGTTTAAAAAGTTTTACGAATGCATTTGGTTTTTTGCATGACAATAATTCCCTTACCATCCGTGAACATTCCCTTGTAACGAATAAAAACCAGGTAAGTACATAGGCAATGCGAATATTTTTCCAGATGAGAAGAATTAGGCTCAGAACGTGACTTGACTTTGTTCACAGAACTGTTAGTCACACAGCTGCTTCTATGAAACCACATCTCCTGATTTCAAGACCAGCACTCTCCCCAACGCACTCTTCTGTCTCTCATAATTTACTTAGCTTTCAAAGGGAAAAGGAGAAAAAAAAATAATACCAAAAATATCCTACAAAAGCTTTCCACAGCTTGACACGGTAATGGGAAAAGGAAAAGGAAACAACTTGGGTGATAGTCCCGATAGCATAACTTACAAAGTACATTAGAGGAAACAAGTCTTTACAAAATAAGCTTGCTTTAGGGAACACAGAAGACTTAACCCTTCACTGAGGTTTTCTCCATTGCTCAGGCATAAGCAAAAATTGTTCTTGCTCCATTCTGTGAGGGTCAAGTAAACTACAACTCCTTCTAGGGATTATTAGGTACCCTGAGGATTTGAGGAATCTTTCTCTACTGCACCCCCTCAGTGTGAATTCTCCACATTTTAGAGACCCAATGAACAACAGCCCAGTTTCATGCAACCACTTTATATCAAGTAATTTTTACAAGAGAATATTGACTTCACAGATACAGCAAAAACAGAAACATTAAACCCCTTCCCCTAATACTTCAAACATAGTCTCCTTCTATAACCCTTCCAGGCTGGAAGAGAGCAGTTAGGCTCACAACTTAACTCAATTTCTACGTAGCATTTGTTCCACCAAATTCCAAAGCTGGTGGTGCTGCGGGCTTCTGCTGGGCTGGGGCCCCAAAGATCACTCCAGGTGATTGCTTCATGATAGACAGGTTGCAACACTTGGATTGAAATCTTGGACTCCTAGATTCCTGTGGTCACTGACCTTTGAAACACCCAAGGTCAGAGATGCCCCTCTCTGCCCTAGAATGGAAATGAATGGAAAAGTCAAAGATTTGGTCTATTTCTCGAAAATCATAAGGCCTCAGAGAGGAAAGGTCCCACAGCCCTCATCCTTATTACAGGTTCTCTCACTCAAAATTGTTCAAAAAAATCAAGGAGAAATGGCTCAGAGCTGACTCAGATCCTTTTTAAATTTCCAACAGTTCCAGCTATCCAGCCAATGGAAAAAGGTCCCTCTCAACCATGTGATAGGCCAACTAGAACTGGTTTCAGAGTGTGCGCTTATGCAGTTCCCTCACAAATCATCATCATACTTATTACAGAAATAAATCTCTAACATTGTCCACGTGGTAACATCCATCTTAGGAAGCTGATGGAGTCTGTAATGAGCTGGGCCCCCTCTTCAGTGATGTAAATTAAGCATCTCTGGCACTTAGACATCCACCAGCATTGCCAAGGGATAAGAGTTCTGAGCTAATGTATTATATTTTTAGAAAAGACCTTTTATCCAGAGAACACACCCCAGACAAGTCACTGGGAACAAATACAGCCTTGTCAAGATGGCAGCTAGTTTTCACGCTACAAAACCAGAAGCTCTGTAATATTGGAGGGGAAAAAGCCTGCAATATTCACCTTGTGCAGCCTGCAGTACCAGCACAGTGTTTTGGGATCTGTGTTAGATGCCCAGTTAAATTGAAATACCCCACATATTTTCAAGGAAGGAGAGTATTGTATACTGGAAGAAAGATTGAATTTGTAGTAAGGAGGACCAGGTCCCCACTCCCAACTCGTCTATGAATTGACTCTCCTTCAGCTCTTTTTTTTCTTCACCTGCAAAATGTGGTAAATGTACCTTACCATCTACTTTACAAAGCTGTTGTGAGGAAAGTGCCCTCTAAATCTGAAACTGATAAATATAAATATAAATTTCTCCAGATAATAACTAATTTATGGCCCCTTCAGTTCTTCCTTCCCAGGATTTACCCCATAATCAACCCTAAAGCTTGACTATAGTTTTGTGAACACATATGCATTTACATATGGGTTTTAGATTTCAAAAATTTCTTCTTTGAAAAGTAAAAGATGGAACCTTAAAAATGATGCTCCCTTGCTTTCTGCTCAGTGTAGGACTCTTAAACCAACTGTAGAAACAGAGCAGAACAATATGAGACTCTGTGAATTCCTCCTACTTAATTCTTTCATAGAAGGGAGTGACACATACTTAAAAAAGAAACCATTTTATTTTTAAATCAACAGTCTTTTGAAAAATGGAACTTTAAGGGGAATTCATGATTTAATTAACCCATTTAATGTTTTATTAAGGTCAATTTAATTTGGAGTTCCTGCTTAGTTATTAGATTATCAATAAGCCCTCTTGTTTGTCTTTTTCCAAAGAATTTGTATTTATTATATGATCAGTGTTCCATGGTCTCTAATTATTTTCAGGAAATTAATATGTGTGTGAATTTTTCTTTCTTATTTTTAAACAGAATATTTCTATTAGGGGAGCACACAATACTACTAAAAAGAAATCAGGTCAGGTTCTGAAAGCATGATTTATTCAGCTGGGTTACTACCCTCCAAAAGGAGTTCTATTTCTGCTCTGTTCAGCAGGATCAGTGCTGAAGTTTTGACAGCAGAGGAGGGACTGAGGGTCATCAGGGTCAAACCCTCTTGAGGTGAAGTTATTCAGCAATAATCCTCAGAACACTTCTGTCAAGGACCCATTCCTTTCTTCCCTTCCTAGAGAAAACCATTATTTTCTTTCTCTCTGTCTTCCTGAGCTTCTGCCCCTCCCCATCCCGTCATCTACCAGTATTAAATATGCCAGGAAGAAGGATATATTACTTAATCACTGCTGGGGGATAGAAAGAAAGTGGGAAAGGTTCTTCCAAGGTAAACGGCATAAGTGGCAATGCCTGTCAAAGCGTCCGCAGTAAATTCTGAGTCCATGAAATAATGTGGAGCTAAAAACAAAGAATGTGGAAATGAGACATCCCAAAATAGATTTGGCTGCTTTATTTTTTCCTTACTCTTATTTTGTCATTTCCTTCTCTCTTTTCTTGACCTTTCAAGACAAGTCAATAAGCATTCATTAAGCACCTATCATGTGCTTACCAGGTACTGTGCTAAACACAGAGGATACAAAGAAAGACCAAAAAAAAAGTCCTTATTCTTAGAAAACTCACATGGAATGAGACAACAGAAGAAACAAAGAAGCAACATGCAAATAACTATGTATCAACAAGATATAGATAAGACAAATTGGAGATAATCAGCAAAGACTGATTCAGAAAGATTTCTTGTAAAAGATGAAATTTTAGCTGGGCCTTAAAGGAAACTAGTCTGCACAAGAGCAAATAAAGCAATTCAATAATTGCATTAAATAAACATTTATTAAGGGCCAAATGTATGCAGAAGGTTATTAACAGATACAAAGTTTCTTCTATGACAGAACTGTTAAGCACAGACCACTAGTGTTGTCATTAGTAGGTATGTTTAATAGAGCAATTACAGTAACAACAAAAGTGAGCTGTGTCTAACCAAGAACAATGTGGAAGTTAAGGAGTCTCCTTGTCCCATGTCTACATAGCTTCTGTGGAGCTCTTGAAGTGGTTTCTGGGTGTATAGTCAAGAATCAAGATTCGACTGAAGTGAAAAGGAATTCTCTAACCCCAAATTAGGTATCTGGCTGGGACCAGGTATGCAAAGTGAACAAACTAGAAGAGTTTATTCAAAGAACAGACTTTATTACCCCTTGAGGGAAAATTTGGCAATGCAGAATAAAAACATTTGTACTTTCTACAAGGAAAATGGTTTCATAGAAGCTGTTGGAGAGTAAACAATAGTAAAGAGAAGCAGATTGGCCTGCTTAAAGAAAAGTCAGAAAATGGTAGCAGAAAGCATCTCGGATGGAGATTTATAACATCACCAGAAGTCATCAGAGGCTCTTTTGTGTCCGAAGTGTGAGCCGCTCTGGCCATGCATTTATGCTGACCATGTGTGTTCCCTTTGCTCATACTTGTTCCTTAATGTGTACCTCTCTCCCAGTGATGATTCAGCAACCCATGACACTGTGGATGGGGAGAATATTTCTTGTCACTTATTTTGTTGTGTTATTTATGTAAATACCTTTTGCTTGGACCTACAGTGTCCCTTAGGTTGGTTTAAGTAAATGTATCAGTGGGGGCTCAGGATCTATGCTGACTCACAGAGTGCTTCAAAAATGATGGAACTACCCTGAGAGGGGATCCCAAATGCTACAAAAATTAAATAAGATTCGTTGTTTGCCTTCATGGAATTGACACTATCACTTAGGAAGGTAATATCTTAATACCCTAACTGCTTATTTTCAGGCAGCAGACTCAACTTCTAAATACCAGCAGGCTCCTACTCTTTTACACATTATGTGATAGGTTTATTATTTTTACTTTGATTCCAAAACATATATCCCTTGAAGGCAGTTTTCAAGACAAAACTACTTTGTGCCTGCCCTAGGTCAGATTATTAGTCACTGTAACACTGACAATACCGACCTCAGGCAAAAATCTGAAATGTCTTTTCAGAGATCCAGATTTACACTATCCTATTTTCTTTAGGTCCTTTTCTTTACATAATGCTACTCTAGCATCAGTTCACATGTAAAACTTTCACTAAGTCAGCCTCCATACATGGCATTGACTACTTTCATTTTCACACTGAATTGACTCCCTTTTGTGAAGACATTTCTCTAATTCACTTGCTTTCATGTGTTTGCTTTCATTTCTGGTGCCCATCTGTTCACTTATTATCATTCTTTCCATTTCTTTTGCTTTCTGGACTTACATCTTCCCCCTTTTCTCATACTGGACAGTCATATTTGGTTTGATTTTGTTTTTTTTTTCCCCTGTGCATTCTCTCTCTCTACTTGAAGGATGTCCCTGAGTTGTCCTTGCCTTGATTCCTCTACCTCTACTCTCCCATTTCCTCTTGGCCTGTTTTATTTACACTCCTGAAAAGAAGGTAGAGATGACTGAATTGCAGGCTCTTGAAGGTGGAATGGATCTTCAGGTGTTCTAAGAAGAGATTTGTAAACCTAAATGACGTGACTACAGTGTTCTCACCTCTGACAATTTTATTTCAGTGATATTCAATAAGTACAATAGAAATGGAACATGATTGAAGAATTTTTACACCTCATCAATCAGTATCCATTTGCTAAGCATCTCCTCACTCTTTCCTCTCCCTCCCCATCCTCCCAATAGCCTGATACTTGGAGAGTAAGGAAAGGGAGGACACTGATCCATCTTTATAGATGAATCATTTCTCATTAAAAGACAAATTTTCCTTTTGAAAATCAAAATAGGATGGCAGTTTTTATTTTCTTTATCCCATCAGTCAACAAGCATTTATTAAGTACTTTCTATGTGCCTGGTACTGAGCTAAACTGTAGAGTGTGTGTAAAATGTGGGGAGGTAGGAGAGGAAAGACTAAAGTGCCTGGCACAGAAGGATTGTATAAAAAAGTTTGGTGTTCAGTGAAAGAGATATAGCTGTCCTGACCATCTTCCTTAAATGGAGGTTCTAGAAAGAACTCAACTTGAAAAAACTAAAAATCAAATTAAAGAAATTTTTTGGCTTTGGGTCCATAGCTTTTGCATGCAATTGTGAATTTGATGCATTGTCATTATATACTCTCTTGCTCTTTGACTTCTTGTTCTTTTCAGGGACTCAGTGAGGGGTCAACAGTAAGTAATACTAGCTCTTAGGGCTGGCTTTTTCCCCATCTAAAGTTGTTCTAATATTTGCTGATAGATCTTCAGAGAATGTGTAAGCAATGGGGCCACTTTCCTATAGTTGAGCTCTATTTGTTTTAGCCTTTTCCCCCTTTAGAATGTAAGATCCTTGAAAGCAGAGATTTTTTCTTTTTTCTTTTTTTTTAAATTTATTTTCAGTTCCAAATTCTCTCCCTCCATTCACTCCTCCCCCATCTATTGTAAAGGCAAGAAATACAATACCTATTGTACATGTGAAGTCATGCAGAACATAATTCCACATTAACCAAATTGTGGGGGAAACAAAAAAAAAGAAAACTAAAGAATGAAGAATAAGTAAATATACTTCAGTCTGTACTCCAAGTTCATCATTTCTCTCTGGAGGTGGATAACATTTTTCATCATGAGCCCTTTGGAACTGTCATGGACCATTGGATTTTTCAAAGTAGCTAAGTTTGCTTTTTCTTTGTATCCCCAAGACCTACAGCAGTGTCTGGAATATAATCCTTTGATGATCATTTATTAATTATTTACTATGTACCAGACAACACAATGGAGATTAAGGATGTAAAGAAACATAAACATTCCCTATCCTTTAAGAGTCTACATTCTAATGGATGAGACAACATATACATAAACTGGTACATATAAGATAAATGTATCATAGATGGAAGATACTAACAGCTGGAGGAACTAAGAAAAGATGCCCTGTGAGAAGCAGAGCCAGTCTCAAAGAAGTCAGGAATTTTAAGAGTCAGATGTAAGGAGGAAGAGAATTTTAAATATGGAGAACAGTGAGCAAAGGCACAGAAATGGAACATGGAGCATCATGTGTAAGGATCTGCAAGTTAGACAATGTGACTGGACTACAAAATGAGTGGAAGATAGTCATTTGATTTGCTGTTGTTCAGACATATCCAACTCTTTGGGATGCCACTTGGGGTTTTCTTGGCAAAGATACTGGAGTAATTTGCCATTTCTTTTTTCAGCTCATTTCACAGATAAGGAAACTGAGGCAAACATGGTTAAGTGATTTGCCCAGCATAACACAACTAGTAAGTGTCTGAGACCAGATTTAAACTCAGAGCTTCCTGACTCTAGACCCGGCACTCTCTCTATTTCACCACCTAGCTGCCCCTGTAATGTGTTAGAAGGCTAGAAATAAAGGTAAGGTCTTGGTTTTGAAGCAATTTAAACAAAATAGTATATATTAGGTACCAGAGGTAATAAGGAGTCACTGGCATTTCTTAAGTAAGGGAGGTGACATGCCTCACATTTTAGAAAAATCATTTGTCAGCTCTGTGGAGGATAGATTGGAACAGCAGGAGACTTGTTCTAGTGGACTCATTGATTGATTTTCCTGAATAAGCCCATTCTCAGTTGCTTTTTTAACTGATGCTTGCCAAAATAATATCCTAAAAGGTTTAATAATCCCTTTCCCCAGTCACTACTTTAAATTTTCATTCTAGACTGATCCACCTGGATTTTTTTTCCTATTTAGTTTTGTGTGTGTGTGTGTGTGTGTGTGTGTGTGTGTGTGTGTGTGTGTGTGTGGTTGTCATTAAGACTCTCCTTTATGCTCAGCCTTAGCCCAGGTCAGATTGGTCCCTGATCAATTCTATGCTCCTATCAACTTCTCATCTAGGCCCCACTCAAGGAATCACATAGGCACCCCATTTCATAGCATTGATACTCTGCTACTCCCTCTGACACAGCTGTAGCAACTGTTACAAACCTTCCATAGGAGCACTGGATTTAGAGCCAGAAAGGACCTTAGCGATCATCTAATTCAGCACCTTTTCCTTCCCCTACTAATATTTCAGTAACTCAAAGATATAGTCATAGAAACATTGGTATGAGAACTGATAGTAGGGCAAGAGACCAGATAGAAATGACTCAATCCAGATATGTCTGGATATGCCTGGATAGGGAGCAGTAGTAAACATGCCAGTTCTGGAATCAGAGGTTCTGGGTTAGTATAGTGTCTCTGTTATTACCCAGTTGATTTGGAGTCAGTCATTTAATCTTGCGTGGCTTAGTTTCCCCATCTATGTTTAACAGACGTAATCAGAAGGAAGCTGTGATAATGCTGAACTGGAATCCCTCTCCTCAAGCTATATGGGCAGTGCTTTTTAGCTCTCTAAGAAGTGCCTTGGTTCGTCTAAAGTGAGAAGATGAGACTAGATGGTCACTAGCACCATTAACATTTTGGAAGTGAGGAAACCGAGGCCAAGAGACAACGCTAAAATGCAAGCTTCTTGAGAGCAGCGATTGTTTCATTCTTTGTATCCATATACCCTTCTTCCAGCATCCTTCCTGAAACTTACTAGGCATTTAATGCTTCTTGATTGGCTGATCAATTAGTCTACCCAAGGTCAGGTAGGTACATAAGACTAAACATATTTCATCTGGCAAATAAACCCTCTAATTTTTGTGACTCAATTATAATAGTGATTTAATAAATTCTTGGTGAATGAAATTAAAGGATTACCTGAATCCCCAGGCTCATCTTGCCCTTTATAACGTTTTTCTTGCACTTTAATAGTCTGTCCTTTTCCTCTTCCTACTCCTTTAGCTGCTCATAAATAAGATAAAAAAATATTAGAATGAGAATTAATAACAAATTAAAAGGGAGGAAAACTGGCTTAATCTAGATGTTCTTGGAAGTCCTGTATTTAGTACAAAGAAATATATGTGGTTTTAGTTATAACTCTAGTTAGCTATAGTTGTTATAATTAAAGTTGCAGCTTGGCAGTACAGTGAATAAAGTTTTGGACTTAAAGTCAGAAAGATCTGAATTTGAATGGCAATTGTCCGGTACTGCCCTTTCTGAAACTGATGTGTAAAGTGGAGTTATTAATAGCATCTATTTCACAAAGTTTCTATAGGATCAAAAGAGATAATTTATGTAAAGTACTTTACAAATGTTATATTGCCATACACATATTAGTTGTTACCATCATCTAAATATCCTGCACGTCCTCCAATTTGTACTCACACTAGCAAGTAGAGTCCCTGTAGGGAGGCTAACTAAATCAGGGATACTCCTGAAGGGCTGAGTTTCTAGTGCCGTCACACGTGAGCCTCCACCAGCGTGTTTCCCATTGGCAATCAACTAATAAGGCTGGATTAACTTTTAAATATGTTTGCTGAGGAGGCTTAGCAATCATAGTTGGTACAAAAACATTCATCCCCCATGGGGAATGCACTATCACTCTGGGAAAATGGAAAAGTACACAATCTCACTTTTTCCAAGCTTGGAAGGTGGAAGTATGGGGGGGGGGGAAGAGTTTATTTAACAATATTCTGTCTTTGGGAGGATAGATTTCTGTAATTATGGAATTATTCTACTTCTCAGAATATCAATATATTTATAAGAGTTTGTCATTCCCTTAATGGATACAAGGCTTCCAGTTCCATTTGAAGTTTTAAAAATTCCTTTAAATTTCTTTTGGATGGGTATTTTGTTGTATGAGCTGAAGACCCTCAGACCTTCGAGGTTCACCCAGACTTCTTACAACAATGGTTTTGTGTAGCCTTGAATGTAAAAGGGAGTTTTGTCAGTTAAAATTACCATTTCTAACCTTTAGTCGTCCAGTCTTTGTATCCCTCTGCTCACGACAAATGCTGCATGATAAATGAGATAGTAGCAACCTTTTTATCTGCCAGGTCTTTCCAAAGATCTTTTTCTTCCTGAAGATTAGAACATTTTTGCAGCAATAGTTTATCCATTCTTGGCATTTTTCATTTTTTAACCAAACTTTCCTTTGAACTTTAGTGTGACTGATCCAGTTTTATTGTGAGCTCCCTTGAGAGACTTGGCTTTCCATATTAAGAGACACTGCAATATTTCTGTCAATCATTCAAATATCTTCCTTAAGCTCTATAATTTTTATACATTTCCATGAAGTGACATCTATTTTTACAACCACAGCCTTAAAAACACTACAAAAGAGAGAATTGAAAGGCATATATGTCATAAAATCACCATTCAGCTGATAGAAAACTAAGTAGGGGGGCCAAGGTCTGTTGTTATAAGAAAAGGACTCCTAGTAACCAGTAGCTATGTGGTGGCCCTCTACCATATGTATTGTACAAGTGCACGTCACTACCTTTTCATGTTCAGTTTGATCCTACTCACCCCATATCTCCATGGGACTGACAAATGAGCAGGCAATTACACGGAGAACCTCAGCTGGGAAAAGTCATTTAAAAAGAGAGGTATCCAACAGACAGCCTTGAATTGAAGGAACCAGTAACTTTGTCAACCCACCAATTCCTGTCTTGTTCAGTTGGAAGAAATACATGAAAAACAACTTAACAAACAAACAAAAAAAGAAATACGTGTCGACCAGGCTATATGAGAGATTTCATTGTGCTCATGGGATTGGGGGAAGACCTCCTCTTCTCTGAACTACTGAGTTAGCTTCACCAAGGGCAGCCAGATAGGTTAGAGTCACCTACAGCATGTGACAGAAAATGGGAGAAGAAAGATTTTAGAAGGGGGAATACTGTTAGTATAGCAGGTAAGACAAATTATCCAAACTAGGAAGCAGCTGCTTCCAACAGGAGGGTGCCCCCAGTACTTCCACTAGGGCTACACTACAAAGAGCCACTCTTTGATGGACAGACTAGTCCTGGTCATGTTACGGTACCAGATGTCCACACAACATTCCTGTTCAGTGGTGTGAAAGTGGCTGGCAGTAATGCTATCAGTTTGCGTGTCGTATGTCTCCATTAGGACTGGCCCTTAGGATGGAGCACGTTCTGGAATTTAGCAAAATTCATAACTCCAGTGATTCAGAACAATTCCTTAGGCTGGGGTCCCTGTTCAGTTCCAGAACAATTGTGGGATATTATCAGTCATTCTGTAAAGCAGATTGGCCAGTAAGACAGGTGCCACCTACCAGAGTTAGAGGTGTGTAAACAAATAATCCTCCCTAGTTGGTGGTCCAAGACAGCATGCTAATTCCCTAAAGGAGGATGAGACCAGCTTCCATCTAATAGATATATCTTGGACAAAGAAGAAAAGTAGGAAAGCAGCAGAGTCCTGAGAGACCCAGTGGCTTTTTTCCCTTTGTGTGAGTAGGAATTCCTTCTCTCTGGTAAAGGAAGCCAGCAGGGCATGCCAAATCTGTGTCTCTGGGGGTGTATGCCATATCAGGTTTAGCTAACCACCCAGAATCCTAGAAAAGGCTGGAAGTGACTTGCATAATGTACATTGAGAAAAACCTCATCATTTTCTAGATGAGAAAACAAGTTCTGGGGGCAGTGTGCAACTTGTAAAATGTCGCAGTAGATAGAAAATGACAAAAAGCCCAATCTGAAACTGGCTCTCCTACTTCCTAGGCCAATGCTCTTTACATAAGACCAACTTTCTTTCAGTGTCTTCTGAAGGCATGCCCGATCTTGGAAAAGTACTGGCAGATATGACAAAGATGACTTCTTCTATCTCCATACCTTTTTGCAGGCTTTGCCCTTGCCTGGAAATGAATTCCCTCCTCACTGTGCCTTGTAAACTCACTAGTTTTCCCAGGCCCAGATCAAGCACCATCTCCTAAGCCTTCCCTTATCTCCCCAGCTACTAGTGCCTCACCCCAAATTACTTTTTATTTACTCCCTATTTACTTTGAGTATGTTTGGAGATCTACATGTTGTCCCTCCCTCCCATAAAAGTATAAGCTTTTCAATAGCAGGAACTGTTTCATTTTTGCCTTTGTAAACAGAGAACTTTTTAGAGTAATTGGTACATAGTAGGAACTAAATAATTCGCTTGCTTGACTGATCATTAGCACAGAGAGAACGGATTAAATGCTTACTAGTTGATGGACATACACAGGATCCTAGACTGTTAAAAATTGGAAAGGACTGCCCAAATCCCTTATGTCCACGCTCCTGACACATGGCATGTGTAGACCTGCCAAGCTGGCACTGTAGGCCCTTCCAAGGGAATAGATTGATTTCAACAGTTGGCAAGATGCCAACCGAAAACAATTTTAGAAGAATTTCCCACAGGATACAAAAATGACACCTCTTACACAAGCTTAAGCTGCTCCTGGCAGCAAGTCATGCTAAAGGGACTCTGAAGTAGACCTTATTCTGAGACACAGCATCAGCAGCAGATGTTTTTCTTTTTCTTGTTTAACCTCCTGCTCTTATCTCCCCTTCCCTCCCCCCACATACACCTAGAGACGGCAAGGAGACCTATTCTTCATCAAGAAAGCTCTTGTTTCATGTTAATCAGACACTTACAGAGGCTGCTAATTAATCATTTCTGCCATGAGGGGCTTTTAAAAACATTTCAGATGTTTAATACTAGGTTGAAGATTCATTAGTCTGCAAATTTCGGTCAGCTTTACCCTGCATCTTTTACCTTTCAAGAAAGATGGCAGTGTCCTAGATGAGGTCCCTATCAAGCATTCATCTCAGTAGATAAGACATTCTCATTAACATGAATCTTTGTGGTGCTAGTAACACCTGAGATAAAATCTATAGAACTAACATTAAAAGTTTTGTTTGAAGTAAGTTTCAAAACTAAGTACCACCTCCAGTTTAAAATCATAAATCTTAGGTTTAAAAGGAAATTTTAGTGGCCATCTGGTCCAAGCTCTATCTGATCCAAAGTTCTGATGGGATCTGTCTTTAGCCTATACTGAATCTTCTCATCTTGGAGAAAGTGTACAGGGTACACAAGTATCACCTCAGAGTTTTCTTTAGAAGAACTCGGAGTAAATCTATCAGTCAATCCACAAGCATTTGTTAAACATCTATTTTTGCCAGGCACTGTTGGGGATAAATGTTGGGGATACAAAGCCAAAAATGAAACAGTCCCTGCTCTCAAGCAACCTTATAAGGAAGGAGAAAGAATATACATATATGAAAACATAGAGACTTCATAGAAAATGAATACAAGGTAGTTTTGAGGAAGAAATGACTGGAAGCTGGGGGATCTGGAAAGACCAGTAGAGTAAGGAAGACAAAAACTCATGTCTAATTCTCTACACATATAAGCAAAGTAATTGCCCAGTTCCCATGCAAACATTCAAGGTATATTTGAGTACAGGATAGCCTTTATTTTACCTTAGAGAAAAGACAGATAATAGGTAAAGAACTCACAATAGGCCATAAACAATTACACAACTCTCTCCACTGACTTCTACCTTTCCTCCAGGGTCTGTTCCAGTAGTTTGGACTCCCCTCAAAAGGAAATGAACTTGTAATTCTTAGAGCAGCATATCCCTGAGATTCCATTCAAACACACTTTTTGGTTTTTTTGGATGAATATTGAGTCTTTCAACCATATAGTACTACCCTAAGGGCTTGGACTTCCTCCAGGAAGAAAATAAACCTTGAATTGCTAGACAGATAACCTTTTGCATATTAGATATGCACTGTCCAAATAACTCAAGGTAACTGCAGAAGACAAGAGTTCAGATCTTCTTTTCCAGCCCCAGGTCCATGTATGCAATCCTTTTCTAACCCAAGGAGGGTAAAGTTGCCCAGGAACTCCCTTTTTCTCTCTAGAAGGCTGGGCTATGATATTTTCTATTAACTTAACCTATTCCAGAAATATCCTTTCCCTTCCCCTGGAGCCTAGCGTTCAAGAAATCTCAGTGCTCCTCCAGAAAGCTCCCAAGGGAGTTCAGTAGCTCCAAATCCAGTCACTCACCTCTCAGACTGCAAGCATATTCAACTGCAGTGGGGCCATTCCACATCATGGGGCCACTCCTGGCTCCCAGCAGGGAAGCTCATGCCTCATGCACAGTCTACTTCTCCACCAGAAATAAGACTTACTCTTAGGTCTCCTGTTCTTCAACTTGTGCTCACATCTCTTAAAACTTTTCTGAGAAAGAAAAAAGGCCTAGTTCTACAACAGAAACTCCTTTTGAGAGGCCTGCCACAAAGAGGTGGCTCTGACTCAGCCTACGTAAGCCAGATCATTGCTCCTGCCCAGGAGGTAGGCTGGATCTTCTCAGTTAGATTTCAGATAGGCATGCTCCTACACCCTCTAGAGGGAGAGGCAACCAAAGCCTCAAGCACCAACATCCTTGTAGTCTCCTCAGATTGAACAAACAATACCTCTAATCAATCCCTTACATGTTCATGAGAAAACAGAATATATTTTCAAGATAAGTGAGCAGGTTTAATGCTGGTCGTTTGGCTATGCAACAGCAAGCACAGTAATAACAATAGCCAATATTCATATAGCACTTACTGTGTGCTGGGAGGGCAGCTAGGTGGTGCAGTGGATAGAGCACCAGTGCAGGAGTCAGGAGGACCTGAGTTCTAATCTCACCTCAGACACTTGACACTCACTAGCTGTGTGACCTTGGGCAAGTCACAACCTCAATTGCCTCATCCTGGGTCATCTCCAGTCATCCTGATGAATATCTGGTCACTGGGTTCAGAGGGTTCAGGAGGAGAAGTGAGGCTAGTGACCTGCACAGCCCTCCCTCACTCAAAATAAAGTCAAGGGCAAGTCCTGTCATTATTTCCCTGATGACATGGTCTTCTTTGGCAATGAAGGATGAACACACACACACACTGTGCACTGGGTACTGGGCACCTTACAAGTATTATTTCATATAACCTTCAAAACTGCCCTGGGAGGTAGGTTTTTAATAACTGAGGAGAGTGGGTCAAACAGGGGTTAAAAGACTTGCCTAGAGGGTCACTGAGTGTCTAAATTTGGATTTGAATTCAAGTGTTCCTAACTCCAGACCTAGTACCTAGCTGCCCCTGATCAGGAAAGTGGGGGCAATTAACCCATGAGGTAGCAACTGGTGCCAGCAGCCTTGAGGAAGGCACCAGCCTCTACTTCCCCTTCAGGCTGCCTTTAGTCATCTGATCAAAGAGAGCTTGCTGAGGCTTCTGGACCAATGGTCCTCAATTGGCTTCATCCTGAAAAGGAAGGGAGCCAGGCGAGATGCCTACCTGGCGAAGCTGTGGGTCTCCGGGGAGTCTGGTTACCCAGGTGACTTTCCCTGGGTGTCTGTATTTGTGTGGCTTTATGTTGAGTGTGTCCCTAAGGGTATTGTTGTGCAGTCAACTGCTTGGCAAGCTGCTAGAGAACACACCAAAGGGTTAGGCAGTGGTAGTGCTGGGTCACAAAGTCAAATGCCATCGACACTGCATTCGTTAAAATATCCTTAAGGTGCACCAGTGTTCTCAGGGTGCTTTCATAAAAGTAAGGAGACTCTAGCAGTCAGACACAGGCATTGCTATAACAGCTACTAACTGGATATTATTATTAGATTATAAACTGCTTGAAGTGTTTTATCCTTGTGTAACCAGCTCCTAGAACAACGTCTTGCACATAATAGGCATTTGTTGAATTGAACTGAGCAGACTTTTAGAGAGTCACTTCTCTTCTCTAGGCCTTCATTTGTAAAATGACTAAACAAAGTTCCACTGCTAATGTTTTCTACTATTTTCACAAAGAACCTATAAACAATAAATCATGTAGTTCTGTTTGAAATATTCCCTTCCTCCTATAACTCACCCTTCAAGGATATCTCTATATCTAAAATCCCTTTCTCTTTAGGTACCAACCTCTGTTAATGCTTAGAATAAGCCACTCACTGACTCAGGCCTTGGTTGGGATGCCACAATGTGGAGAACGAGGGTAGGTTGGGTACAAGAGAGGGGGCATCCTCTGGGGAACCACTACCCAACATAAGGGTTCCAAAGGACCGAGAGGAGCCGGATGCTGAACAAGGGAGGAAAAGCAAAGGAAGGACAATAGAGGTAAACTACTTTTTCTTTTCTCGGTTTTGCCTATGGTCAGCCTTACAACTGAGTTTCAAAGGAGAGGAAATTTCATTGTGCTCTACTCATTAGAGTTCTGAGAGGCCATAATTGATGAACTCACACACTCCACAAATATGATCAGATTCAAAGAATGGGAGTTAACCCATAAGCTTTTTGGGCAAATGCTGCCAATGGTATTGAGTCCATAGAGGAGATAGAAAAGTAGTCCATGATTAAATTTTCTGTTGTCTGCAATTAACTCCACAGGCCATTTTGTTGTACATATTGTTCTTCCACTAAGACAAAATTCTACTCCAATGCTACATCATAGGGTGAATTTGAACTTATGTTCTCAAAGGGAATAAACACAGAGAGATTCTACCATGATGGAAAGTCTTTAAATATCAATTACTGGACTGGTAATAGGTTCCATTTTGGCTGTCTGAAGACCAGCCCAGTTAAATGGAGAGAAATGGAACATCAGCTACAAGTGATCTTCCTCTTATGGCAATTCACTAAGATTTGTGTTTACTCAGATTATAAAAGGAACTTAATAGCCTTTTCCCATAATTTGAGGGGCCCACATCCAAAGTGACTCCAAGGGAAGATGAGTATCTTTTTCCCATGGTGCCATATGCCCAATGCAATAGAAAGAAACAAGTGGTCACCATAACTACCTAGTTTTTGGAGAACTAGTACACAATGATAAGTGTGGACCATGACTAAGGACTGTTGATTCTGAAAGGGCTTAAAGACTAAGAGGAGGCTGTCAGTAAAAAAAGATGTTGCACAGAGCCAGGGCCTTTTAAAGGAAAAGGCAAAGTACTAGTGTATATATATATCCAGAAAAGAGGGCAATGTAACAGCAACTTTTTCAGGAAATGAAAGGCTGTAAACTGTATTAGTGGAGAGAATCAGCATTGATTCTTTCAAAGGAAGACATTTCATAAGTCTATAAGATCAATATTTTCTTTTACTAACTAGCATAGAAATTAGAGAAATTAGAGACCTAATTTATGTCCTATGGCTGATAATCTGCCCCAATCTCTGACCTTTATCCAGACATTGCAGTTTACCCACGTTTAGCCCTAGGCAACCTGACTTCTCAGTAGGTAAAACAGACTTTCCATTCTCCACATTCATTGGCTTAGCACCCAATCTCTACACTCTAAGGAAAATTGCTAATTACAGTAACAGAATTACATCTCAAAAAGTCTCCCTTCAGAAAACAAAGAAATCAAAGAAGTACCCAACACACAAAATGGATGGGTATAGCACATTCATTTACCCCAACTCAGAAAGCAGCAGTAATCAAAAAAGAATCACGGTATGCATGCATGGATCAATTTAAATAGGATTTAGCTTATTATTGCTAGGATAGCCTTATTAAGACATAAAACAGCTTTGGCAAGACAATGAATTAGCCATTTCACTTTTCACCCACATTGGCACTGTCTGATTGAATAGTCAGACCTGGGCTTTCTGACGGCCACTCTCTCACACTAATTCTTCCAGACTCTAACCCACTCATCACTGCTTAGGCCACTCAGGAAAGAGAAGACACAAGCTGACTGACGTTGACCCTGAACTTTTCAGTGCTAAAAGCATTGGTCCTAAAAGTTGCACAAGAGAAATAGAGGTAAAGTCTAACCAGTAGGATCCACATTTCCCTCAGAGTATGGCAGTCCCCTCCAGCAAAACGTTGGAGTAGAAAATGGCTGACCTTCCCTACTCTTTGGTTTCACATGGAACACTTCATCTCAAAGAACTACATCAGTAAGAAACTGAATCTCCTTCTCCCTAGTATGATAACCCAGGCCCTCAACGCTTCTAGCTTGGCAGCCATTTTAGAAGACTTAGAGTTTTATGGGAGCATAAAAGACCCCAAAGGTCCCACATGGTCTACCAGAAACAAGAATGCCCTTATTATAGCTACATTACATTCAGTTAAAGAAACTGGTCTCACAGACTTCTCCTGCCCCCAATGCATGCACAGAAGAAAAAAAAAACTGTAGTTCTACAATGAATCCTTAATGCATTATAATGAATTCTAGATGGGGACTAAATGTTTTCTTCATAGTGGAATTTTGTTAAAATGAGTACATTTCTGGAAAATGTACTCCCAGTCTGAAAGATCCAGAAAGGAAAGATACACAGATGATGCATGAGCAAGTGAAAAGCACTTTGAACATAGTAACAGACAGGGTAAGATATCATGTACTAGTTTTCATGCCCACTGTTTTCTCCCCTCTCAGGCTCCTTATCACTTGTTTTTGTTTTTTACATATACTATTTTCTTATGGTAGGTTGTTTAGGACTATGAATGTTGTTTAGGGTGTTTGAAATATTTGAGAAGATAAAAGAAAATGAAGGCTAGTTTCAGCATGATGGCAGGAAAAAATTCTATAAAAATCTATTTTAAAACTTGGCTCCTCTCTCTCTCTCTCTCTCTCTCTCTCTCTCTCTCTCTCTCTCTCTCTCTCTCTCTCTCTCTCTCTCTCTCTCTCACCATCCCTGCTTAGTAATAATAAGAGCTGACATTTAAATACCACTTTGAGGTTTGTGGAATTCTTCAAGTACATTATCTCGCTGAAGCCTCACCTCAGGTCTGGGAAATAGGTACTAATATCTATATTTTAATAGATAAGGAAACTAAGAGAGCACAGTACAATAGGAAGTGTTGGATTTGGAATGGGAAAATCTGGGTTAAAACTGCAGCTCTGCTGCTTACTAACCATGCACCTGTGGGACAGGAGTTTCAATCTTCTCTGGGACTTCATTTTCTCCTTTACAAAAAACAGGGGGTTAAATGAACTACTAACTATTCCTTCCAGTTTTATAATCTATGACTTACCCATGGCCACATAGCTAAGAAATGGCAGAGGAAGTTTTCAAACCAAGATCTTCTTGACTCCAAGGACAACATTATATCCATTATACAAAATGGGAAAAAGATTAGTATCACACAGTGACATGAACAGCCACTCAGAGGAAGGTTTCCATCGGCCTATGATGTCCTTTTTTCTGCTGAAACCTTCAATGCCTAGATCAAATGACATTTCTTCCATGAGATCTGCTCTAACCCTCTAGGCTCACTATCCCTCTGTATTCTTATAAATTGTGCTGCTCAAATAATATTTTATCTCTCTTAATAAATAATAAGCTATTTTGAGAGGAGACGTTGCCTTGCATACTTTTGGGATTTTGCTTAGAGTTGGTCATTGTCTTTTTAAGTTGAACTGACTGAATCTCTCTGTCTTTCTGTCTCTCTCTGACTCTGTGTCTCTGTCTCTCTCTCTGTCTCTGTCTCTCTGTCTCTCTCTCTGTCTCTCTCTCTCTCTCTCTCTCTCTCTCCTGATACTGGACATTATGTTGTCCTCTATAGGCACAGAACTCACTGCCTCATTAGGCAGCTAGAAAGTAAAGAATAAGGCAAATTTAGGGGCAGAGTCAAGATGGCAGAGTAGAAGAAAGAATGTACTCTAGCTCTCCCTCTATAGCCCAAAAAATACCTGTAAAAATGACTTTAAACAAATTCTAGAGCAATATTAGCCACAAAATGACAGAGTGAAAGAGATTTCCAGTCTTAGACATCCTGGAAAGCTGACAGGAAAGGTCTATCACACCAGGCTCAGAGCAGAGTGCAGCCTACCTCTGGCCTCATGGCAGGGACAGGACTGAAGCACACTTCAGGGTGCAGAATCACAGGCATCAGCTGAGGTTCCCAGATTTTTCAACTTACAAATGCCAAAAACAGCTTCAAAGGTCAGTAAGAAAGCTCTTTCGCCTGGGTGAGAGGGAGGCATAGGTCTGGTACAAGCCCCAGCCCCAGAGCTGCAGCAGTCACTCTGGCAGCATCTACCTGTGGAGCCCTCTGCCTAAAGATCCCAGGGTAAGCAAGCAGCTAATCTGAATCTCAGTCCTGAGTGGAGGTCCTGGGGTAAGGAGGAGTTCTAGTGTGGTAGAGTTGATGTTGATGGTGGAGAGTGAACCCTACCTGCAGATCCTGAGCACAAAAGAGAGCTTGTGTTTGCTCACAGACAACAGCGCAGGCCAAGAGAAGAGTAAATGCCTTTCCCTTGATTATACCACCTTGGAGTAACTGAGAACTTACAGGTCCCTAGAGTATACCCTATACTTGACAAAGGACTCAAAAATCAAGTAACTGGCTGAGAAAGTGCCCAAAAAAGTGAAAAAAAAATAAGACTATAGAAAGTTACTTTCTTGATGAAAAGATATTTTCTTCCATCCTTTCAGATGAGGAAGAATAAAGCACACCATCAGAGGAAGACATAAAAGTCAAGGCTTCTACATCCAAAACCTCCAAAAAATATATATAATGATCTCAGGCCATGAAAGAGCTCAAAAAGGGATTTTGAAAGTCAAGTAAGAGAGGCGGAGGAAAAGTTGGGAAGAAAATGAGAGCGATGCAAGAAAAATCATGAAAAGTGAATTAACAGCTTGCTAAAGGAGATCCAAAAAAGTGCTGAAGAAAATAGTACCTTTAAAAAAAGATTAGCCCAAATGGCTAAAGAGTTCCAAAAAGTCAATGAGGAGAAGAATGCTTTAAAAAGCAGAATTGGACAAATGAAAAGGGACTTTCAAAAGCTCACTGAAGAAAATAGCTCTTTAAAAATTATAATAGAGCAGATAGAAGTTAATAAATTTATGAGAAACCAAAACATTATAAAACAAAACCAAAAGAATGAAAAAAAAAGAAGACAATCTATTATATCTAAATATCTCATTGGAAAAACAACTGACCTGGAAAATAGATCCAGGAGAGATACTTTAAAAATTATTGGTCTACGTGAAAACCATGATGGAACAAAAAGCCTAGACATCATCTTCCGAGAAATTATCAAGGAAAATGTCCCTGATATTCTAGTACTAGAGGACAAAATATAAATGGAAGGGATTCACTGATTGCCTCCTGAAAGAGGTCCCAAAAGGAAAACTTCTAGGAATATTGTAGCCAAATTCCAGAGTTACTTAGTCAAGGAGAAAATATTACAAGAAGACAGAAAGAAACAATTCAAGTATTGTGGAAATCTGAGTGTGTGTTCATCCTTTGTTGACAAAGAAGACCATGCCATCAGAGAAATGATGACATGACTTGCACTTGACTTTGTTTTGAGTGAGGGAGGGCTGTACAAGGTCACCATCCTCACTTCTCCTCCAGAGCCATCTGAATCCAGTGACCAGATATTAGACAACCCAGTATGAGGCAATTGAGGTTAAGTGACTTGCCCAAGGTCACACAGTGAGTGTCAAGTGTCTGAGGAGAGATTTGAACTCAGGTCCTCCTAACTCCTGCACTGGTGCTTTATCCACTGCACCATCCAGCTGCCCCTATTGTGGAAATGCACAAAACTTAGCAATTTCTACACTAAGGGATCAAAGGACTTGGAGTATAATATTCCAGAGGTCAAAGGAGATAGGATTAAAACCAAGAATCACCTATCCAGCAAAACGGAGTACAATACTTCAGGGGGGAAATGGAATTTCAGTGAAATAGAGGACTTCCAAACATTCTTGGTGAAAAGACCAGGGCTAAATAGAAAATTTGACTTTCAAATACAAAAACAAGAAACATGATAAGGTAAACAGGAAAGAGAAGCCATAAAGGACTTATTAAAGTTGAACTGCTTACATTTCTACATGGAAAGATATTTTTTGAGACTCATGAGACCTTTTTCAGTATTAGAATAGAGGGAATATATACATGTATATATATGTAGGAGTGTACTGATATGTATGTATGTTTACATTATATATATAGGCATGTATACGTACATGGGTGTGTGTATTTATGTATATGTGTACACATGTATGTATAGGTGTGTACATATATGTGTGTGATATATGCATATACATGTGTGTATATATGTGTATATACATATATATGTGTATACATACACACTCACATAGAGGGCAAATGGTGAGCTGAATATGAAGGGAGAATACCTAAAAAAATAAAATTTACTGTGGAATGTAATGTACTAGGAGTAAGAGAAAGGGAGAGGTAGAATATAGCAAATCATCTCACACAAAAAAGAGAAGAAAGAGCTTTTACAATGGAAGGGAAGAAGAGGGGGATGAAAGGAGATAATTGAGCCCTAATCTCATGGAATTTGGCTTAAGAAGGGAATAACACACACACAATTGGATATGAAAATCTATTTTACCCTTGCAGGAAGGCAAGGGGAAAGGGGATAAGAGAGGGAGGATAATAGAAGGGACAGCAAATTGGGGAAAAGGATAATCAGAAACAAACACTATTGTGGGAAGACAAGTCAAGGGAAACAATGGAATAAATGAAGGGCAGGATAGGACAGAGGGAAATGTAGTTAGTCTTTTTCAACATAACTATTACGGAAGTGTTTTTCATTGTTACATATGTATCACCTACATTGAATTGCTTGTTTTCTCAATGAGGGTAGGTGGGAAGGGAGGGAGAGAAAATGAAACTCAAAGTTTTAAGAATGAATGTTGTTTTAGCATGCAACTGGAAATTAAGCTATACAGGCAATGTATAGAAATCTATTTTACCCTACAGGAAAATAAAGGGGTGTGTGTGTGTGTGTATCCTTCATTGCTGAGGAAGATCATGCTATCAGAAAAATTATGACATGACTTGCACTTGACTTTGTTTTTGAGTGAGGGAGGGCTGTGCAAGTCATCAGCCTCACTTCTCCTCCAGAGCCATTTGAATCCAGTGACCAGATATTCACCAGGTTGACTGGAGATGGCCCAGGATGAAGCAATTGGGATTACATGACTTGCCCAAGGTCACACAGCTAGGGATTGTCAAATATCTGAGGTGAGATTTGAATTCAGGTCCTCCTGACTCCTGCTCCATCCACTGTACCACCTAGCTGCCCCTTAGGAAAATAGAGGGAAAGGGGGATTGAAGAAGGGTAGGTAATAGAAGGGAGGACAGACTGGAGGAAGGGGTGGATGGGGTGGAGTTGGGGAGAGATGGGGAGAAAATTTTGAATTCAAATTCTTATAAAAGTTAATGTTAAGAACTGAAAATAAATAAATTATATATTAAAAAAATAAAATGAAAAAATTGACAGTAAAAAAAAAAATAAGGCAAATTCTTTCCCACACTGATCACTTGCATTCCAGTCTCCCAGTCTTTTCTCCCTAAGTCCTTCGTTGTTTGTGCCCTGGTGGCTCAGAGTGAGTGTAAAAAGTAATTATTTCTATTAGACCAGAAACCTTGAGGGTCTTTTCCTCCCAAATTGAATTTTTTTGACTAGGTAAAGGAGGTCATTCTTGTGTCATTTCTTACAGGGCCTTAGTCACTGGATGGGTGTTGCCTTGGTGAACCTGAGCCCAGAGAAAGACCTTAGCTTAAAAGGCCAAGGTCTCCTGCTGCATCCAGGACCATCTCCAGTTGTCCTGATCTGTGACCCAGATGACTCTGGAGAAGAGACTAAAGCAGGTGACTTCGTACAGCCCTCCCTCACTTAAATTCAATTCCCTTGCAAATCATGGCATCACCTCCGTGATGTCATTTGAGACCAAAGTACAAACAACACCACCAAGCACCATTCATCTCCATACCATAAACTTCCTTAATTTCAGGTTCTTTGCTGCCATAAAAAGAACTGCTATAAATACTTTTTGTACATATAGAAAGTTTTTTATTTGTTTTCTCTGTGAGAGTGGTGTCATTAAATCAAAGGTTAGCAGTTAGGGTTCTGGGGTTTATGGAGCACTGATTACTGCTTTTTTTCTTCCTTCCATAAGTGCTGTACCAAATGTGCTCCACTGATCAATTTTTCTATTTTTTAACCAGTAACAACTAGTTTTGGGGATTACTACTTTGTAGTACAGCGATCCAGTACGGCCAGGGAACCTTCCTTTGCTTCTTCCTCCCATTATTGCCCTTGACATTCTTAATCTATTTTTCCTCCATATAAATTTTATTTATTATTTTTTCTAGTTCTATAAAAATAACGTTTTGGTAGTTTGATTGGATATAGCACTGAATAAGTAGATTAATTAAGATAGCTCTGTCATTTTTATTGTATTGACTCAGCAGCCTCACGAGCAATTAATGTTTCTATAATTATTTAGACCTATCTTGATTACAAAGATTGTTTTAGAATTGCATGCATGTAGTTTCTATGTATATTGTGGTAGATAGCTTCCAAGTATTTTTTTAACTTCTAGAGGTTCTCTAAATGGAATTTTCCTATCTTTTTCTGATGATTTCCTTGGTAATGTACAAAAATGTTGATGATTTATGTGGATTTTTTATCTTGAAATTTTGCTTACATTATGGATTATTTTAATTAGCTTCAGTTGACCCATCTAGTGTTCTGTAAGCACACTATCATATCATCCACAAAAAGCAGTCATTTTCTTTCTTCTTTGATTAGCTTTTTCCCTCAGTTTCCTTTTCTTGTCTCATTGCTACAACTAGAATTTCTAGCTTCACATCAAATAGTAGTGATTGCAATGGACATGCTTGCCTTTGCCTTGATCTTATTGATAAATTCTGTAGTTTATTCCCATTATACTTAATGCTGGATCTTAGTTATAGATGTACTATATGTTACCATGCCATTTAACATATTAAAGAAAAGTTCTTTTATTTCTGTGACTTCTGGTATCTTTTAACAGTATTTTCTCAAAAAAGCTTTTTCCTACATCTATTAATATAATCATATAATTTTTGGTTTTATTATTAATATGATCAGTTATAGCTATAATTTCCCAATATTGAACCAATGTAAGCATTCCTGATATAAATCCAATATGGATTCCAGTGGTTTTTCAACAATATTTCTTTCTCACCTTTTGGTGATACAAATTCTTAGGACATTACCCAGGTCTTCTGAATGCCTAGCATTCTTTCTATTATCTTAAAGTATTTGTAAGTGTTCTTAACCAATTATTACTTGATGTTCACCTTTTAACTTCAAAGGATAGAGAGGTTGGTGGGGAAAGTGGGACAGGTGGAGATGAATCTCATAATTAGAACAGTCATGAGCTGTGAACTTAGTATATTTCAAATTATAACCTTCCTTCACCTTCTCTAATTACTAAAAAGGGAGAGAAGCCCTGGAAACCAAAGAAAAGATAAATACAGATTCTCTTTGAAAGAGATGTGAGTAACCAGCTTAAGTTCTGTGCTTCTAGTGCAGAGTATTTATGATATGATTGAAAAAATATTGGCTTTTAATGATAAGGCGCTCTTAATCCCCTAAATGCTAGAGCCAAAATTTGAGCCAATTATATCACCCCAAAGACTTCTAAATGTCAGGAAATGTTCAAAATGCATTGCTTACTCGACCTAAGAGGTAAAAGAAAGATTAAGTGATTATACATATACATACATATATATACATATATACTATATATAGGATGCATATACATATATACATATATACATGCTATATACATATATATAGGATGCGTGTGTGTGGGTGGATTTGTTCTGTGTATGTGTGTGTGTGTGTGTGTGTGTGTATACACATATCCTACTTAGGTAATTAGGCAACTAGATGGCAATGGATAGAACCCAGAGCCTGGAGTCAGGAAAACCTGAGTTCAAATTTAGCCTCAAATATTTACTAGTTGTATAACCCTAGGCAAGTCACTTAACCTCTGTTTGCCTTAGGAGAAGAAAACAGCAAACCATTCCAATATCCTTGCCAAGAAAACCCAATGGATAGTAATGGCATGATATATGGTCCACAGGGTCATAAAGAATTGGCCATGACTGAAGAACAAAAAGCTAGGTAATTGAAATTCTTTAAATCTTGCTCTAAATGCTTTATTACTTCTTGTAGATAATGTTTACTGATTATTTTATTAATCAAATAAAACCTCAACTAATTATATTTTTCTAGGAAAGAAGTCATTAATTTGACTTACTGCTCTCAGATAATAGTTCTATTTGAAGAGTAATATGATGCTTATGAACTAGTAATGAGAAATGTACTGGTATGGTAATTACCATACCTGTAGGCTTAAGTGACCAAAAGAAAATTTCGGGGCATATCCTCAAATTTCAAAACATATATGGGCTACTTCTTCCACTTATTATGTCTGATTAGGTTTTGCTGACTTTGTGTCATCCCTAGATCATGTTAATGACTCCACCCACAAAGCTTCAGTTTTATGTATCCTACGTCGATTGGACCGTTCAAGAACACAACCTCCAAGTGAGAGGACATGGCATACATTCAAAATAAATTGCACGTGAAGTAAGAAATCACAGCACATGGAGAGCTCTTACATTGCATTTATACTCTCCAACTGCTTCTCAAATATTTTGTTACTGTAAATAGAAATATCACTCTGAGTCTAGGAATTATCAGTTAGTGAAGATGAGAACATTTAAATCCTTGAAATGTTTTCTTTCACACTGTTTTTAAAACAAAGGCTTAAAAAAGAAATCCTAAAGGTGTCTATGACAAGACTGATTAAATTGTCTACATCCACATGAATTTTTAGACAACTTCAATTTGCAGCTGTTTATATTCCAATTGGATCCCGACTTAAATATCTCCATATGATTAGTCAAGGATCTTCCAAGATATGTGAGATTTTTCAAAGTCCTTTGTCCCCTTAAAAGTTGAAAGACTGCACTGGCAAAGATAAACAATTTCTAACACCTCAATATTTTATCCTGGTTTCAAATTGAATTTTTCAGGCAGGGTCTGAATTGAGCTAAACCTATTCCCTGAGCACTTTTCAGAAATGCATGCTTCTCCTAGCGAAGTGCTAAGGAAAAGTATATCTTGGTGATTTTAAGTCGCCTCTTTTTTATAGTGAGGACTGGGGAAATGTATGATGCTCCTCAGTATACAGCAGATTATTCCACTTTAGAGAGGAGAGAGAAAAGTTGGCTTTTTTTTTTGCTTGTTTTTGCTTCCTGAGAAGCTAAGTAAGCAACCTGCAGAATGAGACTGCAGGTATCCTTTTCAGACAGTTACCACCTTGACACTTTTCCTCTCAGCTCATTGACATTCAAGGAGGAAGATGTTTTGGCTGGATTGTAGCATCCTTTGTTAGAAGATGCTCAAGGGATTGACTGGAAGAGTTCCTTTGATTATATAATCTCAAGGTTATTAAAACTGACAGTGAGATCATTGCCCAAGGTGGAATAATAAGGTAGGAGTGAAAGGAAAATTTTTTTTATTTGATTTGATTTTTAAATAATTGATTTATTTTTCAGTTCTCAACATTCACTTCTACAAGAATTTGAATTCAAAATTTTCTCCCCATCTCTCCCCATGCCCCACCCTAGGACAGCATGTACCCCATCCACCCTTTCCTCATGTCTGTCCTCCTTTCTATTACCCCTTCTTCCATCTTCCTCCCCTCTATTTTCCTGCAGGGAAATCTTGAATGAAAAGCAGTGTTTACATCCCTGATAGTAGAAGGGAAAGGATTCAGCTGAAGGGAGAACTGAAGCCTTCATTTTTGGGCTCCTGAGAAAGCTGTAGTAATAAAGGGGGTGTTCAAATGTCATAGAAGTTCAAGTATGACATAACTTGTGACTGTCAACAAGTTTTAAGAAACCTTAGTTAGGAAACGAGAAAAATAGAAAAATGTGCCTCCTCCAACTTCCAAGGAGAATAGTCAAAGTTTCTCCTTAACATGGAATGTAGAAGAAATAATTAAATTTGGATTTATGAAAGTTCAAAGAATAAGCTGAGTTACCTTTCTAGCTATTGAAAGAAATAACTATTTCAAACACCAAATTGCCATTAAAAATCAGTAGCACTAAGTGTGATCTGCATTTGCCACTCAAAGTCAAAAGGGAAAATTTAAAAGAAAAGATATTTGAGAAGAGTCTTCATAGGATAGCAGTAGTCAGCTACTGCATGATAACATGGATGGGGCAATAGGGTCGAAAGATCAAGGGCTCGAACTGGAAGACAGAATGCTTTCCTATTTCAGCATGCCTTAGGAAGCTCTGTTTTTCAGAGAAATTAATTATCTGGAAATTCCAAAGAATTGCCACAGGACAAGAATAAATGAAAAAACAATAACTTTACAGCGTAAAAAGAAATGAACTGCAAACTCTCCTTCCTTAGGGCTGAAACACAATAGCCACTGAAAGTTATGAGCTTGTCCACATACACACAACCCTCCAAAGCACAGAGGAGCAAGCATCGATAGCTGCAGTTATTTCATCAGTTGTATCTCATGTGGCTGGCCAATGGTTTTTACTGAAATGTTGGATTTCAGTATTATTGATTGCATATTGAGATTAAGCAGATCCATGGGCGCATGTATTATAAAAAATAGCACGACTGTCACTGACTTTAACTTGAATCAGACAAGTCACCTCACATCCTGTGGGATTCAGTTCTTGTTTACTGTCTAGTATCTCAGACTTGATGTTCTGTGGAGATGGCTGCCCAGAAGAAAACAAAAGCTTCCTACAAAATGGAAACTCTTTGCCAAGAGTTTCCTTAGGGAACAGTTCACAATTTTCTAGGTTGGCTATTAAGAAAAGGTTTTAAAAAGTGTTTAGGATGACACTACCAAATCTTACTTGCTATTAATAAAGGTGACTACAGTTTGGTTCATACAGAGGGCTGCACAGGGCAGACTTTCACAACAGCTACAGAATCCAAAATGAATTATTCATTTCAGAAATAGATTCTATAAAAGACACAGAAAATGAATTCCAAAGGTTTTCCTGATAGATCTGCAATTTTAATCTGATTGTGGGACCAAGTAGAGGGACACAAGTTTGAAAGAATTATCTAGGCTTTTCCTTCCATCCCTTCCCATATCCCATCCTCAGCAACTACTTGTCTGTGATATTTTATAAAGTCACTCCTGTGAACAATGAGCTCTTAGCATTCTAGAGCAACTCCAAACAAGTCCATTAAGCTGGCCTACTTATCACTTTAGGTTCTCCTTCTAATCAGATGTTTTTATGTTTTTTAATAGGTGGGACTTGTGGTTTTTATTGTCAGGAACTCCCAGTGAGGAAATTCCCTCTATCAATGTATATTAGCACCTGCTCTACAATTTATCTCTTTTTATTGCCTATAAAGTTAAGCAATTTGACACAGTCACACAGCCAGTATATGTCAGAAGTGGGACTTGAGCCTAGGTTATCCTAACCCTGAGGTGATTAAGTTAGCAAATATTAAGCATCTACAATGTGCCAAGTAGGTCATGTCTATATCCACTATGCCAAGCTATCTTTGACCAGTTATGAAATAGAATTGATAGAGATAAGACAGAAGCTCAACTTAAACCTGTTAGCTCCAAGGCCACATGCCCTGAAGAAAACCCGGCACCTTCCTCTTAATTGAGTCATTTTCTTCAGATGTTCATTGGATCTAAATGATGTGATATAGAATGAAAGACAAAGCACCTAGACCCAATTTTCTACTATTTTAATGGAATTGGGCTTGGGAAAACAATTTGTCACTAAAAGTTTCAATCAACCAAACACACACACACACACACACACACACACACACACACACACACACACACACACTTAGGGAGCAGCCATTATGACGCTATACAATCTTTACTTCACCTTGTTGCACTGTTTTCCAGTGACTTTGTGATGGCTTCCAGACATACAGACTCTGCTGAACTGTGCTCTCTCTGACAGCTTTTGGGCTTCATCTCTCTTAGGGTAGGCATAGTACCCAACACATTGTAGGTGCTTAATTAATACCTGTGGGCTTGACTGGTCTAAGATCACCTGCCAGCCATCTCAACTCCAGTCAGAGAGGGTATAACAATTAGAACTTCTCACTAACAAGGGCAGCTTGAAAGATTTCTACTCATAGCCACCACATGTAGTTAATAAAAGCCAAAGAGAATGGCCCAAATCTCAACCCCTCTCTTCTCAACAAGCCATTCTTTATAACAAATAAATTTTTGAAAAAGGAAAATAAAAATCCAATAAAAGTAACAAACTTTTTTTAAATCTTACATTATATGCAATGTTTCAAAGCTGTGGATCTCAGTTTTTGCAGCCAGGTGATACAGTGAGTGGAGTGTTGGACTTGGAGTCAGGAAGACCTGAGTTCATATTCAGTTTCAAATATTTACTAGATATTTGACCCTGAGCAAGTCACCTAACTTCTATTTGTCTCAGTTTTCTCATCTATAAAATGGGGATAACAGGCACATAGTGCTATTTAAATGTGTGTGTGTATATATATTTAGATATTGATAAATGATATGTATATATAGACATATGCATAAACTGAAAATGACTGAACAATACCAGTTGTTGGTAGGAGGTAAGAGAAATAGCCCAAGGTCCTGCCCTAAGGATGCGTAAAATAGAGACAGTTGTTATGAAATTAGATGAGATACTATCTGTAAAGCACTTAGCACAGGGCCTGGAATATAGATGCCCTTATTTAAATGCTTATTCCCTTCTCTTTCCCCCCTCCCCCCCACATACCGCTTCTGCAAAAGATCAGGAAGCAGTATTTTCCTATATCTCTTCTTTAGGACCAAGCTTGTTCTTTATAATTTTACAACATTCAGTTTCAATTATTTTATGCTCATTTTTCCATTTACACTGTTGTAGTTATCATGCCTATTTCTTTTTGACTTCTATGTCTGGGTGGATATTGTAGCCCTCTGTTTCAGATACACACCTAACTGAGGGAGAAAATGGGAGAAAAAAGAAAGAATTCAGGAGGAAAATGAATTTACTCCTCAAAGAAGAAACCCAGGTTTAAAAGCAGAAATGCTAGCCTGGTTAGGACAAGACCTGAGGATATTATTCCCAGATCACTACACTCCTTGGGGGCAAGGCGCTAAACACTTTTTAGAGGACCTTCCAGTAGTTTCATGGCTTCGAGGTCCTTTTCATACAACACTGACCTTGGGAAGATGAAAAGCCATAAGCAAAGACATACAGCCAAAGGCATAGACAACACTAGAAGGAGAAAAGAAAAGCAAAAACTAAAAGATAGTCCCCCTCCCCCAATAGACACCAAGCATTGTAACAATGCCCTGAAGGAGCGACAGAATATGAAACAGGACGAAGCCTTCCCAGGTTTCACCTCCTCCTTTTGGAAGAACCAAGCCCCTGATCTTAACAATATGGACCGTGGGGTGGGTGAGACAAGATCTTTACAATTCACGGTGGGTCTCCCGATATAGAGTAATGACAGTGTGCAGAAACAGCATGAATAACATCTGGAGTATAGCCAGAGGATAACCTTTTCTGCATTGTCACCAATGCTTACTGAGCATCAAGATATTCTGCAGTAAAGTAGCTAAGAGACCATGAACTTCTTGCAAGCTAAGTCAAATTAGACAATTTCCCTGTCCCACCACTCACACATCATTCCCTGGCACATTAACCAGCATCTGCCCCTCCTTGGAGCCCTGTGAGGGGCTAGAATGGAGGAATAGAAAATATTTTCCCCTTCAGAGGTCTCTGATGAGGGACAGCTCCACTCTGTGAGATCTGGTAAGACAGTGCTATTTCTTCTCTGTTTCCAGAAAGCAAGCTACTTCCCCACCATACCACATGTTGTTCCTCCAAGTCTCCTTGGGAAAGATTTATCAAATGGCTAGTGAATACTGGCCATACTGTGGAAAGCCCTTATTAGTTCCAGATTAGAAAGTAAAGGGCAACAAGGAGCTAGCTTTTGCCAATGTACATGCTCATTCCAGTGGGATCTGAATCTCTGCCCACTGTACCACCATTAACTCAATGAGATTTAGCTCACCAGCCACTGCATCCTCCTCTTTGATAGCTCATTTAGATGGGTAATACCAAATATTTGTTCTTTTAGATGCATCCACTAAGGAATTGTTCATTTCTTCCACAATAACTGAGTAGGGATTCTCCCTCACCTTCATCTAAAAATTTAGGACTTCCACAAAGTCAGCTAAGGAATGCCCTTATAGCTAGATAATTTCACAATCACTATAGCTGCACAGTCAGTTTCATTTCTCCTATGTTGTTAAAAAAAAATAATAAGGCACCTCCCATTGTTCCATGCCACAGTCCCTGAACCATTTTTTGGAAGAAGAGGGGTGACATGGTCAGACTTGTGCATTAAGAAAATGACTCTAGCAACTGAACAGAAGGTGGATTTCAGTGGCAAGAAACCTGAAGTAGAGACTAATTAGGAGACCATTGTAATAGGCCAGAAAAGAAGTATTGAAACTTGGTGGCAATTGTGTGAGTGGAGAGAAGGCAACTATTATAAAAGATGCTAAGGGAGAAACAAAAAAAAATGGCAGCTGATTGAATATGTAGGACGTATACTACTCTAGAGTCAAGGATGACATCATGACTGTAAATCTGTGTAATTTGAAGTCTGGTGGTACCTTTGACAATAATAATAAGAAGCTCCAAATAGAAGTGGGTTTGGGGGAAGGATAATAAAGTCTATTTTGAGAATGTTGGGTTTGAGATGTCTATAGAACATCTTCAAAATGTCTAATTGGCAGTTGGTGATGTGAGGTGATCTGAGGGAAAAGAATAGTGTGTGTGTGTGTGTGTGTAAGTAGGAGTCATCATCATGCAAATGGTCATTGAATCCATGGAAATTGAATAAAGAAAGAGAAGGTAAAAAGAAAAAAGAAGAGAACCTAAGACAGAGTTTGGGGTACTCATATAGTTACTATTCATGATATAGATGAAAATCTAGCAATGGAGACAGATAAGGAAAGGTGAAACAGGAAGGATGAGGGCTAAGACAAAGACAAAGCAATATCACAAAAACTCAGAGAGCAGAGTATCCAGGAAAGAAAGGAGATGCATAGGGTCAGATGCGACCAAGAGCTCAAGAATGAGGACGGGTGAAAAAAGGTCTTTAGATCTGGTTATTCAGAAAATACTAGCAACTTTGGAGAAAGCAGTCTCAGTGGAATGATGATCAGAAGTCAGATTGTATAGAATTGAGAAAAGAGTGGGAGAAGAGGAATTGGAAGTAACTAACATAGAGGTTGTGAGTGATTTTTACGGAGAAGAGGTAAAGCACAGGAGAAGTAGAGGGGATGGTGGGCTCTTGTAATGAGTCATCACCCACACTATACCCTGTGTCCCTAATGTTCTTCAGGCTACTTCGCTCATCGTCATCATTACTTTATGTCAGATCTGCTGAGAAGTGCAAAGATTTATCATCAACCACCACATAGACCAGATCATTAAGATCCAGAGCTCAATTCTTCCCAGGAGATGAAGCCTGGAATTTCTTGTCTTAACTATTCACCATGTTCTGTCACTTCTCCAGGAGGTCATCACATTTCGTTTTGTATTTTTATCTCTATTTTTCTGTGTTAGAGTCTGTTTTCCCTCTACCTTCAGGGCTACCAGTGCTAGACTTCTTACATGCCCAAGGTCAAGGTTGTCCAATAATAGCCCTAAGAACATTTAGCCTAATGCTAGATTCAAAATTTAATCTGCTGCTGCCAAACATGTTTAACTCAATTTTAAGCCCCTTGAGGACAGGCACTATATTTTTTTCATTTCTATATTTTACACATACTAGGTGCGTAATAAATGTCAACTTAATTGAACTAAACATATAGATATGTGTCATCAGTAAGAGGATGGAGGTCCTCCTACAAAGGACCCTGACTCTATGCTCACACATAGCTTGAATTCATCCTAACAGCAATTTGACCCTAAATCAAGAGGAGCTGGTTTTTTCTCGCATTGTGTGTCTTGTTGTGACACTGCTCCAGAGCCATGGGGAAAATCTGTACCACAAAGTTTAAACATGGCTCATGTCCAGAGTTTTCTCTAATAAAAGGAATTTACAGAGACCCTCTTGGAAAAGACTATTCAACATATAAAGTAGATGTCAGAGTAGAACAGCTATTTACTGCCACCCAAAAAAAAAGGAAAATGAAAAACTTTTTAATAAATATACATGGTCAGACAAAACAAATTCCCATATCAGCCATATCAAAAAATGTCTCATTCTATTTCCTCTACCACACACATGCACACACGTACATATGCACACACACACACACACACACACACACACACAGAAAATGTTTAAGTCACAAAAGCTCCTAAGTAGGCATTCACTTAAAACCCAAAAGATTAGCTCATCAAAATCATTATTATCTCCAGTCTTCGTGAGGCTGCTACCTTTCTGCTTTGATCTATGAGACCCACACAAGTCTAGATCTCCAGTCAAGCCAGGACATGGATTATGTTTTCTCAGTCCTTTCAACTACAACATACTCCTGGTGGTAATACATCTTCTCTGATAAGTGAGATAGCTGCAGAAAGCATCAGTAGATGGCAGCCAGCATTGATGTGGGAACTCTTGACTTCTTTAAGTGAGGAGGTACCCCCCTAGGTTAGAAACGTCCATCTCCCCGGAATGGTGACCTGGGCTCAGAGAAGGAAATGCAAAGCAGAAGTGGCAGCCAGGGATCTGAGGTTCAGTCTCAGCCTCATGTAGGCAAACTCATGTTCCTGCTGCCATGTTCCGGCCTGTCCCTTCATTCACCTGCTGTATGGCCCTTGGAGAATTAGCCTGAAAGCATCCTCAAAAGAAGCAGAGCTCCTCTTAAAGCCTACAGAGAGAGCAGCTAGTCCTGGCTTCGTCACCAGTCCTCCAATATACTCCAGTCTTGGGAACTAAGATTGGAATTGCTCTGTCATGAAAGTCCTTTAGCAAGAGTCTGAAGCACTTAACCTATGCCCAAAAGAGTCCAAGTTCATGCTCTTCATCATGATTTACACCCCCATTATGTGTATGTTAGTAATAGTAGTAATAAAAAATGCATACATATATAGAGAATGTGTGTGTGTGTGTCTGTGTGTGTGTGTGTGTGTGTGTGCAAGAGTATGTCGATAATCCAATCAACAGACTATTTGTTAGGTAACTACTACAAGGCAGCTATTTGGCACCATGGCTAGAGCACTGAATTAGGAAGAGCTGAATTCAAATCCAGTCTCAAACACTTAGTAGTTGCATGATTCTCAGCAAACCATTCCTGTCTGCTTTAGCTACTTCATCTGTGAAATGGAAATAACAGCACTTACCTCACAGGGTTGTTGTAAGAATAAAATGAGATATGTATAGAGAACTTAGCAGGAACACAAAGGAAAAATAAAACGAATGAATAACGAAAACTTGGCTATAGGAATTCAATACCAAATGTTCATGCTGCCCCAAATCTAGCATTACACTGGAGATGTCACACATTTTACTTTTCCTCTTCCTTGCCCACATAGATGGCCTGAAAAATAATTTTCCCAGTTGATGGACAACTCTAAGCATATGGGTAAATTATGGAATAGACAACATAACCCCCTGTCATACCTAGCACAGTGTCTTATGCAATGTAATGCTCAGTAAATATTTGTTGAAGAAATGGGAGATGTGTCTCCCTGGGAAACAAGAATAGGATACTGTGAGAGGAAAGGTGATGAGTTCAGAACAGGAAAATGGATCTGGTTAATTATTCCTGAAACAAGATTTCAAAGGATGAGCTCTTAGTGTCAATCCAGAATCCGGTAAGACCAAAGTGAGCTTTGGAAATACAGACATCTGTATAGAAGATGTTGTATAGAATCAGAAAGCAGTTCACTTTTTTCCTGAAACTTTAGATGTCTATAAAAAAAGATAGGAACCATTATACTTGTACTTTCAGAAGTCCTCTTATCCTGGTTTCAAAAGAATACTCCCCACACACACACCTCAATTCCCTTTTTCATTTAAAAAAAAAGCCTCTCCAGAAAAATGCTGAGATTACACAAAACAGGACATTCATCACTAGGGCAACCGATGAATTTTATAAGAGCTAGAGAGAGCACAAAGGCTGTGCTTGAGGGTTTGCATAGACCTTGCTTTTATGTGGCAGCTCATATTTCAAAGTTTTGATTGAACTCATGAGAACTCTGACTTTTTCTGGCAGTGAGAGGGATACTCATCTAGAGTTATAAAACAAAAAGAAGGAAGGAAGGAAGGAAGGAAGGAAGGAAGGAAGGAAGGAAGGAAGGAAGGAAGGAAGGAAGGAAGGAAGGAAGGAAGGGAGTTTCTTCGATTGAAGTGAATAGACTCATTTCCTGGTGTGACTTCCCCAAGTAGATTTTTCTCATTGATCAAGTACACAGAGGTCATTTAGTTTCCCAGAATGATGCAGAAATGAGCTAAATTTGCATGTGAAGAGACATTATAGATGAAACATTTCCCTACCCTCTGCCACTCACTCACCTTAATGCCCCCTCATATATGTGTGTGTGTGTGTGTGTGTATGTATGTATATGTATGTGTGTTTATATACACACCCCACCCTGGGCTATTTCTATTGCCCTAGGACATCTTTAACCAATTGAAAACATTTATTGTCTACTACAAGCACCACTATAAATATTCTTGTGCATAAAGGTACTTTTCCTCTGTCTTTGGTCTTTGGATACATGCCTAACAGTGGTACTGATAGTCCAAAGGACATGCATTATACAACTCTACAACTCTTGTGGTATACTTACAAATTGTTTTCCAAAATAATTGAACCAACTTACATTTTCATCAATATTTGCTAATTGTGTGCTTATCATCCTACAACTCCTCCAACAGTTGCTCATTTTTTTTATCCTCTGTGTCATTCTTTTGGGGTATGAAATGGAACCTCAGAGGTGTTTTACTTTACATTCTCATATATTAGTGATGGAGTATTTTTCATATGATTGTCAATAACTTGCATTTCTTCTTTTGAAAACTGTCTCTTCATGTCCTTTATTTTTGGAGAATTGTTCTTGTTTTTATAGGTTTATATCATTTTTCTTAGAGCTTAGATATTAAATATATACCAGATAAATTTGCCATGAAGGTTTTCCCAATTATTTTCTAAATGAAAAATGTAATTATTGTGTTATTGTAATCATTTAGAGAAGGATTAAGAAAACGTACCTTTCTCCATCGCAGAGATGGGAAACACAATGAATATGGAATATTGCATATGTTGCCAGATACAGTCATTATGTTGGCTAATTTTGCTGAACTGCTTTTTTCCCTTTTTCACTTCAAATTTTTGTTTGAAGACTGTCACTGGCTAAAGAGAGTAAGAAGATATAATCAGAAATCGATGTCTCATAAATAAAAGAGGTCAAAACTTTAAAATGTGTGTAAGAAAAAACATGAATAAAGTGTCTTGTAAGGTCAATCTTGACAAGGAGATTCTGGGAAGGCTTGTGGGGGAAAAATAGCATGTAAGTTGGACCTTACAGAATAAGTAGCATTTCAACAAGCCATATGGGACCTGGGGATAAGGATGTCTGTACTCCAGACTCAGGTAACCACATGAGCGCAGACAAAGAAAGAGAAAAGAGAATGTTATGTATGGGTGAAAGCAAATAATCCACTTTTACTAGAGCAAGGAGTACTCAGAGGGAAAGGGTGGGAGATGAGGCCAGACAGGCAAAATCATGCCAAATTGTGGAGGTCTTGAACATCAGAGTTTGAAGTTAATAGTCTAATGAAAAGGAAATTAGACGAGGAGTTAGGAGAACTTGACGTATAGCTTAGTATGAAAAGAATGACCATGGAATTAGAAGAAGCCTATTTTGAATTCTGGTTCTCATATTTATTCTTTAACTTCTCAGAGCCTCTACCTTCTCATCTACACAGTGGGGATAACAAGGTAATATGATATTACAAAGAACAGGGGATGTGAAGTCACAACCTGGATCTGAATCCTGATTCAACTCCTTAATATCTATGTGACCTTGGACAAATTGTATTACTTTTCTGCACCTGTTTTCTCATCTATAAAATGAAAGTTGGATCAGATGATCTTTAAGGTCATTTCAACTCTATGAATCTATTAACTTTATTGGGTAGGCAGTAGTAAACCATTAAAGGACTGCGAGCAGAGAAGTAGCAGGACCCAATTCATGTATTTGATTTGACATGCACCCATTCTATACCCATCAGGTACAAAGCACTGTGCTGTTAGGCAGGGTTCGGACGGTGGGAGACGGGAGAGTGAGGATGGGAAAACCAGGGTTATTGCAGTAGTTCAGATGGGTACTAACGAAGGCCTTTACCGTCTGAATGGCCAGTTGTAACAGCATGTAAAGAAAGATACACCAGACTTGAAAGTCAAATGTTACCAACACCACCCAAGCCAAACTGAGCACATTTAGGCCAAGTTCCCAGAAATTCAGGATGGCATTAATCATTGTTTGTATTTGCTGTCAGTTTACTTTGTCTAGCTACTTTGAGGCCAAGACGTTGTCCCCAGAAATGCATTACCTTTCTTGAGATTTCATTTTCTGCTTTGCCAGTTAGAGAATTTGTGGCTTTGGGTGTTCTTTTACGGAAGAGCTTATCTAATTATGCCAAGACCTCTTTGCCTGCTCTGGGTTACTGGGCATAGACCCAGAAACCAAAGCTCATATTACCCTCAAACACAATCTCTTACTTTCTAAGACTGCTCAGAAGGGAATGTTTCTCTGTCGCTTAGGTCACAGCCATGATAAAGGATATCAGCAGGCAATGTTCAGCTGGCTGTTCTCTCATAAACTCAGAAGCAATTTCAAAGACATCCTTTTATTGCCAGGCTGATCACTTGTGGCCTAAGACAAAAATAGAAAAGCTTTCTATCCCTTTTCCCTGCCACAAGCCTCCATTTTGATTTCCACTGAGTCTGGCTTCATTCCATTCAACTCATTCCCATCAGGAAGTCAGTTTTTTTTTTCTTTTAAAAGTTTCTCAAAAATAAGTCCTAACCTTTCCTCGACTTTGGCAAAAAGAGAACTGGACTGAAGTAACTTCCTTTACCAATGCAGACTAGCATTTTTTCTGCAAGTTATAGTCTTAAAGGGGTACCTAGGCTAAGTGACTTTACCAAGGTTGTTTAATGCAACGTTATCATGACAGGCAGGGTGTGTAGAGGTTAGACAGTTGGACTCGGAATGAAAAAGTCTTGAGTTTAAGTCCTGCCTCTGATATTTACTAGTTGGTAACTAGATACCCCTGGAAAATTCATTTAATTTCTCAGTGTCCCAAACAATTTGGCAAGACGGAGTTGCAGAAAGGTTGCTCATCTGCTTTGGTAAAGGGTGTTTCCTCATTGGAAGGAAATTTAGGAAACTAAAGGAATGAATCATTAACTCAAACCAAAATAATGATAGTTATAACAACAACAGATTAGATACACAAAGTGAAACATTTGTCACAATAATTTAAGGCTGAGTAGATTTAGCATCCCCTCTCTGGGTTACTCTTCAACTGGTACTCAGACTCATGGGTTAGGACCCCCAGAAGGCAGCTGCTATTCCCAGGTTCTAGAGTTACCCTGCGAGTCTATACTTCTAAAATTAGCCCACAAGGTAGGGTTCAGAAAAACCTGGAAAGCTTGACATGAACGGAGGCTGAGTGAAGTGAGCAGAACCAGGAGAACAGTGTACATAGCAACAGCAGCATGGTGCAATGACCAGCTTCGACAGACTTAGCTCTTCTCGGTAATGCAATTGTTTTAGAAATGATCTAAAACAATTCTGAAAGATTCATGATGGAAAATGCTATCCACATCCAGAGAAAGAACTATGTATGGAGTCTGAATGCAGATTGAAGCAAGTATTTTCTCTCTCTTTTTTGTTTTCTTCTTTCTCCTGGCTTTTCCTTTTTGTTCCGATTCTTCCTTTACAACATCACTAATGGGGAAATATGCTTAATGTTATTGTACATGTATGACCTATATCAGATTGCATGCCATCTTGGGAAGAGGGGAGGGAGGAAGAAAAATTTAGAACTCAAGAATACTTTAAAAGCTGAATGTGGAAAACTAAAAACTAATCAGTTTTAAAAAATAAAATTAACTCACAAACCCGATAGTGTGTTTCCCATTAGCATTCGGCCAGTAGATACAATTAACTCATAGTAAAGATATTTACTAAGATGGTATAATATAAATAGTAGCTACAAAACATTATCTCTCCTGCCTCTCTTAGGAAGGTAGGCTGTCTCACAAATTCACACAACAGTTATGGGAAGAGTGGACAAACACTTAAGGTGTAATGCAGGGATGGGGAACCTGTAGCCTTGAGGCCACTTGTGGCCTTCTAGGTCCTCAAGTGTGGCCCTTTGAGGGAATCCAAACCTCACAGAACAAGTCCCCTCAATAAAAGGTTGAATCTAGATTTCCATGTCTACTTTGCCCATAAATTCACGATTGATTCTCCTCTCTGTTTCCTCCCAGTCACTCAGAATACCACTCCGTGTGTATAAGTGTGTCTACATGTGTGTATATGTGTCTACTTTATATGGAAAATGTGTGTGTCTGTTCTACCAGATGCATCTTGAATGTGCCCCAAATTTTCTTGAACTGAACTAGCTCCTGAACCGGTGAACAGAATGCTTCCTACAGGTAAGTACCTCTGATGGTAGACACTATAGTTGACAAAGGAGGGAAAGACAGAGAGATCTACCCCTTTTCACCTGCTGCCCTCTGGTATAGACAATGGGATCACACTTCATAAAATTGTCCCCTGCTCAAAGTCTCCAATTATGCCAACTGTTGGCATTGTTGACAAGCTTAACTATTTAAAACTCGCCAAGAGAGTGACCACTCCTAGACTCCCCTCCTGATTCAGGGAAAAGCATTCCTACTTTAAGATGATAACACGGTATGAACACATTAGCATCTTATTTCCCAACTGCAAGAAACCAGTTGGTCAGACACTAACTCTCTTTGTGAGGAATCTGCTTCACTGAACAGAAATACTCTCATGCATTCGCCCTAAATCACAGGCAGAAGGCTGTGTATTCTCTCAATTTGCCTCAGCAATGATTCATGGAAAGTGCTTTACTGAAACCTCTGAGACTCTGAAATAATCTCTTACATTACGGATTGTGAGGTCATTATTATCCTCAGTAGCAGCAGCAGCAGCAGTATAATAGCTCGAGCTTTACTCCCAGCTGCTCTCGGTCAAATAATGGTTTTGTTTTGTGTACATGCTTTTTTTTTTCCTTTTAACCACAAACCACTGCAGAACCTAATCTAGATGGCGCCAAAAATTATCTCAGATTGAAAGTGAGACAGAGTGAAAATCTTCCATATTTTAATTATGCAGAAGTTTGAGTCTATGTGGTCTAGAGGAAAGAACACTGACTTTGAAATCAGAGAATCCTGTCTTTATCACATATTATCTATGTAAAAATAATAATAGCACATAATATACAATGCCTTCAATATATCAAACACTATGCTTACTGGGGCAGCTAAGTGGTGCAATGGATAGAGCACCAGTGCAGGAGTCAGGAGGACCTGAGTTCAAATCTCGCCTCAGATACTTGGCACTCACTAGCTGTGACATTGGGTAAGTCACTTAACCCCAATTGCCTCATCCTGGGTCATCTCCAGTCATCCTGATGAATATCTGGCCATGGCTCTGGAGGAGAAGTGAGGCTGGTGACCCACACAGTCCTCCCTCACTCAAAACAAAGTCAAGTGTAAGTCATTTCATCATTTCTCTGATGGCATGGTCTTCTTTGGCAATGAAGGACAAACACACACACACTATGTTGATTGCTGTATTAACTTACTTGATTCTCACAACTCTGGGAGGCTGACTCTATTATTATCCCATTTTACAGTTAAGACAACTGAGGAAATCCTCTTTAAGTAGTCTACCCCAGATCCATGAAAGATTATATTTTTATTACCATTTAAACAAGTGATTACACTTTATCTGCACAGTGAGTGGGGGTTCACACGCATCCTTTACTTCTGATGGATTTTGTTATGCATCCTTTAAGACTTTTTGTATGTTTTTTTCTGATCTGTTCTTAAATAATATTCATTGTTAAGAGAACAATGAGAAGTAAACTGTGTGGATGCCATAAAAAGACAACTATGTTAATACTCTCCGTAAAGTTAGACCTTGTCCAAGGTCTGAGGCTAGATTTGAACTCAGGTCTTCCTGATTCCAAGCCCAGAAATCTTTTAATTGTGCCATCTAGCAGCCTCTACACTTATGTGACTTTAGGTAGGTGCCTTAAACTCTCTGGACCTCTCTGATTTGAGGGGGTTCTACAAATACCTCCCACCTTTTTACTCAATAAATTCAAACTGCTTAAGCCTGGATAATAAAACAAAATTAATCACTATAGATTACCAGAAATGGTAGTTCTGGACTATATCTTATCTGAGGAAAATCACAAAATACACTTTGGATCTTTTGAGCTGCTGATATCACATGGCAGACATAGTGCTACAGCAATTGATTATTCCTAAGCACCCTGGATCTACTAGGAAGGCATTGTGTTACTGGAGATGCTTAAGAAGCAGCCTGCTTGCTTCAGAACATAAAATGATAAGAAAAGTATGGTAAGTGGGATTTGCCCTGGGCCCCTCCATACTGTTCACTTAGTGATCTTATCAATTCTATTATCTCTCTATGCAGATGATGCTCAGATCTACTTATCTACACCAGACCTCTTTGGTGATCTCCAATTGCACATCATCAGTTTCCTATTGGACACCATCAACTGGATGTCCTCAGACTTCTGAAACTCAACCTGGTCAAAACAAAACTTAATCTTACTCCTCAAGAACCTTCCCTCTTCCAATTTACTGATTTTGAAGGATAGCACCATACTCGCAGTCATTCAGGTCTGTGATGTAGATACCAACCTTGACACCTCCCTCACACATCACCTATCCAATCTGTGGTCGAGTCTTGTCGTTTCTACCTGCACAACATCTCTCCTCCAGGTCCCCTCCTTTCTATTCAGTCACCGCCATGGTGCAGTCTCAATACATCACATTTGGACTACTGCAATAGCTTTCTGATTAGACTCCCTGACTTAAATCTCTTCTCCCTTCAGTCCATTATCTACTCAAACTGTCAACATTGTCTTCCTTAAGGATAGGTAAGGCAAGGTGACCCCCCTTGTCAATAAACTTCAGTGGTTTCCTATTGCCTCCAAAATCAAAAATAAAATCTTCTTTTGGAATTAAAAGCCTTTCATCACCTGGTCCCTTCCTACCTTTGCGGTTTTCATATATTTACTTCCCACTTCATATTCTATAATCTAGCAACACTGGCTTTCGTGTTATTCTTCTCTCACAATACTCTTATCTCCTAACTGTGCCTTTTCATTGACTGTCCACCATCCTGGAAGGTTCTCCCTCCTCATCCCAGACTCAGCTCAATTCCACAAAAACATTTTCTTGATCCATTCTCTGTCCCCATTGCTTGGTCTTACCCTCAGAGATTACCTCTCATTTATACTATATATATCTTATAGGTAGACAGTTGTTGACATGTTCCTCCCACCTATTCTAATGTGACTTCCTTCAGTGCTTAATACATTACCTGGACCAAGGCACATAGTAAGCACTTGACAAATGATTGTTGACTGCCTTACTGGTTGGTTGGAGATCCTAGACAGAGTGGGGAGCTAGCTGCTCCATCAGCAATATTAAGTAGTCACTAAGACTGAAGGATTAGAAATACAGTATTTCCATAAAATAAGAATGTGTTCTGATAACACTGTAAGGAATACAGGATTAAATACCAGTGCCTGACAAACAGTCATAGACATCAGCCCTCCATTCTTGATTGCAGATTCTGATGCGGGTATTATATGATTATTCCTACTTATCCTAAATCTAAGTTATATAATTAAAACCAGGATGGCAAGATTTCCTAAGGCTTTCCTGTCAGCATTCTCCTTGAGAGTTATGTTTCTTTATTTCTAGAGCCAAGGGTTAATTGAAAATCCTGATACATTTTTCTCTCATCTAACCTGAAATAATAATATAGTTTAGACCAGTGATATCCAGTTGGGGATCAAGGTTCCCTTCCCTTTGTTGACTGTGGTCTGACCCTAAGGGGTATGTGATAAACAAATTGGAGGACTAGGTGAGATGAATCACATCCTTCTCTTCCCATAGTTTGTTATTCCCCAATCTGTCTTCTCCCTTTGCTGTTCAAGCTCCCAACTTCTCACCTTTCTGAACCATATGTAAGCTCCTCAGGTCAGTTATAACTTTACAGAGACACAGGCACCCACAGTACCAACTACCCAGGAGCCATTAGGAAAATCTCCCCAATTCTTTCAGCATTGTTGCCTTCTACTACCCTCCATCACTTCAAGGCTGAGGCAGGTGGAGGCTCTGACCTCTAGGATATGCCTAGTGAAAAAGAACCTTGACTGCCTTCTTTTCATTTGGATGGGACAGAATTATGGAGGATGAGCACATATGGATAGGCAGTGATCTGCACTGCTGATCTCATGACCTTATTATTTTCTCCAAACTTCATCCCTCTTCTAAATTTTGCTGTCACTATGAAAATCTTCAGCACCTTTCTAATCACCCAACTTCACAACCTCTGAGTGACCTTCACCTTCTCACTCACCCTTTATATTCAATCGTTGCTCATTTGTACTTCCACAACCTCTCTCCCATCTGTTTCCTTCACTCTACTCATGTAACCACCACCCTCACTCCCTTTCACTTGGACTATGACTATATAGTCCTCATTGATCTCCCTGCCTCAAGGTCTAACCCATCTTCCATTCAGCTACCAAACAATCTTCCTAAAGAACAGATCTGATAATATCATGCACTCCTTCAATCCACAAACACTTGTGGCTCCCTATCACCTCCAGGATCAATTATGAAATCTCTTTTGGCATTAAAAGCCCTTTGTAACATGCTCCTTCCTACCTTTTCAGTCTTCTATTTGATTGCCCTCCACATCCTACAATTCAGCCACGTTGGCCTACTTGTTACTACTCAAATACAATGTTCCTCTTCTGACTCCATGTAATGGCAATTTAAATGGGAAGATCTTTCCTGTTCGTTAATAGGCCCATGTGACCTGCTTAAATTACATGGAAACCTAAGTCACATGCGGTGGGAGGGGTTTGCTGAATGGATAGAACAGGAAGGGGAGAAGCTAGAGTAGAACTGAGAAGAAATTGGTCAGAGTCTAGTCAGAGTTAGGAAGGATGAAGGCAAATAGGCAGCTGGCTAGCATGAGTGAGAGAGCTTGTGATTTTGCTTAAGGGATCCTGCTTGTGAATTGTTTAAGGGAGCTGGTTTGTAGGAAGCCTAGCAGGGGGAAGCTTGGGGATGGTGTTGTTCTCTGCATTGTTACTGTCTATAAATTTTTGTTACTATGATGGATTTGGCTTTCTGGCATCTGGTTAATATTTTGGTTCTGACTTCCATATGGAGAGTGTGTGGTATTTCACAATTCAGAATTGCACTGAGATATTCATGGCTGCTGTAGGTACTGTGAATATTGCATTGGCACCATATTCCATTCATTTGCACTGACTGTCTGACATACCTGAAATGCTGTCCTCCCTCACATCCAACTTCTAGCTTCTCTGACTCCCTTTTAGACTCGTCTCAGATTTTTACCTTCTACAGTAGACCTTTCCTTCTTCTCTGTCTCCCACCCCTGATACTGTTGGTGCCTTCGCTCTGAGATTATCTCCCATATCTCTACTTTTCATATATATAATATGTATATATTTTTCTTAATGTTGTTTCCCCATTTAGAATGTAACCTCTTTGAAGGAATAATCATTTTTTTTTGCCTAGAGATTTGTATCTCTAACACTTAGCACAATGCCTAGCACGCAGTAAGCACTTGATAAGTATTGGTTGACTGACTTTATAGTCACTGAATTGTCTATCCAGTCAGGTATTGGTATCATCATCATCACTATCATCATTATCATCATTATCAAAAATGTATTATAGATCCATAGTGTGCATAAGAATAGATATAGTGTTAAGCATGAAGCACCTGCCAAGCTGCTACCAGGTACTGTAGGATACTAAGACAAAAATGAAACCATCTCTGTCTTAAAAACATTCTTTAGAAAGAGACAATACAGACACAAAAAATAAATATACAATATATGCAAAATAAATACAAGGCTATTTTAGTGGGACACTAACAACTAAAGCAAACAAGAAAAACTTCAAGTAGGTCAAGGTGTTTGAGCTGAGCTTCATGGGAAATTAGGTATTTGAAGGAGCAGAGGTTGTGAAGGAGAGTATTCCAAGGAGGGGTTATAATCTGTATACAAGCCCACAAATAGGGGAATTAACATCTATAGGGGAACCTACTATGAGGTAGGCACTGTGCTGAATGAAACGGAATGTTGTGTGTAGATGAACAGAAAAAAGATGGGTGAGTTTGTCTATGAAATGCATAAAGAGGAGCAATATGAATCAACCCTAGAATGTAGGCTACAGCGAGAGTCCCAGGGCTTCTTAAATTTCTTCAACTTTTTCCACTCATGACACCTTCAACGCTTCCTAAACTGTGGTTCTTGACTGCTTATGGGGATCATGACCCACAGTTTAAGGAGTACTGATTAGACTATGAAGAGTTGTAAATGCAGGGTAGTTTGTGTTGGATTCTAGGTATAATAAATCATTAGAGTTTACAGAGCAGGCGAATGACTTGGTCAGCTTTGCACTTTAGGAATTTCACTTTGGCAGTTGTGTGGAAAATTGATTATAGAAGAAAGAGACTGGAGTCAGGGCAACTAATTAGGGTAGAGCCATTTGACTCACTTGGATACTCCAAAGCGTATATATCAAGCCCTCTTGAGCATCTCAGGGAGAGATTTTTACCAAAAGCAAATAACGTTATCATCATCAGTATTATTGACCATTGCCATTTGGGATATAGGGCTATCTACAGCACTTTAAACATATTAGACATGGGATTGTATGGGGTCTCCGACTGAATGAAGTAAGCTTCCAGCTGACCTCAAAAGAATCATCTCAACAGTAAAAAGAGAATGATGGTAATGACCCTAATTGCTTTACTTGGCAGAAATTCAAAATGATCATCCTATCTCAATAGTTAAAAATGCAACTAATATAAAGTAGAATGAGGTGGGAATCAGCAGCAGTTGGGTACAGAAAGTGATTATTAAAGACTTAGATGGCTAAATATAGATCTTTTAGCAGGAAGAATCATGTGCACTAAAAAACTCTTACATTTTACCCAATGATTTATATATAGTTTTAACTGCTGCATGAGCCAGCTAGTATTTGAGTGAAACAGGGTCATCTAGCCTGTGACCAAAAATAACCCATACCTGAGCAAATGTTGATGCATTTGGACAGAAAAGTCATATTAAAAAGATAGCTCAGTTTAATTCTATAAAGTTTATCCTACAGCAGTTTTAAATTTCCAGGTAGTCTAGCAAAAAAACAGATTTTTATCAATAATACATAGGTTAAATGACATTCAGCAATTATTTCACTTTTTTTGTGTATATATTACTATTTATCATTTGGCCTCTCTTCTAAGGTTGTGCAATTGCAATAAAAGAAACAAACCAGGGAAATGAGGGGAAATGACGCAGATAAAATATGAGGGGAAAATGCATTCAAATACAGAAAAAAACCCAATATTCTCCAGCTTATCTTACTGTGTCTCACAATGCTCTGACCAAAAAATAAATAACAGTTTTACAACAGAACATCTCTAGAAACTGAGATAAATTTTCAGTTATGTTAATCAAAGATGAAAGCTGCTATCATGATTGAAGGTATAATGCTTCCATTATCTCTGAAAAAAATCTATTCAAACATGAATAGGGGAGCTTATAGATTATAATGGAAAACTATTGGAATGCAAAAGATGACCACTGACCTCCCCTGTAGTACATCACCTTTTCCATTCCCAATCTATAATTCCCCATTATCAGTTCTGGTGCCAGTCATTCTGTTAAGCAAGGGAGAGAAAAATCTTTATTGCAAGTTATAATGTTGCTCGTTGGCCCAAGCTTTTATTGATCACGTTCTTTTCAAATAGGTTGTAGGAAGTCCCAGTTCAATTCTGTTCCACCGAAAAATATCAACGCAACACCTAACTAACTACATGCAAAGCTCTTTGTTAGAGGTATACAAAGATACGAAGATGAAAAACAGAATGGCCTCCACCCTTAAAAAAGATAAAAATTCTGGAAGTTTACGAGCAGGCTAAAAATTATTTCTAGACATCCAAGATGACCCCTCATTTAGCCTGATTTGGCACTACCATGGAGTTTAAAACTGACAGCCTTACGAGATGCCAAAGTAATAATAAAACAGCTGGACAACAAAAGAAAAATTCAATAGGAAGTTTGCTTGGCCTTCACTAAATTCCAAAACAGCTTAAATTTACTTTTCCTTCAGTTGACACTATTTTTGTTTATGCTACGTTGGCCAATTATTTTGATGCCAAGTAAGCCCAGAAGAATATGTTCGAATCTTAACTAGAAAATGTCTTCTTTAAACTTATCTCTCTATTAATCATGACCCACTATGCAGACAACAGAAACTAGCATCATTAAATACTAAATTTGTGGGGATCAGGGGATTTTACTTGTTCAGTTACTTTAGTGCTATAATTTTATTTGTATTCATCCAAGATTTCTCCTTATGCATTCATTAGAAAAGAAATATTTTATGATATCTTTGGTAAGGGAGTGAAAGAAATTCTAATCAAAATCATTCAGGTTTAATTGGACTTGTTGGGAGTAGCATTTAATTCTTGGGGATCAAGGGAAATTGATAAGACATTGCATGTTTAACTCTTTCAGTTACATTATCAAATCATTTTAGCACATTAATAATTTAATTTATTTACAATAACATTTTTTAAAAAAATTTAGAAATTAAAAAAGACTTTTGAATTGTCATTCTTTCCTTCAAAAAAAATCTTTCTTCCTTTTCTTTTCTGATTTACTCTCCCAGAACTGACCTTCCTGGCTTAGTTGTTCCTCATCTGCCAAGTATTGATTTTCTGATGCATATAATCGAATGGATAATAAAAAGAAAAATCTTAACTTTTAGCCTCTTATTTTGTTAAAATACATTGTGTGATACCATCGTTTTCAATTCTTTCAGCTGAGTCTATAAAGAAACATGATTTCTCATTAACTCTATAAAATTCCATAGGGTCAAGAATAAATGATATATTTTTATATGCAATTCATCAAACAAGTGTTTGTTTTTTCTTTAATGCTTTTTACATTTTTCTAACCACCAGGGGGAGTTCATAAGCTTCAAGCACTGACAATCTCTAGGCTAAAGTGGATGCCTGCTCAGAGAACTATGGAATATTGGTGAAGACCTTCCTCTCCTATAAGTTCTATATTTTTGTTCACAAACTGGTTAACAAGAAGTGGCAAAAAGAACCCAAGGATCCCATCACATGGCTTTTCTATGTGGGCTCTTGGGATGTAGGGGTATCTCTACGGGTCATAGGTACCTTTGCAAGCTCTTGTGGAAAAGCACATATTCACCTAACAAAGAAAAGGGTGCCATTTTCAAGAAATGGGATGTCCTCTTTCTTTATCTCTATGCATTCCATAATGACAGCAAAAAGCACAGATTTGTTTGCTAACAAGTTTTAACACAGTTTAACAGCCTACAAATGAAAGTAAGTACTTAGAAGGATAAAGCTTCCCAACTTGGCTGTCAGTCAAATAGCCAAGAAAGGACAATAGATACAGGAAGCAAATGACAAGTAGTAAACAGGAAGCAGCTCCCTTAAGCTCTGTGGATGGGGAGGGGAAAGGAAGCATTGAATGACTCACCAAGCCCACCAACTGCCAGTTTTAACTACTTCCTACTTCCATTACCTTTCGTTCTCTATCTCTCCTCCCTTCTGTTGCTAAACTCCTTGAAGTCATCTGCAATAGGAAACTTCCTTTCTTCTCCCTCTCTCCTTAACTCTGTAATCTGCCTTTTGACCTACCATTCAACCAAAACTGCTCTTTCCAAAGTTGTTAACCATCTCTTAATTAACAACTCTAACGGCCTTTTCTCAATTCTCATCGTTCTTGACTTTTCTGCAGACTTTCTGTCAATCACCCTCTTCTCCTTAATACTCTTTTTTGACAGAACTCTCTCCTGGTTTTCTTGCCTTTGACTCTTCCTTCTCAGTCTTCTTTGTTGAAATATTCATCCAGATCATGCCCACTAACCTTGGGTGTCCCACAGGGCTATGTCCTCCTTCCTCATCCCTCAGTATACTGTTTCATAGAAATAAGAAAGTAGCATCCTAGGCCATCTCCAGTCATCCTGATGAATATCTGGTCACTGGCTTCAGATGACTCAGAAGGAGAAAGCGAAGTTGGTGACCTTGCACAGCCCTCTCTCACTCAGAACAAAGTCAAGTGCAAGTCATGTCATCATTTCTCTGATGCATGGTCTTCTTTGGCAACGATGGACAAACACAACAACAGTGCACTTTTTCATTTGGTGCTCTCCTTGGCTCCCATGGCTAAATTATCATCTCCATGCTAATGATTCTCAAGTCTGCTTATCCAGGTTCAACTTCCACTTTGCATCTTTTGCTTGGCCTGGTTTCAATTCTTGGGAATAAGATGCCCCTCCCAGGATTAGCTCACCACTTTTAATCTCCTCACCATGCTGCTAATTCAAGCCTGAAAATCACCTCCTTTAGCCTGCTCTCTCCTCTGATTAGAGAGCTGGAGGGTGGAGTAGCAAACTCCTGCCAAAGCCTTCTTTGATAGAATGCAGAAATTGGACTTTGAGCTCACTCCATTTTGCATTTGCATTTGCAGCTCTCCCTGGTATGAACTTCACAGAACAAGATGCCCCTGAGACAGGGGCCCTCTTGGTGGCCCCCATCCTTCCCATTTCCTGCCTCCTTTTGCACATTTTCTTCCCCCATTAGATTGTAAGCTCCTTGAAGGAAGGGGCTGTCTTTCTCTTATTTGTATCCATAGTGGCTGGAACATAGTAGGCATGTGATAAATGTTTATTGAATTGAATTGAACCTCTCTACTGGGGTTCAGACTAACATCTCCATCTGCTTTTTGGACATGTCAAACTAGATGTCCCGTAGACATCTTAAATTCTTTCACAACAAACCCTCTGTCGGCTTCCAAATGTCCTTATTATTTTTGAGAATAACATCTTCCCAGTCACCCAGGCTTACAACCTAGGTATTGTTCTCCACTCCTCACTGTCTCATCCCTTGTATACAATCTGTTGCCAAGGCTTATCTGTTTTTAATTTGTGACATCTCTTGCATATGCTCTTTCCTGTTCCTTCTTAATTCTTGTCTCTGCTGATTATTTCCACTTTGTCTTGTAGATAGCTTTGCGGTAGACAGTTGTTTGCACGTTGTCTTCCCTATTAGATGGTGAGATCCTCAAAAGTTTGAACTTTTTTAACATTTTCTTTGCAGCCTTGGCACTTAGCATGCCTGATGCATGGGCATTTAAGAAATATTTACTGACTCATCATGATTCCATACGTACACCCAATTTCCATCTATCTCCCATCAGTCCTCGTTCCTGATCCTCCACAAACAGTCCTTGAAGGAGGAGGATCTGTTTCTCTGTGTGGCTAGATGAGATGGCTCCCTGCTGTCCTGTCTTCCAGTTGGTATAATGGTGGTGGGAGAGTTCATTTGAGTTAATCAGTAATCCAATCTGACTTTTGAAGTGACAAAATACACTAACTCTCATATATCTGTCAGATATGGAATCGATCAATCAGAGTCATTTCAACTAAGTACAATGGAAAATGTCTTGTGACTGGTAAGAGAAACTTAATTACACCATGTAGGTTTTATATAAAATGGCAAACCAGTTCAGATTCTAGTATTCCAGTGCCAAGCCAAGAGAGAACAGCTCCAGCCAAAGTCTCTAAAAGTAAATTCGGGGTGGAGGGGGCACGGAAGAGGGGGAAATGAGTGGGGAGATGAGACTTTGTCTCCTCCCACTACTTTGACTAGAGCTTCAGAGGGTCAGAGAATTTGGGCTTACCATCAGTATCCTAACAGCAGCTCTAGAGCATCAGTGACTCTAGAGTAGAAGTTCCAGCTTTTAGGAACTGAGGACAAACTAGACACATTTAGAAAAGGCAACTTGAAGATTCTACAAGGAACCCAGCAGAAAGCTACATCATGCTTAAGTTGAGTATCTTAATACCATCAGCAGGGTTTCAGGACCTGCGAATTACACTCCTTTTCCGCACTCACTCTTTATACTTATGGAAGGGTATGTTACACACTTCTGAAATGCTTTACGCTAACTCTTCTTGGTTAGACACATTGAACCTTTACTTTATCATAGTGATATCATTTCGGTCCTGTTCAAGAATGAAGTACCACAACCGGTAAATATTGCCTTCTAAAAGCCAAGTAAGTTTGGCGGACTGATAGTCATTGCTGTTCTAGGTAGAAAAAGTACAACCTCTGGGTTTGACCTTTCCCCCTTATCTGAGCTTAGTTTCACCTCAGCCCAAGGAATGGTTGTACCTATGCCCAGGTGAGGTATCTATGGCCCACATGTGGCCCTCTAGGTCCTCAAGTGTGACTCTATTCAGTCGAGGGGGGCAGTATCTGGTTCAAACTCTCTTTGTCCAACTAGTGGGTGATATCTTTCACTTCAGAATTCACTGAGATGTGTCTTCATTATTTCTGTTCATTGGAGAATCCAATGCAATAGATGGCTGAAGTGAAATAGCCTCATAGACCCCACCACTATCTTGACCAGTCCTGTGAAAAAGGCAAGTTGTTCAGACTCTCCATAATAACTATGCAATAGATTTCTATATATCTGCTAAATTGTGTGTCCCATGAACACTGAGATTTCTCAACCAAACTATTTCCCTTACGGTGTGTTTCTTGACAATGAATTCATGTATGATACTGTGTCATCCAGTTCTCACAGAGTGTTTCTGAGGTGAAGTAAAGTCTAGTTGGGAGGCTTTCTTCGGCCTCTTTCTCAGCAAAGACATAGACTACTTCTGCATGTTTGAATTCTCTCCTTCTGATAGACCAAAGCACAATTCAGTGAGAATGGCTCAGAATAGGATGCAAACCTACAACTTCTTACCTGGGGAAATTATACATATACACTAAAAATGACACATGTTGACCACACCAGTGTTGTCAAACTCCAATAGAAACTGGATTTCTGCAGGCTCTCTATTGACTTAGAAAATCACAAATTACAAGTATATATGTTTTATTGCATTTTTATTAATTTGTTAAATTTTGCCAATTGCATTTTAATCTGGGTAGGGTGGTACTTGGAAGTTTTGCAGACCTGCCTCTGGACCACATTGAGATTTTTGTTCTGATTTTGGTATCTCTAATACAATGTCATCAATGTGCAAATGAAAGTCTCAGATCGTGAGTCTCTTTTCATGGTCTTACAATTCAAGTCAAGTCCACAAACAGTTATTAAAAACCTGCTATCTGCCCTGAACTATGCTAAGCACTGAGGATACAAATAAAAGGTGAAAACCAGTCCCTGCTCTCAAGGTCCAATGGGGGAATCTTTCTAAAGACATAGAGGACTTCTAGGGACACAAGTGCTTCCCAGTCATTCATTTCTAGGGCTACTTTCTCCCTACGGAATGTAGGAAGCCTACAAGAGGATAAAGGCAAATGTTGGTAGTGGACATTACAAAATGCTCAGAAGTGGCAAAATCCAGACAAGCAGAAAAAAGCAATCTTTTCTTTGTCTTTGTCTGTCACAGAAATATGAGAGCATCCACTGCACAAGTCAATATTGAGAACGATGAATATATATATATATATAAAATGACGGCATATCTTGAATTCTTGTCATGGTGTCCTGATCCACCAGAGTTCTCTTGTTCAAAGTCCAATAGTCCACATATGTATGTATCTCCTCATTCTTCCTCCATACTACTGCATACAAATGATGCATATGGGCTGCTGGACTCTGATGACACCTTTGACTAGCAATTCTTTTAGGAATTTACTTCATTATATCATTCCAAATTGCTTTCCAAAATGGCTGTACCATTTCACAGCTCCACCAACCATGTATTAGTGTGCCTTTCCTTTCACACTCCTCCAATATTGAATATTTCCATTTTTTGTCAGCTTTGCCAATTTACAGGGTGTGAGGTGAAGCTTCTAGTTTTTGATTTGAGTTTCTCTTATTATTAGTGATTTAGGGCATTTTTTAATGTGCTTGTGAATACTCTGCAGTTCTTTTGAGAATTGCTGTTCATATCTTTTGACGACAACTATTGGGTAATGGCTATTAGTACTAAACATTTATAATTTTTTATATATCTTAGATACTTATCAGAGATGCTTAATACAAAAATTGTTTTTCCCATTTGGCCACTTCCCTTCTTATCCTGGATGTATTAATGTTGTTGGTACACAAGCTTTTTGGTTTCAAGTTCCCTCTTCTGCCCTTCACTTATTTACTTTAATCTTTTTTTAGGGTGGTCTGTTCCCACTGGCTTCCTTCCCCTCATTTCTCATTCCCCTTTCAGCTAGTCTGTTGCTTAACTTTTAAATTTCATTTTTGTACCCCTTTTCAAAAAGGATTTCTCCAACTCTCTTCATTTTTCATCTCCTCTTTCTGTCTACTCTAAACCATCTTTCTCTGATTCATGGCTCCTGTAATTATCTTGAATCTCTCTTTTCCCTGATATCCATTATAGGTTCTCTCCTCTAGGTGCTTTCTGGCACTGCCTTGTAGGGCTCCCCCAATCCTCCCCAATGGATTCCCTTTTTCCATTGTGCCTCATTTCTAGAGCAATTTTTATACTTTTAGACACTAAAATTTATATAGCACTTACTATATGCCGGACACTGTTCTAAGGACTTTATATGTATTATCTTGTTTGATTCATACAACAACTCTGGGAGGTAGGTGCTATAATTGTTCCCATTTGGTAGATAAGGAAACTGAGGATAAATGACTTCTTCAGAGTCACATGGTTAGTAAACATCTGAAGTCAGATTTGAATTAAGATCTTTCTGGTGCTCTATCAACTGTGTCACCTAGTACTGCCTCAAAAGTAGGACCCCTCCCCCACCATGTCCCTGATTATACAACCCCCCACTCATCTATCTATACTCTCTCTTGGCCTTTTTTAACATTTCTACAAATCTCCTCAATCTGTTCATGCACACCCAGTCCTCAGAGATTCCAATTTTCCCCATCTTTTTTAAGCACTAAATATCCCAGATCTCATCCAGAGTAAGGTGATCTCCTTTTACCCCCCATCTCCCTTCACTCATAGGAACATTCTCAGTAGAATCTCTTCCTATCTCCAAAGTAGTCTCCTTTCTTTCCCCATTTTTTCAATCATTTTATTTTAATCTTACTCTCTCCCATCCCCATCCACTACCCACCTCCACTCCTTCTGCACTCCCCTTTAGGTTTGTCTCTTTCTAAGACTATAGAAGTCATGTTCCCCTCATTGCTAGCCTTTGAGCCTGGCATATCAGTCACTCATCTCTATCATCTTAATCACCTTCCCCCTTTATGTGTACCCTCACATGTTGTAATGTGAGAAAAACCATTCACCTATGGGCAAGGTGTTGCCAAGTTCTGTTCATATCTACCAGATTTGTGCCTTCATATCCTACCAGGTACTTTGATTATATACATTTAGAAAGAAGACTCTTCCTGGTTTCTCTGTTGTCACTACTGCTGTTACTGTCTTTGACTACTATACTGATTCACTACTCTGGCATTTCTGTTATTTGAAGTATTTGAGAGGCAAATAATCTCTTCAGTTCTGATTTTACTTCTAAAAAATGTTTCAAACTCTTTTATTATTGAATATCAATCTTTTCTCCTGTATGATTAAGCTCAGATTTGCAGGATAACTTATGCTAGACTGTAACCTGAGCTCCATTTCTCTTCAGAATGCATTATTCCATTCTCTCCAGTTTTTTCTGGTGGGTATGAACTAGTCTTGTGTTAGTCAAATGTCCTTTCCTCTGTAATTAAAGGTTTTTCTCCTGATGGCTTACAAAACTTGTTTCTTAATTGAATCATTCAGTTATTTAATTGCTCTATGTCTTGGAATTTATAGACTGTTTTTTTTTTCTTTTTCTGGAAAAGATCTATGAATTTTTTTCATTGAAATTTTCTTTTCTGTTTAGAAGTTCTGGACAGTTCTTTTCTATTATTTCCTTAATTACAGTGTTAAGATTTTTTCATCCTGATGAATTTTTCTGGGAGACCTATGATCAATTTGGTTTTCCTGCACATCTCATCTTTGAGTTATAATGTTTTGCTTGCATAATGAGGATGTCTTTTTTTAATGTTTTTACTTTTTTGCTTCTCTTCCTCTAAGTTGTCCTTTACTTTTATGCATTTGAATTCCAATGTATTGTTCTCTCTTTTATTTTTTTAATGAAACTGGTCATTGTAGATTCCAGTTTTTCTATTCTGACCATTATTTTTGTTGTTTAGGATATAAATTCTGCACTCAAAATTTTCATTTCCATTTTAAATCACTGATGAATAGCATGTTGTGTTTTCATGTTCGCCTCAAATTCCACAGGATCCTCTGTCTCAAGAAGTGTTGGATTATTCCCCACACACATACCTTTTTTCTTCTGTATTTATTCCTAGATGCCTGAACTAATTTCCTAGATCTAGAGGTCATATTTCCTTCTGTTGTTATTGTTTTTCCCATTGATTTTCCATTTATGTTTATGTTTTCTTATGTTTGTGTCTTTGAATTGTCTTCTTCCTGAAATGTTTGACACTTTCAGTCTTTTCCCCCTTGCCTTCCTTATCACTCACTTCCTGAATTCCCCCTTTCTTACTGTGGTTCACTTGAAGGCTGGATCTCAAAGTCTCCCCACAATGGACATTTCACAGTTCACTAGCCTGTGTCTCTGCCCCAAGTTACTTTTGGGTGATCATAACTAACCCTAGCTAGAGGCTATGCTCTTTCCCTCTGGCTTGCTGGACCGCTATGCAGTTCACTACACACAATGGTGCCCCATCCTGGTGATCTATCCTACACTCTCTGGCCTGGCATCAACAGTTCAGAGTCTACTTTCCCCAACATCAATGCTTCTGGGTTGCAGACCTTGACAGAGTTTGTTGCTAAAGGACTGTGTCCAAGTTTGATGTTATGGCCTGAACAAACTTCTCTAGCCTAGAGCCAGGGTCTCTATAGCTGTGAAAGGGAAGTGGGGGTTGGGGAGGGGGTGATGGGCTACAAGAATGGATTTTGATATAAACCTGTGTCTACTAGTACAGCCTCAATACTGATATCATGGGAGATAGAGAAGGAGTGTTGAATGAACTCAGGGTCAGTGAGCATAAGTTGCTGGATTTGAGGGAATTTTTAACCTTCTTTTGGTTTCTGGGTGTCATCGATCATGGAAACAGCTGAAAATGCTCTATCTTTGGCACATAATTTCTGTTTGGGAGAGGTCTGAGAGGTTATAGGAATTGGAAAAAATGCCTAGTCTGCCATTTTGTTCCTCCAGGGTATCTTTGTGGTGCTATTGGCTTGATCACTCACCCTTCCTGCCATGATTACCAGTTGACACCAATTAGTCAAACAGACTTGATTAGATTTTAGAAACAGGTATTTACTAAAGAGATATAGTAAGAAAAATTGATACAAAACATTTTTCCAAATGTCTATAACATCAGCATACATAAAGTTCAGGGGAAAGTGGGCTCAAACTTAGAATACATGTGACAAATAAAGCAAATCACACTCCTGGAAATCCTTTTACTGGACTCTTCAAGACATTCTCCTTTGTTACATGGTACATTTTCTGCTAGTCTTTTTACAGAGTGTTGAATAGATTTACCTTATCACATTCAGCACATTCTCTGTTCCTGATGCAAATACTGCTATCTACCAAAACTAACTCAGGGAGGAAACTAGGATCCTGATGGGAAGATAGGAAATCCAAAATCCTCTGGATCCTTCAAAGCTCCTAAAGTCCACCTCCAGACAAGGGCAAAGAAGGGAAGGAGACCAATTCTCAGATCAGGTCTCTGGTCCTCTCATCACCCCACCCAACCATATTCTTTCTTAGAGGATTAGCTGGAATGATCTCTCTTCTTCACTATCAGGCATTCAAAATCTCAGGCTTGACAAGACTACTTGTTTTATAGGCAACTCCCAGTACATAACCATGTTTCCTTAGTCAAACCAAACATACTTCCTGTGCAGCATCACTCCAGTTGATCAAAAACTTTTCTGCACTAAGCCTATAATTGATTAATTGATACATTTTCTCACCTGGTTCAATTATCAAGGCATACAGCATTTTATCCCTTACTTCAAATGGAATAATTGTCTAAGCTGACCCCCACCCTTATAGAGGAAGTTCTGATCACAGTCTGAAAATCAAAAAATTAAGGTATCAACTTTCAAAATGCTCTCAGGAGGGCCTGTCCCTGTGGATATGAATTTCAAGGAGCAAAGGAAATGTCTTACAATTTGACAACTTTGTGGAGTCTCTGAAGTGCATTTATGCAAGTCTAGTTTTTAAGTATAATATTTAATTAAGTATAGTTACAAGGAGACGAGATGTGACTGGAACACATAGTCTAACATATCGAAACACTGGACACAAACATTTTGGAAAGTAAAATGCTACGCAAACACATCAGGAGATGAAGCCAACTCCAGGCAGTTCAGAGAGATAGCTACTAAATGTAGAGAAAACATTGATGCTTTGCTTTCACCAAGATTTTGAAGCTTAAGCAAGATATCTCAGATCTTGCAAGCTCCTCAGCTGATCCTGATAAGTAGAAGTAATATTGCTTATTATGGCTGCAATTTGTCACCAAGTATTATATAACCTAAATCATTTCATCTTCCTGCCATAAATTATTCATACCACTTGAGGAATCATTCAGGTCAAATGGCCCATTTGCTATGAAATGACTGCTAATATTTTCCTCTTTTTTCTCTTATCTATTAACTGTTTACACAGAACAATGCTTGGATGCATTTTTTCCCAAGGTATTTTTGCCTAAAAGAGATCATTGCTTGCTTATTTTTTTAAATGCTAAGACAGAGAAAGCATCAGTTGCCTTGCAAGGAATGAATTCCCTGAAATACAGCATTTCCTGCATTTCACAGAATTCCTTAAATTATGACTTCTAGATATAGGTTGGGATCTCTAAAGCTGTTATTATGACTTTTTTCTACTTTAAAATATGGCATACACTTTTTTTTCCCCAAAGGAATATCTCAGAGCTAATGCCAAACGACTCAAAAAAAAAAAAAAAAAACCAAAATACTTGAATTGTACAGCTTTTCACACATAGGTTGAAGATTGTATATAACCCAGGAATTCAAGTCAGCAAAATTTTTTTTGGTATCTTTTATGTGTTAGGTACTAGGTCAGGTATATAATAAATAAAGGCAGTCATTTATAGAGATGAGGGGCAAGGAAGGGCATGTGTGTTTGATGTGAAAAAATGTGTGTTGGGGGGATGATGCCAAGTTGGCAACTATATACTTTTCACAGATAATTGAGTATGAAATAAATGCTTATCGGTTGATTGGGAAGGGGGATAAGCTTTTATACAGTATCTACTTTGTGCTAAGCACTGTGAGGGAGGTTCCGTTATCCCCATTTTAGTTGAGAAAATGGAGACAATGAGAGGTGAAGTAGCTTATCCAGGGTCACACAGTCAGTAAGTATCTAAGGATGGATTTGAACTCAGGTCTTCTTGACTCCAAGCCTAGAACTCTATCCACTGCTCCACCCAGTTGCCATAATCCCAATATCAATTAGAACCATATTCAATGTTTATTTAGTCATTTAATGTAAAGATTTTCTCAGTTGTTTTAAAATGATTTTGGTTTTTCCTTTTTTAAATGAAGTGTACAATTTAATTCCATCTAGCAAACATTTATTAAGCACTTTTTGTTTGTCAGACACTGTGCTAGGAGTTGAGATTACAAGGACAAAAATTAAATTAGTCTCTGTCTTCAAGGAGTATATATTCCTTGAGGAAACAACATATATTAGATAGATAAGTAACTAAACAAATGAATGAATAAATAAATGTAAAAGAATGACAAAGCGGTGGGACTTTGGAGAAAGCACGTACATGAGGCATTATCCAGGATTTGAAAGGGAAATGAAAATATACTATCTCCCTCATTTTGGAAAATAGTTGATATCTATTTTTTTTGCCTGATTTATGACTTTACTACAGCAAACTAATTTTTCATGTGGTATCATTTTGGACAAAGATTTGCCCACAGATTTTTGATCCACAATAAATTACTGCTGGGAAATAATATTGCTCTGATCTTCACCTAAGGGCAACTTTTTTTAAGTTCAAAGAAATCTGAAAACGTAGTGTCCTCATTCTTCCATTTCATCTACTGTGCTGTCATGACAAGATGAGAAACTTCCTACCCTTCTATCCATCCTAATATACCTCAACTATCTATCATTCTTAATGGCATACTTCACTTTATAGGAGTGAGGCAAGGGTAGAGGGAATTAAGATGAACCTACATAAATATGTATGTATATACATGTATACAAATGTACATTCATTTATATGTATGCATGTATGTGGATAACAGAAATCAAGAAAAGGGGCTCAATTCAACCCAAGTTGTACACACACACACACACACTCATATGGAACTTATAGATAAAAGACATTTTCAGGATGGTGAAGCCATACCTTTATTAGCCTCTAAGCAGGAAGACTCAATGACTTGTTGGACCTTTAAAAAGGAGGTGCCCTTTCTCTGATTGACCCTCTGAGTCTGTGAGATGTCACATGAGAGGATGGGCAAGGGTAGTCTCACCCCAGCCACCATGTGGCTGCTAACACCTATAGCCCACTTAGGCAAGCTTGAGTCTGGGTTTGGGGTTGCTTCTTATGTGCCTGTCCTTTCCTGATTGTAGAGGAATGAGTATTAACCCTCAGCTTGAACCTGTCCATCTTATGAGTTTAAGAGCGTTTAGGAATCCTATATCTTTTGGTTGAAGCTGACTGGCAGTCAGGGGAAGTGTCCTCAGAACATTTTTCAGTTTTCTTGGAGCAGATGATGGATCACCAACAAGAAAATGAGTATAAGCTCTAGCCTGGCTTTCTAGAAGATGGTTACCATGAGGGAAATACTTCGGAGACAAAATAAACCTACTCAGCAGTCCCACAAAATGCCTTATGTTTATATGTGCTTTAAGTATTAACTTCCTAAGAGGATATAATTGCAGTCAGAAATTAAATTACCAAATTCTGTTTTAAGTCATTGTAACTGCACACTTGTATTTTGTGTTTAGTATTTCTTTTCTGTATAGAAAATAAATATCTAATTCATATAGTATATTTCTGAACCTCACTTTGGGAAGATCCACCTAGCCAAAAATCTAAGCTTCAAGTAAATTATCCCTGGGATGTCAGGATGGATTGTAATGAGCTGAAGAGTATGAGAAAAATGAGTGTAGCCCTTCTTAACAGAAACCAGGTTTCCCCCAGACTTAACCCAGTTTGGGGATATGAGCATGGATTCAGAGCACGGTTGTCCATTAATGGCAGCAGCCTTTGGGCCCAACCAGAAACAGTTATATTACTAGATATACGCATATCAAATTTAATTTACAATTCAAAACCCAAGGGATTGTTCATTTATTGAGGCTGTTGTTGCACTGGAATTGGGTGCTTTGTACTTAGTATCCACTTAAATTTTTTAAAATTGATGTTAAGGTGTTGAATCGAACTGTAATAAACACCCTTGTGGGAAATGGACACTGGCTGGGGGTTTGCAAGTGCTTTTTACAGGTTGTGTTTTGGTTGTAATGAGTTTAACTTACAACATCAAATTCCCTCAATTCACTTTTAGAAGAATTTCAAGAGGAACTGAGCTTTATCACCCACATTCAGTAACTTAATCAGTCTAGTATCTTCAATCAAATTAGATTTGATCTGGAAGCAAGATGCCCAGTGGACAGAGCTGGAATCAAGAAGTCTTGAGTTCAAATTTAGCTTCAGACACTTACCAGCTGCATGCAAGTCACTTACCCTGTGTTTGTTTTAATCCACTGGAAAAGGAAATGGCAAACCACTCTAATATACTTGCCAAGAAAACCCCATGGACAGTAGGGTCTACTGGATCAACTAAAATCTGATCTGACTGAATGACTGAACAAATACTAAAAGCCAGTGCAGTCGATAGAGTGTCAGACCTGGGGTCAAGAAGACTTCAAACTTCCCCAAATACTTACTACTCCTGAGCAAGTCACTTAACTTCTGGCTGCCTCAATTTCCTCATCTGTAAAATGGGGATAATAATAGTACCTGCCTTCTTCCATGGTTGTTATAAGGATAAATAAGATGTTTGTGAAGTCTCTTGCAAACCTTAAAGTACTATGTAAATGCTAATTATTTGTTTGCAGTATTGAATCTCTTGGAAAGCTGATGCAATTTCCTTACAAATATTGCAATATTAATTGGCATAGCAGGGAATTCATCTCTTGGGGAAGTCAAGAGATTCCTGGAAATTCCCATAAGGGAAAAAAATTGTGAGATAACAGATGATGTATCTATTAGTGCACATGGTTTAAGGTTCTCTATTTCTTTTTTCTTTTTTATCTTCAGAGAAATTTGCTTTCCACAAATTGGTTAATAGGGACAGAGAGCTGCCCTCTATATGGACAGGTACATTGGGCTTCAGGGGTCAGACTCGTGGATTATTGGATATTGGGACCTTGACCTGCAGTAAGCAGGAGAACTGAGACAGACCACGGGATGCAGACCATGTTCTTCAGTGCAAAAACCAGCACTCCGAATTAAACTAGATAAGGAGCAGAAAGAAGGACCTGAGTGAGGGGATGCCCTGGCATGCCAGAGGCTATCAGCCCAGTAGAATAGTGAGCTAAGGGTAGGGAGGCCAATTTCACTCCTCATGACTCCTTTTCTTTCCCTGTTTATAATCTAAAGTTCAGGGATGGGATGCTAGATTCACATGCTCCCAGACCTCCCCCTCTCCTTTCATTCCCTGTACAGGATCTACATGGGAGTGAAGTTTAGCCAAGGGCAGGGAGTCAGGAAGAGCTGAGGGAGATGGTTTAGTAGAATTTAGAAGGCACCATGGGAAGAGAGTTTAACCAGTTTTCTTTCTTCTTTGCCATGCCCTACAGATCATCTGGCTACAAAATGTAAATTGCCATGGGTATGTAAATGAGGGGCAGTCATTTGACCAAAAAAGGAAATTCCAGGTACATTATGGGGGGCAGAAACATGCTTCTTATTTTTTTTTAATGATTTTGAGCAACATTTCATATCAGTTCCCTGGACTAAATTCTGAGCCCAGACAGAATGGATTTTTGCTTGGTCGCCTTTTCAGAGCCATGCAGCCTGGCACCATGGGAGTCTTTCACTCACAAATGCCAGAGAGACCCTAACAAGACCCCTTGGATAGTAGTGACTTGAATATAGCACCCCTGGTGGACAGTTAAAATACTATGCTCCCTTGCTCTCCAGAATATTGTCTTTATGTAGAAGGCAGTACATGATCCAAGTTCTGCTATTTACATTACTGCTGTAATTACTGTAGCACAATAACACATGGGGGTATGCACCAAGTGCACATACAGACCATAAGTATCACATATGGAATTAAAATTTCACCTACATACACACACTCACGCAGAGTGACACATGGGGGCACATAGTGCTGCTGATTACTGTTGGTAGGAAGACATATGTGAAGATCCCTTCATAACACAGGTGTCAAAGAAGTACTTGATTCATCAACAATTTTGTAGTATTCCCAAGTTGTTTTAAATTTTATTTACTGGAAAAAATTATGATTACTTTTTTACTATACAAGTGTCACTGATTGAAACTTCGAGGGATATCTGGATTATTTGAATGTTCAGGGGAAGTTAAATGTTGCCTATAAGAATACAGGGAGATACACTTGGTATACTACTTAGAGAACTGGACTGGGAATCAGGAGCCCTGGGTTCAAATCTCACCTCTACCAAATGTGTGATCTTAGATAAATTATTTCGCTTTTCTTGACTTCTATTTCCTGATCTGTAGCTTTAAATGAGGGAGTTAGCTTATCAGATCTCTAGGGGCCATTTTAGCCATACTATGCTATCATTCTCTACTTTTTATATGTAGAAGCTAAAGATACTAGATCCTAAAACACATTAAGCTTAAAACTCATTATATATTTATTTATCGCCGTTATAGCTACCTGGATATACTATTTTCCATTTCTTTGGATTAGCTGATGCATATATGGAAAAATCTTTGATTTAGTTCTAAGATAGCTTAGCAGTCTATGAGTATTTAAGATTTAAGATATCTAGTTTCTTCCCACATGGGTCACGGATCTTCTGCTATGAAGTTTCACAGGACAGATCACTACAAAGTAGAATTTGATTGGTTTCCTAATTGGAAGCAATTTATTTCTGAAGATAGATTGACTAAAAAAGAGTTATCTCAATTAAGTCTGGAGAAGTAGGTTGGAACGAGACTGTAGAGATCCCTAAATGCCAGAGGTATGTATCTTATACAAAGCAATATTAAGGCACTGGAGGGCTTTTGTCCATAAGGACGTAGTCAGAACTGTGCCTTAAGGTTATTTTGATAACATTCATACTGAAGTTGATACAAGTTGAAGATTCTATTATGAGAAAATAGTGGAGCTGTTAATAACAAGAAAAAGAATGATCGGACCCTATTTCCACATTACTGAAAATCTTTTAAGTGCAATTAATGGAGGGCAATGATGCTATGCAAGCTATGCTACTAGGGAGTGGAATGATATAAATGCACAAAGAGGTGCGATTTCGGCGGATAAAAATTGCCAACTCTACCCTACTCTAGCGTTGCTCATGTAAAACTTCAAGGTAATTCGTAGACCACTATCATAACATTTAGGGAGTATGATGGCCATTGAAAGAAATGGAATCACCCAATCCAAATTATAGTCCAGGCTCAAGGAGTTTCCACTGAGGGAAGTGGGGGGTTGGGAGGTGGAGGAAGGGGTGGGAGGGGAATCCATCACAGTTCAAAAGATAGATTTTAACCCAAAGATTTTTTTTTTAATCTCCTGGTTACATGTGGTTATGAGATTAAATCAAAAAAAAAAATTAAAATTTCTTGGGTTTTGGGGGTAAGTATAAAAAAGTAAGTACAAAAACAAAACTAAGTACAAAAACAGCTGTACTCCTGGCTGCTGCTAGTCAGCATTAAATCATTAAACAGCAGCAGCGCAGAAGCAGCTCCACAAAGGAGCAGCCAATAGTTCCATGGCTAAAGGATGACATGAGCAGAGCAGCCCATGACATCAGTCAAGAGTGCCTGGGAGCAGCAAGGGATGACTTGAGAGAAGGAGAGATTCTCCCACTAGGATGCAGCCCAACGAACATGAGTTGTACTAATTCCATCTGCTTCTTCCACCCATAATAATAGAAATCTGCATAAGAGTGCATTTGTGGAGTAAGGGGGAGTGGTTTGGGTTTTTGTTCTTTACTTTACTATTCTAATTAGATTCCTTTGATTTAATTTAGTGTGCTCTGGTTTTGGTTGATAAGAAGAAAATGTCAGATTGAAACTTGTGAGCTGAGCTTTAAACCTAAGTAGTTTTAGGGGACCACTTTTGAGAGGGTTTGGGCTACAGAAAACTGGGTCTCTAAGCTGCTACAGGAAAAGAATTAAAGTACTATTGAATTCCTCTGTCCTCAGAAAATCTATAAATGCTGAAATTTATATTTACAGGAGCAAGCAATGAAATATGGAACAACTTGATGTGAGGTGATGAGCAATGCTTTGAAACGTATTCACTGCTGAGATAGCTGTGGCCACTTGCTGCTTGGATGCCCATGTCAGACGTTGAGGGAGCCAGGAGGAACAGTACTGTCTCCAAGGATTTAGGAGGCTCCAAGCTGTGCAGAATTCCTTAGTCCTATATAAGGGCATCTGGAATTAGCCTCTGGGCAAGGTGGGGCGTTAGAAGTCAGGCAGAGTATTGTAAAAAATGAGCACGTACTGGGAATTTGTAATTACAGTATGTACTGTCATGTCATGAAGTGACAGGACAATAGTGTGAATGTGAGTTGGTTCAGCATAAGAAGGAGTCATCGCTGAGAGACTAACAATAATAAATACCATGTTTATAGCACTTTAAGGTCTGTGAAGAACTTTTTAAATTATCTCATGTGGTTCTCACAACAATCCTTTGTGGTAGGTGCCATTATTATCTCCATTTTGCATGTGAGGAAACTGAGGCAGATAGAGGTTAAGAAAATGCCCAAGTCACACAGCTGGTAGATATCTGAAGGTAGATTTGAACTCAGGTCCTCCTGACTTCAGATCCAGCAGTTCATCCATTGTACCAATTCATGAGTTTGTGTGGTATGAGAGATATGATTAAATAGAAGCGACTCAGTGTGGATCTTAAAGTGTATAGCCAATGGTCAATAAACATCTATTAAGTGTCTACTATGTGTCATGCACTGTGGCCAATAAGAAAATAAAAAGACAGTCCCTACCTTGATGGAGTTTACAATCTAATAGGACAAGATAATATACAAAAGGAAGCTGAAAAGGGGCAGAAGGGCATCATATGGTAGCCTTCATTGGGGCAAAACCAAGCAAAGCAGATGGTGGGAAATGAAAACTTGACTGGAAATTCCGAGAGCTCTGGGAAGAACTTTTTGTTCTACTTTCCGGTCCTCCAATTAGAAGGGAGAAGCAACTCAACATTCTAAGGTGCGGTTGAGTACGAAAGCTGAAGCAATCACCAAGAGGATGAGGTTTCTGGTGAGAAGCTTATCCTGGGGGAAACACGATGTTTGGAGAGTCAAAATCAGGCAGACATCTGATGGAACATGAAAAGTAGAGACTGACTAAATGAAGGAGAGCAATCAAGACATGGTAGAGTAGAAAAAAGTAAGGCAGAGTGAATCTTCTGGTCAGTCACAGCTATTCATTAAGTCTTTGTTTGAGAAGTGTTGTGCACAGGAATCTGGGTCTGCAGTACACTAGACTGTCCCCCACCTCTGCCCATATCCCCATACTTGAAGTTTATATAATAAGAGTGATGACTGACAAATTTGTTTTCATGGCATTTTTCTAAATAAGGCATTTCTTGAGCTCCTCATACTCTGTTTGAGGGAAGGAAGAGGCTGCTAGGTGTCAGAGCAGATAGAATATGAGACCTGGAGACCGTAAAGCTCATTTTCCTGAGTTCAAATATGGCCTCTGACACTTTCTAACTGTGTGTCACTTAACCTTGCTCAGTTTCCTCATCTGTAAAATAAACTAGAGAAGGAAATGAAAACCACTCTGGTATGTTTGCTAAAAACATCACAACAACACATAGCATCACGAAGAGTTGGACATGAACGATAAACAACTAAATGACAACAACCAGGGAAGGGAGAATGCACCAGGAGGACTTTGGGCACAGAAACCACTCCACTAGAAATGGAAACTCATGTCTGGATGGTGACACCACACCAGGATGGTGTGGTAGAATAGTATAAACTCAAGTGAATAACCTTGGGAAATTTCAGTATTTATTGATGAATTATGGAATAATGAAATTATCTGGTATGAGGTGACTGCCTCCTTTCTCAATCCTGATGGTTCTCCAGGAATCAGTTCTCATTTTCCATTCTGAATTCTGGGAGAAGCGGAAGAATACAGGGCTCTCTGATAGTGACCGGGGCCATACACATTTGGAACTGAATGAGCTTGGGAGACATCTCATAGGTAAGCTAGGAGGGACTGTCCTGGACCAGATAACATCCGTAGTGCTCCAGAAGCACCACTGGGTTCTGAAGCAGAGCGTCAGAGGATATTTGGTTATCTTCACAAAACATAGGATGCTACAGCATCATTACTAAGCATCAGGAAAAGTCCTTGCTGAGTACCCGAGTGGCTTCAAGTATCTGAAAGCCATTTGGTGCTCAGAAAAGTCTTATTTGAGATTTTGAAGCAGAGACAGAAGTCCTAGATATCCTGATGAATTTGATGGACATGCTCATTGCACTGGCCTGTAACATTAGAGGATGGCACAAGCAGGTGACCCAAGGGTGGGGAGGGATAAGCCATAAACCTTTATACTAACACTGTCCACAGAAAGGGAAGAATTGCTTCATCATTGCTTCCAAAAGCATTTGCAAGTAAACACTCCAATTTACCCGCTATCACAGGTTCTTAGATCTGCATTCATAAAGGAAAGCCAACTTTTGAGGGTTAACAATCACTTTAATCAAGCACATGCATCATTCCTTTAACCAAGCACATATATCATTCACCTAATTCAGGGGAGTCAGCACCATGAACTTCAAAGAAAAGACAGAGAAATCAAAGATCAACAGACATGACTTCCTCTGCCTGAATTCAACAGACAGATCTAATTGTCTGACCATAGTTACCAGAGAGGGAAGCACTAACATCTAGGTTTTCCAGGGGGTGTGAGAGGGGCTCCTTAGAGGCTTCCCAGAGTCCTCATCTGGTCAAACAAACACTTCCAGTCAGTAAGCCCCAAAGTAAAACCTGACCCTCAGAGTATTTATACACTGTTCAGAGCCAGAGGACATAACCCTCTGACCAAGTCCTCAATACAAAAAACAAAAGGTACTTGGGACCCTCCTACAAAACAACTCTCCTAATCAAGCTTCCCTCATGGGCAGGTCCATCAATGGGTAGGGAAGATCCTCCTTAATAATATTCAAATAGAGGCATTATACTTCTTATATAAACAAAAACCAAAACCACTAAAGATCCTAATCTGATTGCCATCACATTCTCATTCCTTGTTTCTATGTAATCTTGCTAGATGTTTCAAGACAATGGCCGTGATTTTGGAAGTTTTTGTCCTTTTGTTATCTCCTCCCACTGTTTAATTCTATCTTAAAACTTTTAGTGTCTAAAAATGTTTTGGCCAACATAAACTCTAGTTGTCTACTGTAGTTTACTTATTATTCAGATTTAGAGATGGAGAGATAAGATTCCCATTTTTGAAATGAGATATGTGGCTCAAACTAAAAGGCTGTGGTAATGGTGATGGTTATGGTTGTTCAATTATGTCCAGATCTTGTGACCCCATCCTGTAACAGCTTTCATGGCAATGATACTAGAGAGGTTTGCCATTTCCTTCTCACTGAGACAGACAGGGTTAGGTGACTTGCCCCAGGGTAACACAGTAAGTATCTGAGGCCAGATTTGAACTCAGGAAGATGAATCTTCCTGGCTCCAAGCCTGGAACTCCATGGACTATGCCACCTAGGTGCCCCCAAAGAGCTAGACCTACAGGCTAAAGTCATCATGACAAAGCTGATATAACAAGTATCAGTCTTATAAGCCTGGCAAATGAATCCAAGACTCAAAAATGGAGGAGGAAGAAGAGGGGAGAGAGAGAGAAACAGACAGACAAAGACAGTGAGACAGAGAGAGAGAGAACTGATAAAAAAAAATCATAGGAGTACAGTACGTGTTAGCGCAATAAAATAAGCCATTTGTGTCATCATCTTGGGAAGAGTGCTTACTGGGTTCGACCCATATGAAGGGGTACATGAATAAGTTTCTTGAGCAGATCCAGAACCTCTGGGATGTTTTCTTTTAAACTGACCCTTTGGCTACTGGTCTGATTTTATGGAAAGAATGGAGAGCAGGACAACCAGCTGATACCTCTTCATGAACAAGCCAAGTACCTCTGGAGATACAATCTTCCTACGTGACTTTTTCTGCTTTTCTGTGTTATGTTCATTAGGCAAGTCTTGTGTGGTAGACTGTGCTGCCAAAGATCTGCACTCTTAGGCACACACAAAAAAAAGGCTAGGATTTATGATGACTCTGTGTCACAAAGTCAATAACAACTATGTCCTTTGATTCACCTTCTGAGCCATTCCCTATTCTCTTGCCACATAACCTATGTCAGAGGTCATGGCACCTTGTAACAGTAAGGACCCCAACATACAGAGGAGGATCTGCTATCACAGGTTGTTAGATCTGCTTTTCTAAAAGGAAAGCAATTTTTGAGGGGTCAGCAATTACTTTAATCAAGCACATATATCATTCATTTAGTTCAGGGGAAAAAGCACCCTGAATGTCAGGGAAAATACAGAGAAATTGAAATCAACTGACCTGGCTTCCAACTATCTTCCAACTATCTGACATAACCAATAGACAGATCCAACTGTCTGACCATTACATAGATACATTGTTACCAGTGAGAAAAGCACCATCATCTGGGTTTTCAAAGCTGGGGAGCTCTTTAATGACTACCCAGAGTCTCTTCTGGCCAAACAAATGCTTCCGAAGAGTAAACCTCAAAGTAAAATCTCACCTCAGAGTCTTTATACACTTTTTAGAGCCAGAGGGCATCACAATCCTTGAGAACCAGGCATTTGTTAATGCCTCATTAGCAAAAGGTGTGGGCCTTACTACAAATCTTCCCAGGTCCATTAATGGGTGGGGAAGATCTTTAATCACATTTTGCAATGAGGCACTTGATTATATAAAACAAAAAATGCATTATCAATGCACACTTCTGCTTGCTCCCTGTAGACAGAACCAGGAGCAATGAGTGAAGTTGGAAAGAGGCAAATTTAAACTTAAAAACTTCTGGATGACTGAAGAGAAAGCCTTTATGAAGTACACTTATCATGAGCAAAACACTATGTTAATTCCTGAAGATACAAATAGAAAAATTTAGTGTCTGCTCTTAAGGAGAACATATTTTAACAGGGACATAAAAGAGATTCCATCTGTAGGTCATATGGAAGGAGCCTGTGGTCTTTAGTGCACAGCACTAAGACAAGTAATAATTCATCTTCTTTAATTTTATTTACTTTAATATTTTTGTTGCTGAAACACTTGACAATGCCAAGGATTTTAGTGGGGAGAATGTTGGTGGTTTATTTTTTGTTTTGTTTTGTTTTTTCCTGGAGGCTACAGCACCAGCAGAGGAAATCTTACTTCCTGGGTAATGACTGGGAATGGCAGGGGACACTACTGTTCCTGGAATTCTTGGGTTTACCTGCCCTTAGTGGCATTTGGTCAGTGGTTGGGGTTGGCAGGGAAGATAGGGATGACAGTAATTGGTGTTGCTTCCCTGCTGCTAGATTCAGGGGTCCAGGTGGCAAGGTCAGCTGTCTGGGGGGGCATCACTAGTGCATGGGAAGTTGGGCTTACCAGCCTGTTGGGGCAGTTTTATTGGTGGCAGTTAGTTGGCAGTGTGTGTAGGTGGTCAAGGGGATGCCCCCTAGATGTCAATTCCTTCTAGTCAGAGCTGACCAAAAATGGAATGCCCTATCAGAAGAGACTTCCTTCACTGAAAGAAAGTCTTCAAGAAAATACAAGAAGTGCTCTTGTCACATATGTTGCTCACAGCATTCACATCCAGGTCCAGGTACGAGGACCTGGTAACTAAATATTCTGAGGTCCCTTCCAAATCTTACATTCTGTAATCCTAGCTGTCAGAGAGGATGGGACCTTCACATAAAGGAAGGGACCTCTTCTCCTGTGCTTCTCTCTGCTATCCCCCATCATTGCCCCTTGAAGCCCATGGAGAATTTGAATTGAAATCACCAGAGTACCAGGAAAGCAAGAATCTCAATGGGATAGAAAAAGAACTTCTATGAATAAGGACTGCTTCACATTTCTAGGAGTAAGAAGAAGCCCTGAGGAGACTCTGTAAAACAGAAGCTTGTAGGGGAAACAGAAGCTTGTAGGGGAATCTTGCATCTTCACTAGCTGTATAGAGAGAAAGCTTTACTAGCCTAATTAGAGCAGTCCTTTCAGGTCTATTGTCTCTAGGAATGCAATCTAAAGAGTCAGGTAAGTCTCTAGGCAGCTATAAATACAGGAGTTCATCTAGCCAGATTCATACCAGCACCAGACTGAGCAGCTATTGCATAGAGTTCCACTTCTCAGGGTCAAATATAGAAACTGAGAGGCTCTTTGTTCACCCTATCTATATAGTCTTCCACAAACCCAGTCTCCTATACTTCCTCCCTCCACCTACTTTTCATCAGAGGAGCACCTTCAGCCAATTCAGCCTTCTTCCTATTCAACTGTGGAGGGAGTCACTACTCCTTTAAATGGCAGTCAGGAATCATTGACTTCCATTTACTCCACTCTGGAAACAAAAGCACAGTATATCCACAAGAATAGTTAAAGAGGGAGTAATTGATTTGGGGAAGATATTTCTCCCAGGGAACATGAACATAGAGATTACTATTGTTCAATTTAAGCAAATCAAAAATTCCAAATCTAAATTTTGCTGAGTGTTTGTATCTACAGCCTACTTGCAAAGAGGTCACACTTAGTCACCTAAGCTCTGATGACACTACTTCCTATGACTTGTTTATATTTTGCTGGCGTAGTTTAAATGTTTTTAAGTACTTTCAGCACATAGAAATGAAGACTCCTTATTTGTAAATCCTGTTATTTGAATGAAGGGAAGCTTACAGAGCTACACAGAAAACCTTGTAAGCAAAGGCAACATAATTAGCATATCACTTAGTTACAAGAGCTCTTAATTTAGGAATTAGTTTAACAGATAAAAGATAAAAAATGCTATATGAAGTGATAAGGACACTTAGTTATGGAAACCAACCTATGGCAATTTCTGTAAATGCTATTTAGTTTGTACATGTAATATCAGTTTTTAAATATCTGTGCTAGAAATGTCATATTAATGTAGCATATAGAATTACCATGTAGTATTCTGCACTCATCAGCACAGAAGTAAGGGATGTCCCCACAGGGTACATAGGGCCCAGTGCTAGAAGCAGAATAGCACACACAGGGACCCATATTTTGGAGAGGGGTGAATGTAAAGAGGATTTCAGAAACAGGTTTTTCTTTTCATGGGTTCTTTTTTCCTTGGCTACTAGGCCCATAAAAATATAACATTTTTATATAGATTGCCTAGAGGCAATTCAGTTTCTACTATAAACCACTGACTCTGGTGTTTTATCTCACCTGCTTATAAATGGATGGTTTAGATAGAAGTCATAGCCTGTCTTGTAGAGCTGTTAAATTGGGAGTGGGGTAGGGGAGCTTATTGGCCAAAAGCCATGTTGTCTGAGCCAGAGGCCAGTTCCTTATGCTAAGTCAAGTGCTAGATGTTCTCCTGCATTAATTTTAGACATGCTTTACCTCCCTATCTCCAACATTCCCCTTCCCAAATCACATAACCAAAATAGCATGCTAAGATAGTCTTACATGAATGAGAACAGATAGGGGAAAAAAAATACTCAAGGAAAAGGAGAGATGATCAGCACTGTGAAGTATGACAGCCAGTGATTCTGAAAGGAGCAAGAAGGGCTTTCTGCTTAGAGATCAAAGGGGAGGCAATTAAACAGTGTCTTCTTGTCTTATTTTTTTTAATGTTTATGTATTTATTTTTAGTTTTCAACATTGATTTTCACAAAACTTTGAGTTCCAAATTTTCTCCCTATTTCTCCCCTCCCCTCACCCCAAAACTCTGTGCATTTGGATTGCCTCTTCCCTCAATGTGCCCTCCCTTCTATCACACCCCTCCTTTCCCTTATCCCCATTTTCTCTCTTTTCTTGTAGGGCAAGATAGATTTCTATACCCCATTACCTGTACTTCTTATTTCCCAGCTGTATGCAAAAACAGTTCTCAACAGTCGTTTCTAATACTTTGAATTCCTACTTATCTCCCTTCCTCCCTCCCCACCCATCCCCACTGACACGGCAAGCAGTTCAATGTAAGCTGTATATGTGTAGTTTTGCAAGACTTCCATAATAGTCATGTTATTTAAGACTAACTATATTTCCCTCCATCTTATCCTGTCCCCCATTTCTTCTATTCTCTCATTTGACCTTGTCCCTTCCCAAAAGTGTTTACTTCTAATTGCTCTCTCCTCCCATTTGTCCTCCCTTCCATCATCTCCCTAACCCTGCTTATCCCCTTCTTTCCTATTTTCCTGTAGGGTAAGATAAATTTTCATACTAAATTGAGTGTGTATGGTATTCCTTCCTTGAGTCAAATGTGAAGACAGTAAGCTTCACTTTTTCCTCTCACCTCCTCCTTTTCTCTTCCATTGGAAAAGCTTTCTCTTGCCTCTTTTAGGAGAGATAATTTGCCCCATTCCATTTCTCCCTTTCTCCTCCCAATATATTCCTCTCTTAATCCTTAATTTTATTTTTTTAGATATCATCCCTTCTTATTCAACTCAACATGTGCTTTCTGTGTGTGTGTGTATGTGTGTGTGTGTGTGTGTGTGTGTGTGTGTGTGTATAATGCCTCCAACAACCCAAATACTGAGAGAAGTCTCAAGAGTTACAAACATTACCTTTCCATGTAGGAATGTAAACAGTTCAACTTCAGAAAGTCCTTTATTATTTCTATTTCCTGTTTACCTTTTCATGCTTCTTTTGATTCTTGTGTTTGAAAGTCAAATTTTCTATTCAGGTCTGGTCTTTTCATCAAGAATGCTTGAAAGTCCTCTATTTCACTGAATGACCATTTTTCCCCTGAAGTATTATACTCAGTTTTGCTGGATAGGTGATTCTTGGTTTTAATCCCACTTCCTTTGACTTTCAGAATACCATATTCTAAGCCCTTTGATGCCTTAATGTAGAAGCTGCCAGATCCTGTGTTATCCTTATTGTATTTCTACAATACTCAAATTGGTTCTTTCTAGATGCTTGCAATATTTTCTCCTTGACCTAAGAACTCTGAAATTTGGCTACAATATTCCTAGGAGTTTCTCTTTTTGGATCTCTTTCAGGAGGTGATTGGTGGATTCTTTCAATATTTATTTTGTCCTCTGGTTCTAGAATATTAGGGCAGTTTTCCTTGATAATTTCATGAAAGATGATTCTAGGCTCTTCTTCTTTTTGATCATGGTTTTCAGGTAGTCCCATAATTTTTAAATTGTCTCTCCTGGATCTATTTTCCAGGTCAGTTGTTTTTTCACTGAGATATTTCATATTATTTTCCATGTTTTCATTCTTTTGGTCTTGTTTTGTAATTTCTTGGGTTCTCATAAAGTCATTAGCTTCCATCTGCTTCATTCTCATTTTTAAAGAATTATTTTCTTCAGTGAGCATTTGAGCCTCCTTTTCCATTTGGCTAATTCTGCTTTTTAAAGCTAGAGGAGGACTCTGCTCCCTTTTGAGGTGAAAAAGCCCTCTCAATGACCTTTGAAGCTATCTGTGGTGTTTGTGGGTTGAGAGATCTGAGAACTCTCACTGCTCAACACTGCTGCCAGGAATTCTGCCCCCGAGGCCTGTTTTAGTACCGTTTGTGCAGCATGGCTGAGACTCGACCAGGCTGCACTCCAATCCATGCCTCATGCAATAGACCTTTCCTGTCAGCCTTCCAGGCTCCCTTGGACTGGAAATGTCTTTCACTCTGTCGTTCTGTGGCTTCTGCTGCTCTAGAACTTGTTGAGAGTCATTTTTTACAGGTATTTTATGGGTTGTGGGGAAAGAGCTGGAGTATGTGCATCTTTCTACCGTATCATCTTGGCTCTGCCCTCATCCTCCTGTCTTATTAGAAGCCATGGGAAAGGCAGGACATCTCTTGAGAGTACCATTCCAGCCAAACTACATTCAGTCCATAGCATAGGGGCTATACTTCCCTACAGTCACATCTCCACAATTAATAGCTTTCTCATTCTTTCTGGATGTGAGAACTAGGGAAAAAACAAGATGAGAGTACCAATACTGCCACTTACATCTCTCTCTCCCACAAGATGGAGAAAGCATCCACCCCTCTGGAAGTCCACATCTCTCTCTTGTCTTCTGGCATCTTTTCACCCAGAATCCTCAATAAAGCAATCCCAATCACCTATAAACAAAACTTCTGAGAGATTTTCTCTGAAATATTTAGTACTATGAATTGTGGGGTTGCTATGCTCCACAAAGCAGAGCTAATTAGATATACATGGTACTAAATGACATTGAACTGGAACAACTTCATTAATGAAATTTGAAAGATGCTACAGGCTATTAAACATGACAATTTGTCTTCAATAGACACATGATCTTATTGATGCGTGTCTACCCTCTAACTGTGTCAGTTACAACCCATTCATGCCTTTTTAACTTGTATAATCTTTTGTCCATATTCTCCCAAAAAGTCTCTAAGGAATATCTGTCTATTGTGTCTTTATCTGAGTCCTTTTGGAGTTTATGGGAACAATTAAAAAATTCAAATTGTCCATCCATTATGCCTCATTCTTGAGGTAAGACTAGCCTACCCCCTTTTCAGATCGTATAATTCCTCAAGGAGACAACTATGCTGCTTCTTGTTTTGTACAAGTCAATACTGAAAATATGCTTCAGCCTACTTTTACATACCATGCACATCTCCATTTCTCACTAGAGCTTCTACAACTTTGATCCTCTGGAAATTGTGATGTTTGGTAACTATAGAGAACCACCTGAAGAACATTTGTTATTGTAACTATAACTGTTTTTGTTTCTTTCTTTGAGGTCAGGGAGTAGATTAGGATTCCTGAAAGCAATTTTCCAAAAGCTATTTAACCTTCTTTATGATTCAGTCTAGATTCAATTCATTGTCCATCTGCACTCTCTGTGGCAGATAACATGTTCTGGCATACTAACTCAATGGACTGGCCATCCAACATATGTCAGAGTGTGGGCAATAGGCATTTATTATCCATTTGAATTTTTTTCATACAAGAAAAAACAACTTGAAGTTATTTTCTTTTAGTAATCATGAATTTCATTGAGGAAGGCTTACAATGTGCTGAAGCTTGATGTAAACAGCACAATGGCATCTACAGCCAAGAGCATCTGGACAACTTTGCCATTTATAGCTTCTCTTTGACCTCTGTGAAAATGTGATTTCTCACCAACAACAAATTCATAACTCATACCTTTAGCTGAACCCTTGATGTTTCTCAACAATCCTATTCTATTTCTTCTCCATGATGACTTTTCCAAACATTTTCTAACTCAATACCAACTTTATCTTCATCCCCACAAACTTACAGCTGAAAGCCTAGAATCCTGAGAAGACTGAGGCCATCTATGTGACAATTTTGAACAGCATGTTTTTTCTTCTGTCTCATAAACAAATTCCCTGCCTCCCTAATTCTATTTTTGAAATCTTTTCAGCAGCATTAGCCTGTATTTCTTTATTCCCTCTGGTCACAATAGAAGAGACAGTCTTCTTTTCACTAAGATTAATTCCTTTATCTGTTCCCTAGATTCTATTCCCTGCCATTTCCTCCAGCATCTTTTTCTAATAATTTAGGTCTTTGTTTCTCTCTCTGTCTCTATCTTTCTGTCTCTATCTCTCTGTTTCTGTCTCTGTTTGTCTGTCTCTCTCTCATTTTCTCTCACTTGTTCATTCAGGTCTCACCAGTTCTAAGAAGTATTTCTTTAACCCTTCTAACCCAACCAGCTAGTATACGGCTCCATATTTCTTTCCCTTCTTTATTAAACACCTTGAAAAAAGTTGAAGCTTCTACATCTTCATTGCCCGCTTTCTCCATTTCAATCCCTTGAAATTTGGTTTCTGTCCTCACTACTATACAGAAACTATTCTCTCAAAGGTCAACAAGTGACCTCCTAATTGCCAAATCCAGAGAGGTTCTTCACTCTTATTCTGCTTGGTTTCTCTGCAGCTATTAGCACCCACTACTACTGGATACTCTCTCCTCTCTTGACTTCATGGTTCCACTCTACTCTAATCACTCCTTATTAATTGGGCATTACTGGTTCCTCCTCCTCTTCCTGACCCTTTAATATAATTTCTTCTCCAGGGAGTCTATCCTCATCCTTACTGTCTTCACTCTTTCTACTGTCAACCTTGTACACAATGGGGAAAGCATATAGCACAAAGGATTCAGCTGAGTTAAAAATATCGTAAAATAATATTTTGATAGCATCCTAGTCTGATGTCCTTAATCTCACTTAAATGAAATCCTTAATCTGTTTTCTTTGAATAGAAGACTTAGTCAAATTCAAGTAGGGATTCTGATTCCCCAAGATAAAAGAGAAAAGTTTGTCTTGTTTTCAGGGACCAAACTAAAAATGAGAACTCTTCACTTTAATCATATTAAGAGAGGGTATCTCTTTGTTCAACTGTGACCACATCAAAAAGAGAATCCTTAGAGAAAATGGTTATACAGGGAGCAACTGGCTTTCAAACTGATACGTTCCAAGAGTTCACCAACATTGACATTGCTATTGTTTTGTTTTAGAAAATCAAAATTCCTAAGCCCAAACTTTGCTCTTTTTTTCATTTTGAAGTAGAATTTTGTCTTTTGTTTCACAATTACCATAAATTTTAAGCAGACATTGGATTAGAGATAATTCCAATCATCAGGGAAAACTGCGGAATCTTTTTTCCCAGGTAAGAGTGCTTATATCTTAATGAATTGTCTCTGACAGATATTAGCTAAAACACAGAATATAATGTTTTTCTTGCACAACTTCTACCATCAACTTTTTCTGATGTCTTTCAAAACTGTATCTTTTATTCTGGATCTTTCTCAAGGGCACCTCTAACTACCTACAGGACGTTTCCACCAAAATATCTTACTGGGACCTCACAGTCAAACGTCCAAAATCAAACTCAATATTTCTCTCCTTAAAATTACCCTTTCTTCACTGTTTTTATTTGGTGATGACACCATTTGGTTTCCCGTGCTTATTACTTGGAGTTATCTTTCACTTCTCCTCTCCTTCACCTCTTAGGAGTCATTAGGTCTTACCAATTTGATCTCAGAAATGCCTCTGAAACCTATTTTGTCCTCTTCATTCCTGCTGAGACTTCCTATTTAGCCTTAATATTACCCACCTAGATTGTTGCCATAGTCTTCTTGCAAAATTTCATGCTTCTACTTTCACTTCCAGCTTAATTGTCATTCATGCCATTTACAGAATGGTGGTTCTATAATTCTGGTCATATCAGTCTTTTGCTCAAAAAATACTCAGTTCCTTCCTACTCTAACTTCTTCTGCCTGTCACTCAAAGTCCTCCCCAACCTTTCCATTTTTATCATGTATTATTCTTCCACATGTATACTAGGTCCAGCCAAGATAAACAATTCTCTGTCTCCCCAATATCCACTGCATTCTTTTACCACTTTTCCTTCATTCCAGATACCCTCCCTCTGTTGACATGTTGAATTCTTACCTGTATTTTAAAGCCAAGCTCAAATACCATCACCTCCAAGAAGCCTTCTCTGATTACCCTAGTAGGCAAAAATGTTTCCCTTCAGACCTCATAGAGCACTTTGTTTTGTACCTATCTAATATATTTATAATATAATTTTACATATTGATTACAGATTTAGAGCTGTATGGAATCTTGGGGGATCACACTGGATGAAATTTCATTGTATAGATAAGGAAACTGATGCCTAAAGAATTTAAATGACTTGCCCAAAGTCACACAAGATAGTAAGTGGCAGAACTGAGATTTGAGGCCCAGCTCCTCTAACTCCAAGTGTAGTGTTCTTTCCACTGGGCCATCCTGTTTTCCCTATCAAAGTGTCAGTGTTTGTGTCTTATTCCCACTTGTAAGTTTCTTGACTAGAAGGAAGTGACTCATGTATATGTGTCTTCTCCAGTTCCTAGCACAATGCTCTTGTGTAGAATAGGCATTTGATAAGTGCTTGTTATGTTGAATTATCTACCACTACAAATTATAATAACAATAAACTCCTTTTGATCCAGCAACTGACTCATTATTAAGAACAGGGCCCCTATTGATTAAATATATAAAATCTATTGTAGCAGAGGAACTCTCCAAGTTCTATGACAAATATGAAAGCTATTACAATGTTATTGTTAACGAAATATGCAAGAACTATCCTCTGAAATACTCACATCCTGGCATGAGTCAGTTACAAAGCTTTGAAGAAAATTACAAACAGGAAATCTCAAAGGGCATCAGCAGGTTATATAAAGCACCAGCTTGGCCCTGCTTTGGAGGGCTCTACTATTCTAAATTGATCCTCTTAGCACAGAAAGCTAGAATTCCTCTGGAGGAAGTATGACTGCAGAGAATCACGGAAATGAAGCCAGGCTTCCAAGGTCATATATTCTATGTGAAATAAGAGGCAAAACTAAGTGCAAACTTAAGAGTATGCAAAAGTCTTAGTGCATTTTTAAGCCATAATAACTTAAAACTGCACTAAGACTTTTGTTACACACTTTCTATCACATTTTAAATGCATAGAGACATTTAGGGACTCTATTACCAATAATCCATTTCCTCAGATACCAAACTAAAACTAAGTCTCTGAACAGCAAATATTAATGTTGTTAATATAGCTGAAATTGTGGCTGTCTGGTCTAAAGCACACAGATTCCTCACATAAACATCACCAGCTATAGCAGAATTCAGTGCAAGATGCAATGATCTTGGGAGTTACGGACTTGGGACTGATAATTCCCAAGATAGTTCACTATAACATGTATTAAGAATTTTTCAGTTATCTAATCCATCCAAAATCTGTTATGGCACAATGCAATATAATTTTTTTTGAAGTATCATTCACAGAATCTCAGAATTAGAAAACATCTCAAAGGCTAGCTAGTCCAATCCATATCCCCACCTGCAATATACTTTACAAATATATCTTCTGCCTTTGCTTGAATATTTCTAAGGAGGGGGAACCCAATGTCTTCCAAGGTAGTCCATTGTATTTTTGGATAGGTTTGATTATTAAGAATTTTGCCTAATATCAAGCCTACATGTGCCGTTCTATAACTTCCACCCACTACTTCAAGTTCCAGAGATCCTATCTACATGTTTCTTAAACGGGGACCTCTTCTGATCTGTGGACAATGAGGGAGACCTTTGTTCTATGTGCCACTTCCATCTATTTCATCCTATTCTCTGAGAAGCATTTGCTTTTAGAGTGTTTATTAAAAACCAACATATATACATACAATAATTCTGTTTTACAGGACATTTTAAATCAACTTAGGACACTTTGTAAAAATGTATTTCTGAAAAAAAATAATAAAATGGAAATTGGCAATTTACCCTTTGGACTTTTTTTGAAAAATAGTTATATGCTATGTGAAAATGGTTGGAGATGACATGTTAATATTTCCCTTCTTCTGCTTTATTAATGAATAAATTAAAGGAAGATAAGTCACACAAAATTCTATCAAAACCTCATAATATAATTCAGTTTCATTTTATCTATCAACTATTTATTGTGAAGAACAGCGATCTCAAATAGGACAGTAATGTACATTTTAGAACAGATTCTATGTTTAGAACAGAGAATATATGGAGGTGACTAGGACTGGATCCTGCAGACTTCCCAAAGGAGAAGATGGAAGACGAAAGGCATCAGAGCCTGAATGTGTAAGAACATATTCCATCTTTAGAAGGAACATGTTGGGTAAGACATTGATATTCCCTGGCTTGTCTGCTTCCCAGTGCACGTCATTCTGTGCACCTATGAGACCAACTGATTGCCTGATGAGCTAGCCAAGGAAGTGTGTCCCTCAGAGATTGTCTCCCTCTTCTTCCATGACTCTGAGCCCACCACACCACGAAGGGGGCCTTGTGTTAACTGCTCTTCTCTGGTATCTAAACAGGGATGGTTTTTGCAGTCAAACACGTGGGATTTCCAATAGCTTGGTCCAGCCTCAGTCTTTTCTTTCTTTCCCTCTTGAGCTTTCCGTCTATACTTTCTTCAATATTGGACATTCCAGGGCCAGATGAAATAACATGGTATGCTTGGCTACTTGAGGGTGATGGAGTTTTTGAGAGGGTGAATGTGGAATGTAATGTTGTAAACTCATTCACTGCCCACCAGGGAATTATCTGAATAATGATTTCTTCCTATCCCCACTGCCAATCTGTCAACCTCAGTGAAGTACATTTTCAAAGACCAGGATGAGAAGCAAGGAGAAATAAAAGCAAATAAAAAAAGATTTTAGCTAGAAGCTTCTTTCCCCTAGATCAAAGGATTTTTTTTTTGTGATGTTAGACTCCATTGGCAGTCTGATAAAGCCTATAGGCCCTCTCAGAATTTTTATAAATTAATAAAATAAAATACATAGGAGTACAAAAACACCCCTTATGTTTAAATTATATATATACATATATATGCATATACATACATATACATACATACATAATAAACACATATATACATACATTGTATATACATATACATGCATATATACATATAGTCCTCAAGTTAAGAATCTCTACCCTAGACTTTTAAGTATCAAGTGATCATTTTATAAAAGTATCATCATATTGTAAATGGTAATAACTTTATTCTAAAAAGTTAAATGCAATGTACTTCACAAGAGTCCACAGTTCCTGAATTTTACCCCTATTATTCAAATGAGAAGACTGCCACAAAGCCTTGGAGGTACTTGCCCAAGGTCTTCTGGTATGTGACAAAGCTCAGAGAATGACCTCAATCTCCATCATGGACTTGAACTCTCATCAGTTAGAATCTCACACATCCCATTCATATCTCTACATCTCCACAATTGTAACACCATCGTCTCTTCTATGTGTTTCAATATTTCTTTTTGAAGGAAAAAGTACTTTTGTTGGGAAAGGAAATGTTTTTAAGTCAGTAATTATAGAATTTCTCAGTGAGACTTGCTTAAGACAGCAACTGTGAAGATTTGCATGTGACACATTTCACACTTTCTCAACAGAAGCATAAATTCAGACATAAACCTAAGGTGGTAAGTACTTCTCCCATCCCATTGTCAGATGCTCCTACCAGGAATGTTTCTGCATTCCCCTGGAGAATTGGGGGTGAGGCGAATGGATGCAGTCCCATATCTGCTAAAGTTAATAAAAGAAATTGCCTTTTTTTGGTGGAACACTTCCCTTTCAATCAAGTCTTGCAAAACAGAATTTGATGCAATGAATGAATTCATCCAGTGTTCAAGTAGTTGTATGGATATGGTGGGTTGTTACTTTTTTTTAACACAGTTTTAAAGAAAGAGTTGATTTTGAAAGTCAAAAAGAGGAAAAACAAAATGAAATCCAGAAACAAATAACCCAGGCTTAAAGTTAGGCTTAAAAGAAAATTGTCCTTAATAGCAATATGTCTAGAAATGAGAGGAGATATACAAATAGTTTCAAGTGACAGACATTGTAATTTATTTAATAAAATGAAAGCTCAGAAATATACTGTAGCTGAAAAGAAAGATCTGCTCTGCTGACAATCAAGTAAAATAGAAATTAGAAAAATGAGAAGTCAAAGAGGGAGAGTTTTCCATTGCTGTTCCCTACAGATAACTTGTATAGTGGTCAAAACTTAATTCAGTATTTCACTGGTATTGGGAATTCTCAGTTTGTACACTCCTTCCATAAATGCAGATTGGGAACTGTCTGCAACTTATAATTTAAAAGAGTTGTTTGGAGGGTACTGAGAGGTCCAGAAAGTGGTCCCTGACCATAACCCAGTACATATCAGAGGTGAAAATTATTCCCAGGGCTTCATGACTGAAATAAATAGTGAATGAGGTTTGTTCCTGCTCAGGAGATCAGTATTTTCTGGACTTGATCAGAGAATATTCTTGGATCCTGACAGTCATATTTTGTCCTAAGTGTCATTTGTGGACACTTGGAAATAAAAGGTAGAGTTCAAATTTATGTCCAACTGTTTCCTTTTTAAGGAAACTTTTCCTTGCTAAGTGCAATGCATCCACACCTGTTCACCTTGAGACCCTTGTCCATGGTCTCCCATAATTTCATCCCAGGAAGGGTCCAGCCAAAATGCTGGAGGTCTTCCTTGATTTCTCCTAACATTGCAAAGGCACTCTGTCTGACCACCTGTCATCCTTGACCATCTCCCTCATCATATGAACAGCCCATTTTCCATTCCTATCATACACTTCCCTGATCCATCTATTACTCCTATCGCCTTTAAAGTCCTTCCTTGATCATATACTATGGCCTGTTTATACTCATTAAGCTCCACTCCATTGCCTTCTGTGTGATATTTATTTTTAGTTCTTCAGAAACTGTTATGATCCATGCCTCATAAACACATGACAGCACCAGTACAAGGTTGACATTAAAAAGATTGGTCTTTGTTTCTAAAAGAAACTAGGAGTCATTTTAGAGGAAAGGTTCCCCTAGGACTGAAGAACCAAGTTCATCTAAGCCGGAGCTGAAAACCCCTGAGGGATCAGGTAAATCCTGGGTCTTGGGGGACATCTTGAGAGCCCATCCTGGGGGTAAGGTGAGCAATCCCAATCAAACAAAAACATGTTTAGAGTTTACCTGAGTTTGACTTCTTATTTAATTAGATTCTTTATCCTGTCTTCAGGTGAGTTTGGAGCTTCATTTGGAATACTGCATGGTTTTATGGGGTTCCCAGGAGAGAAGTTGTCCAGACCATCATCTAGATTGTTGTATGTATTGATAGAAATTGATTGGAGGGGAGAGAAGGGAGGGAATAAGCATTTTTGAAGCACTTACTATGGGCCAGGCACTGTGCTAAGTGCTTTGTAAATATTTTTTCATTTGATTCTCACAGCAACCTTGAGAGGTAGGTGCTATTATTACCTACATTTTACAGTTGAGAAAACTGAGGCAGAGAGAAGGTAATTTGCCCAGAGTAACATAGTTGGTAAGTGTCTGAGGATGGATTTGAACTCAGATGTTCCTGTCCAGTACTTAATCCACTGTTCCATTTAGCTATAGAAATGTATGGTGTGACATAACAATCAGGAAGATTTTCTCTCAGGACGGTTTAGTATCCAAGCTTCCAGCCCTCCCCACCACCTGTAGGGAGAGTCCCAGAAGCTTTGAGAGCTCAAATGAGACTAGACCTGCCATCTGAAAGGAGAAGGTTTTCTTTTTTTTTCTTTTGCTAGTGTTGTTTGTTTAGTATACATTTTGTTCTTTCATAATTGTGTAGAGGTAGGGACAGGTTCTCACAAGCAATAGGCAAGCAATAATTTATAAAATCTTTTCAAAGTACTTGCTTGTTGAATTTGTGTAACTTGGTATTTGGGAGGGAGTATAATCTCCAGTTTTACCTTCACAAAAAAATTTCACTTTTTGGATTGTCTAAGAACTGTACTGAGTGGATAGAGAGCATCCAGGAGGCGATTAAGAACTGAGGCGCATGAACTTTGCTGAATTTTTTCAACAAGGCATTGGGGAGAGACATTAAGTTGGATGAGACGAGTTCCACAGAACAGCTCATTGACAGGTTTGACAACCATGCCCTACATAGCTGAGGAGAGCAAAAGTTAACTGAGACAAGAACATCACAGGGGAATCTCTTCTGATCTGCAGAATGGGGTACTTGCCATTGAGCTGACCATGCACGTGGTCCAATTTCGGTGGGACACACATTCTGCTCTCTTGCTAAAAAACATTCATGACCAGCAGTGGCTCGTGATTGGTTCCATGACTGAGGGGTTATATTAAAGATGATTGGCAATTGAGTTAGCAAGAGCTCAAGTTATCAGAACTATAAATTTCTGGGAAAAGATTATGTAGGGAGATCTGAGATCTGTTACCACCTATTCATGCTTATTCATCCTATGCCACTTAATCTTTCTGATTCAAAATAAACAGGGGTAGACAGTGCTCTTATTCACCCATCACTGCCCAGAGTGCAGAACCCACCCTTTGAGAGGTAGCTGCCAGTCACAAGTGGGGTTGGGGGAACAGAGGATGGATATGTTGGGAAGGGAACAGAATTTTCCAAATGTTACCTGGGAAATTGTTTCTTTAGGTGACCAGGTGATAGTTAACAGAGAAGTATAATTTCCCAGAGGGGCAAATACTTGGTGTAGAAAGGGAGGGGCAAGATGGTACATTTGGTAGCTAGAAGAGTTGAGATGGGGGTGGGGGTGGGAGAGAAATCATTGATAAATAAGGATGTGTGCAGTTTTAATATATTGAAAATAAGCCCCACAACTGTCTATCAGAAGGAAGATGGAATATGACCTATGTTTTCATACTCTAATTGACTCATTATACACAATCTTGGGGTCAGCTCCTCTGATAACTTCCTTCAGAGTCTCCTATCCATAATAACAGTACCTAATGTTACCTTTGTAAGGTTTGTAAAGTGCTTTACAAATATTACTCATTTTATCCTCACAGTACCCCTGTGAGTAGATGCTAATATTATACCCATTTTACAGATAAGGAAACTGAGACCGACAGCGAGTAAGTCATTTCCTTAGAGTCACACAACTAGAACTTGACTGAGACAAGATTCAATCTAAAGTTATTCTGATTTCAAATCTGACACTCTATCCACTACATCATCTAGTTGTCATTTATCTGCCCCAGCTCCCAATGAGCAATGAGAAAGGGAAAGTTTAGGTGAGGCCAATCAATGATCAATGTTCATCAAATGTAGCAAGTGTTGGCATGGAAGGAGATTGGTGATGTCCTGCAAAAAAAGAGAGAGAAGCTGTGGGCCAACATAGAGATTCAAAGAATCCTTGAACTTTCCACTTCCTTTCCCCTTGAAATGACTTCATACCATGAAGTTAGGCACATAGAGAGAATGACGTAGACAGAGTCACACATACTATTGACCATGCTAGTCACATGGAACAGATAAAGAATACGCTGGGGCTGACATATTTGAGAATGGCTGCCTCTACCACCATCGTCAAACCCTTTACATGTTGTGCCAAGGGCCATATGAGAACTGAAACAGATTCCAAGGGGCCAAGATGAGAAACTGACATAAATGAAAGAACTCCACATTTCCACTAAGACATATCCTTTTGCTTTCCTTCCCTTCCCTTCTCGTCCCTTTCCCAAAACCTTAAACCTACTGCACTCTGAAACCGGGGCTCCAATGGGCCCCTGCCTAAGGGCTCCCCTTGACCCTCCCAGCTTTAGAGTGATTATCAGTAGTAACTGTTACTGTTTCCCACCCAGCCTGATGCCTTTCTTTTTCTTGGTCTCATTAAAGGGGCCATGCCCTGGCTACTTCTTATACAGTCCTATTCAATGAATGTTGCCTCACCCTAAGTGAGTGCCTGCAAAGACCTTGGCCTAAAGGGACCATGGTCTCCCAATGCATCCTGGGTCATCTCCAGTCATCCTGAGGAATATCTGGTCACTGGATTCAGATGGCTCAGGAGGAGAAGTGAGGTTGGTGACCTGCATGGCCCTCTCACTCAAAACAAAGTCAAGTGCAAGTCATGTCATCATTTCTCCAATGTCATGGTCTTCGTTGGCAACTAAGGATGAACACAAGCAGACCAGAACCACTTCAAGATCATCCACAGATGCTCCAGATTTGGGAGCAAGACCTTTTTATTCCTACCTGCATGCCTTTCTGGAAGCAGGCTCCCCAGAATCTCCCACATGGGAATTGTATCCCTGGTACCTTCTGCACAAGCTCACCAGCTTCATAATACACTCTTCTCACCTGTTAAAAATTTTTGTTATCTTTGGCAAGTTGGTAAATTGAAGCTCACTGTATAGCCAGAACAAATTACAGAAAAAAGTCTATGGCTACTCCAAAACAGGGAGCAGTCTTTCTATTATGTGTCATCAGCCTTTCTAGAAACAGATTCCACAACCTCTTCCACATGGGGATCAGCGGAGCACTCTGAACATGCTCACAAATCTCTTACTATACTATTAAGCACATTATGCATACTTGCTATACACATAATGCAATATATCCAAATTGAAACTTTCTTTTCCTAAAACCTGATTTCCCCTTTTGACTTTTCTGTCAATGGCACCAACATTTTGCCCATTGCCTCAAAAGTATATTTTTTTCATTCTTTCTGTTCCCTCACCTCCTACATCTAATCTTTTGCGAAGCCCTAAAAGTTCTGTTTTCATAGTCCCTCTGGAGTCAGTCCCGTATTTTTCTTCATTTTCATTGGCACCCTAATACAGACTGCCTTTACTGCCCACCTCAGTTTCCCCCTAGCTGATCCATATCTTTCCACCCGGAGAGCTCATTACTGCCTTCCACAGATGTGGTGTTCTAGCCAAACTATACTATTAGTTATTAATCTTTTAGTGCTTTTTCATTTCATGAAGTAGGTGAAGAACCTATTCCGTAGGTGAAGAACACCCTCTTCTATCCTCCTCGCCACCCATCTCCACTTTATCCAATGAAATCTCTATCTCTGAAATGACACAGTTCCGTGTAGGCCCAACAAACTGCTACCCTCTCTCTAATGACTTCATTCATTCACCCAATAAAAAAATGACCCTTCCTTTCTCCAACTTCACATAACATATTTTTCTTATATTGTTATATTCTATTTATATGGATGTAATTGCACTGTACTACATTTGTATGTATAAAGTGTGTTTCCTCTGCTAAAATAGAAGCTCCATATGGGCAAAAAACATGTCTTAACTGCCTTTCTACCTCCCCAGTGCCTAGAATTATGCTGCGTAGATATTAGGCAAAAAGTGTTTGGTTCCTTAAATGACCCAATGGATGAATGATGAGGCAAACTCAATATATGAAACCATCAAACAAACAGTAATAGAAGAATCTCAATATTTTACTCATTCTCAATATTTTTATTTATTCAATGTTTTATCTATTCTCACTTTTTAAACATCTCAACTGTTTATGACCCCAATTAGTTTCAGATGAAGGGCCAAAATATATTACATCATTCCAAATCTATTTGGTGTAATAAAGGTCACTTTGCAGGTGTGTACATAAAAGTTTCAATGCTAGGCATACTTTTAAAAACCAAAATAAACAAATTAGAAGGTTGTATTATAATGGAATATGCTGACAACCAATTAACTTTTGTACTTGGCTGGGTATTCAAATATTATGTACTCACTTTGGTGCCTCCAGAGGCTATCAATCAGGAGTATTGAAATGCAATGGAAGTCATTGTGCATTTAACCACAGATATTGACTTTGTTTGACCTGCAACATTCAAATAAAATTGCTATCATTTTCTAGATTTTTTCAGACTACCAAGTCATTATTTATTCCTGGATAATTGGTGTGCAGTCTGAGAAGACATTTCTACAAATGTGCTTTAATGTCAGTTAATTTATCCCTATCTCCAGAGTCAAAGGAAAAGGTCAAGAGGACCTGGAGACAGCGTGTCCCTTGCTGGCTCATTCCGCAAACACTAATTTCTAGCATTTCAGACAGCAATTTCAAACTGAGTTGAGTCAGGAAAGTTCTTAAGTTTAAAGGCACCCCACCCCCATTTTACTCCCCTCCCTCCACACAAACATAGACATCTAGTCTTTTGGATAAAGGAATAGTGTCTGTAATTTCATTTTCCCCTTTTGTAGTACCATTAGTAGTTTAATGTGTCATCAACCTTGAGTAGTATTCATTAGGGTTTAACATCAGTCAGCCAACAGTCACATGCAAAAAAAAAAAAAGGTGGCAAGTATAAATATAGCAAACAGCACTAGGCATCAGTGCTAGGAAGCTCAGCACCAGCACAAGGCAGGCTGATAGCATGGGTAGCCCAGAACAAGTCATGGACACAGTTTGGCTTCAGGCCAACCATGCAGAGTCTTCCTGATCTAGAGAAGTCAGATTGAGAACTCAAACTCCTGTTGGGAGCAACCTCCTGTTAGGCAACACCCCAAAGTCTCTCAAAGGCAATCATGGACCCAATTCAGGGCCCAGGGAAGGGCTAGACCACTATTACCCCAAGAATGGATTGGAGACTTAGTCTCAGTTCAGAACAGGGGTAGGCGAGAACCTGTTTGGACTTTAGAATGGGCTGAGTCACTAACTGACAAAGCCTGGGGTCAACTGCTGTTTACTGGAATACTCAGGGGTAAGTCTCCAGCTGTGTTGTCTTTGACACAAAATGGAGTCTGATGCCTGCAAAATCCAGGAGAAATAGCTCTTATTCTGACCATACAATGCACTGAAAGTCTGCAAATCACCCCTGTCTCTGGATCAAGCCACTCCTTTGATCCTTGAAGAACCAAGCATTCCACACACAAAGGGCATAGTGGAAGGAACATAGATAAGCTAGGCCAGGATCATATATTGAATGATTAACTTGAATAATACAGAAAAGAGTATATTTATTTCTCAGCTGTGCATGGCACCTTTACAAAAAGTATACTCTTAAACAAAGTCCCAATCCAGGAATTAAGAATGAAAAAATGAGTAAACAAGAAAAACAAAAGATAAAGAGCTATTATGATACCATAAGATCTAGTGAATCTTAGATCTATTAGAATTATGAAAAGAAATCCAGCAAGAATGTCAAAGAAAGACTAAAACAAAAATCATAAGCAAAATGAATTGATAGAATAAAAAATTGGAAAACAAATGAGAGTGTTGGAGGAAAGGCTTGGAGATAAAATTAACAGTTAATCACAAACAGTGCAAAACTTTACCCAAGTAACAGACTGCCAGAAAATTAGAATGGACCAAACAGAAATTTATCCCTGAAACAACAAGAAACATTCAAACAGTCAAAATAATGAGAAAAAAAAAGTTAATGTAAGAGATCTCATATTTTTTTAATTGACCTGGAAAACAAAAAAGAGATAATTTATGAATAATTGGGCTACTTGAAAGCTATTACAAAAAGAAAGGTAGAGAGAGAGAGGGAGAGGAAGAGAAAGAGGCCTGGATATCTAGATATCATATTTCAAGAAATCACAAATGAAAGCTGCCTAGATATGTTAGAACAAGAAGACAAGTTGAAAATAAAAAGTATCCACCAATCACCTCCTAAAAGGAATCCAAAAGAAAAAAAAACTCCAAAGAATGTCACAGTCAAGATCCAGAGCCTCAAGATAAAAGAAAAAATTTTGCAAGCAGTTATATTAAAAGAATTTAAGTACTAAGTAATTACAGCACCACAAAAGACTTAGAAACTGCCAGCATGAAGGAATGGAGAACAGGGAATATTATATTCTAAAAGGTAAAAGATATAGACTTGTAACTAATAATAATTTGTCGAGCAAAAGTATATATAATTCTATGGAGAAAAAGAAATAAACATTTATGAAACAAAATACTCCCAAGCATTTTTAATGAAAAGATCAGAGCTGAATAGAAACTGTGAAATACAAATAAAAGAATGATGAGATATATTAAAAGGCAAATACAAGTGATCAATCAGAAGGTGCTTTATAAGGATGAACTGTTTGTATTCTATTGGGGAGGGAGTAGGAATGACACAGGTGTCCCTCACAACCTTAGTAGCATCCACAGTCATAGAAAAAGTCAAAGAAGACAAAAGTCTTGAGAGTGATTTTGTTCTAATTTGCCAAAGGAGAAAAAAAGAAAGGAGAAAGAGAAGCTAAGTAAGTATATATAATTATATACGAGAAAAGAATGAGGAGGAATTTGCCAAGAGTAGGGGATTTATTTTTTCACATAATTCAGGGGTAAAGTAGAAATTTATATAAATGGGAAAGAGATAGGGGGGGGCAAACAGCATTGGAACCTAATTTTAATTTTAATTGATCAAAGGAAGGATGAACACAAACACACACACATACATGCAAGTATACTGCAGAAATACGTTTAATTCACAAAGCAATAGGAGGGGAAACAGGAAGAGGAAAAAAAGGGAAAATAAGAGCAAGGGAAGATTTAGGGAGGGATTACTCATAGGCACACACACACATGCACACACACATGCCTAAACTCAGAAAAGTTGTTGTAAAAAGAGATTTAAAACCAAGAAAGGGCAAGAACCTGTGACTGTGGTTTGGATAAATGGAAGAGATAAGTGACAAGGAAGTGGAAACCAATTGAACAAGCACAGAACATTAATGCAGAGCATATTCCTGTTCCACAGACTTCTTCTTCTTTATTAAAAGGGGGTAAAATAAGAAAACAAGATGGAGATAAATACACAATTAACAATTACAGCTGAATGGAATAAACTAAATAAAAACAGAAGAGAATAGCTGAGTGGGTTAGAGAGCAGAATTCATCTAGCCATACCATATCTCAAATTGTATTATAAAGCAGCAATCATCAAAACCACTTGGTACTTGACTAAGAAATAGAAGGGTAGAGCAGTGGAATATGCTAGGTATTCAAGACACAGTAGTCAATGAATGTAGCAGATTACAGTTTAGTAAACCCCAGCTTCTGGGACAAGAACTCACTGTCTGGCAAAAACTGCTGGGAAAACTGAATAACAGTGTGGAGGAAACTGGACATAGACCCATGCCTGATACAGTACAGAAGAATAAAGTCCAAATCAGTACACAATCTAGGTTTGAAGGCTGACACTACAAACAAACTAAGGGACCGAGGTATAGTGCATTTGTCAGATTTATGGAGAATGGAGAAATTTATGACCAAACAAGAGACAGAGAACATTATGAAGTACAAAATGGATAATTTTTATTCCATTAAGTTGAAAAGATTTTGCACAAATAAACTCAATGCAAACCAAGATTAGGAGAGAAGTGGAAAACTAGGAAAGAAGTTTTGCAACTAGTATCTGTGATAAAGGCCTCATTTCTAAAATATATAGAGAACTGAGTCAAATTTACAAGAATACAAGTCATTTCCCAATTGATAAATGGTCAAAGGAAATGAACAGGCAGTTTAGTTTTCAGAGGAAGAAATCAAAGTTTAGTTTTCAGAGGAAGAAATCAGAGCATGGAAAAATGCTCTAAATCACTATTGATTAGAGAGATTCAAATCAAAACAACTCTGAAGTATCACATCATACCTATCAGATTGGCTTACATGACAAAACAAGAAGATGATAAATGTTGGAGAAGATGTGGGAGAGTTGGAGCACTAATTCATTGTTGGTGGAACTGTGAGCTGATCTAACCATTCAGGAGAGTAATTTGGAACTATGCTCAAAAGACTACAAAAATATGCATGCCTTTTGATCCAACAATATTGCTTCTAGGGCTGTATCCCAAAGAGATCATAAAAATGGGCAAAGGATCTACATGTACAAAAATATTTACAGCAGCTCTCTTTGTGGTGACTAAGAACCGGAAATTGAGGGGATGACCATCAATTGGGGAATGGCTGAACAAGTTGTGGTCTATGAATGTAATGGAAAGAAATGACAAACAGTTGGACTTCAGAAAAACCTAGAAAGACTTGTAAGAACTGATGCTGAATGAAATGAGCAGAACCAGGAGAACATTATACACAGTAACAGACACAGTGTGGAAGGATTGTTTCTGATAGACTAAGCCCTACACAGCAATGTAAGGACCTAAAACATTTCCAAAGGACTCTTGAAGCAAAATGCCATCCAGATCCAGAGAAAGAACTATGGAACTGGAATGCAGAATGAAGCATACTATTTTCCCTTGTGTTATGTTTCAGTTTGGTTTGTTTTTTCTCATAATTTCTCTCATTCATTTTAGTCATGCAACATGACTAATGTGAAAATGTTTTTAATAAGAATGTATGTGTAGAACTCCCCCCCAAAAAAATTCAATCCTAAAAAAATGGAAGAAATAGGCCCACAAAACACAATATCTTTTAGAAAACAGAAAGTATTCATTAGGCTAAAATATAATTATACTCCAGTAAATAAGCACTATAAGCTTTATATTATGTACTAGAATTTGAATAAATTCAAAACATATTTATGAATGACTCTTCTGTGCGAGGCACTGGAGAAATAAAAATGAAAATGAGGGGAAAAAGAAGAATTCAACAATATTTTGTTTACAAGAAACATAATTCTACCATAAAAAAACACACCAAATTAAAATAAAAGATTAGAACAAAATCTATTGTAATTCAACTGAGTTAAGAAAACAAAAGAGGTCACAATTATGATCTCAGAAAATGGAGCAACAAAAATGGCCTGGATTAAAAATGATAAACAAGCTAACTACATTTTGCAGAAAGGTGTCAAAAACAGCAGATTAATTTCAATACTTCATACATGGATATACATACATGTATTTATGTTTGTGTGTATTTATGTATATACAAACACATCAAATGGCTTAATATCTAAGTATTTAAGTAGAGCTAATTAAATTATAGGTGGAAAAAGGTTCTAATACTACAGTGGGGGATGAGGTAGTGCTCAATGTGCCACTTTCAGAACTAGATAAATCTAATAAAAAAAATGAAGAAGAAAGGACCTGAGTAGAATTTAGAAATAGATATGATAGAGCTGTATTGATAATTGAATGGTAATACAAAGGAGCAGACACATTCTCATTTGTGTATGGTACCTTTTCAAAAATTAATCATGTATTAGGGCATAACAATCTCACAAACAAATGCCGAAAGCAGAACATTAAACATATCCTTTGCTAACCAAAATGCAGTAAAAATTTATTTTCAATAAAGGACCATTTAAAAAAGGATTAAATTATTTTTATTACATAGTATATGTCTTAGCAATACAATGTTTTAAAAATGCAAGTGTTGCCTACTTTAAATACAGTGCACTTAACATATTTTTCATGAATTAATTCCCAATAATAGTAATTTTAGCACACTGAGACAGTGCTGAAATACTTTTTTTAATAGTAGAAAGATGCTATGTATTTTTAACATCACATTTTGACATTATGGTTCAGGGTCTGAGTTTTAATTCAGAGCAACATCATTGCATAGCAGCAAATTATATGAAAATAGATGTGGTGAATCATAATATAAATATTCTTTGGGGGGGTTTTACTTGTTTTTTTCTTAACTAATTTGTCATCCCATTACCCTCTCTCATCCATTAAGCAAATAAAAAAACATGGAAAAAGTAAGCATTCAGTACATAGTGGCAAAATGCAACAAAACAAATTCCAACATTGACCATGTGAAAAGGTACGCTTTTTTCCTGCATTATAAGTTCATTATCTCTCTAACAGAAGATTAATGGAATGTTTCATCTTCTTTCTTTTGATCTTATTCATTAAAAAGGAAAGGAATTAAGATTAATAAGAGAATAAATAAAAATCCTAATGAAGCAGTAGGGTGGCTAGGTGGTGCAGTGGATGGAGTTCCAGGACTAGAGTCTGGAAAACTCATCCTCATGAGTTCAAACCTGGCTTCAGACACTTATTAGTCACTGTGTGACTCTGGGCAAGTCATTTGATTCTGTTTGTTTTAGTTTACTCATCTGTAAGATGAGCTGGAGAAGGAAACGGCAAACTATTTCAGTTTCTTTGTCAAGAAAATCCCAAATGAGGTCATGAAGAGCCTAAATGGGGTCATGAAGAATTGGACATAACTGAAAATGACTCAGCAGTAACAAATATGAACTGGTGGGTCAACTAATAAATCATAGAAACAATAGACCATTTCATAAAAGATAATGATAATGATAAAAATGAGATGACATATCAAAATTTTTAGCATTTGACTAAGGCAGTCCTAAAGGAATATCTTTCCTTTAGGAAAATATCTCTCAATATTTTCACCAAAGATTAACCAATCAGGTATTCAACTAAAAAACACTAGAAAACCAACAAATAGAAATTCTGAAAAACCAAAATAAAGATTATTAAAATTCAAAGTAAAAATCCACTGAATAAAACTGAGGTGATTTTGAAAAAATAAGCCATCAGATAATTTGATTTTTAAAAAGGAAAAGGAAAACCAAACTACCAATAACAAAAATGAAAAAAGAAAATTCACAAATTAAGAAATAATAGACATTAGAAATTATTTTGCCTAAAAATATGCAAATAAAGCCAATAATCTAAATAAAATGGATTAACATTTATAAATAAATAAAATATCCAGGTTAGCAGAAAAATAGATAATTAAAAAGTCCAGTCTTAGAAAAAGAAATTGATCAAACCATAAAGGAATTCACAAAGGGAAAACTTTAGGACAAGATGGTTTTGTAAGTGGAATAATTAAGTCAAATATTACACAAGCTATTAACAAAAATAGGAAAAGTAACTATGAACTGATCCAACTTTTTGGAGAACAATCTAAAATTACCACGGGAGTTATGAAAGTGTGCATACCCTTTGGCCCAGCAATACCACTATAAGCTCTGCTTCTCAAGATAATCAGAGGAAAAGAAAAAGAACTTAAATTTTCTAAAGTATTTATAGCAGTTTTCTTTGTGGTAGCAAAGAACTAGAAATTAATGGAATGTCCATCAATTGGGAAATGACTAAACAAGTTATGGTGTATGATGGTAATGGAATATTACTACTGTGCTATAAGAAAAGATGAGTTGCTTGATTTTTGAAAAAACTTGGAAAGACTTGCATGAAATAATGAAGAGTAAGATGAGCACAACCAAGAAGACATTGTACATAGCAGTAGCAATATTGTTCTATGAACCACTTTGAACAACTAAGTCATTTTGAATATTATAAATATTAAAATCAACTACAAAGAACCTATGGAGGAAGATCCAGAGAAAGAACTGGTAAAGAGAAGTATGTATAATATGGTTGTATATGCTATATCACATGCATATTTGTGTCTAATGGTACCTTTCACTAGGGTGGATGGGTAGGAAGCAAAATGTGAACAGAGAACAGAAGAAAACTTAGAAGGAAGCACGGAAAAGCAGGCTAGCTTTGAAAAATAAGTTTCACTATGTTACATGGTTTTTCAAAAAAGTTTTAAATGGAAATTCATGGTTTTATATTGAATTCAATATATATTAAATTAGATTATATATATAATTATAATATATATTATATATTAAATATATATTTTATATGTTCATGGGTTTATATTTTATATTGAATTGAATATTAAATTCAATGTTGTGCTGTGTACATGGAAAATTTTTTGTTCTTTTTGTATTTGTATTTGAGTTCAAAATGAATAAATATATTTTAAAGACAAAGATAGGAAAGGGGACCCTAATGAATTCTATGATACATCTATAGCATTGTCAACTATGATATTGATGTCTAAACCAAGAAGAATTGAAATAGAAAAGAAACTTATAGATCAATATTCCTAATAAATATTGATGTAAAAATTTGAAAAATATTGACAAAGAGAACATAGCAACACATATCACATAATACAGAGATAATACACTGTGATCAAGTTGGCTTTATATCAGTGATGCAGGGCTAGTAAAGACTGGAAAGATTATAAATATAATTGACCATTGATAGAATAAGAAGGAATTAGGATAGTAAGTTGTCTACTGTTGGAACTATGAGTGAACCACATTGAATCCATCTTGTGACTCAGCTCTGGAGCTAGCTTAGTTTCTCTTCATTTAGGGTTCCAGTCCAACTTGTCCTATGAGAAAACTTTATTCATTTGTGGGAATGGAAGAAAACCTTATTGCATGTCCTGCATGGCTGGGAAATTAGACTACCTTTGCTTTTTTCTTACAGACCCTTAACCAAGGACCTAAATTATGCTTACCAGAAACCCCATCAAATCCAAAGATTGATGCAAGGAATTTTCTCACAATTGTATTTCTCAAGCAATCCATGTCTTTTCTGAAAACTTGTCCCCTGCTGATCAATCAGTTATTATTGCTATGTTTCCTTGATGGTTTACAGATACTTGGGCAGGGGGACATTCCATTTCCTGAATTCAAGGCATTGTGTTTGTTCACTCTCCCCCTCCTAACTGGAAAAGTCCCTGATCTTTCCTCTGATTAGAAATCAGACTATCTAATGTTATAGTATTTCTTTTTAATTAATTGGCCTTATTTCAATAATTTCAGTAATTTAATTTTCAACGTATAAAGGTCTATCTTCCACCTGTATTTGGGATACAGACCTAAACAAAGTAGGTTTGGTCTCACTTTGTTAGGTAATTGGTCTAATTGTTTAATAAATCTATATCCTCAGAAGATCAAGCATTTATTTTTCTTAGTCATTTCATATTTCACCTGTCAGTTTTTTGGTGAGCCATGTTAGGTCATGTCAGAACTTAGACCCTGGCCCACAGTTCTAAAGAAAAAACTTCCTAGAGATCTCTGGTCAATTTTCACCAAGGGACATTTTCATGAAAGACTGCCTCTGGAGGTGGGAATCATACTCTCAAACCCATTTTTTTTTCTGAGCTCAGGTAAAGTTTAGGGTACTGTTTTGATTTTTTACTTTAAGGCTTGGCAATTACCGCAGGGATTGGACAAGTTTAGGTTTTGGTTATTTGGGGGCTCACCCCAGGGACTTTTTAAAGGTTTGGATACAGTTTTAGGTTGTCCCTAAGGAGGGAGGGGGTTTAGAGTTATTGGATTTTCCCCCTAGGAACTTTTAGGTTTGCCCCAGGGATTGGGGAAGTTCAGGATTGCTCACAAGGATTGAAGAAGTCTGGGGTTAAATTAGGTTTGCCTCAGAGACTGGGGAAAAATTGGAATTTCCCAAGGGACTGGGGAAGTTTAGGGTTAGATTTGGTTCATCCCAGGGAATGGGGTGGTCTAGAGTTAAGTTTCAGGTTTTCAGAAGTTGTGATTGGGGTGGAGCTAAGATGTCAGAGTAAAAACACAATCTTACTAAAGCTCTCCCCTCAAGTCCAGCCAAATACCTGTAAGAAATGACTTCCCAAGTTTTGGAGCTAAAGAACCCATAGGATGCCAGAGTGAAGCAAATCTCTAGCCCAAGACAATCAGGAAGGTCAACAGGAAGCAGCTATCACTTCATGCTGGGAGCAGAGCACAGTCTAACATAGTCTGCATCAGCATAGATGGGGCCTGAGCAGGTCTTGGGGGAACTGAATGTCTGGCACCTGTGGTAGTTTCCAGACTTTATGACCCCAAAATGCCAAAGACAAATTGGAAGGTCAGTGGAAAAAACCTGTCAGACCTTTGTGAGAAAGTAAAGTGGCTCAGTTTCAGCCCCAGGGCAGCAGAGGGTGTGGAGGAGTCCACAGTAGCAGCAGGGGCAGCAGCAGCAGCTTTTTCCGGAGCTCTAGGCCCACAGATTGGGGATGGAGGGTGGGGATCAAGCAGCTTTTAGTACACCTCCCCACCCCGATTGGAAACAGAGAACTACCTTGGCAAAGAGTTCAAAAGTCAAGTAAATGGCTGGGGAAATGAACAAAAACTGGAAAAAGAATCAGACTATAGAATCTTACTTTGGATACAATGAACACCAAAATACACAAACAGAAGAAGACAAAAAAGTCAAAGCTCCTACATCTAAAGCTTCCAAGAAAAATATGTGTTGGTCTCAGGCCATGAAAGAGCTCAAAAAAGTTTTTGAAAATCAAGAGAAGCAGAGGAAAAATTGGGAAGAGAAATGAGAATGATGTAAGAAAATCATGAAAAACAAGCCAACTGCTTACTAAAAGAGACCCAAAAAAATGCTGAAGAAAATAACACCTTGAAAAATAGGCTCACTCAATTGGCAAAAGAGGTTCAAAAAGCCAATGAGAAGAAGAATGCTTTCAAAAGAAGAATTAGCCGAATGGAAAAGGAGGTCCAAAAGCTCACTGAAGATAATAGTTCTCTCAAAATTAGAATGGAACAGATGGAGTCTAATGACTTTCTGAGAAACCAAGAAATCACAAAACAAAACCAAAAGAATGAAAAAATGGAAGACAATGTGAAATATCTCATTGGAAAATCAAGAACCACTTACCAGCAAAACTGAGTATAACAATTCAGGGGAAAAAATGCTTATTCAATGATATAGAGAACTTTTGAGCATTCTTGATGAAAAGATCAGAACTGAATATAAAATTTGAATTCCAAACATAATAATCAAGAGAAGCATAAAAGGGACTTACTAAAGTTGAACTGTTTACCTTCCTATATGGAAAGATTATATTGGTAACTCTTGAGACTTTTCTCAATATTAGGGTAGATAGAGGGAATACACACATACACACACACACACACATACACACACACACACATACACACACAGAGGGCACAGGGTGAGTTGAATAGGATGGGATAATATCTAATAAAAATTAAGAGGTGAGAGAGGAATATATTGGGAGGAGAAAGGGAGAAATAGATTGGGGCAAATTATCTCTCACATAAAAGAGGCAAGAAATGGAGAAGAAGAGTGGGGAGATGAGAAGGAAAGAGTAAGCTTACTCTCATTGTATTTAGCTTAAGGAGGGAATAACATGCATACTCAATTTGGTATGAAAACCCATCTTACACTACAGGAAAGTAGGGGGAAATGACAAGAAGAGGGAGATGATAGAAAGGAGGGTAAATGGGAGGAGAGGTTAATTAGGGGTAAACACTTTTGAGGAGTGATAGGGTCAAAAAAGAGAATAGAATAATAGGATAGAGGGAAATGTAGCTAGTCTTTCACAACATGACTGTTATGGAAGTATTTTGCATAACTATACATGTATAACCCATATTGAATTGCTTGCCTTCTCAGTGGGGATGAGTGGGGAGGAAGGGAGGGAGAGAAGTTGGAACTCACAGTTCTGAAAACAAATGTTAAAAATTGCTTTTACATGCAACTGGGAAATAAGATACACAGGCAATGAAATATAGAAATCTATCTTGCCCTACAAGAAAATAGAGGGGATGGGGATAAGAGAAGGGAGGGGTGTGAGAGAAGGGAGGGCAGTTTGGGGGAAGGGATAATCAGAAGGCATGCTGTCTTGGGGTAGACAGAGGGGAGAGATGGGGAGAAAATTTAGAACTCAAAATCTTGTGGAAGTAAATGTTGAAACTAAAAATTAATTAATTAATTTAAAAAGATGTGATAGAAGATGAATTCCAGCAGTAGCAACAGTAAGTCCTACCTTGGATAGTTTTTGATAGCATGGAACCAGGGGATCCTCCCAATAATTACAGGAATGACTAAATAGTGGGCAATTGAATTATGTGACATCTGGCTTAAAGCTGTAATGGATTCAATTGATTTCAGCTGATTCAGATGTTTTGGCTAATTCAACTCTCATCATCATTGCAAATTAGAGATATTAATTCTAATCACTGAAAAATCTTAATCTGATCAGATAAACTTTTGGTTTTTTTCGGCAACTTTAAGTGATGGTTTCTATGCACATCCCGCTAATAGGGGTTTCTTCTTTATATTCTTTGTGTCTGTCTTATCATCTTATCTATTTTTGTGTGTTTGTAAAATGTCAGATTTTTAAGGGGAAAATGCAACCCAGTCAGAAAAACTGCCGTAAGGTTATAGCAAAAGAGTTTAGAATGCTTGGGAAAATTAATGAAGTTTCGTATTTCAAGCAGTTTTCCCGGTGAGCTGGACTAGCTCTCACTTTAGGCTTTCAGCAGGAGATTCGAGTTTAGGAAAAGGGAAGAAAAATAACCTGCAGGATATTTTTTCCCCATCATTTCAACCTTGGCCACATTGGAATTACAGAAATAAAATGAGATAATCAAAGTTTGTAAAACTGACAAAAATATCTTAGTAGATTTTGGAGATTTGGAAATAAATCATTTTAAGATTACAGTCCTGGGACTTTGAGTAATTCCAGGAATTCACTTCCTTCTTAAATACCATTCTTTAGAATTTGTTTTTAAGGAAAAATAAAAATTTAAATTCTATAAAAGTTTCAGGGGTAAATAAAACTGAGATCATCTTCCTCCCTGAAGATTGATAGGGCTATTGTTTTAGTATAATGCAGCTATCCTAAACAATCCCAGTGTGAATGGGGGTGGGGGGAGAAGGTATATGGTTTTCATTTTACAATTTATCTGAAACTGAAATAGCTGCCTCTCATTAACCTTTCCTTGACTATGAAAAGAGAAAATTTTGTTTAGATCAGGCACCTCTGTGAGTCTTCCAGTTTAGAGAACTTCCCCTTCTGACCCTATTAATCCCTCTCATCTCAGATAAGATTCCCAAATAAAGGTGTTGTAAAAAGTGCTAGAAAAATGCAGGGAAACCTGAGTTATGTTCTGGTCTCAAAAATGTATTAGCTATACAATCTTAAGCAAATTATCTTAATCTCTGTTAGACTTAATTTTCTGATCTGTAAAGAGGAAAATAATATGGGTAACCACTTCCCATGGTTTTGAGGATCAAAATGGTGAAATGACTGTGAGGTGCTTAATACACTGATTGGCATATGGTAAAGATTATATAAATGTTGACTACTGTTGTTATCTTTAATCGAATGTGATTGTTCCATGCTTGATAACTTTAACATGGATTTTTAGATGTGATTAATATAAAGTATCAAAGGTAATAAGATTAATACTTTTTACATAGGATAACTTGGAAATGTACCCAGCTGCACTGATGTCATCTGACTGGTAACAAGTTTTGTTTCATTTTTTAAATACATGATATTGAGATATTATTATATTTCTAAATTCTTTTATATTGTAATATTTAAGTGTCAACTAGAAATTTGAGTTAACTGAAATCTTGATTTAGATGAATAATAATGGCAAGAGTATTGCAGGGAATATAAAAACACAAATCTTCAATATTTCTGGATGTTACCAATTAAATTCAATAGGAAAACAAAGAAAAAATCCAATTAAAATAACTACAGAATTTTAAAATACATGGAGTCTACCTATCAAGGTACTACAAAACACTGTTTATGAAAACAGTTGAATAATTGGAGAAATATTAATTCTCATGGTTAAATCAAGATAACATAGCAAAAATGACAAGGTTACCTAAATTAATTTGCATATTGCACGATGTACTGATCAAACTACCAGAGGACTAATTTATAAGCCTTTTTTTAAAAAAAAAATCAAACTAATAATGAAATTCAACTGGAGGAATAAAACATCAAGAATTGAAAAGGAAATGAAGAAACAAGAAAGGAAGGGGTCAGAGGTACCAGATCACAAATTATACTACAAAATAGTAGTTATCAAAAAAATTTGGTTAAGTGATTAAGAAATAGAGAAGTTAATCAATGCAACAGATTAGGTGTGTAATATACAGAAACCTATGAACTTAGTGACCTAGAAATAAATGGATGTAATGACCTAGTGCAAGAAAAACATTTTGTGGATAAGAACTTACTCTGGGGGGAGGGAGGGAGAAAAAATGAAAAAAAGTAGAAGGCAGTCTAGCAGAAATTAGGTCAAGACCTGTGTTATGACCAAGGTAGGTCATACCGCATACTAAGACAAACTCCAAATAGATATATGAATTAGACAATGAGTGATATCATAAACAAAGGATGAAATTATTTTTAGGATTCTACAAATGGGGAAAGAGTTTACAACCAAACAAGGACTAAAAAGATCACACACAACAAAACAGGCAATTTTGATTACATACAATTTAAAATTATATTTTTTCATAAACATAATTAATGTAGTTAAAATTAAAAGGCAAACAGGTAACTGTGGCAATGGTGGGGGAGGGAATCCTTACATTGATAGGAGTCTCATTCCCAAGATACATATGAAATAAATTCAATTTATAAGCATGTGTCATTCTCCATTTAGCCAAAAGATATGAACTGACATTTTTTAAAGGAAGAAATTAAAGTTAACAGCAGTCACATTTTTTAAATGTTCCAAAATCACTAATCACAGAAATGCTCCAAATCATTAATTATTAGAAAAATGCAAAGTAAGCAAATCTAGAGATTCCACCTTATTCTATCCTACTAAATTATCAAAGTTGACAAAAAAAAGGAAAATCAGAAATATTGGAGGGAATGGGGGAAACAGACACTTTCATGTATTGTTGGTTAAGCCGAGAATGGATTCAGCCATTCTGGAAAGCAGTTGGAAACTATATCCCAAACATTACTACACCATGACTTTTGACCCAGTGATAGCACTGCTAAGCCTACACACCAAAGGGATCAGAGAAGAACCAATATTTACAAAAATAATTACAGCAACTCTTTTTATAATGTCAAAAAACTCGAAACTAAGATGTTCATCAACTGAGGAAAGGTTGAACATATTTAGTGTATAAGTGTAATAGAATAATACTGTGTTTTATGAAATCATGAAGTTTCAGAGAGACCAGGGAAAACTTGTATGAAGTGATACACAGTGAAGTGAGAAGAACTAGGAGAAAAATGTATAGAACAGAAGAAACTAGGTGGTATGTCGATGGAGTGCCGGACTTGTATCTGGAAGACCTAAGCTCAAATCTGGCTTTGGGGGCTTGAGGTGTTCAGAGAGGACTAGCACCTCTGGTGTGAGGGCTATGAGCCCTCTTCAAGGCTGCTTATCCACTTTTGGTATACACCTGCCACCAATCCTCACCTGTGGCTCCAAGTTGTTGTAATGTGCCTAGAGGCAGATGGGGCTAAATAAGGTTGAGGGTAACCAATGGTTCTCAAACTCATTGGTGAGTTAGGGATGGGAAAGATGTGAATAATTTTCTTCCCAATAGGCCACGAAGGCATTGGAAGCAGGTACTGTGGAGCGCTGAGAGCTTGATCAGATACTGAAGACACCAAGTGATCCACTGCATCCCAAACCATCATCCGTTGTCTTCACTTTTGTCATCACTGAACACCAATGACTCTGAAGGAGACAATGAGGCTGCTAACTTTACATAACTCTGTCTCACTTAAATCCAATTACACAAAGTAAAAAGACATCACCTATACCATTTTACATTTTAGTATTGCATTATTTTATTTTAATATTCAATTGCTTTACTATTTGATTGTTACTATTTTATTTCATCTTCTTTGAAGTCCTATAGAGAGAAATGCTCTATAGTGATGAAGCATCAGGTGCAGATATACCAGGAGCTGTAGTAACAACCCTGCACCTAGGAGACCCAGGGCACAGGGTTGTCTCCTTAATGTATTGAACGTGTAGTGGGATTCGTCAGCCCCATGGGTGTCTGAGCAGCCTTTTCTAAGAACCACACTCCTGGTGAGACAAAGGAGCTAGAAAAGGTGCCTACTTCATCTAACCCTGGCTCAGCTACCCCAATAGGCAGGGATCCTATCCTGCAGTTGAAACACAAAAATAGACAAAAGCTTTTGTGATGATTTCAGTCATCATCGGTACATGGAATGCGTGCATGCTTATAGACAACACAAAACCCAGTAGATCTGAAAGAGGAACAAGAAAACCCAGCAAGTATCACATCCAAATAGCATCCCTGAGAGAAACAAGACTGGCAAATGAAAGCCAATTTACTGAAGTAGGAACTGGATACACATTTTCCTGGAATGGCTGCATAGATGGGGAGCACCATGAAGTTGACATAGATTTTGCAACCAAAATTAATATACTCAGTGAGTTTGTATGCCTTCCCAAAAAAAGTGAATGACAGACTCAAGAGAAATGCAACAGCCACTTTCAGAAAAGTGCCACACCACCACAATCAGGGTGTATACTCCTACCATAGCAAACCTGGAGGAGGTCAAAGAAATTTATTATGATGATGGCATGCTTGCACAGGTTCTGGATGGTGGACAGTGCTCTCATGGCTTTCCAGTTGCCAGTGGAGTGAAGCAGGACTGTGTGCCCGCTCCCATGCTTTTTAGCATGATATTTTGATGCTGTTAAATGCCTTCAATGAGCACCAAAATACAATCAAGGTCAGCCATCACACTGATGATAAATTATTTAATTTGAACAAGCTACAAGCCAAGATTAAAGTAGAGGAAGATTTGGTATGTGACATTTTGTTTGCAGATGATTGTGCATTTAATGCAGCCTCTAAGCCAAGATACAGGAGAGTATGGATTGATTATCTGCCTGTTGGGCTAATTTGAACCTGACCATTAACACAAAAAAAATTCTCCACTGGAAAGCACCATGCCATCAATTTGTGGAACATCAGCTACAGCAAATGAAGAAATATTGAATGCTATGGATAAGTTCACTTCCCTTGGCAGTACACTTTCCAGAAGGTGTACATAGATGGTGGCACATATTGCCAGAACTAGCTCAATGTTTGGAAGGCTCCAAAAGAAATTGTGGGAGAGACGAGGTTTTAAGCTACCCACCAAACTAAAGGTCTACAGAGCTATCTCATTGTTATATGACTGTGACACCTAAACAGTCTACTAGCACCATATCAGAAAACTGAATTGTCTTAGGAACATTCTGAAAACCACATGCAAGATAAAGTACTGGATTCTGAGGTTCCTTCTCAAGATGAACTACCAAGCATTCAAATTCTACTACAGAGAATAAAACTCCAATGGCTTGGCCACATTGTTTGAATGCCAAATACATATTTGTCTAAAAGACTATTTTACAGAGAACTCACACAAAACAAGAGCTCATACGGAGGTCAGAAGAAGCACTACAAGGGCATCTCTCTGAAGAACTTTCTCATTGACTGTGAGACATGGGATACTTTGGCACAGGACCATCCAGGATGGCATGGTCACATCAAAACTAATGATATCCTCTATGGGCAAAGCCAAATTGCAGTAATTTAAAAAAAGTGAGTGCCCATTTATAGACATTTCCTTCCCAAATGTTCAAATGGACTATTTGCTCCCAACCTGTGGTAGACCTTCTGAGCTCATAACATTTTGATCAGCCACAGTTGAATACACTGTACACTGATCCCAACCTTGTGATGTCATCTTGATCCTCTTTGGTTACAAATGACAATAACAAGCAAAAATTACAACAAATGAGCTGTGTGATCTTTTGCAAGAAACTCAGTCACTGTCTGCCTCATCTGTAAAATGGGCATAATAAATAATCAACCCCCCACCTCCTATTCTTTCATCTTCACTCTCCTTAACCCTACCCCACCCATGTTCTGCTCCAACTCTATTCATCTTTTCCACTGTGCCCAATGGAATTCCTGTTCCATAGTGAATAAACATCCCCTCATTCTGAACCTCATTCTCTCATCTTCCTTTCATTTACTCATCTAACCTTCAATTACAATTGGTTTTCCTTTGATGACATGACATCCTAGTTATCCTCTTCACCACTGCTGTACTTTTATTCACAGTTTTTGACACAGTGGTGCAGAAAGGAAATTCAAAATCCTCCTTTCTTTCTCCCCAGTGTCACTTCTGGATTCTCCCTTTACTACCATCAGTCCACAACCTCTCTCCCTTTAAATTTCAAATTAAAAGTTCCTCCTCAATTCAGATCATGATGTCCTCTAGAGAATGCTATTTCATCTCCCAAGGACTTTAGCATCTAGTTCACTGCCTTCCTCTCTCCCATCTCTTTCTCTTATACTAGGGGATTTTAGCATGTATAGCAGAAAAATGAAATAAACCAATAATGCTAAAAGCAATAAGTTCTTTAATTTGGCCTGTTTCAGGGAAGGACAAAATAGGAAAGTCTTCTTTTGGTTTAATTAGAGAAAATTAAGGAACGAAGGACAGCAAGAGGTTACTAGAGCAGCTCAATAAGGCCAACATAAGGGGACCCCACACAGACACCTCCAATCTAGGGCAGTTCTCCCACTCCCACCTCATTTGGGGGCAAAGACTAACACTCCAAAATAGGACAGGAAAGGGATGAAACCAAAAAAGCTCCCAAGGCATAATGGCCTTCAAGCCATAACAGATAGAGAGAATCCATAATGACCCAAGACTCCTGAGTCCTCATTTCAAAGCAGGTTGCTCAGCTTAAAGGCCATGGAAGTCACAGTATCAGAAGAGTTCATGTTTGTCTTATAGATAACAGAGGAGTTCTGCTCAGGTGGAGCCGATTGACTTTCTAACCCTAAGCTCACAAGCAGAATGATACCGACAAGCTGGAAAACTAGAAAATATTGATCTGGAATAGAAAATACCTACATATGGGGGAGGATGTGAGAGGACTGTGTTGTAGAGAGGGACAAAGAGGGATGGCTGAGTTGAACAGAAAAGGATTAGGCCAAACTAGAGGCCTTTTAGTATTACAACATGCTTTTTTCTTTTTTTTAGATTCCATAAATTAGATCTCATAAATTATCATTTTATGAACTTTTGGGTGAAACAATGGAAGGCCAAGAGCCTCTGAGAAATATTGGAGTACAAAATCATTTGAGAGTTTAGTTGTTCTAAAATTACCTGCCTTCCTCCACCATTACCATCCCCTGTCCCAAGAGTCATGTTTTCCTCTTTAGAGGTTTCCACAGAAAGGTTTTAATTATCGGAGTCTGATTACAAAGACAAATTCTCCTGAAGACAAATGTTTTGCATGAAAAATAAAGTCAGTCACTGTAGCACCCAAAACATTTTTGTTATATTTTGATGCTCAATGCAGATGTCACCCATTTTTTTTATTCCAAGGACATTCAATACACAATTCACTATGCAAGCACATCAAACCAGAAAGAGAAATCTAAGCACAGCATGACCTACTTTTTATGTACTGTGTGTCTTCTCTAAGAGAATTAAAAATAGTCATTAAGAAGCCAGACTGAACTGCATTAATATAATCAAAGTGAAAGCATATTTCAATGCAATGAGAATGAATTGTCTTTCTCATGAGGTTCTGTAACCAGTAATTTTCTGGCAGTCATGTTTTATAGATATTTTGCTTTTAGAATTACTAGCATGAAATTCTCTTATCTCTTACAACATATTAAATTCTCACTGGTACCCTCAGCTGCTTTTTCCAAGGACTGAGTCTTACTTGGATGAGCTAAGATGGTATTTTTTTTAATTCTTTAAGGTGAGCATATTTTGAGACAGCTTATCCTATTATTTATGTATCTTCCTAGATATTCTCTGAAGTGTTTCTGACTTTAGATATATCATTGTCTTATTTTAATTTATTTTATTACTCTAAAATGCATAATTTGTAAAATACATTTTACATTATATCATAATATATCATATTATATCATTATTATATCATAATACATAAATTAATCATAGTGCCCTCATCAGGTGACAGTATCAGAAGTTAATAATCAATAAACATTTGTTAAGTGCCTACTATTGACCAGGTACTGTGGCAAGCATCAGGGATACGATTGTCCCTACTCTCAAGAAATTCGTAGCCTAATGGAGGCAATACCATGCTGACCACCATATACATAGAGGTTATATGTAGAATAAATTGGAAATAATCAACAGAGGGAAGGCACTAGAATTAAGGGGAATCAGGAAAGGCAAGAAGTAGAAATGAGAAGGGGTAGAATTCTTACTTTAACATATAGCATTGCCTTGTTATTTATTTGCTAGTGACACATATGGTTAATTTAGTAGACTTTTTCCAAATTGCCCAGTTATTCTCTTCTCCTTGTCTATATCCATCAGTTAGAAATAAAACCTGAAGAAGACATTCAAAACTGAAATAGGATCAGAAATAGTAGAAGTGGAAGGGCTCTTAGAGTCATCTAATCTAACCCATCATTACAGAGATGAAGAAACAGAAATTAAATTATTTCCTGGGATTCAAAACGATATCTTCTGATTCTAGATCCACCCAGCACATTCTAGAGTTGTTGTGTTCATCCTTTGTTGCCAAAGAAGACCATGCCATCAGAGAAGTGATGATGTGACTTGCCCTTGACTTTGCTTTGAGTGAGGGAGGGCTGTGCAGGTCACCAGTCTCACTTATCCTGCAGTCATCTGAATCCAATGACCAGATAGTCATCAAGATGACTGGAGATGACCCAGGACACACTGGGAGACTTTGGCCCTTTAGGCCAAGGTCTATGCAGGTACTACCTTAGGGTGAGGTAACTAATGCCCATTCAATGAATAGGCCTGTTTGAAAAGTAGCCAGGGATGACCTCTTTAATGACGCACAGAAAAATAATGACATCAGGCTGGGAGGGAAACAGCAACAGTTACTATTGATAATCACCCTTAAGCCAAGGGGGTCCAGAAGAGCCCTTAGGCAGGGGCCCAGAGGTGTCTGAGCTTCAAAGGGAAAGGAAGAGAAGAGAATGGAAGGAATGGGAAGGAATCTGGCAAGTAAAACTCAAGTCAACTGGGAATCTTTTGGCCATCCAAATTTACCTTCTCTTCTCCTGATGGCCAAAAGATGCCCAGTTAACTTGGGTTTTACTGACCATATTCCTTCCCTTCCCTTCATTTCCCAAAACCTTAAACCTCTTGAACTCTGAAGCTTGGAACTCCAATCATCTTTCATCACATTCACCAATAGAGAAATTATAAGTAGAGAAACAAAGACCAATAGACAAGGCTTCTAACTGTCTGGCCATAAGCAATGCATATATCATAGATCAACAGACAGATCCAGCTGTCTGACCATTACATACATACACAATTCAAAGCCTTTCATAATCTAGTCCCCTTCTACCTTTCCAGGCTTCTTATGCCTTACTTCCTGACACATACTCTCTGACCCAGTGACACTGTCCTCCTGGCTGTTCCACAAATAAGATACCCCATCTCTCAACTCCAGGAATTTCTTCCAATTGTCCCCCATCCCTAGAATTCTTTTCCTCCTCAGATCTGACTACTGACCTTTCTAGCTTCTTTTAAGTCCCAAATGAAATCTCATCATTTACAGGAAAGCCTTCTTCAACTCCTCTCAATGTCAATGCCTTCCTTCTTTTAACTATTTCCTTTTATCCTGTACATAGTACATAGCTTACTTTGTATATATTTGTTTGCATGCTATCTCCCCCATTAGACTATAAGTTCATTGAGATCAGAGTCTATTTTTTTCCTCTTTTTGTATCCTCAGTACTTAGCACAGTGCCTGACTCATAGTTGGTATTTAATAAAGGTTTATTGAATGGATAAAACCTACTGTGTACCACTCACTATGCTAAGCACTTTTTACAAATATTGTCTCATTTGATCCTTACAACAACCCTGCCAGGAAGGTGCATGAAGAGGATTAAGTGTATAATGTGGCTGAAAATGTGGGTTGAAGCCAGACAGTGAAGGACTTTGAGGGTCAAACAGAAGAGCTTATATTTAACTCTAGATGGGGTGATGGCATCCATGTTTTAGTAATATCACTTTCACAACCGTATATATGATATATTTGAGATGGAATAGGCTTGAAGCAAGGGGAATGGGGAAGACAAGCATTTATTAAATGCCACTGTGCACCAGAATTTGTGTAAAGCACTTTACATATATTATCTCTTTTGATCCCCAAAACAACTCTGTAGAAAAGGTAACATGGAACCTGCCTATGGCAGAAAGACCAACTAGGAGGATATCAAAATAATCCAGGTGAGAAGTTTTGAGACCTTGAATTAGAGTGGTGGCCAGGTGAGTTTAGAGAAGACATGCAAGAATGTTGTGGAGGTTGAACTGACAAGACTTGGAAGGGGTCAGAGAGAGTGAGGAGTTGAGGCTCACACCAAGGTTGCAGACTTGGGTGATGGAATGGATAATGATACTTTTACTAGAGATGGGAGCATAGAGAAAAGGAGTGAGTTTGTTTGGTAGAGGTAGAAAAAGATAATGGTTCTCTTTGACACATGTTAAACTTGAGATACCTATAGGACATTCAGGATTTATAAGGAATAGAAGAAATAGCATATTTGCACCAGCTCTGTTCCACAACCATAAAGGTAAATGCCTTTTGCTAGCATATATCTCCCTTTTTCATACCTCAGATGGTGTCAATAACCAGAGAATTACTGAATAAAATTATCCATATGGTTATATCTATCAAAGAATTTTGTATAATGGCATATGCATTGGAGATTCCTTATTAGATAAATGTCTTCAAGGCTATATTTTATTCTACAAAGGCAAATACTTTTTTCCCCTTCTAATCAGCAAGCAGTAAACATAGTGGACTTTTCTCTATACTTTTCAGTCAGTTGGGTGTCTGTGAAGATATTGTCTGCTGTGGAAATTTGTGAAAGTCTGCCTGTTCTCATATTTTTATCAAGGTTACTCTAACTGTCCAGCAAATCATTCTCATAAAGATTTCCTAGAGACAAGAAAGTAGACCTATGGACCAGTAGTTATAGATGTCCTCCTGATCACCTTTCTTTTTGGATAATTTTGCTGGCAGCGATGCTTTCAATTATTCAGTTTGTCCCGCTGAGATATCTTGAAAGATGATCTCTCAATGCTTTTGAAATAAAACTGCCTCCAGAATAGATTTCTTCACTGCGTACTAGTTCTGGCATAGTTCTTTTTTCTCTTATTTGGTTCCATACCACATCTTCACAAAGCACATTGGTGAGTGATACTCCAAATGTGGTAGTTCTACTATCACCCAAGATGAGAAGTTTGTTATTCAAATTCTGTTTAAAATTCCAAAAAATCATGCCATCCATGCAAACTTCTGTTTGTACATGCCTGTCTTGCCCATAATTCTACAATTGATACAATAGATCATTCAGAACCTCAGAGTTCAAATAAACATTTCATTTAATAAAAATATATTCATCTACCCAGGGTCAAAATCAATTCAGAAGGCAGTTATATGCAGTCCAGAGGCAGATAGATAAAGGAAACAAAAGTCACCAGCAAGTTAAAAGCAATGAACAAGAAAGTTTTCTGGGAATTCAAGAGCTCTGTGCCACACGCTTCAGTAGCATGGAGCAGTCTTTATTTCCTCCTTGCCCAGAAGGACTGGTATAGCAGGATCTGCGGCCTCCCCCCCGACCCCCGGGAACAAAGTTAACTCAAACTGTCCCAGGGTTGTTGCAGAACTTTTTGGTTCACATGGCTAGTATGACCAATAAAAGAGACAGGGTTTCCAGGTAATTAATAATCAATTTATTAATTAAGATAGCCTGTAATCAATAAATAAGTGGTCACTAATTTCTCCTGGTAACCAGAGAACCCAAAGGAGACTCTGAAATACTTTAAATCACCTTGAAATAGAGAATTTCCCTGACTAGTGAAACTCAATCCGATTGGTGGATATTTAATGAGGGAGTGGACTAAAAGGCTTTAGCTCCTCCTTCTAAGAAAGTGGTTTGATATTGAGGCTCAACAGCCTCAAGGCATACGAGCAGGGGAAGCCATTTCCATCTAGACCTCTCTGGCTAATTTTCTTCTTCATGAGTTGGGTTGCCTTAAACTCTAATATAGGGGAGCAAGGACATAGGGTTCTTTTCCCAGGCAAAGGCTTGCCAAGACTGAATTCTGTTTATACTCACAGAAATCAGGTTTCCCAGATGGGTGGGATCCAAACCAATCTAATTAAACAGCTTGGGGCTTGGGGGTAGGAGCAATCTCATCACTCAATCATATTCTTAGAAGACTGACGGACATTTTCTGGAGTTGGGCCTTAACAGAAATACGAGGAAAAGGGAGGATTCCAAATGGTTAGCTATTAATATAATGTAGTATTAATTTCTCTTACTAGCATTATGGACGCATGAGGGCAATTCTTCCCCATTCTATGGTATCTTGGCCCATCATCATCCTCTGGAGAACACATGAATGTCCAAATTAGAACATTAGTCACCTTTGGAAGTTAGCAAACTAAATGATTTCCTTCAAATCAAAGGGCAAGTTTGAGGCTAAAGTAACTGGGACCTAGAAACTGTACTGCACACAATGCTCACACAGCCTTAAGTTCCCTTACCTTTGAGTACAGCTTGCTAGGAATCCTAAAACTTCTACAGAAACCTATAACTGACCAGTGGGTGATGGGGAATTTTGCAAAACTTATAGCAAGTAAATAACAACTGTAAAACTAAGTTAATGATCCAAAAACCATTTCCCTTTCCTCATAATGCTATGAAAGGTTGCATTTGATGGTATATAGGATCCTTCCGAAATTTAGTATTGGCCCTGGTTTTTTCATCTGTAAAATGGGTAAGTTGGTCTGATGACCTTTTATGGTACCTTTCAGTTATAAATCCTGTGACTCTATAAGGTTGGCATATCATTCTGTAAAGCTTGTAAGACATTCAAGGATGTTTGGTGATGGAGGAGGGGATGTCAGGAGAGCAGGAATGTGATGAACATAAATATATTCTCAATCAGGCTTGGTCTGAATCCTTCTTTTACTTCCCAATTCCATTTCTTTTTTTCCCAACTTTCTCTTTTTTCTTCTGCTCCTTTCAACAACTTTGGGAATACAATTAGAGGGCTAGTGTGGGCCCCACCTTTTATGTAAATCACCATGTTCCTCAATTTACATGTGTTTAGACCAATTGCCAGCTGCATGCCAAAGCAAGAGGTGGTTGTGCCTTCTTGTTTTCCTGGCAGATTTCCTTCAAAACCAAAGATTCAGATGGCACAAATGGCAGAATAAAACAGCTTTTCAGTCTGGAAAAAATACAAGTACCATTTAAAGTAAATAGAAACTTATGAAATCAGTGAACTGGAAATAAACATTTATTGCTTATGAAATAGCCTCCCTCCCACTTACCTTTACATAACAGTACACAGTCTGGTATTATATGTCACAACTTGAAGTCTCCACTCCTTGTTTAAAACCCATCCACAACAGAAAAGTTTTATTATAAACTTACACTGATAGGAATGAAACATAAAGTAAAATGATAAGAAAATGGAATTAAAACTCTTCAGATACTTGGGATTTGGTGACATTGCTAAATATAAAGTAATTACTTCTGCCAATAACAGATGTAAAACATCTTCTACCAGGAAAGTGAAAAATAGCAAGTATCGTTCTGTAAACTAAATGATAAGCTGCATCTAAATGAGACCATACATTACAGGGGCTTCCTTCCCTGCTCCCATTATATAAAGCAAAGGCTCATTATCCTTAAACAAATAGCTCCAATTCCCTCAAAAATGTGGAGAAGAGCAGAAGAGGTACCCTCTATACATAGATGCAATTGTTAGGAAGGAAATATAGCTGTTTATGAAAATGCAAATTTCCCCAGCAAGAGCTTTATCCCACTGGGCTTGGATTATTTCTAAATTTCAAGGAAAAATAGAGGCAGCTCTATAGTTAGTTTTCATCCAATTTTTAAAATATTTGGGTTGTAGACATATACCCAAGTATTAAAAGAAAACTGCAAAATTTGGAGATTTGCTACCAAAAAAATGGAAGAAAATAAATACTCAAACTGCATATGCTTAAAAATAGCAATAAGAATTAACATTTATATTACATTCTAACGCACTTTATTTTTATTATCTCATCTGATCCCTGCAATCATCCTGTGAGGTAGGTACTATATTATTATCTTTTAGAGGGGGAAACTGAGACTAAGAGGAGCATGTAACATGCTTACAATTTGAAGCAGTGGGCCTGACATGAGGAAGCTGTTGCTCAGTTATTTCAGTCATAGCCAACTCCCTGTGACCCCATTTGGGTTCTCCCTGCAATCTGGAGCGGTTTGCCATTTCCTTCTCCAGCTCATTTTACAGACAAGGGAACTGAGGCAAACAGAGTTAAATGGCTTGCCCAGGGTCAGACAGCTAGAAACTATCTGAGGCCAGATTTAAGCTCAAGAAAATGTCTTTCTTACTCCAGGTCTGGTGCTCCATTCACTGCATTAACCAGTTGCCATAGGAATGAAGAAGACTTAAGTTCAAATTCAGCTTCAGACACTTTCTAGCAGTGTCATATAGCCACTCAGCCTCTATCTGCCCTATTTTTCTCAAAATGGGGATAGCATTAGGACCTATTTCTCAGGGTTGTTGTAAAGACCAAATGAGATAAATTTAAAAAGTACTTTGCATATTGCCTAGAATATAGTACTTAATAAATGCTTTGCTTCCTTTAGTGACTTATCCTGGGAAACATAGCTAAAAATAAAGGCAAAATTCAGACATGGGTCTTCCAGACTCACAGTCTACTACTCTCTATCCGCTATCTGGTTTAAAAAAACAAAGCCAAAAACAAAACCTAGGAGTACTTCAGGTAATTCACATCTGGGCCCCTAGTGCCATTTTGGAGACTATGCAAGCTGCCATGAGATCAATATGGACACCATAGACCCCATTCTTATTATCAGAGGTTCATATTTTTATTCCATAACTACAGCATCTTTAGAAAAGAAATAACATGGTAGAAATTCCCTTCCCCCATTTATTTGCCTCCTGAATTACATATTACAGGTGCTTCCCCATTCCCATTATATGAAGCAAGTTTTGCTGTCCTAAGCAAATAGTTCCAGTTGCCTCAAAAATATGAGAATAGCAAAAAAGATACCCTCTATACACTCATTTGTTAGGAAGGAAATAAGTCATAGATCAAGACAACTTAGAAAGCTGACAAGAAATGTTTGTCTCACTGGGGTGAGTAGAGCCCAAACAATGACTTTCACAGTTCTCAGACCACAGATGGTAAGAGGGTTAGACAGCTAGTCAAAAGGAATGGGGAACACTTTGCTGGCACTGGGGGCAGGACTTGGCCGCATTGTCCATATAGGGATCTAATTTGAAGGACTGCATCAAAGTCCCAGGACAAGGAGAAGCACTAGCACAATAGAGCTTGCAGCTGCAAGGGAACAAGGACACTGGTCACAGTTCCATGACAGAAAAGTGTGCTTGTGGTTGCTCATGGACTAGAATACAGGCTAAGAGAGCAGTGATCACACCTCTCCTTAGATCATACCACTGTAGAACAATTGAAAATTTACAGGTCTCTAGAATTAGCACTGAAACAGGAACACAAAAAACCTGAAACTTGGGATGGTGTCCTTTCCACCACAGTAAAAGGGCCCAACCTTGGCATAAAAAGTAAAGAAACGGGCTAGAAAATGAGGGTGGGGGAAAGAACTTGGTGATAGAAAGTTACTATGATGACAGGGAATATTCTGACACAAATTCAGAAGAGGACAACAATATCAAAATGCCTAGATATAAAACATAAAAGAAAAATAGGAATTGGTCTCAGACCTGAAAAGAATTCCTGGAAGAGCTCAAAAAAGAATTTTCAAAAGAATAAGAGAGATAAAGGAAAAACTGGGAAAATAAATGAGAGTGATGCAAGAAAATCAAGAAAAAGAGTCAACCACTTGTTAAATGAAGCAAAAAAATATATAAAAAGATGTACAAAAATTTACTGAAGAAAGCAACTCTTTAAAAAGTAGAATTGGCCAAATGGAAAAGGAGGAAGAAAATGATTCTTTAAAAATTGGGCAAATGGAAGCTAATTACTCCATGAAACATCAAAAAACAATAAAGTAAAATAAAAAATGAAAAAAATAGGAGAGAATGTGAAATATCTCATTGGAAAAACAACTGACCTGAAAAATCAATCCGGGAGAGAAAATATAAGAATTATTGGACTATCTGAAAGCCATAATCAGAGAAAAAGTACAAACATCATGTTTCAAGAAATTATTAAGGAAAACTGCCCTGATATTCTAGAAACAGAAGATAAAACAAAAATTGAAAGAATCCACCAGTCACATTCTGAAAGATATCCCAAAATGAAAACTCCCAGGAATATTACAGACAAATTACAGAGCTCTCAAATCAAGGTGAAAATATTGCAAGCAGCCAGAAAAAAAAATGATTTAGATATCAAGGAACCACAGTCAGAATAACACAGGATTTAGCAGTTTCTATAGTAAAGAATCTGAGGGCTTGGAATATGATGTTGTAGAGGGCAAAGCAACTAGGATTATAACCAAGAATCATCTACCCAATGAAACTGAGTATAATCTTTTGGAGGAAAAATGGATATTTAATGAAACAGAGGGTTTTCAAAAACTTCTTGACACTTGACCAGAGCTGAACAGAACATTCAATTTTAAAATTAAAACTCAAGAGGAGAATAAAATGGTAAATAGGAAAGAAAAATTGTAAGGGATTCAACCGTTTAATCATAAGAGATTAAATTATTTGCATTTCCAGATGGGAAGATAATATTTGTAACTCCTAAGAATTTTATCATTATTAGTACAGTCAGAGGGAATATACATATATATAAATATATATGTACACACATACACACACATATATACATATGTGTGTATGTGTGTATATATATACATATACATACACACATAGAGGGTACAGGTGTGAGTTGATAATAATGAAATAATATAAAAAAATTGAAGGATGAGAAAGATGTACTGGGAGAAGGGAGAGGTAGAATGAGATAATTTTCTCACATAAAAGACGTGGGAAAGAGTTTTTACAATGGTGGGGAAGATGGGGGAAACACTTGAACCTTACTCTCATTGGAATGGACTGGAGGACAGAATAACATGTACATTCAGTTGGGTAAAGAAATCTGTCTTACCCTAAAGGAAGTAGGAGGAGAGAAGAATAGAAGAAGAGGAGGAATGGATAGAAGGAAGGGTAGAGTGGGGGAGACAGGGGTCAGAATCAAATCACTTTTGAGGATAGTCAGGGTGAAAGGACAGAGAGAGAAATGGGGGGGGAGAAAGAATAGATGGAAGTACTAAGTTATTAATAATATGAATGGGATAAATTAACCCATAAAATGGAAATGGATAGTAGAGTAGATTAAAAACAAGAATCCTACAATACAGTGTTTAAAAGAAACACATTTGAAAGAGAGAGATGCACGTAAAGGTAATGGGCTGGAACAGAATCTATTATGTTCTGCTAAAGTTAAAAAAAAAAAAGCAAGGATAGCAATCATGATATCAGACTAAGCAAAAATAGATCTAATTGAAAGAGATAAACAAGGAAACTACATTTTGTTAAAAGTATGAAGTAATATCAATACTAAACATATATGCACCAAATGGTGGAGCATCCAAATTCTTAAAGGAAAGGTTAAGTTAGCTTTAAAGGGATATAGACAAGAAAATTATACTAGTGGAGGACCTCAACTCTCCCCTCTCAGAATCAGAAAAATCTAAAAAAAACAAAACAAATCTAAAAAAAAAAATTAAGGAAAGGAATAGAATTTTAAGTTAGATCCGATAGACCTCTGGGGAAAACTGAAAGAGTAGAAAGGAACATACATTTTTTCCAGTGGTACGTGACACCTACACAAAATCAGCTGGCTACATATTAGGGCATAAAAACCTCATAAAAATCTGGTCCTTTCTCAAGCTAAACTGACAAGCATTTACCACTACTGCAGATGATGCAACTCCAACGGGCTGGTCACTTTGTTCGAATATCAAATGTATGTTTGCCTGAAAGACTTTGTTATGGAGAACTCACACAAAGTAGGCACATGTGGTGGTAAGGAGTGATACAACGATACTCTCAAAGTCTCCCTGAAGAACACTGGAATCGATTGCATAACATGGAAGACACTGGCAAAGGGCTACATAGCATGGAGTGTTGGCATCAAAGAAGGTACTGTGCTCTACAAAGCAGAATCACAGTAATCCAAAAGAAATGAGAGATGCACAAATTTAGAGATATCTCCATTGCAAATGTTCACACATATCATTGGTGCCCAACCTGTGGTAAAGCATTCCGAGTTTATATTTGTCTGATCTGCCACAGTAGGATATATTAGACATTAACTCCATCATAGTTATGTAATTTGGATTCTCTTCAGGAATGAAGGACAACCAACCAACCAAAAATCTTACAAGCAAATGCAGAAAAGCAGAAATATTAAATGTATCCTTTTCATATCACAATGCAATAAAAATTGTATTCATTAAAGGGCTGTAATAACAGATTAAAATTAATTGGAAACTAAATGATCGAATACCAAAGAATGAATGAGTAAAAAACAAATCATAGAAACAATAATCTCATTAAAGAGAATGAGAACAATAAGACAACATAGCAAAATTTTATAGGATATAGCCAAATCAATACTTAGGAGAAAATGTGTATCTCTCTAAACATATCAATAAAATAGAAAAAGATCAGGTCAATGAACTGTGCATGTAACTGGAAAAAAAAAAACCTAGGGGGGAAAAATGTTAAATCCCCAATTAAACACCAAATTGGAAATCCTGAAAGAGATTAATAAAATTGAAAGTAAGAAAGCCATTGAACTAATGAATAAAACTAGGAGCTGATTTTATGAAAAAACCAATAAGACAGATAAACCATAACTACATTGACCAAAAAAAAAGAAGAAGAAAACAACATTACCAATATCAAAAATGAAAAGGGGGATCTTATTACCAAATGAGAAGAAAATTAAAACAATTATTAGGAGCTGTTTTGCTCAATTATATGCCAACATATCTGAGAATCTAAGTGAAATGGATTAATATTTACAAAAATACAATCTGCCTGGATTAACAGAAGAGGAAATAGAATGCTTAAATAACCCCGTTTTAGAAAAAGAAATTGAACAAGCCATCAATGAACTCCCTAAGAAAAAAATCTCCAGGACCAGATGGATTCACAAGTGAATTCTACCAAACATTTAAAAAACAACTAACCCAATACTATATAAACTATTTGGGAAAATAGACAAAGAAGGAATCCTACCAAATTCCTTTTATGACACAAATATGGTTTTGATACCTACACAAGGGAGAGTCAAAACAGAGATAGAAAATTATAAATCAATTTCCCTAGTGAATTTTGATACAAAAATTTTAAATTAAATACTAGCAAGGAGACTATAGCAATATATCACAAAGATCATACACTATAACCAGGTGGCATTTATACTAGAAATGCAGAGCTGGTCCAATAGTAACAAAACAATCAGAGAATTTGATAATTTCAATAATAGAAACAATAAAAATGATATGATTATCTCAATAATTGCAGAAAAAGTTTTTGATAAAATACAACACTTATTCCTAGCTAAAAAAAAAACCATAAGAATAAATAGAAGTTTCTTAAGATGATAAGCAGTATCCATGTCAAACCATCAATAAAATTATCTATAATGGAAATAAACCAGAATCTTCCCGATACGATCAGGTGTAAAGCATGTGATAATGGGCATTATCTCCACTATTATTCAATATTATATTCAAATGCTAGCTATAGTAATAAGAGAAGAAAAAGAAATTAGAATAATTATTCTAAAGAACATAAAAAGAAATTAGAATAATATTCTAAAAATAGAATAGGCAATGAGGAAACAAATTTAGGGGTATTAGAGGTATAGAATTGGCAGTGAGGAAACAAATGTATCATTCTTTGCAGATGAAAATCATATGATGTTATATTTGAAGAATCCTAGATAATTAACTAAAAAACTAGTTGGAACAATTAATAGCATTAGCAAAATTGCAGGAAATAAAATAAGCCCACATAAATCATCAGCATTTCTACAAATTATCAATAAAATTCATCAGCAAGAGATAGAGACATTTCATTTGAAATAACTATAGACAACGTAACATATTTATGAGTCTACCTATCTACCTATCAAGACAAACCCAGCAATTATATGAACACACTTACAAAACTCTTTTTCATACAAGTAAAATAAGATCTGAACAACTGTAAAAATATTAATTGCTCATGGATAAGTTAAGTCAATATAATAAAAATTACTTCTATTTAAATTAATTTATTCATTCAATTCCCATATCAATCATACTCCTTAAGGATCACTTTATAGAGGCAGAAAAAAATGACAAAAATTTACCTGGAAGAATAAAAGGTCAATATAAAAAGGGAATTAATGGAAGAAAAATTTGAACAAAATTCAAATAAATCCGTGCCAGGTCTCAAACTGTATTATCTTGCAATGATCATCAAAATAGTCTGATACTGGCTAAAAGAGTATGGTGGATCAAAGAAATAGATTAGGTCCACAATGCATAGTAGGTAATGAACATGTAATCTAGCATTTGATAAACACAAAGATATCAGTTTTGGGGACAAGAACTCACTGTTTGACAAAAGGTGCTAGGAAAACTAAAAAGCAGTTTGGCAGAAACTAGGTATAGGTCAAGCTCTCTTACCGCATACCAAGATAAGATCAAAATGGGTATATGATTTAGACACAAAGGGTAATATCATATGAAAATTATGGGAGCATGAAATAGTTTACTTATCAGATCTTTGGATAAGTGAATTACCAAATGACATAGAGACTTTGCTCTATCACCCCTCAAACTTAGTGACTAGCCTATCTTTTTTTGATGACATGTTTACTCATGTCCTTCTTTGGAGTTCTTCGTTTGTTTTACATCATAGCCTGTTCCTGCCCACCATGAGTCTTACATTTTTCTCTAAATGATGCTCATATTTCATACTTCAGAGACAGTAGTATTCTTAGTCCTATGGCCATAAAGCCACACCAATAAAATGCCCATGTTGAAAAGAAGGGCCCTTATTTTTATGAGGTAACAAAATTGCTTTTTGACTTCATAAGAATAATCCAGTATGCTCTCCTCCTCTTTTTCAATTCTGGGACCAGTTTATTTTCCATTTTTACTATCTGTTCTAGTTATGTAAATTGTTGGACTAGGTCTATGGACCTAGGATTATTTTGAGATATTATAACTTGGGTAGTTGAAATTATGAGAATTAAAGATCTTCCCCACCCATTAATGGGCCTGCCCAATGTGGGGAGATTGATTGGGGGAGTTGTTTTGTAGGAGGGTCCCAAGTACTTTTTGCTTTTTCTATTGAGGCAGAGGGTTATGTCCTCTGACTCTAAAAAGTGTATAAATACTATGAGAGTGAGATTTTACTTTGGGGCTTACTGACTGGAAGTGTTTCTTTGACCAGAGAGACTCTGGGAAGCTGCCAAGGCTTCTAAACCACAGGTGAAACCACAGCTAAAACCCAGAGGTCAAAGCTTCCCTCTCTAGTAACTGTGTATGTATGTAATGGTCAGGCAATTTAGAAGGGTTTTCTGTTGATTTATATTTGATTTCTCTGCAATTTTGATTTTCTCTGATATCTGTGCTTGATTAAAGTGATCGTTGACTCCTCAGAAGTTGCTTCCTTTTTAGAAAAACAGATGTAAGAACCTGTACAGCAGACCCTCCTGTGTATCTCGGGGTCCTTGCTGTTACAGTAGTGGAAGTTATTGGGGCATTTATCTTTCCTGTGTGGATGAACAGGCCCACCTTTAAAGTGATTACAGATCTCCTCCAGGATTCTCTGCAATGTCTTGGGGTTTGATATAATCAACCCAGTGGGAAACATAATAGCCCCATTTGGAAGGTTTCATCATCCTTACCATATAGAACCTATTCTTGACCTCCACCACACTAACAAATACTTTTTTTCCAAGCATTAAAAACAAAAAAATGTGAAAAGGACAACAGAAATTATATCAACATCAACACTGACACAAACTGCCATAATTTCATTCAGAAGTTAAACCAGTAGAAATTAAATGATACAAAAAGGAGATCAGAACATTCAGAAAGCACCTTAGTCAACAGAAAGAAATTGACTTGACAAATGGAAAGTGACAACTGCCAAAGGAAACACAAGATTAGCATCTTTAAGATCTTACTAAGAAGGATAATGAACATTTTTGAGCAGTATTGCCTCATATGTAGGGTGGTTAGGTGGTGCAGTGGATAGAGCACTGGGTTTGGAATCATGAAGACTCACATTTCTCAGTTCAAATCTGGCCTCATCACTTACCGACTGTGTGCCTCTGGGCAAGTCACTTAATCCTGTGTGCCTCAGTTTCCCACATGGAAAGTGAGCTGTAGAAGTAAATGGCAAAGTACTCCAGTATCTTTGCCAAGAAAACCCCAAAACATAATTGTTTCATAAAGCAGGGAGAAGCAATAGAATGCAAAAATCAATTCAAAATAAACTTGGTAAGATACCTAACTAAGCAAAATCAGACCAGGGGGCATTCAAAGACAAAAGGAAGAAAAATGGAAAATATTTAAAAAATGATTATAACAAACTTTTCTCCATCAAGAATGGTAGAACCACTGCACTTAAACCTAACATCATAGCCCCTGAGGTATTTAAAGAGGAAGTAGAAACGAAACTAAAAAGAGCAAAGATTGGAAATGCAGCTGCATTGGATCAAGTGTGTAGAGGATGTCTCAAAACTATTGAAACTTAAGACTCCACTAATACGTTTGGGATACTCTGTATAGAGAAAATTGGTGCTGAAAGCAGTATAATTATTAAGATACAGAGGAACCAATTTACAAGGTGTCTCAAAGAGGGGAAGATACCAAAAACATGGAAAAAAATCCCAGACCTTTCTGATAACTGAGTGGTACAGTCAATATATTAATGGGTCTGATAACTAAGTAGTCCAGCTAATATAGTACTGGGTCGGAAGTCAGGAAAATCTGAGTTCAAATCCAGTCCCAGACACTACTAAGTGTAATAAGTAGCTCTGTGTCCCTAAGCAAGTCATTAAACCTCTATCTAACTCAGTTTTCTCAATTATAAAACAAGGGTAATAATAGCTTTTACTTCCCAAGGTTGTTGTGAATATCAAGTGAGATAATATTTATAAAATATTTAATAAAGTACCTGATACATAGTAGGCACTTAATAAAAGCTTGTTTCATTCCTTTCTTCTAACCTGACAGTAAAACAAGATGATTGAGAGGATATTAAAAACTAACAAACTATATGCTTTCTCTCCTATTTTACAAAAATCTTTGAGTGTCAACTATACATGAACTAAGGACATCTGTGATGAGAATATTAATAGAGAAAAAGCAGTATATTCAGCAGTAGATCACACACTTTTTTCTGTCTTGCAACTGGCTGAAAGATATAGAGAATATATGATTATCATATGCCTATTGTTGTGCAAATTATTTATTACAGAAAAAAATTTGATTTCTTAGAATAAAACCCTACCTTGCAAGCACTTTCATAAGACAGCTTCCATATGTTAAGAGAATTCATAATTTCTTAGGAGAATTAACAACAAAAATAATCCTGTTCAGTAACTTTGATGATAAACATCAGGCAAGGCTTAAAAGAGGGAGATACATTGCCAAAAGTACCAAATTAAACCAACAAATATACATTGTGCACCTAGTCCATGTAATGGCTCTTTCCATGTTGCATTTGAAAGGCACTTGGCCTATTTTTTTCTATGGAATAGTTTGGGTTTTGTTTATTTATTTTGAAAGAAAAGAACTATTCCAAATAAAAGATTTAACTCTATGACCCTGGTCAAATTTGTAATGAGACTCGAGAGAATGCCCATCAATGGAGAAACAGCTGAACAAGTTGTGGTATATGAACGTAATGGAAAGCTATTGTGCTACAAGAAATGATGAACAGGCAGACATCAGAAAAACCTGGAGAGACTTATAAGAACTGATGCTAAGTGAAGAGAGCAGAACCAGGAGAACACTGTATACAGTAACAGACACAGGGTGCAAGGACTGATTTTGATAGACTTAACCTTTCTCAGCAATGTAAGAATCTAAAACATTTCCAAAGGACTCATGATGCAAAATGTCATCCACATCCAAAGAAAGAACTGTGGAATCAGAAAGCAGAATGAAGCAGTGCATTTTCTCTTTTGGTATGTTTCGTTTTATTTTGATTTTCTCATGGTTTCTCCCATTCACTAAAATTCTTCTATGCAACATAACTAATGTGAAAATGTGCTTAATAGGAATGTATGTATAGAGCCCATATAAGATTGCATGCTGTCTTGGGGAGGGAGGGAGGAAGGAGGCAGAGAAAATTTAAAACTTATGGAAGTGAATATTGAAAAATGAAAACAAACAAATCAAGAACAGGATTTGGATTTCTAGAGCATTGCTGAGATAACAGGAGGAATTCTGGGTTCTCGTTTCCTAGATGTATTACCATGGAAACCTGAGGCACCTTTAAATGAAGATATCCTTAAGATCCTTAAAGCGTCCTTAAGATGGAGACTCTTCTAATGCCTCAAGTTTCCATGGTAACACTTCTGGATGTGGGCCTGCCTAGGATCACAAAGAGATGACTTTAGGTCAGAGATGAAGTATCTCTGACAATGGCTAGTAAGAATGTCCTTCTCTGATGTCTTTCAAATGTAATCAAAACGGCTATAATCACAATAACTAATACTTATATAGTGTTTCCAATGTGCCAGGCACTATGATAAGTTATTTTGCTTTTATTATCTAATATGATCATAAAACAACCCTAGATATTAGGTGCTATTATTATCTTTATTTTAGAGGTGGAGAGACTGGGACAAACAGAGCTTAAAGGAATTGCCCTGGGTCACACAGATAGAAAGTACCCAAGGCCAGATCTGAACTCAGGTCTTCCTGACTCCAGGCCCTTAAACTCTGTTTTTATTTACCAAGCTACACAGAATAACTACAACTGAAGGGAGAACACCAGTTAAAGCACTCAGAAATTCATTGAACACAAAATGGCCTCTCAGTCATCCAGTGAGATAATTTCAGTGTCATTCCCAAGTCCTCTCTAGCACTCACTCCACATATCCAATCTGTCGACAATCTTACAATTTCTACCTTTGCTTTCCACTTTTCCACCTATGTCGCTGCTGCCACTCGACTCTCATCATCTCACACCTGAACTATTGGAATAACATTCTAAAAGGTCTCCCTCTTTCAAAGCTCTTCCCACTCTGATCCACCCTAAACTTGCTGCCAAAATGACCATCATAAAGCACAGGTCTGACTATGTGACTCCCTTTTTCTCAATCAAAAAAAAAAATCAAAGGATAAAATTAAAAAATCTTCAGTTTGGCATGTAATGTTCTTCATAACCTACCTCTACTTGTCCTCTATCCTTACACCTCTCTATGCAGACCACAAGCCAGAGACATTGGCTTTCTTGGTGTTCCTTGCATGTGACACTCCATCTCCTATCTCCCTGATTTTTCATTAGCTTTCCCTCATCTCTGGAATACTCTCTCTAATCACCTCTGGCTTCCCTGGCTTCCTTCAAAACTCAGCCTAAATCTCCCCTTCTATGGAAGGTATTATCCTGTCCCTTTCCAATGATTTCCAATTTACCTTCCATTTACACTGTCTGTATCTTTTAGGATCAATTGTTTTTGCATGTTTTCTCCTCCATTAGGATGAGAACTCTTTGTGGATAGGAGCAGTGCTGCTACCTTTCTGCATCCCCAGCACTTTAAATAAGACCTAGCATAGAGTAAGGACTTAATAAATGTTAATGACTGGTAGAATAAATCCCATGATTAGGCTAAGCTTCCTTATTCAAAAGAAATGGAATAAGTAAAAAGGAGAGGAAGAATATTACATATTAAGTATATACATATGTATATATAGACATATGTGCACACACATATACATATACATATGTGTATATGTGTGTGTGATTGTGTGCAGAAAGCTCAAAACCAGAGAAAGAGAAGTATGGCGGTGAGCATTCAGGTCACAATCAGTGCAGGAAGAAACAGAAGCAATTTCGACATTAGAATACATTATAGACCCTCTATATAGAAAGAGGAAATACTTGGAATGTTCAGGAAGCAGATTATAGTCTGGAACAGATGCATGATATAGTCATGATGCAAGCCATCAATTATTCAGATATATGATAGAGCCTTCTCTCTGCTGACAGCAGAACAGCTAACGACCTCTTGAAATACCTTAATGAACATTTCACTTTTCAAAAGGAGAAGTAACCTGAGAGAAAAGGTTGTTATCGATCTGATTCTCACTAAAAGGGAACACTAATTGCTGGACTGAAAATGATGGGAACCTTGGTGGGGGAGGATTGATGACTCCATTTTAGAGTGTGAATGGAAACAGGCGAGAAAAGTCGGGTGAGTCAGTCTGACATATACTTGAGATTTGACAGAGCACATTTCAAAGCATTCAGAGGAAGGATAAGGAGGATACCATAAAATTCTGTAGGGAAAATGAGACCAGGAGGATGGGAAACTCTTAAAATTAAGAAGACACAAAGGCAAACGATTCTGATGAATTAGAAAATAGGTTGTTTAAAGAGACTAATGGGAACACAAAGGGTAAATCACCGACCAACTAGGGATTTTAACAGGTGATATAGGATGACTATGTGATGGTCCTATAAAAAGTGTGCTAGAAATAGGAAAGCTCAGAATGAGCTGAGGTTGGAGGGAGAAAAACTAATAATAATAAAGAGGAGTGAGAATGAGGGAGTATATTCATATTTGGAAAAAGAAGAGGATGAAAGAAGAAATGGAACTGTTGCTTCAGGTAGATAAAGATAAGAGAAATAAGGAAAAGGTCCTCTATTCTAATTATTACTGTTACTGTGTTTTCTCTTCTAAGGAAAATTATCTTTACAGTGGAAATGGTCAACCAAAAATGACTGACAATGGAAAATCAGGATAAGAGAGTAAGAGAGCACTTGATTGCCCCTGATGGATTCCAGTCAGCTGACCCACATGATCTACGTCCTTAGGAACTGAAAGAAAGGAAGGTGTGATATCTGAAAGATTGTAGAGAATGAATGAGAAACCAGAATGGAATGTGAATGACAAATGTTGTTCCAATTTACCAAAAAGGAAAGAGAATCAAGTCTTTAGACTACTGGTTAGCGAGCTTTACTTTGATTTCTAACAAAATTATAGAATGTTCCATTAAAAAGATGCTTGTAGGCACTTAATAAATGTTTCTGATTGATGGATTCACTTAGAAAAGGAAGTGATGGTTACAAAGAATGGGAATGTCATGCCATATTAACCTTATTTCCTATTTTGACAGGGTTACAGATTAATAGATGAAAGGAAGGCTGCAGATGGAGTGTTTGATAAATTATGTCACAGTATTCTTGTGTGGAAAAAATGAAAAATATAGACTGGAAGATAATATAATTAGATGGATTTGGACTTGGTTGGATGGTCAAACTCAGAGTAGCTTTTAATCATTCAGAGTCAACTTGGTAGGAGATTTCCTCCAGGGAAGTGCCCCAGGAAGTTTTTCTTGGACTAGTCTTGTTTAACGTTTTTATTAATGGCTCAAATAAAGAGATAGATTACATGATTGTTAGATTTCCATAGGCCATGAACCTGAGAAGGAAACCTAACTTCTTGCATGACCGTCATCAATAAAAAGCTTTTGACAGACTAGAATGCAGATATAAATTTAATAAGATTAAATACTATAGAGATAAATATAAAACCTTATTTAAGTAGTTAGGTAGATCCCAAGCATTTATTAAGTACTTACTATATGCTAGGAACTATACCAAGTTCTGACGATAAAGTACAAGTAATAAAGAAATTCCCTTCCCTCTCGGAGCTCACCTTACGGTAATAGTTCCTCTTGTAGTCTACTTTGATCAGAATGCATTTACAGTATTTTGCTCAGTTCTTGGTATGACTTTTCAGAAAGGTCTTTCATAAGCTGAAGAGTGTCTATAGTAGGGAAACTAAAATGATAAAGGGTCTCATGTCATTTGAAGATCAAGATTAAGAGCTAGAGATATTTAACATAGAGAAAAGAAGACAGAAAGAAGATATTTGTTATTAAGTGTGTGAAGTGTTATAGGGAAGTAGGATTAGATTTGCTCATGGCCCTGGAGGTTAAAACCAAGAATAATTGATAAAAGTTACAAGCAGGAAAATTAGACTTAAAACCTTCCCAACAAATAGAACTGCCCCAAAGTGAATTGGGTTGGCTTGGGAGATAGTGGGTTCTCCATTTTAGATCTTCAAGCAGAAACTAGATAACTGCTTGTCAGATATGTCATTGTGGGGACTTGTCTTCCTGAATAGGTTGGACCACATAGCCAATGAGGTCTTTGCCAGTTCTAAAATTCTGAGATGCCTTCCTTTTGCCTCCCACTTGGTAAATTACAAAAGGAAAAGTAAGATATACTATCAGTTCCATCAGTCTATCAAAGAGTTTTACTTAATCATTTTTAGGGAGTGTATCTTTTGATGAGGATATGAGATATCTGGTGGAAAGTGTCTGTATCCAAGCAAAATGTAACAATAATGAAGAAAAATAAAATGAAATTGTATTTGAATGCTTCCTTCCAGTTCATAAAGTCTATGATTTTAAGGATTGCCATTCAGACCTTTCTGAGAAGAAGAAGTAATTTTTTTTCCATTGGAGAAAGTTCACAAAGTTGGAAATGTCAACTCACCTACTAGAATATTTTGCAATCCTCTAAGGATAATATTTCTTCCTTGTGAAGGAAGACAGAATGTGAGTCCTAGGGGATAGGGTGTAAAGGTCATGCCCTGTTGCTATATATATAAATAAAAATGTATTGCTGGATTGATCATTCAACAAGCATTTATTAAGCACCTACCGTATATATTAGCTACCAGGAATATAAAAGGACATTGGGTTGAAGAGGTATTACAATTGTACAGGATTCTGAGGAGTAGGAGGTAACAGTCATTCTCTAGGAATCATAGAAAATAAGAGTTAGAAGGGACCTCAGAACAAAATGTACAAGAATACAACTCATTCCCCAAATGATAAATGGTCAAAGGATATGAACAGGCAGTTTTCAGAAGAAGAAATTAAAGTTAGCTATAGTCATATGAAAAAATGCTCTAAATCACTATTGATTAGAGAAATGCAAATCAAAACAACTCTGATGTACCACATATCACACCTATCAGATTGGCTAATGTGACAAAACAGGAAAATGATAAATGTTGGAGAAGATGGGAAAGTTGGAACACTAATTCATTATTGGTGGAGCTGTGAGCTGATCCAACTATTCTGGAGAGCACTTTGAATTGCCCAAAGGGCTACAAAAAAGCAGCCGTTTGCCCCAGCAATATCGCTTCTAGGGCTGTATCCCAAAGAGATCATAAAAATGGGAAAGGGTCCCACATATACAAAAATATTTATAGCAGATCTTTCTGTGGTGAGCAAGAACTGGAAAGTTAGGGGATGCCCATCAACTGGGGAATGGCTGAACAAGTTGTGATATAGGAATGTAATGGAATACTAATGTACTATAAGAAATGATGAAAAAGTAGACCAGAAAATCCTGGAAAGACATATATAAACTGAGGCTGAGTGAAGTGAGCAGAACCAGGAGAACATTGTTCACAGTAACAGCCACAGTGCACAATGACTGATTTTGATAGACTTAGCCCTTCTCAGCAATACAAGGACCTAAAACACTTCCAAAGGACTCATGATGGAAAATGTCATTCACATGCAGAGAAGGAACTATGGAGCAAGAATGCAGAGCAAAGCAGACTATTTTCTTTTTTGTTTTGTTTCATTCTCTTTTTCTTTCTCATGGTTTCTCCCATTTGTTATAGCTCTTCTATGCAATATGACTAATATGAAAATGTATTTAAAACAAAAAAAAGACCTCAGAGATCATCTATTCAAACTTCTTTATTTCATACATGAGGAGACTGATGGCCTGAAGTGAAAGGGACTTGTTTAAGAACTCACAACTAGAGACAAGAGCAGACCCATCACTGAAACTCTATCTTCTGAATGAGCTTCTTGTTCTTTCTGCTATATAATGCTGACCTTTTTGCACATGTATGTAAAAACATAATAATGTTTTCACAAAAAAATCAGTCTGAATTAAAGATGTCCTTTTCATTCCTTGTTTCATTCCACAGGATTAATATCATTAGAAAATAAATTCAATCTTGGTGTCCTATGGTGAAGCCTTTTCACTATCACAATATGGGGGGAAAGAAACATCACCAGTTCCCAGAGACTGAGAGACAAGGTCCCTAAAATGTTTCTCCTGATCTCCCACGATGGAAGCATCTGTTTTTGAGGCAAATGTACCCCACATGCTGTTTCTTCAGAGTTCTCCTTCACATTCATGCTCATAAAGCCTTTGCTTTCCTTCAGCAAGTATATGACACAGAATCTTTGACTCATAAAAAGTAATCAGTGAAGTGGGCAAGGCTACTTAGAGACAATTCTCTAGACAGATCTCTCAGGCTGAATTGTTTCTCCTCCAATAGGATGAAATGGTAGGGGCATATGAATGACACAGTACTTTTAATTCAAAGAAATGAGACGAGCACCATCTGACAGCGCCCTTCCTCTTTGTACTTGTCTCTCATTTGCCATTTACTTCTAGTGTGCAGAGAAGTATTACAGGCATTGCTTTTTTAATGCCTTGTGCAAAAAATGTACAGTAACTTCTCAACTGTCAGGTACAGTCTAGAAAATATGAGTGAAAAAATGCCTTCCACCTGTCAGAAGACCTGGCAATTTCACTGATTTTAGACTCCATACACAATTTTCTTTCCTCCAACCCTCTTCTCCCTTTTCCTAGAATCTACAACTAGAAGAATGTGGTTACTTTTGGGGAGCCAAACCCAAAGGCAGTCTAAGTAAAAATGTCTTTAGAAATGTCTGAAAACTGTATTTACTCCTTTAGACCAATTAAGTGCTACTTGATACCTTGAAGCATTAATGCTTATCTACCATTCCGTGGTGCCTGACCAGAGAGCAGCTTTGATATGAAAGGCTCTTGCCTATACATTTAAATTCAATTCAATCTCTGAACTAAAAGAAGATAGTCATTCACTAAGTGGATTCTAAGATGGTCGTTCATAAGTCTCAAAATGTGATATTTGAAAAATACTAGACAATAATTTTTGACGCCACTTGAGTATCTCAAATTCTAATTTCCCTACATACTTAGCTATAAATTTCCTTTTAACATTGTTGGCTGCTTTTTATAGCATTCATGAAGAATTGTAATTTTCTTGACTTTCCTGATTAAAGAATACTCAAATCTCCTAGAACAACTAATTTATGTAGATTATAAAGTCATGACAGTGAGTGTATTTCTTGCAAAATCACCGAAGACAAATCTAAAATATTATTGTTGGGTTTATTTATGTCACTGTCTGATAAGAATCTGGGTTTTAAAAACTTGGGCAGTGCATTTTTATTGTATCTTAGCTTAGAATCTAAATAAGTAAAATGCCATCTGGAGTGTCCTTGGAAAAATGATCTATTCTTACAGATTGCTATTGTCCTTGAGTAACTCTGCCCCCTTGCAATCTGACTTACAATTGAGGCACATACTACATTACATGACCTGTCACCCACACACCACAGTCCTTAATATCAGCAAAGCAAAATCACAAAGCAAAATACCTGAAGCCATCAGGCAGATAAATTGGTTTTTATTTTTTAGTTTAGTTCTGCCAGTGAGGTAATGAAAAGTTATTGGGCTTTCAAGGCAAGATAGTTACAAGAGATCAATACCTTGAAAATGAACATTATAAATTTTGGGATAAAATTTGATATTTTCATACTTAATAAATAGCCACATATAGCTAAGTGGGGGCTTTTGCTCAGGTTTTTTGGGGGGAACCCTCAATCTTGCAAGATTTCTCGCCTTATCATAATTGCTGGGATTACTGCAGTGAACATCTAAGTCTGAAAGGTAAGTGCCAGTGTTACAGATATGTTTTCAGTTTTATTAACCTCTGATTTATATTTATTCACCCACTGACAACAGAAGCCCAACTTCTTCCAAATGTCGGGATCAGGAGAATTATATACACATAACACATGTATATTTTAAAATATGCAAACATTTATGAATTCATGAATTGTTTGAAGGGGGTTGCAACATTAATAAGATTAGCTTTGAGAGTTTTAACCCTTTAAAAATTGATCATGATATTTACATTGTTAATATGATTCTTTGTTGTTTACACATAAGTCCAATTGCAAATGGGCTGTTTAAATGTTTAAAAATACAAAACAATCTTACCTGATCATCAAGTTCCCTAATTCCTTTGACTTAAAGTTCCGAACATACAACAGTATAAAATATTTAGGAAATTGACAAAGATATGAAAATATAGGTGTATGTGCACATGTGTATAGATACATGTGTACACATGCCCAGAAACACACCATACACACAGGTGTCACATGTCTATGTATAAGGACATGCATGACAATGTACACATGTGTGCAACTGTGCAAATATACAAAGGTATGTGCACACATATGTACTGGTGCATGCATTAGGAGACATTGAGGCCACTAATAAGTGTCCAAACAGTAATATATTTGGCTATGCAAGAAGCCTTACTCCAACAGCTAAAAGTCACATAATTCTAAACCAAGTGCATCAAATTCTGGCATGGCACCAATCTGTCTACTTCCGAATGAGCAATAGTTCCTGCATCATCAGAATTAACCATCCACTAAATTCAATTTAATAAAGGCCACATCACCCTCAATGCTTCACCTTCATGCACAATTTATTATAATTTTCTAGGAGATGCTAAATCCCAGACAGAGAAATCATATTCCAGAAAGGTACCTTCTAAGGAAGAAAACACTTTCCTGGGGCATTTTTTGTCATTGAACATCAGCCCAGTACTATAATTGGATGTCTTCATGGAACATCTGAATGAGTCCCCAATGAAGTGAGATTAAAGACCAAATGCCAGAATTTGTTGGATTGTAACGGTTTCTACTTCCTCTCTCAGAGACAGGATATGGAGCATGAAACAATGACTGTCTAAGTTCCTTTCTAAATGCAGTCACATTCACCAGACCTCCCTTGGGTGACTGATCACTCACAAACTGTGTAGAGGAAAGAAGTAGGAACTTTTTTTATACAAGTAGAAGTAAGGTTGGAATTCAAAAGTATTCCATCAGATTGCACTTCATTTTTTCTATTACTTCTCCTGGTGCTAAGAATAGATAAAGACTGTATTCTAAGTATTCTAGTTCCTATGAAGTAAAAAGAGGTGAGGAAATGAGGAAAACTAACTGTGAGTATTGCAAACAAGCCACATTCTGACATTAGGAGTCATTTTTCTTTGCTCCAATTAAGATGACAGCTTTTATTGTGAATTTAAGAGAAAGGTTGATGGCCCTTGGACCTAATAGTCAACTGTTCATTATAACTGATGCAGATATTCATTCATCTATGTATTCATTCAGTTAGTATTTATTAAGTGCCTATGATGTCTCAGGAACTATGTTACGTGGTGGAGGACAGAAAGACAAACACGATAAAGTCCTTACCCTCAAGATGCTTACAGTTTATTGGGGGAATAAACATGTATGTATATAAGAATACACAAAATATATCAAGGTAATTTTATTGCAGGGAAGCAATAATAACTGGGGGAATCAGAAAATGCTTTATGTAGAAAGTGTGACATCAGCTCAGGCTAGATGGAAATTCTGAGAAGTGGAGGGCAGGAGGCAGAGCATTCCAGGCATGAGGACAGCTTGTATCAGAGATGGGAGGACAAGGGTTGTCTGTGTGGAGACTGGACTGCAGAGGACACTAAGGGGAGTAATATATAATAATATTACTTATACTATAGAATAAGGCCAGAAAGATAGATGAGATGGAGGCCATGAAGAGCTTGAAATGCCAATCAAAGAAATTTTCATTTTCATCCCACAGGCAATAGTTACCGAAGTTTCTTGAGCAGGGGAATTGACATGGTCTGGCTTGTGTTTAAGACTATCAATTTGGCAGCTATAGAGAGAACAGATTGTAGAGAGAAGCTGGATGCTGGAAAAGGTATTGCTGTAGTCAGGGCAAGAGGTAATAAAGATCTAAACTCAGGTAATGTTTATAGGATCCGAGAGATACAAGAGCTCTAGAAATAGAATTGACAAGTCTTTGCATGTATTTGTTTATGGAGGGGAGGGAGAAGGAAGAGTCAAGGATGTAACTGAGGTTGTGAAGGCAAGTGACTTGATTTTGGTACCTTCAACAAAAGTAGGGATATTAAGAAGAGGGGAAGATTAAGAAGGAGAGAAAATGAGTTGCTGCATTTGAAATGCTTATGGTACATCCAGGTAGAGATATACAGAAGGCAGGCTAGAGAAGCAGGACTGGAGCTTGGAAAAGAGGTGGACTGAGTTTGTGAATTTGAGGATCTTCTACATAAAGATGATTATTGAACCCGCAGGACAGAATGTAGGGAGGAAAAGGAGCCTAAGACAGAGCCTTAAGGTACACCCATACAGCAAGTAGAACATGAATCATGATCCTGCAAAGAAATCTGAGAAGGATCGTTCATTTAAGTAGGAAAACATCAAAACAAAAATAATGTGCATAGTGCTCGAGAAAACAGAGAGCATCTAGAAAATCACTAGTGTCCAATGATGCAGATAAATCAGGAAGGATAACTGGACAATAAAGAGACAGAGAAGAAATGGATCACCTTGGAGAGAACAGTTTCAGACTATTCATGGTGATGGAAGAAAGAAAGGTTTGAGAAGAGGGTGGCAGGTTCTAGGAGTTTATCTATGAAACTCTATAACTGAAAAAGAATTAGGAAAAAAAAGGTAATGGGAACCGTATTTTATCAGATATTATTTGCTTTCTTGAAGTTAATCATAGATAGGGCCACCAATTTTAAAAGCATGCTTAATTTTTTGGCTTTTTATATGGTTTTATGCATTATACTATAAAATATAACTTTCATACTGATTACTTAGATTTTATACGTAAAGAGACAGCAGGATTGAGTTCCCCAAAGGGAAAGGCATTCCACACTGCAGTGACACAACACTGTTACTTTCCTTGTCTTACGAACTGAACAATAAAGCTGATACATCACAAGATCACTTGACAGCCCTCCTCAGTGAAATGGGGCTTTATTTTTAGAGAACAATGAGAGCCGTAGGAAACTGGGTGGCCTTATATCACAGGCCTAAAAATAGGTACAACTAAATGCAACCCTGTAGTTTGTTTTTTGACTTGATTAACTTTGCATTTCAGGGACCTGGCATGTGTCTTTGAAACAGTTTATGGTGTCCCAAGTGATGTCATCTTAGCTAGGTTATTAAGGACATATTAAGTCTTCCAATCAGACAAAACACGAGGTCTCCATGGGAGCTTTAATCAGAGTGATTACTTGCTGTGCTGAGACTGTCCCAGTAAGCAGAACATTAGTGACCTTTGCTGCACAGGAAATTTAAATTTGTATCACTGGGCTGGTGAGGAATACAGACATTTCCCCGGGGACCATAACTATAATTGAACTTTCAGGTTGTCATTTGTTAAGAATACAAACACACAAGCTGTACAAAGCAGAGGCAAAATGAGACCTTCTCCCAGAAGCAAAGGTCATTTTTCATGCCTTCATTCATTCACTCATTCATTCATCATATTTGCCACAGACATACAGAGTAAAATCAGAGGACCCAGCTAAAATGATGAATCCACATTATATCAATTAATATTAAGCACATCTCCTAAAGTTAACTTTGTTGCCTCAATAGTATATTAAAGGAAAAGAAAAATCTCCAATCCGGGTGATTTCCCCCATAATACAGTGGTCAGTCTTGAACAATTCATTTTTCTTTTTAATTTATCTAGAAGGATTTATTTGCCCTTGGAAAGGTGTTCACCAGAGATATTCCTGTTTACTTTACAAAGTTTCAACTTTGTTCTGGCTTATTAGCTAGGCTAGTTAGTGATTAAAAAGTCCTCTGCTCCACTCACTAACTCCAGGATCCCTGCTTATAAATATTCCATAGAGAAATTTGCTACTGTTGAATAATGGATTTTGAAATGCAGATTCCTATGCTACTGTCTTATCCGTAGGGATGGAAGAAAATCGCTGGGGTAACCAGAAAAAGGAAAGGGTCCCACTCACACAATCATTTAACAAAAATCCTTTAGGAGAAAAAAAATCAACTATTCTAATTCCTCAAGCTTACATTCAATAAATCAATTGATTAAGCACTTACACAGTGTCCAACAGTGTTGTAAGCCCTGAGGAAACAAAAATATAAACGAAACAGTGGCTGTCCTCATGGAACTTACCTTCACCAACTACATAGCCTCTAAAATGCCTTCCAACTTGGATCCTTTTATCCTACCAGTAGGCATCCCTAGACTTAGATCTAATGTCTTGTGTGACAGGTATTCTTTGCCTAATATTATCAGACTTAACAAAAACATGGTGTAGGTGAAACAATACCATAGGGTACTTACTTCAGTAAGGAAAGATCTAACCTAAAGAGCCAAAACCAGGGCTTTATTTAAAAGGCTGTAATCCTTGGAAATGAGGTAAGGTTGTGGCTCTGAATGAACATAAGACATTCTCTAGACCTAATTCTAATTCAATCTATTCAGCAAAGGTACAACAGAAGACAAGATAAATTAGCATTATGTGTCAACAAGATTTAAGAATGTTTCAGTCTTACAAGTAACCACTTGCTTATGGCTCTTGGGACACAAAAATTGTAGGAAAAAATATTATTTCAATTTGCATAGTGCTTTATGTTTACACATTGTGTTCTAGACCACTATACGAAACAGCCACATGAATGAACAAAACAATTCATTTATAGTTATAAAGTATTCTCCATAAATTATCCCATCTGATCCCCATGGCTCTATGAGACAGGTAACCTAAATACTAATGTAGCTGTTACAGGTGAGGAAACTGAGGCTTAGTCAGGTAAAGTGACTTGTCCAAGGTTACCTAACTGATTATGAATCAAGCCAGGAGTCAAACCTTGGTCTTCTGACTCCAAGTCCAGTGTTCCTTCTACTAAGACAAGTTTCACCATATGGGCAGAATTGATTCTGGAGTCCAAGAGAATAGTCAATTTATTAAATTTTTAAGTAAATGAAATAACATATAGTACACATAAATATGGCAAAAGTAGATCATAATGAACAAAATAAAATTTTAAAATAAATAAAATAGGATTTTTTTTTTTATTTTGCTACCAAGGTGACTTAATGTCACATTTTTAAAATGAATCACTTTTACCACTACAAGAACTGGACAGACATCAAATAAAAATGTCAGCTAGCACAATATAATGGAAAGAGCATTGGCCTTGAAGTTGGGAAATCTAAACTCTAATCTGTGCTTTGCTGCTAAAGAGTTCTATGTCCTTGGACAAATTACTTAACTGCTCTAGATACCCACATCTCTTCAGTTTCTTTTGTGTACTGTCTCCCCCTATTAGAATGTAAGGACATTGGGGGCAGGAATCATCTTTTTTTTGTACTTGCAAAAGGAGTGAACAGTGATACCCACATGTACAGAGAGGCCCAAGTGTAGAGAGAATGTTGTCTTCGTGTATGGCTTTAAAGGAGACTTTCATTCTTACTGGGAGGGAAAACAGAAGATTGAGATTCTGCTTTTCTCAGAGAGAAGGAATACTGAGCTAGAAGCATATCTATCTGCCCCCTTAAATATTATTAGTCTATGGAGTATTATCATGTTCCATCTAAGTTTCACTTTGTTATTTCTAAAGCTCTACAACCAAGGCTTGATCCCTTTCCTACCCAATACCAGTTTTACAACGAACGCATAGAGTAAATTGCAAAGAAGCCAATTTATCGAAATCATAGCAAAGGTATACATAGGAGAATATAAACCACACAGTTCAGAGTGAAGGAGCTCTCCCATTAGCATCAAGATAACTCATCTCATATTAATTAATATTAATTGATAATTAATATTAATACACTTAATACAGAGCAATTAGGTGGTACAGTGGATAGAGCACTGACCCTGAAATCAGGAGAACATGAGTTCCAATCTGACCTCAGACACTTACTAGTTTTCTGTGGGACCCTGGGCAAATCACTTTACCCTGCTGATTTCAGTTTCCTCATCTGTAAAATAAGCTGGAGAAGGAAATATAAAACCACTGCAGTGTCTTTGCTAAGAAAGCCCCAAAATGGGGTCATAGAGAGTAGGATATGACTGAAATGATTTTAGCTCTATTTTAGCAACTATTTAGCTCAACCAATAAGGTCCTGGATCACACTCAAGGGGAAATTCTTCAAAATCTCTGGTTAGCAATAAGAGAATAAGAACATGATGGAGTTTTCCAGATCCTCTCATGTCCTCCCAGAGTCCTCATCCTGAAGTGGAGTTGGCCTCTTCCATCTTCTCTCTCAAAGTTGAAAGCTGACTGAAAGGTATAAAGAAGATTTGCATATGGACAGTCTAGAAAGAAGACTTGGGCTTGAAGAGTCCCCAAAAGCTGGAGCTCTCTCATCTCTTACCATCTCTGTCCCACCTCTCATGCAGGGCAGGGCCTTCATCCTACCAAAAAGGAGAACATCCCATACCAATAGGCTTTGGGACATAGGTTACACTTGTATATGTATCCCAGTGCTTAACATAGCACCTGGTACATAGTATTTAATAAAGACTTATTGCCTTCCTGCCTGACAATTAAATTAACATGTATTGACAGGGATAGATTGGATGATTTTTAAGCATCCTTTCTCACCTGACTGATCTTCTGGACTTTGTCATTGTCTCTAGAAATGCATATTTTTGAAAGATCACATAAGCTATGAAATTCACCCCTCCTAGGTACTCACTGCCCTGGGTGCTCTATAAGCACAAGCAAAGTGGAATTTTTGTTATTTTATTTTTGGAGTTCAGTTTCCCAGGTTCAGGATAAATTGTAAACATCTGAAGGATCAATCTCCTTTGAACCCTGATAATTCACAGCTATGCAGTCACGTGGGTTTTATGCCTTATGGCTCTGAGCCAATCAGGGGCCAAGTCTTTGTTATATATTCTGGGAGATGGGTATTTTACTTTGGGGATTTATTCACGAGAAGGACCTTTTGATTCCCTGGATGAGACTCTGAGTAGCTGTTTGTTAAAAGCCCTCGACTACTCAGATGATGGTGCTTTCCTGGTCTGGCAGTGTATGTGGGTGACTATATTATTTTGTTTAGACAGTTGGAGACCTGTCTATTGGATTCTTTTTTGGATACTTCTCTCTACTGATATGTCTTTGTATTTGCAGAGACATGTCCAGGACTGTCTATGAACAGAGAGCCTGACTGCTCCTACTTCAATCTATGGCAATGTCATCTCCCTCATTGTTTAATTAAAGTATGATTGCTGACCCCTTTGAAGCTGTCTTTCTTTTAGAAAAGCATGTCAAAGAACTTGTATTAGCAGCCCACCCTGTGTGCTAGTGTGGTTGCTGCTACATGCCCCTTCCTCCCTCTGATTAGAGAGGATGGAGAGTAAATCAGAGACCTTTTCCCAGATATTCCATTTAAGGAAGACACCCTGGTCAACTACCTCATCTTCCCAGTCACCTGAGAGACTTCATCGTGAACCTCTGAAGAGTATCTTTTCCACCCTCGCTTCTCAGTTTCTTTTATGCATTGTCTTCCCCCATTAGGTAATGAGCTCTTCGAGGACAGAGACTGTCTTTTGCCTTGTGTCCCCAACAATTCACACAGTGCCTGGTACATAATAGGCACTTAATAACGGTTTATGGAGTCACAGATTTAAAGTTCCTTCCTGCTCAAATATTCCATGATTTCTATCCTCAGTGGGTTGGTCCAGGCTAATTACAAGCAGTAGTATCACGATCATTACCCAGTCCCCAAGATCATATGATTTTCCAGTCTAAAAACACATTTGGTAGATCAATTTGTTCTTTATAACATGAATAGGTAGCATAGTTCTGCCTTCGTGAGCCCAGAGTTAGAAAGACTTGAATTCAAATTTGGCTTCAAAGATTTAGTTACTTAAGACCCTGGGTAAATCACAACTTCTGTCTGCATCAGTTTCCTCAGCTGTAAAAAAGGAATGATAATAGCACCTATCTCTCAAGATTGACATGGGGATCAAATGAGATAATATTCATAAAATGCTTAGCACAGGGCCCATCACATAGTAGAAACTTAATAAATGTTTATTTCCTTCCCCCTTAGATAGCTAAAATATCAAGCCTTGTGACTTATCATTGCCCTGGCTTTTATTTTTTGAAGTATGGCAAAAATGAATCACTAGTGAAGATGAACAGGAACATTTATTATAATTTCATGAATTCCCTGAAAGTAGGCATGAGTAAATGTCCATTTGCAAAGCTGCCCTGGATATATTAATAGCAGCTCAGATTTACATATGAATTTTAAGTTTACTAAGTGCCTTCCTCACTACAACCCTGTGATGTAAATAGTGGTGGTATTATCTCCATTTTTAAAATGAGAGAATTGAGGCCCAGAGAATTCAGAGTCCAAAGACATAAGAAGTTTACACAGAAAGAGCATAGGTCATCCGATCGGAGCTGGGATTTAAACCCAGAAGTAGCCTGCCTCTAAGTTGCCCTTTGAGATCCTCTCCAATTCTAGATAAAAGGTTTATAATTATTTTTGTTTCACAGACCCATGTGGAGGTCTGCTGAAGCCTGCAAAACCTTTCTCAGAATAATGATTTTAAGTACATAAAAGAAAATATATAAGATTATAAAGGAAACCAAATGTAATTTTTTTTCCTAGCCCAATTCAAAGATCCCATGAAATCTACTCACAGATCCCTTGGGGGCAATCTGTGGACCCCATCTACTGTGGATCTATGGTTCTGTGACCCTGCCCTATACTGCCTTACACATTGTTTAAAATTAGTCAGCTAGCTCATCCTAATTATGTGGCTTCTCACTGTGATGAATGCCTTTAGCAATGCTGAATGGCAAAAATGAACACTAAAATATAATGACCCTCGTGCTTACCTGAAATTCCCCTGCTCTTTACTGTACCATTTTTTTCATGGCCCCTAACTTGAGCCTTCATAATGTTTCCACTCTCAGTCACTTTAAGGTTCCAAATAAATAGTACATAAACTGCACTTTTTATCCCATCCATTCCAGCATTTTCTGTTGCACGGATAACAGATGTTGAAGCACAAAGCTATAGAAACCCAGCGCTTGGTCAGGTTTATTTTTACTTGTTTGTTTCAATTTTTAGGAGGAACGCTAGCTTCTTACACTTTGTTCAGAACTCATGGATATTTGAGTAGCAGTTCACCATGACCTCAGAAAAAGACGCTTTTATCTTTTAACTCATGAAATGACTTACGAATGTAACTAGGACAGATCTTCATCTGGGGCTTTTTGAACACTGAAACATCCTTGGAAAGGATATTTGACCATAAACTAGGCACCCTTTGGAAAAGGAGGCAGGGCACTAACTCAGCATACTTTTTAGTTGGTAATTGTTTGGATACCTCCTGTAGCCAGAGTCTGGGACTGGGGATGGTTAGGGCATCAGAAATGTAAAGATTCCCTCTTCCATGGTCCCATAATCTTTGTTGAGAGAACAGAGCCATCCTTTCCCAGTTTTTCCTTTCAGACAGCCCTGGGGGGCTGTGAGTTCCCCTTTCCACTGCCTCCATTCCAGCTTGGGGAAAATACAGCAAGCTAAAGGAAAATAGGGAGAGTGAGCTTGTCCGAAGTCCCTCCCTGCTCTTTCTCTAATTCCACTGTTTTAATTCATTTGTGTCCAGGAGGGAATCGTGAAGCCCAAGTTGTTATCGGACTTGGAGGCGTTTCTAAAATTACTAAAAAGCAACACCAATGTAATTCTTCCTTATTGAGCTCAAGCTCCCATCTAGGATAGAGTCCTAGCAACTTAGAAGGTCCAAACCTCTGTTCCTTTAGGTGTTACAGAGCATTCACTGTCTGTTGTGTCTATGAAACACACAACGAGGAAGAGTTAGGATCAATCCTCTATGTAACCTCAAACCAGCATTGGCATTAATTAGAACCTATCATGTAAGCAGAGCTTTAAAAAATAAAAGAAAAATTTGGAACAGGAACTCATCCTTTCCTTTCAGAGGGACAGAAGGCAGGAGATGGGCAAGTGTCACCATCGTCCATCTCAGCAGAATCAAGCAGCCATCATGTCTCATCTCAAATGGCTCAGTAATTGTGGTAACAGCAGCCAGTGCTGGAGTAACCAGCAATCCCTCTGCCTCAGATCAATAATGAAAAAAAATCAAAATGATTACAGTGATGTGCTAGGTCTCAATTCAAAGTCCATGCCCAGTTACTTCTCCCCAAGCCATGTCCTTCCAAGCCAAGAAACTACTTTCTGACCCAGAACTTCAATCCCCAGCATGCAAATTTTCCTCCATCAGAGAGATGCCCCTGCTTATGACCTTTTCATTAATATCATTCTCTCTGTCATTATCTGTATTGCCTTGTTTACTTGAACAAAGCTTTAACAATTATGGCAGCAGGCCCCACACAAGCCAAGTAACCTCGAAACAGCTGAAAAGTGCTGAGGTGTTTATCCATCACTTTCTTCGAATAGTCAATAGAAATATTTATTCAGAAGAGACTTTTTTGCCCTTTTCTTTTGGAAAAGTGATTTTAAAGCCTCTTCCTTGACATTACATTAAGTATAACAGAATACCTGTCCAACCCATCCCTGTTTCAGGTAAAGAATTAGTTCCTTAGATGGTAACAAAGAAAGGAACGAAATAACACATTGATTAAAATAGTTTCCAGTCACATAGCAGTATATATGAACTACATACAATAATAATACAATTTTTAAGATTTACAAAGCCCTTTACTTTCATATATTATCTCATTTAATTGTACAAATCAATCAAATAAAAAGTATTTATTAAGGGTCGTTGTGAGCTCCTTAGGAGCAAGGATTATCTTTTACCTGTCTCTATCCCCAACACTTAGGACAGTGCTTAGAATACAGGAGGTGCTTAATAAATGCTTATTCCTCTCCCTCTTCTCCCACCTCACCTCCAGGGCATCTTAATGCATGTGACCCTACTGCACATGGCAGAGGCTCAACAAATGATTGCAAAAGGACATAAGCAGCTTCAGAAAAAGAAAAAATACTGTATAGCATTTTGGTGGAAAACTTACCAGGCACCATCATCCTCTGAGTCACCTGGGCTCACAGCCTCAATGTCATCTTCAAGTCTCTTCTCTTTTTTACCGCCCCCCCCCTTATCTAATCTGTTGTCAAATCTTCTACTTTCATGACGTTTTTCTTAGAAACGTCTCCTCTCACACAGCCAGCATCCTAGCATAGGCTTTTATCATTCTTGCCTAAATGATTACAATAGCTTTCTAGTAAGTGATCTTGCCTGGAGTTCCTCTTCACTCCAATCTACCCAAATGCAGAAGTGATTTTCCTAAAGAAAAACTGATCATGCCACTTTCCCTCCCTTACCTTCCCCTACTCCAACCCAATGAAGTCTAGTGCCTCTCTTTAGGATCAACCATAAAGTCCTCTGCTTGGCATTCAAAGCCCATGACAACCTGCCCCTTCTAATATTCTCGCATTCAACTTCTCTCCATGAATTCTACGATCCCACTTCGCTGGCTTGCTTGGGAGTCCTCACATACAACATTTCATCTTCTACCTCTTGCACTGGTGTCTCCTGTGCCTACAGTGTTCCCTCTCCTCACCTCTACCTCAGAATTTCCCTGGTTTCCTTCAAGTCTCAGCTCGGATCCTACATCAGGCCCTTCCCAATGGCATGTAGATGTATATGGTCATCTATGTTGTCTCCATGCCTTTATATTGTCTTCCATGTGAGCTCCATGTGGGCAAGAGTAGTGTTTTCGCCTTTCTTATGCAGTATCTGATACACAGTACATACTAAATATGTAATTGTTGACCTTTTTTTATATTATTTTCAGTCAGTCATTTCGAATGTCTTGTCCTTTACTCAATTTTGGAGAGAAGGAACTAAGCTTCCTTGTAAAACTATATATGTAGTTTTTTAATGTAAAGTTAACTATTCTGGTGAAACAAGTGTGTTTTGTCAATGTGCACTCTGGATGGAGCAACTTTATATCATTGGAGTAAAGTCCTAATTCTGATCTGAATGTGTCTGGATAAAATATTGCCTTGCAAACACTTTAGGGGCAAAACTTTTTGTTTTTTTAAGTTTCTTGTAATTTCATACAGGAAAAAACCCAAGCACATGTAGCCTAAAACAAAACAAAAACATGAAACATTTGATAAATGTTTTCAGTTGTCTTCTTCAAAGTGAAAATGTGCAGAGAAGTTAAAAAAAGGACTTTTTAAAGTAAGGAAAGTTATCTTTCACAACATGACCAGTTGGAAATATGTTTAATATGATTGCACTTGTACAGTCTATCTCAGATTGCATGCAGTCGTGGAGAAGGTGGAGATGAGGGAGGGTAAAAAATTTTAGAGCTCAAACTCTCATAAAAGTGAATGTTGAAAACTAAAAACGAACATTTTTAATGGGTAGTTATTTGAACTCATAGGAAGACTTCTACTTGCAACTCATTAGTTCTTTATTTTATGTATCTATACAAAGCTTAATATGCACATTAAATCCTTGACATGAAGGCAGTAGTATTTTCAAAGTTTTATCATAAAAATGAAGAAGTCTATAGGAGTACAAAATAAATAAAATTAGTTTCTAAGTTTTATTTTAAAAACTCTGAAAAAGCAAGCTGAACTAGAGTCACAAGAGATTCTTGGAGCAAAGTTCACATGAAGGTTATTGAATCTCGAGATGGAAAACTATGAGAGGCTGAGCTCTCAAGCCTGCCTGTCAGACTCAGTTTACAGAAGAACTACTCACCAAACAAATCCATTGCTAGCAACTCAGGAAAATTCCAGCAGAAATAATTGAACATCCTCAACCTGCGCCCATTACCTGAACTGAACCAAAAACATGAGGAAGAGTTCCAGTTTACAGAAGAAAATCATTCAGCTCCTTAACTGAGACAACACCAAGCCTCACAAAGCAATGTAAATGTGCTGCTTCCCTCCCCAAAAAGGCATAAAATTGGTGAGAGAGGAGAAAATATATTTCTACCTATTATTGCAGGGCAAAGGTGGGTAGGGAGAAGCTATGTGTAATTTTTTTTAAATGATAAGAAACAGAAATTTTTTTTCAGTTCTAGACAAAATTAGAATTAGCATATGTGATCTGTCTTCTCTAGCAAATTGCTCCCTCTATCTCTAGCAAATTGCTACCCCTCTTTTCTCTCCTCTCTATCTCCCTCTCTCATCACCCTCTCCCAATCTACTATCTGCTGCCTACAGACATGCTCAAGTCTCCCCCGTGCTTAAAAAAATGCTCACCAAAGTCCACAATTCCTGCTAGCCATTCCCTTCCATTTCTCCTGACTTTTTCAAACTCCTTGGAAAAGCTCTCTATGATAGATCCTTCCATTTCCTCTTCTCAATCCTAATCCTTTTTTTTTTTTACCTCTATGTAGCATTCGGCATTCTTGGCCACAATGTCTGTTCTGAGATGTTCTCTTACTCTCTTACAATTCTCCTACCTACCTAAACACTTTTTCTAGTTCATCATTCATGTCATAGCCACCAATTCAGGGGGCAGAGGGAGAGAAGATGTATCATAGGGGTCCATCTTAGGCCCTCTCCTATTTTCTCTTTATACTTTCTTATTTGGTAATTTCATTAGTTTCCATGGATTCAATTGAGATCCATAAGCAGATGATTCTCCCCTTCCCCCTTCTTATATATAACATATGTGTATATATTACATATGTGTGTATATACTACATATACATACACTTACATGCATGTATATGTGTGCATAACGTACATATCTATCACATATGGTACAGCTAGATGGCACAATGGATAGTGTCAGATCTAAAGTCAGGAAAACTCATGTTCCTGAGTTAAAGTCTGGCCTCAGACACACTGTGGGATCCTCAGCAAGTCATTTAATCCTGTCTGCCTCAGTTTCTCATATGTAAAATGGACTGGAGAAGGAAATGACAAGCCACTTCAGCACCTTTGCCAAGAAAACCCCAAAGGGGTCACAGAGAGTCAGATAGGACTGACACAACAATATCGCATACATATGTGTGTGCATTGTATGTATGTGTACACCTATATTCAAAATTATGTATTACATACGCATATATTCCTCATCATGGGCATTGGCAGTTGAGAAAGAAATAGTGGATCTATCTTAGATACAGAACTCCCGTGAGTGAGCCAAGACCTAGGTCAGGCTGAAGAAAGGATTATATGTATAATCCTATAATGCTGTCTTTCATCCTTCCTTTGCAAGGAGGCCTAATGACACCACGGGTAAGTCTTGACTTGCATATGATTTAGAACTAGGTGAGGCAGAGTTGCACAAAGTCATCAGCCTCAATCTCTTCTCCAGAGTCATTGAAGTAGAGGCAGGCCAAAGTCAAAGCCACTGGCAATGGCCCAGGATGCAGTGGATCACCTTGGCCTGACCAGGCTCTAAGCTCTCCACAGCACCTACTTTAGCTGCCTTCATGACCATTGGAGCAAACAGCTCTCACCAGCATCCTCTGCTAGGGGAAATCTTCACATGCTTGGGGAAGACGACCCGCTAACTCACTAGCAGGACTGAGGTCTGTCCGTAACCCTCAACCTGGTTTAGCCCATCTACCAAGATGGCTTATTGAGGTGTGGCTGTTGCACATTCTACAGCTGCTTGTTGGGTGAATGAATAGGTTTGAAATGGGTATGGTAAGCCTCTGAACACCCCATACAGTCCTACAATATTATAGCCCAGTTACCTGTAGGAAAGTGGTTTTTTTTTTTTCTGTGGTAGATGTGTAGCTCCATGTCACTAGGTATAAGACAACACAACGAGGAGGAGTAAGGAGGGAAAAGGAAGGTAATAAACGTCTCTATGGTGCCTACTATGTGTCAGGCACTACTTTTTTACAAACATTGTGTGTTGATCCTCACATACCTTTCAAGGTTAGGTAGCATTATTCTATTTGACATTTGACTAAACTGAGGCAGAGGTCAAGCAACTTGCCGAAGGCCATACAACCTGTAAGTATCTAAGGTTATATTTGAACTCAGGTCTCCCTAACTCCGAGCCCAGCACTCTATCTACCTAGTCCAGAAGGAAAAGGAGCCATAGCTTATCTTGCTGGAAGGTCCTACACTATGATCACCATATTATTTTTATCTTTGCTAATCTTTGTTTCTGCCAAAAAAAATGGTTCGCAGAGAATTCATTTTTGCATTTCACTATGTGTAAGGAAATGTTCTTTTTTGGTGTGAAAGTTAAGAATAAAAAAAAATAATTGAGGGAGAGTGGAATGAACTAACTCATCAAAAAGAACATTAGAGTAGGGTGGATGAGAAAGCAGAATCAACATTGTTGCTTCCCAAAAACACAGTTTTAATACAAAGTTTTACACAGAGCTGAAATGAAGAGCTAGATCAGATTCTATTATGTTTCAGATTAACTCAAAAAAGCAAAGGAAGCAATAACAATGTCAAAGAAAGCGAAGATAAAAATAAACATGACTCAAAAACTAAAAAGGGAAACGACATTATGTATGAAGGCACCATATACCATGAAATCATCTCAGTACCTTCTATGCATGCACCAAATGCATCTAATATCATCTAAATATTTAAAGGAAAAAGTAATTGAATGACAGAGAGAAACTGACAACAACACATAATAATTGAGGACTTTCATGTGCCCTTTCAGAAAAACAAACAAAAAAAATCTAACACAAAGTTAAATAAGAAATTAATTAATCATTAATTATTTAATCATTAATTGTAAAAGAATTTCAAAAAAGTTAGAAACTGCGATTGCTGAATGGAAATAGAATAGAGATATTTTACAGGTGTGTGTGGCACCTTCACAAAAAAAGGAAATTTTCTAGGAATAAAAACCTCAAAAAATAGAGAAAATTAGACATTAAACATCCTTATTCACAACACATTAAAAATGATAATCAATAAATGGCCTTTGAAGAAAGGATTCAAACTTAAATGAACATTAAATAAGTTAATCCTAAAGAATAAATAGGTTAAAGAACAAGTCATAGAAATAATAATTTCATCAATCTTCTGTAATTTTTATATCTCTAAACACTTTCATCTAAACAAATTAGGGAATTAGATATGCAACTAAATAAATAAATGAAAACTCCAACCAAAAACCAAAATAGAAATTGTGAAAAATAAGAGATTCTTTAAATGGAGAGAGAATTAACAAGTGAGTAGGACTTATTGGGGGAGGAATAAATGAATAAGAGAGATGAAAAGTTAATCGAGTTTTTTAAAAGAAGAAAAACAAAATTTTTGGCTGTATCAAAACAAAGTATCAGAATTCATTCCAGTGCAACCAGGGGTAAAGCTTTATCACCATTATTATTTGATATGCTGCTTTTAAAAATGCTAACTGTAGCAATAAGAGGGGAAAAAATAAATTGCAGGATTAAGCACAGTCAAGGAAGATACAAAATTATTTTTAAATGATTTAAATGGTTTACTCGAGAATTCGAGAGATTCACTTAAAATAATTAAAACAGTAATTTTAGCAAAGTTGCAGGATGGAAAATAAAACCACAGCAATCATAAAGTCCTTCTACATTTTACTAATTAAAATCCAGCAGAAAGACATTGAGAAAATTCTATTCACAATAACTACAGCATATATAAAACATTTGGAAGCCTTACAAACCATAAGCAATGCAATGAATACTTATACAATTATTTAAGTTGGTTTTTATATTTATAAATAGTGTTTCACAATTGTGTTCAAGTAATTACTGCGGCTGAGTCAAACCAATATAATAAACATGATGTCATTACTACATAAAATAATTTAGTTTCGGTGGCATATGAATAAGCTTACCAAAGAATTATTTTATAAAACTAGGGGAAAATGCTATCAAAATTTATCCTAGAAACCAAAGTTTAAGAGTCTTGAGAGAAATCATGAAAAAATAAAGTGCCAAAGAAAGTGACTTGGCAGTATAGGATCTTAAACTATTCTACAAAGCAGTAATCCTTAACACTATTTGGAGGAAAACTTGATCAGTGGCACAGATTAGGGATATAATATCCAGAAGCAAACAAACACTGAAGTACAGTGTTTGATAAACCCAAAGGACACAGCTACTACGGCCAGGACTCACTTGAGCCAAAAGAATAGGAAAGTAGTCCGGAAAAAATTATTTCAACATCTTATCTTAGTACATATACAACAATCTACAAATGGATACTCACCCTGGATATAGAAAGTCACATCAGAAACAAATTTGAACATGGAAGGAGAAACCTCCACATCAATAAAGAAGGTAAAAGGTCACAACTAATAAAGGGAAAGTGACAGATGACAAAACTATTTTTGATTATATAAAATTGAAAAGTTTTTGCACAAATAAAAACTGGGGGTAAACTTAAAAGGAAATAATTAACTGGGGGAAATTTTTATAGTAAATTTCTCTGATAAAAGGCTGATAGAACTGATTCAAGTATTTAAGAACAAAAGCCATCCCCCAATTTTAAAAAAAATTGTCAAGGAATACAAACAATCAGTTATCAACATATGCAAACGATCAACTAACATGATAAGATAAATGCAAATTAAAACAAGTCTGAAATTCTAGTTCATATGTATGTGATTCAAAAAGGATGATGAAAATGGAAAAAAAAATTATTGGAGGGTCCTTGGGAAGGACAAGCAACTCCTTACGCTTCTCCTTAGCAAAATCTTCCCCTGGGTTGATCTGAAGTGGCATTACACTTGAGTATGTTTATTTGTTGCAAAAAAAACGCTTTTTTAAAATAGCTGGAATGGAAGAGAGGGATGGATTTGGTAAAACAAAAAAATGAAGGATTCATAATGGTAACCAAAAAATTAAGGAAAAAAACATTGCGGCACTTTTTACAGCGCAAAGGAGAGCACTAAGGGAAGTTCTAAAAGACAAAGGCAGGACAGTTTGGAAACTAACATGTTGAATTTATTATATACTTTTAAAAATAAGTGGTATATATTAGAGACACATGGTTCTTGCTCTTTATATATGGAAAGTCCAGATTTGCTTGTTTTGCTGTATTTTTTTTAATAAAGCTCTTCTCACAATTCTAATATAAATGCTGTATTGTTCCCATTTTAATAAATGAGGAAACTGAAAATCTAAGTGATTAAAGGATGTATCTGAAGCAGGATTCAAACTCAAGTCCCCTGATTCAGCTGAACGACTAACCTCAGCATTCTATCTACTAGGTCATGCTATCCCCCACAGGTGGAAAGCATGAGTTACCATCATGGTATTCACAGAATATTCACAAAACCAAGGAAAGACTTCCCGTGCACTGAGGAGACCCTATAAAACATATTTGTAGAAATCCTTGACTATTCCTCATTCCAGATGCTAGCTCAACTCACCCCTTCTCAAATGAACTTATATTTACCTGCATCCCTCCAGGAGAATAAAACACACTTGAAAACAGGTACAGTTCTGTTTTGTTATCTTTCCCAACAACTAGTTCAGAGTCCTGTGTCTAGGAGGAACTTGATAAATGTACTGAATTAAAGAACAAGATAAATGATATAAGGTAAAAATGCAAGGAGAGATTGTCATCTACATTAATGGAAGGGATGCCTACACCAAAGAGATCATGTATTTATCAAGTATCCTTTAAAGTTAACACCAACAGCTTATCCTTCAGTCCAAAGAAATATGCCTAGTCTTTTAAAATACGTTGTTCACATACAGGCATCCACACAGACTTTACAAGACCAAGAATTCTGGTATATCCAGAAACTCTTAAGAGGTCTTCCTATTGTCTCAGCTCCAGCCCTAATCCCAACCAAATGCTTCAAACGATTGCTTGATGTAAAAGCATCATAGTGCAAAGTTCCAGAAGATTCTTAAGAAACATTAAATACACAACCTTGCTTTGGGCACAAAGTCTGCAGATGAGGTACACAGCAAAAAGCATCCATTGCATGACTCTTATGTCTCAAGCCTGAAATATGATGAATTCACAAGAAAAGGAGCATATAAATCTGTTTGGATTGGCTACTTGACATCAAATTATGTCAAAGTCTATAACTTGCCCTTGAAAGGGCCAAGAAAATTTCTATTTGGTGAAAATGACTGAACATATTCAAAAGTCTTCTCAATAAAGTTTATAAAAAACATTCATGGATCTAAAAAGAATATTACCTAAATTTGTGTTTAAATGGTGACATCAAGTATATAGTAAAGTCTAGTGTGTTAAAGTGAGCATGTTGGAAAGATTCGATAGGAAATAAGACCTATAGTGTACTGATCTGGAACAAAGGCCACTTCTAATATAGGATATATGAGATACATGAGATTTTTTTGAAAGGAATAGGCATTGGTATGTGTGTATTCGTCCTTCTTTGCTGAAGACCATGCCATGAGAGAATTGATGACATCACTTGCACTTGATTTTGCTTTGAGTGAGGGACGGCTGTGCAGATCACCAGCCTCACTTCTCCTCCAGAGCCATCTGAATCCAGTGACCAGATATTCACCAGGATGACTAGAGATGACCCAGAATGAGGCAATTGGGGTTAAGTGACTTGCCCAAGGTCACACAGCTAGTGAGTGTCAATTGTCTGAGATGAGATTTGAACTCAGGTCCTCCTGCCTCCTGCATTGGTGCTCTATTCACTGCACCACCTAGATGCCCCTAGGTATTGGTATACACTAAATTTATATAACTACTTAAGTCCACGCTCAACTTTTCTATAAAACAGTCTAGGGTAAAAAATTGCTGGATATGTTTGGATTAATATAACAGTAGCTTAAATTATTAACAAGGTATGAGGTAGGAGTTTCTTACCGACACAGGAAGAAATTGATCTTGAGGTTGCAATATTCATTCAAAACAATTAAGTTCAAAGTTAGTCAAGATTTCTCAACATAATGGATGTTTATGTGGTACATCTGTAATGTATATTTGGTGCCCTTACACAACTAAGGAGGGAGGAAACAAGAAAACACACATTAGAGTAGCAGTGCTGTTTTTTATTTAACCCACTCAACCCAAAATGATTCTCCTTTGGGTAAAAATCAAAATTTTCATACATATGTTGGAAGCATAATCACCTACATTTACTGAAAGGTCAGAAACACTTTAGCTAACTCAACCTTTTCTTTATTTGTGGCAGATACTCACCTTTCTCTTCCAAAGGACCTAGAGTAGGTCACCTAAAAAACGGGCAATTAGTTTGATGAGTTGACTTTTTAAACCTAACTGCCGGAAGAAAAAGAGGACACTTTTTCAGCATATTAACCAGTTTTACTGATAGCTTTCTCCTTTTTCTTTTATTTTTAATTTTTTTTTTTTTACATAGGATGGCTCTCTGGAGAAGGGAGACACTCGGGGATATGAGAAAAATTATAGATAGCACACAATTCCATCATAGCAGATGCCACAAGGTATAGACAAAAGCAGAGAACTGAAGGTCCAGACAACCTTGAGGTCAACATTCTTCAAACCAATAAGCCACAGAACATAATGGAGATTAAACCATATTTTCAAAGCTCACAAATACTGGTCATAGAAGTCACTAGGGCATAGATTAGCCTAGAATAGGAGGCTAGAAATTTTTAAGCAAAAATTTTATGTTGTAAAATTTCTATGTAAATATTTTGATATAATTCCATATTTACAATTTTAGAGGGCACACATGACCTGAATTTAAATGCCAGCATGGCCTCCAACTGTGTGATATTAAACAAATCTGGGACCCACAGTTCTTACAGCTATGTGGGACCTTGGAAGTCATCTAGCTCAATTTCCTCATTTTATACATGAGGACATGGAATAAGGAAGATTATTCAGGTAAACTCTGATCCAGATCTTTTGACTCCAAAGGTAACATGCTTCTCACTACACCAAGAAGCAACCTCCTTTCAATTCACTTACCCTCTCTATGCCTATTTTCTCACTTTAGCAAGGAGTGCTTCCATCACAAAGCAATTTGTAAATGTGAAATATTATTTGTCACAGTATAGAGTTGTGACGTTTTAGCCTTTTACCAAGTGGCAGGTTCAGCTCATAGTGTTATCAGAGACTGCAAATGCCCCTAAAACATTACTTTGGCGTACAATACCCACATTAGCTGGGATCCCTGAACGTAAAGCAATGCATCACTTGCTGAATAGTTTAAAACCTTGCTAAAGCCATAGGCCAAAAAACACAGACAGTTCTGCTCTGCATAGGTAAAGTACAGAAGGTAATGGTGAGAAGAAACCTAGTGCAAAAGGAAACAGCCCCTGCAAGCTTTCTTTTCTCCTCACCCTACCTCTTTATTTTGAAATTAATAAAATACAAGAAAGTTCTTTCTGAAATATTTGCTTTGTGGCCCCAAGATTTCTAGCTATTACTGAATAGTTCCTTAAGCCGACCACCTAGTACCAAAAATCTTGTACACCAAAGTGCAATCTCCTACCACAAAACTATCTAAGATAGAAGCCTTTCTGGGTTGGTTTAGGTACCAGAACTGATACACTGGCCTCTCAGTAGAAATTTCTCACACCCCTGATCTACATCTTCACTCAACCTTACTACTGACACCGCTGTCTTCAAAGTTATTAACCATTTCTTAATTGCTAAATCCAAAGGTCATTACTCAGTGTTCATTCTACCTGTCATCCTTGCATCTTTTAACAATATTAACTACTTATTTTTTATTCAATTGAACTGAATGACAATTGAGAATTTTCCACCTTTTGAATGACAATTTTTAAGTCTTCTTTGAAAATCGTTATATATTCAATCTATTCAAGCTGATAAATGGAGATTCTTGTTTCCTGAGTGGCTACAATTCAAAAGTTGTTTCATTTTCAAACACTTTATATGAGAACTTCTATCGAATCAATCAATAGCACTTTTTAATCAAGGCACTTATTTATCTACTCTGTGCCCTGATGGAGTTTACGTTCTACGTAAGAGATAATATGTACAAATATATATATATATCTTTCACAAAATTGGTATTCCTTAAAATTACTTTTTTCCCTATGTATAATATGTACAAAAAATATATATAAAATATATCTTTCACAATATTGGTATTCTTACAATTACCCTTTTCCCTATGTACCATTTTAAGTTCAGATTTTTCCACTTGTGATCCTCAACTCTTGTAGCTTCTCTATGGAGTCTATATTAGCTCTTTACTGTACATACCTCACAATGAGTCCCACGCAGAAACAAGTGGGGAGTGACATAATGTCTGAACAATGTTGGTTAGCCCAAGTTCAATTCTTTTGTCACACCTGGGGTCATTCCCCTTTTCTTTTGCAAAGTTTCCTGGCTAGCTGCTTCCAAGATTGGAGAAAGCAAACTTGAATGGGATCTCAGAGGCCAGAGTCCAACTGATATGCCACACTATCTGGGTTCAGACTCATGACTCTAAGATTAAGAGCTGTTCTAGAGATTTTTAAAGTTATAATTAAACATGACTGAGTCAGAAAAACAATTTAACACGTTTTGACTGAACACATTTAAATTTCTGACTTTAAAATATTTTAAGTATTTCAAAAAGTGCACTAAGGTATGGAGGCCATTATTAAAAAATGATATTGCATTTATTTCCCAATTACATGTTAAAACAATTTTTAACATCTTTTTTAAGTTTTGATTTCCAAATTCTATCCCTTCCTCCCTCTCTCCCCTCTCCTTCTAAGATAGTAAGTAATCTGACAATGGTTATACATGTGCAGTCATGCAAAACATTTCCACATTATTTTATACAGAAAGACAAAAGAGACAGAGAGAGGGAAGGAAGGAAGGAAGGAAGGAAGGAAGGAAGGAAGGAAGGAAGGAAGGAAGGAAGGAAGGAAGGAAGGAGAGAGAGAGAGAAAGAGAAAGAGGATGCTTCAGTCTACATTCAGACAATATCAGTTCTTTCTCTAGAGGTAGAAAGCACATTTCATCAGGAGTCATTTGGGACTGTCTTAGATCACTGCACTGCTGAGAAGACTCAAGTCTATCAAAGGCTGGTCATCATACAATGTTGCTGTTACTGTGTACAATGTTCCCTGGTTCTGCTCACTTCACTTTGTATCAGTTCATGTAAGTCTTTCCAGGTTTTTCGGAAATCATCCTGCTTGTCATTTCTTATAACACAATAATATCCCATCACAATCATATACTACAGCTTATTCAAATATTCCCCAACTGATGGGCATCCTCTAGACTTCCAATTCTTAACCACCACAAAAAGTTGCTATAAATACCTTGGTACAAACAAGTTGAGGTCAATTTTTAAAAATTTAATCCAATGTTACTTAATGTTTACATTTCCATATTGGTACTAGGTGTGCAAAACTTTTTAAATGTTTTAATATTTCATATAATTCTCATTGTTAGGTAGGTGTTGTTGTTATCTCCATTGAAGTTTCCTAACTGAGCTGAAGAGGTTAAGGGACTTGCCCATAGAGAGAGTCTGAGGAACTCTGGTCTTCTTGACACCAAGTCCAGCACACCTTATCACCAGACCATTTATCTGCAATAAATTGGGCAGAATATGATCACGAGGGAAAACAAGCTTGCCACATCTTTGGACTTCACAGAGTACCTACTGTTCAAGTTGTACTTCCCTCATCTGCAATAATCTCTTCCTCCCCTTAAGTCCTGGAATGCTTACTCATCTAGCAATGTTTATATACTATCACGTATTATTGTTTATCTTTCAATATATATTACTTATCTCAATTATTTTTACAACTCTTTTAAGGCAGGGAATGTGTCCTAAGTATTGTACCCTTAATACGTAGAAAAATGTCATACACTTAATAAACTCTCAATAACATTTGATAAGGCTGGTGCCAGCATAACTGATTAACCCTGTATTTTCCACTTGATTGTAAGAAGAGAGCAGTATGACTGTCCACTACTGTCACTTTTAAAGCTGTCTCATGGCTAAGCGTGGCACAAATTTTCCAAGTCATACTTTAACACCAAATATTCAAGTTAGATCTACTCAGATGCAAACATGAGAGGTTCTGAGTCTCCTTTTTGTAAGGAAACTTCCTTAACAATTACAGGCTGCGCAAACATTGAGTAGTCTACTTCAGGAGGCAGCAAGTTTCCCTATGGAAAATCTTCAAAGATTGGACATTCCCGGATGTTGTAGGTAACCCACACTTATATAGCACTTACCACGTCCCAAGAACTATGCTAAATGCTTTACAAATATTATGTCATTTGAGATTCACAACAACCTTATAAGATAGGTAGAGTATAATGCTGGATTGGATGGCCTTAAGTCTTCTTCTAAGTTTCTATAATTCTTTTCTTAGTTGAAACACAAGACCAGATATGGGAGACTCAAAGCCTTCCCCAAAAAATGTTACCACGTACAAGTCTGACATTAAAATTTGGCACAGAATTCGTCTACTGGTGAATCAGGTCAAAAGTCGACTTCTATTTTTTTATTTCTCTGGGCATTCTGAGGGTACCCTGTCTCATTATCACTCAGCTCTAACTTAAAAAACAAGATTGCTGCTGACATCTCCATAAAAGCAACTCTATCAAAGATCTTTCTTCTAGAAAAAACACTGGTGACTTGAAATTCTTCACTTGATTTTGTGCGGTATTTTTAGTTACAGTTGTTGCTGCCAATCTACTGATTAATTAGCTTTCTTTTCAAGTGTACAGGTTTCATTCTCTGTGCTCCCCTATCAAATAAACTTTGAACTCCATCTTAGAGTCAGATGGGTCAAAGGTCAGTAGATCAGGTTTCAGACTTTTCCTCTGAAAGCATTAAATAATACTTTGCTTTATCATTTGTCCAAAGTAATGCATGCATTTAATGTTTTGTATCCATGCAGGATAGAGAAGCATCCTAGGATCTACCACTCTAGATTCCAAATTAAATCCAATCTCTTTTAATAATTTTTCTGAAATTTTCTAATTGGAACAAAAATTCTTTAGCTATTCTCTACAACAGAGTATTAAAAGTACATTAGACACAAAACTTGCGAACTTCATTAGGTGCTGACTGCCTCCAATTCTGCCCCATGATTGAGTGGGCAGACACTTCTCAAAAATTATTCATCATTGATTTTCATTTGCCAGTGTCAAGCTATTTTCTTTGAAAAATGTTTCATTTAATACTTATTCTCCTTGGCTATACTACAGGAACTACAAGCATTATCTGTCCCTACCTTTTCTCCATCAACCAATTTACATAATAGTATTATATTTTTATATTTTCCCCATTATAGTTTCATATGTCATTTGAATACATACCACTTTCAGTCATATGGGCCTTTCTCCCCACTTTAAAACTCCCTTTACAAGTCTTAACAGTGCTCATATTATAAGAGCTTTGTAGTATATCATATTTACTGATGAGTTAAAAAATATGCATGTGAACTATTTCTCTCCTCAGTATCCTAAGCAACATCCTTTCTTTAGGAAGCCAATTTATATGTAAAGGTTAACTTGTTTTCCACAAAGTTCTCAGGATCCCCCAAATTAAAACCCTAAGCAACTGCCCTAGTATCCAGATATGTTTGGAAATAAGCTAAAATATTAAAGTCCAGCAGGGAGAAATATTTGAGGTTGATGACATGGTGACAACAACACAGAGTTTGAAGTTGAGTTTTATCTTATCTCCTACTTGCTATACAATCACACACAGATCACTTAACCTCTTTCAACCTCTGTTTCGCTTGTTAAAAAGAGGAGTTTGGCCTAAATGACAAAGTATCTTCCAGACTTGAATCCTATGATAACGTATGATAAAGACCAGAACTCTAAGTCCAGTTAGTCAGGAACAGTCTTAATGTTACTACAAATCTATAGAAACAAAAAGGTCAGCTAACTCGGGAAAGATCAGGCAAGTACCATAAATTCGGGGAGACAGGGGCCCAGAATTCAGGAGGCCAGAGTCGGTAAGGACAGTACCCAAGAACATAACTTCAGCTGTTTGTCTTCTCTATTTTGGTAGCGTTGGATTGGGGCAGCCCTGGATGTACAGTAACTAGGGGAACAGAAGTGAAGAGATGAAATCTGTCCCTAACTGGGGCATGGGCAGAGATACCCTAATTATCTCTGGCACATTCTTTCACTATACTATATAATATTCATAACCCCATCATAGAAATAGGTAATGTGAAAGGACTGCCCTACAATTTCATTGGTATAAGAAATTACCACATGAGGAAACTCCATCTACCAAATGTAATTTATGATCTAAGAGAACTGTTTAAAAGACCAAGAGATTAAATGACTTGTCCTGTCAATAGAGCAGCCTTCCTGGCTTCCAAGCTAGCTCAAAATTCACTTGAGACCAACAAAATGGACGACAGGGTCAAAAACAAAAGTAAAAACCATGGGGGGAAAAATGAAAGGAAATACGACAGCCAGAAAAAGAAAGTTCAGAGGTAATTGTGTTACTCTTAAGTAATAAAAGGTGATTTAATTAACTAAATGGACCAGAATTTCTAATTCTGTTTTTATGAACTAAAGATAAAATTTCTAGGTCAGATAATATAGCATATATAACGTTTCTTATATTACTCTTCTTTTTAGCTTTTCCCTTTTGCTTTCAAAAATAGATCTCTGAAGAGCATTATGAAATATAAAATGGATCATTTGATTACATCAAATTTAGAAGAGTTTGCACAAATAAAACTAATGCAACCAAAATCAGAAGGAAATTAGAAAAGTGGGGGGAAAATTTTATGGCAAGTGCCTCTGATAAAGGCATCATTACTGAAATATATAAAGGTAGAGTCAAATTTGTAAGAATACAAGGCACTCCTGAGTTGATAAATGGTCAAAGGATATAAAATTGGCAGTTTTCAGACAAGTAATCAAAGTTATCTATAGTCATATAAAAATGCTCTAAATTGCTATTGATTTGAATAATGCAAATTTTAAAAACTCTGAGATACTGCCTCATACCTATCAGATTAGCTAGTTTGATAAAAAAAGGGAAATTGACAAATGTGGGAGGGACTAAGGGAAACTGATCCAACCATTGTGGAGAGCACTTTGGAACTATACACAAAGGGCTATAAAACTGTGTATTTATTCCCTTTGAGTCATCAATACCACTGCTAGGTCTATATCCCAAAGATTTCCAAAAAAATGGAAAAGAACCTCTTTGTACAAAAATATTCATACCAGTTCTTTTTATGGTGCTTAAGAATTGGAAATTGAAGAGATGCCCATCCATTAGGAAATGGTTGAATCCATTATGGTATGTGATTATAATTGAATATTATTGTGCTATAAGAAATGACAAGCAGGATGATTTCAGAAAACGTGCTGAGTGGTGTGAGCAGAACCGAGAGAACCTTGCACACAGAAACAGCAATGTTGTACATTAAGACTTGTGAATGACTCGTTATTCTACCATGTCAATGAGCCATGACAACCCCAAAGGACTCCCAAGGAAACCTGCCATCCACATCCAGAGAAAGAACTGACGTTGTCCGCAGACTGAAGCACGCTACTTTTCACTTTCTAGTCTCCTTGTATAAAATGGCTAATATGGAAATGTTTTACATGATTGCATATATATCACCTACATCAAATTGCTTACTGTGTCAGGGAGGGAGGGAGGACGGGACAGAATTTAGAACTGAAAACTTTAAAAAAAGGTTAAAAATGATTTTTCCATGTAATTGGAGAAAAAATAAAAAATATTTTATTTTTTAAAAATAGATACTTAGAACCCATTATCAAAAATGAATTTATCATGTTTTTCAGGACCATTTTGCACTCTTAAAAATTAATGAGGACCTCCCCAAAAAAGCTTTTGTTTATGTGGGTTATATCAATATTTACTGAATTAGAAAATAAAACATCTTAGTGTTATTATGAAAATCATTTTGACCTCGAAGATCCCTTTCCTGAAAGGGTCTTGGGGACCACATTTTTAAGACCAATGGTAGAGAGTAAGTGGTGAGTATACTATGGACCTCTCAATATACAGCAGCAAGAGTTTCAGATTGTTGCCTAGGACTCTGAGAGGTTAAATGACCTGCCTGAGGTCACAAAGCCAAGGTGTCAGATAGCAGAAGCCAGGGCCTCCTGACCCTAAGACTCAGACTCTACCTACTATGTTTCAGTGCCTCTATCTTACAGGGAGGGCCCATTATTGCTATAATTCGTTGTTACTAGTTATAATGAATTATAATAATCTATTAAAATCTCTGTAAAGTATGACCCCAATAAGCATGGAGAATTCAGATTTTAGGTTTCAAGGAAATTAGACAAGAATATATTTTAGGGAACAGTATTTTGTAGTAGCTATTACACACACACACACCTGCCCCCCCCCCACAAAATACACATTATATTATATATTTTACATATAGGTATATATGTATGTATATATATATATTTTTAGCAAAATATAATTATCGATTGTAGTGATGGCCAGTAGAACTAGATGAGGGAGTGCAGGTACCAACAGACTTCACAGGGATGAGATTTTGTTTTCTAATAAGTGTAATGTATATCGAAACTATAACAGGTATCAATATTATCAATATTTAAACAAAGTTGGGCATCAAAGATGAAAATTTCTTCGTGAAAATCTCTAAGAGTATGCTTCTCTATTTGTGACAACTCCCATTTAAAATACTACACAACAATGCATGTTTGCGTCACCCCTTTATTTCATAACCAGAAACAATACAGTTCCATAGGGTAAATCATCAATAAATAATGGCTGTTTAATCATTAAACATAAAACCCCACCTCTCTTTGGCATCTGACAGTATTCTATTTCTTGTCAAACTAATGACTGTATAGATATATAGTTTATCCTGGAGATTATTCCTTTAATGCAGTAAGTTTAAAAAGGTGCAATTTACTTGAAAATGTACAAAAGCTGAAAATATTTCCAGCAAAATAACTCTGATCAAATCAGCAGGATGTAGGCAAACTATTCCAAGGCTCTTTACTGTAGCTTACTACAGTGGAGGTATAATAAAAATGAGTGAAAAACATTCCGAGTGTTTTATAGCACATGCTCGAGTCCAGAGCTTGCGAGGTCAACCTGGTTAAAGAACAGCTACAACTGCACCAGGAATGGCCGAGTCGCCAATTACAAGATGTCCCTGTTTCATAAACATGGCTCCTAACCCTGAAACCATTCACCAGCTTTCCAAAATAAAATGTTAAATGCTGCCAGAAATGCCACTTCAGTGATAAATTGCACCTTTAAGAGACTGCCCCACCCACCCGCCAAAAAACAAACGAGGAAAAAAGAAATCGGAACTTTTACAGAAAGGTTAAGCTACATACATTTTCAAAATATATTCAAGCCCACTTTGAATAGTACTCGTTATTAATGTTTGGACATTATTTCTTCAGCCACAAATTGAACCAGTGCATTTGACATAAATTGTTAGCTAATCCTGGATTAACCCATTAAGACTGCAGAAGCATTTTATGCCTTCAAACTAATCTCAGAAGCTAGGTTTTCAATAAAAATGTTCTGTGCTAGGCACAGCTAAAACTGAAATGATTTAATGCCATGCTGAAAGATATCACTTCAATATTAATTTAAATATTCAGTAAGACAAATCAAAACTTCATTTCTAAAAGTTTCACTCATTGAAGATTCAGACGCAGTCGGTAATATAACTATAATCCACAATCAAAAACGAAAACAAAAAACGGAACCAAATCCTGTACCTCATGATGTTTCAGGTGAATTTCAATTCAGAATTTAGAAGTAAAAAGAACTAGTCAACTTATGAAGCCTCATACCGTAAACTTCCTGGAGAAGTCTACTCTCATAAATGGTAAAAATAAATATTTTGTCTCAAATCTAATTTTATTAAGATATACTTTAAAGAAATATTTTACAGCAGTAGGGAAGATCAATAAATTTCCAAGAGGAAATTTTTTAAAAATTGTTCAATAACATTATGGAAGCAAGTGAACAAAGATTTCCTTGTCCCTCTGAAATGTTATTTTTTCCAGTGCAAAATCAGTTATAAAACATTTCAACTGAATTTTTAAAAATAAAAAGTGGTCCAATACAGCAATATTCAGGTTCTCAATTTCAAAAACATATCATTACCATACATATATATCTATATATCATAGTAAAATACAGAAAGAAATTAAGAAGCAATCAAGGACTTATCTGATATAAATTCCCAGTATGTCATACCAAGTTAGCAACACCTAGGCAGATCCATCTCCAAGCTGCATGTCAAATCATCATAAAGACTTTATATGTATCTACTGAAGTCTGTTTTTGCTACCTAAATAGTTATCCAAAGTAATGCCTACCAATTAAAGTCACTCTGATTTTCCTGGAGATCATTTGCTCTAGAATAACTTTCCCCCCAAATACCTGCAATTTGGCTTCCATATTCAAAATTTTATTCAAATCATGTGGTTGTTCCAAGAACACTTAGCTGATTCACCTCCTGTGATGCTGGAGATTCATTTCTACAATACAAGAATGGATTTTTGCAGCCAAGTGAAACCAACCCAGAACTGGCTTAGCCTCCCCGAAGAGAATCTCATGTGTTGTTCCTAGCAAACATCCGGTCCCCTCGGAGCGTCAGATGCTGAAGCTGGTACTGCAGGACTTCAGTGTCAGCAGGTTCCTTGATGTTCATTTTATCTAGATTGAGGTAGTCCAGAGATTTTGAATGGGCCCTTTTACCTTTGAGAAGACAGAGAGGTAACGGGCCATGGAGAGCCTTGTAAGGTTCATAAGGTAAAGCCTTAGTGCACTTATCTCCTGAGCTGGGCATTCGTCTTCGCCTCCTTCCATTAACAGCAGGGATTTCATAGGGCTGGTAGTACCTACTGCGGGTTTTGTATAACCGAGAGGAGCGTGCAAGTCCTGTTTCGAGCTGTTTGGAACGCAAGGTAGGCACGGATTCTCCCTTATTTTCTTCACCTCCCGAGCACTTTTGGGCTAACTTTAAGAGCTCCTCGCCAGTTGTGAAGCCAACCAAGTAGTTAGAATCCATATGAAGGATCTGATAACCTGACACGGTCCGTCTCATTGGTGAGCAGGGAGTGCTAGAGCACCGAGGCTTTTCTGTTTCAGCTTTTCCTGGGGAACTCACCTCTGACACAGGTAAAGGAAGGGTAGACAGGGTAGTTCTGGAGTCTCCATTAATGTCTACTTCCATTTTAAGTACCAGCCTGTACACCCCTATAAATAAAACAGACACAGATTAGAAAAATAGAGCATACGAAATTTTGAGCTAAGCTGGATCATTCTGGGAGGCTTAGGAGCCCTGAAAAAACACTCGACTGAAACACAGTCAATACTCCTCTGGCTGATTTCATCCTTCATTCCATAAAACATCTCAGAGCAGATATAAAGTTACTGCTACATTGCTGCCTTCAAGAACTTAGCAGTCAAGTGAAAATTAGGGCTGAAGTGCTTCCAATATATTTAGTTCAGAAGTACAACAAAGAAGAGATTCTGATTCACAGAAAGTAGAGTTCTTAGTGCAGCATCCAACATCCAGCAAATTACTCATAACAATAGCTAACATTTATAGAAAACTATGCATTGACTCTATGCTAAATGTTTTAAAACTATTATCCCATCTGCTCCTCACAACAACCCTGGAAAGCAGGTGCTACTATTGTACTGATTTTACAGATGAGAGGACTGAGGCAAACATGGCTGAAATGATTTGTCCAAGTGTCTGGGGTTCAATCTGAACTGAGATCTTTCTCACTCCAGGTCTAACTGCCCCAAATTAAAATGTAACCAAGCAAAATTTCGGAAAGGTATCAAACTGCATTCCTTGAAAACATAAAATTTTAGATTCTCATGGACCTGAATTCTTTTTCAAAAAATATTTTATGCATGCCTTAATATCACAGTTATTTCTGGAGGTAAAAATCTTACCATCCTTTCGAATTTAGTCTTTTTTTTAAACAAAAGAAAACAGTCAAGCATAAACAGAATTACCACATCTGACCATGTATACAACATTCTGCCCAAAAGTGCCCCTCTTATCTCCGTCCTAAGAAGAAAGCAATGTTGTTTCACTATGTTTTCCTGAACCATCACCGGTTTTTCAATTACTTAGAATTCAGTTTTCTTTTTTATGCATCTGTTTAAAATACAGATCCAGCTATTGATATCAACCATCATTTCCAGTTAATTATTTAGAATATCCCATCCATGTCCAAAAAGGATCTGAGGCAGATAATTTCTAATTGTGCTTATAAAGAGTAAAATAATTAATTACCATCTCTTTAAATTTTCAAATTTAGTTCTACAACACTTAACCCTTTCCCAAACCACAGACAAACATAAATCTACAAAGCTTCTTTTTCTATATCCTCAATGAATTATGCAAATAAAACCAAGGTTTTTGGGGTTTTTTTTTTTACTTTTATGTTTTAATATTATGTTAAAGTATTGACTGTGCACCTATCTGCAAGGAACAGATAGACACTACATGTAACAAAAGTGGTGAAGTTCATGTAGAAGATGGTGCCTGAGCTACACCAAAGTGGAAATAAAAAGGGAAGAGATTTCAGGCATGTAAATTGCACAGAAATCAGAAACAAAGTATCTTTGTCGGAGACAGAGAGAATGCTTGGTTCAGAGAGAGCTGGAGGGGGAGTGATGTCTATCATGCCTGGTTAGAGTCAGGTTGTATAGACCTCTAAAAGATAAACAGAATTTATATTTTATCCTAGAGGAGTTGGCTGAGCAGGGAAACCACAGGGGCAGATCTGAGGAAAGTCTCTTAAGCAGAAGTGTGTACCATGGACTGAAACAATGAGATCCTTGAGGCAGGGTGACCAACCTGACTTCCAATAATCTACGTAAGAGATGATGAAGGTCCAAACCAAAGAGGTAGCTTTGTGAGTGGGGAAGGAAAAGTCAGATGTGAGAAAGGGAGAGAAATATAAAGAAAAGAGGAATGAAGCAAACAGAAAAATGGCAAGATTTGTCAACTTGACTGAACATGTAGGGGTGAGGGAAAGGAGTTCAGGCTAGTGCTGGATTTACAGATTTGAGACTCGAGAGAGACTCCGGCACCTTCAACAGAAGTACGGAAGCTTTGAAGACAGGAAGGTGAGAAGAAAGGAAGGGAAGGCAGCAAACGTAAGACAGCTTTTTCAAGGAGTCTGGCTGAGAAAGGGCAGAAAAGGCTAGGATGATGGTTTAAGGGGACTGCAGGGTCAAGAGAAGGTCTTTTAAGGAGGGGGAGACTTGAACTTGTTTGAAGGAAGTAGGGAAGGAGCCAGTAGAGAGGGAGAAGTTAATTGAAAAAGGGAAGCACGACTGAAGATGAAATCTGGTAAAGATGAGAGGGAATACGGATCAAACGTACTGCAGAGGGATGAGCGTTGGCAAGGAGAAGGGCTACTTCTCTGTCAAAGACTGTAGGGAGGGGTGAGTGGGAGCAAAGAAAATGAAAAAAAATTCAAATCCAATTCCCTCAAAGATAATGAAAGGTTGCCAACGGTGCCCTTTCTAACACTATGTCACCGAATTCTATTTTTTTCACATACCAAACCAAATCCTATGGTAACATTAAATGACATAATTTCATTATCTATTTATGACTACTCCTCAAGTGGAATTAAAGTCTAATATTTACAGCTCTAAGTTTCTCTGCTTCTCAACATTTATCTCTCTTTCCAGAATTCAGAGGCTCCTGGATTTAGGGCTAAAAACCCCTTATTAGAGAGCTCTAACCTCAGCTAGATGATCTTCTATTTACCTCTGTTAAAGCACTTCCCCTCTACGGGCCTCAGTTCCCTCACTGGTAAAATGAGGGTGTCTTCTAAATGTACTCCTCCAGCCATTATACTAAACAGTCATTTGTGAAACAGAAACTTGATTTGAGGGAAGTGCTAAACCAATCATGGTATACAAATAAATATATTATAGCAAAAGAAATAATGTAGATTCAAAGAAGCCTAAGGGTGTTTGTGTGAAATAAGCAGAACCAAGAGAACACTTTACACAATGATTACATAAATGTAAAGGAAAACAACTCTAAAAGACTTTGGAACTCCACTCAATGACCAGTCATGACTGTCTGATGATGAAAACTGATTTGATAAAGCACGCTTCCCACCTCTTTGCAAAGAGGTGACAGCCCTGAGGGTCACCCTATGTGCTGATTTCTTTTGCTTCACTGTACACATTTGCCAGAGGGAGGGTGGATTCGATGCCCACAAAAGGAGAAAGAACAAAAGCATCAATGAAACAGTTTCTAAAACAAATACAAGGAAGGTCAGAAGGAGACACAGTCAAGCAGGGAACTTTTGATTTGTTTTTTACTACCAAGTTAAACACAAAATATTCTTTAAAAAAGCAAAGAACATAAAAGAAATTTGGTCTCATATACAATCCCTTTTTCTTCCTATTTATTGAAATGTTCATCCCTGACTTATGTTAATAATTTTCAAAGTAGATTAAAAAAAGAAACTGATGCTCTCAGGTATTCTGAAAATTTTTTCATAAACTTCAACTTACCAACTAATCTTTTTTCTCAAATATGAATGTCAAATACACTAAACTTCCATATCAATAATCCAAACTACAAAGTATAGATGATCAGAATTCTTTTTTATACATTTTTTTACTTATAGGAGGAAAAGCCACAGATGTCAGGTCAGCACAGATTGAAACCAATCTCCTAGTATTTTGATATCTATAATTCAATTCAATTATAAGTAGTACAGCTGAAGTTCAGGGCAAGATCTTCTACTGTCATCTGAACCAGAGATTTAAATAATATCCTGCTCATGATGCAAAATGCCATCCACATCCAGAGAAAGAACCATGGAGTCGGAACGCAGAATGAAGCAGACTGTTTTCTCTTTTGTTATGTTTGGTTTGGTTTAGTTTCATTCAAGCTTTCCCCCATTCCTTTTATTCTTCTATGCAACATGAGTATGTGAAAATGTGTTTAATAAGAACGTATGTGTAGAGCCCATATAAAGACTGCACACCATCTTGGGGAAGGAGGAGACGGGGAGGGAGAGAAAATTTAAGACGTATGGAAGTGACTGCTGAAAACTGAAAATAAATAAATAACTTTGAAAAAAATGTCCTGAATAGTTTTTAGCATGTTTTATGATATATTCATTCTCTGAAAATTGATAATTCAGGTTTGTTATACATGGTAATTCTCAGTTACCCAGAATGTCAGTTAAGTAAAATGTACCATTCCCCCACATTCTGAACAGTCAAACTAATTTCGTGTTCCTCAGTTTTAAACTATAAATTTTGTCATAATTTTGAAGATAGTGAAAGCATTATCATCCTCATTTGGCAGAGGAAGAAATGAAGGCTCAGGTGTAAAGTGACCTGTGTAAAACCACGCAGTATACGATGTGCCCTAGGCCTCAAATTCATGTCTTCTGATTCTAAATGTAGCACAGCCACTGATGGTTAACCAGACCCTGGGTCAGTATTTTCTTAAAGCAGGATTCACCTGTTTCTAATGGCATTTTAATGATATACCACTGATATATCGTGGAAAATAAAATAAAATGCTGCCACTTCCTTTCAAATGCATATAACCTTGAAGATGTCTGGTTCTGCTGAACTCCATTAATTATCAGCCAAGTTTTAAGAACTAATACACACAAGAAAAAATGTTTCCTTTGTCCTCACCCAGTGAAGAATTTTATTGATACTTGCTAAAGTGCAAATAAATTAAAAAATCATAAATTCAGACCCTCCCCATTCAGAATTTTAAGATAATTTAGACAAGGTAATAAGTTATTTTTATCTTTGCATTTTCTACAAGGGAACTTTAAACATGGTAGAAAGACACAATTTGTGTTACCTGAAGTTTTGATAAGCATGTTATTTATGCTCCAAGTTATTGATAAAAATAATAAAGACATAGCACAGGCCCAACCACAGATTTCTGGGGCAGTCCAGTAGAGAAACCTATGGGTTGACATTGGGTCTGATTCTCTAACCAGTTCTAATCAGCATAATTTTAAACTACCCTGATCGATTTATGAGAAAACAAAATTCTAACTATAATTCTTTGTCTTTAGTCAAATTCCTTAAGTTTTTACTTGACAACATTTTTGGACCCTAAAATCTCTGCATATAAATGAACATATTTCAATTCTATTTATTCTACATATTTTGGGTAAGTTAATTTCTGTACATAGTTTATAATTAAACAGTACTGCTTGTGTCTCAACTAAGATCCTGCCTTCTACAGGAAGTCCTTCCAGTGCATACTTTCCCTCTGCTAAATTCTTCAATTTATCCTTTTTTTTAGACAATGAGGTTAGGTGACTTGCCCAGGGTTGGATATGAAAATTTTATCCTTTTTATGGCTGTATACATATATATATATATATATATATATATATATATATATACACACACACATATATATATATACATATATATATACATATATATATATATATATATATATATATATATATATATAATTGTTTTCATATGTCTCTTCCATTAGACTGTGAACTTTTTTGAGAGCAAGGGCTGTATGAGCATCTCTACCGCTTAGCACAGTGCTGGCACACAGCAGATATTTAATTAATGACTGACAGAATGATATTTTGACTGGAAAGAAACAAGAAAAATTGTTAATAACAGGAATTTGAAAAAGAAGATGAGAAGTTAATTAAAAAAAAAACACCTAGCTATCCCAAATAAGTTGAGTCACCAGGCCTGAATAAACGAAAAGTTCATGAATGTGAAAGAGCATGGAGAACAGGAGAGGTGACTCAGGACTAAAGAAAAAGGAACTCAGTGAAAGTGATGGAAGGGAAATAATGCCTGCTAAAAGGTAATATGCTTTTATCAACAACAAATCAATCCAGACTAACCTAATTTCTCTTTTTTGATAGGTTTACTAAACAGATAGATCAGGGGAATGCTGCAGACAATGTAAAATGCTTTTCTGAAATCTTATGCAAAGTATCTTATTTGATTCATGCAAATAATATGGAAAGGTATGGGCCATATGGTCCAGAACTGGTTACAGAGTCAGACCCAATGTCAACCCAAAGGTTTCTCTAGTGGATTGCCCCAGAAACTATTTTTTTATCATGAACTTGGAGCATAAATAGCATGTTTATCAAAACTTCAGGTAACACAAAGCTAGAAGGAAAAGAGAAAATCTGGATCCAAGAATACTTCAACAATCTACAACACATGTACTTAAAGAGATGGTTGCATCATTTTATGAATAATGCAAAATGGGTAAGTTGAAATTTAAAAGAGAAAAACATTAGGTCAAACACATTAAAAAAAATCAGCTTTATGAGTACAAGATGAGAGAGGCATACCTAGACAACAGTTCCTATGAAAAAGTTCTAGAAGTTTTAGTGAACAAGTACAATGTGAGGCAGCATTGCAATGTAACACTCGCACGCACGCGTGCGCACGCACAAACACACACACACACACAAAACAAAAGCAGGTGCAATTAGGTTACATTAATAGCAGCATGTCCACAATGGGAAAAATTATTTGTCTTACTCTGTCTAAGACAGAACACACATGGAGTGTTAAGTTCAACTGGGTGCCATATTTCAGAAAGACCATGGGTATGACTCAGAAAATGCCAACTAAGCTGGAGTCTAAGGGAGCTAAGAGACCATGCCATTTACAGACTGGATGAGGAACAAAGATTATTTAATGGGAGAAGAGAAGCCTAACAGGGAACATGACAGGTATCTTCAAGTATCTGAAAGTATCTGCCACATGGAAGATGCGTTAGGTGTGTCATACTTGGCACCAGAGCAACAATGGGTAGAAACTGCAGAAAGAAGGAGTCTGTTTTAATGAAGGGAATCTTCATAACAATTAATGCTCAAAATCAAAACAGCTTGCTAGGAAAGTTATGGCTCCCTACCCACCCTCTTCGCACTACTCCAAGAAGTCTTTAAGTCAAGGCTGAATGAATATTTTGTCAGAAATGATATATAGGCTAGTCCTGTTCAAGTATGAATGTCTAGAAAGACATTCTATGCAAGCTAATTAGCCCCAATTAGTAAGTTTTGATTGTAGAACAAGAATTTGGAAGCATAGAAGGCAAGTCAGGAGACATGACTTAAAGGGCACTGAATGACAGTTCTTATGTGACAGTGATTATGAGACTGATATATTAAGATACACTACCTTCAAATTAAATCTACCTTTAACTTTTTTAATTTCCTCAAATCACTTTTTAAGAATTGGGGCATGTACATTAAATAAAAGCAAATTTTTCAAACCCATAACAAATCTCAAGTTGAATTATTTTACCATATTATTTATATACTTGCATATTTTAATGCCCATTTTTTAAAAGTCCTAAAAGGAACTGAGAATTAAAGTAAAATTTAAAAATGAGTTTTTGAGTAAAGACTACTGTGTTAGATGATATGAGAGATAACAAAGTATAAAAAAGTTGCTGTTTTCAAGGAAGTAAAAACCTAGTTGAAGTAACAGATACATGAGAAATTAAATAAAAATAGAAAACTTAAATAACAGTTCACAGCAACAATAGATGTCACAAGGCAGTACACAATTAGCAGTAAATTGAAGGCTATAAACAATGAGTGTTTGGGAGTTTAGGGGAGGAAGAGGTCATTTCAGGATGATGCGGGTGTTTATAGAGAAAAGCATATGGAGTAGATTTTAAGCTGGATCTTTAAGGATGGGTAGAAGTCAGCTAGGTGCTACGTGGGGAGAGCACTTGGGAAAAAGTCAACGCAAAAGTATAGAAGCAGAAAAACACAAGGAATGTTAGCGGGTAAATGAGTCAGTTTAAGTAAAATGTAGACGAGTAGAAGAAAGTTATACCAAAAAACCAAGCAGAGACAGGAATATAAAAAGTCTTTGAATGGCAGGTTAAGGAATCTAGACTTTATATCTTACTTTCAGGGGAACCACTAAAGGTTTTATGGAGAAGAAAGAGAACTGATAAGAGTGTTTTAAAGTCTGAAAAAGATTTGCCTGGTGACCATGAGCAGTCTGGATTAGAGGAAAAGACAATGTAAATGGGCAACAAGCTATTAGAGTCATCAAGGCATAAATCAATAAGGTACTCACGGTAGAGAACAGAAAATATTCTACAGGATGTGGTAACTGGATGGAGAAAAGAGAGAAAAGTCAAAGATGACTCTTGTTTTGACTCAAGTACACCTAAGGACATTCAAATGGAAACACCCAGCTGGCACTGACTTGGTTGAACTCTCTCCAAAGGAGATCTGAGAAATGAAGCATGAAGTTAGAATCCTTGTGCCTGCTTTCTCTCTAATGGTTTCTATGTGAGAAAACTTCAGCCCACTCTTACTCTGTTGCAGTATGGTGGGCAAGTGCCAACAGCTTTGGCTTCTACTCAGAGTCAAGAAGCCAATCACCTCATCAGAATTCTTCTATATCTTCTGTACTGACCCCGAATTCAGCCCCAAATCAAAGAGGAGAACAATGAAAGAGAATGCTAGGCTAGATCTTCTTTGGGAAATTCAGAGCTCCTTTAACGGCTTCAAACTTCTCCTTGACACGAATGTTCATCTTTGTAACACAATTGAGTTTCTGGTGATGGCACGTGGGGGATACAAGTCAGAGAACACAACGGATTCTGAAGAACTAGAAATGAGTGCCAACCATGAGAAACAGTGCGTGCTTGTAAGCGGGATGTAACAATTACCAAGTAGAGAACGCTAAAAAAGAACTCCATGGTAAAGGATGTGATCAAAAAATGCGCAACTGGAAGAAAAATTAGCTTATCAAAGAATAGCAATCAATGGAGAGAACTGTCCACATGTCCATTAAGAGCACCCTTCATGAGGATATCAGTAGGGAAAGGGCAGACTTTGGCAAATATTTTTCTACAAGAGGCCACATCTTTTATCATCATACAATCAACTACAAGGTATAGAAAATACAAGATTCTACTGTACTTATTATTTAATATTTTATTTAATTTAATATTTTATTTAATTTAATAATTATTATTGACTATTAAAAATCATTTCAGCAAAGTGTCACCTCAGAGGTCCACTTCCAACAAAGAGTATACATTCATCATGTATATATCAGAGGCTCCCTGTTACTTACAAAACATCCCTCAAATCCAACGTCCTCTTTCTACTCACTGAGCCAATACCTCAGCCTAGCAGGTCTCATCAGCTCTTGCCTGGGTTTCCTCAATGGCCTCCCAATTGTTATTTCTGCCTCAAATCTCAGCACTTCAATCCATCCTCCACGCTGCTGCCAAAGTGATTTTTTCTTAAATGCAGCTGACTTTGTCACTCACCCTACTCAATAAGCTCATCTGATTAGCTTTTAAAGCCTTCCTAACCTAGATGCTCTGGATCTGTAGAGCTTCAGAGGGACATGACTTCCCTCCAGCACCCTGCATGAGATCCAACCAAACTGCTCTTCACTGTTCCTTATACACAGCACTCCAACAACATGACTTTGCACTAGCCATTCACCATGACTACAATATACCCTTTCCTTACCTCCACTTCAGAGCATTCCTCTTCCCTCTCCAGGAAGCTCAAGCATCACCTTCTACATGAAGACTGTTCTGATCCCCCAAGTGCCCTCCCCCTTTATATTTCTTGTATATACTCAGATATATTCCTGCCCTTCGGAGCAGGAGAGTGATCTTTGCTCTAACAGTCTGGTGATCTGGTTGTTCACAAACAACTGATTAAGGGTTGGAGAAGAAATACCTTTATCAGTAATAAGTATGCTCTTTCCTATTAAGATATAATCGATTTCTTTTGTGTGATGTTTTCGGATGCTCACCATGTCAAGGGCCTTGTAATTCTTTTCTTAAAGAATGTATTCATAATGTATAGGCATGAAGCTTCTTCATCATTTTAGTGACCCCTCTGATATGGCACCCCCTCCATATACTATCCATACCTTCATGGTGAGTTGCCCAGGTAACAACTTCCCCACGTTCAAAGTACTTTATGGGCCCACATTCCTAAAACTACAGCTCACAAGTTCCCAATGGCAAGTTTCCATTTACCCCAATTAACTCAAAGCAAAGGCATGTAAACAGATGGCATTATAAAAACAGTGAAGACAAAGCATCTCCTCCAAAAGCCCTGGGTGTAATCTCCCTCAATTACATGTAAAAATAAATAATATTCCTATTTAGCAATAACAAAATCAAGGAGAAACCACTAGAAAGGGAAATTTCATTTAAAATAACATGCATGGGAGTCAATCTACCAAAAAAAGGTTAAAATTCATACAAATATAATTTTAAGACATCCTTTAAAGAAATAATGACTTTAATTCTAGGAATAGTCACTGAACATGATTGGGAGTTACAGTAATATGAGAAAAATGACAATGCTATCTAAATTTATTTACATAGTGAACGGTGCACATGTGTGTTATCGTACTTTTGATTGGGGGTCACTTTTTCTTTCACTGAGGAGTAAAGTAGGTCACCAGAGTGAACCTTTGTAGAGTCCGACAAAAGGATAATAAAATTTATTAGAATGAATAAAAGGTCTATGATCTCAAGAAAATGACAGAAGAAAAGTAGGACTGAAGGGGAATGAACTAGACCTCAAATTACATTATAAAGTACCCACCATCAAAACAATTAGGTATTGATTAAAAAAGAGAAAAGTCGATCAACAGAACAGAATAAGGAGGAAACATAAGTAATAAAATGCAATAATTCAGGGTTCAACAAATCTAATAACTTAGAATAATTCCCTACTTGAATAAGAACTGCTAGAAAAACCAGAGAGCAACTTATCAGAAATTAGCTTTAGGCCAGTATTTTATATCATATACCACAATAAGCTCAAAATGGATAAGCCAACTGAATATAAAAGGTCACACCACGAAACCAGCAGAGGAGAACCCGACGTAAGTGCCTTTCACAGCTGCAGTTAAGGGGAAAATTCTTAACCAAAAGAGACACAGTGAATATCGGAAAAGATAAAATATATCATTTTAATTATATGAAATTTAAAAGTTCTTACAGCTAAGATAAAAAGGCAAAGCAACTAATTAGGAGAAAAACACCGTATCAAGTATCTCTGGGATCCAGTATATAGATGAAATTGACACAAATACATAAGATCGAGTTATTCTCTATTTCATAAATTGCCAAAGAACGAGTTCTCAAAAAAATTACAAAGTATTAACCATCAAATGAAAGACTACTTCCAGTAAAAGAAATTCAAACCAAAACAATTCAGACCAAACATACCGAAAATCAGCAAAGATGACAATGCACATGTTGGAGACACTTCAGAAAGACAACCTCAATAATGCAGTACTAGTAATGCTATGAAATAACCCAGTTATTCTAGAAAGTCATTTGGAATAATGCTAAGAAAATAGCAAAAAAGAGTCCCTGCCCTTAAACACAAAGATCCCACTGCTAGGCACCAACCCCAAAGTGGTCAAAGACAGGAAAGAAAGGTCTTCAGTGTACTAACGTATTTGAGGTGGAAAAGAACTGGGAATAAGTTGGATGCCCATAAGTTAGGGAAGAAATGGCAGAATGCAACTATAAAGTCACCTTGCTGTTGTGTGAGGAATGAAGCATATGAATGATTTAGAGAAACAAGGGAAGAGTTAAATGAATTGATGTAGAGCGACATAAGCAGGACCAAGAAAACAAGACACAGACACCAATACTGTCAAGGAATTGGAGTACTTGAATTGTGAATGTGAAATCTTTGTCCAGTACCCATTAACATATGGGTTGAGGGAGCTAAATCGTGTCAAGCTTGTCAACCTATAGCAATTCTCACTATAAACATAAGAAGAAGATAATAGGAAATTGCAGTTACATGGAAAGATGATCTTGAACAGGCAAAGAAAAGAGTTGCTAGGATGGATTTTATCATCCACCCAAAAGCAACAAAAACATTCTATCAGGAAGACAGTTGGTCATCACATACAGTAGCAACAAAGTTAAGTGCAAAAAAAAAAACCCAACAGATCATCATGAAAATAATTGCAGCTTATGCATCAACACTAGTGGCTAAAGATGAAATAGTAGAGTCCACAAAGGTTTATGAGATTCCCCAAAATGAATCAACATCCACAGATGCAAAGGTGAGGAAAAAGTAAGCATTGGGGAAAATATGTGGAAAAGCATGATTCAGGAAAAAGAAATGAAAGAGGCCAAAGTTCCATAGATTACAGAGAAGACTCACGCCCATCATATTAGCATGAACACTTTGTTCAAAAAAAGAACCAGTAAGTGCTAGAAATGATGAGCACCAAATAACACTGCAAAAAACAAGTAGGTTCTGTTTTAACAGACAGGAAAAGGCTTGTTATTGGTGTGGGAGTTATCGTAGAGTTACTGGTTTCTGCACAGTCAGACAACCCATTTATCAGAGCTAACATAAGAAGTAGAAAAATAAAAAATATGATGATGTAATATGAACTATTGAAACAAGTAACTGAAATTCAAAAATGGGAAATGAACTGACTCTAATGATTTTATCCAGAGGTTTAGCCAATATAAATTAATTGTCACCATAAAAATACCAAAAAAGCTCAGAAAGAACGTTAGTCAGCCAACATCAGATGGACTTGCCAAAATAAGAGAGATGGCTGCCGGTGGTAACTTGGTGTTGCCTCATTTGTATAATCTTACAGAAGAATGATGGACATTTCTAAGCAGAATCACTTTTGTGAAGCAGAAAGAAGCAAAGGAGACTAAAGCTCATTTAAAGAAGTCTTGGCAAGATATCCAACGGAGCAAAGTCATTCAAAGGGCGTTTAAGGATGAAAACGTCTAAGGAGCAAAAAACAAGACAAATGGAAAAAATTCGTAAAAATCTTTATAATGGCTTTCTTCATCAAGAACAGCGAAACCACGACACTGGAACCTTATTATTACAGTACCCACTGTGCTTTACAGAGGAAGAAGAAATAACACAAAAGAGAATCAAGGAAAAGCAGTCAGACTAAGGGGCTGATGCACAAGGTATATGAAAAAGGGAAAGATATCTGAGGAAGAGGGAAAAAATCTCAGAGCTTATCCAGAGAAAAAATAACCAAAGGAATTTCAATAACTACCAACAAATATGCCTACAAGGTCATCTACACAAAATCTTTACATGAATCATTTACATCAGTTGAGAATAACCTTTATGTAGGTATCTATCAATAAAGGAACAAGTTGGCTTTCAAAAACAATGTTCAACAATGGACTGCATCTTTACCATCTCACAATTAAGTGAAAGATAATCATTCAAGATTCCTTGAAAGAGATAACAAAAATAGCCCTTTTCAACAACCTTTGGATCATAAATATCAAAAAAGGTATAAAGCAGGGAGAGATGATGTGCAACAATGATGGAGGAGATCAGCTCAGGGTCCAAGCTAAAGAGGCATTCCCTTTGGATGACTCAGTTTGTGGATAACACTGTACTAATTACATCAAACCGCAGAACACTGCCTGGCTTCCTGGAAGAAATCTATAATCCATCAAGGACTTCATCATCCACAAAAGAAAAGCCAAGTAGATGAGCAAAGTCTATGTCCCCAATTACACTATGCATTTGAATCTACAACCAAGAGCATGTTCATCAGTATGTATACCTGGAAAACACAATACAATTATGTAATAAGATAGTACAAGGGTTGAACAGGAAGAGGAAAACAAGCTGTCCTACCTTCAGGACACTGAAAAAGTCCTTTAATTATCCTGGTTTCCCATGAAAGCATGTATATGCAAAAGCTTGATTTTTGCATGATTTTAGACTAAAAAAGGGGCTTTTATTGAAACAAGGAATATGTGTCAATTTCTTTAGACTCTCTTTTTGGGCATGTACCAAAAATGGCTCATTCCTAGGTCTGATCTGATCTGTGTTCATCTCCATGGTTTTGACACAATCATGAATTCATAAAGCATCAGTCTAAAAGTCTTCCTACCATAGCACACCACCAGCCTGGGCCTGGACTGACAAGGAAGGTCCTTTGGTGGATAGACCCACGTTTAATGGCTGCTAACTTGGATCTCTGAACCCAGGAGCCTCACAAGATTCCCTCCTATATATAAAATCAGAGCCTCACCTACAGACAACTGGCTGCTGTGAGTTTCAGAAACATGAGTCCCAACCATTAAGTAGACCAGCAGCGATCCATAATAGGCCCTAAGCCAGAGGCATCTAGAAGGACACAGGTGAATGTGATTTAAATTGGAAGTACTCTGGGGTCTCCTAGTGGCTGTGCTCCATTTGAGACCAGAACAATTTTAATGCACCCTAAGGGCTTTAGATACGTAAGGTTTATTTTTGAGTTTACATGTGGCAGCTAAGTAGTATGGTGGCTTAATTCAGTCAGCAAGGCTTGAATTCAAATCTTGCCAGACACTTACTAGCTATCATTTTCAGTTTAGCACCCACCTCACGTGAGATAATATAGGTAAAGTTTTTTACAAAACTTAAAATTCTATATAAATACTAGTTATTATTTTTATTAGCTTTATTTAGCATTCTTGAATGGTCATTAACTTACTAAAAAAAAGTCACCTAATTATAGAATATTAACAGCTAAGAAGATAAGGAAGATTTTTATAATAAGCTCTACTTGTAGAGCTCAACTCAATGACCTGCCTAATGATTTAACCACAATATTTTGAGTGTTATTAAAAATGAGGATACTTTTAAGTACCACCAGGATCTATGGAAAGAAAAAGCACTACACATCTCATTAATCCAAATCAAAGAAAGAGCAAAATTCAAATCAATGGTAAGATGAGAGAACTCCTCATCTTCTTTTCAAGTCCTAAATTCTGAGGCTGTTTCTACATGTAAGTCTAATGGATCATTCTTGAAGAATTTAATAAATTAGATTTTTTAGAGCACAGCCCTGACCATCCCCTCATGTCCTCACTCCCACAATACAGGAGAGAGAGAAACTGGAAAAATGAATTTCATTTTTCAATAGTTCTTTATATAGTTTTTTCCAAAGAAGCAAACTTCCTGCCTGATTCTATATGTAAGTAAAAAAATCAAAGAAGAGGGACAGTGGGGGTAATTTAAGCTACGAAAAAAAACACAGAAAATATCGATTAAATTACATTTTTAACAAATAAAATAATTTTTAAAATTTAAAGTAACTCGCTCTTCTCCCCACTGCACTCCTTTATTGGAACCAAGAAACTGCTTTATCTTGGAAGCTCACTCCAGCCTTAGGGTTCACACACTGGAACTACCCTCCATCAGCTATAGAACAGAGAGTGTATGTGCTTGTGTGCATGTGTGTGTTTGTGTGTGTCTGCATGGCTGTCCGATGGGGCCTTACAAATAGCTGAGAAAAGAAGGAAAATGAAAGATAAAGGAAAAATGGAACAATATACTCAACTTAATGCAGAATTCCAGAGAATTGCAAGGAGAGATGAGATTTTCTTAAATGACCAAAGCAAAGAAATAGAAGAAAATAGTAGGATGAGAAAGACAAGAGATCTCTTCAAGAAAATGAGAGATAGCAAAGGAACTTCCATTTAAGGAAAGTAGCCCAGGGGCCAAGCAGGTCTCATTTCTCTGCAGACCAGCCTCTGGACTTTCTCTAAGATGCCCCTGGCACCAGGACCTCATCTCATCACCTTCCTTTCCAACATTTCAATTTCCTTTTATGTTTGTTTCATCTCCCCTCCCCTCCCCCTCAGGGCAGAATTTATCTTTCTGCTTATACCTAAATCCCAGGTGCTTAGCTCAGCCCCTTTAAGTACAAATAAACATTTTCATTCAGGTGACTGTGTAGAACCTAATCTGTTAGACCCAGCACACACAACCAGGGGTCAAGGATCAGGAATGTGGACAGCTCAGCACACAGTCACAGTTACACATGCTTCCTATGTTTGTGATCAAACAGAAATGCTTTGAAAACACACCCTGTAGGAAAACCCTACCCGCTTCAACCAGATCTGACAATCATCAATATGTTTTACACCTGTTGCAAAATACTTTTGATACGAACACTAAGTCTCCTTTTTCCATCATACATGTGCACCAATTTACCACCAGAAATTTTTTTAACAATTGTTTCATGTGCTTAGTTATATTCTTCTGCTTTTTGCCCCAGAAAGTAAAATTGTGTCTCAATAGGCAGACCACAAAAGAGCACAGCCTAGATGCCATACTGACTTATAGCTCTAAATGCCAGACTCAAGAAAGACAGAGAACAGGTCATTGAGATGTCATCAAAAGCCCTTTAAAATAAAATTATTTAAGGTTTTTCATAATTTCATATGTGTAATGGGGGTTAAACATATTTCTTCCCTTCTCAATGAGCTGGAGAGAGGCAGGAGGGAGGGAGAGAATTCAAAACTGAAAACTGAAATTAAAAAAATTAAAAAATTATTTAAAGGAAGCACCTAGCCTAAAATCAGTAGGGCTTTCAGGCCCCAGAGGTCTCAGGAGTGAATGATCAGGCTGGAAAAAGCTTTAAAGGAAAATTAAACCCAGATAAAGTGAGTGATTTATTCAAGATCACCTAGCTAGTTAGTGGTAGAAACAGAAAAAGAATTCAGGCAGCTAGGCGGAACGGTGGATAGAGTGCCATGCCTACAGTTAAGAAGACTCATCTTCCAGAGTTCAAATCTGTCTTCAGACACTTACTTATCTGCGTTATCCTGGGCAAGTAACTTAACCCTGTTTGCCTCAGTTTCCTCATCTATACAATAAGCTGGAGAAGGAAATGGCAAACCACTCCAGTATCTTTGCTAAGAAAACCCCAAAATGTGGTCACAAAGACTTAGACACCATTGGAAATGACTAAACAACTGCTAACTCCTAGACCTAAGATTTTGCAACACCACAATGCCTTTGGTACCCTATCCTTCAGAGAGCAATTAAAACTTGATCCCTTCAAGTGCTAAAACATTTCTTATTTTAAACATTGATGGAAAGGTTTCTCAAATGGATCCTCTATCACCCTGTCTTCTTAAACAGAGCATAATGCACAAGCTTCTAATGACTTGATGTCATCCTTAGAATAACAATTCCAACAGTGTCTCAAATACAACAACGCTTTCATGGCTAAAATGCATAAAAGTGCCGTGCCTTCTCAGTTCATCTGTTTATCCACATGCATTTCCTTACTCTAGCTCTGCTGCCAGCCTGCCTACTTTCTAACAATCAACCACCAAGCATTTAGTAAGCACCTACTATATATACAAGCAGTACCATGCCAGGAGATGGATACAAGGACAAGGTGAAACAATTCCTACTCTAAAGGACCTGACATCCTAACGAAGGAGGCACAGAATACAGAGTGAATACAAGATAACTAAGGAGGGAGGGCACTAGCTGCTGGGCACATGAAATGTTAATGCAAGGTTAATGGTGGGTGAGGGGGCGGAAGAGTTAAAGATCTTCCCAGCCAATTAATGGGCCTCAAACCCTTTTGTTCGTTCCTACTGAGGCACTGGGTTCAGAGCATCGTCATGTCCCCCGGCTCTGAAAAGTGTATAAATGCTCTGAGGTTAGGTTTTACCTTGGGGCTTACTCGCTGGAAGTGTTTGTTTGGCCAGAAGAGACTGGAGTCCCCTGGCTTTGAAAACCCAGATGTCGGTGCTTCTCTCTCTGGCAACTATGTATGTTGTGTTCATCCTTCATTGGTAAAGAAGACCATGCAATGATGACATGACTTGCACTTGATTCTATTTTGAGTGAGGGAGGGCTGTGCAGGTCACCAGAACCTTCAGAGCCATCTGAATCCAGTGACAGATATCCATTAGGATGACTGGAGATGACCCAGGATGCACTGGGAGACCTCGGGCGCTGCAATAGTCAGATAGTTGGATCTGTCTGTTGATCTGTGATATATGTATTTCTTATGCTCAGATAGTTGGAATCCCTGTCTGTTGGTTTTTATTTCTTTGTATTTTCTCTGAAGTTCAGACTTTTTCCCTAAACTAAGTGAATGATAATATGTGCTTGATTAAAGCAGATTGTTGACACCTCAAAAGTTGCCTTTCCTTTTATAAAAATACATCAAAGAACCTGTACAGTATATGTCAGGGTCCTTGATGATACGGGATGTCAGGACTCTTGTAGAAGGCTGTGCTTGAACTCTATCTCAAAGAAAGTAAAAGCTTCTCTGAGGGAGGTGATGAGATACTTTCCAAGCATGAAGGACCATCTATGTGAAGCAATGGAGATGACAGATGGAGTGACCCATGCAGAACACGGGAGAGAAGGCAAGTTTGGCTACACAGTAGAGTACAGAAAGGGAGTGAATACAAACAAGCTGAGCCCAGGTTGTGAAGGGTTTAAACACCATACAAAGTTCATGACTGAAAGCATTTGTGTAATAGAAAAATATGGAGTCAGAAGACTTAAGTTTGAATTTTGGTTGCAATTCACCAACTCTGTAATTTCAGCAAGAATCTCTTTGCCACAGTTGCTCAAACAAGAGGTTGTACTGGATGGCCCCAAAGGTTCCTCCAATTCTAAATCTATGACCCTGTGAATCTTACTTGATCTTAGAAGAGCCACTGGAATTTACTGAATAGGAGAGGGATATCGTCAAATATGTGCCTGAGAATAATACTTTGGCAGAAGCAGCACAAAGGATGAATAAGGGTGGTGAGAGACTTGTAACAGGGACACCAAGGAGGAGGCCATTGCAACGATGAGGCACAAAGTGGTGAGAGGAGATAGCGTGTGAGAGGTGTCCTGGAGCTCTACAAATGCAAGATCTAAGGGGAGTAGTTAAGGGTTAACGTTGAGTTATGAACCAGGTAAAACAGAAGAATGTTGACAGAAGGCAGCTGGGAAGGCAGCTGGAAGAGGACAGAGCTTGGGGGAAAAGACAAGTTCCACTTGACACTTTTAGAGTTTGTGATGTTTCCAGGACATGCCATTTGAAATGTTCGAGAGGCAACTGGGATTAAGCAGAGAGATAGGGGCTGGATACACAGATCTTAGGAAGACATGTGCAGGGAGATCAAACCAGATCACCAAGAGAAAGGGAGTACAGAAAGACTCATAGGCTTGGAGATTTAGAGCCAGAAAGGACCCATTAAGGACAACCCCCTCCTTTTAAAAAATTTTAATTTATGAAATAAAACAAACATTTCCATAACATAGTATAATTTAAAAAAGATTGCACATGAAATTGAAAACTATTACATACAACTTGTTATTCCTTTAAATATATAATAAAGTTTATATGATATATATTATTATAAATAAAATTATATAATATATAGTTTTTTCCTTCTCTCCCTCCCCCACCCTAGAGATAGCTTCCATTAGACACAGATATATGTGTGTGTGTGTGTGTATTCTATTTCTCAGTTCTTTCTCTGGATGCAGATAGCGCCTTTCTTCATGGCCTTTAGGTATTTATATTTATATATATGTTTTGGTATTTATAATATTTAAAATGACTTATTTGCTCAAAGTCATTCTTAAAACAATATTACTGTATACAGTATTCTCTCGGTTCTGCCCATTTTCCTCTTCATTATTTCATGCAAGTCTTTCCATGGTTTTCTAAGATCACTGAGCTCATCATTTCTTATTCCATCACAATCATATGCCACAATCTGTTCAGTCATTCTCCAACTGTTGGGTATCCCTGCAGTTTCTAGTTCTTTGCCACCACAAAGAAGGTTGCTGCAAACATTTTAGAACTACTACATACTTTTCCTTTTTCCCAATCATCTTTGGAAATGGACCTAGTAGTGGTATTGCTGAGTTAAAGGGTATAAGGCAGTTAAATAACTCTTTGGGTAAAATTCTAGACTGCTCTCCAAAATAGTTGGATCAGTTCACAATTCTACCAACAATGAATCAGTGTCCCAATTTTTCCACATCCCCTCCACTATTTGTCAGTTTCCCCCTTCAATCATTTTAGCCAGTCTGTTAGATGTAAAATGATATCAGAAGATTGTTTTTAATTTTCATTTCCCTAATCAATAATGATGTAGAGCATTTTTTCATATGACTAAATTGTTTTGATTTCTTCATTGAAAAACTACCTCTCCATATCCTTTCACCATTTATCAATTGGGGAATGACTTACATTATTATAGATTTGACAAAGTTCTTTATCTATTTGAGATATGAGACTTTTTTCTAAGAAACTGTTATAAATTTTTTCCCCAATTCTGCTTTCCTTCTGATCTTGGATCCTAATTGATACCACTGCCTTTTGTGCATAAGCTGAAGTATAATAATTTCTACTCCAACCCTCCATTTTAACTCTGTATATATTTCTCATTCTTAAATGTGTTTCTTGCAAACAACATATTGTTGGATTCTGATTTTTAATCCATTCTGCTATCTCTTTCTATTTTATGGGTGAGCTTATCCCATCCTCATTCAAAGTTATATCTACTATTTGTGAATTTCCCTCCATCTCGTTTTTACTCACTATTTTCCTTCTCAGTTTCTCTTTGCCCTATCCCCATTACCTTATTTTCTCCCCTTACTCTTCTTATTTTGGCCACCCTGAAAGTCCCTCCCTTATCCTCTGCCTCACCTCTCTTATATCTTATATCTTTATCTACACATCCTTCTAAAAGTTCCTTCCCCTCCTCATCCTTCAATTTTTTCACCTCCTGTCCCTCTAGATATACACTGTTTCCTCTTCAGTCCTGATAAGAATAAGAGTCGCTCCATCCTACACAACTCAATCCCAACCTTCTTCCAAACTACCTCAGTAACTAATGACAGTTTTAAGAATACTGATAACATTTTCATAAATGTACATACATATACGCATATATATGTATATGTATGCATTGTGTGCATACAAAAAATAAGAAAACAGTTTGACCTTAATAAATTCTTTAGAATTACTTTTTAATATCTTCCTTATATTTTACAAATGAGGAAAATGAGTCCCAGAGAAATTTGTCCAAGTTCTCCACACAGTACCTGAGGCAAGATTTTAACTTCCTGACCCTAAGTCCAGTCCACTATGCCACCTTTAAAATAGAGGAATACTGATGGAGGGTGGGATACAGATGACAAAACAGCAAAGGAAACTGAAAAGGAGTGTTCAATTAAGTGTAGTATCACAAAAACCCAGAGAGAAAGAGAGGATGGTCAACAAGGCTGACCTCAGCAGGCAGGGCTGCAAAACCTCCATTCAAGGAAAGAGTTCAGCTTAGGCATCTCCTTACATCCTATCTGGATAGGATATATCCCATCTGGATGCACTACTTTCTGCATCTTGTTCTACTGGTTTGCCCTATTAGATTATAGGCTCCTTATGGGCAAGAATTATCTTTTTTTTTTTCTTAAAGCACTGGTATCCCCAGCACTCAGTACAGTCCCTAACACATAGGAGATATTAACAAATGTTGACTGATGGACAGAAATGAGAAAAGACCATCAGATTTGGCAGTTAAAAAACTATGGGAAAAAAAATAGCTTCATTTAAGTAATGACCATCAGTAGGAAGCCAAAATGCAAAGATTTGAAGAGTGAGAGAAGGAAATGGAGGCAATTATGGACAATTCACATTACTCCCTTTACCTCACTCTACCCCACAAACCCCTGTGGGCTAAGAAATCAAACTTGTGGAAATGTTTGCATCTGTTCTTCGTTTTCAAAGAGGACCATGACATCAAGATGATGACATGACTTGCAGTTGACTTTGATTTGAGTGAGCGAGGGCCGTGCAAGGTCACCAGCTTCACTTTCTCCTCCTGAGCCATCTGGGTCTAGTGGCCAGATATTCATCAGGACAGCTGGACATGGCCAAGGATATAATGGGAGACCTTGGCCTTTTAGGCCTTTTCAGGCTCCTTAATGCCCATTCAGTGAATAGCCCTCTTGAAATGAGTCAAGGGATGGCCCCTTGAATTAGAAAGAAAAAAGAAAAAAAATCAAACTAGGAGGGGAAAACCCTCAGGGTTGCTGTTCTAAAGAGAACAGTTACCACTGTGTTTGTCCCCCATTTTCTAAGAGGACCTTCACATCAGGCAAATGATGATTAGCTGGAACTGCTAATGAAGTAAGAACCCTGAACCAGGACCTGCAAGGTTTCTCCTACAAAGGGCTTTACAGGAACTACTTAAGTTACTCAAGTCTTTTTTTACGTATTTACTGAATTATGAGATTTAGGCCAGTAAAACATTCTTCCACATTATACAGGACAAATCCCTTCACTTTATAGATGATAAAGATGAAACCCAGTGAGGTGAAATAACCCAATTAGGCCCAAGGTCATACAATAAGCAGGAGAATCAGGACAGGAACCCAGATCCCCAGGATTTCGGCTGAGTTTCTGGCCATCTCTTAGGGGCAGCACTGCACCTGTTACTGATCAGTGTATGTGCAAATCAAAGCTCATTTCAACACTGTAACAAGCTTCTTCTTATCTAACTATTCTACTAGGACACCAAAGTCTAGCCAGCATAGCCATACCGCCTTTTGCTCTTCCATCCATCTCTTACTTCCAGAAGTAGAGAAATTTGGGTCCTGCTCATACATACATCACCAATTGCACCCCAGGAAATGAAGCCATTGAGCTTTGTGCCTTGGAAGGGGCAGAGTTGCCCTGGCTTGATTGGAGAATAAATTACATCTCACTTCAATCTCAAATATAGCTTTATGCCATCAGGACAACAGGGCCAGGTAGGGAAGGCATCTTGCCAATCCTGTTCCCTCCCTGCTACACACACACACACACACACACACACACACACTCTCTCTCTCTCTCTCTCTGTCTGTCTCTCTCTCTCTCTCTCTCTCTCTCTCTCTCTCTCTCTCTCTCCTTCTTGCTCAGAAAACAATAATAAAAGAAAATTTGCCATTACTGCTAAAAAGGGCGTGATGACCTACTGCCCTGTGGCTCCACTCTAAACCCTTGTGATTCCAAGTCGCAGTCCTCCAAAACAAGTTCTCTTCTATCAGCCATTCCACACCCATCATCCATGACCATGATGGCCAGAGCCCTCCCAGGTTACTAACCAACTGAACTCTCAACTTCTACTGTTCCTATGGAACCTTCACTCTATTTTTAAGCATCACCATCTCACATATCTTCCTAGAAATATCACAATCCCGGTTCCCGTTTCTGAAACAGGTATACTTTCTCTCATACCCTTTCTAACAGGGTCAAGAGGGGAAACGGGAATACTTCCAGGCTCAGGTCCCTCTAACTGGACTGTTAGGAGAAATTAAAGATGATTAACAGATGGAAGAAATTCCGATTAAGGAGAACTGAGAAAGGCTTCTTGTAGAAATTAAAATTTTAGCTGTGACTTAAAGGAATCCCAGGAAGCTAGGGGGAAAGAGAATTCTAGACACAGGAGATAATCAGTGAAAATGTACAGAGATGGGAGTTTCTTGTCTGAGGAACAGGAGGCCAGTGTCACTGGATCTCAGAGCACACAATGGTAGGTGTCAGGTGGAGTGTAAGGAGTTACAAGATTTGAAAAGGTAGGAGAGAGGCGAGTTATGAAGGACTTAGGGATTGCAGTGGAGAAAACTGATGGAGGTACTAAGCTTCTTGAGAGAAGGAAGAATGACCTAGGTGCTGCTGGGTAAGAACTCTAACAGTCCAGTTAGAGGAAGCTGGGCCTGGAAGTATTCCTATTTCTCCTCTTGACACTGTCAGGGGGGTATGAGAGAAGGTACACCTACTTCAGAAGAGGGAACCAGGATTATGATATCTCTACACACAAAAATGGCCAAACCCTTGATTTCATCATGACCCACAGATGTTCCATCTCCATAAGCCAAAACTCTAAAACCTCTCCATGCAATCAATTTCCTGTGCTTCCAGGTCCCATCCAAATCTTGACCTTTTAGTAACCAGTTCAACTTGACATTTTCCTTGACCCTTGACTCCCTTGACCCATTATCCCATCATTACCCATGCCTGTCCAAACCCAGTCTTACACTATTCCCACCACCTACCTTCTCTCCCCTGTTCAAATGTTGCTACATCCTTTTACAGTCACACCACCATTTCAACTTAGGGCCACTAAAAAAATTAAGCTGAGCCCTCACCGCTGCATGCTCATCCATGGATGTCCCAATGATGGACACCCCAAGGGACTCCCTACATGGCTATTCCAAACCTTCTCCGTTCAACTGCTTATATTACACCACCTCCAAAAGGACCTCATCTCATACTTGACTGAAATAAGCTCAGGCCATACATCATGAGCATACCCTCCTCCCCAATTCCGTACCTCATATCACCTCAGTTTCATCCCCCAATCCTTTTTATCTTTAATCCAATTTCAGAGGAGAAAATGGCCCTTCTCTTCATCAATACCAACCTTTCTAACAGTAACCTTGCCCCTTCCCCACTCATCCCCTTTACCAAACTGGCCTCCTTCAACCATCCTTTCTCTCTCCCCAGTTTTCTACCTCCCCTTATTCATTGGCTCTTTCCCTGCTACCTTCAAAGATGCCCTGATCTCCTTCATCTTTAAAGAACTTTCCCTTGATTGAAGCACTCCGTCGACCTATTATCTTCTATTTTGCCGACCTTCCATAGCCAAACTTCGAGAAAATGTCCTTTCTACTCTTTGCTTCCACTTTCCCACCTCTCAGTCACTTTTCAACCCTTTGCAATATGGTTTCTATTTCCACCATCTGATGTCTACCAAAGTCACCTATGATCTCTTTATAACTAAAAAAAAAAAGGACAAGAAAAAGGGGGAGGTGCTTTTCTTAGTTTTCATCATCGTCCTGTAACATTTAATACCATTAACCAGCCTTTCCCCTTTGGGATTCTCTCTCCTCCCCAGATTTTGATGAACTTGCACTGTCATGGTTCTCTTTCACCCCGTCTGGTCCTTCAAGGTTTCCTTTACAAGACCATAATCCATCTCCCATCCTTATATGTACCCCAGAGCTCTGTTTAGGACCTTACTCTTTCTATATACTCTCTCTTAGTGATCTTATCCATTCACTTAACTATTATCCCCACATAGACCGTTCCCAAAACTACATATCTAGTCCTTATCACCCTTTAAACTCCAGAATTCCATCTCCAACTGCTTGCTAGACACATCCACCCAGATATTTCCTAGGTATCTCAAAATCACTGTTTCCAAAACAGAACTCATCTTTCTTACTCATCCTCCTAACTTCCATTAATGGCAACACCACACTTCCAGTCATCCAGGTTCATTCAATCAGTTCCCAAGTTTTACCTATTACTTCTCTTCAGCAAATCTTGCATCCATACCTTTCTCTGTACTCACACAACACCCACTCTATTTCAGATTCTCACCACCTTTCCCCTAAGCTATAATGACTTAATTAGTCTCCCTGTATCCAATGACTCCCCTGCCCAATCTACCCTACCCAACACTGCCAAATTAAAGCAAATATTGAGTAAGCCACTCTCCCAATCATTTTAGTGGCTCCTGTAATGAGAGTTAAAGATCTTCCCCACCCATTAAGGGAAGTCTGATTCGGGAAGGCTTGTTTTGTAGGAAGGCCCACACCTTTTGTTAATTTTTAATGAGGCACTAGGTCATGAGGGTTGTGATGCCCTCTGGCTTTGAAAAGTGTATTTGCACTCTGAAGGGAAGCTCTGCTTTGGAGCTTAGTCTTTGGAAGAAGGTTGTGTGCCAGATGAGTCTCTGGGAAGCTGCTAAGGAGCCCCTTGGCTTTGAAAACCCAGATGCTGGTGCCTCTCTCTGGTAACCATGTATGTATGTAATGGTCAGACAGCTGGATCTGTCTGTTGATCTGTGATGTATGTATTGCTTATGGTCAGACAGTTAGAAGCCCTGTCTGTTGGTCTTTATTTCTGTGCTTATATTTTCTCTGCTGGTATATGTAATTAAAGAAGACTGTTGATCCCTTAAAAGCTATTTTCCTTTTAAAAAAGCAGATCTAAGAATCTGTACTAGCAGGCCATCCTGGATGTGGCAGGGGGCTTGCTACTATGGCTCCCTGTTGCCTTTATGATAAAACATAAACTCTTCTGTCTGGCACTTAAAGCCCATTACATTAAGGTTCCAAGTTATCATTCCAGATTAACTGCACACTGTCCCCTTCACAAATACATTTTCTCCAACCAAAATAGTCTTACTGTTCCCCAAACATTACATTTCATCTCTCACCTATGTGCCTTTGCATGAGTCTCTCCTCAATTCCTAAAATATTTTCCCTCCTCATTTCTGCCTCTTGGAACCCCTGGCTTTCTTCCAGCCACAGCCACAGGCTGCTAGGAACACCCCTGTATTCCTAGTGTCCTACCTTAAAAATGACTATAATTTTGCATATTATCTTGTGTTTACTTCTCTGTGATCTTGTTGTGTCACTCCCATTACATTAAATGTAAGCTACTTTAGCACAAGAAAGAGACTAACTTTGTATTTGTATCCCCCAAACCTGGTACAGCACTTGGTACAGAGTATACACTTGATAAATATTTGTTGATGCCTGTTGACATTGAGATGCCTCCCATTAACAGAAGTCTGACTTTGGGATTGGATGGAAGGAGAAGCGGGTGTTCCAGTATAACGCCAAGTCACAAACACCAAATTCAATCGAGCAAGATCCAAGAAGGATGTTTTCCATTTGCAATTGCTTGCCTCTGCTTTTGTTTAATGAAATTTTACTCTTTTATCGCCTTAACACTTCATGAAAAACTATGTTACCTGTATCTGCCCTTTAAAGAAATTCCAAAGTAGCTTTCACATCGTTTCTTCTTTATCGTTCTGCTGCTAAATAATTGGGCAACGGCTTATTATTAAGCTGCTCTGCTTAAGGATTACGACAGTATCTCTAAGTGGTTCTAAGCGATGACCTGCAAAGACTCAGGTCAGGCGGAATGCTGCCATAAGCAGTGGGATATAGCGTAAAGAAAATAACAATTCTGTAAAAGTTCTCTTTAGTTGGGTTGGTATAGACACGCTACCAACATGATGGAAAAGGTACAGGAGTCTACTATATTTTTAGTGTGTTAAGTCATGATGAAAGGGACTTCACAATTCCAATATATGTATAAATGCCTAGAATAATGACCCTTTTCATAATCTATTTACTCTGGGATTTTGGTTAACCTTTCGGCATATCATTCTATAAAACCAGTATTTCACACAAAACTTTGGGAGATCGAAGGGTAATGTTTTTACTAAAATACCACCTAAATGAATCTTCCTAAAACCATTTTTAAGCTTGAAAATAGCCACAGTAACAATAACTGCTGACCTCTGAAATATGGTCCCTCTTAAAGACACTATCCCTCTTAAAGAAGCAAAACTATTACACCTCAAAAAAAATCTGAGTGAAAAAAATTAAAGCAAACTATTTACAATACTGAAAGTTAAAAGACAGCAATTAAAAACATCCAACATATTAAAAACTACAGAGTATCTATGTATAAAAATATATTGAGAATATACAGAGTATGTATAGCATATGGTCAGTAATGTCTGGTATTTTATTCTTATTTAGAATATCTCAGAATATATGGTAGACCCATGTTTTTGTTCAAGCTCTTACCAAAATAAAAGGTAAAAATATAGCTCACCAGACTAAATCCCAGTAGATGTCACGGTGCAGCTTCCAGTGAGTCCCAAGGGAACACAGGCATACTAAGTTTCTTGTTATTATCCGGATCCTAAACACGAAATATAAAAATAAACCCTTAATTTAAACCTCTCCAAAAAATTCTAAGTTACAATTTGCAAAGCAATACATAATTTATAAATGCAAAACAAAATAATAACACCGTAACATATCAACAGAGGGTACAAATTATAGAGGATTTAGCATTCAATTCATTCAATTACAACAGTTTGGAGTTTGTTGAACTAAAGGAAAACACAAAAAGTTTTCAACTGCCAGATGCTCTTTTAATAGATGCTCTATTAAAAAAAATTCCTGTGGAGATTCAGAAAAGCTGACTAGTTTAGATAAAAGGATGAGAGTTCAAATCTGGAGATTAAATACTGGCTCTAATATCCTCATCCTTCTGTGGATTCATACAATTATCTCTTCTGTGTCTCTCCCTCTTACCAGTAAAATGTAGGCAATTATAATCCCCTACAGGAGATTACTGTCAGAAATAAACAATGACTGTCAAGCACTTGGGAAATAAGGAGGAAAGTTATAATTTTTTAAAACAGTAAGAACACTGGTTAAATTTACCATCATCTCTCTCTCCATATATGCATGTGTATGTATGTATATACACATACATACACACACATGTATACACACATATAAATACACACATATGTATACTCATATATAAATACACACATATATGTGGGTAGCTATCTCCTCCTGAAACAGTTTAAGACACACAAAACTCTCCAAAGTACTTTTCTACCCACAAATGACTTTGTTCTTGTGTTATTAAGCAACAATGAAAAGGAAAAAAACAAGTCATATCTTTGCACTTGGACATGGTGGGGTTGGAGAAAGAGAGCAACAAAGGATGATTCTCATTTCATGAGCCAGGTTGGCAGAGAGGATGGTGGTAGACTCAGTAACAACTGGAAAGCTTGGAGTATGGGTTTATGGGGAAAGATAATGAGCTGTTCGGACATATTGAGTTTGAGGTGCTTGTAGGGCATTCTGGGGGAAATTTACTTTTAACGCAATCACACACACACTATCTATTTATTCATCCTTAATCTCAGTCTTGAATCCCCAACCTATTTTACATAGCAAACTGGATGCCTTGTAGACATCTCAAACTCAAGTCCAAAACAGAACTAATTATCTCCCACACATATATACCCTCCCTTCTCCCCAACTTTCTAATTACGACTGAGAAAGGCCACAATTTTCAGACACTCAGGCTCAGAATTTAGGTGTCATCCTTGACTTCCCACTTGTACTGTACTCTGCCAAGTCCTATTGATTCTACAAGGACAGCTAGATAGCACCATGGATAGAGTACTGGCTTTGGAATAATCTTCATAAGGTCAAGTCCAGCCTCAGTCCCTTACTAATTAGGTAACCATGGGCAAATCACTTGACCCTGTTTGCCTCAGTTTCTCAACTTTAAAATGAACCGGTGAAGGAAACGGCAAACCACTCTAGTATCTTTGCCAAGAAAACCCCAAATGTCACAAGGAGTTAGACGCAACTGAAAATGACTCAGTAAAACAAAAGAAAACATAGTTGAGTCTGTCTTCACAACATCGCTCACATATGTCCTCTTCTCTCCACTCACAAAGCCACCCCCCTGCACCAGGCCCTCATTACCTCATACTCAGACTACTGCAGTAGCCTGCAGATTGATCTCCCTGCCTGAAGTCTGTCCTCCACTCAGCTGCCAAAGTGAACTTTCTAAAGCACAAGTCTGACCTCCTGTTCAATAAACACCAGCACTCCTTTAGTGCCAAGATCAAATAAAAAACCATGTTGAGTTTTCTAACACTCCTCCCCAGCCCTTTCACAGCATGACTCCTTCTCTAATTTTTTTACATTTGAATTTCTTCCATTTACTCTACCTTCCAGGAACACTTATTTCCTTGTTCTTCACAGAACATTCCATCTCTCAATGCAGAGCCTTTTCTCGTGCCTGGAATATTCTCCCGCCCTGTCTTTGCCTCCTTCGAATCTCCCTTTCTTCAACAAGGCCTTTTCCAATCCCCCTTTTCCCCTTTTCTAGTGCCATCCCTCCCACATGACCTCCCAACTCAATTTCTTCTATTTACAAATCTTCCATTTATGTCGTTGTTTGCAGGTGGTCTCAACGCCATTAGAATGGGAATTCCTTAAGGACAGGAACCATATATTTGTTTTTCTTGGTAACAATAGCACTAAACACAACAATTAGTGACACCTAGGCTTTTCGTAGCAGAAGAGAGCTTCTAACATAAGGGTTACAAGCACAAATAATAATACAGGAAAATTAAAAAAAGAGAGAGATGGGAGTACCAAGTCATCTTCCGTGTTCCTGAGGAACCTGTATGTGGGCCTGGAAACAACAAGTAAAACAACTCAGTCTGAAGACTGGAAAAGGAATATGACACAGCTATAAATTGTCCCCTTGTCTATTTAACTTAGGTGCACAGCACATCACACAAAATGCCAAAGCTAGCATTAAAGCTGCTGTGAGAAGCATCAACCATCTCAGATATGCAGAGAACACCACTCTGATGGCAGGAAATGATAAGGAATTAAGAAGCCCCTTGATGGGGGTGAAAGAGGAGAGTAGAAAACCTGGCTTAAAGGTTAACATTAAAAAAACAATTAGATCCTGGCAACTGGTCCCATCACTTCCTGACAAAGAGAGGAGAGAAGAAATGGAAGTAGTGTCAGATTTAATATTTGTGGGCTCCAAGATCACTGCAGATGGCAAATGTAAGCCATGAAATTAAAAAACACCTGTTCCTTGGAAGGAAAGCTATAACAAACCTGGACAGCATACTAAAAAGCAGAGACATGATCAAAGCTATGGCTTATCCAATGGCGATGAATGGCTGTGAATGTTAAGACTATAAGGAAAGTTGATTGGTGCAGAATCAACACTTTGGAATTGTGGTACTGGAGATTTTGAAAGTCCCTTGGACAGTAAGGAGATCAAATCAGTCAGTACTTAAAAGAAATTCATCTGGGCTATTCACTAGAAGGTCAAATACTGAAGCTGAAATACTTTGGCTATGGAATGAGAAGATGGGACTCACTGGAAAAGACCATGACGTTGGGAAAGCTAGATGGCCAAAATGAAAGGTGATGTAGACAGTATCATGGAAACAACAAATGTGAACTTGGCCTGACTTTGAGAAATAGTGGAGGAGAGAAAGGCCTGGTATGTTATTGTCACAAAGAGTTGGACACAACTGAACAACAGTGATTAAAAAGAGTACAAAAAGGAGAGAAAGATCATTCCATTTGGTTGGGTGGAAAGAAAGATCATTGAAGGTTTTGTGGAGGAGATGACATTTAAGTAGATCCTGAAGGATGAGCTGGGCTTCATTCACAGGAGGGAAATGGCAATCAAGAGTACTCATGGCAGACCAAAGCCAGAGAGGCAGAAAAGGGCAAGGTACGCTTGATGAGTGGCATTCTGTCTGCAGTATGTGCATGGGGTAATGGCTTTTACTTTCCTATGTTTTCTCATAGGTAAAGTGAAGGGGTTTGCACCAGTTGGCCTCTGAATTTCTTTCTAGCTCCAGACTTAGGGCCTTCGGATATGTGTGCGTGTTTGTCCGCTGCCAAAGAAGACCATGCCATCAGAGAAATGATGACATGACTTGCACTTGACTTTGCTTTTAGTGAGGGAAGACTGTGCAGGTCACCAGCCGCACTTCTCCAGAGCCATCTGAATTCAGTGACCAGATATTCATCAAGATGACTGGAGATGACCCAGGATGAGGCAACTGGGATTAAGTGACTTACTCAAGGTCACACAGCTAGTGAGTGTCAAGTGTCTAAGGTGAGATTTTAACTCAGGTCCTCCTAACTCCTGCTAAGATCAGAATATTACCTTTGCCTCTTGGTTCCCTTCAACACAGCTCAAATCTCCCCTCAACAGGCTTTTTCCAATCCCTCCCTCTCTCCTTTCTAATGACTTCCATCTGAGGTGGCCTCCCACTAACTGGTACAGTGTATGGAGGGCTTATTATGCCAAGCCCTTCGTAGACTAGGGCCAACACACCTCTCCAATTTCATCTCACTCTTTCTCTCCTCCTATACTTTATGGGACACCAAGACTTATGTTTAGAAGGTTCTTCCCTGACCACAATTTTCAATCACTAAAATCCTTTGCAGCCAAATGCCCAGCTCTTCCCTGGAGTTGCTACAGAGCTAATGCACTGCCTACCCAGCTGTGAGGCTGGCCTCTTCAGATCTCTCAAAGTATTCTGTATCTCTCCTGAAATTCTAAGTAGTCCTGCAGTTATTGGTGAAAACATTTATCTTTTCTAGTAGATTATAATACACTTGAGGGCAAGAATAAGGTTCTGCTCATTTTGACTATCCTTTGCATCTAACATAGTGGATTATACATGAAAGTTGTGTAATAAATACTGAATTTATTGTATTTTACTATATTTTACTTTTACTGTAACAGAAATTGATCTTTATTGAAACACATTCATTAATGGAGAGCTTATGAGCCCTTTGGATAAGCCAAGATAGATATACAAACATATACACATAGCATACACACACACATATACATACAAGAATGCCTTGTTGTATGCAATAGTTTTTTTTTTGTTTGCTTGTTTTTAACAAACACTGCATTCAGGCAGCTCTATATTTTGAAAATTCTCAGGTTTTCTTTCTAGGTGTTGATGTGGATAGAACACTAGAGTTAAGTCAGGAAGACCTGAATTCAACTCTGGCCTCAGACACTTACTTGCTATGGTGATAAATCGCTTACTGCCTCAGTTTCTTCATCTGTAAAATGAGAATAATGACAGCACCCCATTCACAAGGTTATTATAAGAATCACATGAGATAATATTTGTAAAGCACTCTGCAAACCTTAAAACGCTATGTAGATGTTGGCTATTATTAGCATTCTATAAGCGGATTTACTTACATAATATCTAAGGTTTCTTCTAGCTCTTTAAGAAAAGGCCTATTATTCTGAATCCTTTTATAAAATGAATATTTCTGAAATGGTCGAATGAAAAAGCATTTGTTTAGAACTGCTATCTTCCAGGAACTGTGCTAAGTACCTGAGATCAAGTACAAAACTTTATTTCCTGCTTCACAAAGCTTTCCTTCTAGTAGAGGGAGACAACACACAGTAGCACTGTGGTATGATAAACCACGTGACTTTTTCTAGTATTTAAATTTAAGGAAAAATCATAAAATTTAAAGACTATTAGCTGAACTTAGATGTCCAAATATCTAGCCATCTTATCATTGGGCACGACTATGTTACATCACGGTATGAAATTAACGAAAAACAAATATATATTAATGGGCTCATACCACCTCAGTATATGTACCTTGCATATTTCTGTAGATTCCAAACTCCTGGAAGAAAGGGAGCATGTCATAAATATACTTTCGCACTGCCTAGCGCATTGCCCAAAATTACAACACAAATCAAAAACTAAACTAGGAGAAAGCAAAAGCCTAATCACCATGCTGATCTAGATTGAAGTTCCATGTAATCCTCAGACCAGTTCCCTGGTTTCAGCCTTAAAAGTACAATCTACAATTTGTGTGCTCCCAGGATTAGAATTTTAAATAAAGTGAGTCCAAAATATATTACAAAATTGTATCTTTTACTACAAAATTTACTCATTTTCGAACTCAGAAGCTTTTTTTATCAGCTTTATCAAGAATAATACTCAAAACTGTTATGAAGAATATAAAATATTTAATCTTGACCTTTTATTATAACTTAAGAAAGGGAAGAAGACAAATAGGGCCAGAGAGGGCCCTATTAACGAAAGACAGATGGCAATAGAGAGAATGGTCAGTAATTTCATGGTAAATAAACCATAGTAACTGTTTATACCTATCACTAACTCACCCAGCTTAAAATAGAACACAGAATCAGAGAACACGACAAGGTGAAACCAAGGGAGAATGCTATACTTTGTCGCCATTTTATTCGTTTATGATATGACTCATTATTTTGTGTAATTGAATGCTGAGTAATATGTCATTACACAGTTACTTAAAAAAGAGCACATTTCAGATCACATTTCACATCACTGAAAATACCACAGGAGAGTACAAGAATTAACATTCTCCAGGAGTGACTTTCTAAAAGTAGGTAAAGGTAAGTAGGTAAAAGCACACCATAAAATCATAGAAATTCATCTCCGATCAGAGGCGGCAGAAAAACCAGAGATGAAATCTAGCCTCAGACACTAACTAGTTGTGTGACCCTGGGCAAGTCACTTAACCCATCTCCATGTCTGCCTCAGGATCTCAATTATAAAGTGGTGATGATAATAATATATATGATAATAATAATATATATGATAATAAATAAAACAATCCCAAGATTGCTGTGTGGATCAAATGAGACAAGATTTTTAAAGAACCTGACATGGAGTAGGCACTTTATAAATACTGGTTTTCTTCCTTCCCTTTAACTATTGAAAGTGAACCTGCGATATAAAAACACCACTGATAAGTAAAGAACATCAGGATAGCATCCAAAACAGAAAATTTCATGATCATAGGATCATAGAACTCAAGAGGTCATCTAATCCAGGCCCAACGAGGCTATGTGACTTGACCAAGGTAACACATGCCGTAAGTGGAAGAGACAAGATCTGAACCCAGAGCAAGGCTTTTTTAGCCACCCCTTTTAACTTAGAAATTGGCATCTGTGACCCCATCACAGTGTGTGGGTGTGGAGGGAAACACAGTTATTAGCACCTTAGACAATAAGCAAAATGCTGCAGAAAGAAAAGAAAAGGCATAGCTAGAAAGGCAGATAAGATTTAATGTCCAGAACTACAAGAATCATGCATAAACCATGTGGAAGCAGACATAAAACACTGCGACATTATCCTGGAAACTGCTAAGAATGGAAAAGTCTAAAGATGGTAAAAAAGCAACCAGACTCCTGAAAAAGAAATTCATCAACACCCAGCACAGAAGGCACAGGGGGTGGGAACCGAAAAGGCAAACAAAGCCCATTAGGAAAGTGGGGGGAAATCTGCAAAGAAATAGACCCGAAACTAACCAAGACATGAACTCCCTAAGGAAGAGATGCTATAGACACTACACTGAAGACAGGCTGCACGTATGTGTGAAGGTGAAGTATTAAAAGATATCAAAAAAGACAAAAATAGCATCCATCTCTCCAAGATCAATGGATTAAAAAAAATTACCTACTTGCCAAGGGCTTTCTAAGACCCAGGAAGCTCTTTCCCAGAGTGTTAAACTATATTTTAAGACAGAGAAATTCAGAACCTCCCCTCCAAAAAATAAAAAGACTTCAGTACATTTCCATTTCAAAATACAAAGAGGAGAAAAAGAAGTTTAGAAAGCATCACTAAGAAATCAACAGGGATACATTAACAGAAAAGAGGACTCAAATAGGCAAGTACCCAACTCAGCACACATGCCCTCAAAAGGATAAGTTAATGAATTCTGTTACTGTTTCAAGATGTATGAAGAGACAGAGTTTTTAAGTACAGAAACTGTGAGACTAAGACATAAATTATAATTCAAGGTCCAAAAACAATCTTTATTTTTTTTGTGAAAATTGATAGAAGTATTTGTGAAAATTCAGAAGGACTGTGAGGATGAATCAATATTAAAAGAAATTTTAAAGATGAATTCTAAAATGAGTTCTAAAGTGTTCTAAGACAGTTCTAAGATTAGACTAATGAAAAATTTTGTTAACTTGGAAAGCAAGTGAAAAGGGCATCAAAATATTACCAACTAAGGCAATAATGCTGATAAAAACATTTGACCACATATAAAAGAAAAAATGTCTGTTCATATATACATGGTTACTTTCAAACCATTGCTGTATGAAATATAGCATTGTTCTAAGCCCTAAATCTTTGAAACTTTAAAGGTGAGCTTCTAGTTTAATTAGAATAAAATTTTCTGAAAATAATCTTGCACTTCCTAAAAAATCAACTTCAAAACTACTGCTGGGTTATCCATATTTGATGAAGCAAGACAAAATTTATTATTTTTACACTACTTATTTGAATATCTATTATTAGCAAAAGAGTACTTTAAATAATTTTAAGGAGTCTGGTATTCAATCATTCTGATACTCTGAACAAATAATACTTTGACATCAAACTAAGGAAGTTACTTGAAATATCCAGGTCCTTAAAATTATTTAAAGTGCAGCATTTTTCATTCATTATCTTTCAATGCTACAAACTAGGTTACCAATGTTGCCTTGAGCATTGATGAAATCATCCATGTTTTAGAACAAAAAACTTAGTTCTGCTGCAAACATGACTGACAATAACTGGAAATAACAGGTCCGTCTGAAGTCTTTTTTGTAACCTATAAATCTGTTCCCAAGGACAACCAAAATGCTATATTAATTATCAAAGAAAAAGAGCAGAATGTGCTATTCGAGATTCTCCTCACTGGTGTTTTGCTGTTTTAGTTTACAGGATATATATCACAGAGAAAAAAAATACTTCAAATTGTCTAAGTAAAAGAGCTTAATTGCCACAGCCACACAAAATTTCCAGAGTCTTAAAGTGAAAAATAAGTAACAAACCAGCATGCATAAAAATACTAAATAAAATGTACGGACTTTCATCTAAGACAACAAATAACCTACATATTTTTACCCTTGTGTTTTTATCCCTAAACAATCTGTTCTGCCCATCTAATCTTAACCAATCAAGAACCACCTCAGTTCATATTAAATTTTCTTCCTTCAAATGACACGCTGTTACCATGGTCAGTTTCACAAAATGCTGTGAAATCTACAATATGCTCCATTCAGTCTAGTTTCATAACCATGATCCCAAAATGTGCTCAATCATAAGACTTTGGAGATTTTTGCTAACAGTCCTTAAATCTGTAAAAACCATGGGAATAAACTTCTGGAAGAGGAAGTGTTCTCCCTCCACTTTCCATCTCCGGGCTTTATAAGCAAATTTAAAAAACAACAGACCAGCAACAAACCCCACAGCATATGGCAACTCTATGTGGAGGAGAAGGGGATGCAAAACTTAGGCTAGCTGCAGTGCCACGAAGGCTTTGCAGACTGCCCTTTCAGCCAAGGTAAAACAGTTTTCAAAGGCTAGTGCTACAAATGCCATCTCAGGGATTGTTCTCCCTCTCAAAGGACTGAAAAGTTACCAGCCTTTCCAGCCCTTGTCCTTCGTTACTTTGTTACCTTTAGCCGCCCCTCACGTGGCCCATTAAACAGAAGGGGGGAAAAAGGCTTGGAATCATTGAGACCAAACTAGATGGACTGGGCTGGGCAGAGCAGAGGGCAGGGAGGGCATCCGAGGGGGATCCCCTCACCCACCTGCCACTCTCGCCCTCTCTCTGCATCCTGGAGGTGATACAACAATGGGGACAGCGGCAGACGCGGTCTACGTCCCCCTAGGCTCCCCCTGCCCCTTTCCTCTCACCTTCCAAGGTAACCCCAAGTCCAGAAGGGGCAGGAGCGGATGCCAGCCGCACCAGCCGCGCTCCGGCACTTTCACTTCTGGCCAGCACGCGCTCCCACCCACAATCACCCCCCCGGAGGCAGGCAGAGCCGAAGGAAGCAGGTCACGGCCCATCCCGCCCTCCTCCCAGGCAGGGCAAGAGGGCAGGGCGGCGGCAACTCCTTCCCAATGACACCTAGATCTGCCGTGGGAGGAGAAGGAAGCTGGAGAGGGGAGGGGCAGGGCACGAGAAGGACAGGGAGACACCCACGCACAAGTCACTCTCTGTCACAGAGCCGCCGGGTGCCACCCGGGTGCAGCCGGGAAACCAAGCGGGCTGCGGAGCGGTCCCCCGGAAACAGACCGGGCACCGCGGGCACCCCGGCGTCAGCGTGCCCGTGGAGAGTGGGTGCATGCATCTGCACGGCCCCGAGGCGTACACAAACGCAACGATGGAGAGCCCAAAAGCACCATGGCACCCTCGCGGGGAACACACCCGGCTGCGGACACACACACACACACACACACGCGCGCACACACACACACACACACACACACGCGCACACACACACACGCACACACACACACACGCGCGGCCCCACCCCAGGGCCGCGGACACACCGGAATCTTCTTCTTACGTAGTGCCCCTGCCCCCATTCCCGCAGGAGCGGCTCCCCATGCCCCGCGCGCCCTCCCCGGCGCTGCCACAGACCCCTTGGCCCCACCCCCAGCCCCGCGCGCGCCGAGCCGGACCCGGAGCCGGAGCCCGAGCCGGAGCCTCCCCGCGGGCCCGGCCGGTCGCAGCCCACAGTCCCCGCGAGGCTGGCCCGGCCGGCCGCCGCCCAGGAGCCGGAGGGGCGCGGAGGGCACCGCACCAAGCGTGCCGCCCGCTCTGCAGTACAAAAGGCGGCCCCTGTGCCACCTACCTGGGCTCCGGGCCCGCAGCGCCCTCCTGGGCAGGGCAGGGCCTGGCCCTCGGGAGGCGGGCGCCCCGAGATCCGCGCGGCGCGGCGGAGACCCCGGGAGCGGACCGAGCCGAGCGGAGCGGGCGGCGGCAGTCCCGGCTCGTCTCCGCCTCCTCCTCCGGCTGCGGAGGCGCTGCCACTCAGCCTGCCGAGCTCCGCCTCCTCGGGCCCGAAAGGGAGCGGGGTGGGGCCGGCGGGGAGGGAAAGAGCGGGAGCGGGCGGAGGGGGCACCCGGCCGGACCCGAAGCCCGCGGGCGCCCCGGCTTCGCCCATTGTCCGGCCGTCGGGCATCCTCTGCTGCGGGCGGCGTGAGGAAACTGAGCCCAGGAGGAAGGATCAGCCCGTCGTCACGTCTGTGAGCGCCTACTGTGTGCCAGGCGTGGTGCCAAACGCCGGGAGTGTGAGAAGGGCGCTCCGTGTCCGATGGGACAGACAACGTGCAACAGCTGTGTGCACACACTACGGAAGAGAAAACACCAGCGTTCAGGGCCATAGAGAAAGACTTCTCCTAGAGGGGGCACTTGAGGGAGGCTAGGGCAGGAGGCCGAGATGAGGACGGAGACGATTCCAGGGATGGGGTGGGGGCAGGCCGGTGACTCCTACATCGGCATGGGAGCCCCTTGAGGACAGGGACCGGGCAACCCATGGAGGGAGAAAAGATAATAATATGCCTTTTCGTTGGCAGCGATGAAACGACAAGCTGGCAAAAAGTGCTAAGAAGTCAGGTTTTTATGTTATTGAGAAATATTAACCGCTATATAAACTTTTATCCATTGATCAATTTCTGTAAGAATATGCCCCCGTACAAGAAATCACTAACTGACAAAAATTGCTGTGAAAACTGAAAAGCAGTTTGGCAGAAATTAGGTGTAGATCAACATTTCACACCACATACTGAGGTTCGGTCAAAATGGGTACATGATTTAGACATAAAGGGTGATATTGGAAGCATGGAATACTTTACTTGTCAGGTCTATGGGTAAGAGAAGAATTTATGACCGAAAAAGACATAGAAAGCATTGTTCTTTTTCCATCGTGTCCAACTCCTTAGGACACCATTTGGGGTTTTCTTGGCAAAGATACTGGAGTGATTTGCCATTTCCTTCTGCAGTTCATTTTACAGATGAGGAAACTGAGACAAACAGAATTATGTGACTTAACCAGGGTCACAAAGTTAGTGTGTCTGAGACCAGATTTAAACTTAGAAAGATGAGTCTTCCTGATTCCAGGCTTGGCATTCTATCCATTGCACCACCTACCTGCCCTAAGAGCATTGCCAAATGTAAAATGGATAATTATGATTACATTAAATTTAAAAGGTTTTGCACAAACAAAACCAGTGCAGCCAAGTTAGAAGCAAAACAAGAAGCTGGGGAAAAGGTTTTATAGCAGATTTCTCTGATAAAGGCCTCATTTCTCAAATATATAGAAAACTCAAATTTATAACAATAGAAGTCATTCCCTAATTGATGTGGTCAAAGAATATGAACATTTTCGCAAGAAATCAAAGCTATAGTTGTTAGAAATGCCCTAAATCACTACTGATTAGAGAAACACAAAACCTCATACCTATCAGATTGGTTAATACTATACAATAATGGTGTGTTTGTCCTTCATTCTTGAAGAGAACCATGACATCAGGAAGATGGGGCGATAATTTGCAAATGAATTAGATTTAAGTGAAGGAGGGCTGTTCAAGGTCACCAGCCTCACTTCCTCCTCTGGAGCCATCTGGGTCCAGTGGCCAGATACAGATCAGGATGACTGAAGGTGGTTCCCTATAGAATAATAATATGAGAGAAAAGGAAAATGACAAATATTGGAGGGCATGTGGGGAAATTGGTTCACTCATACATTGTTGGTAGAGTTGTAAACTGGGCAACCATTCTAGAGAATAATCTGGAGCTATGCCCAAAAAGCTAAAAGACTGTGTATACCATTTCATTTGGCAATAACACTACAAGGTCCGTACCCCAAGGAATTAAGGAAAAGAATCTATATGTACAAAAGTATTTGTTGTAACTATCTTTGTGGTGGCAAAAAAAAAAAAAAAATGGAAGTTGAAGAAATGCCCGTCTACTGGGGAAGGACTGAACAAGTTGTGCTATACAATTGTGATAGCATACTATTGTAGTATAAGAAATGATGAACAGGCAGATTTCATGAAAAACCTGAAAACACTTACATGAACTGATGCAATGTGAAATGAGCAGAACCAGCAGAACATATATATATATATATAGTAGCAGGGATATTGTATGATGATCACCTGTGAATGATGTAGCCTTTCTAAGCAATCCAGTGATCCAAGACAATTCCGAAGGACATAGGATGAGAAATGCTTTCCACCTCCAGAAGAAGAGTTAATGGGAGTCTGAATGCAGATTGAAGCAAACATTTTTTGATTCTTGGTTATTTTTTATACTTTATTATTCTTGGGTGGTTTTGGTCTGTGTTTTCTTTTGCAACATGGCTAATATGGAAATGTTTTGTCTAACTGCACATATATAATCTATATCAAATTGCTTGCTTTCTCAAGGAGGAGGGAATTGTGGGAGGAAGGGAGAGAATTTGGAACCCAAAATTTTTAAAAAATGTTTATATACATGTAATTGAGAAAAAATAAAAATTTTTAATTTTTAATAAAGAATATGCCCCTTCAAAAATTATGAAAAGTTGAATGTCACAGGAGGAAAGACAGAGAGAATGAAATGTAAAGACAAGTTCCTTTCTGGTGTAAACGCCACACTAGGAAGGGATTCTGAAGCTTTTAATAATTCAATTGCATATGAAAAGGCCAGCACAGAAAACAAATTTGCCAAGGCACAAAGTTTCTCAAAACTTTTGTCCCCAGATATTTATTTCAATAATATCCAATAGGAATCTGGAAAATATAATTATGTTGTTACCATTGGTCAGGACTAGGTGTCTCCCTGAGAAAACCCTGCTCTGAACTAGAAAGAATTAACACAGAAGAGGAAAGCCTTCTAACTACGATGTGACCAGTCTCAGAACAGGTACTGAGTAAGCAGAACTGGAGCGGCTTCAGCCAATCTAAGACTAAGTGTTTCTGACCATTAAAAAAAGACACATTCACCATCTAAGTGTAATACCCCAGCAGGAAGAGTACAAGAACACCTGGCCCAGCCTCTACAGCTAGAGGTGTTGGAGACTGGGGACGAGACTGACTCATCAAAGACCAGGTCCAGGAAGTCCAACAGATTGGCCTGTCCAATGGAAGCACAAGACTCTGTGAATAACCAACCCAGCCCAGCTGTTGAGCTATCTGCCACGCCATGCCCAATAGCAGATCAACTCATTCAGCATAGATGACATAGTCTGTGGAAAGATGGCTGTTTTCTGACTAACAGCAGAGTAGTTGGTGCATCAGCAACACTGATCCCTCACACCACAATGATCCTGAGGATTCTCTAGAGAGAGCATGGGCATTTGAGACCCTCTTCCTGAGTTCAGAGGTTGTGTACCTTGTCCACAGGTGTTCTCTACACATGTGTCTCACTACTATTGGACTTTTAATCTTTGCCCACACTCTTCTCCTTCCTCCCACACTGGACCCAACATCTTTGTGGAAAAGTATGCTCCAAGGTTTGTAATCACTGTTCATACTCTACCATATGAGTAAATGTCTGTTCTAAGAGCTAATCAAGTCTATTAATTGATGATAAATGGAAAGCACGATAGTTGGGAAAGGGTGATTAAGCTACAGTATTAGTAGTGCCCTACATAGTTACCCCTGAAACTTCCAAGGTACTTATCACCTTTTGGGGGAATCCTGCCAGTAGGAGTGGATATTAGGGAAGTGAGACCAAAAAAGATAGTAACTTTAACATGCTTGGAAAAAGTGTGCCACAAACAAATGTTGAAAATTATTTTTACATGCAACTGGAAAATAAGATACAGACAATGGGGTATAGAAATTTATTGTGCCCTACAAGAAAGTGAGGGGAAAGGGGATAGCAATGGGGTTTGGGGTGATAGAAGGGAGGGCAGATTGGGGGAAGGGATAATCAGAATGCAAGCCATCTTGGGGTGGGGGGTGGGAGAGATGAGGAGAAAATTTGGAACACAAAATCTTGTGGAAATGAATGTTGAAGACTAAAATAAATAAATAAAAACAAGTGAATCACGTCAGTATTGATATTCTCACAATGAAGTAATCACATGATAAAGGATCCTGCTATCCCCTCATTCTTTCATCCTTACTCTCCCCTCCCTTTCACAATCAAACTCTTACCAACCAAACACAATCAAATCAACCAGCATTTACTTTTTAATTCCACAAAAGGAAGAACGTCCTTTTTTTCCCCAATTTTATTAACTTGTTTTCAGTTTTCAACAATCACTTCCATAAGTTCCAAATTTTCTCTTCTCCCTCCCCAAGACAGCCATCTTATATAGGCTCTACACATACATTCCTATTAACCACATTTTCACATTACTCATGTTGCATAGAAGAATTAAAGTGAATGGGAGAAACCATGAGAAAAACAAAACATAACAAAAGAGAAAATGCTCTGCTTCATTCTGCATTCTGACTCCATAGTTCTTTCTCTGGATGTGGATGGCATTTTGTATCATGAGTCCTTTGGAAATATTTTAGGTCATTGCATTACTGTGAAGGGCTTAGTCTATCAGAAATAGTCCTCACCCACTGTGACTGTTACTGTGTATAATGTTCTGGTTCTGCTCACTTCACTCAGCATCAGTTCATATAAGTCTTTTCAGGTTTTGCTAGTCTGCCTGTTCATCATTTCTTGTAGCACAGTAGTACTCCATTACATTCATATACCACAACTTTTTCAGCCCTTCCCCAATGGATGGGCATCCCCTCGATTTCCAGTTCTTGGCCACCACAAAGAGAGCTACTATAAATATTTTGGTACATGTAGGTCCTTTTTGTATGTTTTGTACATGTGGGACCCTTTCCCATTTCCATGATCTCTTTGGGATATAATCCTAGAAGCGATATTGCTCAAAGGGTATATACATTTTTATAGCCCTTTAGGCATAGTTCCAAGTTGCCCAAAATGGTTGTATCAGTTCACAACTCTACAATGCATTAGTTATCCAATATTTCCCACATCTTCTCCAACATTTATCATTTTCCTGTTTTGTCATGTTAGTCAGTCTCTTTAATCAACACTGATTTAGAGCATTTTTATATGACTGTAGATAGCTTTAGCTTCTTCTAAAAACTATCTGTTCATATCCTTTGACCATTTATCAATTGGGGAATGACTTATATTCTTGTAAATTTGACCACACTCTCTATATATTTTAGAAATGAGGCCCTTATCACAGACATTGGTTGTAAAAATAAAAATATGGAACACTTCACGAATCTGCCTGTCATCCTTGCACAGGGGTCATGCTAATCTTCTCTGTGTTGTTCCAATTCTAGTATATGTGCTGCAAGGCAAGAACTCAACAAACATTTATTAAGTGCTTATTATGTACCAGTACCTGTGTTAAGTGCTGAGGACACAAAGGCAAAAGAGTCACTTTTCTCAAGAAGCTCACGTTCCAATGGGGCAGAAAATAAGGAAACTCTGTGTGTACTTGACACAAGATGGACTCAGAGCAAAGTATTGAAGGGGACTGACAAAAGTCTTTTCCAGAAGACTAGATTTGTGTTGATCCTTGAAGAAAGCTGAGAAAGCCAGGAGGCAAAGGCAAGGAAGAAACACATTCCAGTCATGGGAGATGGCCAATGAAGAGATACAAAGGCAATGTGTGACATGTTGAGCGTGAGGAGAAGCAAGGAAGTCAGTTTTGCTGGATAATAAAGAATAAAGAGGAGACTAAAATATAAAACTGGAAAGATAGGAAGGAGTCAGAATTTAATCCTGGAAATAATAGGAAGCCAGTGGAGATGACATGGGCAAAGATGAACTTTATAAAATTCACTTTGGAAACTGAGAAGAATGGGAAGAAACTTGTGGCAGGAAGGCCAATCAGCAAACTGTTACTGTACTCCAGGTGTGAGGCAATAAAAGCCTGGATTAGGGTGGTGGCTGTGTCAGAGGAGAGAAGGGGAACATATATGAGAGATGTTATCAAGGGAGAATCAACAGAACTTGTCAACAGATTGGATTTGAGTTAGTGTGAGTGAGGAGTCAAGGATACATTTTCAAGCTTGGGAGACGGGGAAAATGGCGGACTTGTATTAGTAACAAGATTTGGAGGAAAGAAAATGAGTTCAGTTTGGGGCATGTTAATTTCCTGACGTCTACAGGACATCTAGTTCAAGACATGAAACCAGCAGTTGGAAATGCAAGACTGGAGGTCAAAAAAGAAATAATGGTTCACTCTCCCTACTCTTGACTCATTTCTGAGTTCTTTGCCATTTGACTTCAGATCTCATCACTCAAACTTAAACTGTCCTCTTCAAAGTTACGATGATATTTAAACTGCCAAATCTAATGACTTTTTCCTAAGCCTTCTTGACCCTCTGCAGCACTTGACATTGACCACCTCTCTTTCTATATATTCTTTCCCGCTAGGTTTTTTTGGTTGTATTCCTTTCTGTCTGTTCCTTCTTAAGCACCTACTATGTGCCACACATTCTGCTAAGCTCTTAGGACAAAAAAGAAAGGTGAAAAAACTGGCCATCATCAATTACCAGACCATCATCCATCATTCAATAAACATTTATTAAGTACTCACTATGTGTCGGGAACTATGGAGAAATATAGAATCCTCTGACTATGGATGTACCACAAGACTCTATGCTGCACCCTGTTGAATTATTTTTCTATACTCCTTTACTTGGTGACATTCTCAGCTCCCAAAGATTTAATTATAGTTCACCAAAGTTCCCCTTAGACTTTTTACTCTCCTCCAACTCACATATCCAATCATTTGCTAAGACTTGCTCATTCTGCCTTAACCACATCCCTCACATCTGTCCTCTTTTTTCACACACCCTCGTTACCTCTTGCCTGAACTTCTTCAATAACCTTGTAAGTGGTCTCTTCACTTTGTGGCTTCATTCTTTTTCATCCTCCATACTGTTGACAAAGTGATTTTCTTAATGCACACAACACTCCCCTGTTCAACTTTAATATTTACTTAACTCCCTATTGCCTCAAGGATCAAATATAAACTCCTGTTTGACATCTAAAGTTCTTTAAAACCTATTCCCAGTCTATCTAAACTTATCAGACATTACTCCTGCTCCTGAACTCTATAGTCTATGCAAATTGACCTTCTACTCTCCCTACACAATGCTCCACCTCCTGTCTCCATGTTTACACTGGTTGTCCTCCATGCGTGCAATCTACTATTTCCTTATATCCACTTCTTAGAATTCCTCTGTCTTCAAAACTCAGCTCAAGGACCACCTTCTACATAAAGCCTTTCTTTGATATTGCTAGTACCTCATCCTCCAAAAGTTACCATCTATTTATCTAGCAGAAGTGATGGCAAGCTTCTAATAGTGTGGGATGTAGGTGAAAAGTTGGTGAGCGAAACTAGTTACCACTTCTTGGTTGGCCCTAACCCCCATGTGAGTAATGTGTTTTCTGCCCAGTTCTCCCTTAGGTCCATGCCCTTCTATTTAATCAATTCCCTTTATATCCACCAAAGGAGAACAAAACAAACCAGAGATGTCACAGTCCACTGCGTCAAAAGTCCATCTCCCATTCATTTGCAACACCTTTTCCCACAGCATCTCCCACAAGGTCTAGCTCCCATTTTGTGTTTAAGTGCTGTCCCAATTCATGATTTCGTTCTACTTTGGGTGACCTCTAAAACATCGGAACCAATAAAATTTCTTTTACTGCTTCAGGCATCCAGCTGCAAAAATCCTTGCCATTAGAGTCTCTGTCTCTGTTTCTATTTCTCTCTCATTGCTATATACATATATATGTATGTATTGTATGTATAATCTACTACTTCTCTCTCCAATGTGATTGACTGTCCCTGTCCCCGCTCTGAGCTGCATTTAACCTCCAAGGACACACACAAAAATAAGCTCTGCAGTGAGCATCAGGATTATCTTTGTAAAACTAATGCTTTTCCAAAGAAATAGCCAAACAGAAAGCGAATCAACTTTTAGAGAAAACAGGCTCAGAGCTCTTCTAGAGCAGAGCAGAAGTCAGAATGATGCAAGGGACAGGATCGTTGGACATCACCGGTTCCCTTATTAGCAACTGGAATGTCTCCAGACACTCTGCATCTATCTTTATGGCTTCTGCATAGCTCAGCTATAATCATTATCTTAGAATTTTTGGCATTCTCCTCGCTGCCAGTTTGCTTGTGGTTTTAGTCCCTGCGTTGGCTGCCTGTCTTGGCAGTAGCTCCAGCTCCAGTCACTGTGGCAGTGGCAGAGTGACCTATGCTCATCCTCACAGCCTGTCTCTTGTTGACTATTACACCATATGATGTAGTTGCCTCTCCAGAGAGCTCTGTTCTCCTCCCTGTTCTCCCTTAGGAATGAAAGGACCTAAGCTGTCAATCAGAATTTCAAGACTCTATAGAGACTCAAGAAAATAAACACCATGAATTCCTGTCTGCCAGTGGATACCAATAACCAACGTCCTATTACATTTGCATGTTTATATATACATACACACGTGTATACATGTGTATATGTATATATTTGTGTATGTGTATTTGTAGGTAAGATATATTACAAAAACTTAAACATGTACATCTCTACCATAGAATACAGGCCCCAAAAGTGCAGGGTTTGTTTCATTTTTGTCTTTGTAACCCCGACACCTAGCACAGTGCCTGGCACATGGTAGACAGTGAATTATTATTGATCGATTGGTTTTGTAAGATACTCTGAGGAGGGAAAAATATCATAAGAATGGAGAAAAATCAGTTATTATTCCAAGAAAGATGAATAAGAAAAAAATCAATAAATGCCAACAGATATACCTACTTTCTCAGTTTTATAAAATACCTTGGAGAGAGATCTATACATGTATCCAGAATAGCTTTTATATAAGACGAAACCAGATAAAATTCAACTAGAAAGGAACTATCTTTCTCAAAACTCAAAAATATCACCAAAATTTTTTTCCCAAGACTATGAACTCCCATATGATACCCATATACTATGAGACAGACATACTCAAAAACAAAACAGCAAAAAATCAAAATATTTTAATGGAGCCCCAATAAATGACTGTGGCATGAAGTATATATATCCCATGTTACTTCTGAGGAAATACAGTCGTTCAAATAACACATACTGGTTCATGTGCCAACTTTCTTAGACCTGCAGGAACACTATTGACCACCAAGAGAATGTGATAGCTTGCCTATCAGGTAAGTACAGCAAAGCCTTTGGCTCATTTTACAGTTGAGAGGTCATGGAGTCAAAAAGATCCGTATTCAAATCTGTCTTCAAATACTTATTATCTGTTTGGCCTTGGACAAGACACTTAAATTTCTCCAGGCTTTGGGGTTATCATCTGTAAAATGGCATGATTTGACTTGACTTCTAAGATCCTTTCTAAGCTGTAAAAATCTATGATCCTCTGATACAGTGGCCTTATCAAGGCTTCCCTGAAGAATCCATAGGACATCCTTTCTAGTGAGTGTCCCATAAATCCACCCCAAGTCTCATGTCCACAACTGATTGGGCAAGAAAGAAACTGACTGGTTTTTAAGAGTTCATATAAAATATTACTCAGAATTTCGAATAATTCAATTCAATAAACATTACTGCCTATTATGACTAGGCACTGTGCTAATTATATTAAGGAAGTGACCAAAATAACCATACTCACTGACTCAGAAGTCTCACTGCTTGAGATTTACTCCATGGAAGTCAGAGAAAGAGAGAGAGGTTATCTTATGTTCCATATATGTAGATATGTGTGTATGTATGTATATATATATATATATACCTGCAGGTATAAATGTATGTATGTATATATGTATATATACCAATATATTCATAATAACTTTTATAGTAGTAGTACTAGTAGTAGTAGTAGCAAAGAAGTAGAAAAAATAAGAGTGGGGAGGATGAAAATAAGAATATAGCACCTACCAGGTGCCAGATACTGTGCTAAGCCCTAATAAACATTACCTTAACTGAGCCTCACAATAACCCTGAGAGGTAAGGACTGTTATTATCCCTACTTTAAAACTGAGGAAACGCCCAGGGTCTCACAGCTAGGAAGTATCTGAGGACATTTTTGAGCATTTTAGTGCTACATCCACTGCCCCACTAAATGCCTATTGATGCCTAAAGACAAAAATTAAAGTTGTTTTATTGGATACATTTTTCTTGAAATAATTTACTCCACTAATGCCACATCTGAGCACATTCCTAGCAATGCTCTATATTACACAAGCAAACAACTTTTGTAGCTACGTAGTGATTTTTAACACAGTAAAGTCCCCAGGGAACACGCTTCTGTGCTGCTTCATGGGCACTCCTCCCATGAGATGACAAACTCAAGTTGCCTATCTGGGTCACCCAGGCTAAGCCGACTTTCTGCCTTCCTTACTTTAATGGCAACTTGTCAAGTCCAGGATATTTCTCACCTTATTGCTCTCTCCAGTTCTCCTTCCAGTCTCGGTTCTGAAAGTCTTAGTTTCAAGGGCCAAAGACCCAAATCTGTAACAAAGAAGACTCTGCTACCTGCACCTAGTGGGATGGCTGACAGAAAGTCATTCTCAAGAGGAAATAAATGAACAGGGAGCTCACCTTCCCTTCCTCAATGGCTTTTTCTGGGAGTGTCTCCAATACAGTCCAGACATTTTCCCAGTGAGGAAGTGAAGGAAAAACTGGTGGTAACCATCAATGCCCTTTTCTCCTTCTTTGGCCCAAACTACCATCTCCTTGGATTCTAGGGCAAGTAATAATTTAGGAAAGATAAGAGGGCACTAGCTATGTGTAAAACAGAGATAATTATAACTGCCTTACTTCACAGGATTGTTGTGAGGGAAGAGCTTTGTAAACCTTAAAGTGCTATATAAATATAAGCTATTTTCATCTCCCTTGGATACCACCCGCTCCCCACACTGACTCTGCCTTTTCTGTTTGCTACACACCCAAATCTGGCAGCCCTATATTAGTGTATACTTGGCAGGCTTAGAATGTTTGTGTTGCTACCTTTTGCTAAAAAGATATATGTAATGTCTAATGTAAAATTATGTTGTAGTGGAAAGAGCACTGTGTTCGGAGTGAGAAAGCTTGAGTTCAAGTCTTCTGCCAGTTACTAGATGTGTGTAACCTTGGCCAAAAACTTCACCTTTCTGGTCCTCTGTTTTTCCCTTTGTAAAGTGAGGAAGTTGTATTGGCTCCTTTCCAGATTTAAAAGGAGACTGTTGCAGTATGCCAGGCATAAAGACACAAAAGACCTGGGTTTCGCCAGTAGAAATGGGAAGTAAAGGAGAATTTTGAGACATCATGGAAGAGGAACTGAAGTGACAGGACTTTGTAACCGTCCATATGTGGAGAGTGAGGAGGGAAAATATTTAAAATAGTTTACTAAATTGGACGATGAACATGTGATGTTGAGGATACTGGGGAAGTTTAGAAAGGAAACTAACTTTAAAGGGTGGGGTCACATTACAATAGCTTCCGTTTTTAACGTATCAAAATTTAGATGTCGGCAAGATTCTAAAAGTAAAATTGAATCAGATTCTATTTATTGCATGCCCAGATGGATTTTATTTCTTTAGGATTATAAGAGATGGTATTGCTTAGTAGATGGAATGCTGGAGTTAGAGTCAGGAAGACCTAGAATAAGCCTCTAATATGGGTAAGTCTCAGTTTCCTCATCTGTAAAATGAGAATGTCTGCCCATAGAGCCAACATCACAGGGTTGTTGTAAATTTCAAATGAGATATTGTATATGAATATCTTTGCAAACTTTAAAGTATTATGTAAATTTCAATTATTACTGCTTTCATCTTCTGCAATGGAATTCCAACAGAGACAGTTTTGGAATAAGGTGCTTTCCTACTGTTATTCTTTTATATTGAATGTTCTACAGATTATTCCACTGATAGCAGAAATAACTGGTTTCTGAAGTTGAATAAAAATATTAGGACATAACCTCATTTTCTATTGAGCTCACTGAAAAAAAAATCATCGTATAATTCCTGCAGCAGACAGGATGACAGGAAAGAGGTTTTGTTCGTTCATTTGTTTTTTGTTTTATTTTTTTTGTCTTTGCATCCCCAGTGTCTACCACAGTGCCTGATACATAATAGCTGCTTAATAAATACCTATAGATTAATGATTGGCTGAGCTAGTGCTTTCATGATTTTTATTTCCTCTGCTATTTATCTATATATTGAAAGCAGTTCCATATAGCTTAGAGATTATGAGTATCTATTATGGAAAAATCTATTTAAAATGTTGTCTTTGAGTTTTTATGTAAAAGTACTTTTATCTGGATAATTGTGAGCAATAAATAGTTCAGTCTATGACAACCCAATTCTGATATAATTTATTGACTGAGTAAACCAGTATATTTTGAAGTGTGCAGGAGTTTGGAATGATAGTTCATAAATATATAATTGTATATAAGTGAATAATTCTAGCCTCCAAGTCATATTTTGATTGGCATTTAGCAGAGGCTAAATTTTTACTTCTGAAGTAAAATGTCGCAATTTTGACCATTTCTTTTCATAACCTGCATTGATCCCTAATCTGGACTCCTTAAAAATACTTTTTAATTTCCAGTGAGAGTCACTCAGTTTCTGAATTGCCATCACAAATGATCTCTTCTATTTCCATAAACAAATTCACACTAATTAGCTATTTGATGGTTATTTTTGCTTGTAGTATTCACTGAATTCATAAGGATATCGCCAGTGAAGGCCTTCAAGATTTTACTCTTTATATTTAACAATGCTACAGGCTTCATCCAAAGGTGGACAACTTTCGCTTAGACTTGACAAATCCAGTAGCAAGTACCTGTGAGCAGTTTTCGTTATGCTCAGTGACATGGTGCCTGTTTGTTCTGGAAGTATAATTGTAGGCTTCTGATCTGTTTTATCATACGTTGTAATAATTTCTATGGATCTTCTTCCTCCTTTTTGTAAAGGAAATACTAATCTTTCTCTAGTTCTCTTAGTCATGGACCCTATGTTTCATTAACGGTGTTCAGATCTTTGTTATGTCACGTATGTCTCTTGGCATTGTTTGGTGGCATGTTATAGAGAATAGTTTTCTATCTGAATCTCCAATATAATGGTAAGGTTGTCTCTAAACTTGTTTTTGATGCACACTCTTATCAGTAAAAAGTTTTTGAGCAAGCACAGATATATACCTGTACTACTATGGATTATGTACATTGTGAAACTTAGAAAATAATGGAAATTTTAAAAGAATGAGATAAGGTGAAGTAATATTTCATTCTAGAGTCAATAAAGAGTGGCTACAGTAGCACGGGAGTGATACGGTCAGACTTACGCTTTAGGAAAATCACTTTGACGGTTGTTTGGAAAATAGGTAAGAATGAGGAGAACCTTGAGGTGTGAACACCAGCTAGGATACTACTGCAATAGAGCACGTAAGAGGATGTGAGGATCTGAACTCACCTGAAGGTGGTAGTCTTGTGAAATAGAGGTCGAGAAAGACGTGAAACATGTATTGGGTGAACCTATAACTTTTGGCAACTCTTTAGATATATGGCTATTGATAAAGCAAAATAGTCAGAAATGATGCTGAAGTTGTAAAAAAAAACTATATGAGTAAAAGGATGACCATGTTGTCCTTAAAAGTGATAGAGAAGTTTGGAAAATGGGTAGTTTGGTTTGTGTCTTGGTAGAAGGAGCAGTTGGAGGAAATAGAAATACCTGTGATCTAAATCACAATTCATAGCCTGTGATAATCGCTCTACCTCAAACAAGACAAAGACAGGAAGGGCTGGTACTCACTGACTATAGCCCCTAAATACGAAAGCCCACCCATGTAGGGGGAGTGGCAATAACCAGGGGTAGAAGATGATAGGGTCAGAATATCCCTATGACATCTGCTCAGCTTCTGTGGGCAGAGATTAAGTTTAGATGATTACTTCCCTGAGGGAGCAATACCCGAATCAGAAGGAGAGAATTTGGGAACTTGCATAGCAGAAGGAGGGGGCAGAAGGGGGAAGTGAGGGAGGACCAGGCCAAGTATGCCCCCACAATTAGCTTTTGCAACTAGGGCAATATGTGGCTATTTTACCATAGCCCAAATGGTTGATAACACATTCTTTGGGGTCAGGCCACAGCTCCCTGAATACGACACCCCACTCCCAGTTGGAAGGCTACCACTCTAATGTTCTCACTATACTTGGGTCTATTTGGTAGACTTGCAGTACATAGTCACGTGTCCCTTTCCAAGTAAAAGCTGTATGATAATAAACAAAAAGAAGCATAACTGTTATAATACTTTAGAGAGACTTGTCTGATAATTATCCAGTGTGTAATAAGTTGCTCTTTATAAAGTCCCTGGCGCTTTGGGGCCATACCCCTTTTTTCCTTATTCAATACCCTTTTAAGTATTTATAGTGTGCTTGTTTCGTTTTTAGTGTTGCAAATTATGAATTCTTACTCTCGTTTCACCTCTATCTCTTGGCATCTTCTTTCAATAGTTAAAATGACACTTCTTGCAGGAAGCTTTCTTGGGTCCCCATGGTCACTGAGCCTTCCTTTCTAAAGTTAACATCCTTCTATTCTGAATCTATCGTGTAAAAACCTATTCATTTATGTAGCCTAGGGGAGAGCCAGGGATATTTACAGAAGAGTCTCCCCATTGGTCGAAAGAGTGATTACTCCATGATGCACACCAGAACTTTGAAAAGTTCCTTCCTTCCTTTCTTTTTTCTTTCTTCCTCCTTTCCTTCCATCCTTTCTTCCTTCTTTCAAGAGAGGACACACGCAGAGTTTCTTCAGGACCAAATCTGGAGAGAGAGAGAAAGGATTTTTGGAAACAACAATTCCTCCACATGTCTCTGATTTCCAGCTTGTTTCCCTAAAGACTTCAGAAAATAGCCCCTTGGGTGCGATCTAGGCTCTCTTTCTTGGTCAAGCAGAAATAATTCACTCCCAGTAGGAAACTTCATTTATTCTGAGTATTGTCTAATATATTTTGATCTATATAGCTTCTTTGATTTCTGTTTATTATCTGCCTGAATGGATGGGTTACTTACAATTCACTATCGTGACATTCCTTTGTGTAGCTAGAATTTGGTGGGAAGCAGTCCACCCTTCAGATATGAGTACCCCTTACTCTTTAAAGGACAGCAACAAGGAAACTATCTTGAAACTAAGGGAAAAAATTCCTTCCCTAAACTAGCAATATCTAAGGGGAGCAGATAGATATAATTCTTTTCTTTTAAGCCCTATTTACCCTCCATGGCAGCTATAGGCTACTTCTATAGGCAACCAGGTGGCATATAGTGCAGAGTTCTTTCCCTGGAGTCAAGATATTCTGAGTTGAAATCTTGTTTCAGACACTTATTAGAAAATCATTTAACCCCTTTTAGCCTCAATCTATAAAATGGAAATAGTAATAGCACCTATCTAGCAAGGTTGTTGGGCTGCTACATGGTACAGTAGATAGAGTGCCTGGTCTGAGGACAGAAAGACTTACCATCTTGAATTCTCATCTGGCCTGAGACTTCCTAGTTGTGTGACCCTGGGCAAGTCACTTCACCCTGCTTGCTTCAGTTTCTCATCTGTAAAACGACTGGAGAAGGAAATGGTAGACCACTCCAGCATCATTACCAAGAAAACCCTAAATGGGGTCATGAAGAGACCCAACTAAAGCAACTAAACAGCAGCCAATACCAAGATTGTTGTGAGGATAATATTTGTAAAGTGCTGCACATGCCTTAAAGCATTACATAAAAGCTAGCCATTATTATATTCACTGCAGATATTGATTAAAGTCTCTAAATTATTAAAACCTTCATATTTCTTCTCAGGATAAATTCTCGGGAAAAATCTAAACTAATTCTTTGTCTTTAATTGCAGTAACACTCCTTCTAAAAGGCACTGTGCTTGTCAGCTCCTCACAAATCAATTTGTCTTTATATGATTCTTTCTAACATCACAGTTAAAATAGTTCCTACAAAGAAGAAATTTTTTTCTTGCTTTCTTCCTATCTCCCTATGGCACATATTCCTTACTAGGTCCTCATGCATAGCAGATAAGATTCCTGTTAGCAGGTCTGGGTAAGGCACCAAGAAGGAATCCAAGACTGTGAGGATGAAAAATTACACCAACATGCAAGTATATGGGTCCCCCATCCTTCAGTCTCCTAGGAAAGCAAGGGCAGGAGTGTGGATATATGGTAGGACACATTCCCTAGCTGAGAGTGCAGAGCTCAGGGTCTCTGAACCTACATCTGATTGCTGTTGCTAGGCAGATTCAAGGGGACCACGTGGGAGGAGGACTTGAGGGGCAGTTAATTAGCAAGCTGCCAGCCTGAAACTCCCCTTATCTACTACAACAGCATTATGATTAAGAAAATTTGCTAAATGATTATGATTAGAAGAGCCTTAAAGACCTTGCTTGAATGAAGTTGGCTTATACCAGTTTGTGGGTACATAGAAACATCCCTGTACCCAAGTGTACCAATGAGGCACCAAACATGTAGTCACTTCTGTCAGGTAGGACCTAGCAAACTGTCCCATCCTTACAACACCTTGGGGAGAAACACTTCATATTCAAATATTTCTCCAGTATCTTCAAATTGCCCACACAAAACTGCTTTACTTAACATTGTAATTTGAATAGCATCCTCTACAAGAGATGGCCAGAGTCTCTATATTCTGTGAACTAGACATTCAAAATAAGATTTATTATACTTGTGTGGTCATAACTTTTTAAATTACTATCTCCTTATAATTGGTCTGCTAATTGAATTCTTGCTGTCAAGCTTTTTGAAATTCCAGTCTATATATGCCCATTTCCTTTTCAGACATTTGAGATCATGTCATTTATTAGGTTTTGTTATTAGGTCTAATTACTATAGTTTGAATTAATAGAGGATTTTTCAATCAGCTCAGGATCTTCAATGTTACTTCAAATTTTAGTAGCTCCTTGATTTATTTTCTTATTTCATTTGAGTTAGGCTTAAGATTGAAATTGTTTTTTTTTTAATTACCACACTTGATTATTGAATAACTTGGAACTGACAATATCTTTAAGAAAAAGCAGTATGAATCATTCATCTGTAAGTTACGAAGTGATTGCATTTTTGATATGCAATTGTACTAATGCATATGGAAGCTATTTGTGTCTTCAGTCCATTCACATACATTCATGGTTTGCCTACTTTAGTGGTACATGCCATCCACTGAAACAATTCTAGCAGGTAGGTTGTTAATATTTCTGATTTGTTCCCATGCATCTTTCCCTCTTATGAAACCAGACCATGAAGGAACACATCACTTGTTATACTGTCCTCTGGGCCAAGCTCTCCATTGTTATGGATTCAAGTAGCACCAGCTGGCAACCCTATGCTGTGCCTTCTATTTCTTTGACTCATAGAAACTGTTCCATTGCATTGGCCAATGTGCAAACCTGTCAGTAGTATCAGTAGAGTCCAATTGGCAAACATTTTCGAGTTCTCGCCTAGCTTTGCAGCAATTATAGCAATCTCAGGGCATGAAGAGTCCCCACTTTACAGAATTCTGTTTGACATTCCCATACTTTCTAATTGCTCGTTCCCCCATCATGTTATGGTCAATGGGTTAGAATGTGAAGATGTGATTGTTGCTTTTGTATGTTGTTTATAGGAGAGATTAAAGCCCAACCATGCATACATGTAAGTTTATACACACATGTATCATATGTGTATATATGTACATCAGTGTAGGTATATATGTGGACATGTAATCTCATTGATGTAAGCATTTCCTCTGGCCATACAGAGAGGAATTCATTCATGCTTTCTCATCCTGGGTGATCTGAGTGGCCAGACGGAGTCAGAGAGTCTGCATCTGAGTCCAGGCTTCACCACTTAATGTCTGTGTGACCCTAGAGAAATTTAGTCTCTACGCTCATCTCCCTTTATTTTTATTTTTGTTACATTTCAAGTTCTAAACTGTCTGGAAACCACCACAGGTGTGAGAGATGCAGTCTCCTCAAGGCCTGAGATACTATCTTGTAGGGGAAAATCTTGAGAGCTTGAAATTTTCTGACCAATTCTGCCATCTTCCCAGAATCCTCTCCTCCATTTCTCTAATTAATAATGTTGACAGTAGTTTTCAAAAAACTACCTGTTCATATCCTTTGCCTATTTATTAATTAGGAAATAACACACATTCTTATAAATTTGACAAAGTTCTCTACATATTTGAAGTACAAGACTTTTATCTGTAATTCAGGTCCTGTTTGTGCACGTATGACCCACGCTAGACTGCGCCCTGCCCCCTACGTGGAGCGACGGACACTTCCCGGTGACCTTTCAGGCTGTCTTGGGCTGGAGATTTGCTTCACTCTGTCATTCTGTGGGTTCTGCAGCTCCACAATTTGTTTAGAGCCATTTTTTATAGATATTTGGCTGAGCTTGGGGGCAGCACTCTAGAAAGTCTAGGCTTTTACTTGGCCATCTTGGCCCCACCCTCCACTTTATTCTTCCAAAAGATTTTTGTCATAATTTTTCTTGGTCAATAAAATAATTTTTTTGGTAATTTAATTGGAATGACATTGAAAAAGTAAATTAGTTTAGGTAGAATTGCTATTTTTATTATATTGGCTCTGCCCATCCATGACAATATTTCTCCAATTATTTAAATATTACTTTACTTATATGAAGTATTTCATAATTATGTTATAATTATAACATGTTATAATATGTTACAATTATGTAATTCTTGGGTTTGTCTTGGCAGGTATACTCTTAGGTGTTTTATGCTGTCTATGGTTATTTTATTATCTACTCTTGCAGGGTTTTGTTGGTGATAGAAATGCTGTTGATTTATATGGGTTTATTTCATATCCTGCTACATTGCTAAAATTAGTAATTGCTTCAACTAGCTTTTAGTTGAATCTCTAGGATTTTCCACATATATCATCATATTGTCTGCAAAAAAAATGGAATTTTATGACTTTGTTGCCCATTCTGACTCCTTCAATTTATTTTTCTTCTCTTAGTACTATTGCTAGCATTTCCAATACTATATTGAAAAAATATCGGTGATAATGGGCAAGCTTGTTTTACTCCCGATCTTTTGGGGAAGGCTATTAGTCTATCTCCATTACAAATAATGCTTGCTGGTGCTTTCTTATTTTAAGAAAAAAATCCATTTATACCTATGCTTTCAATGATATTAATAGTTCTCCTTGTGTTCAACTATCCCTGCCCTTAATGTTTTATCTTCTGTAAGAATGTAAGCTCCTTGACAGTAGAGACAGCCTTGTTTTCTTGTCTGTTTAGACTTAAGAAAGTGTAAATAACAAAGATTAAACTTAAAAGTTCATGGAAATACATTCCTTCACCCTCAGCCCAGTTGTTAAACATTGACTAGAATATCCTTGTATTGCTATGTAAACCTTTCTTGAGTTCAGCATGAACACAGTAGAAGGCTCAGGAAATGAAGTCATCACCAGATGAGAGTCCTGGTGACTCCAAGGTCAGGATGATGAAGATGATGTGGTGATGGTGATGATGATGATGATAATATAATTGGCATTTATATAGCACTTTAAGGTTTGTATATCCATTTGCTCATTACAGCCTCATCCCTGGATGTCCCTGTGACATCGGATCAATAGACAGCAAAGCAGAGTACTAAGAGCACCAGATCTGAAGTCAAAGAGCCACACAGATTTAAGTCCTGCCCTGCTACTTATTTATCACCTGTGTGACCTTGGACAAGCTACTTCACTTCTTTAAGACTCAGTTTCCTCCTATGTAAAAAGACAAGATTAGACTAATCTCTGAAGTGCATCTATTTCTAAATCTATGAGCCCATGAAAACAGTTTTACTCAAATTTTCCCTGAAACTGTATAATAAGTAAGGTATGTCATACGAAGGCTCAACATTGTTTTTAAAGAGTTAAATAATCATTTGAATAGCTGATTCATTTTTCTTTGCACATGTCAATTATTTCACAACTTATGTTTCTCCATTAGTTCATTAAGGAGATTCATTTCATTCATTAGTGATTTTATATAGATTAATCTGCTCAATTAATTTTTGTTTTCCTCATATTATTTGAACTTACCGATTTATTTTTTTATTTTAGTCTTCTTTTCCAAGCAAAGATTCTCATTCCCTTAACATAAATGATGTGAGCTTTTTGGTGACTATATTATTGCTACTGCTAGACAGTAAATTATATACTGTATGTATTCCAGGTCAGATATCTTATTTAGGTTTGCCGTAAAATCTGCTTTGTTTTGTTTTTAAGGATTAACTCAGTTTCCCCATGTGTAAAATGACAAGATGATTTATAATACCCATTCCAGTTCTGTGATCAAGATTATAGTCATCTTTTGAGAGTTCTACTTTTAGAATCTTGTTTCATTGTGTAAAGTCAAAATCCTTAAACTAGGTCATGACAGTATTAAAATAGTTTTGTTTTGTAGTGCTTGTAGATTCTCATTCTTTTGGGGGAGGAGTTACTGCTAGATCATCAGATCTCTCTTTTTTCAACTTTATTATTCTGGGAATGTGCCTCAGTTTCCTGCTCCGGGAGCAGCAGGAATCTCTTGGTTTGTTGTTTGATCAAGACCTAATTCTTCAGCTACCTCATGTTTAATGACATTAATTTCAGTTTCAGTAAAGCAGATTGTTTTTTCATATTGGCCTATCTCTGATCTAGAAGCAGTTAAGAATTACTATGGAAAGAATGATAGATCCTAAGTCTGGTAGACATGAGTTCAAATCTAGCTTCAGACACTTGCTAGATGCATAACCCTGGGTAATTTATTTAACCTCTGTCTACTTTAGTCCCTTCGTCTATAAAATGGGGATAATACTATCACCCCAAGCTGTTGAGAGAATCAAATTAGGTAATATTTATAAGATACTTTGTTATATCAATCCTATGATTATTATATCTACAGACTTTTCATTATTTAACCTTATTGTCAATCTAGGATATATAATACTAAAGTGATAACATATTTTTGCCCACAAAATCATCATGGTATAGGTTAGGCTCAGGAAGACTGAATTTCAAATCTTGCTTCTTGGACGATAGTTAATTATCAAGAGACAGCTCGGTGATGCTAGATAGAGTGCTGAACTTAGACTCATCAAGACCTGAGCTCCAATTTTACCTTCGGAACTTGCTAGCTATATGACACCAGGAAAATCACTTACTTCTCTTTGCTTCAGTTTCCTCAACTATAAAAGGGGGATAATAACAGCTTCCACCTGAAAGGGTTGTTATGAGAATCAAATGAGATAATTTTTGTAAAGCCCTTAGCACAGAGTGCCTCACATAGTAGGCATGATGTAAAAGCTTATTCCCTTTGCCTCTCTTAGCTGTCATGACCCTGAGCAAACTACTTGGTTTCCCTTTTTCCCCTCATGTAACCCTCTCAGCTAACTAAATTATAGACAGACCAGGATTTCCTGACATTGATGAAATCAAGTTTCTTTCAGTATATTTTTGCCTGGAGAATGGCATCTTTTTTTCTAACTGAACAACTTCATTATTATAACACTGGATTCTTATTTGTCTATTTTCATATATTTCCTGGATATCCCCAATGTGGGGAGTGACTCAATTTTGTTTAATTTCTATGTGGGACAGTGGTAGGAAGATGAGGTAAGCAGAATTGCTGTTCAATCTCTCCTATTCAAACCATCCCCTTCCACCCCAATCCACTCAGTAGTCCTTGTTATAGACTAATTGCCTAAATGGGTTTCCCATCCTATATTCCATATCGTCTCTGGGAAGTGATAATAAAGGATTTATAATTGTCTATTTTTTTAGAACTGACTACTCCAGTTCCTTTTTCAACAAGGTACCAATGAGCCAACTCTAAATTGTATATCCTTTAAGGGCTCATGTTTACATGGTGCAAATGAAATCAGTCTTTACTTTTCATTGGCTGTTGCTAGCACTTAACATCTGTAACAACCGTCTCCTTGTGTATGTGTGTGTGTGTGTGTGTGTGTGTATGTGTGTGTGTGTAATCCTTTAGTCTTAAGAAGGGCCAGTAGTTCATTCTTTTGACCTGTACATGAGGCAAGCCTCTCATGAAAGCGTTAACAATTTCCACTGTTAATCTACACCCTTCAAAGGGTTCTGTGACGAGCTGCCAGCACACTGAGGGATTACTAGAAAATTTTTAGATAACTGTATGGCTGTCTGCCTCATTCTTTATCCCCAACACAGACAATAAATGAATTGGATTCCGTATAATAAGACAGGACTTGGAAACCATACATCTCAAACTTTCCAAGACAGTCTCCATTTGAAATGGTCTCCACTGCTGTCCTCTCTACTCTTAAGTTATCTACATTTTGGAGAAATCCCAATATTTCCACCAAAAAAGTAACTAAAACTAGTCAGCAATTTTTTAATTGGACCTACAATTTCATTGGCATGGGACCTAGTGAGGGAAATCCTTCTATCAATGCAAATTGACACTTGGAATTTGTGATCTTAGCAAGTTGTGTGAGGAGCAAAAATTTAAATGACTTGTTGCTGGTGACACAATATGTTTCAGAGACAGAACTTGATCCAGGCCCTTCCTGATCCCTTGGACAGTTTTCTATCTTTTCTGCTTCTCATTGCAATAAAAATACAGAAAAGTTGATCAGTTGATAAACTTTTATTAAGCTGCTGTTATGCACTAGGAACTGTCACTTTACAAATATGTCATTTGATACAACAATGCTTGGGGTTAGATGCTATTATCATTCCCATTTTCCAGTTGAGGAAACTGAGGCAAACAGAGGTTAAGGGACTTGTCCAGGGTCACACTGCTAGTAATTATCTGAGGCCAAATCTGAACTCTTGTCTTCCTAGCTCCAGGCCCAGCACTTTATCCACTGTATCTATGTAGAGTTGTCCCTATAGACAAGATAAATTGTTAGTTAATCAACAGAGTATTAAATGAGGAACAGTTTTTTGTAGAAGGTGGAATTTTAACTGAAATATTTCTTGTGTTCATCCTTCATTGCCAAAGAAGACCATGACATCAGAGAAATGATGACATGACTTTCACCTGACTTTGTTCTGAGTGAGGGGGAGCTGTGCAGGTCACCAGTCTCACTTCTCCTCCACAGCCATCTGGATCCCATGACCAGATATTCCTCAGGATGACTGGAGATGACCCAGGAGACCTTTAGGCCAAGGTCTTTGCAGGCATTCACTTAGGGTGAGGCAACGCCCATTCATTGAACAGGCCTGTTTAAGAAGTAACCAGGTCATGGTCCTTTTAATGAGGTCAAGGAAAGAAAGACATCAGGCTAGGAGGGAAACAGCAACGGTTACTATGGATAATCACTCTTTAGCCAGGAGGGTCCAGAGGGGCCCTTAGGCAGGGGCCCATGGAGTCCTAGTTTCAGAGTGCAGTAGGTTTAAAAAAAATTGAAATGTAAAAGAAGCAGGAAAGGTCAGGGAAGGGAGGATTCAGAGATAAGGAGGAAGAGATTTCCAGGCATAGAAGACAAAGAAGTCACAAAATAAAGTGAATTTTAAAAGATAGAGTATCATACTGTTGGGAAATGTTACAATTTCTTTTAGAAATGTACAGAGCAGACAGATCTATGAAAACACTAGATTTCTGGAATGGATCTTCACTCTTGAAAGAATAAAAGCAATGTATCCATTTTTTTATGGGTAGAAAAATAAATAACTGTGCTGATTCTTATAGGATATTGCCCCTACTTTCCATCAAGCTATTTTCATATCTAAAGAAGAGCACTAGAAGCTGCATGTCAAAATTTTGGCCTGTATCAGGATTTAGAAAAAAGAAAAAAATGTGAAGTGATTGAAGAAAATTGCTAATTATGACATTAATTAGGATTTAGGTCAGTATATCTAGTAATGAAGACTTCTACTAACTCTCTGATTAGATATCTAGAAGGCTATCATTTTCCTAGACTTTACTGAAAAAGAAAAGTCTTGACCTATATGATAAGGAGACATGTACCCCTTTCAAAAATGCTCTTTGTACTTTGTCTAAAATTCTCATAAATTTATTACTGATACCCCCTGTTTCTTACATTATCTTCATTTCTAAATACAAATGCATATATATATGTATGTGTATATATATATATGTAAACACACATACATATATATATGTGTGTACATATATATGTATATATATGTGTGTGTGTGTGTGTGTGTGTATGTTTGTTTCTTAATCTTCTCATCTCCTCTGCAGAAAACATCCCTCAAAGGAAAGAATGAATAAATAAGAGAAAAGGGGGAATTGTAATGTTAATGTAAGTCTAATGGTGGGTGGGGGGAAGAGTTAAAGATCTTCCCCACCCATTAATAGGCCTCAATACTTTTTGCTAATTTCTACTGAGGCACTAGGTTCAAGGGTCCTGCCTTCGCACTCTGAAAAGTGTATTAATACTCTACAGTGAAGTTTTACTTTGGGGCTTATTCATTGGAAGTGTTTGTTTGGCCAGATGAGACTCTGGGCAGCTGCTAATGAGCCACCCAGGTTTGAAAACCCAGATGTTGGTGCTTCTGTCTCTGGTAACTGTGTTTGTATGGTCAGATCGATCTGTCTGTTGATCTGTGATGTATGGTCAGACAGTTGGAAGCCCTGTCTGTTACTCTTTATTTCCCTGTTTGGATTTTCCCTGAAATTCAGGGTGCTGATGTTTTGCCCTGAAATAAGTGAATGTTATATGTGCTTGATCAAAGTAGATTGTTGACCCCTCAAAAAATGAAAAGAGTTATATGTTCTCATCTCTTGAGGGACAGACTTGGTAATTATGACATAATGTTAAATTTAGAATTTTTTTAAAAAGTTTTTTTCATTTATACTGTGGTAATTATATATATATGTATATATATATACATATATATATATATATATATATATATATATATATATATATACACACATCTCATTTTCCTCATCCTGGTTGCTATACACTGCCTCTTTTCATACGTTATGCTTCTCTGCATTTTCCATATTCATCATTTCTTATAGCTATTCTACTACATTCATGTACTAAAGTTTGTTTAGTCAATGCTCAATCAAGAGACACCTACCTTGTTTCTAGTGCTTTCCTACTACAAAATGAACCGATATAAATATTTTGGTATATACAGGGATTTCTTTTCTCCAACACTTATTCCCTTTGAGAAAACTTTGATCCAGAACTAACCATTAGCCCTAGTGCATAATAATAGGAAGAATTTACAGATATATTTATGTCACACTTGAATGTTTACAGAGTACATTCTTTACAACCATCCTATAAAATAGTACAAATATTATATAAAACAAGTTCAGAAAGGATGAATGATGTAAACATAGTTGCACAGATACTAAGTGTCGAGACATGAATTAAAACTGAAGTCAGTCAGCTAGTATTTTATTAAACATCTATGAGGTGCCAGGGACTGTGGAGGGGACTGGTAGGGGGGGAAGGAACATTTTTAGAAGTCTCTCCTTTGAAAGAGTTCACAGTGTGAAGGAGAGATAACATGCAAACAACTACGTACAAACAAAATGTGTACAGGATAAATTGGAGATATTCAACAGAGGGAAGGCATTGATAGAGATTGGAAAAGTTGTCCTGTAAAAACTATTAACTAAGACTTGTAGGAAGCCAGGGAAACTAGAAGAGGCAGAGAGGAGGAGGGAGAGCATTCCAAGTTTGAGGGACAGCCAGTAAAAATGCTCTGAGTCAAGAGATAGAGTGTTCCATCCAGATGTTTTTTTGAGTGAATGCTACCACATACTCAGAGAACAATTCAATATCCTAAAAATTGTGACCAAAACTAAGAAAAGAAGAAATCATATAAATGCCTTCAATGATGCAAATATGATCCTGATATCTAAAACGGAAAGCCACAAAGTAAACTGTAGATCAATGTCTGTAAGGAATATTGATTCAAAAATATTGAAAAAAAATTAGCACATAAAATGAAGTCACAGAAATCATAAATTTTTCTTTATACTAATAACAAAATTCATAAGGAAGATATGGAAAGAGAAACTGCATTCAAACTTACTACAGAATGTATAAAGTATTTGAACATTTACACACTAAGACATATGTAGGCACCATATAAACCCAACTACAAAATACTCTTTAAAGAAGTAAAGACAGCCATAAATAGTTGGAGAAATATTAATTGCTTGTGCTTGGTCATGGTAATAATAAAAATGAAAATACTACTTAAAGTATCTAATCATCAAAACTATTTGAGGTTGGTTTAAAAAAATATGTCAAGCAGTGGCATAGATAAGGTACACAACATACAGAAGAAAATGAACACAGAAGCACAGTTTTCCAAAGGTTCAAAGACCCCAGCTACTAGAGTCACTAATGTAGAAATTATAATAACAATAATTAATCAATAATTCACCACTTGACAAAAATGTCTAGGGACACTGTAAAGTGGTCAGACAGCAACTAGGTATAAACTAACATTTCACGCTGAACTCCAAATAGATACAAGTTGGTCATAAAAGGTAAAGATAATAAACATGTTAGAAAAGGGAAAAAATTACCTTTCAGATAACTCTGCCTAAGGAAAGAGATCATGATCAAATACAGGGTAAAGAGGATTACAGAAGACAAGATGAACAATTTTGATTATATAAAATTAAAAAGTTTGGCACAAACAAAATTAATGCAGCTAAAATTAGAAAACACGTAACAGAGAAATCTTTTGCAGAAATTTTTTTCTGATAAAGATTTCATATCTATGCATATATAAGGAATTTATTCAAATATTTTAAAATGACAGGCATTCCCTAACAGATAATGGTCAACGATATGAAGAGAAAATTCCCAAGGAAAGAAATTCAAATTAATCATAACCATGTAAAAAAAGTTCCAAACCACTAATAATTAGAGAAATGTATATTAAAACAATTTTGAAGCTCCACCTAAGGTATATCAAATTGGCAAAGATAAAAAAGGAAAATTATAATTATAAATCATATAATTATAATAAAAACAAATTATAAAATGATAATGCACTGCTGGTGGAGCTATAAATTGGCCCAGCCATTAAATTGAGCATATCTTATTCCTATAATGAAAATATGACCTAGTAATAGCACTAGATTTTTTAGGATCTCCCTATATTTTTCAGAATAGAAGAGCAGTGGCTACCCTTGGCCCTTATTCCATTACTAAACAGAATGGGGGTTTGACATGTCCTGTTTCCAACTTGGGTCAGTTTATCCTTCCATAGTCAACTTCACTGATGGTGGACTAAGTGTGGACAACCAATCAGCTTAGCCCACTGCATGTCAGAATTCCCTAGCTCAGAAATCGTCCATCTTTAGTCTTTCAGAATACAAGACAAGTAGGTATGGCTGATTATCATTCCCTGTCAGCAAAATCACAATTAAGCTTATACCCCCAAAATGATCAAAGAAAAAGGGAAAAAAGTCCATATGTGCAAAAATATTTCTACCAGTTTTATTTGTTGTAGCAAAAAAAACTCTGGAAACTCAGGAGATGTTTATTAATCAGGAAATAGTTGAACAAGTTGTGGTAGGTATGGATATGAATATAATTGAATGTTATTATACCATTAGAAATAATAGATTGAGAGAAACCTGGAAGGATGCATATGCACTCATGCAAAATGAAGTGATCAGAACCCAGTGAACTGTAAAATAACATTATGAAAAAAAAATCAATTCTGAAAGACTTAAGAAATTTTATAAGTAAAGTTACCAAGCATGACCCTAAAGAATCGATGATGAATCATGCTACTTACCTTTTGAGAGAAATGATGGCCTCAAGGTCCAGAATGAGATATGTATTTTTTGACATGGTCAAAGGGAGGACTTGTTTTATTTCACTATGTATATTTGTACAATAATTTCATCTGTACTCCCTTTTTTCAGTTTAGAGTGGGAATTTAGGGCTAACAATAGTATTGCAAAAAAGAAAGGAAAAGAAAAAAGCAGATGACCGAAACATGTAAGAAAATGCATAGGAATTAACAGAAGGAAGTTCAGAAGTAAACACATGATCAGGACAGCTTTGAAAGTGACATGAAATTTATTATATATTTTAAAAGAAAAATACGCTATAACTGAAACGATTCAGAGTTTCATCTCATCTGATCCACTTTATATATGATAATGTGCATTTTATTTGGTGCTTGCTAATCAAGAAAATCAGTATGAGGTCCGGTGACTTCCCTTTCTTTGCGAATTATTCCTGTATGCTTGTCAGTCTTGAGCTTAGGAGCTATACTAATCATAGTTCAGTACATCCCTACTCAACCTGGATGTTACCAACCCATGAGTCACCATAATAAATCCTTTTCATTGCTTTTTACAGAATGTACCTTAGAAATATATTTGTATTGAAATAAAAATAGTTCTTATAAATAATTTTTGTTTTTTTCTAGGTATAGATTTGCTTCATGCTTCACTTAAAAATTATTTTGGTTATCAGTTCTCAACTTAATTTTCTAACAAAAATATAAAGTAGTTAAACCTTTTAACTGGCTTTTCTCCCACTTGTGTAGGGAAATGCTGTTCCCTTTACATTTTAGAACAAGGCTGAAGAATGAAGACCACTTTATCTAGTTAGCTATACCAAAATTATGCCTCTCATAAAAAATACTACATAACTCTTATATGATCTAATAAGGGAATTCAGCTCAACATAGCAAATGCCTGTGTGCCTACTGTGTGCGATGTATTGTGCTAAACATTAGGGACATGAAGGTAGGCACCATGGCTCCAGTTCTCAGGAACAGAGGACAAGACACCTACATAAATAAGTATGTTAAGAGGCAGGCTGTAATTAGGGCAAAAAAATAAATCTAGACAATTATGAGCTACAAAGAGCAAAACATCCTCTTCTGCTGAGGGTGGGAAGGACGAGGAAATAGAAGAGGCAGCACCTGAACTTGGCCTTGAAGAACAAGGAGGATTCAGAAGAGAGGAATGTGAAGAAAGTGTATTACAAGGCATGGAGGACTGCCGATATAAAAGGATGAAATCTAATAACTATAAGTTCATGAAACTTTAGGTCTCTTTAGTCCATTTTGTCTGGAGCTGGTACAGATTTCATAAAGAAAAGTACAAGAGAAAGAAGCAAATTGGAGTCAAATTCTTGAGTCTAGAATGTCAAGGTAAGGAATTTGTGCTTTATCCTAGAGGTAAGGAGAACTCACGGCTTGTGAGAAGGGTTAACCTATTTATTAGGGAGATTACTTTGGTGTGAAGGAAATTAAACGAAAGACTGAAGGCAAGGACATCAGTTGAGAGGTTACAGCAATAGGCCGGGCAAGAGATAATGGTAGCTACAGATGGTGACGGGAGGGGATAGATGGGACAGTTATTTCAGCAAAGCTCCAAATAGGTGTGACCTCCGTGATACCGCCATGTGACCTCCATGGTCCCTATCCCTGTCCTTAAGTCGTTAACATCCTCACCTCAGATTACTCTGGATTTATTTATCAGGTTGTATCCTGCCCAATATAAAGTAAGATCCTTGAAGGCAAGGCTGTGGTATTTTTTTTTCTTTTATCTCTATTGTATAGCTTAGTGCACACAGTAAATGCTTTTAAAATTGTGGAATTAAACTGGTGTGGATAAGACCTATTATGGATTCATTCAGATAACGTAAATGCCATGGCTGTGATACAAATTCAATATATTTTAGCAGTTATATTTCCTTTCTAGCAACATAACCCAAACATTAATTGCATCATTTTGTCATACAAAGTTTCATCTAGGTCTTTAGGGAATATTCCATCTTGAGAAATACATGGAACTGAAAACCCTGTGACTCTGCTATAAATAACACTTGTGCTTCTGATCGAAAGACAGAAACTTAGAGTTCAAAAATTACAATCTCTCCTTAAAAATTTTACCCCTCCCTATCCATCTTTAAAAAACATGCATACACATCACTATATTATCTTTCTTCTAATACATACCCTTCCATACTAACTAAAGTATCATGAGAAAATGAAAGCAAGGGAAAAGGCTTTAGCAAATTGGAAAATGGCCAAATTATAGAGAAATGACCCATGTGTCTCACACCATCTTTCTTTTTCCCACCCTAGACCTTTCACATTTCAGGGCAAGAAAAAGGAAATAAGCATTTATATAGTTCCTACTAATTGCCAGGCACTGTCCTAAATGCTTTTTACAAATAACATCTCAACAACCCTATTTAGTAACCTATTTAAATATGTATTATTCTATGATGTTATATATATTACATATTATTGTAATATATAATAATATAATGATATAATTAATAGCCTATTGAATAAGTACTATTTTTACTTTTAATATTTTTATATATAATTACTTGCACAATTATATATAACATTATATTATGTATTATTCTATGATGTTATATATTATATATTATTGTAATATATATAATGATATAATTAATAGCCTATTTAATAAGTACTATTAGCATCCCTATTTTGCAGAGGAGGAAACCAAGGCAAACAGGGGTTAAGTGACCTGCCCAGAGTCACCCAGCTACTGAGTGTCTGAAGCCAAACTGGAGCTTGTCTTCCTCACTCCAAGCTCAGCCCTCTATCCAACTGCTCTACTAGAACTTGAGAGAACTTTCTATACTGCTAAATTAAATTGAACAGCTGACCTACTCTAAATTACCACACTCCTCTTGTGTTTATACTGATAACAAGTTGTGTTAGAGGTCAACCCTCTTTTATCTTCACCCATCTTTTAAAAATTGCTTTATTCCTATGCCATAGTCCCCCAACTGCAAACATGATAAAGCTTTTCAACAGGCTATCCCTCAACCCTGGAAATCAGTCCTCTCCCTCCTTACCTCTCCCTCTCTGAATCCCCCTTTCCTTTATAACATGCCTTTACAGGGGGCAACTCTGATGCAAGCAGAAGAAGAGATAGCCAAAGGTTTACTAGGATAAATGGGGTTTGTAACCTGAAAGCAGTAACATTCTCCACCTCTCCATTCCTGAACATCGCAAGGCTGAGATGGACTGATTTACACTCATCCTGGGCAGCTTGAAATGGGCTTGATAGTACAGAAGGTAGAGAGCTGGAACTGGGAAACAGAGTGGTGGTAGGCCAGCCATGAACTGCTGTGGCAATTAGGCCTCACAGTGGAGGCTAATAGCAGCCTACCTTGGCCTCCCACTTTCTTTGGGAGTTTCTGCTACCTATATTATTGACTTGGAAATTTAAGTGTCTCTATGAGGAAATTCTGCCAAGGTCTCTGTCTGTTTCTCTCTATCTAACTTCCTTCCCATCTGCCTCCAAATGCTTGTTCGTTATTAAGTGTCTGTACTTTGTTTTCTTACTATGACCTAAGATGTTTCCTCCTATGGACTTTGCTCTTTTTCCATGTAAATTTATTCCAAGAGATGTGTATATCCTGTACTATCTGTACTTTGCATCCAGAGAGAATAATAGGGGGAACCTTTCACTATCTGACCATGGAAAATGCAATGAGATGAGAAATTTCCTTTCTAGCTTAGTGGCTAGGTGCCACCTAGAGGTATGATAAATTGTTATTTTATCTGAATAATAATTCTATAAACTTGTAAAAGATACAACTTTCAGCTAAATATGGAGTTGCTTTTCTAAGCCTCTAAGAGTAATAAATCTATGGTTTTAATACAACTATGACATTTTCCCAGCACCAAGGATAGGAAAAGGAATGGTACCCTGGCCTGTTAGGCAAAACCATCTCCATTCAAGCAAGGGGAAGTGAGAAAGGATTGGATATCTGAAGGGAAAGTCCCTCCTCCAGTCTCCTATGAGGTAGACATAGGAGTAATCTGGGAGAATTTGCCTTGACTTCTCTCATGAAGGAAATGGGTAGAAAAGCACTTGTACGTCAGCTGGCCACACAACCTTGCCTCCTTGGCCTCCCTTTCTTTGGGAGTTTCTGCTTCCTATACTGACTTGGAAGTTTGAGTACCTCAGGAAGCTACCTCATATAAGAGGCTTTTCCTGATTCCTCTGCCATTGCTAATGCTTCCCCTTGAAAATTATCTTGTGCTTATTTTGCATATTTTCTGTGATGGAACAGGGACAGAAATGGACTTGTAACTCATTAATGTAGATGAGGCCACCTGCTCTATCAGTGCAAGTGAATATCTTCTCTGCAACTTATAGTCTTAGAGAATATCCTAGAACACTGAAAGATTAAATGACTTGCCCATGGAACACAACCATTATGTGTCAGAGGCAGAACTTTAACCCAGATCTTCCTGGCTCTCTGTTCACTACACTGCTCTGCTCCTAAGCCAAGGAAAGATAATGTGGATTAAGAGTCCCCTAGGCTGGTCAGATGTCCTGATGCCTTGAACATTCTGGCCTTCTGCTCATGTGAGAAATGATCCATTTGGACCCCTATTCCAATCATTTTTTTTACATATGATTTTACATAAATCATATAGGGATAATGAAATAAGATAGGTTCTTATAGTAGGCCTTTATAATGGACCCCAAACTTTAATGTAACATTCACTACTTGTTTGCCCTTTATGAAGCCCTTTATGCACAACCACAAGAATGCTGACAAAGGTCACTCCAATGTGTTTTACTCAAATTCCATGTCCAAACCCAACATGTGTGGGATGCCTTGATTCTTTGGAAAATCCACCAAGGTTGTTTTGCTCCCCTGGAGCACTCGTTCCTGTCCAACATGTGCAGGTGCCCATCTTTGACCACTTAATTAGTGGAGATGGCCCATTGCTTTGCCCAACCCAAGATCCCCTTTCTGACATACCATTTCTAGCTGACACATCATTTTTTGCCCCTCAAAACAAGATCTATCAACCAATGGGATTCTGTACTTTGTGTAGCCCCTCTAGGGTGTTCAAGTATCAAGTCTGATATCAAGGCTTATAAAAATAAGACCTTGGAAGAAGGAGCTGGCAAGATCTGAGATCTGCTTCATTAGATGGGACCATGGACCCTTTAGTTAAGTACCATTGGTTCAAAGCTCTTCCTTTTTCTTACAGATCAGACAATTATGGTCATGTGTCACAAGGGGACTCCCACTCACCCAAGGAGATTCAAAAATAAACCATCTTTGGACACAGCAACTGAAAACAGATGTGAATGTGTTATTAGAAATAGATGTGAATATGTTCTAGATCTTTAAAAATTATACCCTGAAAAAATGATAAACATTGTAAAATCTAGTTTGTTGAATTTGAAAAACTTCCTGTTTAGAGATGATGGTCCATCAGCTGTGATAAATAAGCTCAGATTGTCCCTAGACTCTCTTAACTGGGAGGTTGCTTAAGAACTACGATGAATAAAATACTTGGGACTCTTTACATAGCACTTGTTCAGTTGTGTCAAACTCTGGCAGAGATACTGGAGCGGGTTGCCATTTCCTTCTCCAGCTCACTATAGATGAGGAAGCTGAGTACAACAGAATTAACTGACACGCCCAGGGTCACACAACTAGTAAGTATCTGGAGCCAGATTTGAACTCAGGAAGAGAAGTCTTTCTGACATCTGATCTGGGACCCTACCCACTGAACCATCTAGCTGCCCTAGTACATAACACTTAGGAGGCAACTAAGACACTTTACTGGAAGGCGCTGGGGAAGACACCCCAGTACCTGAGCCTACTTAGGACCCTAAAGAACTTTCCAGAATTGGACAATTTAGATGGACAATTGGACATACATAAAATAAAATAAAAATAAAGTGGACAATTTATCTACAATGCAGATAAATGCACCAAATGCTCAATTAATTTACTGAAGACCAAGAGTGATGCATCATATTAAGAGGAGAAATAGTTTCCTCTCTCAGTTTGGAAAGGTGAACAGTAGCTTTCTCTCTGGGGTTTTCATAGTAGGTACTTAACAATACCAGTTGTCTTGACTTTCAGTGAAGGGTCCTCCTGGCGTGGGTATCAGTCCAGCATTGGCCCAGGGGGCCCTCCTCTACTCTGGAAGAAAAACTGACTCCACCCTTGGTAGCTAGAGCACATGCAAAGGACTAAATAAGCCTCTGGCTCCAGTTCTGGGGGGGAGAGGATTGCTGTTCTGTTTTTACTCTGAGTATATGTGAGTGACGTCCAGCATGAGAAGGACATTCCTGTGGGTTTGAGTGCTCTCTCTAGTATAGGGGAGCAAAGATAGCATCCTTTTCAAGACATTGTTAGGTCCCAGGATGGTAGCGCAATGGCAACACCAACTGTAACTCGCCCCACCAGCACAGAGGGGTAGTGGTAGGCCTTGGGACAGGAAGGCGTTGCTATTTGCCACACAGGCAGAGAAATTGCACCCAATTGAATCAATGGTGTGAACTTGCTAAATATCCTTTACATGCTATTTCTAAGTCCCCTTCCTTTTGTTGATTTTTGGGTGATCTATGGAAATATAGGATGTTCAGGGCAGACTAGTACCTCTGGTGAGAGAACCGCTTTCCACCTTTGGTGTCCGTCTGATTCACTCAATTCTCACCTGTGACTCTAAGAAGCTGTAGTATGGGAACAGTGTATTTATCAGATTTATGGAGAAGGGAAGAATTTTTGACTAAATAAAAGATAGAAAACATTATAAAGTGCAAAATGGATAATTTTGATTACATTAAATTGAAAAGTTTTTACACAAACCAGACTCAATGCAACCCAGATTAGGAGAGAAGCAGAAAACTGGGAAAGAATTTTTGCAGCTAGTGTTTGTGATAAAGGCTTCATTTCTAAAATATATGGAGAACTGAGACAAATGTACAAGAATACAAGTCATTCCCCAATTGATAAATGGCCAAAGGATATGAACAGGCAATTTTCAGAGGAAGAAATTAATGCTATCTCTAGTCATATGAAAAAATGTTCTAAATCACTATTGACTAGAGAGATACAAATCAAAACAACTCTGAGATACCACATCTATCAGATTGGCTAATGTGACAAAACAGGAAGATGATAAATATTGGAGAGGATGTGGGAGAGTTGGAACGCTAATTCATTGTTGGTGGACCTGTGAGCTGATCCAACCATTCTGGAGACCAGTTTGGAACCATGCCCAAAGGGCTACAAAAATGTGCATACCTTTTGATCCAGCAATACCACTTCTAGGACTGTATCCTCAAGAGAGCATAAAAATGGGAAAGGACCCCACATGTACAAAAAATATTTATAGCAGCTCTCTTTGTGGTGGCCAAAAACTGGAAATCAAGGGGTCGCCCATCAGATGGGGATTGTGGTATATGAATGTAATGGAATACTATTGTGCTATAAGAAATGATGAACAGGAAAACTTCAGAGAGGCCTGGAAAGACTTGTATGAACTGATGCTGAGTGAAAGGAGCAGAACCAGGAGAAGTTTGCACACAGCCACAATCACAGTGTGTGAGGAATTTTTCTGGTAGACTTAGTACTTCACTGTAATGTAAGAACTCAAAACTTTTCCAATGGTCTCTTAAGGCAAAATGCCTTCCACATCCAGGGAAAGAACTATGAAATTCAATCACAGAATGAAGCAGATCATTTTCTTTTGTATTATGTTTTGGTTTGTTTTATCATTTCTCTCATTCATTTTAATTCTTCTCTGCAACATGACTAAGGTGAAAATGTATTTAATAGAAATGTATGTGGAACCTAAGTAAAATTGCATGACATTAGGCATGCATCAGGAAGGGATGAGGAGGTAGAGGGGAAGGAAGGAGAGGGAGAGGAAAAAATTTAAGATATATGGAAGTGATTGTAGAACACTGAAAACAAATGAAAAATAAATTAATTTTTAAAAATTTAAAAAATAAAACTAACAGCTTTTAAACATTAAAAAAAAACTGTAATATGTGCAGTGGCTACATCCTGGTAAGCTGTTTTGGCAGATGAGCTAAACCTGACTGAGGACAACTGAGGAGTCTCAAACCAATTGGTGAGTTAGGGGAGTGTCTAGCCCAAGCCTATGAAGATGCCCCCCCCCCTGAATGGGTGGATGAGAATGATTTGTTTCGAAAGCCATGAAGGCAGCTGAAGCAAGTTCTGTGGAGTGCTTAGAGCTTGGTTAGACCTCAAAGACACCAAGGTCATCCACTGCATCCTGAGCCATCTCCAGTATTCTGGACTTTCATATTGCCACTGGACTTCGGATGACTCTAGAAGAGACAGTAAGGCTGACAACTTCAATCAACTCTGCCTCACTTAACTCCAAAAGGCATCTCTCATGCCATTTTGCCATGTTTATTTACCTCAAAGTCCTTCAGGGACAGGGAAGTGATGAAGCAACAAGGTAGATACAGTAGAAGCCGTATTCACAACCCCGCACACAGGTGGCTCAGGCCATAGGGTCATCTCACTGGACTGAAGCAGCAGTAGAATTTAGCAGCTGCCTGGGTACCTGAGCAACCTTTTGTGAGGACCGCAACGCTTACCTCCTGGCATGGGGAAAGGCCTAGAAAAGGATGCCCTAAAAATTGTCTGCTTCACCTAATGCTGGCCTGCTTGCTCCAGCAGGTGGGGATCCCACCTTGATGTCAAAACACACACAAAAAATGTACAAAAACTTCTGCAGAGATGATTCCTCCCATCATCAGTACATGGAATGTGGGCGCACTTACATCCAACATGAAATGTTGCTTGTCTTTTGATCTTGAAGAGGACTGTACTCAGAATTACTTTAAACAACATGAAACACAGTAGACCTGTTGTGAGAGTACTCATCCAGTATTACATCCAAATGCAGTCCTGAGGGGGAAACACGGCTGGCAAATGAAGCCCTGCTTCCTGAAGTTAGAGCTAGATACACATTTTTCTGGAGTGACCACAATGATAGTTGAGTGCTATGAAGCTGGTGCAGGTTTTGCAACCAAAACTAATCCAATCCACAAGTTTATATGTCTACCAATGGGAATGAATGACAGATTCATGACAATGCAGTTGTCCCTGGCAAGACAGTGACATTTCACCATCACCATTTCGTGTGCTACCACCGTGGCAATCACTGATCAGGTCAAAGAAAAAGTTTTTGAAGACCTAGAGAACCTCATCATCAATGTACCAAAAAAAGGGCAAGCTTATAATTCTGAGTATATTTAAGGCCACGGTAGACCAAGATGATCACATGGCAGGGAGTCCTTGGAAGGAATTTTTGAAAGTAATGGTCACTTACTACTGAAGACTTGTGCATCTCATGTCTGTCTCGACATATCATCTTCCATTTGCCTAAATACAATGAAACTTTGTGGATGTACCCTTACAGCAAACACTGCCATTTAATAGACTATGTCACTGTGAGAAGAAAAGGTGATGAAAAAGATGTGTGGCAAGTGATAGAGCAAATATAGACCTATCCTCGCCAAGCTAAACATTTGCTTTCAATGAGAGCAGTGGCCTCAAGGCAAGAGAACTACCAAAAGACTCTGTGTCAACAGATTAGAGCCCTTCTCCAAACATGGAGAGTTTATTTCTAGCTTGGAGGGAAAGAGAAGTCAACACAGTGGAGCAGAGAGAGTGGGCAGATTTCGGAAATTTGAAATATAGCACTGCATTTACCGATCTGGACCAGAACACTCTCCAACATCAAGATTGGTTTAACAAAATGAAGAGCAAATTCAGAAGCTGATAAATGAAAAATGAGAACTCCATAGGGTTTACCAGCAGGATAGCTCCTCTGTCTCTCAGAAGGTGGCATTTAATTGCATCCGAAGTAAAGTGCAAATGAAGTGTAGAGAGATGTAGAATTTTGAGAAATTCAGTTGTATATTGTTAGTAACAACTCAAAGTGCCTCTTCGATGTCCTCAAGGCTACTTATGGGCCAAAGACCAATGGTGCATCTCAGTTACTCAGCACTGATGGAGCCATCCTGATCAGTGATAAGGACATGATTCTGCAGAGATGAGCTGAACATTTCCATGGTCTTCACCACAGACCATTATCAAGCAATGCTGAAGTCACTGTGACCATATACCTCAGGTTGAAGTCAATCCTTCTCTACCCAAACTTACAACTGAAGAAGAACTTCCTGAATGCCATTGGGCCCCCGTGTGTGGCAAAATGCCTTGTGCTGATTATATCCCAGCTGAGATTTACAAGGCAGGGATTTCACTACTCATCCAGAAGGTGACTGAAATCTTCCAGATTCTATGGAAACAGAAAGTTATCCCACAGGAGTTCAAGGATGCCTCCATTGTCCATCTCTGTAAAGGAAAAAGAAATAGACTGTTTTGTGACAATCATGGAGGTGGGGGTGAGGTTCTCTTTTTTAGTTATGGTCAGTAAAATTCTTGCTAGATTCCTCCTCCATAGGATGATCCTTCATCTGGAAGATGGTCATCTACCCAAGAGTCAGAGCGACTTCAGAAAGGACTGAGGAATAGTCGATACGGAGTTTGCTGCTTGACAACTTCAGGAGAAACGTCAGGAACAGAAGAGGTGAACGGTGTTCTAGATTTAAAGAAAGCCTAAGGTGAGGAATGATTGATCTGGACCCCTACTCCGCTTCAATAATATTAGTCAGTTTGATATTTTCCATAAATCACATAGGGATAATTAGATAAGCTAGGTTCTTATAGTAGCCTTTGTAGTAAGCCTCAAACTTTAATCTGACATTCACCACTTATTTACCAGCTATAAAGTTCTCTTTTGCCTGCCCATCTTATGACCCCTTAGCATGGATGTCTTGGGCTTTACCCAACCCTTGCTAGCATATCATTTTTGGCGAGGTCTATCAACCAATGAGATTTTGCATTTTACCATGCCTCTTTTGCATATTTGAGTACCCCACCTCTAAAAAAAAAAAAACAGGACCAAGGGTATCTCAGACTGAAGGACTCATTAGAGGCAGCCAAGGATCCTTTAATAAAGTGAGATTGACTTGGAACTTCTCTTGAATTTTTTTTTAAGGCCTTTAAAGAGGACAAATCTCTCTTGTCTCTCATTTTTCAACACTGGTCATGTCAGAGATTGCTGAGGTGAAAGATACAGAAATTAATTGAAAACTAAGAAACAAATAATGATTGGAAACCAAACTTTTTTAAAAAGGAATAATTAAATTTCTTTTATTTCTAAAATACAATTTGGTGGTTTTATAAAATATTTTGATGAGCTTATGGCGTACTAGCAAACTCTGTAGAGTTTAATAAAAACAAAAAATTCACAGATCATATTCCTTAAAGGAATCTTTAAAATGACTAGGAATTTATTTAAAGCTGCAGCTTGAATATTAAGAATTGCTTTATTAATCATGAGGTATATTCAGGAGAGATACAGTGAAATAGGAATTCAGAGAAGTGTTAAAATAAGAGCATAGGAGAAATTACAGTAAGTCTCTTGAAAGTTTGCATAATTCCACAACTCAGAATTTAAAAAGAAATGTATTTGCTGGGACTGAACTCCAAATCTAGCCAATCTCTAGATCTGAAGTATGGAGTGCCAATCTGTAAAATTGATTTTAATTTAGTGTACAATAAAGGTATAATTGAAAACTATATCTCAGGTAAGGATAAGTTTGTTAAAACAAGGAATTTTTATTAGTAGAAGGCAAATAAGGAAATTTTAGACCATTTTCAGGAAAGAAGTATACTTGAAGTTCATTTTCCCTTGTATGGCACCAAGCATGTTGTGATTAGGGCTCCCAGATTGAAGATGAATCCCAAAGAAATCCCAAGAAAAAGGAAAACTTGTAAGCAATTGAAGGTAAGTGAAATTTAATGATATTTCTACAGTTTTAATCAATTGTTTAGGTAAATTAAACCACAGTCAAACTTGTGTTGAAATCAATTGTTTAATAAAAATAAGTTCAAATTTATAAATGAGGCTATAGTAAGTTAGGAAAAGAATTATTGAAGATAGAATCTAATAAGAAATTTTTTTAAAGATAGATATAGAAATGAATTGAATGTATGCACACCTAATAGAGGGTGATCAGATTACAAAAAAAAAAAAACAAATTAAAATGAGCCATACCACTTATAAAAGTACAAAAAAACTAGAATTTTTAGAGGGAAAAGTAGAACTTTCAAATTATATTAGAACAATTAAATTTTAATGGATGAAACAAGGAAACTCACAATATAAAAAAATGGTTATCAATTAGAAGCTTTCAAAGTTAGAAAACAAACTGCTCTGAAATCTCTACTAAATGATATCTTGGGGGGTTAAGAAAAAACAAAATAAATGAACTTAATTTTTGAGCAATTTGAAAGAAAAAAAGCTATGCCTTGAGCCCTTCAGACAAGTACAATCCCCATCAGATAGTTTTCCAACAGTGCGATTCCTGTTAATACTATATGAAGTCAAAATTGTGTTTTAATAAAAACTTTAAATCAAGGAATTATTGTACTACAAATAAAATAATTGTTCTATTTCAAATATATATACATATATATGTATATATAAATATGTATTAAAGCATGAACACATTGATGATATTGGCAGCTAAAACTTTAAAGCTTGTTAGCCTGTGCGGAAGTTTAGATATGTAAATTATTGAACTATATTTCATTGAGGTGAATTCAAAGTTAAATCAGTGTGATAAGGATTTCTGTTAACCTATAAGCATTATGAAACTAGCTCCTCTTTTGATGAGATGCCAACATAAAATTCCTAACATGGAAATCTACAATTCTGAAAACTATCAAAACTTGTAAAAGAAAGAGACTATATTTAAGACTAAATATCATTCACAAGCAAATAATCACCAAAACGGAGGTTGCCTTTGAGAAAACTGTTTGGTGTTTCATTTAGAATGAATAATAAATCACTGTAGTAAGAGAAGTAACGAAGAGTCTTTCAGGTACCAGCGACCGTGCCATTCCTGTGCCATAGTTGGGCTGTTGCAAATCCCTTGGTCATTGCTAAGTGAATTCCTTCGTGAAATAGATGGATAAATGTTTTTTCAGTATAAAAGAGATTAACTTTGAGAAGAAGATGGATGGTTTCCTCTCCAAACTCATTCTGCTTCCTGAATTCTGTGACACCACAATGAGGAACTTGTGCTGAGTGAGTTGTTTGGGGTGTATTACAAAAACTACATCATTGTCACCAATGCTAAATGCTCAAAAGTTCTTAAATTTGTATGAACTGCGCATTTGTAACCACTAAGAAATCAAAACTAAGATGACAGCATTAGTTAGGTGGTTTTATGCAATAAAACTTTAAAATGTAAAGCAAAATTCAGTGAAGTAAAAAGAAGTCAAGTCTTCATGATTGGGAAATAAAGGTTAGAAGAATCAGAGAAAAATTTTGTAGACAAGTTTAGGCATTTTTAAAGCAATGCCCTCTTGACAGGTGCTACACACCTGTCTTCCCTAATCAATGTAAAACTATAAAATAAGTTTCATAAAATGCATTAATTAATTGATAGAGAAAAGATTATCTCTTTGCTCTGGTTTAAATAGTTATGCTAAAGGGTTGGTAATTCAGAAATTTTGAAGGAATTGATTTGACTCTTGGGTAATTCAAAAAAAAATTTAAAAGTAGTAATGGAGTGGAAGGGCCATGATTGAGCTTTGAACACGAGCTAACCCTAAAAACAATGGACTTTTTAAAAAAAAAAAGAGAGATCTAAGTACTACCTCTCATAATTATAAGTAAAAGAAATTAATTGGATTGAAAATTTTGTGTAGTGGATTAGAAGAATTTAATCCATCCTAGTATATACAAAGGGAAAATAAATATTCACACCTATCTCCTGGAGAAGCACATAGCTGTGCAGTGCTTAATGTTAAGGTTCAGGGTGCAAATGCTGAGGTGTAAGGTATGTGTTTAGTGGGGTCATCACTCAGGATGTCTCCGAATCAAGTAAAGGCATTTATTCTGTATAACACAGCAAGCAGGCTCCTCCTTAAGGGAGGTCACTACCCCTTAAGGGAGGCTGCAGCTTAAGGGAGACCCTGGCTTAAGTGGGGGTGCAGCTCCTTAATGGAGACAGCAGCAATTTAAAAGACACACACTCTACTCACCTTCCTTCCCCCTCAAGCCTCCTTCCCCCAAGGCCAGGAGAAGATAGGAATTCTTGTAGAGGAAAACCTGCCATGGGCAGGGAGATGAGATAATCAGGGAAAGAAAGGGGAGCAGGAAGGTGATATAACCAGGACATGGAGGCACAGGGACCACAGGAAGGAGAGTCTCGAGAACTTTTTTAAACTTTACTCAAATAAACTTCATCTCCATGTCCACCCCTTAAAAACTTAGAAGGGGCATTGAACCCACCAAAGAGGTGAGTTGGGACCCTGGAAAAAGATTCAGCTGGCTCCTAGTCCCTTCTCCCTGCTACTGGAGAGCTCAAGGCTTCACTTCTACTTTTTTCTCTCTCTCATCCTCCCACTTCTGGTTGTGACCTCACAATGTGACAGCATCTAGCTCACAGCACAAATAGACATTTATAGAACATAGAGGCACAGACACAGAGCAGACTGACATGACAATTTCAAAGAGACTGCATGGATAATAATGGGGGGATAAGTGTATGATTTATCGTAAGGTCTCTGGTTCATCATTCAAGGGCATTGCCATGTGCCTCTGTGATCTGAGGACACCACAGGTGGGTGTCTGTCCCTGGGAAAGTCAAGAGAACGACTTTAGGGACCTATTCTTACCTTAATAAATAAGACATCCTATCACAAATTGGCTGCCTCTGATTCATACCTGAAATTAAACAGACTCGATACTTCTATGTCCTTGCTTTTCTCCTCACATAGCAAATTGCATTAATAAGGGCAAGTGTAAAAGAAGATGGTGATTTTTTTTTATTAAGTTATACATGCTAGTATAGTATGAGATCATTTTGAATTGTCATTTGAATCACAAATAATAGAGACCATGAAGCCTTGCGATTCGTGGGTTATTTAATTTATGAGTTCACCCTATAACGTTATTTCAATTAATTTCTCTCCACTCCTTCCTTCCCCTCCCACTGAGAAAGCAAGAGATATGGTACTCAATATACTTATCAAGTCATGCAAAACTTATTTCCACAATGGCCATGTTGCCCTTTCCCCCACCAAAAGCAAGAAAAATAAAGTGGAAAAAAAATATATGCTTCAATCTGCGCTGAGTCCATCAGTTCCTTTTCCGGATGTGGATAGAACTTTTCATCATGGGTCTTTTGGAATTGTCTTTAGTCAGTCACTGTCTTGACCAGAGTAGTTGTCTTTCACAGTTGAGCATTCTTACAATATTGCTTTTATGAATATAATGTGCTCCTGGTTCACTTTGTATCACCTCATATAAGTCTTTCCAGATTTTTCTGAAACCATTCTGATTGTTATGTCCTGTAGTATTCCATCACACTCATATATCACAACTTGCTCAGCCATTACCCAATTGACAGGCATTCCCTCAATTTCCAATTCTTTGCCATCATAAAAAAGAGTTGCTATAAATATTTTTTTTCTTTTTCTTTGATTTCCTTTTTCTTTGATTTCTTTAGGATACTAGGCCTAGAAGTGGTATTGCTGGTTCAAAGAGTATGAAGTTTTATAGCCCTTTGGCCAGAGTTCCAAATTGTTCTCCAGTATAGTTGGACCAGTTTACAACTCCACGGTGTTAGTGATTTTAATTTTCCACATCTCCTTCAATATTAGTCATTTTCCTTTTCTGCCATGTTACCCAATATGATGGGTATGAGGAGGCACTATTTGAATATACATTTTCCTAATTATTGGTGATTTAGTGCATGTTTATATGACCATTGATAACTTTGATTTCTTCTGGAAACTGAATGTTTGAACATTTATCAATTGGGACATCTTATTTGTTATGTCATTTTTAAAAATGAGAAATAGCTTCCAGTTGAGTTTCTCATCCTTTGACCCTCCAGGTGGCATCATGTGGCAGAAATACTTCCAGTGAAGTAGTCAGGACCCTTCTCCATCATTATAGCTGCTCTTACATGGCAGATAGTGTAGAGAGATTCCCAGTGGTGATTTCTTTTCTGCTTGGTATTTCCTTTCCAGAGTAGGTGAATGAGAACCAGTCTTGTCTAAGATTGGACACAGTCTTACATGTTCAAAAGGTCTAGAGATCCTGGGTTCGTTGAGTAAAGTTGACTGATGATAAAGGGAGTTTCACTGGAGAAGAGGAACCATTGACAAGAGGAGAGGAAGAAGCTGGTGGCTTTCTCTAGAGAGTACAAAGTTGAAGTAAAATGCAAAATGCCTAATCAGTAGTTCTGTAACTTGCCTTTCTATTGTAATTATCAGACTCCCTCGAAAATATAATAGTGGTATAACGTCACTGAACTCTATTTTAATTTTTTCTATTAATGTAAACTGTTAGTCTTTTTTGTTAGCATTTCCTCTGTGTTTAGAAATAAGTATCTGCTCCACAACTGACTTGCATTGTATATTGAATATCTTTGGGGAAGCCATAGGGATTAGCCTAATCTTGTCATTTGCTCCAGGATAATGAGGTTGGGGAGAAATTAATGGAAGAACGTGAGAAGAGGTAAATTAACTCCTCTCATTTGAGGCTGGCTTCCCAGGACGGAACCCACTTTTGAACGTTATGCTTGGGTTAAGAGCAAAATAGCCCCTGTAAAAAAGGATTTATCTTCATGTATAAGTTGGATTCTATTGCCAATACATAAGGCAGGGCCACTTCCAACTTTGAAATACTATGAACACAGCTATCAGGTCTCAGAAACGCCGCCACTGACTTGAGCTGATAAGTCTTTTTAATACTTTTGTAAATTAAAGAAGCACATTGGATCCACCTAGAAGTACTCTAGCCCCTGCATCAGATATGAAGACAGATTATCCAAAGAGCTCACAACACTAATGGGTTCAGAATGAATAAGATGCAAAGTCAAAGGAGCACTGTCTGCCTCAGTTTCCTCAACTTTAAAATGGTGATAACCCACCTCCCTGGGTTGTTGTGACAATCAAATGAGATAATATTTGTAAACAATGACTAGTACAATATCTGTTACATAATAGGCACTTAATAAATACTTCATCCTTTTCTTTCTCCACTCCCCTATCTCAACTACTTAAAGAAGCCTGTTCAGTGAATGGGTGTACCTCACTCAAAGTGAGAATGCTATAGGACCTTAGCCTGAAAGGACCAGGGTCTCCCATTACATCCTGGGACATTTCCAGCCATCTTGATGGATATCGGCCACTGGACCCAGATGACTCAGGAGAAGAAAGGGAGGCTGGTGACCTTGCACAGCCCTCCCTCCCTCAAATCAAAGTCAACTGCAAGTCATGTCAACATCTTGATGTCATGGTCCTCCTCGAGAACAAAGGGCACACACAACAGCAATCTCAACCTAAATGCTTTTTTTAGTTGGGTTTCCTAATCATCCCCAATATCGTTGACTTCCTAGTACTGCTTCTATCATGTCCTTCTGTTCAATCACCTGAAGTAGCTCTGTATTGTCCATTGGAACAAGTCAAAACTCCTTTGCTTGTCATTGCTGCCCACCTCTCCCCACCCCTAATTCTCATTATTCAATATGAATACAAAAGACCTGATTCAAAATTTCATCTTGATCACTTACTATGTGACTTTATTTGTAAAATATGACAGATCTCTAAATTCCCTTCCAACTCTGAAACCCTTTGATGCTTACTTTCGATCTTACCATCATACCAGCCTTTCACTCTCACTTTCCAATACTGAGTTCATTCCCACTCCCTGCCTTTGATCATGGTTTATATCCCACTTGAGAAATTGACATTTCTTCTCTTGAGCGATCCACATCTTACCAAGTCCCTCTACTTTTTGGCTCACACTGATTTCTCATTTTTCTAAACTGAGAGCAGCTATAGTATGAACAGCACAAGTTGGCATTTGGTAAACTTTTCATAATTTTCTAATATTTTAATTCAACTAGATGGTGAAGTGGATAGAATATTTGACCTGGAGTGAAGAAGACCTGAGTTCAAAACCAACCTCATAAACTTAAGAGCTGGCAGATATTATAGAAATGTTTATTTTCTCCTCTTGCTTACCCCAACAAAGATTATAATTTGAAACTAAGTACAATTGAAGTACATCTTTAATTTCTTCTTTATCCTTTATAGCAGCTAGGTATATGTATCAGGTATCCATTAAATATTTGTAACTATTGATTAAGGAAAGGATTTTCAGAAGCTTATTCCAAACTAAGAACTTGGGGGCCAAAGAATAAAGAAATACTTTGAATAAGGACTTTTTCTGAACTAGTTTGAATTAAGCTTTTAAAAAAGTCAGAAACAATAAGGTTTATCTGTAGACAAATTATTGAGAGAATTTGCATTTCTCTAATCAAAAGTGATTTAGAGCACTTCTTTGTATGTTTTGATTTCTTCATCTGAAAACTACCTGTTTGTATCCTTTGACCATTTCAACTGAGGAATGGCTGGGACTCTTATAAATTTGACTCAGTTCTCTATATATTTGAGAAATTAGACCTTCGACAGAGACACTTGCTGCAGATTGTTTCTCAGTTTTCTGATTTCCTTCTAATATTCATTGCACTGGTTTTGTTTGCACAAAAGCTTTTAAATTTAATATAATCAAAAGTATCTATTTTACATTTCTTAGTGCTCTCTATCTCTTCTTTGGTGATAAATTGTTCCTCTCCCCATAGATCTGACAGGTAGAATATTCCTTGCTCTTCTAATTTGCTTAGAGTGTCACCCTTTATGTCTAAATCATGCATCCATTTTGAACTTGTATTGGTACATGACATGAGATGTTGGTGTATGCCTATTTTATGTCCTATTATTTTTCATATTATGTTCTATTGTGAAATAGTGAGCACTTATCCCAAAACTTAGGGTCTTAGGATTTATCAAACACTAGGTTCCTATGGTCATTGATTAGTGTGTCTGATGTACCTAATCTATTCCACTGATCCACCACTCTATTTCTTCAGCTAAACCCTGTCATTTCTGCTTAAAACAACTCTGAGATACCACCTTACACCTATCAGATGAGATAGAAAAAGGAAAATGATAAATACTGGAGAGGATATGTGAAAATGGGGACACCAGTGCACTATTGGTGGAATTAGGAAGTGATCTAAACATTCTGGAGAGCAATATGGAAGTACGCCACAAGGGCAATCAAACTGTGCATACCCTTTGAACCAGCAATACCACGACTAGGTTTGTATCCCAAAGAAATCACAAAAAAGAGAAAAGGACCTTCGTGTGCAAAAATATTTATAGCAGCCTCTTTTATGGTGGCAAAATATTGGAAATTGAGGGGATGCCCTCAATTGAGAAATTGCACAACAAGCTGTGGCATATGAATGTAATGAAAATTATTGTGAAATTAGAAATGATAACTAGATACATTTCAGAAAAATATGAAAGATATGTACTAGCTGATCCAAAATTAAATGAGAAGAACCAGGAAAACATTGTACACAGTATCAGCAACATTGTGTGATGATCAGTTATGAACGGTTCAGCTCTTCTCAGCAGTGCAATGATCCAAGACAAGTCCAAAGGACTCACAAAGGAAAATGCTATCCGTTTCCAGATAAAGAACCAATGGATTCTGAATGCAGATTGAAGCAACTCTTTTTTACTTACTGTATTCTTTCTCATGTTCTTTTTTTCCCCTTTTGATCTGGTTCTTCTTTCATAGCTGTGGCTAATACAGAAATATGTTTTACATGATAGCACATGTATAAACTGTATCAAACTGGCTACCATTTTCAAAAGAGAGGCAATTGGAGGGTGGGAGGGAGAAAATTTTAGAACTCAAAATCTTGTGAAAATGAATGCTAAAAATTTTCTTGACATAATTGTGGGAAAAAAATACTATTAAAAATAAAAGCAAATAATTGGTGGAAATCCTAAAATACATCTAGCACAGAAATTTCAATCAACTGTTCCAAAAAATTAACAGATTAAATTTCTTAGTCAAAAATATGTAATGTCATTAATGCTTTATAAAGTATCATCAAAAGGAAACTTTTTTCCTGTTCACATCATTGCCCTGAATGAAAGGAACAAGTATGTTAATTTAGTATAGACAATTTAATTTTGTTATTAGGCCTCAATTTTGTGATTAAACAGTAGTTATATAAGTGGTTTTTCTGCAATAGGTACTTATGCATAGTTTGTAAATTAAATGTCCCCAAATTTGGTAAACCAATATTGTGTCTCCCAAATCTGGTAATTTTTAAAGATAATTTTAATTATATATGTTTCTCTATATGCAGAAATTATTTTTTAGCATTCGTTTTTTATAATTTTTCTCTCCCTCCATCTTTCTCTCTCCCTTCCTGGAGAAGCAAGCATCTTGATATAGATTATTCATATACAGTCAACCAAAACATATTTCCATATTAGCCATGTTACAGAAGAGAACAAGAAAGAAAGAAAGAGAAAGAAAGGAAGGAAGAAAAGAAGGAAGTAAGGAAGGAAAGAAGGAAGGAAGAAGAAACAAGATAAGAATGCTTAAAAAGTGTGTTTTGATCTGCATTCAGACCCCTTCAGTTCTTTCTCTGGAGGTAAAGAGCATTTTTCATTATAGGTCCTTTGGAATTGTCTTGGATCATTGTATTGCTGAGAACAAAGTCATTCATATTTGATCATTTTATAATGTTGTTTATAATGTTATAATGTTACTGTGCATAATGATCTCTTGGTTTTGCCATGCTCACTTCACTTTGCATCAGTTCATATAAGTCTTCCCAAGTTTTTCTGAAATCATCCTGCTCATCTTTTCTTACACTGCAATAGCATCCCATCACAATAATATACCACAACTTGTTCAGCCATTCCCTAGTTGATGGACATCCTCTCAATTTCCAAATCTTTGCCACCACAAAAAAGAGTGTTACAAATATTTTTGGACGTATAGTTCCTTTTCTTTTTTATTTGATTTCTTTGGGATATTCCAGCGGTATCATTGGGTCAAAGACTATGCACCATTTTGTTGCCTTTTGGACATAGATCCAAATTGTTCTACAGAGTGGGTGAATCAATTTACAATCCCACCAACAGTACCTTAGTATCTCAATTTTTCCATATGCCATCCAACATTTATTACTTTCTACTTCTGTGGTGTTAACCAATTTGATAGGTATGAGATGGTATCTCAGAATTTATTTAATTTTCCTTTCTCTAATCAATAGTGATTTAGAGCATTTTAATAGAATTATAGGTAGCTGTGACTTTTAAAAACTCCCTGATCATATCCTTTGACCATTTACCAATTAGGGAATGATTCATAATCTTACCAGTTTGACTCACTTCTTTATGTATTTGAGAAATAAGACATTATCTGAGAAATTTATAAACAAAAACATTTGCCCAGTTTTCTCTTTTCCTTCTAATCTTGACTGCGCGGGTTCTGTTTGTGCAAAACCTTTTTAATTTGATGTAATCAAAAATATCCATTTTATATCCCATAATGCTCTCTCTCGTTTGGTTATAAATTCTTCCCTTATCCATAGATTTGACAGGTAAAGTATTCCATGATCTAATAATTTGCTTATGATATTACCTTTTATGTCTAAATGATATACCCATTTTAACCTTATCTTGGTATATGGTGTGCAATATTGGTCTATACCCAATTTCTGCCAAACTCTTTTCCACTTTTCCCAGCAGTTTTTGTCAAACAGAGAACTCTTGTCTTACCACTCTCCTGTTACAATGTTAGCTCCTTGATGTCAAGGACTGTTTGTTTTCATAAGGCATGTCTTGTTTTATTATGCTTTGCATACATTGCATTTATTAAAAAGAAACTGAAGGTTTGTGGCAATTCTGCATTGAATAAATCCATCAGTGCCATTTTTCCAATAGCATGTGCTCACATTGTATCTCTGTGTCACATTTCGGTAATTCTCACAATATTTCAAAGGGAAACACTACTACTATATCTGTTATGGTGAACCGTGATCAATGATCTTTGATGCTCTTATTGTAGATGTTTTGGGCTGCCATAAACCAAGCCCATATAAGATGGTGAGCATAATCAATAAATGTTGTGTGTGCCCCACTGACTGGTGGTTCCCCAGTTTCTCTCCTCAGGTCTCTCTATTCCCAGAGACACAACAATATTGAAGTTAGGCCAATTAATAACCTTACAACGACCTCTTAAGTGTTCGAGTGAAAGAAGAGTCAGCAGAGGATGCAAACTTTTCTTATTGTAAGAAATTGCCACAGCTATGCCAACATTCAGCAACCACCACCTGCTCAGGCAGCAGCCATCAAGGTCCCAGGCACGCCCCTCCACTAACAAAACGATATCACTCACTGAAGGCTCAAATGACGATGGTTAGTATTTTTTAAGCAATATTTTTTAATTACGGTACGTACATTTTTTTAGACATAATACTATTGTACACCTTAACAGACTAAAAATAGTGTAAACTACTTTTATATGCACTGGGAAACAAAAAAATTTCATGTGACTCACTTTATTGCAATATTCTTTGCTTTATTTAACTGGTCTGGAGCCAAACCCACAGTTATCTCCAAGGTATGTCTGTATTTTGTATCCAACAATTAGTGCCTGGAATATAGTTAAGTATTTAACAAATACTTTTTCAATAAACTGCAGAGATATAATTTTTTTCTCTTGTTTGCTAACTTTTTAAAAGGTGTGTTTCAAAATTTAGTTCCACAAGATGAAGGAAGTATGGTTAGTTTTTTGATTAAAAGATTTAGGCAGACAGAGTTAGATTAAAGATCAATGAGTCCCCATTGTGAGATGATAACCCAAAAGCTAATATAATATTGGGTCAAAACTGGTTTCCAGGAGCATTCCCTGTTCAGGTAACACTGGGGCTTGTGTTCAGTTTCAGGTGCCACAGTTTAGGAAGTACATTGATAATCTGGAAAGCATCCAGAGGAGAGCAGCTAGGATAACAGAGGACCTTAAGTCCATGTCCAATGAGGATCAGTAAAGGAACTAGACCTGTTCAGCTTGGAGAAGACTGGGGGAGGGGAGGAAAGGGGATTGGGAAATGAAAAGGGGTCAGGAAGGACAGCATACCCGTGGTTAAGTGTCTAAAGGGCTAACATTCTGGAAGGTTAGATTTGTTTTGTTTGGTCTAGGAAAACAGAATCAGAAGCAAGTTGCAAAAAGGGTAGTTTAGACTTGACGTCAGGAAAGCCTTCCTAACAAGTGGAGCTATCCATATGGAATATACTGCCTTGGGAGGCAATTTGGGGCTGACCCTAACCCTAACCCACCTTCTTTGCAGGTTTTCAGGCAGTTGATCATTTGTAAAATATCTAGAAACAACCATGACACTCCCCCCGGCCCCATTTATGTTTTCAGTTTCCAACATTCACTTCCATAAGTTTTAAATTTTCTCCCCCTCCTTCCCCAAGGAGGCATGCAATTTTATATGGTTTCTACATATATATTCCTAGTAAATACATTGACAAACTAGTCATGTTGCATAAAAGGATTATAATGAATGGGAGAAACCAAGAGAAAAACAAAATACAACAAAACATAACAAATAGAAAAGTCTGCTTCACTTTGCTTTTAGGCCCTTGCATCGCTGTGAAGGGTGGAGTCTACCAGAATTCCTCGCACACTGTGGTTGCTGCTGTGTGCAAAGTTCTCCTGGTTCTGCTCCTTTACTCTGGATCAGTTTACATAAGTCCTTCTAGGCCTCTCTGAAGTATTTCTATTCATTATTTCTCATGGCACAATAGTATTCCATTACATTCATATACTGGGGCAGCTAGGTGGTACAGTGCATAGAGCACCAGTGCAGGAGTAAGGTGGACCTGAGTTCAAATCTCACCTCAGACACTTGGCACTCACTAGCTGTGTGATCTTGAGCAAGTCACTTAACCCCATTTGCTTCATCCTGGTGAATATCTGGTCACTGGATTCAGATGACTTCTCCTCTCAGGAGGAGAAGTGAGGCTGGTGACCTGCACAGCCCTCCCTCACTCAAAACAAAGATAGTGCAAGTCATGTCATTCATATACCACAACTTGTTTAGCCATTCCCGAATTGATGGGCATCCCTTTGATTTCCAGCTCTTGGCCACCACAAAGAGAGCTGCTATAAATATTTTTGTGCATGTGGGACCCTTTCCCATTTTTATGATCTCTTGGGGATACAGTCCTAGAAGCAATATTGCTGGATCAAAGGGTATGTACATTTTCCAAATTGCTCTCCAGAATGGTTGAATCAGCTCACAGGTCCACCAACAATGAATTAGTGTTCCCACTCTCCCACATCCTCTCCAATATTTATCATCTTCCTGTTTTGTCATGTTAACCAATCTGATAGGTGTCATGTGGTACCTGAAAGTTGTTTCGATTTGCATCTCTGTAATCAGTAGTGATTTAGAGCATTTTTCTCATATGACTATAGAGAGCTTTAATTTCTTCCTCTGAAAACTGCCTGTTCGCAACCTTTGACCAGTTGTCAATTGGGGAATGACTTGTATTCTCGTAAATTTGACTCAGTTCTCTATATATTTTAGAAATGACCTATATCACAGACACTAATTGTAAAAATTCTTTCCCAGTTGTCTGCTTCCCTCCTAATTTTGGTTTTGTTTGTGCAAAAATTCTTCAGCTTAATGTAATCAAAATTATCCATTTTGCATTTCATAACGTACTCTATCTCGTTTGGTCGCAAATTCCTCCATTCTCCATAAATCTGACAAATAAACTTTTTCTTGTTCCCCTAATTTGTTTACAGTATCGGCTTTCATACCTAGGTTGTATATCCATTTGGACTTTGTTCTGACATGCAGTGTCAAATGTTGGTTGGTCTACCATACTATTTTCCAGTTCTTGTCAAACAGTGAGTTCTTATCCCAGAAGCTAGGGTCCTTGGGTTTATCAAACAGTAGATTGCTATAATCATTGACTACTGTGTCTTCTGGTACCAAACCTAACCTATTCCACTAATCTACCCCTCTATTTTTTACCCAGTACCAAGTGGTTTTAATGACAGCTGCTTTCTAATACAATTTAAGATTCAGTATGGCTAGGCCACCTTCTTTTCATTAATTCCCATGATATTCTGGATCTTTTGTTCTTCCAGATAATTTTGATATTATTTTTTCTAGCTCTGTAAAATGACTTTTTGGTAGTTTGGTATGGCACCGAATAAGTAATGTTAAGTAGAATTGTCATTTTTATTATATTAGTTCGGCCTAAGTGCAACTGATGTTTTTCCAGTTACTTAGATGGCTTTATTTGTGTGAAAAATATTTTTTAATTGCATTCATATAGACTGTGTTTGTTTTGGCAGGTAGACTCCAACAATCATGACATTTTGAAGAAAAGTTTTATACTTGGCCTTTCTAGGTCTAAGGGAACCATACACTTAAAACTGAAGAGATCTCACCCAACTTTCTCTTTCTGTAAAGAAAGAAATTGAAATCCAGAGAAGTTCTGATTTGCCCAATGAATTCAGGTCCATGGGCTCCAACCCCATGGCTCTCTCCGTAGCACAGCCCTTTACAGTAGGTTAAATGTTCTACCTACAGAATTGAAGTACACCTTATTATAAGTTAGCGTTCGAGATCTGGTCCACTTTGTTCCCTGCAGTACACCTCGTGGAATCACCAGCGCTTTTTTTATGTCTAAAGGCAAGAAACCTACTCCGATGTGTACAATGGTATGTGCGTTCAGCAAACGCATGATGTCGAATCCCAGGTTTTTCTTGTTGGGTGATTCACCCAGGCTAAGTTAAAGGAAAAGCAATGGAGGAATTTCTCTTAAAAAGACAATTTTATTCTATTCCTGAAATTGGAGTCACTAATTTCAGAGGTGGAAGTAATAACATAAAAAGTGTGCATGTGTGTGTGTGTGCTTATGTGTGTGTAGAAGTTACAATACCACCCAATGTCAAGTAATACTCAGATACTAGCCACTGAAACTGCCATTTTTATTAAGCTCAGCAACTATTTTTAAATGAAAACTTTAATGGAATGATAAGCACATTTAAAATACAGGAGATTTAACAAGTACATTCGAATGTTTACATTCTACATTTACATTCATGTGAGATGTAAGAAGTTATGTTTGTGTATCCTTTGTATTTGGTACCTTTGTATAACCAGCACTTACACTTATTTTCTAAATGCCATTTCAAATATGATCATCTGACAGTTAGTACAGCTTCCCCTGTGAGACAGAATAAATTCTGTCCATACTGACATTAATAAAAGTTACTTATCCTTAAAAGTTTACGTTAAGCTAATGTTCTACCAAGAGAAGTTATCTAATTTGTAATATGTGGGTTTCTTGGTATCAGGCTGTCTTGCTTGGTTTATAGTCTTAAGTGGCTCGTAATAAATGAGGCCGTAAAAAAACGAGAGGCTGACAATTCTGAAGACTTAATTCTTCATGCCACAGATGAAACCACAACACACAATGACCTCAGATAATTCTGCTAAAAATCTGGTCATTTTAAAAGCACCCATTTAAAATGCTTAAGTTTGTTATTTTATAATGAGATGACTAAAAAAATCACAAATATAATGAAGGTAGCACAAACATTACTAAGCTAAGGCTTCTGTTGGGTTTTTAAGTCTGAACAGTTAACATCCAATTATTCTAATAAGGTCGTTCAATTTGGGGATGGAATTCTTTAAGCTGAAAAGGGCCATCACTATCATTTAAGGGTAGGTATGGATTATTTAAAATTTCTCCTACTGGAAAATTCAAGTTACCTTTGAAAAAAATTAAAAGAGAGGTTTTCTGATAAATAAGTGAAATAAGCTATTTTCTGATGAACAAAAGCACTCCTTATAAGAAAATATACGTTTGAGTTTTGCTACAAAGTAATTTTTACATTTTTTTTGGTATAAGGGCATAATAATTCAACTCTGCAAATTTAATCCTCAAATAATATTGAATTTAACTTAAACATATACATAAACACATTTTAAAAAGATTCAAATTTAAAAAAGATTCAAAGCACAGACAGAAGAAATTTCCCCCTTCAATAACACTTCAGATGTCGAAATATTGCAGCATAAGCGATCACTTTAACAACACCCTTCATAATGTAAAACATTTTAACATAAAAGGTCAATGAGATCTTTCAGGAAATGTACTTAAATAAACAACCTTCTCAGGTGGCTGTTTCAACACCAGTCTGCAATCCTCTGAAAATAGAGGACCGTACAACGGCCGTAACATCAGACTGCTGAGTGACGTTACCAGGCCACTACAGTACACACTAGTGGGACGCTTCCCACCACCTTTCCTCCTCCACCACAAGTACAGTAAACATCACACACTCAAAAAAAAAAATGTGTAGTTTTTTTTTTAATATACAAAGTTACAACTGACTAAACATTCAGGACACCTGTCTTAAATATTTAAAGACAATAACAAAAAACCCTTTTACCTGAATATATGCAAAAGTGTAAAGCAGCTGTGAAGACATTTAATGGATACATGGTGTACAACAAAAAACTTATATAAATGGCTTTGAGAAGTAAAGGTTTACTGTGTTGTTTTCCCTCAGTAATTTTTTTTTTTGTGGGGAGGGGGCAGCAGGTTCTGGTTTCAAAAAGATTTCATTTCTTCTCAGATGTTTCTTTCTGTTCCGTTATATCTTCTACTTTGTTATCTGGAGTCTTTTTACAAGCACTGATGTCTACATAGGAAAAAAAAATAGTTGCACAAGTTTTACAAGATTCAGATAATTCCAAATAGCATTTTTTAGCAAAAAAGGGAAAAAATAATTAAAGAAAGTAGACAGCCATGTTGGAACAACTTTGAAAATATTTAGGCAATGCTATTCACATTTTATTTCTTTGTGGCCAACACTGTGGTGCTCAGAACTAAGATATTAGGGTTCACGGCAATATTACTGAATTCATAAAATAACATGACACCAGGGAGAACTGTCACTAATTCAATTCAGTAAGCATTAATTAACAGCCTTCTGTGTGCTCTATACCAGAGACAAAGATAAAAAGTTCCTGCAATTCAAAGAGGTATTTTTGAAAGTGGGGGAAGACAACAATTGCACATAGACAACGACAAAACGTATATGGAAAATAATTTCAATGTGGGCTGAGGGCTTTGGAGAGGTGGCATTACTTCAACTACCTTTAAGGCCAACATGATTTTTGGAATTCCTGATTATGGAAATCTGGGATCAATTAGTCCGATAGATATGGACATAAGATCATCACTGTATAAAGGTAAAAGCAGTTGGTCAAAGTATCTTTTGTCTCTAGGCTTCAGTTTCCTCTTCTATCAAAAAAAATCTGTAAAAAATGAAGCTGTCATCATACTTTGTAATAGAACAAGCATATATTAATATATTTGTATATTAATAGAACATTTCTCATGTGAATAAGGTAGGACCATAGTAAAGAAGAAAACAAGGAGTTTATTGCAGATAATGTCCATAAGGTTAGGATCACTGGACAAGCTCATTTTGGATTTCTAGCTTACTTTTTAAGTGTACTTAACCTTCTTGAAGAAAGTTAAGAACCATATTCTATCCATGCAGATCTTTTTTGAATGCTGAGCCAAATAGCTGACTCAGCTATAGACTGGGAAGAAAAATTTAGAGTTAGGCCTGTATTAGCCTAAATAATTTAGTAGCCATTTTTTTTAGCTACACTGCTATCATTGGAAAGGTACTGTCCCACTTCAATGAGATAGAGTAAGGATAATCCTTCTGTTGCTTCAAAGTCTACTATCAGTTTGTCCTGATTCTCAGATTACATTTGCTTCTTCTAGACAAAATTACTGAACATATCCGTTATAATAATCCAAGTTCAACTTGGATTATTTTTTTATGTCAGCATTTCTTAAGTGATGCTCAAAAGGACTCTGATGCTTTGTGACTAAGGGCTCCATAAGAAAATTGTGATCTAGTGGCATATTCCCTTCTACAATAATAAATTAAAAACCTAGTGGATAGTGGGCTAGCCTTGAACGCTAGAATGCCTAGGTTTAAGTTCTGTCTGTGACAAGTAGTTTTCTAAGTCACTTAACACTTCAATGTCCCTGGCAACTTTCAAACCATAAATTATATATCCATCTGTCCATCTGCCTGTGTGTCACTAAACAGAATGCCCATAGTGGGAGTTCCCAACCAGACTCCCTGCCTTACACCATACAACTGAAGTTATATACTTTAATGATTACAGGGTCTATGATTTCAGTGCAGGAACTTGTCACTGACCCAAAAGGAAACCTCTCTGAGGGGCTAGTTGGTCTTACTCACCTAGCATTTATTAAGTGATTGCAATGTACCAGACACTAAGCAAAGCACTGCAGATACAAATAAAAGAGGCAAAAAATGGTCCTTGCTTCCAGAGAGTTCACAATCTAAGTAGCTAACGAACAAATCTCTGAGATACAATATGTTTAAACAACTAATCTGGTGATGAACTTCTCCAAACTTAGTTATACTGATGCTTGGATAAAAGATGTCCATCTTCAAACTAATACGTGAAGCTTTACTTGTTCAGATCTTGCCAGAGCTTATGCTTTCATCTTTAAGAATCCGGAATTTTGAATTTACTGACAGAAATAATTAAGAAGGTATCACAAGTCCTACTCTGATCCCTAACTGTGAATGGTGGTGACCCCGGGTTTTCAGAGATGATGCCTACAGAGCACAAGCCCTGGTAGTTTCCACCATGCTGGAAATACTTCAAATACAGTATATTGGCAAGTCTACATCTATTTATCCAGGGCCAGGCTAGTACAAAGCCAGCAAGATGTGTTATTTCATGAATTCTCTGCTGATAGCAAGTCAAGAAAAATACAAAATAGCCCTTATTATCGGGTGGTCTCCTTCTACTTCTGTAGTAAAGGTATCAGTGACAGAAAATGTGACAAGAGGGGCTGAGAGTCTCACACATTTCAAAATGTCATTAAATATTAATTTAGCTTAGCTACTAATACTCTGAACATGAGATCTTTAAAATAACCAACAAGTAGATGTAATGGAGGAACTGACTGGCATTGCTACTGATATTCTTACTATAAATGAAGTGATAAGATGAAAGGAAGTTGCAACTAACCTGAAGCGTGGCTCAAAGATTCTCTTTGAACAGAAAAATAAAGGAGCTGACAGAATTGGTTTTATAGTGCCGCCAAGGGCAACAAGAAACAGAATTTTATAGGACATCTGGTTATAGCTATTGCTAATAACTACTTACAAAACATGTTACCATGACAATAACTGTAGTTAATACATCAATAGCTACTGTACAGGATGATATTAAGAAATTCTATTAAGAACTTAATCAAACCTTCCAAATTAAATCAAGAAGTACTTGCTGACTTTAAGAACTTCATTGAAAATGTGAGCATGGGGAAGACAGTGCATACTATGGCTTAGGAATGAGGTATGTGAGAGAATAATCCCTTGCCTATATATTATGGATATTTTCTTGTAGAGTTGGGAGGTGCCAGATGTGGCAAATATGGTAAAAAAATGAAACTGATTCTATTTTTTTTTGGACAGAAATAGAGACTTCTTCCTAGATAAGCTAACTATACAGAGTTTTACCAGCCTTCAGAAAATAGAAGGGACTTTGTGTTCAATTAAAAGAACTCTAACCTGACTTAAAAATCTTGTTAATGCCAAAAAAGAAACAGATGGAAGGAGGCACACTGTAACAGATTAGCCATTTCCTAGAGAATTTTAAACAAATCAATTAACTGCCATGAGGACACCAACGAAGCCTATAAACCACCTTGATCTCATTATTAAACAGAGAAATATGGTAGCAAAGAGCAACAGCGGTTTAAAATATTCAACATGTTTGTAAAACTCTTATAGATGAGAATGGTGGAAAATGATGAGCAGCAGTGCCTCACAAAATGGGAAGGAGAAGAAAAACTTAACAGGAAACAATGAGAACTGAAAGCTGGAAGAGAAAACGCAGAGCAGTCACCACGTTTGCGCTTTAACATTACAGACTAGTATGTTGTATGAAGAAAACGAAGATGAAGAGTTTGATTCTATGAATGTGAAGGGCGTATATGCAGGGTATGAAGGGAGTATATGAAGTATACTGAAGGGAGTATATGAAGGGAGGCAATATGCTCAAGAGGAAAACTGAGGGTATGGAGGAATCAGCTTCCAAGATACGTACAAAAGAGGGGAGAAGAAAAAACATGGAAAAAAAAAACCTTGGATCTTTCCATTACCAGCTCCACACTTCCCAAAAGGTGACTGGCAGAATGCCTACTTCCCTGTCACTACAAAGCTTTGTAAGCATGATCTATACATACACTGAAGCGATCCTTAATGAAGTGTGACAAGGGAATTGGCACGCTACTGCAAATTACCTTCTGCGGTAGGTATCTCTTCAAGGGCAGCAAGATCCCATAACTTAATGAAAGGTGCAATATCTCAAGCACCCCCTGTGATTAACTATGAAAAGGCATTTGATTTGGGTAGAACAAGCTGTCACCTTACAGGCACTCTCCCTACAACTTTCCTTATGCATGTGTTAAACTCCTACAAGATTCTTTAAAAGACGCAACCAAAGATGTAACTTTTGATAACCTGCTGATTATACCAAGCGAAAGGACATAGAAAGGAGCCACACGCTAACGGTGCTTGCTATGATTACAGAGGCATCCCATGCAGAGTTCAAGTCCATACAGACAGCAAGGTTCTGGAGACATCCCTGCATCCAGATGACCTTATGGTGATTATTTTATGCCTCAAGATACTGTTTTTTGTTGTTATTCAACTGTTTTCAGTCTCAACAACTGCAAGGTTATGTTAGGAAATAATGGGAGATAAAGGGAGCTGGATAAAGTATAGTCCACTGACATCATCTGGGTTTCAGGTTATCCAGTCAGTTCAACAGCAGCTATTAAAGACAATGAAAACCAGATTCCTGAATGACACAGAACAGAATTTTACATCCAGAAGGGATCTTAAAGGCTCCTTAGATTAACTCTCTCTCATTTTACAGGCAAGGAGGTGAAGAGATGTGAAATTAGTTGCCTAAGATCTCATAGCCAGGTAGACTTTCCAATTCAATTTAAGGCTAAAAATGGAGTCAAATCTAAAAGATGAAATGTAGCAGCCTTACGGTTAGGTTCAAGAATCAATTATTGAAGCACAAAATAGAGGAGGCAAGGGAACTTTATCCAAAAAAAAAAACTGGGGATTTTGGTAGACTGTGAGTTCAATGAGTCCACAGTGTGATAGGGCAGCTAAGAAAGGTACTGGGACCTATGCTTGCTTCAAAGAGGCATAGTATGCAGTTCTAATGAAGGGGTAATATTATTGTATGATCAAATTGTACTTGTAATAATATTCAGTTCTGTGGTGTTAGGAAAGGCATTGATAAGCACGACAAAAAAGAGTGAAGGGCCTGAGATCATGTTATGAAGATTAGTTTAAGGAACTGGGCAAGTTTAGACTGTAGAAGGAACAACTTATGAGGAAACATGGTAACTGTAAAGTACCAGAAAGGCCATCACTAAGAGATGGGACTATCCTTGTTCTGTTCGGTGCCAGACAGCAAAACCTGCAAATGTGGAAGTTGTGGAGAGGCGAATTTAGACCTGAAAGTAAAAACTTCTTAATAAATCCATAAGAGAAATGGACTTCTTTGGAAGACAGTAGATAATCGCGTGAGGAAAACAGAACCCACTCTTGAAAAATACAAAAAGGTTAACCTTATATGAGAAGCAAGAATGATTCAGGTGTGGAAGTAAAAGCACAATTTTACAAGTGCAGATAGGTGCAGGAATTACAGAAGAAATAAATGGGACAGGTACAATGTTTGAGAAAATGTGAGACTGATTGGAATGGAATGTAGAGAGTTTATTTGGGACAGTAATGAAAACTGAACTTTATTAGGTATGAAATGGCCAGCCACATACGGTTTTTGCTTGGGGAAACAGTATGATCTGAGAGGTGCTTTTGGAAGTTTAATTAATCTGGTTAGTTGAATAAGAAATGGGAGTTATTACATAACAGTCCAGGCAGAAGTTGATAAAAATATGGATGGTGATAAGAAGGGAAACTGAGGCACTAGTACAAGAGAGATAGATTTTGGTGACTGTTAACTAGACAGGATGGGAGAGGAAGAGGATGGCAAAGTGGTTAAAGATGGCTTCCAGGTTTTGAGCCAAGGACAAGATTCCTTGGTGTTAGAGATCGTTGAATTTGAGGTGACAGTAAGGTATTTAAGTGTCAAGGAGAGAGAAACTGGGATTAGAGCCAGAACACAGATATGACCAGAGAGTTCATCCAGATTTCCAGAGCGTTAATTAGAGGGAATTTACAGAAGAATGCAAGATCAAGAATAAAACCCCAGGGAAAACACAGATTTAGGAGATAAAAGATGGAAAAACTGTCAAAAGACAAGAGCAATGGATCAAAACGGTAAGAAAACAATATAGTCCTGTGTCACAGAAATAACAGTTTCAAGAAGAACGACCACCCATGCTGAATGAAGAGAAATCAAGGAAAATGAGCATTGACAAAAGGCCACTGACCTCATGGATCTTTGTCTAACAGATCATGATGACAACGTCTCTAACTTGGAAAGCATAATAGTACAAGCAAAGTGGAACTGAAATACTTCCAGAAAATGAGAAAGATGAGGTCCCAGGCTGGCTTATAAAATGATTTGGAAGGAAAGGAAGACTTTGTTGTGAAAAAAATAAATGTTTTTTTCAAAGCATGAATTTCCATGGAAAAGACTGGGAAGGGCAGAAGGAAAAAGGTTAAAGAGTAGCTAAGAGGTAAATATCACCAAGGGAGTATGGTAGTGACTTTTCGAACTAGTTTCACTATCGTAAATTGACAAGCTACAGAATGTGCATAAAATCTAAGTTATTTTTTACATCTGTCATGAAACACACATCATACACACACACAGACACACACCTTCTTTGCTTCCTTTAGGAATCTTTAAAATGCAAGATGGTGTTGGGAGAATCTTTGTAGGTGTGTAGGTATTTAAAGATATTTTTCTTCTTGGAGGTGGACTTGAATCGCAAAGCTGAGAACCTAAAAGTAAAAAAGATTTTAGAAAAAACTACCTTTAAAAATTTTATCTTTGCATTTTGGGAAATTTCACTTGCCACATTCAGTGATCTTAGTTGTATATACATTCTAACAATTGAACTGATTCCAAACTCTACTACTGAGCAAATTAACATGTCATAATAAAAACTTTAAAAACAATTCCTCTCTTTTAATCAACTAAATGTTCTGTTTATACTGCAAATAATAAACATTTCAATTCATTGTCTACGGAAAAACAAAAATTTCTGTAAAAAAAATTTTAGTTAATGTGCACCACTTCCCTGGACTACATTTCTTCTCCCTCCTTATCTCTGGTTATCTCCTCCTGAGTTGTTCATTTAACATTTCATTTATATCTCACAAATGTGGCTCACTTGCAGATTGTGTGCAAAATTTATCAGTTTACTTAGATGGGAAGAAGGATCATTAAAGATGACTGACTCACTTTCTATTTTATTTCTTAAGTAAAATGAACACAGTTTTAGCCTCATTGTCAATATTCTGAGATTCTATTTTAATGTAACTTTCTTGATTAATGCTTAAGAAAACAACTAAGTTGGAACTAAGATAATTTAATTTAGCTTATCCAACTAGCTCTCCCATAAACACCTAGTGGGTGAGTGTGTGTATGTGTGAAATAAATATTAGGATTCTTCCTAAATAAAAAGAAATACAAAAATGACATTTCAATTATATAACTCACATTTTATTTCTTTCATTGTAAAGAGAGATGTATTCATAAGGTGGAGTTATAAAGTAAACTAAGCTGAGTCAAGTTGCTATCTTTCCACCTTTTTCTTCCTCTAGCATAAGTATTTCATAGGTTAAATATTTAGAATTGGAAGGGACCGCAGAGCTTATTTGGTCTAACTCCTTTCATTAAAGAATTAAGCCAGGATTTGAACTAGATACTGACTTCCATTCTAAAAACTGTTTCCACTATGCCATGGATAGATATTAATGCTGAATGATTCCAGTATGGAAATTAAATGTGAACTTCACCGTATTTTAACACAGATAAATATTCATTTTATCTATTTAAGCACTTTATAAAATAGCAAAGATCATAATCTTTCCTAGCTAAAAGGGTATAGCTAGCAGGTTTCAGTTAAATTTTTACTAGAAACTGTTACCTTTCAACTAAAATTGCACAATAGCCACTGGGTAACTTAAACAATAATACTTACACGATGCTACAGTTCTATCATCAATATAACATGGCTATTGACTTTTTTTAGTAGTGGTAATAATGGAGACCATGTGGTATAAATCATGAGCTTGATGCTGATTCTCAGAAAAAGAGCCAGTCTGTAAGCACTGAGGGCAGCAGCGATCACCATGATACAACATTTACTCATAAAGAACCAATCGTGTTAGACTAAGCTAATTTCCATTTTTTGATTAATAATAGATCAGTATATAGGGTAATGGCACAATCACAGAACACTTGGATTACAGTATTTGACAATCTTTCATGCCATTCTTGTGGATAAGACGGAAAAGACGAAGACTGGAATACAAAGTCAGAAACATTAGGAACTATTTGGACAGTAGTGATTAAGTATGTCAACCTCAAAGGAATTCCTAGTGGAGGGTCACATCCTAATTCAACATTTTGATAAAAGATTTGAAGATACTGATGGCATATTTATCAAATTTGTGGCCAACAAAAACTAGGCAGATGGCTAGTGGACAGAATCAGGATCCCACATCCTGATTTACAGGGCTAAAAACAAGTGCAGACTGGCTCTTCATTTGAAAAAGAGACTGTTTTAGGAGTTACAAGCCAGCAAGTAGAGGCAAGATGCCTATTTGCTGAGAAACCTGTAGAGAGGTTTCATACTTCGTATAATGATCAGACTAGATCGGGGGGAGGGAGAGAACCTGTGACCAGGAGGCCACATGTGTCCCATTGACTGAATCCAAACTTCACAGAACAAATGCCCTTAATAAAAGGATCTGTTCTATAAAACTTGGACTCAGTCAAAAGGTCGCACTCAAGGACCTAGAAATCCACATGTGGCCTTGAGGCTGCAGGTTCCCTACCCCTGCAGTAGATGACCTCTGAGCCCCTTAGATTCTACAATCCTTTTTTCTATAAATTTCCAGATCAACAGAAATACTAATAATTCAGATTTAAGTACTAATGTTCTCTCCACATCTATCATAAAAGATTTTGAAATCAGCCATTTTAGGTTACCTATACCACTACATTTTCTATTACCATCAGGAACTTCCCTCTAGGTCCACTACTTTACAGAGGGAAGAGGGGGGAGAGGAAAGACACTGTGAAAACTCTACTTGTATATGAGAGTGGCTTTCTAAGAACAAGTGCTTTACATCATTTCATATGGAGGCACGGGATAGTAACATCATCTTACAGATAGGAAATGGGCATGCAGAGCAGATGAAGCTAATTTATTTAATTAAGGCTACATCCATTAACATCAGAGTTATAAAAAAGACCTAGCTATGACCCTAAACTGATACCTTTTCCTCTAAACCACTGTTTCCATGCTGGAAGACCAAACGATTTTCATAGTGCTGCTGCTAAGAAGAGGCCCTTCCCACTCCTTTATCTTATTTATTTAGAAAAATATATGGCTTCATCATCTAATCTCTTTTCTTACATAACCCAAGTTCTGGGGCCTGATGTTTCCAGATACTCCACCCACTTGTCTGATGTTCCTGAAATGGTATGCACATATGCCACATATGCTCAGGAGAAAGAAAGGTGTTTCAGAATATTTTTTAATTATGAGAAAATAAATATGCCCTTAAGAGAGGCTGCAAAAATGACTACTCTTATTCTACACTCCGGAATTCTTTTTTCATGGGTTAATATCCCATTTCATTTTCACGTTATCTTTATCTGTAGCCCAATACAATTAATAGTCAAAATAACAAATTTTCATACAAGAAGGAGCTGTTATTCTTCTTTCATTTGACGGAAGTGCAATGGAAGCAAGAAAGTCATCCACCTGCTTTAAAGATAAGGCGTTGTGAAGTGTTTCTAGAGGGCAGATAGACGGCACCATGGAATACAACTCAAAGCCTGAAACAGAAAAACAAAAAATAGCAATGGATGCAACAGAAATCACGAGTGAAAAGGAGAAAAGATTGTTGCACAGAAACAAAAGCAATTTATCTTTCAAATGTAAACACATGCAAACATATATGAGATCTCTGAAGTCATGACATCAGATGCTATGCAGTATGGAGACAGAATAAAATGTGTCATAGATTCTATTTTATATGTAATTTCATAGTATAGCATTCACAGGGTCCTTTATATAATGATTTTCATTTTACATTTTTATAAATTTGTAAAATGTAGGGAAAAAAATCAAACTAAAAGAGGTGAGGGAAGAGCTAATCAGAGAGAGAAATTTCATTTTATATCCCTACGCCAGCTCAAATGCACAGATGATACATTTAAATGGAATCTCTTTTGTGTTCCTGATAACATGATAATAGCACCAATTTCTAATTTAGGGACAGTTATGAGTTAAAATTTATGGAGAACAACTTAGCCAGGTATATTATGGTAAAAAATATCCTCTTATTTATAACACTCCATGACAATATTGTTAATATTTATTCACTTACAGCAGATTTAAATTCAAGAACACAACTTTCACCTACCTTACTGAATTTAATTTGTTACTATAAATCATCAGTTGTACCCAAATTTAACATAAAATACAATTACATTCTCATTTAGTAACATTTGCAAAAAAATACAAACATTTAGTCAAATAAACATGCAGATAACATATTATTAATGCTACCCATCCAAAAAAAAGCATTTTAAAAACATCAGGCATATTTCTTACTATATGATATTTCTAAAACTACCTGTTTAAAACTGCTTCCATATAATGTTATACCATAAATCTTTCTCTGCATTGACTACATTTTATTAAAAAACTCCATTCTCTTCATAGACAAAAATTTGTAATACTTGAAAATAATGCTGAAATAAAGTATATAGTCTCTAATAAAAATGCAATTGTCTGGTTAACACAAACACTATTTACTACTAGATAAGTTACTCTAACAGCTGTGTTTTGCTTTAGTAAAATTTTTACTAGTCTAAGTCTATTACATTTTTGCCAAAGAAATATCTTATGTTGAATTTAATTTAGAAATTCTACAGTTAAAACAAGATCTATTTCTATAACTCAAATAGCTCCACTTATTTAGAAGCGAAATGTACTTAAGTACATAAGCAGAAAACAGTTCACAGCCGCTTGATCTCCATGTGCAAAACAGGATAGCACATCAAAACATACATACCATCTTTATCACAACAGTAAGTAGAAGTTCCCACTCTAAACACTTAAATATACTGATTTGGCACAAATATTACTACTTTAAAAATACGAAGATTCATGCAAGCAAGCGCAAACCCTTTCTTTGCATTAAAAAAAAATCTATCTAGACTCCTTTCCCAAAGGTTAATCACAACTTCACAAAAGTGGTTTTTTATTGCATTTATCTATCATATCTTGTAACAAGTTAATGCTAATATATTCAGGATACTCTTTACCTAGTTTTCCTTGATCCTTCTATAATTTTTTTTAATGGACAATGAAAGGGTTAATGCAATTTTTAAAAGCCACCCTGCTGTCATGTTTAGAAGCTACAAAAACATACCCCTAGAGACTAGTAATTCCATGGAGGAAATGAACCACCACCTATAGAGGCGTGGGTACGCACTGAGGCCCCAAAATAAGGTAAAGCACTGTCAGAAGGTACTTGTTTCATCATGTTCCTTGAACTAAATATGAAGGGAGGGATAAGTCTATGAAATGAGTTAAAGGAGGAAACATGAGAGTTAAAGGAAATGAAAGTGAAAGGAGAGTCAAATAAAATCCACAGGACAGATACACAACAGAAAAAAGGTTAAAGAGCAGGAAATCTTAAACACCCAAAGGTTAACCTTACAGGAGTTCAAAAGAATGCATATTGAGATGCAGTAGATCATGAAAGGGGAAGGGGCATGGGAATTCATTTAGGTTAAGAATTTTTAAAAGATCTAATGTGGGATATTACAATTATCTTTGGTTTCCATTTGCTTCAAGGGCACCTCGCTAAGTATAGTCCACACCAGCTTTCCTGCACACACACGCTTCTCTATCCCTGCTCCAGAGCAAGGATTAAAAAACACACAAAGCTATCTTAACCTTGTGAAGTCTTGTTTCTCTCTTAGATAATTCTTTAAAAAAGGTCCTCGACAGGAATCTTCTCCAGGAGTTGAAGCTGTGTCAAATAAGGCACTATTTCTCCAAAAAGTGGTATTAAAACAGCTACAATGGAGGAAAAATACGGAACTTTAAAGCCAAACTTTCATAAGCTGAGTTTAATTTCTTACTTCACCACCACGGGCCTTCAAGGAATGGCACTGCATCGTTTACAAGGGAATTTGCAGACTATAAGAAGGAAAAAAAAATTAAACTTGTGTTCAGATCCACTCATGTGATCCAACTTTCGGTGAGCCTTGCTTCTTACATCAAACTACCTTTACTTGGAGGCACTTTTAGCTCAACCATAAAAAGTGTGGTTAAGAAGGAATAAGGCTTTTCAGTTCATTTTTAACTGTTTTATTTCTGTCAAGAGACCCCAAGTTTCAAACGATAAAGAAAAGTGGTGTACAAAAGGATGTTGCTGCTCAGAAGCAGTGCAGCACGTAGTCCACTAATCCCAGCAAGGCGGAGGGAATTCTGGGTGACCGGGGCTGTCACTGTGAAAGCCCTATCCCAAGGAAACGTAACAACACGTGATGATGAAGTCTAAACTCTGTGGTTGCCTGAGCTTCACCACAGACAGAAAATAGTGAATTTTGTATACTTATGATTTAGGATTAAAATATCTCAATGGAAATATCTATGTGAGCAGAACAAAAGGAATCAGGGAAGAGGTATTTTAAAGGATATTGAAACTATTAAGAATAATTAAGTATAATTAATTTTGATACTATAAAAAGGATATGATTGGATCACTTGGTAAACTGGAAAAAGGAAAGGAATTTCCAGTGTAGATTTAGAATTAAATTAATCTTCAACATGGGCAATTAGAATTAATTTTATTTTAAAATTTCACAAATTATCTTTATGCAAATTCAAAATGAGGAAGGGAGCTACACAGTATTGTTATTTCAGATGCATAACAAGTTAGAACTGTGTGCTGGTTGGAGTTAAAGAAGGACAGATGAATGATACTGTATACCCCACATTTGGAAATAAAGTAAAAAATGGATGAAGCAAGGGAATATCTTTTAAAATAAAAAAAAAACGTACCATTGGTTGGGTGTCGAGCAAATGAGATAGAAAACCTTTTAACAGCAGAACCACGTGTGGCGTCTGAGAAAGAGAAAAACAGGTACCTGAAATTCACAACAGCTACCAAAAGAGGGACATTTAAAAAAAAGAGGGACACGACATGAGAAGGTTAGAATCCAGTGACATGCAGAAGGGATCAGGAAAGAAGGCTGGAGGCCCAAATACTGGTTAAAGGAATTAAACTGATTTGCTAAAAACTGCAAGGCATTTAATGAAGTGTATGAAAAAAGGAGAAGCAGGATGAGCAAGTGATTTTGGTATACACAAAGTTGTGCAAGTTTATGTGGAGTGTAGCTAACTAGACCTGAGGATTAAAGACTACCTACCTCTTGGAGCTTCCAACTCCTAACATTACAAAAAGAACAAGCCTCTACACGCTTCAACGACCCTCTAAAAACTAAAATATATATATATCTATATATCTATACATACGCATATAGAAATATATACCAAATAAATCAAACAAAAGTAAGAAGTTTTCTAATGAGGAATACTAGAATTTTCATCCTACACTGTCAATATTTTAAAACATTAACAGCTTGAGATTGCGGGGGAAAACAGACAGAAGTTTCAAGTATCACTGAAAAATTTCTTTTCATTTAACCATTCTCCTCTCACAAAAAAGAAATGCTAAGAATTTACATGTCAACAAACTCCCAGGATACAAATACTGTATATAAACCTGAAGTCAGTCACTACCAAACACATACCCAAGCTGCGCATAGTGAAGAGAGCTTGAACTCATACATTAGGCAGAGAGGGTCACTGGCCTAAGGCTTGTCACTGAGGTAACGTGTGCTCATGGGTGTGTGCATGGGTACACATTTGTGTCTGTGCGTGCGTGCGTGTCTGCACATACCATCTATGCAGCCAGAAGAAGTCAGCTTTTTACGATGAGTACGAGCATAATCCTGTAGGTTAGGTGCACTTGAAGAACCCCCGAGCACTGCGGTGCTAAACAGGCTCGCACAGTGAGACCCTGATGGGAGTTAGAGAAAATACATACAGCAACCGGTGTTCTTCCATTCACATTGAGGTGCATGCAACATGCAATTAACATGGCTCAGGTTCCCAATATGCTTGTAATGGCTTAGTGGAATAACTGCTTTAACTCACTGGATCTAAATATCACCACACTTTAACACACATACAACAAGGAGGAAATTTAACAAGGGACTTAAAGCTACCTTTGCAGGCAAAAAAGGTCCATAAAATATGTAATTTTATATAAAAACTAAAACATACTAATTATAAAAAAAGAAATTAACAGCATAGGATTCTCTAGAAATCTGTAATCCTTTTTTTCTTGCAAATCAATACCTTGAACAATGCTCAAAAACTTCATTTGTGCTAAGAAAGTTCCTATTAGTAAAATTATAACATGACATATTATAAAACGATATCTTTTAGTCTATAAGAGATGGATGCTTCAGTATATAAGAGAAAACACAACTAAGTATTTTCTCTAAATCTTTGAATAAAATGCCACTTATTTTATTTTTACTATACAACAAAATCAAGGTTAAATTACTACTTGTAGAGAGAGGAGCGATTTTTCTTTTTTAATGTGTGTGTTAAAAAACTGACTAAATCATTTGAAATTTCTAGTATTAAAGTTTTTGTTAAAAAAAAAATGGGGGGGGTCACCTATTAAAACACATTACTAGCATATGTGATGAATCCCAGCCAGAAAAAGTTGTGCCTGGTTTGTGGCAAGTCTTTATACCCAAGCAAATCCTTCACCAATGCATCTAACAGTTTCCACCAGCGCTATCATGTTACATCAATTAAGAAAAAAAAGATTATATAAATTTCTAGCAAGACACTGTGGGAAAATTAAAATCTGTCATCATTAAATGTATTCATTTGATTAGAGAAAGTAGAACCATAAAATTACCACAAATATGTAGGCATCATAAAACAGTTCCGACCCGTTATACACAGAACGCAATACAGATACAGTTGAACTTACATGAATTTAATCCTATCTTAATTCTACAAAGGTAAATGCTAATTATAGCAAACACTACATCACTTCATATAGTTCATCAACCATATGATAAAAAGTCAGTGTTTGTAATTTTATCATACAGAATAAGAATTGTTTCACTGTTACATATACGTAAGAAAATATTAGGGGATAATATTTTACAGAGGAACAAAAAGTAAGGTTTGAATTTTGCAACCATCAAATTTTCTTGAAAGTTGTCAAAAAAAAAATCGAGGTATCAAAAGTTAGTTTGTTTCTAAAGAGGCTTTATGTAAAGTTGAGGAAAAATTTTAGTTTCAGAACATGAAGTTTAAATCTAATTGGATGATACCTTTCAATGGTCTAAATAGTGTGCTATAGGTTGTGGCAATTCAATTTATATGGTTTAAAAGTTAGGGATTATAACAAAATGAACTGTCCTTGTTCACTTTGTTGGAATGTGTTCTGTGGCCACTCCTTCTTGAGTGGGTGTATACAAAATATACAGGAGCATAGCATTTGGTCATGCTTTCACAACGTAAAAAATTTACATGTGTGCAAGATATGCATATGATTAGGTTTATCGATCAACCAACGTACCTACTGCGTTCTGCTTCTGGTCCACACTCCTTTGTTTTCTTGTAAAATTAGTATTTTCTGAAACAACCTGGATAAGTAAAGCAAAAGAAATGAGGCAAAACCGAACTATGAAAAGAATCAATGTCCATTATACTTGATACAGCAGCCTGTTCCAGACAGACAAGGGTTAATAAGCATGATAAATATTAGTAGAAATACATAAAACACAAAAGATCATGCAAGATCCCCTTCTGAAGGGAGTCCATTTCACATGAGATCCTTGCAATGAGGTGGTGCGAAGCAGGCATTCAGAATGAGGGCACAGATGAACCAAGACACATGAAAAGAAATCATTTATAGATCAATAGAATTCTTTTTTTTTTTTGGTTTGTTTAAAAAGAAACCAAATGCCCACTCTTAACAGCTCCTGTACTGGAAAGGGGTGGGAGGGGAACAACAACGAAAAAGGGGAAAGACAATTGTCTGAGGTCACCATACAGTTACTATCCCATGCATGGGCTTTATCAGTCACCTTTACACAGACACAGCCTTAATGGATACCATAATCCCTTTTTCTATAATTAACTGCCTTTAAGTTCCAAATGAAACTGCTGAAATTCTTAAAGAAGTCATAGCACATCTTCCATTGTAAAAAACAAAAGCCTCTGCAATATTCTGAATTTCAACAACAATAACACTTTTTTGGATTGATTTCATTTAGCACCAAAAATGTTGCTGATGTACCCAATTTTTGTCTTATTTTGGGGGGTAAAGGTTTCAAAATATTGTACAGTTCAATGGAAGTAGTACTATTTAAAAAAAAATACTCCTCAAGTTAAAACCTCCACATAAACGAGTTTACGAGGAGGAGAATACTTAGTGACAGAGTCTGTCTCCTGCAGAGTTAATTCTGGGTCACTGAGAATCTGACATATAGAAAACTCTTAAGACCCCAAATTCTAAATAACATCTAATTTTTTCAATTATGGAGAAAAACTAAATTTACCTACCACCAAATTAAGTATTTTAAAGTCTTAAAGGACAACTAAGCCAAAACAAGAGTTTGATTTATCAGTCAAGCTAAAATTCAAAAAATTAGAATTTTAAAATAAAACACATCTTTGAAATTTAAAATAGAGAAAATGCTGTGGAAAATGCAGCTGTTTTCTTTCCCTCAAAAGTTCTTAGAAAATCACAAGTATTTAAAACTGTACAAATCAAATTCAAACAGAAGAATTTATTTTGATAGAAAACACAAGGGATTAGATGTCCTCAAAGACAGTTATTTGTTGCTCTGAATGCATAAAAATGTTTAATGAAGTAAAGTTTAGAAACCTGTTGCCATGAGCCAAAAATACTGGATGTGAATGCCAGTGATTGAGGGGAGACAGGGGAAGAGGTGATTTGTTCCCCTGATCTGCGTCTTCGACGCCCAGTACCCACACCACTGGTGTAATGCAGCCAGGTACCAGTACCCTCTGGGCTAGACACACTCAGGGGGCTCTCTTCCTGGAAGTGAGAAAGGGGGCAAAACAAAACAAAACAAAACAAAAAACAGCAAAGCATGCACAGTTAGATACAACGAGTCATGATCCGAAAGAAAAAAAAATACAGTTCGTACACTTTCATTCACTTTCCTAAAACTATTAAACAGTAACTAGGGCATCAAAATATTTCAGTATTTAATTTGATAGCTCAACAGATATATGACCATTAATTCATTCTCAGACCTAATACTTTCATATTTTTTGATAAAAAGCTATCAAATGAATATCCAGTTCTAATTGAGAAAAAAAAGTAGGAATCACTTATTGAATATGTACTATACTGCTTAATAGTTTTCCCCTCCCTCTTCAAACAGGACAAACTTTCCCAATTTCTATTTAGTAGATTGTTTTTACATTTTAAATATTTTATTCAAGAGGCTTTGTGTTCTACAGAATGGATTTTTTAACCCAAAGCCCTAATGAACTGTGCTAAGGAGTGAAGAGATTTCAAAGCATGAAAAGTATGACTGTCAAACATTAAAAAAAAGAAAACAAAACAGTTTTTAACAGAATAAAATGGAACCAAACTGCTACTGTTTATCCTTTCAGCTATCTGTTTTTCTACCCCCTCCAAAGACTACTCTGAAGAGTTCAGTAGGTAAGACATGCAGCAAACATTCCCGTTTTCCATGTTTGCATGTTCAGTTTTCAGACAGAGGACAGAGGAAAATCTACTTGCACCACATGAAGAGAATAGTCTGTTTCTCTGAGTGTCTTTAGGAAGTACAGACTTCTGATTTCCACGGAGGAGGTGGGCGCTGGAAAAAGTCTTCAATGTTTTACTGGAATAGTCTACCTTATGGAAGTAAAAGTTTAGCATGGCATAGAAATAGCTCTCGAAAACAACTACTTAAGCATTTATAGAATACAAGGTTTACAATGTGCTGTCCAAACTTTGAAAAGTTTATCAGGGCAGTGATTTTGTCAAGACTTTTGCAAATACCAGAGATCAGGCATAGAGTGAATGCTTACTGATGTGTTTGCTACAGTAGTGCTCTGACCGGTCAGAGGGCAGAGGACAAGGTTTTCGCACGGTCTTAAATAGTTGTGTTAAAGAATTTGAACAACGGAAGGCCACTGCTCATCAACATATCAAAATCACTGCCCTCACACAAAAACTTAGTCAGGCTCTCTTACCCTATGTCACTTCCCAAGTTTTCTGAAATGAAGTAACCTTAGCCAACTAAACTGATTTCTTAAGTAAATGTTAACAGCACAAGTAAGAACTGTGGTCAAGAAAAAAAATATCTAGTATATATTTTCTTAAAAGTTCTACTACCAACTTAAAATCTATTGATAATTAAAAGAGACTAGTATAGGTACATGTCAAATTCAGAGACTAATGGAAATATTGTTTTGAGCATCATTTAAAATGAAACTAAATATATTTCCTATCCAAGCTATTACAACTCAAAATTTATACACTGATCATTCTAATTCCTGTAAATATTTTTTGTGATTTAATAGCATTTGATGCATTTTATCAAAGAATTACTGAAATGAAGTAGCAGCCTGATTCAATCTGGGAGACATCAGTTCTCACAGAATACAAAGATTCCCAAACAAAGCAATTTTAATCTATAAGGCATATGCATTATCATGATGCTCAAGGCACTTAACCTTCTTTTTCAGATGTTACCAAAGTACTTTTGCTACTAAGTATAAGGAGGTTACTAAGGTATCTATTAATCTTAAACGTTAATTAGTGCAATTTAATTGAATCAGGAAAATTCATGAATGTTGAAGTTTTGTATTCATTTGGGCCAAGTTATCAACTTGGTTTTTCTTAGCTTAGAAGTTGCTATCATTCAAGTCAATTGGTGCTGAAGCAATTTTACTAACTCCTTCCCAAACCCAACCAAAAATCCCTACTGTCTCATCAAGGTTTTTTGTAAGGTTAAAAAAAAAACAACTTATATACCACAGTAGCCTCCAGTGACACTGAGAAGAGATAGAAAATCTGTAAGCATCTTAGCAAGGATTTATCTTGGTAGCTTTAGATACTTTCTGTCATAAAATGAAAAACATAAAAGTTCAGAGATCTTCATTTTACAAATGCCTCCATATTTTTACTGATTTCTTTTAAAAATAGACAAAATTTTTCTTCCAGAATTTCTACTAAGTCCCCAAGTCAATTAAACTTAAGCTGTATTTTCTTTTCTATTTTAGCAAACTAAAGTTAAGTTTCTTTTAGGGAGAACATGCTGTAACATATATACTTACTTCATTTGCCTTCCTAGTTCGTGGAAGGGGAGATTTTTTGTGTATGTGAATTGGATCTGATACCATGGGTTTGAAAATTACTACAGCTCTATCAGGCTCATCCCTTTTACATCTGCATGTCTCATCATCATGTTCACATTTTCTGAAGAATTTCTTTTTGTCTTCATTCTGCAAGTGAAGAGTATTATAAATTTTCTTTAGGTTAGACAAAAACTTTGCTGTAATTGCTTAAACCTTTATACTTCTAGGCGCAAAAATCATATGAACTGTTCAAATAGAAACAGATATATTCAACTCAACAAGTATTACTGAAGACATACCACGTGCCTAACACCGGAAAATGTGAAACAACGCAGATGATTGGCTACTGAACTTAAGGAAGCTTTTGAGGGGAGATCAGACTCGAATATATGGAATAATCATGACACTACAATACACCATGCAATAACCGCTGATTTAATCAAGTGCCAAAATGAACAATGAAAAAGAGAAATAGTCAAATGTGAAAATAAATGTAGAACAGGGAAGGGAGGGAACAAATGTTTATATTGCATCGTTGTGCCAAGCATTGTGCAAAGCCTTTTTTATAAATATTAACTCATTTGAGCCTCACAACAATTCTGGGATGTAGTTGTTATATAATCTCCATTTTACAATTGAGAGAACTGAGGCAAACAGACTTGACCAGAATTGCCCAGTTAGGAAGTGTCTTAGGCTGGATTTGAACTCAAGTCTTCTAGGCCCACAGTTCTATCCACTGTACCACCAGCTGCCTCAAAGAACAGAAGGAGACAATTACAGCTACGAATTTGTCTCATCCCTAAAAAGGTTTTTTTTGGAAGGGTGAACCCCAGTAGTTATGAAAGAACATGGACAAAAATGTGAAAGTTGAGAGGGTTAAAATCGATAAGATTTTCACAGCTAAAGGACCCCACATATCAATTAAATCATGAATATAAGGAAGCACTAAAGTAGAGGATGTGTGCCTAACACTCATTTTCGTTACAGTTTTAGACAATAAGTTGACAGGGGAAATTTTAAGAAAACGTAGACCAAATATTAATTTCCTTGGCCACTGTTCTTACTCGTGTTATTACAATTACTTAAGAAATGAGAAATTTAGATTGGCTAAGATGAATTCATTTCAGATAAGGACAAAAATTTCTGATTTCCATATGCATTTCCTAGGCTGTTCAAAACATTTCTCAGTGCAGAAAACTGTGAACATTATTTTGTTATTAAATTCTTAAATAATTGCTTTCAAGAGTTGTTTTTATGCAATGCTAAACTTGTAATTCTATTTATTAGGTATACAACAGAATCTTGAAATTTTCTGTCACCCATCACTTTCACGGAAGTCAGCAAGGCCTTTTTCTACCTTCCCTAGCCCCCAAAACAGACCAGTTAATAAAAACTTTCTGATTTCTTTCGGTGATAATTTCATCCTTCAAACGGTAAAGAGAACAACAAAGGGATATTTAATTTTGGATTTTATTTTTGATAACAGGGAGGAACTGGTCAAATTATGGGAACCCCGAGGTGAAGTGACTACTATATCCTAGAGTTTGTAATAAAGGAGAGAAAATTTTGGCAAAGTTCACATGTGCCATAGATTTCAAAGGACTCAGAAGAACGACAGGTAGGATGCCACAGAATTAATCCTTCAGAGAAAATCAGTTGAGGGGACGTCAGACTCTTAAGAAGAAGAGAAATGGAATCTGTGTGTGGCTATAAAGGGAACTCACTAATTAAATTACATTTTTAAAAGAAACATGTAAAAGATGGAAATAAGTAAAGGTAATACAGAATGAATACAAGGTGTCTCAAAAATCTTGGTGGCACTTTAAGCTATTCAAGTTTAAAATAGCACTAAGGCTTTTGGAAGGGCCCTCTGTATAAAAGTGTGGCATGTTGCTCTAAAACTTCTGTCATGAATGTGAAAGCTCAGAATGAGCTAAAGCAAGGGACAGATACTAAGGACAGGAGTGGTTTTTGTAAAGGAATACTGGCATTCCATCACAGTCACACACCGCAGCTTGTTCAGCCATTTTCCCCAACTGAGAGGAGCCAAGAGAATATTATATATAGTAACAGTGCTATTGTTTTTAAAACAATGTTGAGCAACTCAGTCATTTTGACTATTACAGATACCCAAAGTAACTACAAAAGACATGTGAAGGAAGATGCTATCTGCATCCAGAGAAAGAAGTGACAAACAGAAGTATGTACAGAAAGATACACACACACACACACACACACACACACTTGTGTCCGATGCAAGGCATCTCAAGGGTGGTGAGGTAGAGAAGAAAAGAAGGAAAAAAATTTCCATGCTACCTTGATTATCTATTTAAAAGGAATAGTAAGTCATACATAACATATTTGCAGTTTCATGTGCAAGCATGTTTTTTATTGTTATAGAAATGCTTGTTTTCTTCAATAAATAAAAAATATAACATTTAAAAAAAAGTATATTGGGAAAAAAATAGAGGATTAACAATGGATAGGGAGTTTGGCTGAAATGGATGAGAGTACGGTAAGTGACAAAAGGAAGCGTGTTAAGTCAGACTTGTACAGAGTTAGTCTGAGTTTAAAACCTTGCTTCAAATTCTGAGTATGTGTAGGGCAGTCAGAGTCCAAAAACACCCTTGAACATAGCCACTTAGCCATGGGAGAGGGGCTCATTAGATGTGTACCAGCCAATATACTTTTTGCCTTTATGGAAGTTGTTCACTCCTGTTTATAAACTGTTTGAAATCCGGGCTGGCACAACAACTGCTTGCTGCCTTGCTATGTTAATAATAATCTCCTTTGTCTTATTTCCTGAGTTTGCCTTATTGACCAGGACAAAGCCGGAAGCAGTATTTTCTCTTAACAATTTGGTGACCCATGAAGGGATCACTCACTGGCATAACTATCCCTGGGTGAGCCCACCATCAGACTGCGTAGCTCGCACTTAAGTCTAACTGCCAGTTGGAGTGGACTTTGGAGTAGACTCTTTCAGTGGTCAGCCAGCCATAAAGCAGTTGGAGAATTAAATTACCCAACCTCAGGAAGGATAAAGTGAAACAGGTCCTGAGCCTAAAAGTGATTCTTTCTAATTTGTGCATGAAGATAAAAGGAACTACATGAAGGAAAGAGAAATGGTGAGTAGCTGGTCTTATCTAACACCAGGTCACCAAGGGAAACAAAGGCAAGGGAAACTGGTATCATTATTAGATCATGACAGGGTGAGCCTATTAGGCAAGCTTTTAAAACCTGGAACAAGGATAAGCTGCCAGTTTAACTGGGAATGCCTCAAACTCCAGTGGTAAAGCTCAGAACTGGACTCTCTATACGTAGATAACTGTCAAAAACAAGTTTGGCCAAATGAATATGGGACCTTTGCTTAGATTCATCTGGGAAAATGCTAAAAAACAACAAACCAGATTTGAAGACCTAGAGGCTAAGGCAAAATGAATTCTTGGCTGGGCAGGACTTTCCCTCTCTCCTAAAAAGAATGAACTGAATTTTGCAAGTCTTTGTCAACGAGGCCATAGCTGCTAAGGGAGAACATAGTACTATGGCTCATGCACTTGGGCTGTAGCCTTACAAGGCAGGCTATCTCTAGACTTCCTCCTGTTTGTGTTCGTCCTTTGTTGCCGAAGAAGACGACCATGCTATCAGAGAAATGATGACATGACTTGCACTTGACTTTGTTTTGAGGGAGGGAGGGCTGTGCAAGTCACCAGTCTCACTTCTCCTCCAGAGAGGAGAAGTCATCTGAATCCAGTGACCAGATGTTCATCAGGATGACTGGAGATACCCAGGATGAGGCAGTTGGGGTTAAGTGACTTGCCCAAGGTCACAGAGCTAGTGAGTGTCAAGTGTCTGAGGTGAGATTTGAACTCAGGTCCTTCTGACTCCTGCACTGGTGCTCTATCCACTGCAACACCTAGCTGCCCCAATATTTCTTCCTCCTGGCAGAAAGGGAAGGGGTATGCATTCTCATAAATCAAGAATGCTCCACTTGGGATCTTTACAACTTTTATTCCATTTATTCCAACCTGGACTCAAAATCTGGAGAGCTTAGAACGAGTTCCAGGAAGACAGAATGGAACCTTGGTCTCCCTGGGAGTGCCTAATCAATTTTTCACGGCTTTAAAAGTTTATGTTCTCCAAAACTGAAGAAGGAACACAGAATCATAGATTTATAGCTAGAAGTGTATTCTAAGTTGTCATGGCTAACTCTGTCATTCATAAATGAGAAAATGAACACTCAGAAAAGTCGAGCAACTTGCATGAGGTCACACACAGACAGTAGCTACAGAGCTGGGATTCAGATCCAGCTCCTCAGATCCCATCTCCCAAACTTGCCACTGAAATGCTGCTTCCACAGGCTGTGCAAATGATCCTATAGATCATGTATCTCCAGGTCAAGGGAAAAAGAAGCAACAGATCATCTACCACATGATGTAAGTGAAGACTGTAGATTGTTAACTAATCATCAGTTAAATCAGGATCAAGTATTTAGAGCCTGAAAGGGCTGGGGTTAAAAAAGGGAGAGAAGAGACATGAGAGATGGTGGGCATGTTGGGAAAGGGACAGCCTTAAACAAAAACGAAAACCATGGAGGGTTTTAGATCATGGGATCTAGAGTTAGAACTGGAAAAGATTTTTGGTCCTAATCCACATGGAATTTAATCCAATCTCTTCATTTCAAATAAAAAGAAACTGAGATGCAGGAAGTTTTAAATGATTTGTTCAATGTTACATAGATACCCCAAAATGGCAGACCTAGGACTTGAATACAGGCCCTCTAATATTAAATTCAGCAATTTTTCTACTTCACCAACATTAAATAATAATATTACAAAAGAAAAAAGAGGACAGCTAGGTGGCACAGTGAGTAGAACACCATCCCTGGAGTCAGGAGGACCTGAGTTCAAATCTAGCTTCCTTAAGTCAATCTAATATGGCGAATCTTTAATAAACTTTGTTTTTCTTTGACTTTAAGAAGGCTTGAGTCGAGTTCATTTGAGCAGGACCCGGTGTGTCGGTATTTCGGGGTCCCCAGCACCCATGAAACCCAACATCCCCAGTAGAGAATGTCCTCCAGCTACAGAATGAGGCACATGCTGTCATAGGTAATCAGTGTGCCAATTTTTGCTAACTGTATTTCTTTGTTTCAAGAGAAGGTAAGGTTAGGTCACTAAGATATGACAGTGATATCAAAAAAGCACTGAGGCAATGTTTTTAAAAAGACAAAACTTAGGGGTAGAGTCAAGATGGCAGAGCAAAAGCTGGTAACTTTGCTTCAACTCCCTCCAAACCTTCTCTACAATGATCTAGAAAATATGCCTAATTGAACTGAGTTGCAAAGAGAAGAAAAAGTCTCAATGAATCACTTTTCCAATTCAGTGCAGCTCAGGAAGACAGGGAGATAGTTCTAGGGACACTGAAGTTGGGACTGGCAATGAGCTCAGAACTGTACATCTGGGCAGTCCAAGGAGTTGCCCTCTAGCAGCTCTATTTCTTACTACCCAGTTCTGAGTCACAGTTTCAAGGTAGAGAGGCATGGTCACAGTCTGGAAGCAGTAGGGGTCCTACCTGTATAAGGAGCAGACAACAAACCAGAAGGGCAATGAATAAACCTTTTCCAAGACCATACCATGCTGGAAGCACTATGCACTCACAGGGCCCCAGACTGAGCTGGGAAAGCTGTTGCAGGACAAGAAAGGTGGAAGATCAGGCCAGCCATCCCCTATCCAGAGGTGAACACAGCCCAACTCTTAACATCAATTCCAAGGTCAAGAAATAGGCCAAAAAAAGGAGCAAAAAACAAAAAGAGCCTGACCATAAAAAGCTACTATGGTGACAGAGAAGTTCAACACACAAATTCATAAGAAGGCAATGACTTAAAAACACCTCAAAAAAAGGCAAAGCCTCAAAAAGAGAGTTGCTCATACTCCAGAATAATTTCATTCGCTGTATTTAAATAACTTATTTTTATTCAGTGATTTTCATTTGGTGGTCAAAGTCAAATATTTAAATTGCTTTTGTTTGTTCAGGACTATGATTTCATCAGGATATGGAGCTTGCAGGGAGGAAAATTCCCTTTAGTTAATGTAATATTACATCAAACCTTTTTTGTTTATATAAAATATTTTAAAAATTATGCAACAGCTATAAACTGGCAACTGTCCTGCAATTTTATAGTTTTATACATGGCCTCAGATTCTGGAAAACCTGGGATCAAGGTCCATATGTGACTCATCCTCATTTAATGATTCCCCTGAGGCATATAACCTCTTTTGCCCCCAGGTTACATTTTAAAGACTGTCTTTTTACATGCATATAATGGGAGAAAGAATACATAAATCCTACCAAGCCAAACTCAGACTACAGATCAGATTAGAAATGTAAATGTTTTCAATACTGTGAAATATTCAATGACATTTTTTCAGAATATATGGGATAGCAGACCTCATCTCCTTTTAAACAAATGTATATCAACTATAAACACAGTGCATTAAGAAAAAAAAAATGAACATATTCTGAATCTTCATAAAGACAGAATGCCTCTCTTGCCAGTTCAAGCCAAATTTTTTGAAGTTATCTGGTCAAAAAAAAAATTGAGAAAAAATTTGGAGCAACCACAATAAAATCTTGTCTGTGCACAGGGTTTCCAAACTTTACCTCTCTTGAAGCAGGTCGATAACCATACCCAGATGGTAAGTTTTTGTCTTCCTCACAGCCTTTGGCTCCCGGGCTAAAGTGTAACTCAACATGAAAACGATCTTCGGAGGACACATCCTGAGGAAGGTGAGAAAACGTTCTCTCTCAAAATGCAGAACTCAGGGTTATGTACTTTTTAAAAAACACAGAACAAGATAACTAAGTTACCTTGTTGGGATCCTCATAGAGCATGATAACAATCTGAGTCATGTAGTTGAGTTCATTGACAACGTTCAGATAATCCATGGCACGCTTCCACTGATCATCCTTGGATTCCTAAACACAAGTTATCACATTACAGGTTTCAAACATTCGTTTTATTTTTCAGTATTCTTTCCTTAAATAACACATCATAATGTCACAAACAATAGATTATACAGCCTTGTTTATTTCTGTTTATGTAAAATACGAATAGCATTATAGTTCACTAGATAGAATAATGGACTCTGAATCTGGAAGGTTTGGGTTCAATCCTGTCTGTGACATTTCCTAGTAAAATAACCATGAGCAAGTCACCTCTAGGTTTTCTCTAGGATTTATCTGTCTTAGACTAGTTTGGGTTGTGATATGAGTTCCTCTACTGTTAAAAATGTCATTTTTTTTTGCATATTCATGTGCATAAAATATACATGTAATATTACACTTTTCAAATTATTTTGGTTTATATGCAATATTAAAAAAAATTTTCCAACAGCTCTAACAGTTGTTACCAGAATCAGTAATCCTATGTATCAACATATACAATGTGAATGATCTTCTAAAAAAAAGTAATGTACTACTGATTATATAAGATCTGAAGACAGAGATGGTCCCATTATGACTAGGAAGAACCTACTGTCTCTAACACAGTATTATATACCCCAAACACAAGAAGTGCTAGGCTTTTTTTGGGGGGAATACATAGTGCAAAAATTCTTCCCACAAAGGCAGATCAACAACTCATTTGTAATTTATAATCTTAGTAAGTCACTAAGGGCAATGAGAGGTTAAATAACATATGCATCTAGAGACAAGGGATGAATCCAGAACTTCCCAACTTTACATCTACCCATACGTAAACATTAAACTATCACCTTGGAGTTCTGGAGCTGGGTGAAACCTCAGAGATCATCTAGTACAACTCCCCTAATTTACACCACAGTAATCTACCTAAGGCTACACGGCTGTCAGAGGAAGGACTACAACATGGCCAGCTTACACAGTCCAGTGCTCCTCCTGCGATGTCAAACTATGAACGAACATGTAAATGGAAAAATTTTGTATACAGGGGTAAGGACTAGACCTGTGATTTCATCCCTTCACTCTCCAAGAGGACCGTGACTGGCAGCTGATCGTGACCTGAGTGAGGGAGGGTGTGCACGGTGGTCCCCAGCCTCACTTTCTCCTCCAGAGACATCTGGGTCCAGTGGCCATCAGGATGACCAGAGATGGCCCAGGACACAACGCGACACCCTGGCCTTTTTAAGCTAAGGTCTTACCAGATTCTCCCTTTGAGTGAGATATACCCATTCATTGAATAGGCTTCTTCAAGGGATGGCCCCTTTAATGAAAAAAAAAAATCAAACTGGGAAGGGAAGACCCTGAGGGCTTCTGGGTAAAAGAGAAAACAGTTACTATTTAATACCTGTGTTCACTCTGTACTAGGTGGGTGGGGACCTACTGTCCAATCTATGAGCTCCAGAGCGAATTGGGTTTAAGGGTTGGTCTCTAAGCAAGAAATCTAGCCAGTAAACACAAAGGAAAAAAGGCAGCTTTTGGTCACAGAAATGGACCTTCCCCTATGTGTGATTTTATTCCTTTAGGAACTCCCAGATGAGGAAGTTTCAGGTTGGCACTTCCTCTGAAACTTAAGTCTTCTAGTTGGCTAGAGACTACGCCTTGCTGACTCTCAATTACAAATATGTATGTACTTGTGCATGTACAAATGTATGTGTATAGAAAATATGTACATCTCTATAAAGCCATTTGAAAATAATTTAGGTTAAATCATATTTTGCTATAAACTTACCTTGTTGCTTCAGAGAAGTTTTGCTTGCTTAGTTTGAAGTTTGGTACACTGTGTGTCTTATTTTCAAGAAAATCTAATATAGGATCATAGATTTAGAGCTAGAAAGGACCTTAGAGGTCATTAAGTTTAATCCTTTTATTTTATCAATGGAGAAACTAAATCTCAAAGATATTAAAATAATTCTCCTGGGATCCCATTGTTAACAAGTGAAGAGCTGTCCTTTAAAAATCCATGGTTATAAAGACAGAGAAATCAGGCACTGTTTATTCATTTTCTAAAAGGATCTAAAAGGTTTCCCCTTCAAGTTCTGACATTTCTCTGTTTTAGGTTATAGATAGGGAGAAGCGAGTCACTGACCAATCAGAAGGGAAATTATTCCATGAGGTCAGTGCATGGAACGTGTACTCCACTGTGCGTATACTGTGGAAATTGGGGGACAAAGTCCCTAGTCCTGTCACCTTCGGTAGCAGCACATGTGCACAGATAGAACAACAGGGAAAGAGTAAAATCAAGGCATCACCTGCCTTAAGGGTAAAATAAAAGTATGGTGGTAAAGGGATGGAGTATGAATTGAGGTGATTATAACTGCACAATCTCCATACGTTGAAACTCAAGCTTCAGTAATGAATATATAAATAAGTATACACATGGATGTATATTTATTAATATACATGTATAAGTATAAACATAACAATGAGAGAAAGTGAATACCTGAGGATTTCACTTCTTTTAAGATATTTTAGGAGCTATCTTTTTTGTAGAATAATTAGTGGAAAACTGCATTAGGGTCCCATGGATTGGATTTTAGATAACTCACAATTATGAGCACGCTTTTAATCTCACAACGGTGCTGTGAATGCAATGATTACAGTCTTCAGTTGCCAGTGCCTGGCATATAGCAGGTACTGTTTTGGATTGAAAATGAGAAAACTGAGAGTCAAAGAGGTTAATTTCCCATTCAATAAATTTCAGGGACTCCTCATCACTTCCAGGATCAAATACGCAATCTTCTATTTGGAACTGAAGAACTTTCATAACCTACAACTTGCCTTCCTTTCTAGTTTTCTCACACCTCAAACCTTTATACCCCACTCCTCTATCTAGTCACAACAGTCATCCCGCAGAAGACACTCCAACTCCTTACTGCAGCCATTTTCACTAGTTGAATTCTGTCTTCTTTCAATTCCCAGTAACAGTCCATTTTCCACAGGAAACCTTTCCTGATTCACCCTTAATTTTAATGCCTTCCTTTTAGTGGTTAAGTCCAATTTTCCCTGTATACATCTGGTTTGCACATAGTTGTCTGCATACTGTCTTCCCCACTGTACTGTGATGTCCCTGGGAGCAAGGATTGTCTTTTTTCTCTCTTTCCATTTCCAGTGATCAGCACAAAACTGGTATTCAATAGGTATTTAATTAATGTTAACTGATTTTTATTAGATGGTCACACTGTCAAGTAAATGTCAGAAATCTGAAACCCAAACCCAAGTTGTACATTTCAAGTCCAGTGCTCTTTCCCCTATGCCATGTGTTATCTTTAAGGGGAAAAAAAGACCTTAACAGTAAAAAAAATCTGCACATAAGAGCACAGAAAAGTCTTAGCTGAGAAAAAATATGTATCTGGCAACTAAAAATATCAAAATTAATTAATATCACCAAGGTCTGAGCATTACACTTATAAAACAGAATGGAACATAACAGTAATTAAACTTACATCACATAAGGCACCATAACGAAGGATGGATAGCAGAGAGTGTACGTGACTTTCACTGGTGAAATATAATCTAGTACGGACATGACGTTCAGGGGACATGACACCTCTGGAATACCTGAAGTCAGAAGCAAAGAGTGTTGTAAAGACACAACAAAGTCACAACCTATTTTATTAAAAGGAAGCATGGTTTTATGAGAAATATAATTTTAAAATATAGAAGTCATAACATCTGACAACATACCAATCACAAAGCTTTATGAATGTCATTCAGAATATTTTTGTAGTAACAAATCTTCATTCTAGAGAGCACGACTTCAGCACTAAAACTAACCACAAATGGAGTAGGAAGCAATTTGAAAAGCATGCTTTCAGTGAGATAATTAGAAAAGAGCTAAGCAGGCTTATCACCAGCGAAGGTTTACTAGATTACTGCTGGAGCTCATGAAATAAAGTGCTCTGACCCCAAAGGAAAAGCCCAGAAACATATTCTTATAGGCCAGGTGCCACTGAGCTGGTGCTGGATCCTCTCTAATCTCTGCATTGTCATGACACTGATCTCATCAAGCTCTCCTCCCAGTCATCAGACCACTCCTCCTCAAGTCTTCCTTGTTCTATCTTCATTCAGGTCACACTTGCTAATCCTGAGGGTTCCGTAAGGCTCTACAGCGGGCCTTGTCTCTTCTTCCTTTATAGTATATCACTTGTCTGTTTTATCATTTCCTGTGGATGCAATTACCATCTATTTGTGCAATCCTAATTTCTCTCCTGCCCTCCAGTTTTGAATTTCCCATTGTCTGTTGGATATTTTGAACTGGATGTCGTACGCACGCACGCACACACACACACACATACCTTAAATTCAACATGTCCCAAACTGAACTCATCCTTCCCTGACAAACCTTCCTCCCTCTCTAACTTCCCTATTGTTGTAGAATGTATGACCACCCTCCCAGTCACCCAGAAAGCTTGCAACCCAACTGTCATCTTCACTTCGTGGTCACTCTTACTCCCTATAGCCAATATGTTGTCAAGTCCCAGTGACTGAATGTTCACAAAATCTTTCCTTTAGGTCCCTTCTTTTGTCCTCTGACTCTGCCACCAACCGCGTGCAGGCTCTCATCAGTTCATGTCCAAGCTACTGCCACGGCCTTCTGGTTAGTGTCTCTGCCTCAGGTGTCTTCCCGCTCTAGTCCACCCCCCACTCACTGGTCACTGACTTTCCTAGAGTGCAGATATGATCGTAGTTACCCCACCCTATTCAATGAGCTCTACCCACTGCTCCCCCCATGTCTGGAATTCTTTCCCTTTTCTCCTCAGCTTCTCCTGGCTTCTGTGGCTTCCTTCAAGTGACAGTTAAAATTCTACCTTCTGCAAGAAGCTTTTCCAATATTTTCTAACGCTAGTGCCTTCCCTCTGTTGATTATCCCCGCTTCATTATGTATATATCTTTTCTGTATATTTTATTTTTGTAAATTTATTCTGCATATTTTATTTCTATATTTTTAAACAAGTATATATTGATATCTTCTGTTTACTCTGTCACCATAGTGTTCCCCAGGATCCCTCCCCCTCCCAAAGAGCCATCTTACATAACCAAGTATTTCTTAAACAAAAAAATAAAGAGGGAGAGGAAAATTAGCAGAGCCAATCAATACATAGAAAAACTCCCAAAATGTGTAATTACCTGTGATGCTCCCATTTAAACAAAAGGGTGAGTTGAGGGAGCACCCTCATAACTCTTACTCTCTATGTACCTTGTTTGTATGTCCTCTCAACCAGCAGGGGCTATTCTTGCCTTTCTTTGTATCTCCACTGCTTGTCACAGTGTCTGAGACACAGCAGGTACTTAATGCTTGACATTAAATGCCTAGTGACTTGATTTAACTTGGTAAAATATGGATCTGTTCAATTAAAGTTTTTCTCTAGGACTGAGCCAAAAAGAATTTCAAATCACCTGTAATGCTTGACCACTTAGTATTACTTAATCCTCCAACATACTAAATAAGTTTATTTTCTACATTGTATTAATTCCTGAAATTTTAGACCAGAATACTTTCTACACCTTTACATTCATCCTAATAGCTAAGTTAGAGTTAATGAGTTTTACACATAACACACACACACACACACACACGCACATGCACACACATAAATTTTTAAAATGTCTCTTACAAAGGATGGAGTTTATTTACAGTGTCATCATCTTGTGTTCTCTGAAGGTCTGATCGAATTTTCTTAACTAGAGGAGTGCAGAAGCCTTTGGCAATCTCCAGCTTTTCAGCTTTAGATATGCCATATTCCTGAAGAGAAAGAAAATACAACAGCATTAGAAAAATTATATTTCAAATATCACAAAGAAAGACACTGATGACAGAAAAATTCAACTGTTTATATATGAGCATGAGACATTCCAAGTTTGTGTACCCCAAATACTTTGTAAATTATTTGGTATGATTTCTATTTAACAAACTATAAATAGTATTTATGCACAGACATTAGCTGACTTCAAAGAATATTAGAAAAATATGCAATTTGACAGTACATTTTATATTGATCTATGTCTATGAGAACTAGGAAAAAATGGTGACTCAATGGTGGATCATCCAACCATCTTCACTTAAACACAGTTTCAATGCACACTGCTTTTCCCATAAGTATCTGCTTCCTAAATTTAAATGCAAAGTCAAATACTGTTTCTTTAAACCGAGTCAGGTAAGTAAGACAGATGCTTACATTAATACCTTGATGCCTCCAGAACTGAATGAGTAACCCAAACTACATGGAAATTTTTATTCCAAGGACCCTCTTAACATAAATAGGATTAATTCTGTCATTTGTTTATTCAAATTTTGAAAAACGCCTCCAATCTAAGCATTGCAATAAAAAGTGATTTAAACTCTTGTTCTTAAGAAGCTCGAAGTGGGACAGAGCACTTGCACATAAAATAACATCCAAACACATTAGCACAGTCAGGATTCTTAAGAAGAGTCAATGGAAAGCACATTGATAGAAGAGGCTAAGCCTTGAAGAAAGCCAGCAACTCTAAGAGGCCATTAGCAGGAAAGAGGGAACATAGGCCAGGCACAGCCTGAGCAAGAGCAGACAAGAAACAGCACCAACTCCACGGAACAGCAAGCAGGCCGGATCTGGCAGGACTATGTGGCTGGGAAGTGAAGTGAAGTGCAATAAGCCTTGAAAAGGGTGTTGGATCCAAGGCTTGTGAAAGGCTCTAAGGGCCAAGGTAAAAGAATCTCTGTTTTATCTCAAAGGCATGGGGAGCCCCTGAAACTTTTTTTGACAGGGAAGCTGACTTGTGCTTTAATAAGGCTATTTTGGTAGTTGAGTGGAAGAAGGACTGAAGAAGGGGAGGTGCTGCAAATCTAATTGCGAGGCTGTTTCATCAGCCCAGGCTACTGAACTAGGTGAGAAGGGTCTCCACTATCCAGACAGAGAATGAGAATACTGAAGTAGAAAAAGTATGAGCAAATTACCCTAGTCCTATTTTCTGCCATCTTACCAATTTAATAATAGTATACTATGTCATGAAGATAAGATTTAACAACTGCTCTGATGAGAGATTGACAGAGAGAATTGGGGATGACTGAGGTTTTAAGTAAGGTTGCCCAGAAAAAGGGTGGGACCTTCAGGGCAAGAAGGAGGTGTTGGTTAAAGAGATAATAAAATGAATTCCAGCTTGAACAAGGTGATGTGATAAAGCCCTTTGCTCAAGCCATACTGGAGCTTTGTGAAAGAGCCTGAGAGCAGATAACCAGAAAGGTGAATCCTTTGCACAGACATCTTAACTAAACTGATGGCACTATTTCAAACCTCATTCTTTTTGGCTTCTCTGCACCATTTGGTAATAACCCCTTCCTGAACACTCTTCCTTGTGCTTTTGTGACACTGCTCTTTCTATTCCAGTCCTACCTGCCCAGCCACTTTTCATTCTTCTTCATGAATTATGAGTATCTTCCACAGTGCTATCCCAGGCACCTCTTCTCCCTAGAACCTTTCTTTTGTGGATCTCGTTAGATTTTAGAGAATCACAGATTTTCAAAGTGGGGAATAAACTTAAGCATCTTGTCTTATCCACACTAGAAAAAGCATCCCCCTTCTACAACATACCCAGCAAAGTCAGCCCATTCTCCTTTGAGACAACTCCAGATGTTAGAAAGTTTTTCCTCAAGTTGACCAAAACAACCCCTCTGTAATTTCCACTTATTATTTACAGTTTTGCTTTCTTTACTCTCTGATAAGGGCTAACAGGGTGGCTGTTTGCTGACCCAGCAAAAACTAAACAGGTCTTCAGGTACCTTGGACAAAAAGTACAAATATCCTGGAAAGACTGGTTCCTACCTACTGAGTAGTAATTCACATCATTTTGGTTCTAACTTGTTTAGTAATGTTCCTAGGCAGTGACATTAGAAGCTAAAACAAAGGTGTGAACAGCTCAGTCACCTTCAAAGTTAATGCTGTTCCACCTGTTCCCTGCCTCCTTTTACAAATGTTCCTCTTGGACCCCAAAAGAACGAGGGAAAGAGTATGTCTAGACAAAAAAGCAGGCCAGAACAGGGGGAGCATCAGAAGGTTCTCAGTGGGAAAATGTACTAAGGGTTGAAATGCAGCAGGCATCATATGGTAGATACCCAAGACCAGCTTCTATTTTCATTATAGCTTTGGGGGAGTCTGCATTCCAAGGCTATTCTGTATACAAAGGTGGGAAAGGGGTCCTCCCTTTTGATTCTCCAAAATGTCAAGTTTAGGATTCCTGGAAAAATGTGCAAAGGAGACCACAATTTGTGAAGTTAACTTCAGTTAATTCTAAGTTAACTTAGAATTTAGGAAAAGAAAGATGGAATCTGTGAAGTACTCCATATATAGTCAAAGTACTCCATCTGTCCGAAAACATCACAGTCTAGCTAGAAGAATGGATTGGTGGAATGCTAAAAATTAATTCTAAAATAAAAACTTTAAAAAAAAATCTGGGAAGAATATTATTAAGGAGTGCACCAACGTGGTGAATTCGTGGTACAAGCCAAGGAGCGTACTACTAATGTTAAAACCAGTGACAAAAATCCAACTTCAACAAGACAATGGCCTGTGACCACCTAGCTGTTGAACTACTTTGATTGGAACTATTAGTGCAGATTTCACTCAGCTGGGTTTTGAGGACACAAATACAGTTAGTCAGTTATCTGAATTCCTCTTTAATAAAAATCTTATGTTACTGTTGTGAAAAATGATTTTTCTTAGTATCTTGAAGACTCAGAACTTTTTCTCCCCCAACCATACCAGCCCCTTTCTCCAAAGTTCTTCAGAAGGACATTACTGATAATGAGATTGCACTACAAGCTGATTGGGTGGAGAGATTCTTCTACCTAGAGAGCCCAAGGCTGGCAGCGGTCTAGTATGGCAGGAGGGTGATCTGATAGAACAGGTATTTCCTCTGTTAGGAGGCAGAATGATGGAGGGATGACATAAGCCCCTGTTGAAAAGGTATAAAAACTGGGTACTCCCAAATTGAACCCGTTTTGGACTGTAACTCTCATGAATACATGTCACCAGCTTGTGAGAGAAACAAAACCGTGGACTTGACCTAATTTAGTTTGTCTAGATCAAACCGCTTTTGGGGTCGACACTGTGTAGTAAGAAATGGCAAAAAGGATAGATTCATAGAAACATGGGAAAACTTTCAGAAACCAACGTACACTGAAATACACAAAGAAGAACAATTTAAACAACAGCTACAACACTTTAAAGAGAAACCCTTCAAAGACTTGTGAGTTCTGAAAGGACACTGATGAGGCATGCTGCCCACCTCCTGATATGATGTGATGGAGATGAGATGGAAAATGAAATGTAAATTTTTGGATATGGCCAATGGCTGGATTTGTTTTTCGTTACTAGGCCTACTTGTGCGTGCTACAAAGGAGGTCTTGAAAATTTTTTTTTGTGAGGAAAATGGCGGGAAGAGAATAATGAGTTACAGTGAAAAGAAAGATCACCATAGTATTGTTTTTTAAAAAATAAACCTTAGAGAACAGAAAAAGCCTGAGATGGAGACATGGACAAGCAGAATATTGTTAAAGTTATCATATGCCTAAAAAAAGGCAAAATGTTGGAAGGAAAAATTTACTGATTTTATTTAAAATCCTTTTCCTGTCTTTTGAACACAAAAATATTACTGTTAATTGATTCTTATAACAAAAAATTATTTTTAAAAGAGTTCTTTCTTCAATAAAATTAATATCTAAATATTTGCAGGTTATTTCCAATATGTATTAAACTCTAGAAACAAATTCCAAAACTAAAGTACTTGGAATAACAAGGCTGAAGGGCTGGCAAACTAATCATATAGTTGGATAATGTGGTAATTCCCTTTGGATTGCTTAAGCATTGGGCACATAGCAGAAACCTGACTATTTGAACACTGTTATATAATGCTCATTAGTCACTAGGCTAATTACTATACTTTATATATTATATATACTTTATATGTATTAATATAATTACCTTCTAAAGTAAATAAATATATATTAACATGCTTTATATATAAATGTAACATAGTTACCTTTAGAAATAACTATTTTTAGCTTATCTAGACTATTTAGCTAATATAAAACAAAAATATTTAGAATTAGAATGGCATTAAAAACCTTACCAATGGTTTATTTTAAGTTATAGTTATAATTTTTTATCTACTTAGCACTATTTATTTTGCTTATTTTTTACTTTAATAATTTAATAATTTAATTGTTCATTATTTACTTTAATAATCATAACCCTGGACATAGAAAAATATTTCATTAACTGAAAAATCTACCTAATAATGCCACTTATTTATCAATCACTGCAATATAAGTGATTCTTACATTTTAGTACTTACCTGAGGGATAACAATATCTGCTAAAGCCTTTGAAAGTCTGTACAAATCCATTGTATTTTCTAATTGCAAGGAGCCATTATGCTGAACATCATATTTTATACAATCATATATGTCAGGTATTTTACTGATGTCATATTTCCCATTTTTTGTTTTAAAGTCCTTTTCCAACTTGGACCATCGACGTAGCATTAGTTCTAATGTTTCACTATGATAAAGTTGGATGTCTAAAACAAGGAAATAAATTTTCAAACAATATTTCAATATTACAAAGTTTAGAAACATCAATCTAATTAATTTTAGTGATTTAAAAATTAGTCTATAAATCTAAGAAATTTGGAAATTACTACTATAGCAATTTTAAAAATGAAATGTATTTCTTATACATACAAGTTCAAATATTTCATTATAAATTGGTTTGTGAAGAACTGTTTACATATATTATCTTGATTATCATTAAATTAACTTTTAATTTTGCTTGTCCAGTACTATTTTCTTTAGATTCCCTTAATCAAACTAGGTAGATGAACAGAGATAGCCAAAAGGGACTTCAGAGATCACCAGTCTGGCAGATAAAGTGTAAAAGCTGGGGTCGGAAAACCTGAGGTCAAATCTGGCTCTAATCACTTCCGAGACATGTAACCTGGGCTCATTACTTCATCTCTTCCTGCCTCAGTTTCTCCATCTGTAAAATGGAGATAATAACAGCACCGAACTCCCAAAGCTGCTATGAGGATCAAATGACATGATATTTGTTAAGTGCTCTGCAAACCTTCAAGAGCCATATTTTTTAAACAGTGTGACTCATGTAAACTTTGAACTGAAGTGAGGCAGAGTGGCATTCTTTCTCCCAGTCATCAAAGTCCAGTGGTAAGACAAAAGTCAAAATGACTGGCAACGGCTCAGGATGCAGTGATGACGTCTAACCAAACTCTATAGAGTTTCCACAGAGTCTGATTCTGCCGCCTTCGTGGTCTACTGAAACAAACTGTTGACAGCCACCTATTCCTCCAAGGAAGTCTTCACAAACTTGGGGCAGAAACCCCCCAACTCACTGATGAGTCTGAGGCCCCTTGTTTACTCGGGTGTGGCTGCCGTGTGTGCTACAGCTTCTTGGAGCCGTGGGTAAGAGTTGGGTGACAAGAGGAGCAGCAGCAGAAAAGCAGCCTGAGTCTTCCCTGACCCTCTGTACACCCTGCTATACAAATGCCAGCTTTTCTCATCCTCATCCTTCACCACCACCACAGGATTATGGAAAGGACATGAGAGAACACAGAGACTCATCCCACATTTTACAGGTCACACAGGTTACAAAGAGCTGAGTCACCAGTGCTCTTATCACCAGACTATGCTGCTCTCTCCTAATGTTCCTTACAATAAAACTGAAACTAAATGAAGTTATTTGCCCAAGGTCAAATATTTTAGTGGCAAAGCTGAGATGAGACTAGAAGCCAAATCTTCCGGTTTTTCAGTCAGGTGCTCTTAAAAAAAAAGCAGATCCAGGTTGGCTGTATTTCTTGTTGCATTAACTTCATGCTGCAGTGCAATTAGTTTTAGAAGCATTGCAGGTCTGCAAATGACTAAAGGAAGCTTGTTGCATCCAATTAAAACCGGCTTATCCAAGTTGTGTAATAGACACTGACCTTAAGTCCACAGACTAAGCGGGTGTTATCAAACACGGCTTTTACCTGACGACTTGGGATCCTCCATCCTCTGTCGGATCTGAGAAGTCAAACTTTGAATCAAGAAGTAAACTTTGTCACAGGTCTTCACAGGATTTTTAATGAACTGCATTGACTTGATAACAGAAATGCTACCGGATGGAGTAAGCTGCAGAAACGAAGTTGTTTTATACTCAGTTGTGCCTAATGAAGCACTTGCTAAAAACAGCATAAGCAAAAAATGATCAACATGACTGCACATGACAGAAATTCATGGGGAGCCAAAGTATACAAAGCTTCCACATCCATGTAGGAGAGCAGTTAAAACAACATGGATAGGCTGTACGCAGGAAAGTTACTGAGGAAGCAGTTCGTAACGTGGCATTTCCTCAGACTGCTTCTAAGTAAGGCCTTAAATATAATTCATTCACTGTCACCCATACCTACTTAATTTCTACCATTTCTTTTGAAATACAAGTCATCCGTCACCTCCAGACAGCCATTTCTGAATCCTCTCAGTTGATAACAATCTTCACCAATGGAATACACTGGAATAAAGGCGGAGAATGCACAGCACAATGCCTCACCTTTTCATGGTCTTCAGCAGTAAAATCTCTATCCTTCTGAAGTATTTCATGAAGTCTTGCTTTCACACGATGTTGGCAACTGCTCAGGGAATCCCTGTCACTATCCAAAAGTCCATTCATATTGGCACTTTTTACCATTTGGACAAGAATGGGGGTGAGCTCTCCCTCTAGAGCCAAAAGTCCCTAAACAGAGTAAATCAATTAGCAGAGATAAGCATAATTAATATACAAAGAAATTGAAAGAGCAATAATACTTATCATCATCTGCCAAATTATTTCTGTAAGATGAAAGCTAGACACTTTATAGAGGAAAGGATTCAGTTATTAGTAAATTTTATAATCACCTAAGTTTTCAGAATTTTGACAATTTTAAAATGTTTACATGAACACTAAACTTTTAAAAACTATATCAGGAATTATCTCAGGTCAAAGGGCTTTAAAATATTAACTTTATTAAACAAGAAATAATTTTTTGAAAACATTCGTACCTTTGCAAAAGCTGCTGCAGTCATTTGGACTCGTCCCTCATCGGAAGCATATATTTTGAGGTCATGTCGGTAAGTGCTATGTAATCTAAGTAAACCACAACCAGGAAATCCTGCATAGTCACCTAAAAGCAGACATCCCCATTGCTTTCAATTTTATCCAATGATTTTTTTTATTTTTATCAACACAACTTAAAATAGCAAAGATAAAACTAGTAAATTTTGCTAATTAAACAATTTTTAACCACTATCAATGAACTTCACGAAGAGATTTAAAAAAACTGATGATGAAAATACTAGGAAGACATTACCTTGTCCTCCAGGATACATACACCTGAAAGCTCTTCCAAGTTCTTCAGCCTGGACCCTTCCTGCAGGCGTTAATTCTCCTCCCCATTTCAGAACCAAAAGTAAAGATGGTTCTTCTCTTCGACTGTCTGAAAATACCAAGAAATATATATATATTTGAAAGATTAGATTCAAATTGTTTTCACAGTCAAAGTCTTTCCTTCATGGCTATCCAGACTTCAAGGTCTATTACCTACCTACTGTGTGCAATGGAATTCCTCCTGGAATGCAGAGGAAGACCTTTCTATAATCAATGATGGGATGTTCTAGCAATAAGTTATTTGTAAAGTTCTAAGATCCGCTAGGAAGATTAAGAAAAAAGTCTGGAGCTGAAGTTTTTACATAGAACCTAACAGAGCAAGGAAATACCCCTCAATCCTACGTTTCTGGGTTAGTTATACACAAAAAATTGTAATCCTCACAATGAAAGGATCTCTTTGAAATAGTTATTTTTCTATAAAATGACAATAAAGTCTTATGACTGATGTTTTAACAAATATACAAAGAATATATACATCTAAGTAAATGCTACATGTCAAAACTAATCACCTTGGGATACTATATACCTACTCCATCAATGCTAACATTGCTCAAAACATTTCCATATGTGCTTCTAAGTTAGTTTATAGACCACACAAGGAAACAGGTTTGTTTTCTTTTAGTAGTATTACAGGCCATTTCTGTCAATCAAATAAATGTTCAAAGACCAGAGATCTTTCAGTAGTAAAGATAAAGAATAACTCCCCTTTACATAGAACTTTGGGGTTCATAAAATGCTTTTCTCACAACAACCTGATGAAAAAAGTAGAATGTGTCTAACAATATGGACAACAGAAGCACTGCTAGATCATGCATATTCTTTCCAAAGGAGAACATTCTTTTGGATCTCTAATTTTTATGTATGCAGAAATATCTGTTGCAATATCTCATGCACTGTCATGGCCTGTGTGGCCTGATGTTTCATCTTTCGTATTCCATTTCTTCCTTCCTTTGTTAAAATAGATCTATAATACCACTGTTGGGGGAGAGAGCAGCTTAGTTTCCATAGTTAATGGATAGAATTACAGGGAATTAGGAGTGGAGGTCTTGGTTCACAATGCACCAGAAATGTGTTGGAGGATAAATTCCTTACAGTTCATAAATGAGTAAGAGCAGCAAACAGGCCACTGCGTGTGTGTGTGTGTGTGTGTGTGTGTGTAATATCACGTAATGCATATTCATATTTAAACTAGCATCCTTGTAGTTACTAATATTGAGGTCAATTACAAGACACTGCTAAGGTAATCAATGCCAATGAATGCTGTACACATATTTAGATCATTTATATGTACAATTTTACTTACATACACATAAAATTACGTGTATGTTATATGTATGTAAATCTAATTATACATACAACCTATATACACACATACATACATGCACACATACAACCATCCAGTGTTCTAAAGGGTGACCAGGGGTATTCAGACCTGTGGTTTTCACTGATGCGAGAATCTCTTCGATATGGCAGCCTGAACCGCCAATGAAGTTGGGAGAACTTCTCTGTACCTTACAATGCTTACGGAGTTGTTTAGAGCACTAGTAAATGAAGTAACTTGCCTGCGGTCACAGTTAGTATACATCAGAGATAAGACTCGAACCCAGGCGTTCCTGATTCCACATCAAGTCTTTCGGCCACTATGACAAGCTGCCTTAACACAAAAATGCTACCTATTAATAATGTCATACCTTCTTCCTCACTAGATGTTTTAGGACAACCATGAGGGAGATAAGTCAACTGGACCTTACGATTTATTCCAGAAAAATGACCATACCTGAAAAATAAAAACAGTAGATGTGGAATACAGCTGTATAAAGCCTAAAACACATATATACAACTTTGATACAGCCAATGTTGTAAAGATTAAAAATGACCAATAATAACTGAATAACTGACACAATTGCTAGGACGTGGGCTTCAGCTACTGATCAAACACATAAAATTAATATCAAAAGAACAAATAGGAAAACAATGCTCAATAATAAATGATTAATGTTTATATATTTCAGTCCCAAATATCTCTCCTTCCCTTGTGTTTACAGTCTGTTGGCTGTATCAAAAATTAAAATTATGCTAAGTATTTTCTTTCTTTTCAGATATGGCTACTGTAGAAATTTCTTTTGCATGTGTAATGGGCTTCCTCCCCCCGCCCCGCCCCCCCGATTTCTCAAAGGATGAAGGAAAGAGAATAGAGAGGGAAAGAATTTAAAACTGAAAAATAAAACTGAATCAAAAATGAAATTATGCTAAAAACATCCAGGCTGAAATAATCACTATAAATATAAAAATATTTATTTATAACATAAAAAAATCACTATACTAGCCTTTTTAAAAAATTGTCATTGCCTTTATTTTTCCCAAAGTTAAAGAATTTTGAAAGTGAGATATGAAATGACTTTTTATGAGTTAATCTAGGGTGTGTGAGTCTGCTTTTTAAAAAAATTGTGATAACTGTGTTTCAGTATAATTGGTTCCTTTCTTTTAATCCTATACATTTTATTTTAGCATTTAAAAAATTAGTTTAAGAAGGAATCTTCACCAGACTACCAAAGAGGTCCATGATACCAAATTCCTCTTTATTCACTAAATTTATCAACTCTGTTCTGGCTTCACTCTCCTCTCTACTCTGTCCTCTGTGTTAGATTATTTTCAATAATGCTCTGTCCTTCAAACAGGAATCCTTCATCTCTTTAATTTTTTGCTTTTCCCATCCCATTAACCTTTAACCCTACCACTATCCTCTCCCAATAACTACTCAAGTAGCTGAACTAAAGAAAGTCATGAAACCAGGTTGCTTGCCACTACAAATTTATATTTACCAACTGGGTCCTCACTGCTACAAGATATTTTTGTAGTAATCTCTTACTGAAATTTTATTATATTCTCTATACATTTATTAGATTAAAGGTTTCTTGGAAAAAGGTTTATGCATTTCTTTTTTTGTATTCCCACGACCTTGAATAGTACTGTGCATGTGAGAGTGACTTTAAAAAACATTTGCCAGGTAAGATAAGAGCAGAAAGAAAATATAACGCTAGACTTCTGGCCATGGTAGCTGAAGACAATGTTAAGAGCCTATATACTTAAGCGAAACCCTAAAGTTCACATTTAGACCAAAAAAGGATCAAGACATTGAGATTTACAGTGACTTCTCTTATCTTACAATTGTACAAAAAGTCAGCTAGAAATCTGAGGGGTCAGCAATCCAAGTGAAGGGTAACTTCCCAGCATGACAAGAGGGAACAGTGACCAACACTCAGACTGGGGCACCTCAGGCCCCAAGATTTGCAGGTCATTAAAACTGGAGAATCAGTGCTTTGAAGCTAAAGATCTAAGAGGGCTGAATCCTGGGAGGGGGAGGTCATTTCAGGAATCTAAGGGACCCAGGTCCAGACAAAGCAGGGCCTACCCACTCACCCAAAAATACAAGAAGAAGATATCCTATTCAAGCTGGAGAGATGAATAAAACAAAGCAAATACTGACCAGAATGAAGATTACTGAATTTCAGAAATTCCCTATAGTAGATGGAAAATAACGCCACAATAACTACAAGTAGAGACTCAAAGAAGAAAATGGATTTTCCACAAGGACTACATTAATATGCAGAAGAATGAGGTAAAAGACAAAATGAAATGAAATCTCTGACGAAAGAGGGTAAATAATTTAGAAGAGAAAGTGGTAAACCTTACCAAGATAACCAATTCTTTAAAAACTAGAATAAATCAAATAAAAATGAATGATTCTATTAGACAGCAAAAAATAGTAGAAAACAATCTAACGATTGAAAAAAATAAAAATGTAAACTATATGGTAAGGAAAATCCCCCAAAACAAGTGGAGGAGCAATAATGTAAGAATCAAAGGACTTCCTGAAAATATTAATTTTTTAAAAAGTTTACACAATGTACTTCCAGAAATCATAAATTTCTGAAAACTGCTCAGGTCTGTTAGAACCAGAGTACATAATAAAGACAGAAAGGATCCACAGGCTGCTTCCTGAAAGTAACCCTTAGAATAAAAAACCGAAATCCAGAGTTCTTATGAGACACAAAAAATACCTAAAACATCCAGAATGAAGCAGTTCAAGAACCAAGGAAGCACAATCTGAATCATATAATACTTTGCAACTTCTACTAAAAAAAACAGTGATCTTGAAACACAATTTTACAAAAAGCAAAAGATAAAAAAAGGCATGCAGCCAAAAACATCTTTTCCTGCAAAGTTAAGTACAACCCTACAGGAGGGAGAAAAGAGCCTAAGTGAAAAAAGGGAACTCAAAGCATTTATGAGAAAAAGACCAGCTAGATCTGAGTAGGAAATATGAAATATAATCATGAGATCCAAACAAAGCTACGAAGTAAATAGATCTGAGCAATCAGAAGGAGTTATATGATAGTATAGTGCACATATTCTAATGGGAAAAAAGAAACAAACGTTTTTTCAGAACCTTAGTATCTTTAAAGGGAATTCCGGGAGTTAACAGAAATACACAAAATTCAACAGGAAAAGAAGCCAAGGATAGTAACACCCAGGAAAACACCACGCATCCCCCCCACCCCTCCAAGAACTAGAATCTAACGGGGTGCTTTAGATTGTTTCCATGATAACCACGGAATGTTTGAACAAATTGTAGGATAAATGTAATAGAATATTACTGTGCTATAAGACATGACGAAAGATACGATTTCAGAGAATCCTGGGCAGTATGAACTGATGCAAAGTGAAATAAGCAAAATCAGGTGATATAAGGACATTAGTCATCAATGCAACGTAAAGAAACAACTTGGAAAGACTTAAGAACTCTGACCAGTGCAATGACCAACCAAAGGCTCTCCAAAGGATCTATGATGAAGCACGTTATTACGTACCTCCTGGAAAGAAGAGAAACAGACACAAGATACTTTGTTTTCCTTTACTATTGTTTGTTGTAAGAATTTTTTTATTTTTTATCTTTCTTGCTCTCCATTTTTCTTTCTCCTCATCTTTAAATGAGGAGGAAGACAGCCATAATGATGCCAAAAAAGGCCACTGTAATATTTCTTTTAAATGCATAGAACACAGAAGTTCAGAAGTAAGCAGAGATAAACAAGACAGTTCTAAAAGTAAAATGTAGAATTTATTATGTACTTGAAAAAAGAATGAAATGGAAAACTGATGTTTTCACACAGAATTCTCTATTTTGTTATGTGAACACAAGGATTTTTTTTTGGTATTTAAATTCAAAACTTAAAAAAAGAAAAACCTGAAGTCATCAGTGATGGGCAAATATCTTTAAACATAATAGCAACCATGGGAAAAGGAGGAGGGTTTCAATATGTAGAACTTATAATGAAAAAGCATTCTAACGTGGAGATTTAATGAATGATTTTGTGCTTTGTTTTATCTAAGAAAAGTCTTCCCCAAAACTATACTGGATTGATCAGGATAAAACAACAAATGCATGGCGTAAAGAATGCTGAACTTGGAGTCAGAAGCACTGGGTTTGAATCCAGGCTCTGTCACTGACTACCAGTGCAACCCTGAACAAGTAACTGGTCCTCTATGGGTATCAGTTTGGACTAGTTGACTTTCCAAAGTCCCCTCTAGCTCTACATCTATGATTCTGCGAACTTAATAGTCATATTCTTTATTACATAAGAGAAAGCTCACACTCGAGTTCCTCTCTCAGTTTTTTATGTAAATTGGGAATGCTATTGAAGAAGTATTTCTATTTCAACACACCAACATTTTTTCAACAGGAAAATAATTTTCTCATTACATACACATACACGAGAAAAAAAGACAAAAGGATAAGGTTGAGAAAGATTCTCTGAAATGCCCAGGGACTACTAGAACGTTTACAGGCTAATTCTAAAGATACTCACATCTCCAATACAGTTTTTAATTGTTCAAGTTTTGCTTTACTTTCTTCAATTTCAGAATCATTATTTTGTCCCAGTTCTATTAAAAGCTGTCGAGCAATATCTAACACTTCCTACAAAATAAATTAAAGCATATAAATATTCATTCATGTAACAACTGTTATATAAATTATAAGACCAGAAAAATAGGTCAAATAAACTTGCCTGTAATTGTTTTGGCTTTTTCAATTTTAATTTCCCAGTTTTATATCCATTATAGTTTTCAAAAAGATCAAAAAATCTTTTAAGAGAAGACAAAGAATATTATTAGTTGAACAATGAAAAAGTCTATTTTCATTTGATAAAATATATGCCCCCTTTAATGCTCACCAAGCTAGTATTCAGGAAATCACAGAAGATACAAACAGTCCCTAACCAGTCTCCAACATGAGGTTGTTACATAAAAAAAGACTGTGTAAGCAATTCCACTTGAATGCTCATGTTTTCATATATTACTTGCCAGAAGAACAAATTGTAGAAACTTCTACAACATCTGCTTATACATTTTGCAGAACACTGAGGATAATAAGGAAAGGGAGGAGTAAGGTCAATTGTGCTCTGAGAACAAAAGATGCAACTAGGCAGAGGTTAATTCTTAATCACCTGTGAATATTTTCCATTTTTTTCATATAATGGTAAAGATAAAAAAGTTTTAAATGGAATTTTTATTTTATTTTTAATATAAATTATAGAGAATTTGTAGGAACAGAAAAATCAGCGAACACAGCAAACTGAATAAAAGCTGAATGTCAGTTACTCTCTTAAGGAGTCTTGAGTAAGGCACATTATTTATCACTCACTTTTGGTGTCTCACTTCCATTTTCATTTTCTGCTTTGGTGTCCTATCTCCATGACGTATAACTGCTATAACACACCTAAGTTCCATCCTGAAATAGAAAAATATGTGCTAAGTATGAATCAAAAATTTACATTGCAAATTTTAGGTTTAAACATATCATATAAATGTATTAACAACTATCGAATGTTAAAATGGGAGCTAAGTCCCAACAAATCTGAAAAATATTTCTTAATAATGGAAAATCAGACATTAAGCTATACGAGAGTACTTTTGCACTTCTCCCAGTGAAGCGATTTCTCACGAAGATGCTCTAGACAATTTACTTGCGTTTAAAAGTAAAAAAAACTTAGGATACAAAGAAGACCCAGGATCAAAATGAAATCTGTTAAATAGTGGAAGAATATAATGAAGTTAAAGTGTAAGAAGATTAAAAAACGTTGTATTTGAGAGCTTGCAATTTTACCGAGTAACAATAAAAAATATTTATAAGTTTAACAGTCAAAGAGAAAAGTTTTCCAAATAGTATATACCAAATTTTAAAAGTCAAATTCAGTCAATTATGTACTGGAACTGCTGGTGTTCTAGTGTGAGAGCCCTACACTCCTGACACCAATACACTCAAGACACTCATGCCCAACGTACTCTACTACAAGAACAGAATGTAAACCTTTAGTTGAAGTGTCTGATTTGTTCTAAGCCCCTACCTACGACTGTCCTTTGCCATAAAACTACAGAAACAGCAACTCATCAACTATGTATTTACCAGTATTTTAGATCTTAACAATAATAGTTGTTATTCTATATATATATATGTGTGTGTATATGAACTATATTATGTAAAATATATTTTATGTATACATATATAAACTACAATAGTTTAACAATAACTTATATAGTGCTTTGAGGTTCAAAAAGAGGTCTTTATATATATAATCTTACTTGAACATCAACTAAGTGCTACAGATTACCATTCCCATTTTAAATTTGAGAAAGAGGCACAGAAGTTAAGTCTACTTGTCCCTGGTCAACCATATAGTGTGATGAGTCAAAGTTCAGATTTTTAAATGAGGTCTTCTTGACTTCAAATCCAAGTACTCTATCCTCTGTGACACACTGCCATGGAACTGTAGAATTCTGAATCTCCACATTTAAAAAGCTCAAAGGGAAATTAGTGTTTTTAATTTTGATTAACTTTATTTTCTTTGTAACAATTCTAATGAATACTGGGAAAAAACCCAAAAACTTACATAGTTCCAGATGTTGTTGGTACAATTGGGATATCTTCAGCTTCTAATGGTATTGACCAGGGGATCTGAAATTGTGGAGCAAGCTCTCGCATTATAATGTTGCTTAAAAAAAAAAACAGACAAAATAAAACAATATATCTATATCTCAAAATCGGACCTAGAACAGCATAAAAATGTCAAGATTCTAAAGATGTTTATCAAACTGCCATTTACAAATAGCCTTTAAAATTTGAGAAACTGGCTCCCCAAAATCTTGTTCCCTACATACATGGTTTAAACTAACTTAGTTTAAGATGTCTACTGGATATCCAGTTTGGGATTTTTGAAAGGCAGTTGGATATGTCAGATCAGACAAACAACACCGTATCTGAACAACCAGGAAATTATACTGTAAGTACTTGTACACTTATACTATATACAGTAACTTGTACTATACACACATCTTATAAGTTGTGAGGTTTGTGGGACAGGGCTGGAGGGAAGGGAGGGAATCCCTTTTTCATCTCTGTATCTGATATTGCACGTGCTTATTGATTAAAAAATGTTTATAAAATCAATAGATATTTAATTAGGATTATCTGATTCTTTATTATGGCTTAGTTTATAAATCACTGGTTACTTATTCTAAGTGTTAATGCTACCAGCTCACTGTCAACTCATAAAAGCTATTCCAAATTTTGCAAAGCTGCTGGTTTCCTTCTCAGTCAAAATGACATCTGAATGTACTAAAACACTGAAAAAACTAACTCTGAGCAGTTTAAAAAGTGTATCACATATTTTTAGCACTTGCAAGTACTTTAAAATTTTATAAAATTTCATGTAAAATTATATATATTTTGTATAAAATTTTATACTCTAACTTTTAATGACAAGATTCAATAGCCTGAATCAAAGATGCACTTCTTAACTAAATATTAAACATATTTAACTTACAAATGAGAAGCAGCATGAATTAGCAGAAGAGTCAGGAAGAAAGGATTCAAGTTCTAACTGTGGAACCCATCGCCCACGTAACTATGGGCGAGTCATAACCTCTCAGTTATCCATAACTTCCTAGGACTCTTGAGTTGCTTCTCTGCCTCAGTGAGAAGAAATTCCCCATTAACTAATCAATTTAGATGCCTAATATCTTCCTCTCAGGCATTACACCGAGTGTCTTTGTCGTTATCACTCACTTTGGAACAGGTTGTGAGACACAGGAACGACCACCATGGTGCGCCTACATCAGAGGGCACTGTGCTGTCTGTAGTAGCGCCAAAGAAATAGGAGATGCACCACCCCTCCTCAAACGTTCCCATGGACTATTTGTGCCTGGCCTGCGCTACGGCCTTCCAAGCTCGGATGAGTCTGAACAGCCGCAGCCATACACACCAACGTAGTGGTGTCATTCTGGTCCTCTTGGGGCACGAGTGACAACAACCAATAGAAACCAATCATGCTGAGTGTTAGGGACATAAACATGAAAATGAAACATCTATCTTCAAGGAGCCTACTCTGCTGGGGGGTGAGGGGGGAGAATGGAGAACAACATAAACATGGAGAAGAAAATATACTCAAAGTCACTTTTGAAGGATGGACCCTGGCAACTGGAAGGATTAAGTCTGGCTTCATATAGGAGTTGGCATTTGAGGTCCTGAAGGAAGGCAGAGATTCTGTGGAGCTGAGGGGAAAATGGCACTTCCATTTCAGAACCAGAAAGGCTGAGACTATTTATCAAAATCATCTGCATACAGATAATAACTGAACTTATGGAAGCTCACTAAATGGAATCATTATGTGAGAAAATATAGACAGAAAGGGGAAGATCCAGGGGAAATTTTTGAAAGACACTCACAGTTAGTGAGAATTACACGTATCTAAAAAGAGTGAGTGAAGGAAACTGAGGAATGGCCAGGATAATCAAGATAGAATAATATCACAAAAAGAGAGAGAGAGAGAGAGAGAGAGGAATGCACCCAGGAGGAAAAAATGGTCAACAGTGTCAAATGCTGTAGAGAAGTCAAGAAGGGTAGACACTGGAAAGGATCAACACAGTTGTCAATTAAGAGAGATTAGCTCACAAAACGAGGAGGTCAGAAGCCAGATTTAAGTTTACAAGACTGAGAAGACTAGAATATAGACAGTTTTTTCAAGGAGTTTAACTGAGAAAGAAAAAAAGGCAGCAGCCAGTCTAGATGAGAAGTGATGAACACTTCAATGAAGCTGAAAACCACAAACAGAAATAGGGGCAAGAGAAAAAGATACAGAACTAGAATCAACAAAACATGGCCACTGATGAAATGACTTAGAAGGGGAAGGGAAGAACAGTTCTTATTGCAAGGTGGTTAAAATGGGTTTAGCAGGAGCAATATCTACCAGTATCCATGCGGTAGGCTAGGTTAGGATTTGTTTTTTTCCGATTAAAAGGCAAGGAAACTGTCCCTGAGAATCCTGGTGTGACTTCCTTACTGCCTTACTCCCTAAGGAACAGAATGACCTATAAGAAGTCAGTGATCTTTAGAGTTGCCTCCAGGCTTAAGGAGGGTAGGGGGGCGGGTGTGCATACCTGAATCAAGCGTGATCAAGTAAATCTTTTAAGTAAGCAATGTCCTCTGGGGCAGTTAGGTGGCAAAGTAAACAGGATGCAGGGGGTCTGGAGTCAGAAGACTCCTGAGTTCAAATCCCACCTTAGACAAATACTAGCTGTGTGACCATGGGTAGGTCCCCTTAACCCTGCTTGCTTCAATTTCCTCATCTGTTAAAAGGATCTGGAGAAGGAAATGGCAAACCACTCCTGTATCTTCACCAAGAAAACCCTAAATGGACTCATGAAGAGTTGGACACAACTGAAAAACAACTAAAACAAGGACAAATATTCCCTGAATCTCTAAGTCTCAAACTTGAACTACCATACTAAGTTGAGGCAGGCCTGACCTACAGCAAATGGGTAACAGGAAAGATGATAGTTCCTAATACAGAAATAGAAGGAATTGGGTGGAGGTAAGGAAGGGTGAGTTTAAGATACCTAATTAGAAGTCTAATACACAGTAGGTAATGGACTACAGTGGTATTCCGGGGAGAGATGAAAGCTGGATATGAAAATTTTCAAGTCATTTGAGTAGACCATGGAGGCCAATGAAATTATCAAGAAAACAGAGAAGTGAGCCCAGAACAAAGCTAAGGTAAGCTTTAGCTGCATTAAAAGAATTATAGTTTAGCAGAACAAAGAGTAGATTGTCTGTATACTTATATAAGTGGCAAAATGTGAATGATCTTGCAAAGGAGACGGAGAAGTATCAGTCAAATAAGCAGAAAGCACCAAGAAGGAGCAGTGACATGAAAACTCACAGAAGAATAAGCCACCAGTAGAAAGGAGAAGTCAACAATGTCAAATGTTTTAATGAAGTCATGAATGGGAAAAAAAAAACATTGGATTTAACAAAACACAGGTAACTGGTAACCCAGAAGAAGACAGTTTTAGTTGAGTTTTAAGGACAGAAGCAAGACTGCACAGTGTTCTTTACATAGCAGATACTTCATTGTATTTAACTGAATTAAAAATTTTAAAGAATCAAAATAAAATGAAATACACTTCATATTAAATCTATACTTTATAAGTGAAATTTCATTATTAAAGGAGCCCTTTTGTATCTTGCAATATCTCAGAGTAACTATTATGAAGATAAATTATAATTGTACAGCATGCCAAAAGTCATTCTTCTGATTTGAGTTTTCTAGTTCTTAGCTAATTGAGTAAATGGGAGTATACTGTAACAGCTACATTTAAGGGGGGAAGGGATGAATGAAAATACAACACATTCTTACCCAAGTATTTTTGCACAGTCATCATAATATTTCATAGAATTCTTCACAAAACTGAAGCCATTGACATCACAGACATAGGATTGTCCATTGGCACGTAACAAATCAAAGCCACAAACCGTTTGCTATTAAAATTAAATTTAAAACTCTGAGCTCAAATGTTACAATTCTAATCATAAACAGAAACATTTTCATTAGTAGCAGATTCTTACCTTCATTTCTGTAAGTTCAAAGTCTTGTGATAACATAACAAGTAGTGAATACCCAAACATATTTCACAAAATTACTTACTTGCCATTTCAGGGGGAAAAAAATACTCATCTGCAATTTAGGACAGCTAAAGCAGTATTATCCATGATCTATTTTCACTCTTTGACAACCCTTGCACACTAATGGATGTAGAACAATGAACCTTAAAGCTTGGTCCGCAAAAAAAGCTAATTAGGAAATATTTTAAAAATTTTAGTGAAAAATATTTTTAATGGGCATACTGATTAATGGAGATCTTTTTGACCAAAACCAAAAGGAGCAAGCTTTTAAGTATTATACATAAAGAAGACATTTTCAGAGTAACAAATCTCAGGATGAACAGTATTTTATCGAACCTTAAAGTTGGAACAGGCTTCAGAGCCACCAGAACCCACCATCCACTGATCATTTCATTCCCCTGCTGGATAGAATTGAATTGCTAGCATGTTCTCTTACACTGGGCTGCAGTTCTCTCCTCGTATTTTCTAGCTAACTAGGGACAAGCAGAACAGATTTAATTCTTGTTCCAGATGACAGCCCCTTAAAATACTAGAAGGTGGCCAATCATTTTCCTTCCCACTTCATCCCAGGGCATCCTTTCTCTAGACTAAATATTCTCAATTCCGTACGTGAAATGATCTCGACTTTTCGCTGCCTGCTGCTCAATGGCATAAAGAGTTATTGAATTTTAAAATTATGAGGGAATTCAGTGGTCATCTAGTCTAAACCACAGCAGAAAAAGACGACCCAATAAGTGGTCCGTGTAGCTTCTGCTTTCAGACCTCCAGGAAGGAGGTGTCACTACCTCCTGAGGTCGCCTGTTCAATTTTTTAGAAAGTTCTAGTTTTTAAGATGTGGTTTTTTTTCCCCTAACAGCTACCCTAACTCTGCCTCTTTACAATTCTACCGATCGCCCATAATTCCATCCTTTGAGGTCAAGTAGAATTATGATCTCTCTTCCAGGTGACAGCTCTTAAAATACTTGAAGGCAGCTACCACATTGCCTGCAAGTCTGCTCTTAAGCTAAATGCCTCAGTCTCTTCATATGGCCCTTCAGAGTTCCACCCAAAGGATGTGATCCTACATCATTATCATCTCTGGGGAACTGGAGTAGACAGAAAAGCATGAGCTCATTCTGAGGGGAGGAATTTCTTGCTCTTCTATGTTATACGATCAAATTTCATTCAAGTTTGGCACACTTTTAGTTAAAGCTTCTTTTGTAATCATAAGAATACAGACATACTTATATAAAGCTACTATAATTTGTCCTCAGCATAACAAATGCAAAATTGTTTCTGAAATGGCAGAATGAAAAATTTCAACTCCTTAAAATTAGGAAAATTATTTGATTAATAGCAAATAGAAATTTTAGCCCAAATCCTACCTGCAGCATCGTAAGTATTGAGTAAGAAGGGTCCAAGTTAAAAAGGTTTCAGTGAAAAATAGAAAGAAGAGATGTGGGAACTGATAACATTACAAGAACTTTTGAAATATTAACAGGCATATTATTAATGGGTGAAGCATACATTTTTTGATTTTCATTTCATGTACAACTCTAAATATCCATCCCAACTCAAATATGCTATTACAAAATATTCATGAACTGAGATTCTACATGTTTTTAAATGTTTCATTTCATTTTACCTTAAATGCAAGACAGACTTTCCAAGCAATTAACTTCTCTCTAGCATTGAGGATAACGGGATATCTGACTTCCTTCCCTTCACTATCCCGTTCTACTTTCCCATCCAGTGCAGGGGATTTTCGCGCTTCAGCATGGGCATAATCTGGACCTACTGTGTATACCTTCAGAAAATATTAGGAGCAAGTCAATGGATAACAAACTTATGGAAACAATCAATAGCAAAAACTATCACAGAACTAGCTCCCTACATAACAGACATGTTTCTGAAAAATTACATTTATCATAAATGCACCAGGAAAGCTTAGTTATTTCAAGTAAAATCAGAAGTTAACTTAAAAAAAAGTGAAGCAAGGCATCCCTTATTTATATATACCTAGGCTTCTTAAATAAACATACAAATGGCTAAATATACATATTTAAGGACAACACTGAAGATTTTCTTACTTTTCCCTCCTTCTATTTCTATTTCTGATAGGCTAGTATTGGGGGAAAAAGGGGGGAAACTTTCACATTTTCCTTCCTCTCTCCACTCCACCCATGGCTATCCAGTCAAGTGGGGAACATCCCTAGACCCCTATTCAATATCCTTACACCGAATCTAAAGGGTACTTTGCTGTTTTTTTATATACTAAATTCTCTACTCTAGTTCCATAGGAAAATGTAGACAGAATCGGTGGAAACCTGAGTTTTACATCCTGCCGCTGATATTAACTACCCATGTGACTATGCACAAATCTTTTAACCTTTCTGAGCCTCAGTTACCTCCCATGCAAAAAAAGAGATCATAGGATTACAAAATTTCAAAGATGGAAGGCACAGCATTCCTTACCTAACATATACAAACATGCTCATTTCTTTTTTTATTTTTTATTGAATTATTTTATTTGTTTTCAGTGTTCTATAACCACTTTCATATATCTCAAATTTTTTTTCCCCTCCCTTCCTCACATACCCCCTCTTCCCTTCTCACTTGCTCCCTGAGATGGCATACAATCTTACATAGGTTCTACACATACATTCCTATTAAACATGCTCATTTCTTAAAAATATGCTCATCCTTAAAACAAACAAAAAACTCTCTTAATATGACCATCTCTGATAGCTAACATCTTACTTACTTTTCCTTCCTTTGTGGTTAAACTCCCTGAGAAAGCTGCCTATGTACCTAATACCCTAAGTCCTCTACAATTTGGCTTCCAAACTCATCATTCAACTGAAGTTGCTGTCTTCAAAGTTACCAGATGGTTTCTTAGTGCATTTAAGGCGTCTTAATTAAGGGGCTATAATTAAGAGGCCTCTTCTTGATTTTCCTTCTTCCTGACCTCTCTGAAACATTTAATACTAGAGCTCTAGAAAATCCTCCTTTCTCTTTAGGTTTCTATGGTACTTCTCTCTCCCGGTTCTCCACCTACCCATTTGATTGCTTTGTTCTCAATCTTCATCCAGATCACACCCACTTACTGTGAGTGTCCTTTAGGGGTCTGTCCTAGGCCTTCTCTTTTCCCTCTATTTTGTCTTGGTGATCTCAGAAGTTCCCTTCAGTTCAATTTTCATCTCTGTGTGGATGACTGCTAGCTTTAGGTATCAAGTCTTAGTCTCCTGAGCTCCAGTCTTAAACCATCCATTGCCTCTTGGCCATCTTGAGCTGGATGTCCCATAGACATCTCAAATTGAACATGTCCAAAACACAACTCTCTCCCCAGGTCTAGAATGCTTTTCCTCCTTACCTCTGTTTCCCTCAAGATTTAGCTCAAATCCCACCTTCTGAAGATAGCCTTTCCCTGATCCTAATACTATAGAAGAGGGCTTCTTAAACTTTTTCCATTCATGACTATTTCAGTGCTTCTCACACTGTGGGTCATAACCCACAGTGTAAGAAGAGCTGCATGTGGACAAAGATGTGCTTATGGGATCTGCTACTTGAAAACATGAACGCATTTTCCTCACAGAAACACTCTTACACATGTTGACTATATCTGGTCCATGAGTAGAGCATTATAACACATCAGTTACAGGTCAAGTTTTTGTGGGTTACACTGATAAACTAACCACCATATAATAACACTGTTTCTTGGAAAAAGTCCTAAAGAATTTGGCTAAAAAAAAATAAAACCTTTTAGTATATTTTCTGTTCATAATTTAGTTTCTGTGTATAATAAACCTTAACTTGTCTTATGCAAAAATGTATTTTCATACAAAAAGTGAACAATCTCTATATGAAAATTCCTTAGAGTACTATTTGCTTTAAAAAAAGGAATTCTTTGATTTAAAAACAATCATTTAACAAACATTTAAAATATGATGTAATTTAACTTTATTTGTAAAACTTACCAAGTGAAATTAAGGATTCTTTTAATGCCAGAGCCACTATATGTAAATATGCTTATATTATGCAAAAGAACCACTATGAAGGCTTAGATCATTGGACAATTTTTAAAATGTCCTAATAATGCTGCCCATCTGCGAGAGCAGGACAAAATTCAAGGCACAAAATAAGACATACATCTATTTGTTACAAGCAGTGCGTTTATTTTCTACACTGAGGGAGCAAAAACGAGAGTTATAGGATTGCCAAAAAAAGAAAGAAAAAGTCATTAAAGCATTTTTTAAAAAATATGTGCAGAAAAAAACAGATAAACAGAACAACTTTGAAAGTATCATGTTGAACTTATACTTTAAAAACATGCTGGACATAATAGAAATTTCTATTTTCACACATAATCCTCTTTTTCTGCTCTACTTATATATGAAAATTTTTTTGTGTTCAGTTAAATTCAGAATTCTTAGAAAAAGCTCGAACACTGAAAAATATACTGATCCTCATCTGATCTTCAAGCAACAAGTTAGTTTTGTGTGCCCAAATGTTTATATTAATGATATCTCCCCTACTGGTTAATTCCTAAAACATTTAGATCAAGGTACAGCACTACCCCATCTTTCTATCAGTCAGTCTTACCTTGACATCAGTGCCATCTGTAGGCATGAACTCCTCATAAATGTATGAGCCTGTTTTTCTCACGCAGCTTTCTGGGGAGTAAACACTACTTCTGCTTCCAATCTAAAATGAAAATTTTCTATCAATTACACAAATTTCTAGAAGAGTGCTTTCCATTTTTTCTAACTCAATAGTCTTTCTTTTTCTTTTACCGTTCTTTAAAGTTTTTTTCAATTATCAGGATGTGGTAGTTAAGAATATTAAGCTTTGATAAATTTAAACATTATCCAGATTTTATCAGAGTAATTTGATGAGTTTCTCACAGAATTAAATTTTATAACTATTTTATTTTGTAATTTTATTATATAGTATAGAATTATAGTAGGTCACTAAAAAAATACATAATAGTATGCACCCAAACTCCAAAAATATTTGTGAACTAGGACAGCAGAGTCTTACCTTCCTAAAGAGCCTCTGGCTCCCGCCTCCAGCAGATGTTGGATAATAAATGTAAACATTGTGATCCTCGGCACTGAGGGGCTTTTCTACAAACGGCTTTTGGAAAACTTCTCCATTTACTTCTACCTGATCCTCCCCTTCAATCAGATTGCATTCTGTAACACCAAGGATAAAACAAGGACACTTTATATTTTAGTAAAATACTGTCAAACACAGAAGCTCATTTAATCCTTTGAACCATTCTGAGAGGCCAAGTAGTCTATGATCATCACTTTACAGAGGAGGAAATTGATATTCAAAGAAATTATGTGGCTTGTGTAAGGTCAACAAGGAAACTGATATAATTGAGAAAGGATTAAAACCCAACATGAGTCCAAATCCAGTGCTCTTTCTGCTACACCATGCTTCTTATTAATAAGATAACACACGTATGTGCTCACAAACAAAACAAAAAGACCTTACCTGCATAGATTCCACAGCACTGGAATTGCTTTTTTTGAAAAAAAATTTCAGATTGACATAGTAATTAAATACTGAATTACTATGCTTAATTTTAAAAGGTCATAAGCAAAATATCAGGTTACATACCTATTAGAGAACATTATAAATTTAAAATACAGCAACCACTAGTGGCCTAGAAAGAAGCAGCTATTGGTTTGTTTGTTTCAGTTAAAAAGTTTTGCATGCAAAAATGTACACCAACTTTATATAATACTCCCATCAGAAATCTTTCTGGTTGGTGTGAAACAACTGCAGTGAAATAGCTTGGTACTTCAGCATCCTACCATGACCTTCTTATTTCTTTGTCCAAATCAAAAATTACTCTAAATGAAAGTGCAAACAATCTCAGGAAATGACTATACTTTGACACATATAAGGGACTGCTAATCTCAGATATCACACAACCAGTATTATTTTTAAATCAGTTAGAAAAATAGACACAAAGCCCCCTTGCCCTTCAACAGGCCTATCATTAAGAAGCTAAGAGGTACTATGAGTCCTCTAACTGACTGAACAATGCAGAACTTTACAAAATCCTAAGTACAACAAAGTATCTCAAAAGAAAGATGTAAGAAAGTTTTTATTGCAGTTAACAGACTACACAACTTCGAACTGAATCCTTTTACTATATGACTTCTGGCCCTGTTCCCTTCTCCTCCCACTCTTCTCTGTGTCTATTTGTTTTATACCAAATAACAGACTTAAAGACCCAAGAAATTGCAAAAACACTCAGTCAAGTTTAATTTGAAATACTGCAATTGGCTTTCATCCTCAAGATTGAAATTAGCTCCACTTAAGTCATCAAGTCTTAAATAATAAAAATGAACATATTCAAAGGAAAAAAATCTGAAACTAATCCCAAGGGCATGTGACAATCCAATGTACGCCACAGCATAATTCTTATCTAATCAGGCATTAATTGGAGGCATGTGTATGTCACTGCTAATTCTGTAATAGCAAAGGTTGTTGTATCAATACTGATTTAAAATTTTAGAAGAAGATTCAAATAACATTTGGAGCTTAATTAGTGGAATGAAATATACATGGGTGGAATTTTTAATGAAGGATAAGTACAAGTGTAAATAAGTGGCAAAATACCCTTTAAGGGAACCACAAGTCTGTTAGGAAGTAGAGCACTTGGGTCAATCCTCACCCTGTCAAGTGGAAGAGAAAATAGTTGTGATTTACAGTGACAGACATTGGTCTTTGGGGGAATTATGTGTTTAGCAGAAGAACTAGGGCATTCCGGAGGGTTCCTTCCCTAGGGCAGGACTAGCTATTGCTACATCTACCTTGATCACCATCCAGTGACTTCCTCGAGGACCACAATATCTTCAGATTTGCTCTGGGCATGGAACTGGGAAATTAAGCAGAGTTACTGACTTCTGCTCTAAATAAATTCCCCCCACATCAAGCAACTATTTGAGACTAGTAGGAAGATTGGTTTGAATGGCTGAATTCTCCTGCAACCACATCAACTGATGCAGCATGGAGGGTGTTAGGGGACAACTTGCTCATGACAAAGTTTTCTTACCTTGGGGATTATTTGGATCTCGGTTTAAAATTGCATAACGAGGAAGTAGAATACCTTCAGCTTGAAGAATACTATAAACTTCTCTCCTAAGGAAAAATGGAAAAATACTTTAATAAGTGCAACAGTGTTAATAATAACCACCTTTGTTTTATGGAGAAATCATCAGTAAACCATCTTTTTCTGAGATTTTGTTAAGCATGCACCATGAATAATATCACTATTAGTTTGGAGAGAGTACTGTTAAGTTTTAATACCTTCAAAACTTAAGGAAGTAAAAAAGCAGAGCAGGGTGCTAGTAAAATGACAAGCGCATCAAAGTAGGATGTTAGTCAACTAGTTCAAATTTTTTATCTTATGTTGAAGATAAATACAATTTAATAATTTTTAAAATACAGGTTTCTTTATTATTAAAGTTTTAATTTAGTGGGAAAAATCACAGAACTACAGTTAGGTTCATTTATGAAATAAGAGAATTAGAGATAGAAGGGATCTTTGCTGTTGCTGAGTCACTTCTGTCATGTCCAACCCTTCTTGAACCTATCTGGAGTTTTACTGGCAGAGATACTAACATGGTTTGCTATTTCCTTCTCCAGCTCATTTTACAGATGAGGAACTGAGGAAAATGGGTAAATTACTTGCCCAAGGTCACACAGAGAGTAAATATATGAGGCCAGATTTAAACTTGGGTCCTCTCAACTCCAGGACCGATACATTATCTCCTATACTATACAGTTGCCTTCTAAGGAGGAATTTTAGAGATCATTTAGTCCAGTCCCCTTATTTTGGAAACTGTACAACCGGCACAATAACTTATTTAAGGTCATATTGAGTAGTAAGTAACAGAAATGCAATTAGAACCTAGTATCTTTGACTGCAGAACCAATATACTCCCTTCAGAAAGAACCTCTGAAACCAGATAGTCTGTTCTTATTTTGCAAATGAGGACACTAAGGTCCCCTGTTTCTAAAATGGAGATCACACAATCCATCTATCTCTCTATATCTGTATCTGAACTGCTGGGGAGAATCTAAGACTGACCACCACAGAAACAGAAGCTCCACGTCACAAGGAGACCTCAGAGAATATCAAATTCCACCCTGGGGCCTAAATCACCTTGTACAGGATTTCTGGGATTGTCACCAAGTCTCTGCTTTGATGCTCAAACACGGTCTCAGTTCCCTCAATGGTCTCTTACCTCTGCTGGGAGAGCTTCATAAAGCACTTCCTCAACAATAAAGGCCTCCCAAAGCTTTCCTTTAGAGGGTTCAGAACTTTCCCGCTTTACTTTCCATCAGTGGCTCTGCTTGGTTTCAATTCTTTTTTTTTTTTTTTTTTTTTGGTGAACCTAAGGCTTACCACAGTGCTGAGCACATAGTAGGCCCTTAATAAATGTTTACGGAAATGAACTGCATGAAGATCACTTGTGACGCAATGGCTAAGGGGTAAATTCTTAACCAAAGACATAGAGGCAACCACAAATGATAAAACAGATTATTTTAAAAACATGAAACTGAAAGGTTTTTGAATGAATAATGAATAAAATTAATGCAACTGACATAAGAGGTTGTTTGGGGAAAAAAATCTGTGGTCATATATCTATGATAAGGGACTGACATCCAATTACATATCAAACCAAAAGAAATATATTCTATGCAAAGGTAAGTGGTCAAAAGATAAGAACAAGTAGGTCTCAAAAGAGCAACAGAAACCATTTATACCCACACAAAAGAGTGCAGCAGCAGTTAATAACAAGAGAAATAAAAATTAGAACAACTCTGTTTCTTCTTACAGTAAAGTGGCAAAGATAAGAAAAGATGGAAACAGCTAATGCTGGAGGGGCTGGAGAAAGACAGAGATGCACTAACGTTCTCTTGGTGGAGCTGTGAACTAGTTTAATTATTCTGGAAGTTATGGAATTATCTGGAATTATGTAAAGTGACTATCGTGTTCATACCCTTTGCCCCTGAAATTCCACATGCACCAAGGAAATTAATGATAAAAGACTCCAATATACATTAAATGTTTACAGAAGCATCTTCCACACACTTACCTACCTCCCAGAATTATTATATTGTGAGGACCAACGAAATGACATAATAACTGTAAGCTCTTAGAAATATCCCTGGCACATGGCAAGCGCTACGTAACGGTTACTGTTAGCCAGCCATCATTGATGACAAATAGAGCGAATGAATATACAGAAGAACAGGAAGGCTGAGATGTAGATGAACCTCTCTGCAAAGTGAAGTAAGCAAAACCAAGAAAATAATGCAAAGATACTGCACATTCTAGAAGGGGAATGCAAAGGCAAAGCACATTAAAAAAGAAACGGAATGCAGTGAAATACTTGCTGATACCAAAGAAAAGAGACATGAGAAGGCAGCCCCACCCTATGCTAAAGAGGGGACTGCAGATGTGGAAGACTTTTCTGACATGTTGATAAATTAGAAAGGTCTTCCCCTCCTCTTTTTGTAAGGGAAGAAAACATTAAAAATGATCCTCCATGACCATTTTGAAAAGCACCATGCTTACTCTAGTCCTAAGGCACCTCTGCTCTTTAGCAGGATTTCCCAAATACAAGCAACGAATCAACGAGCTGTTCCAGGAGTGCTTATCATACAATTTTCTTTTCCAGTTGGTGACAAAATCCCTCAGAGCATATACACTCTTATTATTGCTTCACTTACTTTTGGATTCAAATCCCTCAACTATCTACATCCTATCATTTCCAGTCTAAACATCATTCTCCCAAGTAAAGAAAAAAGTAAAGTAGTTAATAATACTTAAGTTAATAATTCCACTCCCCGTAATGGAGAATGAAATCATTAACAGCACTCACAGGGCTCAAATGTGCCCTGGTAGCGCGGTGCCTGGCACACAGCAGAAACTTAACCAATCAATGACAATCAAACACGCTGACGACCCCACCATGTGCCAGGCGCTGCACCAAGCACTGGGAACTCAAAAAGAAAGAAAAGACCAAAACAAAAGGCCTGCCCCTCAAGGAGCTTAAGATCTAATGGGGAAGGAAACATGCAAACCAGCACACACAATGCAAGCTATCTACCTATAGGATAAACAGGAAAAAACAAGAGGGAAAACACTAGAATTAAGAGGCACTTGGGAAATATTCCTGTAGAACATGCAATTTTAGTTGGAACTTAAAGAAGAATAAACAGTCAGACTGAAGGAGGACATGGAGAACAGTTAGAGAAAATACAGGAGCTCTAGTGTCGAGTTCAAGGAACAGCCAGGAGGCCAAAGTTGCTAGACTGAAGAACATATTAAGGGAGTAAGCAATAAGAAGACTGGAAAGGTAGGAGAGGGCCAGGTTATAAAGGGCTTTGAAAGGCATACACAGCATTTTGCATTTGCTCCTGGAGGCAGGAGAAATAACTCCGGGGTTGGCTGAACATGTATGTGGGAGGAGGTGGGGTAGAGGTGTGTGACATGATCGGACATGTACTTTACAAAAATCACTTTAGTGGCTGAAGAGAAATTGGACTGGAGTAGGGAGAAATTTTAGGCGGCAAAACTACCACAGGTTGCTGGAATAACCAAGGCACAGACAGGCCTGCACTAGAGGGGTAGCAGTGTCAGAGCGCACCTGAGACATGTTGCAAAGGGGAAAATCGACAGGTCTGGGCAACATATTGGATAGTGAGAGAAAGTGAGGAATCCAGGATGATTCCCAGATGGTGAGCCTGAGGGACTAGCAGGAGAGCACTGCCCTCTCCAGTGCTAGGGAAGGTAGGAGGGAGAGGGGGTTTAGAGGGAGAGGTAATGAGTTCTGCTTCACAAAGATTGAGTTTAAGATGTCTACTGGATTTCCAGGTCAAGATGTCTGAAAGGCAGTTGGAGATGTTAGACTGGAGGTCAACAGAGAACTGGGCAGAAAAGGTAGATTTGAGAATCATCAGCGTAAGGACAGTCATTAAGTCCATGGAAGCTGATGACAACACCCAAGTGAAGTAATGTAAGGGGAGAAAAAGACCTGGGATGGAACCCTGCGGGACATCTATGCTTAGAGGCTATGAGCTGGAAGAGGATCCAGTAAAGGAGATAGAAGGAAAGCTCCTTCCTCTTCCTCCAGAGAGGTAAGAGGAAAAACCAGGAGAAAAGTGGTGTCCTAAAAACCTAGAGAGGAGAAAATATAAAAGAGGAGGGAGTGATCCGCTGTGTTAAAAGCTGCAGAGAAGTCAAGAATGAGGGCTGAGAAAAGGCCACTGGAGCTGGCTACGAAGAGATTATTAATAACTCTGGAGACAGCCATTTCAGTGGAAAAAGGTAGACAGCTAGACTGTAAGGGGTTAAGAGAGGGAGAAGAGAGAAAGTAGGAGCAGCTATTACAGATGGCTATTTCAAGGAGTTTAGCTACAAAGGGCAGAAAAGAAAGTGGATGACAGTTATCAGGGATAGAAGGATCAAGTGAGATTTTTAAGGATAGGGGAAACATGAGCATGTCTGTAGGCAGTAGGAAATGAACCAGTAGAGATGAAGAGATGGAAATGACAGAGGGAGAAAACTGCTGGAGATGGAATGGAACAGGGTGACAGAGAGGTTAGCTTTGGTAAGAAGTAAGCCAACTCCACACTGTGAAACAGGGGCTAAGGGGAACACAGTGGCAGAAGGCACTTGAGTGATAGATGAGGAAGAGGGAGGGGGGGGAGTTCACAGCAAATGGCCTGAAGGTCTTCTGTAAAAGAGAAGCCTGAAGAGGGATGAACAGGTTTGTTAGAACAGCCATGCAGAGTGGGCTAAGGAGTTGCTAAGGGAGACAGAGCAGGACTACACAGCAGCAGCAAGGGCCTAACCGAAGGAAGTTTGTAGAGGACCCAGCCACAAAGGCTGCGTGATTGTCTCCACTTCTGTTGAGCAGCATCTGTGTAGAAATGAACTAAGGCTTAGGCTTCGCTGAGCATAACCAGCCATAGGAAAAAGGCACTAAGGATTCAAGAGAAGAGGACGGTGGAGAGCTGAACTGGTTCACTAAGGAGAAAAGAGAGTGCTGGGGGAAGAGCTGGGGAGAGAACTGAGAGGTCAAGGGATTGCAGGTCAGAGTGCAGATGAAGAGAAAAGGCATGGAAAGGAAGGCAGAGGGAGAAGTGAAAAGCCTCTCATAAGCGAATTTCAGAACTTGTGGACATGGAACATTTGTATGTGATGGCAAGATCAGGTATGACCATCTTTATATACAGCTTAGGGGCAGCAGAGAAGTAGCTCACGGGTGGTGAGTAGATTGAGGAACTGATAAGTTAGGATATGTGAGGGTGGTCCCCTGGTAGGAGGGCAGGAATAGGGAATTTTAAGCCAGATATCAGTGTGTGTGTGCGTGTGTCTGTGTGTATGTGTCTGTGTATGTGTGTCTGTGTGTGTGTAGGGGATTGGGGGAAGACAGGAGGGGAGATCTGTAGATAATAGCTACCACCATTTTAATTGGGTAGTAGATATAAATAGAATGTACCTCAAAGAAAGAGAGGTTACTTGAGTGAAGGAGAAAGGACAAATGGCAGTTATTTCAGTTCCCTTTCTTGGCTTTGTTATCATGGAAAAGTCAGATTTCAGTGAGAGCCAGTAGGTGGAATGAACAGAATAGATTTAAGATGAAAGGAAATCTGTTGCCTATGGAATCAACACTCCAGAGGGCACACTGGAAGGGCATACCTAGGTGGAGTTAGAATGAAACGCTGAGGTAGGAGGGTTAATGGGGATGGGAAGGAGGAACTGGGTGGTAGGGGTCATGGAATAGGATTTGGATAATGATCTACATGAGTTCAGAATTACTGAAACGTGAAGGGTATGAGCAGGTGTGAGAATATTCATGAGTGTCAAAGGACAGGTATAGCTGGAAATGGGAGGCCTCAAATCAACAGAAAGGTTGTTCTTCTTTGCATACCCTAGTGGGGAGACTGGGAGATGGAAGATGCCTTGTTCTGGTACAGGTGGGAGAAGCCTGATCTGGCTCCTAGTAGCTTTTCTACAGGAGTCATGCTGTGCTCAGGAGGAGATGGAAGGGTCAGGATGCTAGCACACATAACCTGAGGAGGCTGGCCACAAAGCGGCAAGAGGAAGTGGAGATAATGAGTTCTACTTCAGATATCGAGTCTGACTCCTAGGAGTCACTCTTCAAGGGACACACAAGGCCCTGGCTCATGTCCCTTTCCTCCTTCCCTCACTATTTCCAGTTTCACTTCTTGTTCCCACCATAAATAAAAGCAGTCTTCACTTGTTTCTGTTATTTTCACAAGCCTTTTATATCCATCCGTGCTCCTATCCTGCATCACCAACTGTCATTCTGAATTCAGTGTTCCAGCTGCATCTTAAACTCAACATGCTGAAAATAGAATTCATCATCCCTGTCCCTCCTGACCCCACTGCCCACCTATCTTTTTCAGGCACCTCTGCAACCTTAGCTTCATCCTGGATTACCTGTTCTCACTCACACTACATACCCAATCTGTTGCAAAATCTTGCCATTTCTTCCTATAAATCATTTTTCTTATATATCCACTCATCTCAATATGGTTACCACTCTAAGTCAGGCCTACACCACCTCTTACTTGGACTACTACAAGAGCCTCTTCAGTGGTGTCCCTGCCTCAAGTCTCTCCGCACTCTAATGTATTCTTTGCATAGCAGTCAAACTGATTTTAATAAATTACACATCTGAACGTGCCATTCCCCCTATTAAAATCCGGTGCCTTCCTATCATCTTTAAGATCAAACAAAAACTCTGCTGGCATCTTTGCAATCTGCTCCCATCCAACCCTCCTAGCCATATTACACATGCACTCTGCAGTGCAGACAAACTGTTTCTTTTGTTGTTTCTCACGCAAGGCACAGCAGCTTCCATCTCCATGCTTTTGTGCTGGCTGCTCCCCCTAGAAGGCATTCCCTTCTCTCTGCTTCTTGGGAATCTCTGGTCTCCTTTAAGACTCAGCTCAAGTAACACCATCTGCATAACATTATTCGTGGTCCTCACGGCTGGTAGAGGCTCCTTCCAACCTCTCCCCCCAGGTTTCTTTGTAAATACCACAGAAATATGCTATCGCCCATATTAGAATATGAGCTCATGGGTACTTGTCTATAATTCTAATGTCTAGCACAGTTCCTGGCACATACATGTAGATCCTCCTTATATTTTGGAATATTGGAAACTGCTTCTACCTCAGAAGATCTAGAATCTTTCTTCATGAGAACCGTAAAGCTAATACAGTTTCAGCAGTTTAGCAGTCTTTTCCTTTCCTATTCCAATTCCTAATTTCCTATTATGTGTTACGTACTTCTAAGGTTTTTACTTATTCCTTTTGTTCTTAAATTAACCCAAGGTTTGACTTCACACATACTGTTTTCTATTGAGTTCTAGCTCCAATTTTATTCGTGCTTATATTGCTACCTGACACATGCCAAGGCTCCAAATCAGGCTTTCAAAACCCGCTTCTCTCGTCTCCTGCTGTCCAGAGCAGGGCCTATCATGAGCAAATTTTGGCAGAAGGGTCCTGCTGAATTGATTCTAAACTCCTCGTTATTTTTCTCTCTACTTGTAAACCCACACTGGTTGCTCTTAAATTTCTTCCATATCCCAATGCGATTAGAATAACTATTCACTTAAAACTTTATCAGTACTTTTAGTTGTACAAAGTTGATTTAATTGTATAATTTACCTGTCTTGTATACGATATTGCATATTCAAGTCATTGATCACAAATGGGTTCCTGAGTTTTGCATAGGCAACAGCTTTGTCCAGTGGAAATCCTAAGGTTTTTAAAGAACATGGTATTAATAAATAAAGTTACTAAGAATATTAATATAAAGTGCTATTTTAAAAAGATAAAAAGACATGAAACCTTATACATGATCCTTAAGTAAAGTCAGAAGCTATAAAGATCTTGACAGGCTAGAGCTTCAGGCTCAATTAGCTTAAGTTGAAAGTCTTATACTTAAACAAATAAACATCCATTTCATTAGGAGAAGATGGGAGGGTCTTTGCTAGATCACAGATCTTCAAAAAATGTCTGGACATTTAAGAGGACTGTAAGTTTGACATAAATGAGCAGTGAGACCTAACAACAAAAAAAGTTAATGTGAAATGAGGAGGAAATGACGGGCAAAACTGCAAGGAACAGAGAGGCGACAGTTCCACTGTACTTTGCCCTTGTCAGACTTTATCCCAAGAACTATGTTTATTTCTGAAAGCTACTGATTAGTAAGGGCATTAATTAAACTGGAGAGTGTCCAGAAGGTAAAGGGTTTTGAGTAAGGACCAGCTGAAAGAATTGGACATATTTAGCCAGAAGAAAATATAACTTGGGAGGGTGTCATAATAGCTGTCTTCAAGTATTTGAGGGGCTGCCTTACACAAGAGGGATAAGACTTACTCTGTTTCCCTCTAGGGGTCGGAACCAGAAGCAATGGGTGGAAGCTGAAAAGAGGAATATTTAGGCATAATGTCAGGAAAAACTTCCTCACAATGAGAGCTGCCCAAGAAACCCTGAGAAGGGATGGGCACCCCTCACTAAGTATGCTGATGCACAGTCTATATGATCACCCACGGGACAAGTTACGATGGGGATGGATTCCCTTTACGTACAAGTTGGACTCGTTGGCCCAAGGTACCTTCCAACTCGCAAATTCTGGGATTCAGTACAATAAAGTTATTAAAGATGAACACTAAGTTACAGTGAAAGCTGGATTATATTTTCTTGTGTAGTTTCTAACTAAAGCTACACTTTTTAATCTAATTTTAAAAGTTATTCACCTCAGAGATTCATCTCTTAATTTAAAACAACAATCTCAATGCGTACAGCAAGAAGTACATTGCCTTCAAAAATACCTTTACAAACCACTGAGCATCTCAGCAATTTTGCAATAGTTCTCTGGTCTGTATAAAGGAGATTATATTTTGTAATACACATGAAAAATTTCAGAACTGGTAGAGCTGGAATCATAGGTCAATTAAAAAAAAAACTTTGGGGAATTTCTCTGCAAGATATAATTTCAAATATAGAGGAAACTCAGATGTGGTTATTAGATCCACTCTATCTTTCAAACACTCAAATCGGAGAGTGGGTTTTTGCTTGACCTATCTTGAGAAGATATTATAATTTATAAAGTCTTTTAGTATTAAAAGGCAGTTAGGATCAAGGAATTGCCTCTTGTATTAAATATTTTCCAGAGCTGGAGTTTCAAATATCATCCTCTACCCTTTCCATGTTCCCTGACTGGTTCTATTTGACAAATGGCCTATTTAATATTTATATGTCCACTGTCTACAAAAGCTGACTAATAAATGGGATGGGGTCATTTAGAGAAAAACTGATTAATGGGTCCCATACCCAGGCTTTACATACAAAGGTTACTTTTATAAAATGTACATGGTCAACTGAGGAAAAAAAATCATAGGCAGAGTCCTATGAGGTGTACAGAGGATATCTTATTCTCTGGCTTTAACAGATGAAAGGAATATATATTTTACAAAGAAAATCTTAAAAGGTTTTGAATTAATCTATGAATCTACATGTATGAATGGCTAGTGTACTCACTCCAGAAGTTACTTGGTATATGTTTTAGATTTACTTTCAGTATATGAGTTATCTGCTTCCAAAAAAATGTAACTCCAGAAGGGTAGAGAATTTCATTTTTGTCTTTGTATCCCTAATGCCTAGAACAGTTATTGTCACATAACAGGTGCTAAGTAAATGACCATTGCCTTCAAAGGTTTGTATCCAAGTTGTTATAGAGAAGCTTCCAAGACTTGTATAATGGATGAATGATACTGCCAGAAGAAGCCTGCAGTAAAGTGAGGGCTTTCAGGGGCCTACGTAGCAGTTTCATCACTGCTGCTCATTCAATGAAAGTAATACAGAACAGAAAAATGGTTTAGGAAGTGAATAAATGATTAAGACTACAGGGTCTCAGAAGGTTGAACTGCCATTTAGATAGTCATTTAATCTGAGTTTCAGTTTACACACCTGTACATTAGGGGGATCGGCCTTGAGGATACACAAGGTTCCTTCCAATTTTAACCTATGCTTCTATGATCTTAAAGTTAACGGAAAAATAATCTATTGTGCAGAAATCTGCTTTATGATCAACCTCTAATGAACATATTTTTAAAAACCTGCAGAGCATAAAAGAAAAATGTTTTCTGTCTTAGGAATTAGTCTATCTCCAGCAGCAATACTGACTAATAATTTTTGGGGGGAACAATTTTATTTGTTCAATTAGACTATTAGTATTCAGAATGAAAGTTTAAACCCTTACTCAGTATTCTTTCACACTCAAATCTTAAGAAAATACAGGTATTTCTAACAATATAAAAATTACCTTTAGAATGGAAAGAAATAAGACAATCACATAGTGGCCAATTTTCTACTGGTTCATTCAAAATAACATCCTCTTCAAATATTACTACTGTGATGTATTTAAACAAGGAGACACGTTCGAGAATTTCCTTCATTGGTTTTGATTTGGACTTTTTTGCCATAGAACATATTCCAACCACAATCTGCCTTTCTGGTGGCTAAAAATGGATACAAAAAGAAATTAAAATCCCAGTTCACAATGAAAGACATTCCAAAGCAAAACATTTACCAATGAGATGCATTTTAAAAAATCAATATTCTTGTCTTCACAACGGTGTTTAATAAATATAACTTGATGATTTTGCTTTAGTATGATATACTACATATTATATACTATACTAATGCATTCATATTAGTATAGTACCTTTTTTAAAAGTTGCCACAGCCCTCAACACCTAAATTTCAGAGGTGTTCTGTGGTTTCAGTAAGAAAAAATGTATAAATATCTTACAAATATTATTCCCACTAGTCTTGATAGAAAACTCACTTGCTAATGGTAATAAATTTTTCAGACTTTGTCAAATGATTTACTCTTTAGCTACACAAGTTGGACCAGATTCATCCGATAGGTTATTTTAGGAGGCTAATTTCCTAGTAGTTTGTTTGTGGCCATCAGAAACGAAGAGTTCCACTAAGGCAGTTGATGTCTTCCCACTCTTTTCTACTTCCTGTTTTTCAGGGAGGAGAGGATGCAGGGAGTCAGAGAGTACAGGATAAATACTAGCATTAGAAAAGGAGATCAATTTTTTTTAAGTTTATAGATCTTATCTTTTAAAATATCAGTGCTCTGAAAGAGAAATGCTTATTAAGCAATAATTTGTGGTTGCTGTTCAGTCATTTCTGTCGTGTCCAACTCTTCATGACTCCTTTTTTTAGGATCTTCTTAGCAAAGGCACTGGAGTGGTTTGCCATTTCCTTCTTATTTTAAATAGTTCATTTTACAGATGAGCAAATAGGCAAACACTGTTAAGTGCACGGCTAGTTAAGTGTCTGAGACCAAATTTAAACTCAGTCTTCCTGACTCCAGGCCTGGCACTGCATTCACCTTACTACCCATTATTTACTACAGGTAAATCTTAACGATTTGCCTTGTCACTCTGTGGTCAATGATGGTTATGATAACTAATGCAACTTTCCAAGATCACCATTTAATACTATGCCCAGAGAAAAGAGATGTTACAGCAGGGAAGGAATCTCCTATGGCCATTATTACATTTTATATACTTTTCTTTAAAAAATGTCCAAAATTAGATTTTTTTTGTTCTGTTTTTACAGTTCTATTTATGTATATCCCTTGGTGGTGAAGCTGTGTTAAAAATATGACAATAAGAAATTAAATATAAATTTGTATCCTTATGTCAAAAAATAGAGAGCAATAGGTTGTAGATATGCAATTTATGAAAGATTATTTAACAGAGATGGTTTGAGTACTTAGAAATTTATTTTATTCTGAAAGTCTATGCTTTAAGTATTTTATTCTGAAAGTGGAAAACTAAAGATTGACCCAGAGTGTTTATTAATTGCTCTTTTTATGGAACATTTACCAGACACCCTTCCTCCTCAACCCTCACATTTCTCCTCCCTCATGTTTTCCTGGAAGGCTCAACTTAAGTACCACTTATAAGACATTCAATGATTTTCCCCACCGTTACCAAATCCCTTCCTCTTATTACTATATATATATATTTATATATATACATATATATATAGATATATATTTTATGTTGATTTATCTATCTACCTGTTTTGTAGAATGAGGGAAGCTCCTTGAAGGCACAGACTTTCACTTTTGCTTCTGTATTTCTAATATCTAACATAGTACCTTGCACATACATGGTACATGCTTATTAAATGAATGTCTATTATATGCAGACATGCCAATTTAAAAGTTAGACAACTAGTGTCAATTTTACTGGAATTTCTTAACCCTCCCTCTATTATAAAAACAAATAAAACTGGCTTTCTAATTCTAGACAGTAAGGACAACAGGTTATCAATCACTAATTTAAGTGATTTACTTTTACTGAGAAAAACAACAGCTTTATTTTAAAAACAAAATACTCAATCATTTCTCTCACCCTGGAAAGGTACAAAAGACAAATGTTGAGTTAAACTAGCTATCTTCCTGTAATTCTTAATTAGAGAGTAGTAAAGAGGTAAGAACAACAAGGCAAAATGGAAAGTTTTGATAACTTTCCAGGAAAAACATGATTCTACATCAGGTTATTTTTTTTTTCTTTATTCCCCCAAAATCCACAAAACTTACAGAATCATCTTCGTCTTCTTCCTCATCTGCATGTCCATAGAAGTGCTGAAAATCTCCAGGCTTGGCAGGATCTCCGAGCTCATCTGTTTCTCCCTCTTCAGTCCCAACAAAAAATCTAGGGATGTTGTTTACTATTTCAGGGATAGACATGGTCAGAAAAACTAAATGATCTACATGTGAACAGTGGTCAAGTGAACAGTCTTAGGGTGGTAGCACATTCTCCCAATAGCTGGGTGACACAATGATCCTTTGCAGCTGGTTTCTGCTTACTCAATCACTTGAAATTCTGATAAGAAAGTCAGCAGCCAAGTTGCTTGTCTGTTCCCAGATATCACGTCTTCATTGTTGACTCAATTTCAAAAATACAAAATCATCAAGGTTTCCCTGAGTTGGAAGGGTTGTTCTTTTACCTAAGAAATAAGAATAGAAATAAAAGATTTATATAATATTTAGTTCCTGGAAAAGCTAGGACAATGACACGTTAAACCAGATACAAGTGACATTTGTGAAATGAGCTCACTGCAAAGATTATAAATTTTTTTTACTTTTATAAAAATAAGAAACAAGCATTTTCTCTACTAATAAATTGAAGTTTTACCTTTGATAGGGTAAATATACAAATGCTACTTCCTTAATAGGAGGTGGTACAGTAAACAGAACGCTGGGTCTAAAGTCAGAAAGACCTGAATTAAATCTGACCTTAGGCATTCCTTGTGTGACCCTGAGCAAACTGCTTAGTCTCTCTGCCTCAGTTTCTCACTGTAAAATGGGAATAATGACAGCACCCACTTCGGAGGGTTGCCCTGAAGCTCATGTGAGGTATCTGGAAAAGCATTTAGCAAGATAAATGTTTATTTCTTTCTCTCTTTTCCCCATAAGTTTTGCAAAATCTCCTTCAATTCTTCCTATTCACTGTTTCTTACTATAATCTTTCATTATTCATATACTATAATCAATGCAGCCAATCCCCAAATGATAGGAAACCTCTTCTTTTAGTTTTTTTGATGAAATATATTTAACTAATGACTTAGGTCTTTACCTCATTGTTGTTTCCGTAATATCTCCCTCTCTCCCAGTCAGAAATGAACCCTCCCTTTTAAGAAATAACATAATTAAATACAGTTAACAATGGCTAGTAATATATGCAATGTTTTGCTGTCAAAGGGTTTTATTTCTCTTCTAAGAAGATAGGTCTGTTTCATTATCTGTGGTATGGTATTATTGGCTTGGTTTCTTTTAGGGATTTTTTTTTCACTTCTGTATCAATCTCACTTTTATTCAGTTCATGCAAATCTTCCCATGCTTCTCTAAATTTCATATTCCCCATTTCTTACTATAAAATAATAATCTATTACATCATTAGAATCTAGATTTAGAGCAATTCCAGACAGGACCTGATGAAAACTATTCTTCTGGTGGTTTACATTCAATACTGAAATGAAATGAGACAATTGTATTTTGCCATTGAAACAGTCAAGGAAAGGAAATTTACTTAGCAAGAGGCAGGAGAAATATGTTTACCCTGACATGATTCAGCAGAGGGAACCTCCCCAGCCGAGATGCCCATCTTAGTCTCCCAGTTGAGCAGCAGAGAGTACATTCAAGCAACTAGGAAGTCAAAAGCTTGAACCTTCCACACCCCACCCCAAGTAAGTCTCATGGATGATTTCAATAATGTTTAACAAAAAACTCATTCAACTCATGTGGGCAGGGCTTGGAAAACTGTTTCTACCATAAGAGATAAGGGGGAGCTCAGAGGTCATCTAGTTCAACCTTTTCAATTTACATAAGGATTGAGGCCAAGAAAGAAAAAGAGACTTGACTAAGGTCACCAAGGTTATCAGTAGCAGAGCTGGGATTCAACACTATATTCTGATTCCAAAACAATCGTTTTTCTACTATAGCGCATTGCTGAATGCTAGATCTACCTAGAGTTCATTTGCATTGCCTCATTAAATTTAATGTTAGACGGTGTGGGTTATCATTACTTTCCTGGGTCTTTCAATCTATGTTCTCAAAGAAAGGTAGGGATCTTTTACTTTACAACTAAAGATAGGGAACTTCCAACTCCCAATATTCCTGCTGCAAATTCCTTCATCTGTAGGCTAATGATACTAGTAAAAATTGTCTTAATGGCCTCTACATATTAAAAAGAAATATATAAAAGTAGCAATGGTACAATGGAAAGAAGAATGAACTTGGGAATCATGAACCCAGATCCTGAGGTTTATGACTTCACACACACACACACACACACACGTATGTGTGCATCATATATAAATATGCACATATACATATATAAACATGATGTAACCTTTAATAGATTACTTGCAAATAGGATCTTTATAGAATCTACTAAAGTGAAAACAGCAGAAAAGAGAAATATAGAAAGATAAATAACTGGCAATTTAACAGAGCTAAAGGACGACCAATACGTACATTCTAAAAAAATACAAGAGATCTTTGCTTATTCAGTATTCCATTGTTTTAAAGGCTCACAAAGCAAAGAGACAAATTTGGGGCCTGGCTACAATTTAATGCAGTTTTGTTTTAAGAGAGTAAAGATAAGGAAGGGGTGGGGGAAAGGAATACACACTAGGGAAGAAACAAAAAAATGTAGGACAGTCTTACGAATCAAAATTGAGATACAGCAGAAGTGTATAGGAACACGAAAATGGGTGCAAGGAAAAGAAGACATCTCAAACTATCTGTTAAGACACAGACATGTCTTTTTTTTTAAATTTTATTTCTTCCCCAATTATATATAAAAATAACTTCTGACTTTTTTTTTTTAAATCTTGAGTTCCAGATTCCCTCCCTGAGATGGTAAAGAATTTGATACACGCTATGCATATCCAATCATGGAAAACAGATTTCCATATTAGTCTTGCTGTGAAAGAAAACACAAAAAAACCCAAAATAAAGTGAAAAATAGTGTGCTCTAATTTGCATTCAGACTCCATCAGTTTTGTCTCTGGAGGTGGACAGTATTCTTCATTGTGAGCACTTTGAAACTGTCTTCAATCACTGTCCTGTTGAGAATAGCTAAGCCAGTCACAGTTGATCATGGTACAATATTGCACTGACATATTTTATTTGAACAAAACAAAGTACTCTACAGAATCAAAGAACGATCTAGAGAGATATCAGAAAGATATTAACTACTCATGGGTGAGCCAGGCCCGTACACTAAAAATGGCATTCCCAGATGCAGTACAATACTAAAAATTTCACAGGTTACTTTGTTGTAAAAAAACAAAAACAACTCACCCACTCCAATTTCATTTGTGGTAACAAAAGATATGGAATGTCAGGTAAAAATGAAAAGAAAAAAGTGGGAAAGAAGTGCAATAATCATTAAAACTATTTAGCATTGATTTAAAAAAAGATTAAGTTTTTTAAAAACTGATCAGTGAAACAGGTTAGGTATCAAAGATCCAAAAGTAAGCGAACACTTGAAAAATCTAGTAATTCTAGTTACTGGGGCAAGTATATGAAAAAATAACTATAAAATCTGCTGGAAATGATGACAAGCAGGAGGGCAGAAACTAAGGTTATATAAGCATCTCACACTATATAGTTCAAGAAAGCCCAAATGGACACATATCCTAGATTTTTAAAAAGTTTGGGTTATTCTCAAATAGGTAAGTGGTCAAAGGATATAATCAGGCAGTTTGCAAAAAAGTAAGTTAAGTTATTGATGAACTCTATACAAATTCTATTAAAAAAAATGAAGTTAGTATTAGGAGGCCATTAACTTGAGAAAAAAATCTTTGTAGCAATTTACTTTGATAAAGGTTTGGTACAAATATATAAGAATAACAGCCACTGCCCAAATAAAGGTAGTCAGGGATATGAAAAGTCACTTTTAAATGAAGAAATGCAAGTTGTCATCAACTATATGAAAGAATATACTGAATCATTAGCAATAAGAGAATTTGAAATTAAACAGCTATAAGGTTCCATCTCATACTCACCTGACTGGCAAAGATGAAGAAAGATGGGGCTAGGGAGAAAGGCATATGAATAGGAGGCATCATAGCACAGCAGAAAGGCCCTGGAGTTAGAAGATCCAGGTTCATCTCTCCTCTGACATTTACTAAGTGACCTTGCACAAGTCACCTAACATCCTTGGGCCTCAGTTTCCTCATTTATTTAAAAAAACAAAAAGATTGGATTATATAGCGTAGGGCCCTTTCACAACCTGCAGCCATGATTTTCTGAACGCAGGGCTGGTAGTTCAGAAGGAGATACAAAAAAGCAGGATTTTCTTACTACTGTATTATATCTAATACACACTTTAAAACAAATCACATAACAGTAGTACCCGATTTCACATACAATCTTCTTTTTTGTTCTCTGAATAGTGAAATCTGTGTTAGCTGATGACTAAGTTCATAATTTCAAAAAAATTAATGGCAGTTCAACAATCATATCTACGAGTTCTTTCAGTACCCAAGGATACGAACATCCTCTACGTGATTTTTGTTCTCTCATCGTTGGTCCACAAGTCATTCACTTTGGAAGAGAAAACAGAAGCAGACTAAGAAAGAAATTACACCAGTTACCATAACCTCCTCCACCCAGCAGTTTTCCTAGCCTTTCTTCAGTCCTTCTCTTTTCTTCAACACAGCTTTAAAACCAGTTTTTCGAGTCCTTGGCTTTCCTTTCCAGTCTGGACTCATCCTGAGCTTTAGCATTACTAACAGTATTTTAATAGTACCGTAACTTGTTGCTACATTCATTTTCCTTGTCTTGCTTTCATCTTCCTTACAGAGTTTAAAAATATAAATTGGCGACAACTTCCCTGGGCACCCACAGAAGCAAATGCTTTTCCTCTTCAATAAAATTACCCTTCTTCCGAGTCTGCTCTCCCAAAATATAGGGGGACAAATCACTTTTCCTGGTTTTCATCTTTTCTACCACAAACTCAAAGTCGAGGGAGCACTGCTTTCACCAAGGCTCCCAAAGTTCAATCCCAGCAATCAGTTTTTCCTTACTAGCAAAAAATCAGATGCAGAATAGAAATTCCTTGTGTTTCTTCCTTCATCTTTAGAATGATGAAAATATCTCTTAAGTCAAGTAAAAGCAAGAAAGTACTAGCTTTTTTTTGGGAAAGTGCTCCATTATATTCTGGATAACGGAAGTCTCCCATTTTTACAATAGCCTACTTCCATGCCAGGCTTTGTCTCTAGAACTAATCTATCCCCCTATTTTGGGGGGAAGTGGGATGTGTATCAGATAGTGTCCAAAATGTCCCTGTTACAACAATTGACTATTTCTACCTTCATTGACATTCATCCAAATGCTCTCTACAATACCTTCCCACAGGTTCTTGAACTGATTCTCAAAATTATGCCTTAATATAAAATACTGCCCTCTTTTAAGTTATTCTGTGTTTTTTGAATTAAATATATCTATTCAGAGTCAAATTCCAGTCATGGGGCTAACCCTATCAATAGCTATGAAGTCAAATTGGCCTCTCTGCACTGGGACCTGAGCAGTAGCTTGAGGTTTGTAGGGTAGTGCCTTTGTGTAATGACATTTAAAGTCATGGGTTTTCTAGCTTGGATTCTGTCTCCTGTGAACATCTGGGTTTCACAAGTCTTTCTCTTCATACATTACAGCTATACTCTAACGTACCTTTCTTAGAATATATGCAGTTTTCTTTTCACTCCCATCATTTTCACTTATGAGTACAAAGCACATTATCTCCTGAACAAATAAACTATCCTTGTTAAAATGGTCATTTACTTCACCCTGCAGAGGAATATGGCTAACTCCCTGCAACTAAATGTTCTTTTGACTTACATGGAAGGGACAGTCAATGTTTGTCTAAGCTTACCATTGCCCTCAAATATTTTAGTCTGTACTTGGGTGAATGAAGCTGACACAATCCCAGGTCCATTCCCTCTAAGAGACTATAGTCTAAAATGAATAACTGATATAGTAAAATATTTCAAAGAGCATACAGAAACATACCATTATAGATATATAACACGCAGTTCTGAACTTATGCACATTACGTTCCAAAAGTTGTTTCTAAGTTAGTCTTCTAGAATTCTGAATCCTTTTTTCATAGAAATAATGACTTTTATCCCTTCCCTATGCATGTCAAAAATTTATCTCCTGTTGTGTTTCTAAGGCCAAAGTTTTTCCACTAACAAGTAACAGTATTTTCCTGCTGATGTTCTAAAAAGAGTACCAGCAGCCCCCTCAAAATAACAAACATTAATTCTGATTTGGGTTATCTCAAAACAACACAATTGGTTTACCATCCAATCTAATAATGACTTCATAGTGGGGCTCTCACATGGGTTAGGAAATATTTTAAGTTAGGGGGTCTTTTCAGCATCACCTGTATCATACCATGTGGGTGGCCTCCAATTCTTCCCAGGCATAATTTCTGCTATAAGAATAGTAATTTACAAGCCAAAATACAGTCAGCATAATTTGGTTGGTCACTCTCCTAGTTGTTCCTGGGGGAAGGAGTTTACAACCCTTCACTCTGTGTAACCTAGTTAGAAGATGTAGTGCAGATCAGCAGAAGACAGGCTAGATTTAGAGTACAAAAAACCTGGGCTCAGATCCTGACTACAGTTTACTGTCTGATTTTGAGCAAGTCAGTTGAATTCTCTGGGCCTTGGTTTCCTTGTCTATAAAGTAATGGCAACAGATTCTAAGGCCGCATCCAGTTCTAATCAATAAACTCTATGACAAAGCTGAGATATTTCCAGACTTCCTTGATTTTTTCCCATTTTGAAAAGAAGGCAGCAGAGCATAGCAGCTAGTGTTAAGCTTGGAGTCAGGAAAATTTAAACTTAATTCCACTTCAGATGCTTAGTGGCTGTGAGATTCTGGGCAAGTTACTTCTCTGATCCTCAGTTTCCTCTCTGTAAAAATAAGGATAATATCAGCCCTTGTTTCAAAGGGTTGTTGTAAGAATCAAATGATATATAGTCTGCAAACCTTGAAGTGTTATATAAATACATTCTGCATGAATTCACATGTATAACTGATATTACTATCTGCCTTCTCAATGAGGGAAACTGGATTTTTTTAAAAATGAATGCTAAAAAATAATTCTTTAAAAAACGTTATATTAACAACAGCTATACAATAACAAAGGCCTTATGCTTGAACTAGCTATAAAATTCCTTTAATTGTTTCAATGTCTAAATGTAAGGTAACAATCATGCAAGCAAAGTATTTACATACTAAGTGGCAGATACTTAGCACAATGCAATTACTACATGAAACAGTCTTTGTCCTCAAAGAGCTAAATACTATGGGGAAAACAACAAATGGACCTACAAGACAAATACAAAGTATAAGAAGGAAAAAGTATACATAAATTACCTTAAAGCAATAGGCAGGTGGAGGGAAGAGGGCCTGCAACGACTCATGTAGGAAACAGTATCTGAAGTGAGCTTTGAAAGAAGCTACGGTTCCCACTTCTAAAAAAGAAAAATAAGTGGAGGCAAGAAAGAAATTTGTTCTAAACATGGATGCCTGAACCAATGCATGGAAACGTGATTCATCGTAGTCTTTGAAAATATCAAATGGGACAGCTTGGCTAGAATATAGCATGCATAAAGGAGAATTTGTGTTTCGAAAGGGAGGTCAGAGTCAGCTTGTGAAGGTCATACAAACCAATGATCCTGCATTTTATTCTAAGGATAATGGCACACACTGGAGCTTTCTGAGTGGAGGACAGAAATGGCTGAAGTCAGTTGTTTTTAAAATCAGATATATTACATTTTCTTTTCCAATCATTTGATTTTGTTCTAATATTTCTTGCTATCTCATGGAGTCTATTCCAGTTTTCAGTGGGCCTATTTCTTGGGTAAAGCTTATTACTTTCTCTTCTAAGCTATTTATTCTTCTTTTTTTTTCCCCTCCAGAGCTTTTATTACATTAAAAAAAAATCTCTTGATTCATTCCTCCTAGGTATTCATGGTGCCAGGACTTTTCAGGGTACCTTTGCACTCTTACTGCCTCTGGAAATGAGGACTGGAAAGATACATATATCCCTGCTTTACCTCTGTCATACTGGGAGGCCACCTTATGCTACTGATGGCAGGTATGTTTTCCTATTGCCTGTGGGAGTCTGGCTCACTTTTTGTTCAGTCCTAGAATAGAAGTTATTTACTATAGTTTCTCACTGAATTTCTTGATCATTTTTTGGTCTGGTGAAAATCTGAGTTTTGTTTGAATAGGTGAGATCTGATCAATTTGCCTTTCATTCAGGCTGCCATCTTGGAAGGAAGTCCTATGGCCACTTCTGACTAGAACCATTAAAGAATATAGGTATTTTTCAGTCCTACATGGTACTTCAACAAAAATATGCTATGTATTAAGGTATAGAGTGTATTAAGCTACGGGGAAATTTTAAATAAATGTAAAAAACCAACAAATACTAAGCTGGACATTTACAGAAATCATCATGATCACTTTAAGAAACCCAAAGAAAGACAAAGACCTAAGGAGATTCATTACCCAAATAAGTCACGGAAACAATAACTATGTGAAAGACAAATAAACCTCCTTCAATTTCTCGCAGACAAGATGACCAAAGCAGAAAGAAAAAGCACATCAAAAGTCTGAAGCCATGCCACATGTAACCCATCTGGTATAACAACAGTGCCCAAGGATAAGGCAATCAAGAAATTCATCATGTGTAAAATTATACAAGTCTCAACCTTTGGGGAGTCTTTGACTGCTTATATTTACTGCCCAAACTGTATGTAAAATGACATTACTGTGTGAACTACACAGTCTACAGAAAAGTGATGAGGAACCAGTCCGTGAGACAAAGAAAGATTAGACACTTCCACTCCACTTTAGACTACCAAGTACTGTCCTCATGCCCCCTCCAAAGTCCACATAAAGAGCTGGATGTCCATCAGGACTCTCGAATCCCTCAGCAGTGGATAAAATGACCAGTCTACCTTAAAAAAAAAACAGACAATGACAAAAAAGACACAAAGAGACAAAGTTTCTGGGATATAAATAAAATAGTCCTCAGAGGATAAATTATATTCTAAAAACATACATTAACCAAACACAAAAACTGAAGATTAATAAATTGAACTGCAATTTAAAAATCTGAAAGCCAACAAATTCAAAATAGCATAAAAGAGGAAATTAAAACTCTGAGTTGATAAATTGGAAACCCCAAAAGCTATAAAATGAATAAAATCAATAAACATTTAACCAAACTCATTAAAAAAAGAAATCCTAAATTAATCAAATTTAAAAATCCAAACAAGGTAAAACTGTAGAGAATAAAATCTCATCAGAATCTAATACAAACAGTTAAATGAAAAACTGAGAAATCAAAAGCAATAGATTATCTATAAAAATATAAACTATCCAAATTAACAGAACCCTTCAAAGTTATTTTAAATAACCCAGTGTCAGAAAAATGAAATCAATCTAAAAAAATGTCAAAAAAAGTCTGTCTGGAGACAGAATGGGCCAGGTTTAATATATATTTATCCTTGCCTTAGGTGGGCAGCTGGTGTATATTAGATGGTACATCCATCTATATTATGTAAGCATTTTAAACTTTAAGAGTCCTTTCAGTAGAATGCAGAGAAGAAAACTTCCAATATTTTTCTCTTGCTTGATAGCACATTCTACCTTGCTCTCTGACCACCTATTGAAATCACTAGAACTAAAACTCTAGTGGAAAGAGCAAGCAATTTGGCTTCCCTAAAGGTAGCATGATGTAAGGAATCAAATGGGAGCAGTTTTACTTAGAATCTAAAGGATTTTATGTGCTACAAAGGACCTTAGTGATCATCTAGTCCAGAGTTTCTCAAACTTATTTGGCCTATTGCTCCCTTAAAAAATCATTCAGTGCCCCCCTGGAAATCTTTAACCCTTTAAAAGTTTTTTTTTTTTAATTTGCATGCATCATTTCAAATATATATATATTTTTTAAAATGATGCATCTTAAATTTAATAATTTCTTGTAAATTTGGGGGGTTTTCTGCATTGAAATTTTGATGACACAACATTGAGTCATGCAACCATATAGCATTATATTATAAGCAAGTCATTACACGCACATATTCCTGCCAATGCATGCTGGACTACATGCTTGCTTGACAGCACTTGCTTGTTAAGACCTGTTGGCAGACTTGACCACCAAACATATTCTATAACTTGCATTTTGTGTGTTTATTTGAAAAATAAAGTCATCTCTACAACTTTAACTGTTGCACAACAGATGAAACATGTCTGAATGTTTTTTCAAAATTTTTTTCTCTCCTTTCCTTAACGCTTCCACCATCCCCTCATTTTTATTCAATACTCTCTAATTGCACCCAATGCCCCCCTCATCATTGCACTGCTCCCCAAGGAGCAGCATCACTCCCTCTGAGAACCCGATCTAGTCCAATCTTCTCATTTTTGTGTTGTACCCTTTTGGTTCTGGAATCATTATTGTGCTTATTTTTTAAATTCTGTATTAACTTTTTCTAATTACAGTACATAATATATATGGTACATAATATAACATACACTATGTAATACAATATGATAGTATATAACAGACTGCATTTTTAGATAGCTACAAAGCATTATATAACTTGATCTTCACAACAACCCTATAAGTTTCCTTATCTTCATTTTAAAGATGAAAACACTTAAATTCAGGAAGTTAAGTACTTCCCTTGATACTATGTACCTACCAGATACTGTGATAAGCACTGGAGATACAAGAAAGACAAGAGAGAGTTCCTGCTCTCAAGCTCACACGTCTAATAGGGGCGACAACATGAAAACTACGTACAATCAAGAGATAAAAATGGAGATATAGGATATATACACGCCTACATAGCCAGTATCTCTCTATCTACATATACTTTATCTATATCTACATTACACATACAGAACGGACTGGGTTGGGAAAGATGAGGCAGAGAGACCCATCGGCAGGCTAGTAAAGAGTCCAGGTGATGAGGAGGACATACAGGTAGGTCATGAGCCTGGGTCACGCTGAGGATCTAATATCATGCTTGACAAAAAAGACAATTGTAATTTTTGTTACTGACAAGAGAGTAGTTTTGGTCAAATGAGGTTGGGAGCCATTCTGTAGAAAGCTCAGGAGAGAGTAAAAGTGGAGGCATCAATTCTGGACAGCTAAAATCAAGCTTAGTCATGAAGAGATATGAGATGATAGCTAGTAAGGATAGACAGATCAAGTGAAAGTTGAGAATGAGGGAGACATGGGTATGTTTTTAATCAGTAGTCAGGGAAAGACTGAAGATAAGCGAGAGAAGGGGTAAGCTGCTGAAGAAACTGGGATGAGATGGAATCACTTTTTTGTAGAAAGGGTTTGCCCCTGTGTTGAGTGGGACATTCAGTTAATCAGGAAAGATGTAAAAGGGCTCTCTTGTTGCAGCAAGAGCCTATTTCAGGTTATGTTGTAACAGAGACAGCATGGACCTTCAGCCCAAGGTTGCAACACAAATAAAGTTCAAATATTTACAAATGGAAGGGCCAATTAAAGATCAATTAGTCTAATTTCCTCATTTCATAGATGAAACTGAGGTCCATTTACAAAGAACATAGTGCACATCTGAAGGCACCAATAATTGCTTTTTCTCCTCCAGGTAAATTCTGTAGCTACATCATTGTTTACTAATATGAATTGATTGTTGAGGCATTACTTCATTTCAATAAAAACTTTTATGAAAATATTCCATGCCAAATGAGAGTGGTAGACAGGGGGAGTCAACAGAAACAACAGAGCAGAGCATAGAGTGTAGATTTATAGCTAGAAGGTTATCTCAAAAGTCTCTAGGGATTTCATCACCAAAAATTTCATGTCATTTTTGGGGGGGGAGTGGTGGAGACTTGCTCTGGCTGAAGATACGGGGCGGGGGTGAGGGGGGCACTCACTAAATTAACCACAATACTGATTAGCACAGAACCTTCACCTTATTCAGATTTTGCTCCCCCTTAGGCTGACAGAGACGCAGCACACTGATGCTGGACTTACTGAGGACACCCAGCTGGTTCAGCCTTACTGCAGTTCAGATTTCTTGAACTTAATAAACCAACTCAATCATTTCCAGCACCAAGGACTATAGTTATGTATCAACACATCCAGCCTATTCATATTTTAAAAAGAAAAACTGCTCACTATCTGTAACATTACTGGCATACAGTGTCATCTAAAGACAGTGTAAGAAGACAGAAGGAGTGGGAAAGAAAGAAGTTAAATAAGGAGATTTTGCTAACAAAGAGTTTAATAGAAGAGTAAGGCAAGAGATACATGAGAGGGCTAGAGCTGAGGAAGATGAGGATGATGGTCCTAGGATGAGTAAAAGGGAAGGGAGTTTTCTTACAGGTAATAAGGGAGCACCTGTTTCAAAGATTCAAAAAGAAGAAGCTCAAGAAGCTGCTATCTGAGCACTTGTTTGAGATGACAGAGAAGGAACTACTGCTTAGATAAGTTGGACCAGATCAGTGGTCTTGAAAATGGGATGAATAGGGCCATTCAATCTGAAGATGAGTCCCATCCAACCTTTGCCTTAATAATCAATTACCAGAGACGTCCCAAACACAATTCCTTCATTGTCCCCCCTCTACATGCTCTTCCTCAACTGTGCAATCTCTTCTACACCAGTTGGCCAACTAAGGCAACTATAACCACAAGCCTGAGCCCACTGCAAGTATGAAATCTTCCTCTCCTTACACAAATTCAGCTCTCCCACATCACCTCAAAGTGGGTGTCCCTGGTTGGTTCTGTGATCTGGGGCAGACTGGTGAGTAAAAATGCATCCTCTATCTCAAATGTCCTTTTCAATGAAAATGTTTTCAGTATCGAAATTCAACTACTTGGTAAGATACATTTATCAAATTAACTGAATAATTACAATTTTTTTATAAATCTATTCAATCTAGAGAAGATATAAAGAGGAATTTTTCAAATATAATGAAGTATATGCAATTATACTGTTCTCATTAAAAGTTTTTTTTTTTTTTTAGCAGAAATGGTTTTGGCTCCATTAACAAATGATATTATTTGAAAACATTTTTATGTTATCTTAATCTCATTGTTTTAACTTTTCAAATTTATCATTTCACAATGTATACAATACTGATATAGGAGCAAACACATCTAGTTTATATATAAATGAGGATGCTCAAAATTTTTTCTTTACTGATGAAGACTATGTAATTTTAAAAAGTCTGGATACTACTCTGCTAGACAACCCCTAAAATGCCTCCCAAATGTGAAATTCCATCATTCTGGCACTTGACAGTCCCCTCAACCAGAGATTACCAAACTTGTTTGGCCTACTACCCCTTTTTCAAAAAAAAAATAATTACTCAGTGCCCCTCTGGGGTTAGTTGAGGTTAATCCTTATTTTTATTTCAAGCCCTCCCATGGCACCCCAGGCTACTACCTCTCCTCTCTACCATTCCTGGGCCCTCAGGGGCCAGTACTGACCACTTCAGCAACCGGTAGTTGTCACTGAAGATTAGATATTTGTTGGGGATTGCTAAAGTAGGGATTTATTCTTGTTTATCCAAATGACCTCGGAGGTTCCTTCTAATTTAGATTTCAGATCCTGAATAATCAACTCACTTATCTCTAGGGGTTGAAATCCTTAGGTTTAGTTCTGGTGCTGCTTCCTCAATAAAGCATTCTCAGATATATTCAGTTTTAAGCTATTTTTCCCCCTTCATGAATCTTTTAATTCTTCTTTGTTTGGACTCTTATGTATATCATAAAATGAATCATAATTATTTGCATATTCATCTTATCCCCTACCAAGGTTTAAGATTTATTCATGCAATAAATTTTCATTTAGCACCTACTATGTGTGAGGATGTGGGGATACACAGACCAAAAATGAAATAATCCCTGCCCTTACTGGGAGAAAAAAATGAAATATAAAATACGTAAGGAAGATATAAAGTCTGGGGTGATGGTGGGGAAGTAGAGTGGGGAAATCAGAATAAGCCTCGAGAAGGTAGAACCTGAATACATCTTGGAAGAAAGCCAGGAATTCCATAAGGCAAAGGTGAGTCAGAACCATATTAGCAACATCAGAGGCAACTTGAGATTGAATGTTGTGCATGGGGAAAAGTAGGAAGCTAGTCTGGCTTATAACATGGTTCATGAAGGATAGTAATACACAATAAGCCTGGAATGGTAGACTGCAGGAAGTCTGTAACGTACTTTTAAAAATTAAATGGAAGAGTTCTTTTTTCATCCTATACAGAAGAGGAAGCCATAAGGTGAGTGACTGAATATCAATCTGATGGAAGATAGACTGGAAAAGAAAGAAATTAGAAGATGGGAGACCAACTAGGAAATTACTATAAAAATCCCTAAGTGCCTGAAACAGGGTGATAAACAGTGGCCTAGAGGATAGATGAGAACTATATCCTGAAGGCAAAACTGACAAGACTTGCCAACAGATCAAATTTGAGCATTGAAGAAGGGTCAAGAGTGACTTTTAAATTTTCTAATTTGGATGAAGCAATGGTAATTTAAGGTTAATGGTGGGTGAGAGAGAAGAGTTAAAGATCTTCCCTACCCATCAACAGCCTCAGTACCTTTTGTTAATTTCTATTGAGGCACTAGGTCGAAGGGTCTTGCCCTCCTGCTCTGAAAAGTGTATAAATACTCTGAGGTGAAGTTGTACTTTGGGGCTAAGTTTTTGGAAGAAAGTTTGTGTGCCAAATGAAACTCTGGGAAGCCCCTGAGAAATTCCTTGGCTTTGAAAACCCAGATGTTAGTGCTTCTTTCTCTGGAACTATGTATGTATGTAATGGTCAGACAGCTGGATCTGTCTGTTGATTTGTTAGACAGTTGGAAGCCCTGTCTGTTGGTCTTTCTGTTTGTAATTTCTGCTTATAATTTCTGTTTGTATTTTCCCTGAAGTTCAAGGTGCTGACTTTCCCCCATGAACTACATGAATGATATAAAGTGATTGATTAAAATAGATTGCTGACCCCTCAAAAATTTCTTTTCTTTTAGAAAAGCAGATCTAAGAATCTGTACAGCAGGCTTTCTGTTGCACATGACTGTAAGAATGGTGGTATCCTAACACGAATAGAAGAGTTAGGATAAAAGATTTGAAGAGAAGAAAATTAAGTTATTTTATATATTTTGAGCTGGGATGGCTGTGACATCTAGCCAGAGATATAAAACAAGGAGTTTTGATGTGAGACTACAGCTTAGGAGAGAACCAATCTATCTGGTCATAGGATTTGGGTTGGTAGGTTATTTTTGGAAAGTGATTTTTATATGAAGAACTATCAAAAAAGTCCATATTTATAACACAGACTAACTCTAATTAGAATCAATCTGAGAAGGAAGGTAGGTCATTATTATAATAGTCTTCAATCAAGAATGAAGGGGAGCTAAAAGGAGCTATGTTAAATCTGCTGGCTGGCCTGGGAAGCAGTATGATACACAGTAGAAGGAGAGCTGGACATGGAGTCCAAGAATTTGGGTTTAAATACAAACTATTACTTCCTGTATGACCTTAAGTATGTCATTTAACCTCTCTGTAAAGTGGGGGGGGGGGGGGAAGGATAATATATATTACCTCTGAGGTCTCTTCTACTCTAAATCATTAATGGCACTCCCCAACCAATCATTTAGAACTTGTGACTGCTCTCTGTTTTTTTAACCCTGTCCTTTGCTCTACGCCAAAGCAGCATAACACCATATAAAGAACACTGGATTTGAAGTCAGAAGATCTGGGTTTGAAATCAACTCTGCTACTTATTACCTATGTTACCTTGTGCTTAATCTCTTTGGGTCTCTCAGTTTCTTATTTGTAAAGAGAGATTAGACTAAAATGACCTCTGAAGTCCCATACGGTCTATGACACTATCCAAAATACTTAAAACTTTGGGGAGTCTTGGTGTTCTGGATTCAATCACGCATTCCATAAGCATCTAACTACTCCCCGTGTGAATGCATTGTGCTAAGTACTAGTTAAGAATTCTTTCTCCCCACCGAAAAAAAGTTGTCCTTTCAGAATTCAGTGACCATACTTTCTAAATTAAAATTAAGATATGTAATAACAAAGGCTTGTTATAATTTCTTTTATAATTAAAATGGGACAGAATCTGTCTTGTCCTAGGAAATGCAGAATGTATTCTCTGATACTACTACTACCACATCAATAATGTGGAGCTAGGATTATCTAATCTTAGTGAGAATTATAATTACCCCCAGAGATTCCCCAAGCCAAGTAAAAGGGCAGTTATAGTCCTGCTATATACTAAGTTAAAACTCTGAATGAATTTTCCCACAAAAACACTGTTATAAAAGTTGGTTAAAGTCTACAGTTCTGCTACATGTTGCATGTAATAGGCTCCAGAGTCCAATGAGAATACCTAATTTGCAACATTGTTTCCAGGGAAAACACAAGAAAAATTCTCAGTAAAACAAATTCCCATTCCCAAACTTTTGCATAGACTGGATGAACTGAGAACTACCTCTATACAAGTTACTTAAGGACAAGGCCTTTTTCTTTGTTGTCTTTAAATCCCTAGCACCTAACATAGTGTCTGGTACAAAACAGATATTTAATACGTTGCTTATTGAATTGAGGTTTCTTGGCAACCATTCTTAAGAGTTGAAAAAGCATTGTTTCTTGCCCAATTCACATTTACTCTGATCATTTAATTTCACTTTTCACTTTAGATGTCCCCTCAAAATTTCTCAATACTGCATATCTCTGATATTTGCTGCCACTACCCTAATCCAGGCCCTATTTCCATCATTTGTTGCCAGAATTAATACCTACTCTGAAAAAGTCTAGTGAGCTAAGAATTTTGCAAATTTTGAAGTGTCATATAAATTTAAATTTGCTACAAGTTTCTTAACTTTTTGTATGGATCTCTCCCTTCTCCTTTTGTAGTTTAGTCACTTTTCAGCCCTGACTCTTCGTGATCTCATTTGGAAAGTGGTTTACCATTTCCTTCTCCAGTTAATTTTACAGATGAGGAACAGAGGCAAATAGGGTAAGTGCCCAGGGTCACACAGATGGTACCTGAAGCCAGATCTGAACTAACCCCAGCAACCCAGCTGCCCCTTTCCCTTCTCTTATTAAACTACAAAATAATAATCCTGCCCCCAAACCTTCAACATCATCTCCCTATTATACAATTTCACTCCAAATCTACCTTTTTTTTTTCATATTCATACACCACATTCAGGTTAAACTGTACTATTAGCTCTTAACCTAAAACTGACAACCAACCTTCCTGTTTCTGTGCTTTAGTATACACTGTCCCTCAGGGGCAGGCATTTACCACCAGTCCCTCCTCATCCCTGTCTTCCAGAAGACTTCCATGCAGCCTTCTCTAACACTCACAGTTTTGTAAAAAGCATTATCTCCCACCTAACGTTTTCTTAGAGCCCTTTGTATTGTCTTCGTCTCGGCACATGCCACACATACCCCACTTCACGGCAAAATATAAGTTCCTTGAGGGCAGGAACGTTATCATTAAAAAAAAAAAAACTTTTAGCAGTGCCTTCTAATACTAGGACCCTAAAAATGTGCTGAACTTAATATAACCTATTACAATATTAATCTCAGAGGCTCTTACATAATTTATGTCGGTGAGAGTGAGCAAAATCACATTTATCTGAAGGTATGCGTAGTAAAAAGCTGCTTAAATTTAGCAAGAGGGCAGGTCTGGACTACAATCAAGTACTAGTTTAAAAACAAAACAGCAAACGGGAGGGGGAATCCCTGTCCTGCATAAAGCAGACCGGGTTAACCACTGTCATACACATAATATGGGTGCATAATAAATAGTAGAGGCGGGGTTTCTGGGCAGCCTCTCTTTAGAAGCTCCAAGTTTTATCAGGTTGACCCACACTCGGCTTCCTTCAGTTTTCCCCGTAGCTGTCCCCTCCGAGCTCTATACTGCCTTCCCTCATTCATGCCCACGCGTTCAGCGATGCCCCCTCCGTAAGGCGGGCAGGCAGCGGGCTCCCACAACCGGAGCCCCCGGGCTGGGGCGCACGCTCCCCGCAGGGGGCTCCGATCCCCTCCGCACCCCACAGAAGCCCAAGGCCAGGGATCGCGATCTGTTTCAGAACAAGGCGGCCACTACCTCCAGAACCTGGAGGGACCAGAGCCCCGAGCCCGGGAGGAGCCGCCAGAGTGCAGGTGCACCAGACAACAGCACCCCCCCCTCCCCCGCGGGGGTCCCGAGGTGGGGGAGGGGCGAGGTGAGGGAGGAGGAGGGGTCGGGGAGGTGACGCCGCCCCACCCCCACTCTACCCCCACGCCCCGGCTCGTCTCCTCCGCAGGTCCGCGTGCTGATCCGGAGCCTGCAGCGCCGGGAAGGCTTCGACGAGGAAGAGGAAGGGGAGAAAGGCTCGGAGGGAAGAATGGCCGGCGGCCCCGCCCCCGTCGCCGGCCCCATCCCCGACCCCTCACCTGCCCAGCGAGGGGCGGCGGCCGCTCCCATCCAGGTGGCCGGCCTCGATCCCCGCTTCCCGGCCCCGCGGCGGAGGCGCGCGTCCCCGGGTGCTGCCTCCCGCCGGGCTCTAGCAGCCCTCGACGCCCATGGGAGCAGCGGCTGCCGCCCACTTCCCCTCCGCTGGTCCCGCTCTTTCCCGCCCCCCGCCCCCTCCCCGCCGGCCGCCGGGCGGGCCTACTTCCGGCACAGGCCCCTCCCTCCTCGCCCGGCCCCGCACTAACCGTCGCCTCCGCCCGTCAGGGCCAGGGCACCGCCCTCTTAAAGGCTCCGGAGCCCTCACTTCCGGCAGCGCCAGATAAGTCCCGGACCCCGCGGGCCGAGGGAACTGCGCTTGGGGTGGTGGTGGTTGTCGTTTTCTGCTGAAGCGCCCCCCTCCGGCGAGTGATCGTCCGCTCTGCCCTGGTCAGGTGGGTGGTAGACGGCGCCTCCCGCGGCTCGCTCGGGTGGCGGGCGGGGGGCGGCTGCGGCGCCGGAGGGCCTGGGATGGGCACTTCTCCGTGCAGACCCTCGGCCCCCTCTCCACACAGGGTGGAGCGGCCCGAGGCCGAACCCGGTTTGCAAACGGGCATCTTTTCTGGAGGGGTCGGGGGTGCCAAGAGTGCCCGCCAGGGCGCGGTCGGGCTTACAAAGTTTGTTCTCGAGATTTCTCCGCGTCCAAGGCCTAATTGTGGTTGGCCTAAGGCAGTTTTTCTTGTGCCAGTGCTGGAAGTGCCGGGGGGGGGGGAGGGGGAGGGGCAGGGGAGAGAGAAGGAAGAGGAGGAGAGGAGTCAGAGAGGCATTCTGGGTAATGTAGTCTCCCTCGCTCCTCCAGCCTGCCCGGCGTGCTGGGAAGGTCCGCTGCTGCGGCTCTAGTGGATTAATAACCCGGACCGGCTTGGCAGGCTATTTAAAGTCCTGTGCCCCGTCCAGGGTGACCGGGATTTGGGGGAGGGGGAAAAGCGGTGTTTCTGGATGCCTTTCAGAACAGGAATGGCTTTGACGATGTGAAGTCCCCATTGCAAATGGTATCACAGATGTATTGATTATGGGAGAGAGGGCAAGGTCCGCGCTGGGACGTCGTGGAAGCGGCCGCTCCCTGCTGACCTTGGACTGTACTCTCGCCAGGGACAGAGCTAGATAAGAATTAGCCGAGGGTGAAGCCTCGTTAGTACATGTACATACGCATGCAGGAACTGAGGGAGGAGATGAAGGAATGATCCTTGGCATCCAGGGTGCATCACCCCCGAGTCCTGTGGCGTGGTCGTGGAGCAGGCTTGGCAGAAGGCAGCCTTCGAGTCGTGAAGTATATTCATGTGAACTGTCCCTGCTGATCCTAAATTACACTGGTGCTTTCAAGTGTCCTGCCCTGACGGGCGGAGGTGACTAGGAAAGAACCCATTTGGAAAAATCATGCTTTTTGCAGCCGGGACCATTGAAAAGCTCTGTTAGTGTGTATTTGAAGCAGAATTAGTAACCTATGAAATTAAAAAAAAAAACTGTCATTTAACACTGTCGTACGGATAGGACTGTTGCAGTTGGTATTTAGTATTCCAAGGACCACAATGCACACTTCAATTTCAAAGTTAAATTTAGCAGTAGAACTGAGCAATAGTTATGCAGATACTTGTTGATGTTGTATATATGTGTACTATTTGAGACTTTCTCTTTGTCTACTGTTTTTGAACATAAAAGCGATAGTTTTGTAGTAAAGATTATATAGAGATGGTCCATTGTGACTTATGATGGAATCCAGGAGCTGTAAATTCAAATACAACACTGCCATTTATTGTCTGTCACTTAATTTCTGTATGCCCCAGACTTTAATTTTTTAGGATTTTTCCTAATTCTTGGATGATTCGCTCTCCTAAATTGGAAGGAGTGCTGATGAAATCACTGATCCTTTGTATTGACGCACAAGGATTATGTGCCAGATGAATATTAAAATTGTTAATGTAAACCTAGAAGCCCTGGGTAATTCATCCTTTTTAATCTACAGTTTGTGTATCTGTGCATTTCCCTTAATAAGTGGGCTTGTATATTTAGTGAGCAAGAGAGGAATTAAGTCATTTCCTTGATTGGCATCTAGTTTATCCAGAGTGGGTAGTAGGACTTCTGGCACATAGTAGGTACTGTATAAATAGCTATTCCCCTTCCTTTTCCTTGCCCTTCTTATTATGAATTAAGTTTTTTACCTTCATTATAGTTATTAATGACAATTGATAAGTTTTGGCAATGAGAAGGTCTAATTGATTTAGCTGATCTCCCATTGTGAGTTACACATTAAACATTTGAGACCCTTTTCTCCTTTCTCCTGCTCTACAGGCTGCTTTCTACACAGATATGAGAGAGTGACATAAATAGTCTGAGCCCTTAGTCCTTTGAGTCAGCCACAAAATGAAGAATGTCCCAGTAGCTTTTAAGAAAAAAACTAGGCTACCTGACTGGGGCAAGGAGGTGGGGATAGAGGGTTAAGACATTGTCCCTACCCCACAACCTTTAAGGAGTTTGCATTTTAATGTTGTCTGACTCTTTGTAACACAGTAGACCATGGCATGCCAATACTATCCAATGGGTTTTCTTGGCAAAGGTACTGGAGTAATTTGCCATCTCCTTCTCCAGTGGACTAAACAAACAGAAGTTAAGTAACTTGCCCAGGGTCACACAGTTATTAAGTGTCTGAGACTGGATTTGAACTCAAGAAGGTGAATCTTCCTGTCCCCAGACTCAGTGCTCTCTCCACTGGACTACCTTTATATTGCCTATTGGGAGGATTAAGTAGACCTCTAGGTGTGGTATGTTGTCACCCTCTTTTCAGTAGCAATGCTAAGACTGCTGTGATCCCTTCTTCCAGGCCAAGGGATTGAAAGCTGTAGGATGAAGGCTATGTGTATTGGGTAGATGACTAGAATCCTGGATAGATCTGGTTTCTTGGTGAAACTGAATGGGATATTAAGAGGGCCACCAGGTATAATGGGTTATGTGAGTTTGCATTCACACCCACTAATCAGGAATTCTGGCAACTAGATGGATAGGTCTGGATTCAGGAAAACCTGATTCCAGCCTCAGTTACTTATTAGCTGTATGATCTGGATGTCACTGTTTGCCTCAGTTTCCTTATTTGTAAAATGAGCTGCAGAAGGAAATAGCAAAACACTCTAGTATCTTTGCCAAGAAAATCTCAAATCGGGTTCTGAAAGACACAGATGCAACTGAAAGATAACTGAATGATATCAAGATAGGTTAGCCTTAGCAAGAAATTTTAAAACTGAGCAGATTAATTTGGTTGCAATTAATTTGGTATGGGTGGAGAGAGGAGGGGGGAGGTGGTGTAAGGAGGTTGGGTCTGAAGAGTCATCTTTCCAAGTGGGAAGGAAGGAACTGTGGCAAGGCAGATGGCAAGTTACCTAGGTAGTCTCTGGTTTCCAGGGATGTCATGTTGGGGGCATGTAGCATGGTCTGGTGATGTGTAGAGATACGCACTTGGGTCACAAGATCTTTTTGAGTTCTGACTCAAATTTGAATTCAATTCATAAACATTTATTAAGCACTTATTATGTGCCAGGCACTATACTAAGGGCTGGAGATAAAAAAAAGAGGCAAAAAATAATCCCTGCCATTTATCTTTCTGGACTCAGTTTATTCATTTGAAGAAAACAGTGAGATGGAAGGAAGAGAGTTGGATATCTGGTATCCTTTCCAGCTGTAACGTTCTATTTTTCTGGACACTTTTTCAACGATGGCATATTTAATTAGAGGCTGGTATTTTTCATCAATCTAATACAATATAATACAATACATGAAGAGTTGTAGAGTTGGACACAACTTAAAAGCAATGGAAAGGGAGGGGATACATCTCTTTTCAGAGATGAATGAAAAGTTTAATGAAGACGATGGGGAAGCTGGGACTTACTTGTTTTCTTTGAAGCTCTAGGAATTATGATCTCATAGTGAAATGTATTTTCCATTTTTATATTTCAGCACTCCATTTATTTAGCACAGCTAGGTGATGCAGTGCCTAGAGTGCCAGGCCTAGAGTCAGGAAGATCTATCTCCCTGAATTCAAATCTGGCATCAGATAACTTATCAGAAGTGTGACCCTGGACAGGCCACCTAACTTACTCTCCTCATCTATAAAATGAACTGGCTAAAAAATGGCAAACCACTAAAAAAAAAAAGCCCAAAAAGGGGTGACAAGTCAGATATGACTGAAAACATGGAACCACAACTCCATTTTTAATAATTACTTTAAGGTTCTTATTTGGAAAAATGCTTTTGAAAATAATATTAAATTGAAGATCTTCATTCATATTTTTTAAATTCTACATTAGAAAAACATATTTACTCCATTTGATGGAATATTATGCTTTATCTGTTTTGTTGATTTCAGTGACAAGGTAGGAATCTGGGGCTTAATTTCCTGATTTGCACAATAGGAGTGTGGAAGACAGGGAAGAGATAATACTAGTCTCAAGTCTTTCCTACATCTAAATTCTGTGGTTTCTGATGTTATGGTGACACCTGACTTTTTGGGGGGAGGGGGCATTAACATAATGCAATTTTGCTTTTTAATGATTTATTTTTGGCAAGTGTTTCCTACTTTTTAAAAATAACATAAATTTGTGGAAAATGCCAAAATATCAAAATAATGGGACAACGCATTTCTATAGTGGTCTGCAAGAAAATGGAAAATAGATCTTTGCAATTAACTTCCACATTAGAAAACTTAGTTACACAAACTTTTTGGAAGCAGTAGCTGCCATTTATATATTCTGTAAATTATCTTGCATATTGTTTAATGTGTGAAATTCACTTTTCAAATAACATCAAAAAAAAGATCACCCTAATCTCCTCAGGTAGGTATTGGAAACTATGTGGATAATTTTTCTGGCTAGCTCATTTGTTCTGTAGTTACAGAACTTAAATATAAATATTTAGCCTTAAAGGTTTATTCAATTCAACAATTATTAAGTAGATAACATGACAAAGCACTATATCCCAAAGAGAAGGGTTGCCAAAAATATTGGCCAGTTCCTTCAGATAAGATGATCTATTCCCCAGTCTCATCTTTTTCTCTTAAATGAGGATTTGTCTTGTGTAATAGTGCTCAAATTTTTGTGGCCCAAAACCTATGACTTTAGAGAATTTTGGAATAGAAATAGCAACAAAAATTGTTTGAATTGATGGCTTCACTAATACCAGTGACAAAAATATTGTAAGGGTTTTTTTTTAGGACTTATGTTAATATGGAGATAGTCTTGTTCTCAACAAAAGATTGACTGTAGGTGATAATTTTCTTAAGTATAATATCCAATAAATGATATGATTGTATCATGTGCATCTGTACACTTAGTACAGTCCCTGTACTGAGGCACATAGTAGGCACTTAATTCATAATTAATTAGTAACACCATTGAAATTACATTCTTGAAGTCCTAGATAATATTTAGTATGAAATGTTACCAAATACTAAAATATATTGTCAGATCTTTATTTTCTATCCAGTAATATTACAGATATCTTGTTTAATTGAAAAGTATGTGAATATTTCCTTCCAAAGTATTTTCAGTTCAATATGCATTTTTTAAATACTTACTTTATGTCAGACCTTGTGCTAGACATTGGGAATACAAAGACAAATCATTCTGCTCTTACAGTCTCCTGGGATACTTCATTTTGGGAACAGGCTTAGACAAAATAGCTTACCTTCTAAGATGTTTCACAGTTTTTATTTTTCCCTTTTGCTTATATAATCCAGTATTTGGGGAGATTGCTTCAGTTCATACATTTTTGCTTAAAAAAATTAACCAAAGGAGGTGAGTAACAAAAAGGAAGGCCCCATATCTGTGAAAATATTTATTGCAGAACTTTTTATGGTAGCAAAAAACTGGAAAGACAGTAGATGCCCATTGATTGGGGAATGACCAGAAATTATTGTGGTACATGAAAGTAATTGAATATTACTGTGCTTTAATAGCTATCAAATCTGATGAATGTGGAAAAGAATGGAAACACTTGGGAACTAAGACCAAATGAAGTTCGCTGCACCAGGAAAACAATAGACACAATGTAATAGACACAACATTGTAAGTGAAAAGAACCCCCGAAGAAGACAATCCGAATTGAATGCTGAAGAATTATAATCATGTTTGTCCCTAAAGGAGAGATATGAGAAGGTGCTTCTCCCCCACCCCCTGCACAAGTGTGTACTTTGGGAGGGGGGTGGGGTTATGAGTAGATCATAGATGTGGGTTACTGCATATAAATAAGCCATTTTTTTTTAATATATTAGTTTTGCAGAACTTTTTTTCTTTCTCCTTTTCTTGTTCTTAAAAGATGGTTCTCTTGGGGGGCATAGAGGAAAGGATTCAGTGAAAAATGTAGATGAAATAAAAACAAAATGTTATGAACTGTTTTGTTTTTTTATTTATGATGAAGCATTCCATATTTTTAGAACAAGTCCAGAAAGACACAAACAGGATAGTATGGAAACTACAATGTTAAAGTTACTTTTAAAATATAAGCAGTATATAGTATAGATTCATTGTTTCATAAACTCTCTTTTTCTGTCCCTTGTATTTAGAAGTGATTAATTGGATGTTTGCCAAGTTCATAGTAATAAAAAAAAAACTTTTAAAAATTAAAGACAGTGAGACTGGTGGGAACATAGCAGGGTATTAGTGTTCAGAAGAACCCAGATCCTTCACCAACAACCTCATAAGGTCCTAAAAATGCACCAGATGAAGAAAAGCAAAAAGAATTCCCCATAAACTTCATCACAAAAAACAGCCAGAATTTTTGGAAGCCCTAAGTGGGAGATGGCATCGTAGGAGGCATCACAGTCTAACAGGCAGGAGCCACCATCAAGATCTTACAAGACTTGTTTGGTGTCACTACAAAGAGGGAAAGTTGCCATGAGAGAGAGAAACTTAAAACCTATGTATCCAAAATTATGAATCATTAATGAAATAGAGGATTTCTGAGTATTCTGGATAGAAAGACCAAGATTTGAATAGACATTGAAATGAAAACATAGGAGTCATGAGAAATATCAAGAATATTCAGTTGGAAGGAACTATGTGAGACTGCATTTTTTTATATGCTACTGGATGACAAAAAATAGTTTCTCAGAATACTGTTAGTTTGTCCTTCATTTTCAGAGGAACAGTGACATCATGGGGGGATGTCTTGACCCAAGAATGAATTAGACTTAAGTGAGGCAGTTACACAAAATCATCAGCCTCACTATCTTCCAGTCATTGAAGTCCTGGGGCAAGACCAAAGTCAAGACAATTAGCAATATTCCAGGTTGCAGTGGATGACTTTGATGCATCCCCAGCTCATTTTGCAGAGTAAATGGAAGGTAATCTCAGAGAGGAAGACACTAACATCTGGGAGATCCTAAAAGACTTCTTGCAGGAGGTGAGATTTAAGCTAAATCTTGAAGGAACCTGGGGTAATTAAGAGGCAGAGGTGAAGAGGTGAAAACTTTAAGCATGGAGGACAGCCATGGCAAAGTCTCAGAGAAGAAAGATGGAGATGCACAGAACAATCATTGTATTGAGTGTGGCAAGGGGAGTAAAGCGTGTGAAGACTGGAAATGTAGGAGAGCCAATCACTTCCTCCAGATCATCCAAAATGCTTCATTGTGGGAGCAAATGCAGCAGATCCGAAGGTCCCTCTGTGGAAAGGCTCTGGTATTGATGGGAAAAAACACTGTGATGTGCAGAGCCATTCAAAGGCATCTTAAGAACAACCCTGCCCTGGAGAAAGGCTGCCTCCTATTCGGGGTGGATGTGGACTTTGTGTTCACCAAGGAAGATCTAACTGAGATTAGGGGTATGCTTCTGGTCAATAAGGGGCCAGCTGCTGCCTGAGCCAGTGCCATCGCCCCATGTGATGTCATCATGCCATCCCAGAACACTGGTCTGGGTCCTGAGAAAACTTCTTTCTTCTAGCTCCAGCGGCACCATTGAAATCTTGAGTGATGTGCAGCTGATTAAGACTGGAGACAGAGTGGATGCCAGCAAGGCCACCTTACTGAACATGCTGAACATCTCCCCATCCTCCTTTGGGGTGATCATTCAGCAGGTGTTTGACAATGGCAGCATCTACAACCCTGAAATGCTGGACATCATGGAGACTTTGTACCTTCAGTTCCTAGAGGTTGTCTGTAACATTGCCAGAGTCTGTCTGCAGATTGGCTACCCAAGTGTTGCATCAGTACCCCATTTGATCATCAGTGGGCATAGATGGGATCTTGATTGTAACTGTGGAGACTTGAGTACACCTTCCCACTTAGTGAAGGCCTTCCTGGCCAACCCTTGGGCATTTACTGTGGCTGCTGCTGCACTTGCTGCTACTACTCCAGCCTGAGAAGAATCAGAGGAGTCTGAAGAACATATGGGATTTGGTCTGTTTGATTAGCTCACAGGAAACAACTATTTTAGCCAGTTTATTTGTGAAACAAAGAAATAAAAGTGCTCATCTCAAAAAAAAAAACCTAAATGAGAAAATCATTCCTTAAAAATTATGATTAAGTGGAATCTAATGACTCTATAAGACATCACGAGTCAATCAAACAAAACCAAAAGAATGAAAAAATAGACAAAAATGTAAAGTATCTCATTAGAAAAACAACTGACCTGGAAAATAGATTCAGGAGAGATAATTTGAGAATTATTGGGCTTCCAGAAAGCCATGATCAATAAGTACCTGGCTAGTATCTTTTAAGAAAACATGAAAGAAAGTTACTCTGGTATCATAGAAACAGAGGGTAAAATAGTCACTGAAAGAATCTACCATCATCTTTTGAAAGAGATTCCCTGAATGAAAATTCCCAGAAATGTTAATAGTCAAATTCTAGAACTCTTAGATCAAGAAGAAAATACTGCTAGCAGCCAGAAAGAAACAATGCGCATATTGTGGAGTCACAGTCAGGATTACACAAGATTTAGCAACTTCTACTTTATAAGGTCAGAGGGCTTAGGAAATGATGTTCAAAGCAAAGGAACCACTCAGCAAAACTGAGCTTACTCTTTCAGGGGAAAAAGTGAACGTTGGACTTTCAAACATTCCTGATGAAATGACCAGAGCTGAACAAAAAATCAGTTTTCAAATACAAGACTCAAGAGAAACATAAAAAGATAAACAGGAAAGAAAAAACATGCCATTCAATAAAATTAAACTGTTTACATCCTTACACAGGAAGATAATAACTTGTAAACTCTTTAAGAATTGTATGTCTGTTAGAAGTTGAAAAGAACATACGTAGACAAAGGATGTGGGTATAAGTTGACTTTGATGGGATGGTAAGAGGTGAGAAAGGGGACTGCACTGGAGAAGAGAAAATGGCAAAGCAGAATGGGCTAAATTATATGAAGAGGCATGAAAGACCTATTAAAAGAAAGGAAAGTGTTGAGCATTGCTTAAACCTTACTCTCATTGGATTTGGCTCAGAGAGGAGACATCATACGCACTTGGTTATAGAAATCTATCTTACCCTATAGGGAAAAATATGGAGAGGGGGTGGGGGCTAATAAAAGGGATCGCAGAGGGGAGGTAAGTGGTGATGAAAAGCAAAACACTGATGAGGAGGGACAGGGTAGAAGGGGAAAAAGAAGTATAAATGGGAATATAGGATGAAGGGAAATATACAGTAATCATAATTGTGAATGGGATGAACCCACCTTTAAAACAGAAGCAGATAACAAAGTTAAAAAAAATTAAAAGTTCAAACCCAGAATCTTACAATATGTTATTTACAAGAAACATGTCTGAAGCAGAGGGATACACAAAGAATAAAGGTAAAAGGCAGGAGCAGAAAAGATTATGCTTTAGCTGAAGTTAAAAAAAAAAAGAAAGAAAAAGGCTGGAGTAGCTATTATGATCTCAGACCAAAAAAAAAGCAAAAAAATGATGTAATTAAAAGAGACAAGGAAAAAAAGAGACTTTTTAAAAAAACGTACCATAGACAATGAAGCAATATCAATACTAAATATGTACGCACCAAGTGGCATAGCATCTAAATTTTTAAAGAAGCTAAGTTTTTTTTAGTCACCCCTTATAAAAATACTTTTTATTAAATTTATTTTTTATTTATTTTCAGTGTTTCACAATCACTACTATACAACCTAGATTTTTTCTTTCCCTCTCTATGCCTCCATTCCCCCCCTCCCTTCTCCCTCCCTGAGACGGTATACAATTTTATATAGGTTCTACACATAAATTCCTATTAAGTACATTTTTACTATGGTTAAAAGAATTAAAATGAATGGGAGAAATCATATAACAAACCAAAACGTAATACAAAAGAAAATGATCTGCTACAATCTATGATTGAATTCCATAGTTCTTTCTCTGGATGTGGAAGGCATTTTGCCTTAAAAGACCATTGGGTTTTTTTTTTTTTAAGTCCTTGCATTGCAATGAAGTTCTAAGTGTACCAGAAAAAGTCCTCATACTCTGTGGTTGTTGCTGTATACAAAGTTCTGGTTCTGCTCCTTTCACTCAGTATCAGATCATATAAGTCTTTCCAGTCCTCTCTGTAGTTTTCCTGTTCATCATTTCTTATAGCATGATAGTATTCCATTACATTTATATACCATAATTCACTCATCCATTCCCCAATTGATGGGCATCCCCAAGCTAAGTGAGTTACCAAGAAGAGAAATAGACAGCAAAACTGTATTATCAGGGACTTCAACTGTCCCCTCTCAGAACTAGATAAGTCTAACCACAAAAGAAGAAAGAAGTTAAAGAAGGGAATAGAATTTTAGTAAATTCACAAATGATAGATGTCTGAAGGAAATTGAATGGGAACAGAAAGGAAAATATATTTTTCTCAGCAGTAATGGTACCTACACAAAAAAATGACCATGTATTAGAGCATAAAAATCTCATAATCAGATGTAGAAAGACAAATGTTAACGCATCCTTTTCAAATCATGACACAATAAAAATTACATTTAATAAAGTGCCATTAAAAGACAGATTAAAAATTATTTGGAAACTAAATCTAATCCTAATAAATCAGTGAGTCAAACACAAAATCATAGAAACCAGCAATAATTTCATCAGAGAATGACAACAATGAGATAATTTACTAAAATTTGTGGGATGCAGGTGAAGCATTACTTGAGGGAAAATTTGTATCTCCAAGTGCTTATATCAATAAAACAGAAGTGGGCATGCAAATAAAGCTAGAAAAAGAACAAATTAGAAATCCCCAAATTGAAAATTTTGAAAATCAAAGGAGAGATTAATAAAATTGAACATAATAGCACCATTGAATTGATAAAACTAAGCTGGCTTATGGGATTGGGGGGTGGGGAACCAAAATAGATAAGCCATTGATTAATTTGATTTAAGAAAAGGAAGAAGAAAATCAAATTAACTAGTGTCAAAAATGAAGGGAATCTACCACCAATAAAAAGGAAATTAAAGCAATAACCAGAAACTGTTTAGCCCAATTATATGCCAATAAATCTGACAGTGCATATTTATAAAGTATTTTGTAAATTGCTCAGATTAACAGAAGTTAAAAGACAATTTAAATAACCCCATTTTAGAAAAAAGAAATTGAACAAGCCATCAGTGAACTCCCTAAGAAAAGAATGCCCAGAACCAGATGATTCCCAAGTGAATTCTACCAAACATTATAAAGAACAATTGATTCCTATAATATGTAAGCTATTTGGGAAAATAGGTGAATAAGGAATCCTACCAGTTCCTTTTATGACACATGTCATATCATCAGTATGCTGCTGATACCTAAACCAGGAAGTGTCCAAAACAGAAAACTGTAGATCACTCTCCCTAATTTAAATCCTGCAAAGGGGATTACAGCACTGTATCACCAGGATCATATGCTGTGACCAGCTGGGGTTTATACCAGGAATTCAAAGCTACTTTAGTGTTAGGAAGAGCAGCAGCATAAACCCATCTTATCGATAACAAAGCCAGGAAAATCAGTTACCCCGACAGATGCAGAGAAAGCCTGGGAGAAGACTCGGCTCCCCGAGAGCATAGTGATAAATGGAGCTTCCCTTAAAATGATAACTAGTGTCTAAAACATGCAGCAAACATTTGTAATGGGAACAAGCTAAAAACCTTCCCAGGAATACTGGGAGTGACAGGCATCATCAGTGTTGTACTTGAAATGGCAGCTACAGCAATAAGAGAAGAAAAACTGAAGGAATAAAAATGGACAATGAGGAAACAACTCAGTCTTTGCAGGTGACGTGGTGGGATTTTTAGGGAATCAACTGGTTGGAAAAACTTGTTGAAATAATTAGCAATTTAGCAAAGTTCCATGATATAAAATGAACCCCACCTAAATCATCAGCATTTCTGTGCATTACCAACAAAGCCCCGCAGTGAGATAGAAAGAGACGTTATATTTAAAATAACTAGACAACATAAAATAGTTGGCAATCTTCCTGCCAATTCAAACCCAGGAGCACAATTACAAAACATTTTTCACAAAAGTAAACTCATATCTAAACATTTGGAAAAAAGATCAATTGCGTATGGGTAGGCTGAGCCAATATAGTAAAAATGACAGTGCTACCTAAATTTATTTACTTATTCACCAAAAATCTTTTATAAAGCTAGAAAAAATAATAAAATGATCCAGAAGAATAAAAACTCAAGAATATTAAGGGAATTAAGTTTTTAAAAAGGCAAAGAAAGGTGGCCCAGTGTTACCAGATTTTAATTGATATTATAAAGTGGCAATCAGCAAAACTAAGAAATAGAGCAGTAGATCAGTGAAATCGATTAGTTACACACTTTACAATAGGAAATGGCCATACTCATGTAGTATTTAATAAACCCAAAGAACCTAACTTCTGGAACAGGAACATTTTATTTGACAAAATGTGCTGGAAAAACTAGAAAACAGACCAACGCTTTACACTGTAATGTAAGGTCAAGATGGGTACATGATTTAGATGTAAAGGATGATAGTATAAGCAAATTAGGAGAACAAGAAGAGTTTATCTGTCAGATCTATGGAGAAGGGAAGTGTTTTTGAGCAAAAAAGAGATAGCATTATGAGATGTAAAATGGATCATTTTGAGTATATTAAAAAAAATTTTTATACAAACAAATCCAGTGCCACCAAGAATAGAAGGAAAACAAAGCTGGGGGAAATTGTTTTTATAGCATGTGTCTGATAAATACTTTGTTTCTCAGATATGTAGAGAACTGAATCAGATTTATAAGAATACAAGTCATTCCCCAGTTGATAAATGATCAGAGTATATGAACAGTTTTCAGCTGAAGAAATCAAAACTACCTATAGTCATAGTTATGAACTAATCCAACCATTCTGGAGGGCAATTTGGAACTATGCCAAAGGGCAGTAAAACTGCGTACCTTTGATCCAGCATTACCACTACTAGGTCTGTCCCAAAGAGATCATAAAAAAAGATGAAAGGACTTACATGTTGTATCACCAAGGCAAAACTCACAGCACCTATGGTGACTGAATATACCAGCGTAGCGTATTCTCAATCTCCAAATATAAAAGACTCTCCATATAGAAGGCAGAAGAAAAACATTTATTTAAACGCCAGAAAGCCAAATCGTGTCCCCAGCAGGGGACAAAGCCATTCTCCAACCTCCCCTCCCTCAGCCAGGGCCTTCTCGCTACCAACTGTCACGCTGTGTCAGGTGGCCTGCATTCTATCCTCTTTGACGTGACACCGTTCACTCACGTCCTCCCAGTTCCTCTCCACCCTTCCTGTTCTGCCTCTTCAGCAAGCTCCCCCTGCCACATGTGACTTAGGCTTCCAGGTGTTAATTAATGACAAATATCTTTCCATTTAAATTACTATTACACATGTCCAAATATGTTTATTGTAGCTAGCTCTTTTTGTGGTGTCAAAGAATTGGAAATTGAGAGAATGACTGAACGAGCTGTGGCAGATGAACGTAATGGAATGCCATTGTGCTATAAGAAATGATGGGCAGGCAGATTTAAGAGACTTGGGAGGACTTACATGAACTGATGCAAATACTGTATGCAGTAACAGCCACATTATGCTGTGATCAGCTATGACTAACAGTGATCTAAGACAATTCCCAAGGAGTCTGAATGCAGATTAAAACATACTGTTTCACTTTCTGTGTGTGTGTGTGTGTGCGCGTGCGCGTGTGCGCGTATGCTTTCCTTTTGATCTGTTTATTCTTTCACAATATGACTCATGGAAATTTGTTTTACATGATTGCACATATATAACTGATATTAAAATGCTTACCATTCGAAGAAAGAGGGAGGGAAAAATTATTTGGAACTCAGTTTTTTAAAAAAGAATGTTAAAAATTTCATTTACATATAATTTGAAAAAGAATGCAATTTAAAAAAATAAAATTAAAATGCAACAGGTGTAGCTTCTGGTAATAGGGAGGTGATAGTCGCATTGTACTCTCTTTATCAGGTCTTCTGAATACTCCATTTAGTTCAGGTAATCATGGGTTAAAATGTATTTGAATAAACTGATGAGTCTCTAGGTAGGAGTCAGATTGTGAAGGGCTTTAAAAGCCAAAAAAGTCCATTTTTTATTTCAAAGGCAATAGGAAGTCAATGGAATTTTTTGAATGGAGGAGTGATTTGGTCATATTTTCGATTTAGTAGAATCACTTTTGCATCTGAGGATGGCTTGGTTTGAAGAGAGACTTGAGTTAGGAAGACCCATTAGGAGCATACTGTAATGGTCCAGGTAAGAGGTGAAAATTGCCTGATTTAGGTTGGTCGTCATGTGTGTAGAGAGAAAGAGATATATGTGAGAGAATTTGTAAGTAAAAATGACAAAATTTGAAACTGGTTGGTTATACAGGGTGAGGGAGAATGAGGAGTCGAGGGTATGTTAAGGATAATTGTGTACTTTGGTAACTCTCAACAGAAAAAGGGAGGTTCCTACACGGGGTACGCTTTGGAGAAATGATAGGCTTTTGTTTTGGAATGCCTTTCACTTACTTGCAAGGTGGTGCATCCCAACGAAGCATTAGATTAAACATCAGGAGACCTGAGTTTATTTATTACTTTACCTTCCTGGGACTCATCTGTAAAATGGGGCAGAGATCTAAAATTAAATTGCTTTCTTTTCTGCTCAGTTTCGATGAATCATTTTCATCCTCAGAACTTTCAGAATTTTCAGAACGTCCTCAGAATTTTCAACCATCACGCTACCTCCCCCAACTGACTTTTAAGTTAAAAATAATTAAAACTGATTTAGTTCTGAAAAGTTAAAATGAGTTTCTGACACCTCTAGAGATGATTGGAAGCTTCCTAAGAAGTAATGTCTTGGACTGAAATCATTTTATAAGAACATCTATTTTTCTCAATTATAGTATATCTTACTATATAATGCCTTTGGGCCATTCCAAGCAAGATGTAGAATTAGGTCAGATCCTTATTAGGGTTTGTAAACACACACACACACAGAAAGAGAGAGGGAGAGAGAGAGAGAGAGAGAGAGAGAGAGAGAGAGAGAGAGAGAGAGAGAGAGATTATACGAGAGTCTGGAAAAGTGTTGGCTTTTTGTCAAATGTTAGTAGGACTTAGGTCTCCTGAGGAGGGAAGTTAATTAAAATGCCTCACCCTGTGGGCCATTGCCAGCAATGGTTCATTGTGTCACATTTCTCAGCTTCTTTTTAACAATCCCTTCAGTCTCTTTCCCACATTCTTGACAGTGATTTTTGAGTGATCAGAAGAGGCAGTCATAATTACTTTAAGTATTCCAAAAATGGAAGATAAAGTATAATTGTTTGTTTAAGTACTTGGGATACTCTTTGTTTCAGAGTAGCTTGTTTATTCCTTAAAATAATAATGTGAGCTGGCATGTATTAGACCTTTAAAGTTTGGAAAATGCTCTGTGTGAGTGTGTCTGTGTATGTACATACACACATACATATACATGTATTTTATAGCAAATAGGTGGCACAGTGGTAGCATGCCAGGCACGGAGTCAGAAAGATTCACCTTCTTGAGTTCAAATCTGACCTCAGACACTTACTAGTGACCCTGGATAAGGCACTTAATCCTGTTTGCCTTAGTTTCCTAACTATGAAATGAGCTGGAAAAGAAAATGGCAAACCATACCAGTACATTTGCCAGGAAAACCCCAGATGGTGTCATGAAGAGTTGGACACAACTGAAAATGACTGAAGAACAGCAATTTTTACGGATAAGAAAACTGAAGGCTAGAGAGGTTAAGTGACTTACCCATAATGGCCTCGGTAATCAAGTGTTAGAGCCTGGAACTGAAACTAGATCTTTTGTGACTCCAAGCTTGCTTTCTGTTATACTATGATGCCTCTTGCATTACTTATGATATAGAAGAAATTGGGAGTGGGGAGAATCACTTCCTAACAAAAGTCAAGGCCCACATACAGTTGTGTTCCTCAAGTATGGAACAGTCAGATAATCTAATTATCATATGGATTATCTCAAAATACTTTTTTGGATTGTTACTTTAAAAAGTTTCTTTGTATTTTACTTAGAATAAATTTATTGAAGTAATTTTAAAAGTGTTAAAATAAAAGCCCTTTTCAGAAGACTTTTCAAGATCATATAAAAATTACAAACCTATATCAGTGACATAGTTTGGGACAGAAGCAAGTCTGGGATGGAGATCTAATAATAACCAAACTAACCATATCTTTAAATATTTTTCTCTCAGTTTAAGAATGGTCCGTAGTGGCAAAAATGGCGGTCTTCATCTAAAGCAGATTGCATATTATAAGCGAACAGGTGAATATCATCCAACTACGTTGCCAAGTGAGAGAAGTGGAATAAGGAGAGCGGCCAAAAAATTTGAATTTAAAGGTAAAGTTGATGTCTAAAATTTGTCTTCCCAATATTTTACCTTTGGGAAAGCCTTAGAAACTCAGAATTTCTGCTAAACATCACTTAATTTTTTTTCTTTTACCAGAAATAAAAGGTTTTCATTTTTGACTATATTTTTTAAGTAATATCTACATATTTCTCATTCCCTTTTCTTCACCCTCCTTATTCTCTTGCAAAGAGACTTTGACACCCCACTGAAATAAATTGATGCTGACATTTCTATATTCATTCAATAAGTACTTAGAAAGAGAAGCTAGTTTGGGTCCACTAACGTTGACTCCTCTCACATGAATTTCATTTAATTACAAGCAAAAAAGAAAATTTAAACACTGCTCTTAAGATGATTGCCATTAAACAAATTTCATTGAAAGAATCCCTTGTTATTCCAGTGGATCTTTCTTCCTGTTGCCCAACTGTACATGCATACATACATACAGTGCATGTCAAGTACTGATAATGAATATCCCTAAAATTGCTGCAGGAAAGTAGAGATAGGCTAAATGACTGGCTTTGGAATCAAGAAAACCTGAGGGCAAGTCCCAGCTCAGATATTTCTGGGATCTATGACCTTGAGCAAGTCTCAAGTGCTCTCAGTGCTCCCAAACAGTTCTTTAAGCCTATAAATTGCAAAGCAGATTCAGATTTCACTGGCTGAGGGAATTCCCTGTGTGAGAAGTTCTGTACATCATTGAAATGGACAGATCTGAGTCCAGGGGATGAAATAAGATGGAAGAAAGCAACACAGGGATCCCCTGCTTGTTCTTTGTTTCTCCAGTGTTTCCTTCAGATGCAGACAGATAAAATCAATGCTGTCCACTGTAGTACAGTGTGCAAGTTGAAGAACTCTAAGCAGGCCAAGGGCTTTCTTAGACCTTTATCCCTGGGCCCATCCTTTCCAGTAATCCTTCAGTTCATGTACAGGCCATATCTAAGAGAAAGCACAAAAATGCGGTACATGTTCTACTTTGTGCTTAGTTTACAGTGAGGGCTGGTAGTATAACTGGGACTGCATGCACATAGACAAGGTATACGTACCCCCTGCTTCTGGTGATTCTACTGATTAAAAATGAACAATCATTTCTTTTTCCTAGTAGATTCTCAAGAGAAGGTTCTTTCTTCTTCACATAACTTTTTCCCCCTCAGAATGACTTCTGTAAAGTTGATTACACAAATTTCAACTCTGGTGAAAGGTTCTTAAAAGAGGGAGATGAGTGTAGAGGGAGCACGTTTTAGAATATAAGTCAGCAAGCATTTATTAAGCAATTATGTGCCAATATATTATGCTAAGTGCTGGGACTATAAAGAAAAACAAAAGAGAATTCCTGCTCTCCAAGTGCTCACAGCCTAATAAGGGAGAGGATGTGGAAGCAACTATGTATAAATAAGATATAAACGGAATGTTGGAGATAACATTGGAGGGAAGGGACTAAGATTAAACAGGGCTGAGAAAGCTTCATAATGATAACAATGGCATTTATATAGTGCTTTGAGGTTTACAAAGTACTTTACAGATATCTCATTTTATCCTTAGAACAGTCTTCTAAGGTAGGTGTTGTCATTATCCACATTTTACAAGTGAAGAAACTGAAACAGACAGAAATCTGAAGCCAGTTTTGAATTCAGGTCTTCCTAACTCTCTGTCCAGTGCTCTGTCCACTGTACCTTCTAGATCCCTTGTAGAAAGGGAAAGTTAGTCAGGACATGCAGAGGAAGAGAGTTCAGGCTTGGATACGGCCAGTGAAAATACGTGGAGTCAGAAGACAGAGGATTAATTTTTCTAAGCCTGGCCTTGACTGTTGACCTCTTGCTTTGGTTTGAGTTACCTTACCAGAGTTTTTCTGAGACTGAATTTATTTATCGAAATTGGACTTAACTAAAGTCACTCTGGAATTTAATTTATCTGAAGAATATTTTTTAAAAGAATTTTTAGTATTTTTTTTTAATTTAGGATTATATTTCTCATGGTTCCAAAAACTGTATGCCTCAAGGTAGCATAGAAACCATTTTTGTAGGTTCTTAGTCTTTATCTGTGATTGATGAAAACAATAATTCTATTTAAACCACTGCGAAATGAAAGGCTCCTCTTAGTCATTTGGGCGTATATAACAATTAAGAACCTTTTAGATCCATCTTGAAAACAACTTTGTAAATATTCTTGTTCTTTGAAGGTGGAAGGTTTGTAAGAACTATTTGGGAATTAAATGAGTAGGTAAATTTTTAAGCTTAAAGTCATAGAGTAAAGGAAACATAAATCTCAAAAAAATAACATTCTATCTTTTATCATTTCTTCTAGAGAAAAAGCTCTTCTATATTGGAAAGGACAAGAAACAAAATCGTCTGGTAATTATCTCGGAAGAGGAGAAGGACAAAGTCCTGAGAGAGTGCCATGAAGGTAGCACGGGGGCTCATCACGGCATATCCAGAACGCTCACTCTAGTGGAGTCTGGTTACTATTGGACGTCTGTGACCAATGATGTCAAACAGTGGGTATGCTTATGGGGTTATGATGTCAAACTGTGGGTATGCCTATGGGGTTAGTTGTGGTAATGCACACTCCAAAGTGGGCTTCTGGCCCAGTTCGCTGTTGTTGAATAATGACACTGTCATCGAGAACTAAAGAACATTTTGCCAAAATCATAGTTTTCATTTCCAATTAGACAGAATTCAGTCAGTCACAAGTACCTATGGTAAACACTTAATACATACCAGGAAGTGTGCTTATCGTCTGGGATACCAAAAAAAAAAGGAAAAACAGTTTTTGCCCTTGAATGGAACTGGCATTTTAATGGAGGAGAGAACATGCAAAAAAAAAAATTGTACAGAAAAGGTATATATAAATGGAAGGTAGTCTCAGACTAAAGACACTAGCAATGCGTAGTGACTGGGAAAGAGTTCTGTAGAAGGTGGGATTTGAGCTAAGACCTGAAGGAAGCCAGGAAAGATGGAAGGTCGAAGTGAAGGATAAAACATTCCAGGTATGAGGGAAAATTAATGAAAAGGCAGAGTCAGGAGATACAGTGCCATGTAGAGGAACAATGCAAAGTCCAGTCTCCCCGGTTATCGATCATGGAGAGGGCAGTAAAAAATAAGAAGACTGGAAAGATAGGAAGGAGCCAGTTAAAATTGTAATGAAAGGGTGATATTTCTTTCTTTTGCAGAAATCTCCAGAAAAATCAGTGGGAGGAATGGAGGATGGGGTAGAGTGGGTGTAGTTAGAATGCACAGTAGTATTTTGAATGACATTTGAATGAGCAAAATCAGTTCATGTAATAAAAATGTTTACGCTGTAAAATATTACATTCAAAGAAAATACTCTGATTGTCTAGCTTTTCATGAATTAACTACTGTTTGACGGCCACCTTGGAGTCCCAACTTGGCATTTAGGGATGGCACTTTCCTCTGTCGATACTGTCATATGTTGCTAACTTTTTCTTCCTATTCCATCTTTCCCCAATAAAAGACAAAGGTAACACTGGAAATTCAAAAGGGAATTTAGGAAGCTATGTCATCATATGCAAAGTAATATCATGAGACAGTTTTAAACATTTCTCACTGGTAGTGTCCCCTCCACTGGTATATATTACAACTTATTGACTCCTCCTCCTGTGCAACTCTTGTCCAAGATTTCCACGCACCCTCTATCAGGGATCCTCCTGATGTGCCAGAGGCCTTCCTCTGGGTCTTCAGTAGTCCATGAGCGTAGCACTTGGCATTACCATTCCTCCCTCCTACCTCTTCTTGTTGTTCTTTTTTCTAGGCTGATGTCTTCTGCGGTGTTTGTTATTCATGAATCTTCACCACTACATAGCGTTGCATTAATATGTCCCTTGTCATTTGTACCCACCAGGAAAATACTGATATCTTTTTGTTGTTGTTTTCCATTGGTCTTTGTGTCTGGGAGCAACTTAGGATCCTTAACATCAGTACACCTTCCTTGAAGTAATCCATTGCATTCTTCACTTCCTTTGTAGTACTTGGCTTAGCTCACTAGCCATCGTCAGGATATATAGTCAATGTACTTTTTTTCATTCATGTACATTTGAAAAAGTGAGCAATATAATTTTTTCTCTATTTAGTATTTCACAGTATGCCCGTCTTTTATTTATTTATTCATTTATTTATTCGTTTAGTTTTTAGAAGCTATGGCTCTCATTTAGAATTTCCTGCAGTTTTCTGATACTTGAGGTAATGAGCGTAGGGGTCAGCCCTAAACATGAACATCTGGTGAAGCTTATTATACATAGAGAATCCTTCTTTCTCATAGGGTACTCAGCAACTCCTTCTCTAACAGGGGTGGATCTCTCTGACAAGCACATATATCTTGCCATTTTGTGCCTTGTTTGTGATTGATAATCTCTGTATTATGCAGCAAGGTTGACACTGGTTTTAGCTATCAGGTAATCTTTTGTAGTCTCACTTCAGCATATTCTTGGGAAATCAAAGAACCTAGATTCAAATCCTGCTTCCAGTGTTGATTGCTGTGTGATCTTGGACTAGTCCTTCACTTCTTGAAGACCAGCTGTTTCTTTATCTATAAAGTGAGGGCCATGCACTAGATGGCCTCTGAGGTCTCTTCAAATTTTAGATCTGTGATCCTACGATCTCTCCAATGTGGATATGCCTTTTGGTGGAGAGTTTATAAGGTTTCACTTTGTTTTGTTTTGTTGAGTCAATTAACGTTGAGGTAATCATCGTAATAAATAGTTAGCATTGATATAGGACTTGAAGGTTTGTAAAGTACTATCCATATCTGTCTAGATGTATCTGCAATCTGACTTGATCCTTAAAACAACCCTGGGAGGTAGAGATTTTTATCCTCATTTTATAAATGAACAAACTGAGGCAGAGAGAATTTAATTGGCTTGCCTGAGGTCACATAGCTAATGTCTGTCAAGGTTTGTACTTGGTTCTGTCTGAATCCAAGGCCAGCACTCTATCCACTGCAACACCTAAAAAACAGCCATAAAGCATGGTCTGGGAAATCCTGTCATTTTCTGTCTCAGCTTCATTGTCACCATCTTCACAAAGGTGACCAAAGTGAGATATATGTGTCAGAAGTTGCTGATGTCTTCTCTGTTACCTTTTTGATAAGAGTGTCACCTGATTTTTCCTATTCTTTTTCAGTCTATTCTCCTTTCGTCAATAATTTGAAAGTTGAGTCCTGAGGGATTTGAATATTATGAGTATGAATTCTTATGAGTACAATCATGGAATTTAATCATGCTTCCTGGCTTCATGGTAAAAAGAAAAAATGTTGGGTTTCCATTTCCTGATATCAGTATTTAGATATTAAGATACTGTGGTTTAGCCATCATAAATTATGATAAATGGTATAAAATATATAATTATATATATTTATGTTATATATATAAGTATATATATAAAATATATAACAGATTATAAATCTGTTCTGTGTTGTCTGTTTATGGTTCTTAAATTAGCCTGTTAGTGCTTTGGGTATCATTTGGTTTAATTGAGTCCTAAACCAAGTTTATGTAGGCTTAATTTTCTGTTACTTTTACCTGTTTTAAAAGGTGATCAATTCCCATAACCTCCTACTGCTGCCATGATACTTTGTAAACAGGTTTATACCTTAAATCACTGTTGCCTTTAGCAGCTTTGTTTTTCCAGCTAGCAAGGGAATGAAGTTTCTGCTGTTTGATTGAATTCATTTGGTGTCTTCATTGAGGAAATTATTTTATGTCAATTGCACCTCTTTTAATAATGGTAATTATCTGAGTTCATATCTTTTATCTTTCTCCTTTTTCCCCAATAGTTTGTTTAAATGGTTCAAGTTGTAGTTGCTTTTAACTGTACACAGTGTATTCCCATTATCTTTATAATTAGTATTGATTTTGAACTTTATCACAGTGGATAGAGCACTGGCTTGTTTATCAGGAAGACCTATCTTCATGAGTTCAACTCCTGCCTCAGATACTTATTATCTTTGTGATCCTGGGCAAGTCACTTAAACCTGTTTGCCTCAGTTATTCATCTTTAAAATGAGCCACAGAAGGAGGTGGCAGACCACTGTAGTGTCTCTGCCAAGAAAACCCCAAATGGGAGAATCAGACATGGCTCGAACAATTAACCAAACAGTTAGTCAGTGCTGTAATTGTACCCTGACAGCTCATTTGAAAATCTTCTTTGTTCCAAGTAACAGCCCTTTCCTGGGTGCCAAGATATAGACAGTTTCATTTTTTTGTGATGTTGTTTATGTTCCTCATACTCATTGTGTTCCCCAGCTCTAGGTCTATGATTTCTTTTTGAAGAAAATATCAATGCTCTAAATGCTTTGAGTAACCTACAAGCCCTTAGATGCTTAAGTTTTTCATCCTGCACCATGTTTTATAATTCATTTTTGCCTTATTGATTCCTTTTGATTTTACACCACGACCTGATAATCCACTGCATCTGACAGTACATGCATGTATGTGTGTGTGTGTGTGTGTGTGTGTGTGTACATATTCAGAATACTCTATCTCTTTGTCAAGCGAAAGGAGCTGTGGTTCATCATTTCTCGGGGAAAAATTGATGGTTATAATTCATTAGAATTCAGCAACCTTTTAATACTATTTCATTTACATTACATTACATACTCTTTGGGTATGTTGTTCTCCTGACTTTGCTATGCCTTATTTCAGACAAATCTTTTCATATTTTACGGAGTCCTCATAATTGCATTTTCTTACAATGCAATAACATTTCATTATGTTTTTAAGCTATAATTTGTACTCGACTGATGAGAACCTCCGTTCTTTACATTTTTTTATTGCATCATAGATTTAGAGCAAGAATGGATCTCAGACAACATCTAATCTAACCTCCTGACTTTGCAAATGAAGAAAGGGGTTTGGAGAAGTTTAAGTGATTTACTCAAGGTCACAGAGCCAGTAAGTGGCAAAGGTGGTCTTGAGCCCACGTCCTCTGTCCTCTAATTCTAAATCCAGCATACTTTCCACTGTACCATTTTACTGTGCCATTTTAAAGAGGAGAAATTGGGGCACAAGGTGGTAGAGGATCTGCCCCACAATCACCCAGATACTAAGTGGCATATCTAGGATTGAAGCCATGTCCTTGACTTTAGTACTAGTTATTTTTCACTACACCAAGTTAACTTACTCCTTCTTTTGCCACCACAAAAATGTCTCAGCCTATTTTTTTGGCTTCTTCCCCTGACTTCCTAATGAAGTCATGGAATATCAAGGCATACGTTTGATTACACAATCTGGAGAACCTTGGCAGCTTCTTCATAGAATTTCTCCAACTTCCTGTTATGCCCTGAACATTGTTACATGAGCCACAATTATGTTCATAGGGTCTTTTTTCTGTGGCTCATCATGGACACTTGAAGGCAAGATGACCAAGGAGTCAATGAAACAATATTTCTTGTTGCTTCCAAATGGTTTTGTGCTTCTCCATGGGAAGCTTCTGACCTCGCCTTCCATTTATCCTCAGTTTCTGTCTTCTAGTTTCCTCCAGTATTGTTGTGGTTGCACTTGTATAATAGTGTCTTAATTCCTTTGTCGTTAGACAAAGATTTCACATTTAGTGTTTGTAGACTGACTAAAACCAACTAGGTTCTTCTTGTCCTTGGCTCCTTTTCGCCACCCCTAGTCACTGTCATTGCAGTAGAAGGGTCATTGTTTTGTTTGTTTGTGGCATGTATTCAGCAAGCATTGCAGTGAATTACCAAGCTCCTGCTGTGTTATCAGGTGCTGGGCTAGGCACTGGACATGCACAGTAAAAGTGAAAAGTCCATCATCTATTTGGTCACTAAAGGGATATTCTTAAAGTATAGATCTAACCGTGTCACTCCTTTCCTCAGTAAACTCTAGTGTCTCGCTTCCAGGAGCAAATTCAGAATACTCTGGCATTCAAAGCCCTTTATAACCTGGCCCCTTCTATTTTTCTACACCTTACTCTCTGAGATGTACTGTTTGATCCAGCGACACTAGCTTTCTGGCTGTTCCAGGTACTAGACACTCTGTCCCTTGGTTGTAAGCCTTTTCTCTGCTGACCCCAACTAAAATCTCAGCTAGTCAGGTCACATGTTAGGTATATAGTCAGCTTTCTTTTTGTTAGAATCTATACCTTGTCCAAACTACCTTGAGAGATGGAAGCAACTTTGTATGTTCTAAGCTATAGACAACGTTGAGGCCAGAATACCAGTGAAAATACTTGTTACTCGCATTACTGGGCCTTATTTTTCTAAGTAACCAAGTAGGTGAAAGCCTCCTTCCTAAATAGTTGAGTAGAGGAAGGCTTTTCAGTGCTTACACATTACTCTCCCACCGTGTACTCTTTGAACCAGTAACACTGGCCTCCTGGCTGTTGCATGAACAACGGGACATTTTCTCTGGTTGCCTTATGCCTGGAATGTTGTCCCTCCGTATCTCTGCCTCATTCCTTCACTGGCTTCCTGTAAGTCCCAACTAACATCACATCTCCTACAGACAACCTTTCCCAGCCCCTCTTAGTTATAGCGCTGTTTCTCTGTGAATTACTCCCTATTTATCCTGTAAATACTTTGCATATACTTGTTTATTGTCTTCCCCATTGGATGATGAGGCTCTTCACTGTTTTTGCTCCTTTTTTATACCCAACACTTACTACGGTGTCAGACAAATAGTCTGCTCTGAATAAATACTTAATGACTGAATGTTCTTGGAACCTGCCAGTGCCTGTCCTGCCTCCTGCCTTTCTCATGATCCAAAATGCTTGACTGTAACTTGGTGTCCATTATAATTATGGTATTACCAAGAAGAGCTGAGACAGCTGACTTTTAATATACCTTACATACCTTGCATTTACTGTATACTTATATCAATGATTTTCCATTTCTCAAAACATTTTTGGAATACTTCTTTTGGAGTGCCTGTTAGAGTAATGTGATGATGATGAGAAGGAAGCCAGATATCCTGTAATCCTTAATGCAAGAGAAATTAGTTGCTTAAAAAGTCTTCTTTTAAGATAAAAATGATAGTTGAGTATTTAGAAACATATAAGCTCAGTTTGTAAAGAATTTGGATATAGTATGTTTTAATTAGGGAAAGTATTTGGGGTTATAAGTAGTAAAACAGAATTTTAATGGTTTATTAAGTATTAAATATTTCCAAATTAAATGAAAAAATTTTTTAATATTCATTTTTAAAAATTTTGAGTTCCAAATTCTCTCCTCCCTCTTACTTTTTTCCCACCTTGAGAAGGCAAGAATTTTATTATGCATGTATAGTCATATGAAACATATTTCCATATTAGACATATTGCAAAAGAAAACAGACAAAAGATCGAAGAAAAATAAAGTAAAAAATTATGCTTTGATCTAAATTCAGAGTTCGTCAGTTCTCTCTCAATAAATGGATAACATTTTTCATAATGTCTTCTTTGGAATTGTCTTGGATCATTGTCTTGATTGGAGTAGGTAACTGTTTCACATTTGAGCATCCTTAAATATTGTATTTACTATATAGAATGTTCTTCTGTTTCTGCACACTTCACTTTGCATCAGTCCATATAAGTCTTCCCAGGTTTTTCTGAAATTTTCCCATTTGTCATTTTTTCTTTTTTTCTGTTACTTTTTTTTTAAGTTTTCAACATTCATTAACACAAAATTTTGAGTTCCAAATTTTCTCCCCCTCTTTTCTCTCCCCCATCCCAAAATGCCATGCATTCTGATTGCCCCTTCCACCAATGTGCCCTCCCTTCTAACACCCCTCCCTTCCCTTATCCCCATCTTCTCTTGATAAATTTCTGTACCCTGTTACCTGTATTTCTTATTTCCCAGTTATATGCAAAAACAATTCTCAACATTGGTTCCTAAAACTTTGAGTTCCAACTTCTCTTCCTTCCTCCCTCCCTACCCATCCCCACTGAGATGGCAAGAAGTTCAATATAGGCTATATATGTGTAGTTTTGCAAAAGACTTCCATAATAGTCATGTTGTGAAAGACTAACTATATTACCCTTCATCCTATCCTGCCCCCCATTTCTTCTGTTCTCTCTTTTGACCTTGTCCCTCCCCAAGAGTGTTACTTTTAATTGCTCCCTCCTTCCATCACCCCTTCTACCCTGCTTATTCCCTTCTCCCATACTTTCCTGTAGTGTAAGATAAGTTTTCATACCAAAGTGAGTATGCATGTTATTCCTTCCTTGAGCCAAATGTGATGAGAGTAAGCTTCACTTTTTCCCTCTCACCTCCTCCCTTTTCTCCTCCATTGGAAAAACTTTTTCTTGCCTCCTTTATGAGAGATAATTTGCCCTGTTCCATTTCTCCCTTTCTCCTCCCATTATATTCCTCTTTCACCCCTTAATGTTATTTTTTAGATATGATCCCTTCCTATTCAACTCACCCTGTGCTCTGTGTGTGTGTGTGTGTGTAATCCCTCCAACTACCCAGATACTGAGAAAAGTTTCAAGAGTTACAAATATCATCCTTCCATGTAGGAATGTAAAGAGTTCAATTTAAGTAAGTCCCTTATGATTTCTCTTTCCTGTTTACCTTTCATTCTTCTCTTGATTCTTGTGTTTGAAAGTCAAATTTTCTTTTCAGCTCTGGTCTTTTCATCAAGAATGCTTGAAAGTCCTCTGTTTCATTGAAAGACCATATTGTCCCCTGAAGTGTTATACTCAGTTTTGCTGGATAAGTGGTTCTTGGTTTTAATCCTAGTTCCTTTGACTTCTGGAATATCATATTCCACACCTTTCTATCCATTAATGTAGAAACTACTAGATCTTGTGTTATCCTGATTGTATTTCCACAATACTCAAATTGTTTTCTTCTATCTGCTTGCAATATTTTCTCCTTGACCTGGGAACTCTGGAACTCCCAACAGTACACAGCCCAGGGTGGGCTGTGCTCTGCGCCATGTCTGGTGTGACGGATCTTTCCCATTAGCCTTCTAGGTCACCTTGGGTGGGAAATCTCTACTCCGTCGTTCTGTGGCTTCTGCTGCTCTAGAATTTGTTGAGAGTCATTCTTTACAGGTATTTTATGGGCTGGGGGGAAGAGCTAGAGTGTGTGTATGTCTCTGTACTCCACCATCTTGACTTCACCACTGTTTGTCATTTTTTATAGTACACCACAACCAGTTCAACTATTCCCCAATTGATGGGCATCCCCATTTGATTTTTAATTGTTTGCCACACAAAAAAGCAAATATGTTCTTTTCCCTTTCCTTTGATCTCTGTATGGTACACTGCTAGTACTGGTATTCTGCACAGTTTGATAGCCCTTTGTTCTCCAGAACTGTTAGATCAGTTCACAGCTCTATCAGAAGTGTGTTAATATCCCAATTTTTCTCATTTTCCAACATTTTTCACTTTCTTTTTCTGTCATATTAGCCAATCTGATAGGTATAAGGTGTTACTCAAATTTATATTTCTCTACTCAGTAGTGATTTAGAGCATTTTATTCATGTGATTATTAATCTTCTTCTGAAATTGCTTTTTTTCATATCCTTTGACCATTTGTCAACTGGGGAATGGCTCTTTTTTTATATTGACTCACTTCCCTGCATATTTGAGATGTAAGGCCTTTATGAGAGAAACATGCTGTATTTTTTTTCCTGTTTCCTGCTTTCCTTGTAATCATGGCTGTATTGTTTTTGCTTGTGGAGAAGCTTTTAATTTCATATAGTGAACATTATATATTTTATATCCTGTAATGTTCTCTAACACTTGTTAGGTCACGAGTTCTTCCCTTTTTCATAGATCTGACAGGTAAAATTTTCCACGTTCCTCCAATTTACTTATGGTATCACCCTTTGTACCTAAATCATGTACGCATTTTAATCTTATCATGGTATACAGTGTGTGATGTTGGTCTATCCATCTGCTGTCCAGTTTTCTCAGAAATGTTTGTCAAATCCTGAGTTCTTGTCTCAGAAGCCTAGAACTTTGGGTTTATCAGACACTAGGTCTCTATGGGCATTTATTGCTGTTTTGTGTACCTAATTTATTCCAACTATCCACCTTCTTAGCCAGTACCAGGTTAGTAATGTAGTTTGAGTTCTTGTACGTCTGAACCACTTTCTTTTACCTTTTTTCCCTTCATATTCTTGACCTTTTGTTTTTCCAGGAGCTAACTCCTTAATATAATTTCTTGCTAGTTCCATAGGCATGGCATTGAATAAGTAGGTTGATGTAGGTAGAATTATCATTTTATTATTTTTACTTGGCCTGCTCATGAGCAATAAACTAATATGAGCAAACCCCATGATTCCTAAGTATTCTATATTGTCTGCAATTATTTTCAATGGGATTTCTCTTTCTCTTCTTTCTGGGTTTTGTTAGTAGCAAATGGAAATGCTGATGATTTATATGGCTTTATTTTATATTCTGCAACTTTGCTAAAGTTGTTCAATGTCTCAACTAAGTTTTTAGGATTCTCTAAGTCATCTGTGGAGTAAAAGTTTTGTTTCCTCATTGCCTATTTTTATTTTTTTCTTTTTTTTTCTTTTTTTTCTTTTTGTCATTATCAAAGGATATGAATGAACAGTTGGACAGAAGAGATCACAGCTATCTGGAGAAATAGGAAAAAGTGCTCTAAGGCACTTGATTAGAGACATGCAAATTAAAACAACTTAGTAGGGTACTACTACCTTACACCTATCAGACTGGCTAATATGACAGAAAAGAAAAATGACAAGTGCTGGAGGGGATGTGGAAAAATTGGGACACTAATGTACAGTTGGTGGAGTGGTGAATTGATCCTACCATTCTGGAGAAGAGTTTGAAACTATGTCCACACAATGCATGTATACATTGGGACACTAATTGTACAGTTGGTGGAGTGGTGAATTGATCCTACCATTCTGGAGAAGAGTTGAAACTATGTCCACACAATGTATAACCAAGTAGTGTACTGACCTCCTCCTCATGTGTGCACTCATGCTCATATTTAACCTACTGAGGCATCCTGAGCATGCACTCTTTACACACAGCCCCAGTTTTTACAAAATCCTAACCTCCCAACCTGTAGGATAAACATGTTCACATATGTGGCCCTCACATGCACCAAGGTGTTATATACATGCCCTCCTTACAAACACATAGATCTATACTCACAGACACCCACCCACATGTGCAGAGGTATAACCTGAGTTTTCAGAGGCAATGTGCAGACTCTTCATGTGTTGATACAAATGTGTTGTGTTGACATACATGGCAGTATACATGCTTGCATGTATATATGTGTGTATATGTGCACATATAGACAAATGTGTGTATAGGCACACACAGAGAGACATATTTGTCTCTATGTGCATTTTCTCCTCGAATTCTTTCTATTTTTTACTTCCCCTTCTGTCTCTAAGAGATATGGTGTTTTCTTCTGTGAATTTTTAAGGCATGATTATTTTTGGCTATTCCCCTGTAGGATTATATTCAGTTTTTTTAGTGAGTCATTTCATGTTTGTAAACCTATATTTTTTTGTCTTCTTGAATATTGCATACACACATACACACACAGAGACACACACATTCCTCTGGAAATATGTCTATTTTGTTGATTTTCCCAGCCCTTCTTTGTAAAGGAGATGAAAGTGATAAATGAGTGTGCCCAACACCAGTGCAAAATGGATGCCGTCTGCTTCTGCTAACCTGTCTCTCTTTCCTTTCCCTTGTTTACATCTCAATAACAAATTCTTTTCCTTTTTTCTTTCTTTCCTTTTTTAACCCTTTTGGCAGTTTGCCCTCCATGAGAGTTATTGGCCCCTCGGTGCGCAGGAAAGTACCACAGTGAACGGAGAGCTGGTTGTAGAGTCCTAAGTCCTGAGTTTCAGTCTTCCCCTACATGCTGACTAGCCCTGTGATCCTGGAAAGTTTTCTCATCTGTAACATGGGGACGGTAACAGCACAACCCTGGATCACAGGGTTGTTGTGAGAATCAAATGAGATACTGCATGGAAAGTGCTTTGCAAACCCTAAAGCTCTGTGTAGATACAACTCTTATTGACCAGTTCATGTGAAAGTGAAGTTCAAGTGTTACCCACTTCCTCCAGCCCTTCTTCCTTCTGTTGGTATAGTCATCTACTTGCACACCAAATTACAAGATAATTTCCCCCACCTTTCCTCCCTTTCTCCCCACACCAGTATATTCTTTTTCTCTTCCTTTTCCTTTCTTATTTTAAAACCATAAAAACAAACCACTCATAGATCCTTTTTAAAATAAGATTTCTGATGACCTCTGATAATCAAAGGGTTCCTAAAGAATACCTGTATCTTCTCACCATATTAGAATGTAAACAACTCATCCGTGCTCAGTGTCTTGTGATTCCTCATTGATATGAAGCTTTTTTGTGTTTCACCTGACTCTTGGGTTTGTATTTCAGTTTCTACATAGTTTTGATCTTTTCATCATGGGTACTGAGAAACTTTTTATTTAACTAAAGGTTCATTTGTTCCCTTGTAGAATTATACTCAGTTTTTCTGGGTGAGTCAGTCATAAGCCTTTGTTTATTTGTTTTTGTGAAGTATTGTATTCCATACTCATCATTTCTTTATAGTGGTGGCTCCTGATTTTTTTGTGATCCAGACTATGGCCTCTCCATGATATTTGAATGCTTTTTTCCCTACTGCTACTGCTGCACTCTTTCTCTCTCTCTCTCTCTCTGTCTCTCTCTCTGTGTCTGTATATATGTATATTGTGTATGTATGTGTATCTATGTATGCATGTGTATATACATACACAAACACACATATGTATAAAATCTGTCTATTTACCTGAAAGTTCTAGACCTTTGCTGCAAGATACCTGGACATTTATTTCGAGAAGTAACTGGTGGATTCTTTATATTTTTCACTTTATCCTCTGTTTCTAAGAGATATGGGTAGTTTTCTTTGTTTTTGTTGCACATGGCTTTTGGACGGTCTGATAATTCTTACATTATCCCTGCTCGACCTGTTATCTAGGTGAGTTATTTTTTATATGAGATACCTTATGCTTCTATCTTTTTCAGTCTTTTAACTTTAATGTTTATTATTATCTCATTGAGTTTCTAATTTTCCAAGAATCTATTGCTTGGATAAGGTTTTGTACCTCTTGTACCAAAATATTAATTCTCTTTCCAGTTCTTTCTTCTATAGCTCTCATTTCCTTCCCAGTTTTTCTCTAGTACTCTTATTTCTTTTCCAGTTCCTCTAGTGCTTTCATTTAATTTATAAATTAATTTTTATCTCATTAAAAACAACTTTTGTTTCATGTCTCCCATTAATTCTGGCTGAACTTTTGCCCAAGTGGTGTTTTTCTTTGACATTTGTTTGCTTGTAGATGTTTTTGAGTCACTGTTCATCTGAGTGTGCATCTTGAACATCCCTGTCACCATAATGACTCTTTATGGTGAAATGTTTTCTATTTATGTGTTCTCCAAGCCTTGTTAGGGCCAGGCTCTGCACGCTTCTAGAGGGGATTACTAAGCTACACTTGGCCCTGTTTTATGTCCTGCTGCTGCTTTCCCAAGATAGTCAGTGTTAGGTTGTTTTCTAGGATGGCAGGGACAGTTCAGGCTGGGGACCTTCATGCTTTCATCGCTGCCAAAGTGGTCTGATCCAAAAGTCTGAGCCCATCAAGCTCCTGAGATGGAGCTTAGTCTGGGCAGAATAACTGTGGAGCTGCTGCTGAACTTAGCCACCGTCCATTGCTGACAGCGTTCCGCAGCGTCACAGTGAAAGAACTGCAGATTTCCCATTGGACAGGGGTGAGGCCTGGATCTGAGAACCTGCTTTGCCTCCCAGATTCAAAGACCCAGGATTGCTACACAGCGCATGTTTGCTGCTCAGTACCCAGCCTATGACCTGTGACAGCTGCTTGCCCTGGCCTTCCATTCCTAGTTTCACCTCCCTTGCCCGGTACACAGTGGGTTTGTGCAGACTCGGCAATAGGCAGCGAGCTTCTGTTCCTGTTCCCTGCACAAATTAAGCCTCTGTGCCAGATCTGGGACCTCTTTTTGCCCTGGTGCCCAGCTAATAAGCATATTCCTAGGTAGATCTTATCCAGTTCTCTGTACTGAATTGTACTGCAAAAATTACTCATTGTGATTGCCAGGTCTGGAGACTTTTTCCATTATGTTTTTAGATCTTTGTGGTATAGTTGTGGGGGAGAGCTTAGCCAAATTGTTTCCTTCTACCCCATCTCAACTCAACAACACTGCTTTCTTCTTTAAAAACATCATATAATAAATTCTCCCTATCACTTTCAAAACTCTTCTCCTTGTGCTTCCTTTGGAACTATCTTCGGCTGTGTATAATTTTTAAAATGTTACAATGGCCTTTTTTGTGGAGGGGAGAAAGGTGTCGCTTAGCCCTGAGTTTGTTTTCTGGAGTTGCCCTATTTTCCAGAGATGAAGCCCCTACTGAGCTAACTTAATGATATCTTTTGTGAATGAACTTTATCAAACTCTCTGTATCCTTGAAGCCAAGTCGACTACGCAAAGCGTCACAAGTGGTTAGGCTTCTTAAGAGTCAACCTTCATGGCAAATCTTTAATAAACTTTGTTTTGCTTTGACTGAAAAAAGAAGGCTTGAGCTGAATTCATTTGGCAGGACTCGGTATGTCAGTATTTCAGGGTCCTGAGCCCCCCAAACCTCAGCACTGCATGAAGAGTCCAGCCAGATTGAAAAGTGACACATTTGTGTACTGCAGGTGTTCAGCCATTCCCCAGCTGCCGAAGGCACCCCTTAGATGCTAGTTTTCTTTTTTCCTCCCACTTTTATTTCCTCCTCAGAATCAGGAATTTGTCCTGCTTGTGACTGCTCTCCCTCTTGTGCCCTTCTCCTTGCCTGTTCGTTTCATTGTTTTATTGTTATTCTGATCATTTCTACACCAAACTCTCATTCCCGTTGCCTTCATCTCTTCTTCATATTGTGTATTTTTTCTTGCGAATACCAGTTATAAAAATAGCATGTTCCCATCTTTTCTTTTTCCTATGCTAGTGATTCCTTTTCCCTCTTGTTTTTTCACTTTTCAAGCCTTCCCAACAGAACCATTCCACCCCGGGAAATTTTCAATTTTCTTTCTTTTCTTTTTTAAAAATCTCTCTCTCTTTTAATACCCTTTCAAGACAATAAGGTTCTGAAGGGACACATATTTCTTCTCCTTTTCAAGTCATACACACCCTTCCAGTTCTCAGATAATTTACCTTTTCAGGTTTCTATGAGTTTTTCCTACTCAGTTTTAGCCTTTTATTACTGAATGTTTAAAAGTTCTCTATTTTACTAAAGGTATAGTTTTGGAAGGTAACTTATTTTTGGTTGTAAGCAGCCTATCTGTTTTGCCTTAATATTGAATCCCAATATCTCCATTCTGATTCTAAAAGTTTTGCACAGTTTTCACATATAATTTATTGAAATGTAATATTCAGGCCTTTTAAAAATTAAAATTTATTTTAAAATTTTCAGAGAGCACAATGATTCTTAAATTATCTCTCTTGTTATACAGGTCAGTTTAAAAAAATACACACATATATACATATATATATACACATATATAAAACTTTATACCTATGTGGTGTATTATATATATATATATATGTACATATATATCATATATCTTACATTTTCTTCTATTTAGTCAGTCTTTTGATTTTGTTCTAACATTTTTTTCTTGTCTGATGAAGACATTGATTTCTTTTCATCTATTCTAGTTTTTAGGGATTCCATTTCTTGGGTAAGGTTTACCACTTTCTCTTCTAAGCTGTTTAGAAGTTTCCTTCTTGTTCAGAGCTTTTATTTAAATTTTTACCTCTTGCCTCTTTTCTCATAATTATTCATGTAGTCTTTGTGCTCAAAAGGACTGAGCTTTCGTTGACCATTCCTTCCTGCCTCCTACCTTTACTGCACTTAGATCTATATGAAAGGTCAAAAATTCTTTCTATAGAAAATAAGAGGATAGGTGAAAATGTCTAAAATGAAATTTATGTTGCACTTATTGTAGAAAAATATTAACATGATTTTAAGTAGTTCTAATAATTTTTCTATATTTAATCACCTTTACTCTTTATTATTATTTTTAGGTATATTCTTGTCAGCACTGTCAAGTGGCAAAAAGCTCAACTGTCCTAGCACGCAGATATCAGCCTCTTAAGGTGGAAGAGCCATGGAGTGTTGTTACTGTGGATTTAATGGGACCTTTTCATTCCAGCAGCCAAAGCCATATGTATGCCATAATTATGACTGATTTATTCACAAAATGGATTGTGATTTTACCTCTTCATGACGTTTCTGCATCTGAAATTTCTAAGGCGATTATTAGTATATTTTTCTTATATGGTCCCCCTCAGAAGATAGTGATGGATCAAGGAGATGAATTTATTCATCAGGTAAGAGAAGCTACCTCCCAAATTCTGGGAAGATATGATGATTGCCTCCAATCAGATTATAAACTCTCAAGGACACAAGGACTATGTCGTGCTCTACATGTGGAAGGCACTCAGTCAGTATTTGCAGGTAGTGCTTTATAGTTTACAAAGGGGCCTCCCCTACATTGTCTCACTTGATGCTTGCTTAAAACAGTAAAATAGGTCAAGCATATATTTAATAATGCCATTCTATAGATGAAGTAACTGAGTCATGAGTTTCTCTTTAGTCATATATATATATATGTATATATATGACTATTTATATATATGTATATATAAATTAGTGGAAACAAGATTTATACTCAAGGTTTCCTTAATTCTATAACTCTTTCCCTTACAACCACATTGCTTGTTTGACTTTTAAAATAGTGGTTAGGTAGTGTGTGGGAGAAGTTACAGATGTTGCAAAAAAATATGGCTTGAGAACATAATCCATGGCAGTGTTATAAGCCTAAAAATTAGGGTAATTTCCAATGACAACAACATGGATTTTCCATTTGGGGTTTTTTGGCTTCCTCGTTTAATAACTCATTTAATTTAGACTCATATTTCAGGGTAAATTAATGTGAATCAATAGATTGTCTTTGTATGGATTTCAGAATTTTTTTTTCTAAGGTTAGCCGTTTTAAAGTCTTCTGTCTGATAAAAATTAGGACCTGACGTAGGAAGCAGTTAAAGTTATCTAATGAACTTTTGAATTACAGGAAAACAGCCCAAATTTTTATCTCAAATTTACACTACTTTCTTTTTTATATATACGTTACATTACCTCTTGTCATTGCAGACTTTCCATTGCTTCTGCTCTCCTATTTATCAACACCAAGCTTTTTATTCTTTTTTTCTTTCTATTTGACTCCAAGGACCCAATGATGTTCCTGTAGCAAAAAGGACACCTAAAAAACACAATTTACTATAAAAACTAAGTAAAAATGAGATAGAGAAGCAGAGTATGTGATAGTTAACAAGCCCACTATCTGAGCTTCCCTAAGACAGGTTTCTTATTTTGAGGTCTGTGAACTTGGGTTAAAATAATTGATAACTGTATTTCTGTATAATTACTTTCCTTTGTAATCTTATGCTTTTTGTTTTATGTACTTAAATACATCATTCTGAGAAGGGGTCTACAGCTTCACCAGACTTCCAAAAAGGGATCCATGGCACAAAAAAATGATTAAAACACCCTGCTGTAAGGCTTTCTTGATTTCTTTTAAGCACATAATTTGATATTTTTTTATGTATGTCTAATTTCTTCTGTCAGGAAGCTGATAAAAATTCCTTTCCCCACTCTAGCCCATCCTCCACTCAGCTGCCAAAGTAATCTTTCTAAAGCACAGGTGTGACAGTGGCACCTCCTTACTTAGTAACCTCCATTTGTTCCTTTTTACTTCCAGTATCAAATATAAAATCTTCTTTTTGACTTTAAAAGTCCTTCATCACCTGGCCCCCTTCTACCTTATTCACCTGCATTGTACCCTACAGTCTGGTGACACCAGCCTTCTTTCTGCTCCTTGAAAAAGGTACTCCATCTCTTGACTCAATGCTATTTCACTTGCTGCCTCTCATGGCAGAATTCTCTCCCGCCTTTTCTCCACTTACTACCTTCAGTATCTTCTTTCAAGTCTCAACTAAAAAATATCTAAAATATCTTCTGCAAATAGCAATCCCTCTCAATGCTAGAGCCTTCCTTATGAGATTATCTCTAATTTGCCCTTTCTGTATCTTGTATGTACATAATTGTATGTCTCCCCTATTAGATTGTGAACTCATTGAAGTCAAGAATTGTCTTTTGCCTTTCTTTGTATCCCTAGTACTTAGAACAGTATCTGGCACATAGTAGGCTCTTAATAAATGCTTGTTGACTTAGTTTGACTTATCTTCACAAACATTTTCAGAGGAAAGGACATGGTTAAAATGATATTGAAATTATGTTGAAAGCTATAATTATATAATATATAATGTATAAATCATCTATACATGCATAATTTATGTATTATACAATGACATATAGTTATAGTGAAAGCTATAATCATTTAACAGAAAAATGTGAAAGGACTGAAAGAAAATACAGCTTTTTTAATTTTTCAGATTAATGGCGAACTCTTTGGACTTTTTGGCGTAAAGCAAATGGTCAGTTTTTATCCATCTCAGCCAGAGGAAGCAAATGAAAGAACTGCAAACACAATTAAAATTTTTCTTTCCAAGTACTGCCTTGACCACCCAAATGATTGGGATGACCATCTGCTAGCTATTTCATATGCCTTCAACTTGACTCATTTGGTATGTACTCTAGTCCTTTGATAACAGTTGTTGATTGATCATTTTTAGTTTCACATCTAAAGCATTTTATACCAGATTTTCCTGTTTGCCTTCTTTGAAATAGGAACCTTCAAAAAATACACCATACTTCCAAATGTTTAATCGCAATCCAGATGAGCTTGGAGCTTCAGATGTGTTTCATGAAGGAGAAGGTAGTGAAAACATATGCATGTTTGCCAAAATTTTACGTGCGGTTAAAGAGGCCGATAAGATAATGGTGGACAAGACAACATCAACATGCCAAGTAATTCTTATTAAAATTGCTTATCCATTAAAAAGCTAATTGTCTTTAAAATGCCCATCATTCATTTATTACACCATTAAGGCAAAATTTCTTTGCTTGAAATTCTGACTTTTTTTTCATTTGAACAGCATGCTCGTTAGTTGTCATAGAAGTACTTTGACCTTTCAAGAAATGTTTCTTGTTTGTTTTCTTTTTCAAAAACTGCAGTTGGATAATCACATTCATGATGATGCACCAAGTAAAAGCAAGATTATCATTAAAAGGAGACCAAAGCAACTGAATCCATTTCGCCTTAAAGTGGGACATGAAGTTCTTCGACAAAGGAAAAATTGGTGGAAGGATGGACGTTTCCATTCAGAATGGGTTGGTCCTTGTGTCATAGACTACATTACAGAAAAGGGATGTGCTGTCCTAAGAGACAACACAGGTACCAGACTTAAGAGACCCATCAAAATGTCACACCTTAAACCCTACGTAAGAGATTCTGGGGAACAAGGTAAATCTCAGTTATGGTTCTTATTTTGCTAATTTTTTTTTAAATGAGGCTAAAGATTGAAGATAAGTGTATAATTTTATTCCTTTAGGGGCACTGCTATTCGTAGGGTTCTTGAATTCAGGGTCCTGGACATCTCTGTCAGGGTCTAAGAAGAGTCAGTGGTGGGGTTTTGACAACTCCTGTCTTGCAAGATGCCCTGCTTCATTGTCATGAAATTTTTCCTTACATTTAAAATTTTAGCAGATGTCATCCATTATTCCAAGTTCAACCAATAGGGACAAAGCAAGGGAAATCTTTTTTCAAATTTTTATATTTTAAAAAAATGTAAAACATTAAAAAAAACATATAAAAACAATTTTAACATTAATTATTTAAAATTTTGAGTTATACATTCTCTCTCTCCCTCTGTTTCTTCCTCCCTCATCGAGAAGGCAAGCAGTTAAATGTGCAGTCATGCAAAACATATTTCCATATTAGCCATGTCTTCTCTACATATTAGCCAATCTGATAAGTGTGAGGAGGTACTTCAAAGTTATTTTAATTTGCCTTTCTCTAATTAGTAGTAGTAATTCAGAACATTATTTCATATGCTTCTAGATGGCTGTGATTTCTTCTTCTAACCACTAACTGCCTGTTCATAAACTTTGACCATTTTTCTTTGGGGAATGACTGTAATTCTTATAAATTTTACTCAGTCCTCTATATATTTATATATATCTCTATATTTATATATTATATATTATATATATCTATATATTTGAGAAAATATAAAAGAAATTTACATTAATTTTTTTCCCTAGTTTTATAAAGTCAGACAAATTTAATGCTTCTTCATACAACATTTTAGATACTTAGACAGCTATCACATTCCCCCAAGTTTTTTTCCCTTACAGATTAAATATCCTTAGTTCCTTTTACAAGCAGTCGTATGTTATGAACTCAAGCTCTTTCATCCTCCTGGTTACTATCTTTTGTACATTCTTCAGTGATTGTTGCCTTTCCTCAAATGTAGTGCCCAGAGTACGCACCCAAGTGTCTAGATCAGGTTGGGGAACCTATCTTGGATATTGTCTGATAGGGCAGAATCCAGGACAGCCACTTCTCTTGTTCTGGAAACTGTGTCTCTATTAATGCTGCTTAATATCCGATAGGCTTTTTTGGCTACCCTATCCCATCACGAACTCGTAGTGAGCGTACAGTCTTTTACGTCTCCTAGAGCTTTATCCATCCGACTGCTGCCTAGCTATTAAAATAAAAGAGGTAACCTTTACTTTTCCCTACACATTTCCTGGGTCTGAAGCTTTCTAAGGCACATCCTTATCTCTGCTTCCAGCCCCTGGGCCTGTGCTTTGATATTAAAAGCCCTTGTGGGAATTCCCTCTTACTGTCGTCAGAGTTTTGTCACCTTTGACTAGGTTTTGTTCCTTACGGTCTCTGCATTTTCATTTTCTGATGACAGCTACCTTTTTCTAACTATATCCCTCATGGCCAACCAAGAAAAGTAAAAGATTGCAAAGGCTTCCCAAGCAGCATTCATCTTTAGTATGATTCTTTTTGAAGTCTTTTCCTACTCTGGAGTTCTAAACTCAAAACTCATTAACTCCCACTCTCCCTGGTCAACACCTACTTTACAGTAAAAGAATTTTATTGCTAGGATCTACCCAATTTAACATTCTACCCTCTACTTCTAAAAAGGGCTAAACCTTTCCCCAAGTGGACATTTTTAAAGCACACAGGAAAGACTCATTTCCAAATAAATGAGTTTTCTCAGTTAAACAATAAACATTTATCAAATGTCTACTGTATACTAAGTGCTCAAAAAAGAAGTAATCTCTGCCTCAGGAGCTTATATCCCTTCTGTTGGAGAACATAGTCCTAATAAATGATTTACAAAATAAATATAAAGTAGATTAGGAGTAGATGAGAGAGCGCAAGCACCTGGGGTATTGGGAGAGGCTTCATGAAGAAGGTGGTGCTTGATTAGAGGTGAAGTAAAGAAGAGGGAGTGTGCCATTTCTGAGAGAGACAAGACAAAGGCCTGGAGAGGGGCCAGAGTTTGGGAAGAGGGTAAGTAACATATGACAGAGTTGCAAAGCTATGTCGGGGAACCTGTTGTGACGGACTTTAAAAGCCGAACAAGTTGTTCGTATTTTAAATAAGTTTAAATTTCAAATTTCCCAAAGGAAATAGGGAGAAATTAGAATTTACTGAGTAGGAGGTAGGACATAGTTAAATCTGAATTTTAGGAAAATCATTTGAGTAGTTGTATGTAGATTAGATTGCAGAGGCTGGAGGCAAGGAGATCATTTAGGAGATCATTGCAATAGACTGGGAAAGAAGTTGTGAGGGCTGAATTAAAGGAGTGAGTGCAGCAACACAGACAGACGTGAGATATGAAAGGCAGACAGCGCTCTCTCCTGCTTCTCCTCCTACCTGTCTAATGACTTCTTCTCTGCTTCCTTTGCTGGATCCTCTTCCCAATAACTCCGGGTTCTGTCTGGGCCCTCCTCTCTTCTATTACTATATTACTTCACTTGGTGCTCTCATCTGCTCTCATGAATTTAATTAAAATCTCTATGCTGGTGGCTGTTAATGTTAGCTCTCAGCTGACCTCCAACCTCCCAGTCTCAAGCTGCCTTTAACACATCTAAAATCGGATGTCCAATAGACATTTTAAGGTAAACATGTTCAAAACAGAACTCATTATATTTCTCCTTAAACCCTTTTTACCTATTACTGTAAGAGGGCAACACCATCTTCTCAGTTCCTTAGGCTTGCAACCTTGGAGTGCTTCTGAACTCGTCACTGCTTTACACCCAGTGTGTTGCCAAGGCCTGTCAGCATCAGCTTTGCATTAGCTCATATATACCCTTTTCTCCCTGGATACTGTCCCTGCTCTAGTGGTGACCCTCATCATCTCATGCCTATATTATTCCAATAGCCTGTTTGTGGTTCCACCTGCCTCAACTCTCTCCCCATCTAATTCATCCTCCGTTCAGCCACCAAAGTGATTTTCCTGAAGTGCAGGTCTGAGCATGGCACTTTCCTAGTCAGTAAACTTCAGTTGCTCCCTATTACATCCAGGATGAACTTACGAAGGAAGCAATTATAGTGTGTTGGTTTGATATGAGACATACTTTTCCCCAAAATCTGACTTGTACAGAACCAGAGAGTAGCCCTTAGTCATTCTTATTTTTCGATGTATTCTTCATATAAGAATATATATATGTGTGTGTATATATATATATATATATATATATTTTCTTTCAAAGAAGTCTTATTTTAGGGGTATATCCTATCCATGGCAGCCTGTACAGTTGTTGTGAAGACAGATTTATGCTGTTTTAAACAACAGAAAAGTAAGCATTGAGATGCACAGGATCCTAGGACCCTTAGAGGCTCTCAAGATCAATCCCCTTATTTTACAGATGAGGAAACAGACAAGAGAAGTTAAGTGGTTTGCCCAGGGTCACAAAGCTACTAGCAAGTATATGAGGCAGGATTTGAATTCAGGTCTTCCTAACTAAATCTAGCACTCTAGCCATTATGCCACTAAGCCACTTATGCAAAAAATGTTTTGCTAACCAGCTTCATACTGGATTCTGAAACTTAATTCTGAACCTTAAAAAAACCACCATCTACTGCTTTTTTATTTTAACAATGTGTTACTCTTTTCCTATAAAGTCACATTTATGTCTTCCTTTCATTAAAAAAACTTCATAAGGTTATTTAAAAAGGATTCTCTTCTTGAATTTCAAGCAAACAAAAGGCCACTGAATAGCCATCTGCTTTTTTTTTTTTTTTTTAACATTTGACTATAATTCCACTGGACAAGCTGTATGCAAGAACACTGAGACTATACGATTACGGTTGTCTGTCTGCATCTAGCACGGCTGTTCTGTAGCCATATATCAAAGGCTCATTGTCCAAGGCAAGTCAGTTTCTGTTGCCGAATTTGAATCTGTCTCCTTGGGACGTGTGTGGAGAAAGCACGTTCCATCCTTGGGCTGAATTAGCACCATTCCACATGGCTGTTATTTTAAGTGAGGCTGTCGGGTTTGTTTTCATGCCTTTTTGGCAGGTTGGTTTACTAATTGGATAGAAATAAGAAAAATGGAAAAAGCCTCAGTATATTTGTTTGATTTAATGATGTTCTGTCCCTCCTATGAAAAGATGATTCTATTGCTTCATCATCAGCAAGGAGACAACTTTGGGAGATATTTCCTAATATTTCTGGTTATTTTGTGACTGTCCATCCATACGCTTTTGCCTTTTATAATAAAAAAAAACATACATTTTGAGATGGAATAATTTGGTCAAAAGACAGAAAAGTTCCCTTGTCTAGTCAGGCTGGAAACTCATAAAAATGGCTTTGTTTTTGGCCTCCAGGAAAGAAGCTTCTTTTTGCTTATTTATGTATATCTTTTGGCCAAGCAGCCTCTGTCTTCTTTTTCCTTATAGAAAAAAATACAAGTTGCGTAATACCTGCAGACCTAATGAAGCCACACATCTGGTTAAAAGTGTTTTATTTTTTTAAAAAAATGTATTATGTAGTGTTTTATTTTTCATGCTTCTTTTCAGTCCCCTGCTGTTCACATTACTTTTCCTCATTGTACGTTTTATATTTCTCATAAATTAATGTTTGCTTATTGGCCTTTTTTGATAGTGTCATGTGTTTGTAAAATAGACTTAATCATGCTTTAAAAAGAGTTAGATTAGTTGAAAGCAAAATGACTTCCATAAAGCTTTCAACTTCGTGCATTTTAAAGAAAGTAATTCTCATTGCTTTCTGACTATATTATCTTTCTCTGTCTCTCTCTCTGGATATCTCTCTAGGTCTCTCACCCTCTCCATTTCTCTCTGTGTCACTGTCTCTCCATCACTTAGCTTTAATCTCTTTCTAATTGCCTATAAACACATGAACTCTCTATCCTTAAACCTTTATTTTCCTTGTTTTTCCTCTCAAACTTTTCTGTCTCTTCTACTGCCAGATTTATTTCTAAAAATAATTTATACTTGCTGACTTCTCTCTCATCATCCACTTATTTCTCATATATCTGACTTCTGACCCTTCACTTACTGAACTGATGTTATCAACAATCTCTGAATTGATATTTCTCAGGCTGTTTCTTTATTGCTGTCTCTGAAGCTTTTGAACCCTTCCATGACAGTGTTCTCTCTTACATTAGACATTTTTGCTGCATCATCATCTATTCACCTTATTTTTCCCTTAGCCTAGGTCCTTTCTTTCTATACAGTATCTCTTTGGTGGGATATTTTATGCTGTCTTGGACAGAAATATCATCTCTATGACTCCTAAATTTGTATATCTAGCCCTACCCTCCAGTCTTTCAAGCATCATCAGCTGCCTAGCATCTCCTTGGGGAAAAACCATTGGTATGTCAAGCTCAGTTTGCTTGAAGTAGAACTTATATTTCACACTAAGCTCATTCTCCTACCAAACTTTTCTATCTGTGTTGCAGACAACACCATTTTCCACGCCATTCTCATTCGTGATCTCAGTATCATCTTTTATTCTCTTACACCCTCTCCTCCTAGCCGATCAGTTCCCAAATATTACTAATTCTTCTCTTGCAACAGTTGTTGGATACGTCCTTTAGTCCCTGTATAACCACCCTGAGTCATCATGTTTTAATTGAGCCACAGCAGTATTCTTCTAACTTGTTGCCCTAGTTGTTCTCTCTACCCCAATCTGTCATCCAAATGACTGCCAAAATAGGCTAAGGTATGTTAGCCCCTTGTTGGAGAGCTTCAGTGGTTCCCCATTCCTCTAGAATAAAATGTCCTCTTCAGTCTGGCATGGAAGGGCTTCTTCCACCTACCTAGTCAGCCTTATTTTATGTAGTACTAACTTTCATAAACTCTATGTTCCAAACTAATTAATATTGATCATTAACATTAATTAACAATAGTAAGTATAATAGCTTTTTCCCAAATTATGCACTCCATATTCAGTCTCTGTGCTAATGTCTCCCACAGCTGGCACATACTTCAATTCCTCGCAGAATTGTTGTCTTTCCTGCAGGCTCAGCTCAGGTGCCACCTCATCCACGCAGCCTTCCTTGAGTGCTCTCATCCCCAAGTTGTTGGAGTACCCTGTCTGTCTTCACTTTACCTTCTTTCATACTTCTTTTGGCACTGGTCCATTCACCCCCAGTAGAATGTAAAGTGCTTGAGAGCTATTTTGTTCTTGTATTTATATCTCCATTGCCTAATATTTGTTGAAATTCATGTCACCTCTGTGGACCTCCATTGTCAGCAAATGGGGTTGGAATTCTCTCCTCATACTGGATATCTCTGAACCTATGATTTATTAAATTAGCATCAGAATTGTACTGAATTAATAGAATAAAAAGGAGAAATACTTCAGAGGCTTTGGTAATTTGTACATAATGGAGAAGAATAGTTGCTTAATTCAAAGCACAGTATAAACTTTTTTCTGAGGTTAGAAATATGCAAAGTGGGCAGGGCTTTGGGAGAGAGAATTCAGAATAATTGAAACAGTTGACAGTAGTCTAAATTTCCAATGTTGAATATTGATCTTGTTGATATTGGTTTCTGTCTGTACGTTCCGTGAATCCCAGCACTTAGCACTGTGCTTGGCGCTGTGTCTTTTCATAGAAAGTCACCCATCTGAAGGCAGTTGGCCTATCTTACGGTTTGCAGATGAGTCCGTCTGCTTATAACAGGCTCTCTTCTTGTGTATGAGCCATAATACATATTTCATGAAAGACATAAAAGAGATGGATGTACCTCATGGAATTTGGGAAGCAACTAAGTGAGAACTCTGAAAATTATCCAGAGTTAATCATGACATAATTACATAAAATTTTCTAAAGCTATTGTATTTTTCCACCATTGATTCAAAAGTGGTTCTTATAAACTAGTAAATTATTTCCATTAAATAATTGTCTCCAACCTTAACAAGTGAGTTCACTTTATCTTAAAAAAATAATATTGTATTTCTCCAATTGCATGTAAAAACAGTTTTTAACATTTATTTTTTTAAAATTTTGATTTCCAAATTCTCTCTGTCCCTGACATGGTAAACAATTCAACATGTTATACACGTCAGTCATGCAAAACATGCTTCCGTATGAGTCATGTGAAAGAAAACAGACCAAAAAAGTAAAGTGAAACATAGTGTGCTTCAGGCCTTGTTCAGACTCCATGGTTCTTTTTGTGGATGTAGATAGTATTTTTCATTACGATTCCTTTGGAATTGTCTTGGATCACTGGATTGCCAGTATTAGCAGAAGTCACTCACAGTTGGTCATCTTATAACATTGCTCTTACTGTGTGCAGTTTTCTGGTTCTAAGTGAGCTCATTTCAGAGAGAAAACATGACAAATTATAAAAATGAAAATGAAATTTAATTTTTTTACCACTAGTGTTCAGAGTTGAATATAAAAGTTTACATCAGGTTTATTTTGTAAATTGTTTACCTGAATATCACAACATCGTCTTCTCTCTTTTATAAATATTTAGTGGAAATTTTAAAATCTAGCTTTGGAGTCTGTATTTTTTTTCCTTCAATTAAATGCTTTTAAAACTCTAATGCAAACATGTTGGATCTTCATATTCAGAAAGATACCATCAAGCTGGTTTATTCTTTAAGTTTTTCACCCTTTTGAGGAAAGTTTGTTCTGGAGAATATTACATACTTTGGATTTTACCAGGTCTTTGAAGGGCCCAGAAAATATTGTATCACTCTCTATGGGGCTCACCAAAAGGAATGAGGCAATGTATAGAAACAGAATTTAGGCTTTATTTTCAGCCAGTATATCTAAGATGGTATAATTATCTAAAATTACATTTATTTAAAGGGTGTGCAGTTTTATTCCTTTTTTGGTTGGTTTTTACATATTTTCCCCCTAGTGTATTGCGTAAGTACTATAAAGTTGACCATACTCTTATTCCAAGAAGAAAATGTGCTAAAGTAGTCATTGAGTATTTCTGGTATCCAGTTGTACTCTGAGCCAAAATTACTAATTCACATTTTCAAACTGCTCTCTTCTACATCTCTATCTTATTTTCCATTTTCTAGTTAGATCTTAAAATCAATTCCAAGGAATCCTTAATCTCAAGGGTCATACATGTGCCAAGAACATGGCCATGGAGGAAATCCAGTCTGGATACCAGAAAAGAGGATTTTTTTTATCATGAATTTAGTTCTTTAATAAATTACCTGAAGGGTTTTAAATTTTATTAAAGAGTTCATTAAAGAGTTATTTAAAGAGTTATTTATTTAATTAATAATATTAAATATTTAATAATATTTAAATTTAAATTTAAATATTTAAATAAATATTCAATAATATTTAATAATTATTATTAATTATTTAATAATGATTAATAATAATAATATTTAATATTATTTAAAGAGTTTATTAAAGAGTTCAACCATGACTGTTAAATATGCCTTTTAAAATTTCATTAATTCATCTGCTTGTACTTCCTTGTATGCTGAAGGAATAAGTGTGTGTATGTGTGTGTATATATCTATATATGTATATATATAAAACACACACATATATATATATATATTTTAAACTGGACTTGTGATTTTATTGGTGCACGTAACTCCTGGGGAGGAAGCTCCTCCCAATTTAGATCTCTGCATGTCTTCTGCAGTTTATGACCATAGACAGTTACCTCAAGCCACTGTGACATGGATAGATGTACCCAGGCTGCCACAGCCAGGTTATGTTAAAGATTGGACTGGCACTCAGGTCTTCCTGACCATTAGGCTGACACTATTTACTACACCATGCTAACTCTCAGCAGAATTCATAGGGTAACATAATTTCTAAATATTATAGTTTATAGTTTGCTACTTAAAAAGGGAAAAGTAGACCACAGAAACCTTAAACTTTCTAGCAATCTGATATTTTTTTTAAGAAAATCTTACTTTTAAAAACTGCTTATTCTTCCATAGCTATAAACTATCATAATTGCTAAATATTAGCTTTTTTTATATACCTATTCATTCACTACACAGTAAGAAAAAGGAAATTTTTATCCAGATTAGTATTCCTATTTTCTTTATAATTGTAATTGATTGCCTTTATGAAAGATAAACTCATGATTTTTTGTCCATTTGTTTTAGATGGCCATTATCATTTACATGACTCAGTAGTGGCTGATCACGACTACATTGGATTAGCTGAAATTCCAATTGGATCGTACCAGCCAGAGACTCTTGTGGAAGATACAGCTGTTTGTGAAGCAGATGACAAGTTACCTGTACCAAGCCAGGATCATGAGCTGTCAGAAAGCAGAAATTCTAAAATGTCTCAGCTGTTGGAAGATCATGGCATTCAGCCTATCAACTTGAATCTTGAAAAGCAGGCTTTCAGTCTGTTGGACTCTTCAAACCAAGACCTTGATTATTTAAGTTAGTTAAATAAATCCAGACATTGTTTGCTTAGAATTCATAATCTCTTTTTATATTGCTTTGGCTACATTAGACAAAAGAAAGTATACATTAACATATTATTAAATCCTGAAATGGTTTTTACTATTTATTTAGTAAAATATGTATATTTGTGATGGGTGTACATATACACATGTCTGTTTATATGTGTGCATATATACATACATATATATAAATACAAAACATAATTACACTATGTATATAAAATGGTAAATGTATTTAAAATACTTATGAAAATTGTATTTTTCCCAAAAGAAGTACAGTGTGTTTAAAGCACCTTTACTTTAATAAAAGAAAATTAAATTGCAGCTTAGTGTCTACTGTTTTTAACCTATTTTTAATTCTCATTTTTTCATAAAATAGTGTTTTTCAGAATGTAGCAGATTCTACTGTACTACCTAAAACTGAATTTAAAAATAGTGAAATGAATTTTTATATGATATGAGATTAATAGAACGTTGCAGGAAATAACATGCTTACGTCAAATGGAATCTTATAGGATTAGTTGTATCAATTTTGGGGGGATGATGTCATAGAAATGTCTTCTCATTTAGGAGTATATTACTTTCAAAAAGCTATAGATAAACTTTGACCTGATCAATTATTTATATATGGATATGTAATCTGACAGGCATATTTACACACACTACATACATCATATAATGTGTGTATATACCTGTGAATATGTGTGTGCACATGTATGTGCATATATACACATGCACATTACATGGATACATATATACATATATGCAGAATGTCCCAGATTCTTAAGTATTGCTTTAGTATCTTAAAACTACACCAAGACTTTTGAGATACCCTGCATATACACATAAACATATATTCATATATACACACACACACATATGTACACACACACACATATATATTTATAACTCCTTTGCAAACAGCTGCCATGAGGGGATTTTTTAAAAATTCAGGCGGTGCCCTGCTGCCATAATGCTTTCACTATAATCTCGAGCTGTTTTCTCCCTCCAAAGCCCATCTTTTTAATGCCTCTATTTTCCTGGTAATGCTATGTGGTGACAACATGAAACGTTGTCGTGAATGCAATGATGTCAGAAGAATTGACATTTCAACCTACCAGAATGATAATGGGAAGTTTTATATGCTGAAGGATATTATCAGTGATGACTCATATTATTCGAAGTGTAAAAGACATCCTCAATGGTGAACCAGTCACATAACCTCAGAATCTGAGCTAGCAGGATCCTCAGAGATCCCTTAATCTAATATGTTCTCTGATGAGGAATCTTTTGTATGACCTCAATAACAAGTGGTCATCCAGTTTCCATTTAACCAAACTCTGGTGAGAGGAAGCCCAGTTACTATCTCACGCAGAAACCCATTCCATTGTGGAAAAAAAACAATTGTTCAAAATTTTTCCTTACAATCAAACATAAAACTACTTTTCTGCAATTTCTATCCTTTGTAGCCAAGAATATAACTCCTTCCATATAACAGTCCTTTGATTACATAAAAACAGCTATTATGTTTGGTGTAAACCTTATCTTCTAATAACAGATGGACACCCTGAGTGCTGCTTTGATGTCCACAACCAGGCAAAGGCCTCTCACATGCTGGGTAGATCTGCAGCTGAGACTCTGCAGAAATCTAGGTATATTCCTCAAGGGCATCCATACAAAAAAAAAAAAAAAAAAAAAAGGGAGGCACCATGTACTACAAATAATTATAGCAATACCTTTTTGTGGCAGTAAAAAATTGGAGATGATGTAGCTGCCCATCAGTTGGGATATAGCTATACAAAGTGTGGTACATGAAGTAATGGAATATTACTATGTTAATAATAAACCCAATGAATATAAAAAAAATGGGTAGGTTTATAAATTCATGCTAAGTAAAATAAGCAGAACCAGAAGATAGTTATACATAATGACTCACGGAAATGGAAAGAATAACAAATAGAAGTATAATTTAAAATGGGATGAAATTATATTGACTAAACTTAGCTCCAAGAAGAGATATAAGGGGACACCCTCTCACCTCCTTTTACAGAAGACAGATAGAGATGATACATACCAAATACTGGATATAATATCAGTGTTATGTGTTTATTAATACGGTGAATTTTTTTTCTTTTTCCTCTTTTAAAATTTTATATTACAAAGGATGTCTCTGGGAACTTTAAGGGCAGAAATACATTGGAAAATGAAAGTAATGTAAAAGCAAAAGATCAATAAAATTTTATAAAGACACGAGAAGGATTGATAAATAGCAATCTGTATCAGTTGAGGAATTACCAATATCAATGGCACTGATGTGTAGGTGTATATATGTGTGTGTGTCTTCATATTAATAGAAATTCTTATGCTTTGTGTACTGAATGCTAAACAATGGAAATTGATGAGAATGTTGAACCTGAAGCCCTGACCCCGATACCCTCAAATGCCCAAGAAAGATTATATTATGTTCAGTATGTTATGTATGCTTGCAAGAAATTAGATAAGACATTTAGGAAGATTTTCAACAGATGTCAGAGGTTTTCTGGTTAAATCCTATCTTAAAATTATTGTTTCAATTTCCAAATCGAGTCACAAGGTGGCAGTGTTAAACCATGAAAAGTGACTGCTAAATATGAAATATGATATTTCCAAATTTCCAAACCTAGAAATAAGGTGATGTTTTTTCCATGCTCGTTAATTTTTTTTCAAAATGGCTTTTGCCCCAAATTTTCATTTACAACTAATATTCCAAGTTCTTCTAGATCAATTTGGACCTCTCATTTGCATGTTTTATATTCTACTTCTATCACTTTATAGTATATAGATTATAACCTTGAAGACAGGAATTTTTGTGTCCTCAGGGTACACTATAAGGGTTAATAGGTAAGTGTTTATTCAACCATAGAAAGCATATTCTTAGAATTTCATTTCACTCAATGACAAAAGATAATAGATAAAAGAAAATCACTTATTTGGAGAGATTTCTGGCCTACATCTCTTAAAACATGGCATGAACCTGGCATTTGGATCAGTGAAGGGTGTATTCCAAGGCTGACATTTTTAAAAACAACATGTTGCAGAGCAAAGGGGCAAGTGCAAAAAGGAAAGGTCAGATTGCTATTCTGAACCCTGGTCTTGTTTGCGGACTGTAATGATTTCTGTAATGATAACTAAGGTAAAAAGTTTCATCCTTCTAGATGATAAGCAGTTCAAAGGCAGAACTTGAATCCGGGGCCTCCTAGTTTTAAAGGCTGGCTCTCTCTGTGTGACAGTGCCTCTTTAGGAGAGAGAATAACAGAAAAGAAGGGGAAAGGGTGAGCCAGAAATCCTAATAGCAAATTAACGGGGGCCCATCTTCTAGGAAGTAAAATAAGAGTTTAAAAGAAAATAATTTGTTTACTTATCAGTTTTACTTGTTGAAATAGCTATAGAATATTAAAAATAGATTTTACTTTCTCTAAGCAATGAGACCAAGGAGAAAATGATAGGAAACATATCACAATATTATTACTTAAACAAAAAATATAAATGGTCTGAATACTTCCATTAAGGGAAAAAGTTGCAGAACGTATCAAAAAATTCAATTACATTAAATTATTCAAAAAGTGCCTAATATTTTTGAGATTTGGTACTTGGAGCTTGGGATAATAAAATGATTTTTTTTAAAAAAATTGCACGTTCAAGGAACTTGTCTTCTTCCAATAGAATAGAACTTATACCGGGGCAGCTAGGTGGTGCAGTGGATAGAGCACCAGTACAGGAGTCAGAAGAACCTGAATTCAAATCTCACCTCAGACACTTGACACTCACTAGCTGTGTGACCTTGGGCAAGTCACTTAACCTCAATTGCCACATCCTGGGTCATCTCCAATCATCCTGATGAATATCTGGTCACTGGATTCAGATGGCTCTGGAGGAGAAGTGAGGCTGGTGACCTGCACAGTCCTCCCTCACTCAAAACCAAGTCAAGTGCAAGTCATGTCATCATTTCTGTGATGGTGTGGTCTTCTTCAGCAACAAAGGATGAACACACACACACAGCTTGTATGAATTAACGTGATGTATACAGGTTTGGTAGCAATATTTACATGTGATCTGTGCTAGTTTTTTTTTCCCTTAAAATATATCTGTAAGACTTCAGTTGACTCAGAAAATTAAAGTTTTAGGCCGTTGACATTCCTCCCTGGTAACCTGAGCATAAAAAGCCACCAGACACTCTAGCTCCTTCCTGATCCTTGACTGGCAGACCTGCGTAGCTAGGGGAGCTCTGTTCAGCTGAATCAATGCAAGGTGTCTTCACTACAAAGCCTATGAGTCTTTTCCCTGATGTGGTTTGAGAACCTCTCATTTTGTAATTGTTGAATGACCTACAAATGTCATTTTGTTCTGATAGCAGACCACTAACCAAACACTGATCTGAATCATATCAAGCTCACATGAAGTAAATAAATATGAAATAATTTCAAGAGGGAGAGAATGCTAATAACTGAGGGAGATCACGAAAGGTCTCATGGAGGAGGTGGCATCTCTACTGTGTTTTGAAGGAAGATACTATGAAGTGAAGGGGGGGTGGCATTCCACATAATTGAGACCACTTGTGTAAAGGAAAAAAAAACCTAGAGATGGTTATTACATACAAGCAATAGACTAGTTTGCATGCAACAAAAAAATGCATGAAACGGAGTACTTTGGAATTGGATTTGAAAAATTAATGGAGACTTATTGTTGAGGACTTCTACCAGGCTGAGGATTTTGTACGTTACCCTATAGGCAATAGAGAGCCCTTGAAGATTTCTGAGTAGAAAACTGCCATGGTCATATTTTGTTTTACAAATATCAATTTGACAATTATGTAAAGAACATATTTGAGAGGTGAGAGTCTGGAGACAAGAAGAACAGTTAGGAGGATATTGCAGATAGTCTAGGTGAGACAATGAGGACCTGACAGCTAGGGCAGAGATTCTGTAAAGGGAGAAAAAGGGCTACAGATGTAAGAAATATGGAGATATAACTGAGGAGAGTTGGTGATGGATGGTCATGGAGGGATTGATAGAAGGAAAGTGTATAATAAATATACAAAATTCTCCACGTACACACACCACAACAATTTGACATAAAAAAAGAAACATCCATATAAGCAATGAGCAAAAATATAAAAATACCAGGAAACTTAAGCACTCTACTATCGGAAGGTGACAAATTGATTAAAATGATTAATAAGTCACAAACTAGAACTGCATATTTTATACTGCTTAGTTAATGGATTAACCAGTGCCTTTAGTATTTAAATGGAAGTCATGGGGAATACATATTCAATTAAATATGGGATGTCCACAAAAATGTGTCACAGACTAGATTATAGAGAAGCCCTATATATTTTCAAAGAGGCAGAAATCAAGCATATTTATAGCTCTGTGAAATGCAAATGATAAAACTATATGGAAAACTATTAAAGATTAAATTAATATAGAAGTCAAAAAGTGATAACTAGACATTTGAACACTTAAAGTGTCACATCACAACCACTGGATGCAGCTAAAACTGTTTTTCAGTGATGTATGTTTATACATATCTATATTCATAACTATAGCTATATACCTATTTATACACACACATATATATGTGTGTGTGCATGCATATATAGGTTTACTTGTGTGTGTGAATTGCTGAATGCCTGCATTAACAAAAGAAAAAAATGAACTGAGGATGCACCAAAAAGAACTAGAGAAGTTACAAGAAAAAAACTAGAAATAAGTATATGAGTGCATGTTTCCCAGAGGAAAATATAAGGAAAAGGCATTATAAAGATTGGAGCAAAAACAAAGAATATAGAAAATAAAGCAACAGGTGAGTTGTTAAAACCAAATGATGAATTGATTACTTGTTTTAAAAGTTTCCTTGTTATTTAGATTTTATCATGTCGCAGTTATGAGTTTTTGCTGTAGTCTAGATGAAAAGTTCTTAATCTTAAACCCACGAAACTCTCAGGGGGTCTGTAGATAGATTTCAAAGGGTTTGTGAATTTAGACGGGGAAATTATATCTTTATTTCAATATAATTAATTTCCTATTTCTTTGTAATCTTATTTATTTGACTTTATGTTATTAAAAAACATTTTTCTGAGAAGAGGTCCATAGGATTTTTCAGACTGCCAAAGGAGACCACAATACAAAAAGGGTTAAGAATGTTTGGTCTAGGTGGTGGCTCAGGCTGTGGATAGAATAGTTATAGACCTCCAAAACAACGCCCCTCCCCCCCCACTTTGAAAGTAGCTAAAGAGGTACTAAATTTAGGTGGAGATAATTATGGTCTTTGATTAAGTAGGGTTGTTTTGGATTATTTAGTTAAGGCAATCTGTTCTAGTTTTCTTGAAATTTCTTTGGTGGTGGTAGTATGTGTGAGTATGAGCATGTGCTTGTGTGTGTTAATAAAACTTTTTTTAAAATGTTTTAAGTACTGTTTTGTTTTTAACATGGTAATCATTTCCCAGTAGAATTTGGTGCCCTATCCCCAGGCTCCCTCTAACAAAACAAAACATCTGATAGTAACTGTGATTTCCTTTTCTTGGTATATATTGTTTGATGGTGTAAGTGATAGGATTCCAATATGAAGTCCTGTAAAGGGGAGCAGTGTCACTTGGGCTAAGTGGTCCTTGTGACCATAAATAACAGATGGCTGATACTTTTCCCCTGACCCAATTTACCGTGAGCTTATGTACAGCTTTGACTCTTGATTGAATGAGGTTTCCTTCCTATCTCCTTCTTTCATATCTTGGAGTTGACACCCATTTCTGGAGTCCCCATTACCTGTTAGAATCCTCCCAGAATTTCTGGTCCCACTTAAGTCTGATGGAACCAGATAAGTAACCCTGGAGAATTTCCCTACCACATCTGGTACTGATTTTCCCAACCAAGCCCACCTTTGTCATATGAGATGTCTCTCTCAGACCTCACCTTGAGCATGTACTCCTACTGAGATTTTACCAATGTAAATGTCTCCCTCATATACCTGATCCTTGACCCTTCAAGGGTCAATCTATGGCTGTGTTGCCATTTAACGAGTGTGTGTGTGTGTGTGTTGATTTTGATTTTTGTCTGCTTGCTACACCCTATAGTAATAAGGCTCATGCTTACTTAATCATCAGACACATTTGCATATGAAGAACCTCACATTTTTTTCACATAACAATTGCCATGTGTTTAAATTTGGGGGGGTGACTTAAAAAAAAAAGAATATACAAGGCGAAATCTACACAGCTGCAATTGGCTCTGCCAGGTAGAGAAAATGCCTAATCTACTGAGACAGCCAAAATCCCCACTAAAACCCTAGCAACAAGAAAGTTATTGCAAACAAATAATCTAACCTATTAAAAGGATAGTAAAGCAATACCAGGATGCTCATCCATGAAGTTCAGGTTGTCCCTTTTTAACAGATTTGTAGGTGATAAGGAAAGTTATCTGAGGGATGTTGGAGATTGCTGCTTGAGAGAAAACTGAAAACGAAGAGAGTGGTGGTCCTGGAGGTCCATATCATGGAAAGTATGGACAGGGAACACTTACAGCTTTTAAAAGAGGCACGTTGAAGATTAATAAAAGGAATATTTAAGACAACTAAAGGAAGGAATTCTTTGCTTCATAGGAACATACAGATGAGAGACAGAAAAGAGCCTCCAGAATGGTTTAGATAAGTTCAATGCCAGCTGCATTATAGATTACTAGAAGAAGCTGGATTAATTGTGGTCTAGATGGGCTCTCTCCAAGACTTCACTTGATGCTCCAGCTGTATTATGTAGTTACTTGAACCATTGATTTGACTCATCATAACAGTGACTATGTTTATAGTGATGGGGATTGGAAGGGTGGGAGACACCCATCCACCCCCACTCCACCCCCCTCACCCCACCCCCACCCCGGGCCAAAGACCAGAGTACCAGGGCAAATTGCCTGGGAATGAATTCACAGACTCAAGTGTTCTTGAGGGCAAGGTGGTAAAGATTCATTACACTTTTCAGTGGGAAAAAGTTCTTAGGGAACCTGAGAGTTGAATGGGGTACAGGGAAAGTTTATATAGGATATTCTATAGTAAGACATGTGCCAAGTGTGATGATTAGGTAATTTGAGGCAAGATTAGGGAGTGGTTAAGGAGTGGTTAGCTCTTAAAGGGACTAGTTAGTATCTACTGCACAGGTATTTTACTCATTGGGAAATAGTCCAAGGGGAGCTACCTGGAGGTGTAGTTTTAGGCCTGAAATGTCACTAAGTCAATTAACCATTAGGGCTGACTGAGAAATACCCAGGCTACTCTCATCAGTGTCTTGTTAGACAAGATAAATGTAAGGGAGTATACATATGTCTAAGTCTAGGATACATATGATTGGTCAGTGAATAGTAAATGTCATTATGACCCAGTACACAGCCAGTTCAGCCAGTACACAGCTGGTTCAAACTAATAAATTCTACTGGTGCTGCTGGCTACTGTAGCAGGAAAAGAGATAAAGGTTTTTGCTGGGGCAGGCTGTGTCCTGGGCTGGGGAGAAACTGCTTGGGATAGTGTTCTGAGGATAGGGAGAAATGTGATTTTTGAATTGGGGTCCAAGCACAGGCACCCACGCACCCCATCAATAGTACTAAAAATAAATAGATATTTCATTTACATTAGTGCTTATGCTACATAAAATGAAGGAATGTTAATTTTATTCACTCTATTATCAGGGACACATTTCTTCTAAAATGAGTTTGGCAGGATATTTTCTATTTTTTTTAATTCTGTCATGATTTGTTCTTTTTTTAAAAAAAATAATTATTTTAAACATGATTTTCTTTTAAAATTTTGAGTTCTAAATTTTCTCCCTCTCTCCCATCTTTTCCCACTGAGTAGGCAAGCAATGTATCAATTATATGTGTGAAATTATACAAAATCTATTTCCATATTAACTATATTGCCAAAAAAAAGTGAGAAAATTGTACTTCACTTTGCACTTAGGATTGCCAGGTCTCTCTCTGGAGGTGAACAGTATTTTTTTCACCTTGAGTCCTTTGGCTTAGTCTTGGATAATGATATTACTCAGAGTAGCCAAATCTTTCACAGTTGATAATCGTTACAACATTGCTGGTACTTTGCATAATGATCTCCTGGTTCTTTACACTTCACTTTTCATCAGTTCATATAGGTCTTGCCATGTTTTTCTGAACCCTGCCCCACCTTGTCATTTCTTATAACAAAATACTACTCCATCACAATACAGGCCATAATGTGTTCATTCAACCATCTACCAACAGACGAGCATCCCCTCAGTTTCCAGTAGTTTGCCACCACAAAAAGAGCTGCTATAAATCTTTGTTTCTACCTCTAGGTCCTTTTCCTTTTCTTTTGATCTCCTTGGGCTACAGACCAAGTAGTGGGATTACTGGGTCAAAAGATAAGCAAAACACCCTAATCTTTACCCAGGAAGGGTCCCTGGTGCCCTGTAGCCCCAAGTATTAGAACTCCTCTTGACCTTGTAACTGTGAACAGGCTCCTTGCTCCCTTGTGATGAACCACAAGCACTCCTCTCCTCTAGAGAACTGAAACCAGAACCACGTACAAGCGATAGAATTGCCAGTTGCACCAGCTGTACCCAGTATTAGCAACAAGTCCCCTTCATTCTCTTTCTGATCAGTTGTGAGCTCCCAAAGCTGGGGTTGCTGCTGTGACAGTTATTGCCGTAGACTTCCTAGGTTTTCATAGGTAGGGGAAGATGTCTCATCCTGACCTTTGGTTGGCTCTGCCAAATTTGATTTGAGGTATTATTTTAAAGTTGATTGGAGGGCAGTGTTGAAAGAGTTCAGCTGGGTGGCTACATCTAATTTGCTATCTTGGTTCTGCCTCCTCTCCATTTAATTTTTATTATATTCATTACCCTTAAAGTGTTTGTTAGGGATCACTTATAAATACATTTGGCCAACATTTAATTCTCTTCCCCATTGGCTGTTAATTTATAGCTTCCTAAATTTGGGATTGATTTGTTGATGAGATTTAGTTTGCATTTTGTTAATTTGCCTATTTTATATTCTTGTAGCTGCTTACAAATCTTGAAATTCTAACTTTAGCTGGCATACAGTTCTGTATAACAGTTTCTCACAATTACTTTTATTTCTTCTGTCGTGGATTCACCTTGTTTATTTTTATTTTGGAAATTAGGTAATGGATTACTGATTTTTATTTACTTCAGTGGCTCTTCATTTTATTGATCAGTTCTATTTTTTTTTATTTTTGAGTTTCTTTGCCTAGTTTTCAAGGTTTCTTTTTTTGTGCTTGTTTTAGAGTTGCTAGTTTATTTTCAAGTCTTTAAAATTATGTCATTTATTTATCTTGCATTTTCCTATTTTGTCGTTATACATTATTAGACATGCAATTTTTATGGAGGTCTTTGCTTTAGCTCTGTCCCATTTGTTCTGGTATATAGCTTTGATGTTCTTATGTTTAATGTAATTGTTTGGTCTTTCTCAATGATACCATTTAGGTTTGTATCCTTAGGTTCCACTTCTTTGATTCACTCCTAATATTATATGTTACGCTTTACAAAGGATATATTTATTATATTTGCCTTTTTATATTCATGTTTTTATGTTTATGGTTCCTTTATACTTCAGCAACATGGTTAATTTCTGCACATTTTTGAGATATTGAAAATGTATATATATTATATATATGTATATAAATGTATGTGTGTATAAATATGTGTGTGTGTATATATATGTGTGTGTATATATATAAATCTTTAATATCCTCACTCAGAAGTCACACTGATCAGCTAAATCTAATTTATCCACAATTCATTCAATGCTATATTTTTTTATTTATATTTGTTAGATATATCTAGCTCTGAGAGGAATATTAAATTATATGACTATATTGTGTTGCTATTAATGTCTTAAGTACTTGGGTATATTTAATTCCTCTTTAAGTAAGCCTTTTAATCTGCTGTCTGCTTTTCTTTCCCCAGCTTCCTTCCATCTCTTTTCCATTGCTATTACAATAATCTCCCACTCCAACAATCTCCCTTGCCAATCTCCCACTCTTTGAGTTTACTTTTATCATTATTTACTCTCTCTCCTCCATCCTTCAAAATCTCTTGCTAGAGTTTACCATATCTCCTGGCAATCACCCTACATTTCTTTTCCCTTTCTTGGTTACACTCCTTGAAAAAATAATGTTGAGCATTTGATTCTATCACCTTTTCTGTCTGAATATTCTCTTTATCTTGGGTTTCTATGACACTGCTCTCTTGGCTCTCCTACCTGTCTGACTGCTTTTCAGTGTTCTTTGCGGGATATTCATTCACGTCACACCCACCAAGTATGGGTGTCTTCAAAGGCTCTGTCATGAGCCTTCTTTTCTCTCTACATTTTTTTACTTAATGATTTCATCAGTGTGCGTTCACTTAATCTCTCTCTGTATTTTTTTATATGACTCTACATTATTTTGATTTGGAAAGGCTGCTTTCTTGTATCCTTTGACCATTTAAAAATTGGAGAATGGCATATTCTTACAGATTTGACAAAAGATCTTTATATATTTGAGATTATTGGTGGGGTGATGGGATCTGAACCCCTACAAAGAAAAGACCATGTCTTTGAAAGCCGTGCAGTCTCTGAATTTTCGCACAAATTTCAACAGCCCAGATCACTGGCATTTAGTTCAAGGCATATGTCCCATCCCAGTCCACCTAGGTACTCCATGGTCCTTTCACAGTGGCTTTTGGCCCACTCCAAACCACTTAACTCTTTTCACTGTTCCACCTGGGCCACCCCAGGCTATTTACCACTCCTTAATCCTATCCAGATCTTCTCACTATCTTTTTTGTATGTAAGTATCATTCTCACTACCATCAATTTGCAGATTAATTAGGAATCTAGCCTGAACTATTGGTGGGGATTCTTTGCTACTTTGACTAAATGAAGGCATAAGTGCCTGAATTCTTCCCAGGCATATTCTCCCTGTACCCTGACCTTTCAGGGTTCCCAGCAACCTCAAAATACATCAATATGAGATTTTATCTGAGAAATCTGCCTATAAAAATTTTCCCGGGGGGGGTGGTGGAGCCAAGATGGCGGAGTGGAAAGACTCGCATATGCTAGCTCCTAACCCACAGCCCATATATTTCATGCAAGAAGAACTCCCCACAAATTCTGGAGCACTGCAAGGTGCGCAGAAACAGAGTGGAAAAGATTTCTGTTCCAGAGAGCCCTGGAGAGCCATCCCCAGGGGTCCATCGCACCCCAGAAAGTGGAACCCACCCCTGCGCTGCCCTGGCCATGCGGCCCCAGAGGAGCAGATCTGAGCAGGCTTCAGGGACGGAACCTCCAGCGGCCGCAAAGGTCCCTCTGCCCACAGATGCTACAGGTCAGTGAGAGAGATGTCTGGGCTGGCCGAGAGGGGAGCGGGGTGTCTCCGTGACTCGGGCCCCCTTGGAGGCAGTGGTAGAGGGAGCAGCAGAGGAAGCAGCAGAGGCAGCAGAACTCCTGGAGCAGCAGGCAGAAGTTCAGGGCCATTACCAAAGGTCTCTGCATAAACCCCCTGAGGGAACTGAGCCTGGGAGGCGGCCCTACCCCCACCTGAGCACCAGAACTTAAGCTCACATTAAATAGCAGCCACGCCTGCCACAGAAAGCCCATTTGAATCTCAGACTACAAGCACTAGCTGGGCAGATTTAGGTGGGGGTGGACAGGAATCTCAGAGGTCAAGTAACTGGCTGGGGAAATGCCCAGAAAGGGGAAGAAAAATAAGACTATAGAAAGCTACTTTGATGGGGTACAGATGTTCCTGCATTTCAATTTTGATGATGAGGAACTATTCTTACCATCAGGGAAAGACGTGGAGGTCAGGGCCTCTGTATCCCAGACATCCCAGGTGGATGGCCGGTGGGCTCAGGCCTTGGAAGAGCTCAAAAAGGATTTTGAAAATTAAGTGAGAGAGGTGGAGGAAAAACTGGGAAGAGAAATGAGAGAGATGCAAGAAAAGCATGAAAAACGGGTCAATACCTTGGTAAAGGAGACCCAAAAAAATGCTGAAGAAAATAACACCTTGAAAAATAGGCTCACTCAATTGGCAAAACGAGTTCAAAAAGCCAATGAGGAGAAGAATGCTTTCAAAAGCAGAATTAGCCAAATGGGAAAAGAGGTTCAAAAGCTCACTGAAGAATATAGTTCTCTCAAGATTAGAATGGAACAGATGGAGTCTAATGACTTTCTGAGAAACCAAGAAAGCACAAAACTATACCAAAAGAATGAAAAAATGGAAGAGAGTGTGAAATATCTCATTGGGAAAACAACTGACCTGGAAAATAGATCCAGGAGAGACAATTTAAAAATTATGGGACTACCTGAAAGTCATGATCAAAAAAAGAGCCTAGACATCATCTTCCATGAAATTATCAAGGAAGACTTCCCTGATATTCTAGAACCAGAGGGAAAAATAAGTATTGAAAGAATCCATCGATCACCGCCTGAAAGATATCCAAAAAGAGAAACTGCTAGGGAACATTGTGATCAAATTCCAGAATTCCCAGGTCAAGGAGAAAATATTGCAAGCAGCTAGAAAGAAAAAATTCCAGTATTGTGGAAATACAATCAGGATAACTCAAGATCTAGCAGCTTCTACATTAAGGGATTGAAGGGCATGGAATATGATATTCCAGAAGTCAAAGGAACTAGGACTCAAACCAAGATTCACCTACCCAGAAAAACTGAGTATAACACTTCAGGGGAAAAGATGGTCTTTCAATGAAACAGAGGACTTTCAAGCATTTTTGATGAAAAGACCAGAGCTGAAAAGAAAATTTGACTTTCAAGCACAAGAATGAGAAGAAGCATGAAAAAGTAAACAGCAAAGAGAAGTCATAAAGGACTTACCAGAAGTGAACTGTTTACATTCCTACATGGAAAGATAATATTTGTAACTCTTAAAACTTTTCAGTATCTGGGTAGTTGGTGGGACCACACAGACATACACACACATGCACACACACACATACATGTGTGCACGCACACACACATGTACATGCATGCACACACATACAGAGACAGAGAGCACAGAGTGAATTGAATAGGATGGGACCATATCTTAAAAGAAATTAAGGTAAATGGTGAGAGAGAAATGTAGTGAGAGGAGAGAGGGTGAAATGGAATGGGGTAAATTATATCTCATTCAAGAGGCAAGCAGGAGACATTTTAGTGGAGGGAAAAAGAGGAGAGCTGAGAAAAAAAACAAGAAGTTTACCCTCATCACATTCGACTAAAGGAAGGAATAAAATGCACACTCATTTTGGTCATGAAAACCTATCTTACCATACAGGAAAGTGGGGGAGAAGGAGATAAGCAAGTTGGGGGGGATGATGGAAGGGAGGGCAATGGGAGGAGGGAGCAATTTGAAGTCAACACTCAGGGAGGGACAGGATCAAAAGACAGAATAGAAACAATGGGGGGCAGGATAGGATGGAGGGAAATACAGTTAGTCTTACAAAACACGACTATTATCGAAATCATTTGCAAAACTACACAGATAGGGCCTATATTGAATTGCCTGCCTTCCCAAAGGGATTGGGTGGGGTGGGAGGGATGGGGAGAATTTGGAACTCAAAGTTTTAGGAACAACTGTTGCATATGGTTGTTGCTACTAGGAAATAAGAAATACAGTTAATGGGGAATAGAAAGTCATCTGGCCCTACAGGACAAAAGAGAAGATGGGAACAAGAGAAGGGAGTGATGATAGAAGAGAGGGCAGATTGGTGATAGGGAAAATTAGATTGCTTGGTGTATTGGGGTGGGGGGAGGGGATAAAAGGAGAGAAAATTTGGAACACAAAATTTTGTGAAAATGAATGTAAAAAGTTAAATAAATAAATTTTTATTAAAAAAAATAAAAATTTTCCCCTAATTTCTGCTTTCCTTCTGATCTTGGCTACTTTTGTTTAATTTTTAAAAATTTAATAATTTAAATTATCCATTTTATACCTCATTCTGCTCTTTATTTCTCATTTATTCATAAATTGTTTGCCTGTCTTTAAGTCTGATAGTAATATGTTCCATGTTTTTCTACTTTACTCGTAACATTTCTCTTTATATCTAGGTCTTGTATCCATCTTTACCTTATGTCATGACATATTGATCTGTGTCCAATTTTTGCCACACTCTTTTCCAATTTTCCCAGCAATTTTTACCAAATAATGAATGCTTATCCAATTTTAAGTCTTTATATTTGTTAAAGTTACTATTTTTATTTGCTGCTGTAAATTGTATGTCTACTCTGTTCTATTGTTCTACCTTACTATATGGTATATATATGAATGGTTTTGATAATTACTGACTTTTAATATAATTTCAGATCTGGTACTGCTAAATCTCCTTCCTTTACTTTTTTTATTAGTTCCCTTGATAGTCTGGACTTTTTGTTCTTCCAAATGAATTTTATTATTTTTTCTAATTCAGTAAAAAAAAAATTTTGTAATTTAATTATGTTTGTACTGCAAAGTTCTTACTATTCTCTGATCTTATAATCAGAAATGCTAGAAAGTCTTATAATCTACTTATGTTCCATTTTTCTTCCTCGGGATTATTACTCAATTTTGCAGGGTAAGTTAGTCTTGGTTGTAAGTCTTTTGGGATATCATATTCCAAAATTTCCTCTTGTTTAGAGGAGAAAGCTCTCAGTGTTGTGTGATTCTGGCTATGGTTCACTGATATTGGAATTCCCCATTTCTGGATGCCTGCAATAATTTTTTCTTGCAAGCTCTATATATTGGCTAGAATATTTCAGAAAGTTCAACTTTTGGGTTTTTTTTTTTCAGGAAATGATTGGCAGATTCTTTTGATTTTCACTTTATAGTTTATTTCTATTGAATCTGATTTTAATATATCAAGAATTCACTTTTGAATTCTTTAAATATAGTGTTAAGGTTTCTTTTTAAACCAAGTGCATGATTTTTGGGGGTGTCTGATTCCTAAATTATCTATCCTTGACTTGTTTTTCAGGTTCTTTTGAATGGCTGATACCTTACATTTTTCTTTTATTTTTTTCCCCCAAACTTTTGATTTTTGTTCTAATATTTCTTCTTGCCTCATGGAGTCATTGATTTCCATTTGGTCTATTTGAGTTTTCAGGGAGTTCATCAGGGTAAGGCTTATAATTTTCTGTTCTAAGTTATTAATTTTCCTAATTTTTTCCTTCAGAGATTTTATTTTATTTGCATCTGGCTTCATTTCTCCTGAGTATTAATGTATTCCTTGTGGAAAACCCATCTTTTCCTCAGAGTCTCTGTCTCAGCTGCTATGGAGTTTCTCTTTTTAGGCTTAGTTTTTGAGTGCCTCTGCAGCACTAATATTTCTTTTACAGTAGTCTATGCGTTCTTTGCTTTACTTATCTCTGAATCATTGGGCCTTTTCCCCTCTGAGACTAATATGTGATCCTGTGAAAACAAGCCTCAGTCCTTTTGCCTTGGCATTTAAAGATCTGAATCAGGATGTTCTGATCTTATGAATTTTGAAAGGTCAGGAGAGTGAGCCTCCAGAAATCTGGGAGGCAAAGACCATAGTAGGTTTTACAACTATTCAAACAATGAAGCCTCAAGGATCAAGAAATGACCTTTGGGACGAGCCCAGCAAGAGTTGAGACATGTTCTCCTAAGGCAGCAATGATGCATTTGTCCATGAACGGGGTGGAATTAATGCTATGAATAAGTTGTTTTAAATCTGAGAGTATTCTCTTCAGAGTCTGTGGTGGGTTAGGAAGTGGTGTCCCAGGTATTGTGGATAAATGGTCATCTTCTTGTTTTTCATATATTTTTGAAATAAATATCCTTTTGTAAAGGCTAATTGATGTTGAGTAGTTGAACAGAATTGGCATACTACTCTCTGGTGACTAACAGTGTATGTGGGGATCACAGCTTAGGTGGGTTTGAGCCATTAATGTTAGAGAAGGGAAACCCCTAGATCCCCCAAGATACCCTTGGATTCCTCAGGGGAAGAAGTATCAGGCTCTGCTCTGGTGTGGTGAGTCCATATATGCAGTACAGCATCCCAGGACTCTCCTTTGGGGACACTGTATAACACTAATATATTACATAGGTTTATAGCAGCTGAGCTGTTTGCCTCCACTCTGGCAGTCATCTTAACTAGACTTCTTCCCGTGATCCTTAAAAGGTCAATGACCATGGCTCAATATTTACATTTATTAGTTCTTTTAGTATCTGAGAGTGTAGTTTATCTCAGCCAGATGACTTGAACTCATTGTGGACAGCTAAATACTCTCTTACTACCACTTCCTATAAAAATTTCCATGTCAGCCTGATCCTTAAAAACAGAACAAAACAAACAACCCTTACTTGATCTGGCATTAGTTATAATACATACACTTCCTTTCATTGTTGAATTCTTTGAGAAAACTGTCTATACTTGACTTTCCACTTTCTTCTTTCTCTTATAAACCTTCTGCAACTTGATTTTTGATGAAATCTTGCAATTAAATTTTTTTTTACTCTTTATGACCTCATTTGGGATTTTTATGGCAAAGATACTGTAGCAGTTTGCCATTACCTTCTCTAGCTCATTTTATAACTGAGGAATTGAGGCAAACAGGTGTAAGTGACTTGCCCAGGGTCACCTAGCTGGCAAGTGTCTGAGTCCAGAATTGAACTCATGAACATGAGTCTTCCTGACTCCAAGCTCAGGGCCCTATCCACCGTATCAGCTAGCTGCCCTTCAGTATCCATTACCAGTTCTTTATCCATGTCACATACAGAAACCATGGCCATCCCTGAAGGCTCTGTCATGGATATTCTTTTTTCACTCTATATTATTTCGTTTGATGATCTCATAATCTTCCATGGGTTCAATCAAAATTTCATTTATCATTTAATTATCACATCATTAATTAATTATGGTCCCCAGATCGATAAATCCAGCCTTAGGTTTTCCCCTGAGCTCTAGTCATACATTTCCAACTGCTTTTTGGACAATTCAAACCATGTGTCCTATAGGCCACTCAAACTCAACATGTCTTCTAAATCGTAGTTTGTTGTCTTTCTCCCCCAACACTAAACCATTCTCCCTTTTGAATATTTCTATTTTTTTAGAGGATATCACCTTCCTCCCAGTCACCCCAACCTGTAACCTCAGTGTCATCTTCAACCTCTCTCATTGCTCGTATCTAATTTACGTCATTGAACCTTGTCATTTCTACCTTCACAATATTTTACACATACATTCTCTTTTCCACTTATACATCCTACTTCTGGCTCTCGTCCTCATTCTCCTGGACCCCTGCAATCTCTGTGAATTGGTCTCCCCAACTCAAGTCCCTCCTGACTCCAATTCATCTTCCACTGAGATGTCGAGTTGATTTTTCTAAAGCATAGTTTCGATCTTGTCACCTCATCATTCTCAGTGAGCCCCAGTGGCTCCCAATTACTGCCCAAATCAAATATTAATTGTTCTTTTGACATTGAAATCTCTTCAAACTTGTCTTCTTCCTCTCCTTCTTACACTTTATGCCCCTCCACACACGGTCCAGTACCCTTCCCACAGTACAAGCCACTGACCCTGACCCTCTCGCTGCTCCTCACACAAAATACTCTATTTTCCATCTTTGTACCTTTGTAGGGTCAGTCCCTCACATCTAGAGTGTTCTGTTCCACCATCTCTCCCCTAGTTACCCTGGTTGTCTTTAAGATTCAGCTGAAATGCCATCTTCTAAAGAAGCCTTAACCAATTCCCCCAGGTGTGAATGCTTTCCCTTTTCAGATTACCTTTCTCTATTCTGTACATGTATTATTTGTAGCTAGTGTCCTTCATTTTATCGTACACTCCTTGAAAGCTAGAACTCTCTTTGCCTTTTTTATCCTCAATACTTAAAACAGTGCCAAGAACACAGTAAATCCTTGATAAATTCTTGATGACTGACTTGCATGTAGGTACCAACTCCCTATGAATCATTTTTGTTTTTTCCTTTCTACTGCCAAGATCAATTTTCTTGGCAAAACAAGAACAGATGTGAACTAAGAGCGAATCAGCTCTGCCTTTTCCCCATGATTAGTTATCATTGTCTCATCCAGCCTGAGCAGCTACAGCACCATACAATCTTTGAATATTTTCAAAATAAGCTAACAGTACCCAACCTTCTTGTTGGCTCTACCTTTTCTTGTTAATATCAGCTCATTGTAAGCTTTAGTACTCCCAACAATCAATCAATCACCATTTAGTAAGCATCTACCATGTGCCAAGCACAAAGTGCAAACACTATTCTCATAGAATCTTTCTATGCTTTTGTTATTTTTTGTTGCCTGCTCTGATTTGCATTTTCTGTACGTCTTTTAAAATCCAAAGTTCATTAGTATGTTCCCTGTGAATCCATGTCAGTTTATATTAATAACATTTGATTATGCCTTTGCTTTTTATATTATAGTAATTTCCAAGTGTACCTCCCCTGCCAGTAAATTATCTATTCCCACCTTTGTGACAAAGAAAGCCATCTGAGCAAAGCCTAGCCCACAGTGGCCCCCATATGCCAGTATGTACCATGTACCACATTTCTTAGAGTAGCATTATATTCCATGATTATGTGAACATGCCATACTTGGTTGAATTATTCCTCAGTTGAGTGGAACCTGTTTTGTTTCTACATTTTTGGTACCACAAGATGCTGGTATTAATATTTTGGAATACATAGGGACTTTGTCTTTGACCCTTCTTATATCTGTCCAGTAGTGGGATTACTATCTTATCAACTATTTTTTCTTTTTTCTTAAAACTTTTATTCTTAAGTTTGATTGATTCTACTTCAGCTCAAGTCTTTCTTCTCCTTTATTTTGTAAAATTATTACTTAACATTTTATTTCCCTTCAATTATATGTAAAAACACCTTCTAACATTTGGTTTTTTAAAATTTTGAGTGGGATAGTTTAGTCATTTTTCTCATAGGATTCCACATTGTTTTCCATAGTGCTTAGACCAATTTACAGGTCTACATATACTGCATTAATTAGTATGACTGTGATAGGATTTTATTATAGTGCTCCTATGGAGATGAGTGGTAGAAGGACTCTTACATTTCCACTTCAGACAAAGGTGCACTTATCCTCTGTGTGTTTCCATTTGGTCATAAAGATTATTTTGGCTACTGAGATGATAGGTTGCTGTCCTAAGAGGTGTCAAGGAACAGTATGTCTGACAGTGGCTGATCGGACCAGTACAAGCTCAGAAGGCTCTGCCACAGGTTGGGCACCCATGGTCCATATGAACATTTTGGAGTGGAGATGTCTCTAAATTTGTGCAACTCATACATTTCTTTTGAGCTGCTGCAATTCTGCTTTAATGATAGAACACAGCACCTTCTTTGATGCAAGCATGCCATGCCATGCTGGGTGTCTCCCATGTCTCATAATCAATTCTAGTGAAATAGAACTCTGTGACTGTGCTAAAGGGGCAATCCCTGCCACTAAAGTCTCTTCCTCTTTCTCACTTTGAACGGTGAGGACAATTAACTCGCTGAAGTCCAGAATATAGGTGGAACCCCTGCCCTCCCCAATACTGGATTGCCATGACTTCATTGACTTGTAAGCAGGCCTGTTCCTGGGATGAGGTTGCCTTCTATGTCTATCTTCTTTCCTTTTATACAAGATATGGGAGGTTTGGAAAGGCAGCTGGAATTTTTTCTCTTCCTTGGCTCTAGAACAGTGGATTGTTTGAGGGGTTACTAGAGCCATCGTGAGGAAAAATTGCTGAGAGAGAGGGGGGCGGGTATCATCCAAAGACATCTATTTGTTCCTGATTGGGCTATCCTCAGTGAAGTTGAAATGTAAAATAACTAATAAGCCCCTCTCAGAAACTATTTGCCAAGGACCCAACAATATTTGAATATTAGCTGACAACAGTCATTCTATGATTCCTTATTGCTTAGCATCCCTTTCTATGTGGGAATATAACTGACTATTCCATACCTGACTTATGTTTCTACTCCCTTCATGCCTTCCTGCCTTGGTGAGAGGGCTTATTAGGTAGAACTTCACAAAAACGAGGTAGGGGTGGAATAGAAACACTTAGAACCCAGTTCATCTCTTGAGAAGACAAGAAAGCCCAGAGGAATGACCGTAGAGTGAATCTGGAGGGAAGGAAAGGTAGAAGACAGAAGGTAGACTCAGATTGGTGTCTGGCTCACTGAAATTCTAGGATAGCATCTTGGATCACTGTCTCAAAGACATAGATTATTTCCATCTTTTAACATCTTCGTGGAGAGGCAACTTCCTGTCGTGTGATACAGAATTGTTTTCCAAATTCAGAAGATTGAGTTCAAATCCATCTATAATCCCTACTGGATATATTAGCCTAGGCATAGTATCTATTCTTTTCTTCCTTCTTAGATTCAAAGCCCACACTGGACACGTATTTGCCACATGACCCAGGTTAAGTCCCTTAAGTTCTTAGTGCCTCTTGAAACTCCAAGCCAGATTTTTTAACCTTTTTTGAGTTATCGCCCCTTTAAGCAATCTGGTGAAGTCTATGAACTCCTTTTCAGAATGTTTTTTTTTAAATTCATAAAATAAAATACATAGAATGCCAAAGGAAACCAATAATATGGAAATAGTTATAAAAATAAGTTGGTACAACTCTCAGGTTGCAAAACATTTGCGAATCTGCATTGGTTGAATCTTAACCTGGTGCTTCTTACATTGACAACACTGCAGTTCTGGGCAAAAAGAAAACAAAAAACACTTTGCTAGACAAACACAGAGTTTTTCTTTCTCTCTAAGTTATCTTGTTTAACTTACTGTCTTACCAACTTATTTTTCTTTTTCTCTTAAAACTTTTCTTCTTCATTTTGATTCATTCTACATCAGCTCAATTCTTCTCCTTTATTTTGAAAAATCATTACCTAACATGTTATTTCCCCTCACTTATATGTAAAAGCATCTTCTAACACTTAATTTTTTAAAATTTTGAGTTCCAAATCTTTCCATCTCTCTCATTGAGAAGGTAAACAATTTGATATAGGTTATACATGTGCTGTCATGTAAACCATATTTTCATATTAGTCATGTTGTAAAGAAAACATAGACTAAAAAAACCCAAGAAAAATAAAGTTTAAAAGCATGCTTTGATTTACATTCAGACTCCATCACTTCTTTCTATGGCTATTATTTTTATTGTTAAGTCCTTTGGAATTGTCAGATCATTGTTCTGCTGAGAACAGTTAAGTCATTCACAGTTGATCATCATATAGTACTGTGAGGTGCAGCATTCTCCTGGTTCTGCTGACTTCATTTCCATCCATTCATATAAATTTTTCCATATTTTTTTCTGAGAACATTCTGCTCATCATTTCTTATAATAGCACAGCAGTATTCTATCAAAATCATATACCATAACTTGGTCAAACATTCCCCAACCACTGGGTATTGCCTCAATTTCCTATTCTTTCATACCACTAAACGTGGTGTGAAATATAAATATGTTTGTACATATAGGTCATTTTCCTTTTTGTTTTTTATTTCTTTGGGATATAGACCTAGTAGTGGTATTGCTAGGACAAAGGATAAGCACAGTTCTATAACCTTTTGGACATAGTTCCAAATTGCTCTTCAGAAGGACTGAATCAATTCACAACTCTACCAAAAATACATCAGTGTCTCAATTTCCCCTCATTCTTCCAACATATGTCATTTTCCTTTTCTATCTTAATAGCCAGTTTTATAGGGGGTAGTACCTCACAATTGTTTTAATTTGCATTTCTGTAGTCAGTGGTGATTTAGAGCATTTATTCATATGACTATAGAGAACTTCCATTACTCTGTCTGAAAACTGTCTTTTCATACCTTTTGACTGTTTATCAATTGGGAAATGGTCAAATGGAAAAGGTTGTACAAAAGCTCAATGAAGAAAAGAATTTTTTAAATTTTTAAATTTAAAAAAATTAGAATTGTGTAAGTCAAAGCTCTCCTCTTACAATTTTTATAAATTTGATGTGGCTATTTATTTATTTGAGAAATGAGCCCTTGTGGTAATTTTTCCCTCACAGTTATGATTACTAATTTCATTTTCCTAGATCCCATTTCTTCCTATTTATCCTCCTCAAAAGTGCTTTGTTTCTGACTAATGCCTTGTCCAACCTGCCCTCACTTTTATCAGTCTCATTCCCTTCTCTTGTCTCCTTCCCCTCCTACTTTCTTGCAGCTCTAGTCTTTTCATCAAAAATGCTTGAAAGTTCTTTATTTTGTTGAATATCCATTTTTTTTCCTCTGATGGATTGATTATATTCAGTTTTGCTAGATGGGTAATTCTTCATTGTAATCCAAGCTCTTTTATCCTCTGAAATATCATTCCAAGCCCTCTGATCCTTTTATGCAAAAACTGCTAAATCTTGTCTTATCTTGACTGCGACTCCACAATATTTGAATTGTTTCTTTCTGGCTGCCTGCAATATTTTCTCCTTGACTTGAGAGATTTCGAATTTGGCTAGAATATTCATGGAAATTTTTATATTTGGATCTCTTTCAGGAAATGATTGGTGGATTTTTTTCAATTTCTATTTTACCCTTTGGTTTTAGAATATCAGGGCAGTTTTCCTTGATAATTTCTTGAAAGATTATATTTAGATTCTTTTTTTTTATCATGGCTTTCAGGTGGCAAAATAAATCATGAATTATTTTTCCATGTCAGTTATTTTTTTCAATAAGACATTTCACTTTTTTTCTTTTTTTCATTCTTTCAATTTTGTTTAATTGCTTGTTGAAGACTCATGGAGGAGAGCTTTGACTTACACAATTCTAATTTTTTAAAAAAATTGTTTTCTTCATTGAGCTTTTGTACCACTTTTTCCATTTGACCATTTCTATTTTTTAAGGTATTCTTTTCTTCAGGTGAGTCTTTGCCTTTTCTTCTCCATCTTGGCTCTGCCCCTTCCTTTTTTTTTAAACAATTTGGTTATACTGTCTTGTTAAACATCAGACAAGGGGGAGGAGCCAAGATGACAGAGTAGAAAGATTCACATATGCTAGCTCCAAACCCACAGCCACGTAGCAACGGAGTGGAGGAGATTTCTGTTCCAGAGAGCCCTGAAAAACCGTCACCAAAGGTCCATCATGCACTGGACCTGGAGCAGAGCCCAGCCCTGCCTTGGCCACATGGCACCGAGAGGACCAGTTCCAAGCAGGCTTCAAGGACGGAATCTCTGGTGGCTGCGAAAGTCCCTCAACCCACAGGCACTACAGGTCAGTGAGAGAGACTTCTGGGCTGGCTGAGAGGGGAGCGGGGTATCTCCATAACTCAGGCCCCCTCAGGAGGCAGCAACAGAGGCAGCAGCAGACCAGAGCTCCCAAAGCAGGCAGGAGCTTGGATCCATTTTTGAAGATCTCTGCATAAAGTCCCTGAGGGAACAGAGCCTGCGTGGTGGCGCTGCCCCAACCTGAGCACCTGAACTTAATCTCACAGTGAATAGCAGCCCTGCCCTTCACTGAAAACCCTGAGGCTGGGAAGCAGCATTTGAATCTCATACCCCAAGCACTAGCTGGGCGGATCTGGAGGTGAGGCGGGAGTGGAAAGAAATCTCAGAAGTCAAGTAACTGGCTGGGAAAATGCCTAGAAAAGGGAAAAAAAATAAGACCATAGAAGTCTACTTTCTTGGTGAACAGATATTTCCTCCTTTCCTTTCAGATGAGGAAGAACAATGCTTACCATCAGGTAAAGACATAGAAGTCAAGGCCTCTGTATCCCAAACATCTGAAATAGATATCCAATGGGCTCAGGCCATGGAAGAGCTCAAAAAGTATTTTGAAAATCAAGTGAGAGAGGTGGAGGAAAAACTGGGAAGAGAAATGAGAGAGATGCAAGAGAAGCATGAAAAACGGGTCAATACCTTGGTAAAGGAGACCCAAAAAAATGCTGAAGAAAATAACACCTTGAAAAATAGACTAACTCAATTGGCAAAAGAGGTTCAAAAAGCCAATGAGGAGAAGAATGCTTTCAAAAGCAGAATTAGCCAAATGGAAAAAGAGGTTCAAAAGATCACTGAAGAAAATAGTTCTCTCAAAATTAGAATGGAATAGATGGAGACTAATGACTTTCTGAGAAACCAAGAAATCACCAAACAAAACCAAAAGGATGAAAAAATGGAAGAGAATGTGAAATATCTCATTGGGAAAACAACTGACCTGGAAAATAGATCCAGGAGAGACAATTTAAAAATTATGGGACTACCTGAAAGTCATGATCAGAAAAAGAGCCTAGACTTCATCTTTCGTGAAATTATCAAGGAAAACTGCCCTGAGATTCTAGAACCAGAGGGCAAAATAAGTATTGAAGGAATCCATCGATCACAATCTGAAAGAGACCCCAAAAGAGAAACTGCTAGGGAACATTGTGGCCAAATTCCAGAATTCCCAGGTCAAGGAGAAAATATTGCAAGCAGCTAGAAAGAAACAATTCAAATATTGTGGAAATGCAATCAGGATAGCACAAGATCTAGCAGCTTCTACATTAAGGGATCGAAGGGCCTGGAATATGATATTCCAGAACTCAAAGGAACTAGGACTCAAACCAAGAATCACCTACCCAGCAAAACTGAGTATAATACTTCAGGGGAAAAATGGTCTTTCAATGAAATAGAGGACTTTCAAGCATTCTTGATAAACATCGGACAAAAGGTTGTTCATATCAGGAATTTCTTGCAAGGGAGAATATGGACAGCTATTGAATATCTCTGTTTGTGGCATAATGTCTTAAAATAAGCCATGAATCTGAATCAAAGCCTTTCTGACTTATTCCAAACCTTGGACCCTAAAATTTTCAATTATGATGATATGTTTTACATTCAACTATCACAAGTAGTAAGTTGTAAAGTCTGTTTTGGGCCATAAGAAATAATGATTAAAATCAAGAGCACAAATTTTGGCAGTTAAAAAATACATATTCACATTTTCTCTTCCCACTGTGCAATCTTCCTTCTCTCTAATCTGAACTTGATACAAAAAGGTTTAGTTTCTACTGGAATTTTAAGGACTTTCCAGTCTTGTTCGTCTGTTTTCATTCTCAAAATTGAATCCTATGTAGTAGAATCATAGAAGCAACAACTCTCAGAATTGAAAGAGACTTGATCATTTAGTTCATTCTGCACTTGAAAAAAGACTCTCTAATACAACCTACCTGGCAGATGGTCATTTATCCTGTGCCTGAAGGTCTCCAACAAGAGGTTATCCACCACTACCCAAGATAAACCATTCCATGTCTACTATAATGAATAATCACATATTGGCTTAAGAATGATCCTAGGGTATATATCCAAAGAGATCATAAAAATGGGAAAAGGACCCAAATGTACACTATTTATAGGGGTGCTTTTTTTGGTGGCAAAGAATTGGAAATTGAAGGGATGTCCATCAATTGGGAAATGGCTGAAGAAGTTGTGGCGTACGAATGTAATGGAATACATTTGTGCTATAAGAAATGGTGACCAGGTGTAAGCTGAAAAACCTAGAAAGACTTATATGAACTGATGCTTAGTGCAAAGAACAAAACAAGGAGAACATTGCACATGGTAAAAGCCACACTGTGCAATGACTGATTGTGATACATTTAGCTCTTCCTCAGCAACACAAGGATCTAGACAACTCCAAAAAATGGAAAATGTTTCCCTCATCTGGAGAAACTGAGTCTTAATGCAGATGGAAGCATACTATTTCCTCTCCTTTTTTTGTTGTTTTATTTCTTCTTTCTCATGGTTCCTCCCATTACTTCAAATTCCTCTTTACATTGTGACTGATGTGAAAATAGGTTTAATATGAATGTAGAGCCTCTATTAGATTGCATGCCATCTTGGGGATTGAAAACTCAAAATCTTTTGGAAATGAATGTGAAAACTAAAACTAAATAAATTATAAAAAGGAAAACAATTTAAAAAAAGAATGATGCTAGGTTCTCATTACAGATATTAGTAGAGAAAATTATGGAGCTGACATCCTTGCTGCGGAACATAAGATGTATAAAATTTAAACCTACAAACAGATCTATCTGGATTTTTCTGGACCCTCTATATTATTTTAATTGATGACCTTATCAGCTGTTGTAGATTCAATGATCATTTCTATGCTGATGATTTTCAAATTTACTTATTCAGTCCTAACCTCTCTGCTGACCTCCTCTCTCACATCTCTAAATGCTTATTGGACATCTCAAATCAGATATCTTATAGACATCTTAGATTTAACATTTCCAAAATTGAACTTATTACATTTTCCCTAAAACTCTATCCAATTTCTAATTTCCTTATTATTGTCAAGGGCACTATCGTCCTCCCAGTCACCCAGGTTCACAACCTCCTTATCACTGTCACTCTCTTGTATCCCATCAGTTGACAAATCCTATCATTTCTACCTTTACTGCATCTCACACATATCTCTTCTCTTGTCTTATATTGCCACTGCCCTGGTACAAGCCCTCATGATCTCATACCTGGACGACTGCAATAACCTGCTGGTTATTTTCCCTACCTCAAGTATCTACCCTATGTGTGGGGAACCTGTGCCCTTGATACTACATGTGGTCCTCTAGGTCTTCAAGTGCAGCCTTTTGATTGAATCCAAACTTCTTAAAGGACTTGGAGAACCACATGTGCTCTTAAGGTTGCAGATTCCCCACTCCTGATCTATTCATTCCAGCCCGTTCTATACTCAGATATCAAAGTTACCTTTCTAAAACACAAGTCTGACCATGATACTCTCCCGCTCTCCTTCCCTGCTTTCCTACTCCATAAGTTCCAGGATTTCCCTATTACTTCCAGAATCAAATATAAATTCTGATTGGCTTTTAAACTCCTTCATAACCTGGCCCCCTCCTACCTTTCCAGTCTTCTTATACTTTACTCCCTATGAACTGTGATCCAGCGACCCTGAGCTCATTGTCCCTCCTAAAACCTGCCACTCCATCTCCTGACTACATTTTCTTTTCAAAAGTATATAAATGTATTTATTAATTTTTACCCCACACATTTTAGTTGATTGTACCCAATGTCTGGGATGCTTCCCTTGTCTTTACCTTCTGGTTCCCATATCTTCCTTAAAACTCCCAGCTGAAATCCCACCTTCTGCAAGAAGCCTTTCTTAATCTTAATTCTAGTGCTTCTCCTATGTTAATTATCTCCAATTCATCTTGTACACATCTTGTTTGTACATACTTGCTGCATGTGTCTACCAATTAGATGGTGACCTCCTTGAGAGTAAACTTTTATTTTGTTTTTTTGTATCCCAAGTACTTACCCCAGTATCTGGTACCTAGTAGGTGCTTAATAAATGTCTGCTAACTTGACTTTTAGTTTGTGCTTTGACACTTAGTATCTGTGTAGCCATGTTCATATTATTCATCTTTATACATCCTTTCTGAACTCATTTCCTATTCTGTAAGTGGCAAAAAATAATATTTACCCTAGCTTATGGGATGATTGTGAGGAAAGTACTCTGAAAACAGTCAAGTTCTCCATGAACATACTTACGGATTCTTTATATTTTATATATTAGAACTAATAGTTAGTTCTGGGTCAGATTTTCATTCTCAAAGGAAATGAATGTTTGAGAAAATGATCTTGTTTTCTTGAAAAATTTAAGTTTTCTTTTACTCCCTTATAGAAAGCACTGACTTCAAACTTCTAACGTTGAGGAAGATATATGGCCCAGGGTGAATTCTGCATCCAATACTTACTAAATGTGCCTTCAAAAACTTAAACTCTCTGGACCTCAATTTTCTCATCTGTAAAATAAGAATGTAGAATTCAACAATCTCTAAGGTCCCTTGGAAGGGATTCTAAATCCATAGCTAGTTTAGTTCAGGAAGACTGACCTTTCAGTACTAATTTAAAGGAAAAAGTCCAACAATTACATAATCAGGGCTTCATAAATTATAACAATGATATCTGGATAGGAAAAAGTATTTTAAGATAATATATATGAGAAAAGTTGGAAGCCGTGATTGAGACAACAGGACCCCCCTCCCCTTTCTCTCACCATCCTGCCAACCACAAAACTGCTTTCCTGAGGCCTGCCATGGAGGAATCATTGTCAGAGCTGGAGCCCCCACTGAGCCAAGAAACCTTCTCAGACTTATGGAACTTACAATGGAACAATTTGCCAGATGATTTATCGAACATAGATGATAAATACTTTGCCCCACCAGACAGTGGGACCTGGCTGGGAAATGAGGAAGAAAGTTTTAGAGTTCAGGTGCCTGTACCCCCAGTTAGCCTGCCCACGTCATCTACTGTTCCATCTCGAAAGGACTATCCTGGGGAATATGGCTTTCGGCTTGGTTTTCTACAATCTGGAACAGCCAAATCTGTCACCTGAACATACTCCCCTGAGCTGAACAAGCTATTTTGCCAACTGGCCAAGACCTGCCCTGTCCAGCTCTGGGTCACCTCACCACCACCTGCTGGTGCCCGAGTTCGTGCTATGGCTATTTACAAGAAGTCAGAACACATGACCGAGGTGGTTAAGCGCTGTCCTCACCATGAACGATGCACTGAGCACATAGATGCCCTGGCACCTCCACAGCATCTGATCTGGGTGGAAGGAAATCTATGGGCTGAATACCTCAGTGATGCCACCACCATGCGACAGAGTGTGTCCACTCCATATGGATCCCTAGATGTCGGCTGTGATTGTACTACAGTTCATTACAATTATATGTGCAACAGTTCCTGCATGGGAGGCATGAACCGGCGCCCAATCCTCACCATCGTAACCCTGGAAGACTCCAGTGGTCAGCTCCTTGGACGTCGAAGTTTTGAAGTGCGTGTATGTGCCTGTCCTAGAAGAGATCAGCGGACTGAGGAGGAAAATTTCCGCAAGAAGGGAGGTCACAACTCACAGTCACCCTCTGAGAGCAATAAGCGTGCGTTGCCCACCACTCCTAGCAACACCCCAAGGCTAAGAAGAAGCTAATGGATGGAGAATATTTCACCCTCCAGATTCGAGGTCGCCACCGCTATGAATTGCTCCTGGAGATAAATGAAGCCTTGGAACTGAAAGATGCTCACAGTGGGAAAGAACCTGAGGGAAGCTGTCACCACCACAGCCAATTGAAGTCCAAGAAAGGAGATTCTACCCCCTGTCAAGGCAAAAGACTTTTGGTGAAAAGTGAAGTTGCTGACTCTGACTGAACATAACCACCCTCACCCCAGACTTTATTTTTTATTTCCCATTTGTAACCTTTCCTCTAAAGTCTCTCCTTTAAGATATTTCCAGTCTTCAACCCTTCCCTTTCTACCAGCTTGAATGTCTAAATCTCAAACAATATTAAGGTGTTCTTTGCTAAAGATAAGGGGGAGTGGGGCCTTTCTTTCCTAGGCCATGCTCTCTCTCTGTGTTGTTCAGTCACCCACCTCTTCATGACCGTGGACCATAGCACTCCAGTACTTTCCATGGGGTTCTGATGGCAAAGATACCGGAGTGCTTTGCCATTTCCTTCTCCAGTGGATTAAGGCAAACAGAAGTTAAGTGACTTGGTCACACATGAGGCCAATCAGGTCTTCCTGATTTCAGGCACCACTTTATATCTACTGAGCCACCTAGCTGCCTTCCCTCACATTAGTGTCCCTCTAAAAGAGAGGGTAGTGCTTGCTATCTGAGGAGAGTGTTCTAAATAAAAATATTAGGAGCATTGGAATCATAGGCTTAGGACATAGGGAAGGAACCTCAGAGGCCCCCTCAGTGAGGAAACTAAGGCCCAGAGAACAACTTAATTTCTCAGTGAGAAATGGGATTTAAACTCAAAACTACAAAGTGATGCTTCCATTCTGCCATACTGCTTTTCTAGACCAGAGATTTTGCTTAGAGGCATGATAGTTTCTTGAAACTCTTATAAATGTTTCTGCCATTTTGGAAAATGTATTCACTTCAGTATGTGTTCCTGGTAAGGTGGGGAGTCACCAATAGTTGTTGATGGGTTGACATCTGTGATAAAATGAACTGTCCCACCCCCAGGATTTAGTCTCTGAAATACCTGTTGGAATGTGCTTCTACCAAAATGTTTTATACCCTCCAGACTAAGCTAGACTCTGAAGTTTTGTTTTCACTCACCTCTATTTAGCATTTCCTTTCATGATGAATGTAGGCAACAAACATTTTGAGAAGGGGAGCCATGTTTCATCAGACTTCCAAAGGGGTATGGCATAAAATTGGTTGAGAACCACAGCTCTAGCCCCAGATTCTCAGGAACACACGAGGCAAACTTTCTTAACCCCCAGAGATTCCTCCTTTCTCTTTTTCTCCCCTTTTTTGTACCTTTTTGCTATTTTTATGGAATTTATTTTCAAATAAAGAGTTAATCCTGGCAAAAAAGATAATATATATGAATATATATTATTCAGGGTTAAGAGGAAGACAGTTGGAGATTTAGGACTAAATATAGAGTTTCTATTCTGTCTCATAAATATCCAGTTTGTATAAGTAGGGTAGAGTTTGGAGATATGAGCATATTAGAGGATTAATGTACTTATTTCATGCATCAAAGAAGAATTTTTAGAACAAGGAAGAAATTATTTTGTGATTTACTTTTACTATTGTATGTTGCCAATACCCATTTTCATGCATTGATTCTCTCCCCTAGAAAATTTCAGTAAATAATAATCTTATGCTTTATCTCACAAAATGAGGCATTCAGTTTATCAGTTTATATCAAGAAATATCATCATAAAGTCCATGCTTCTTTTCTCAGTAAACCAATTATGCCAGTTTGAATTAGCTAACTTTGTAAGCTGAACCATTTCAGTGATCACATGAATGTGTTGAGAGCTATACTGAATACCTCAGGTCCCATTTTCTCTTCCCAAGCATCTGTGCACTAGTAATAGTTCATGAGTAATTTTAAAACATTTAATGGAACTAAATGTAAAACATGTGCAAAACTAGTCACCTGAACTACTGAAAATTAGCAAAAGTCAAATAACACCACAATAAATATACAAAAGAAAAGTTTGAACAGCTTGGGGACTGCAGGGATTTGCAGCTATTGAAATAAAAATATGTAAGGTATACTGTTAGTTTCCATATCTCTTTAGACCCACCCACTTACAATTTGATCATTCCTAAAGTAAAAGGAAGATGGCAGGAGGAGAACTAAGGAAGAAAAATGTACTTCACATTTAGAATTAACTCAAATAATTAGGGGAATCAGTATCAGAAGCAAAACAGATTCTTGAGGAGAGGACAGGTGAAAAAAAGAAGGATAAGCAAAAGAGAATAGGATGGAGGAAAACACAGTTAGAAATTATAACTCGGAATGTGAATATGATGAATTCACTCATAAAATAGATGGCAAAATGCGTTAGAAACCAGAATCCAAGAATATGTTGTTTATAAGAGATATACTTAAAACAAAAAGGCACACAAAATTAAAATAAAGGGTTGGAACAGAATCTATTATCTTTAACTGAAGTAAAAATGCGAGGGTAGCAATCATGATCTCAGACAAAGAAAAGCAAAAATAGACCTAATTAAAAGAGATAAAAGTGAAACTACATCATGCTAAAAGGTATCGTAAACAATGAATTAATATCAGTACTGATATGTGCACCAAATGGTATAGAATACAAATTCTTGGAAAAGTTAAGTGAGTTACAGGAGGAAATAGACAATAAAACTATATAGGGCAGGGGACTTCCATTTATCCCCCTCAGACATAGGTAAATCTAATCACAAAATAAATAAGAAATTAAGGGTATGAATATAATTTTACAAAAGTTAGATATGATAGATTGCTGAAGAATATTGAATGAGAAGAAAGGAGGTAATCTATTTCTTAGTTGTACATGGTACCTTTGCAAAAACTGACCATAGATTGGGGTGTAAAAATCTCACAAAGACGTAGAAAAACAGAAATATAAAATGCGCCCTTTTTTGGACTATAGAGCAATAAAATAACATTTAATAAAAGGCTTTTGAATCATAGTTTGAAATTGAATAGAAAACTGAATAGTCTAACCCTAAAGAATGAATGGGTCAAAGAGAAAATTAGAGAATTAGCTCAGATTCATGACAAATTACAGTGTACAAAGCACGTTCAGCAGAGAATCATGCTAGTAGGTAGTTCAAGAATTACTGTTCATGCTGGTTTTGACTTGGCCCTAAAGGATACAACACCAACACTTGCCACAAGGTTGGGATCTTGACTTTGAACTAATTTCTTGCCTCCTTTCATGGACTTGTCTCCATCACTTATACTCTGTTTATGCTCATCTATTAGTATGTAGCACATTCCCATTCTGTAAATGCACCTCCTCCTATAGGAAGCCCGTTTTGATCTATTCAAATTCTAGTGTCTGTTCTCTCAAATTCTTTTATTTATTTCCTTTGTATTTATTCTCTTTATATCTATTATGTAGGTACTGATATGTTCTTATTATCTTCTTTGTTAGACTGGGAATAAAGACTGATTTATTTTTTGTATTTGTATCCCAGTGACTAGCACCTTGCTTGGTACATAGTAGGTGCCTAATGAATGCTTGTCGTTTTGTTGAATTGATTATTACAAGGTAACTATGAAGCAACTGATTTGTTTCTTTTCTGTTTAGTAGTTTTCAGTCATGTCCAACTCTTTGTAAACCCGTTATGGGGTTTTCTTGGCAAAGGTACTACAGTGTTTGCCATTTCCTTCTCCACTGGATTAAGGCAAACAGGTTAAGTGACTTGTCCAGAGTCACACAGCTCATATCTGAGGCTGGATTTGAACTCAGATCTTCCTGACTCCAGGTCCAACACTCTATCCACTGTCCCACCTAGCTGATTATAATTTGCTTCTACTTTTAGGGAAATGTTGTCTAGGTCCTTAGCAAACTGTACTTAATGAATCATAAATATAATGTCTAGTTGAAGCAATTTCTTTTCACTCTTATTGAGAAATAGGTCTTCAGGAGACAAATAAAAGTCTGGCAAATTTTTGGTAATTAAGACTTTGCTATCGAAGTTTTGAAGAACTAAAAATTAGTTGTAAGGGAAAAATTTTATCTACACTGATTGGCTATCTTCATTTGCATATGCAATTGGAGACACAGGTTTCCTCTTAGCTATGATCGTGTTTTATTAAAGTACATATACCCTGCAGGTTGATATACAGGCAAAATTCCTCTTTAAATATTTGAAGAGAGCTTAATTCTTATACATGTATGCAAACTCTTGATCTGCTTTTTGTTATATTACTTGCTACATAACAAAATAATTTCTAATTTTTTACACAAAATAGCACTTTTCTTTCGCTTGCAGAACTCATTGATAAAATTTCACTGTTCTTGTGATCTGTGTAGTCATTACAAAAGTTGTATACAAAACCTAAAAATATCCAAAAATTGCAAAGTACACTCTGACAGCTAATGCTCTGAGAACACTTTATTACACAAATTACATTCAGATTCTGAAAATAGCGTTCTAACAGTGTAACCATTTAAAAATAAGACATCCCAGAAACACACCAACTAAAGAAAATTAAAAACAAAACCAAATTCTTTTTTTAAATAGAGACTATTTTTTCTTTCCCTCATTGCAATATAATGTTAGTGATTTTAAAAAAATAGAAGGCGATTTAGCAGCTTTATCTTCTTGTAGCATGTAGTTTTTCTGTACTGCCATAGGTTGGGAACGTTGGACAGGAAAGGCACCAAAGAAAGAAATTGGCAATGGAAGAGCTATTGGGAAAATACTGTGTGAAAGTAGATAATGGGATCATTTACACATCGAGAAAAGTTCCAAACTGTAACTGAGCAAATACTACATCCTTTAAAATAGTACTGTGATGGAAAAAGAGGACTTCCCTCTTTCTCTTTTGTAGATGCTTACACAAGGATAATGGCACTATTACGGTCTTTCAGGACGCTCCTCCACTTGAAACAAAAGCAAACTAAACCCAAAAAAAGAAACCAAAAGTGTACAGTCCCACACAAACTAGTGCAGTTTACAATTAAATACACAAAATTTTCAACGTGCGAAAGAGAAAGCAATCTGGTGTTCTTGGTAAAATGGTACAACAAAGAAATTCAAGGCTTAGTTTAAGGAAGAGACAGGAGTTGGTAGGGGTGGAGGTGCTGAATATTCTTCTTCTGACTCACTGCCTTCATCGTCTTTTTCTTGGTCACTCCCCTCGGTGCTAAGTCGGTCGAACCCTTTTCGACTGTAACCTTTGCGATTTGCGAAAAAGTTTCCAAGATTTAGACCTCCACTCCCTTTGCCTGAATAGAGAAAATATTGACATATAATTAAAATGAAGTTTCTAGGAATTTTTACCAATTTTCTCATCCATGGCTGCTTTAAGTATACTTTGCTTTTCCCAATCCTATTCAAGTTAATGGCGACTGACATAAGATGGGGGAGTGGAGGAGGATGTAAGAGAAAAAGGGACATCAGAAAAAAAAAAGAACCCATTTGACAGAAAAAATATTGTTACTCATTTTGTAACTTAACATAAATAATAAATTTTATTTAGCATTTTAAAGTTTGCAAAAGTTACCTTACACATATAATATAATTTGATCTCATAAGGTAAAAACAAAGTTCCCCAGGCTACAGTGTCAGCAAAGGATTCCTTTAGATGTAGTCTATACAGTCCTGCTATTTCCAAGACAGTGCAGAATTGCTATTAATAAAGCAGTTGTTTATTCCGGTGACTTTAAAAAAAATGCCATATCCACTACAACAATTACTGGCATGCAGCAAGAATGGTAGAAAATTTATGGAAGACAAATAGTGGTGAGATGAAAGGCAGGTAGAGAGTATTAAATAATTTAGAACAGCAATACGCAGAAAAGGAGAATAGCTGGTACCATATTTTCATACCCCTTCTTTGGCTCATTGGATTTTCCACTGGGGAAATGTAACTCTGGATTCTTGGGAAGTTTAATTTTCAAAGACAGAATATGAAATATATGCTTGCTCTTTCAGGGACATGGGTTTTTTGTTGACTTTGCCTGAATTCATCTGAAGTAAATGGATTCTAAAAGGTCACAGACATACCTCTCAATCTTCCTAGTATTCTTCCTGAACTTGACTCAAGTTTGTGTTCAGAGGCAGCTGGAAAAAGATAGTACATTTCAGAATGAGCCCTGACCACCATCTTTACCTGATGAGTGCAACTTTCAGCACAAAATCTGGATCTCAAGAATGCTGATCAGTTTAAAAAAGAAGCTTGAAAGACCTTCTGCAATATAATATTAAGTTAAAAAATCAGTAGTAACATGCCAGACTTTATAGTACAGGGGCTGTTTGTGAAAATTGGGCAGTCTGGACTGTTCAATGTTACAGGATCTTAATTTTGGAGTGCTATTTTTGCCTCAAGGTCAGAATACCTCTTGCTTGAGAAACCAGTTCCCTTTTATGCATATAGTTTATCTTGTTATTAAGGATTAAAATAAAGTCCATGAATGTTTGGGGAGTATTCTCATATTAGCTAAGGTTAACAAACTCTTCACATAGGGCTCTCCTATATGGAATTCGGGGCTAAGAATATGTAATGTACTAAGGTGAAATGTGACCCCAGAGTAGATCACATTTTATACCCAGATATTCCTTATTTTCTTTTTAAATCTCTCTTCTTGTGAAGAACTTTAATCACTTTCTAGGAAAGATTAGTTTAATTTGAAAATATATTTTCAAAATCCTGCAGAAGGAAAAATTAAGCACCACAAATGTGACATAGCAACCAGAGGAGCCTGAATGACTAAACAGCAAGATTCACTTTCTGAACCATGACAGAGCCACTACTTAGAAGTCTACTAACAGGTCCTCTGTGGATTCTTCAGGGGCTTCAGCAAAACCCACTTTTCTGCTCCATTATATTTTTTAGTTAATTGTAAACCTCAAGAAGTCCCACTGGGACAAGGATTCTTAATATTTTTTTGGCAGTCTGGTGACACTATGGAATCCTCTAAATAAAATTTTTAAGTACACAAAATACAATACATAGGATTATAAAGGAAATGAAGTATTAAAAGAAACCAGTTATCAAAATATTTTAAGAAAAACAAGTTCCTGAATCCCTAACTTAGAGAAAATTATATGTAATCTTCATACTTAAAGACAAAATAAAAACTTAAAATTTTACATAGACTTCCATTTTGGAGGCTCCAGAAGCAGTTTCTATAATGATGGAGAAATTACATGTAATATTTAGTGAATATTCAATGATGTCAAAGAAAGAAAAAAATATCTGAAAGGGATGAGTAGGGGAAAAAGTCAGAATATATCTCTTATGAGAAAATGACACTAAACATACTTTTTAAAAAACTATGCTTCCAAATCAAAGTTGTTCAGTTTTACTTGCCTCCATAGGCCCTTGTTTTCTTCCACCAAATAAAGACAGCAATTGCGAGCAGGACCACAAATGGAATTATGAGAAGGGTTGTAATAAGAACAAAGGACACTCCAGAGCCTGTCTCTTTGATCAATTTCTTTTTCTCCTGCATCTTCAGCAGCTCAGGTGATTGGGGTTTGTTTTCCACTTTGGTTTCAACAACTGTCTCTGTTTCTTCAAAGGAAGAAGAGTTCACAATATTGACCTAACTCACATATTTCAATTCCCCCCAAATCAATTATGGCTCATTAAAAGAGAACTTGTAAATTTTATGACTCTGAATTTCTGTCCAAGTAACAAGATAATAGTAAAAAAATAATTATGTATTCAGTAATAATCACTGAAACATTTTTAACTTCAATTTTTTAAAATCAATTTCTTGAATTTTCCTGTAGTATTCCTTTACCACCAGATGCATTGATCTCTCTTATATGAACAGAATGCAATTATTTAATTTTTACATAATTCTTAGATCCACTGAGTTTTTGGCATACTCTCTTTCTATATCTGCCTGCTAAATAAGATCAGACTTAGATTATAAAGTGCCTTGAAGGGTCTGGTTGTATCTTTTGAACTTACTTCCTGTAGCACCTGCCACAGTACATATACAGGAAGGAACTTAGCAAATGTTTTGATGATGATAACACTATGTTCTTTATAGATCCCCATAATGTAGTTTGAGAGAATAGGGCAAAGAAAATATGTGAGATTCTCTGAGAATCTTAGGAAGCACAGGAAATAAAATGAGGTCTAGGCACCTGCCCCATTTTGCTAACTTGCAAATATTCCTTCTTCATTCACTTAAATTCAATTTTTATAAAGCACTTTGTGCAAGGTACCAGGTGAAATACAAACATAAATAAGACATGGTGGCTTATATTAATGGAATTCATAGCCTTGCACAGGAGATACTATATGTTTATAAATACATATAATTTAAATTAGAGATAAAAAGGAACACGTAAATTTATAAAGAAATCTCTAAGGTGCCCAATGTCATTGTCAAAATTGTTAACAATAAATTTCATTTATTGAGCATGAAAGCTATATTTGACAAAGTAATACAAGGTTTCTAAATCTTGTCCAAAGACAGGATGAGTGCTATATGCTATCTTTCCTTAAGATGTAGTTAAAAGAAAAAAAGAACTTTGCCTTTCCTTTGATGTAGTAGTTGGGCTTAATAGCTTGGAAATCAGGAAGAAAATTTTATGTTTACATTAAGTATATATAGACATAGTCTTATGGATTTTTGGAGACCTCTTTCTTTCACCTCTCTGGGACAGAATTTCCTAAATTACTAGGGTATCGAAGAGATAACTGTTTGATGACAGTGACCAGTAGACATTGGGTAATCCATACCTCATCACTACTTGAACCCTTTACCCTCACTTCCATCTTGCTAGGATTCAAGACCTTCTTTGATGCATAAAGGGGCACATAAGTGACAGTCTCTCTAAACAGGGATATGATACAGAGAAAAAGTATCATGGAATTTAAAGGCAAAAAGATTTTGTGTGCTATTTGTGAGCTTTCCTGGTATGATCTGGATCCGGGGTGGGAAGCCTGCAGCCTCGAGGCCACATGTGGCCTTCTAGATCCTTGGATATGACCTTTTGACTGAATCCAAGTTTTACAGAACAAAACCTTTAATTAAGGGGATTTGTTCTATGAAGTTTGGATTCAGTCAAAGGGCTGCACTTGAGGACTTAGAGGGTCACAGGTGGCCTCAAAGCTGCAGGTTACCCATCCCTGAATTCTGTATCACATGCAATGTATCACAGAAATTGTGAATGAAAAAGTATGATGGGCTAGCTGGGGCTCTCCTGACAAAGAAAGAAAGGATAAAGAATTTCTTGAACCAGAATAGGAGTGTCTTCCTGAAAACAAAGAAGTCCACTTGATCTGTACATTTTATCATATCATGGGAATAAGGACAACCATATTTGCAGCAATGAATAAGTTAAAGATAATATGTTTTGATTTTTTATAGTATCTATGCAGATATCTAAGTATAATAGCATTTTATTAAAGAGAAGCTGAGACAGTATAATGATATACACTTGAAAGTCACAAAAAAGGAAAACTGATAGAAAAGAAGTCCAGCTCCTTTCCCTATCACATGTACACACACAAAATGTCCGTGCTTATTCTAACACTTCCAACCCACTTGTCCTTGCAAATCATTCACCACAAGGCTAATCTGCCCAGCTCTTCTTGTCATAAAAATATGCCCAGAGGTGCCAGGCATCACTGGAAGTCTTGGTAATTGTGACAAGAGGAACACTTTAACTGTCTCAGGGAAGGGGAAGGAGAGAGAGAATTTGGAGCTCAAAACTTTCAAAAAATGTTAAAAATTGTTCTAACCTATGATTGGGGAAGAAAAAATATATTTTCAAAAAATGAGTGTCATATTAAACAACATTTCATACACATTACTAAAAGCTGCTGAACTATATTAACTCTTAATACTGAGGAGGTGCTTGGAATATACATATTATATATATTTACACACATATATACATACATACATACATACATATACAAACACACATGTATCTCCAAACAACTTATACTACTTTGGAAAAAATAATACTATAAATATTAAATATTCCTGTTGGGTGCCCTGTTGGGTACACATTATAACCTGCTTTTGTAGGACAGTGAAGTTAGACCATATGGAAATTATAACTTTTATTTTTTTAGCTGATTCACTAGTAGAACACCATCATTTTAGGGACTATCGTATACCATCTTTCTGCTGGGTTTCATTAGTAATGTATAGAAAGTGATTATTTTCATAGGCTTATTTTATGTTTGTGTTTACTGAATTTATTATTTATATTCATTTTAAATTGAATCTCTTGATTTCTGTAAGTAAGCAGTTATATCATCTACAAAGAGAGATAATTTCATTTTTAAGCTTATCCTTTTCATTTTTTCTTGTCTTTTAGTTAACATTTCTAAAACTACATTAAATAATAGTAGTAGCAGTGTATATCCTTCCTTTGAGTATCACTTCCCACAATCTCCCATTGCCCAACTCCCTTTCACCAGCAATGAAGGTGAAAGAACAGACCTACCCTTTTCCCAACTTCTACTTATCACCTTGAAGACAATGCATTCATTTACTCATCTGCCACTCGTTTTTGCCCTTATGATTTCTTTTGTTTCTTTTTCTATACATTTTATTATTCTCATTAGTCATGGGTCATTTAAGAGAAAGCCCATTAGACCTTTTCTCTTGTTCTATTATACTCATTCCCCTCAACTCTAACCTAATTATGTCTTTTTCCAGTCCTGCTGACCCCTTCTACAGTTCCTATTCCACAGTAAGCAAACTCTTCTTTAATTTGGGTCTCTTTCTCTCACATTCCTCTATTAGCTCTCATAGGGACCTGGCTCCCTGCTGATGGATGGCACTGCATCACTGGCTTTCTTCTCCACTACTAGGCAGATACCTTCTCAGATTTCCCCACTGATCCTTGTTTCCCACTGTCATATCCAGATCTCTTGCTTTATCTCTTGTCTTGTACCCAAAAACTTTTCCCCTTTTGAAGTCCGTTCAATCAAAAAGTTCCACCAAAATGTTTTACATAATTGCTCATGTATAACCTGTATCTGATTGCTTAGTGGTTCAGGGAGGAAGGAGGAGAGAGAGAAGGACAGAATTTGGAACTCAAAACTTCAAATAAAAATGTTTTAAAAATTGAAAAAAAGTTCTACTCAATTTTAATTAAGATAGCTGTAGTATATAGTGACCCTTCTCTACAAGAAATTTGGTAACTGGTTCACTGTCTTCCTCTACTCCACAAACACTGCCCTCATGCTAGGGGACTGCAATATCCACTGACATAATTCCCTAAACCCCTAACCTCTCAATTCTTCAGTCCCTTTAAATTCTATGATCTACTCCTTCACACCACTTTATCCACACATAGGGATAGTCACATTCTAGATTATCAGGATCCATAAATGCTCCACTTTCACCAATTAGAAACTTTTACAATCTTCTTAACCATAACCTCTGATAATTCCACCTTTCCCTATGTCTCACCTCTCCTAAAACAGTTTTTTTTTTTGCCCTTGTTAAAAATTCCGGTACCTCAAACCCGCAGTGCTTTCTCAGACCATTACCCCCTTTCACTTTCGTCTCTTCAACTTCAACCCAGTCTAGTTAGCCATTTCAACTCTACACTATCCTCTGCTTCAATCTCTTGCCCTTTTGTCCTGTTGCTTCCTTTCTCTTGCCAAATCTCAGATCTGGATTACTCCTAGCCTTATTGATCTCTTCCTTGATTTTCAGAATTTCTATTTTTGTGTTTCACTGAAATTTTTGATTAATTGCCTTTTCTAACTTTTTATTTGCATGTTTAATTCACTGATCTGTTCTTTTTCATTTTCCTTGTTGAATGTCTTTAAATTCTCTCTGAAGGATTATGTTGGCTACATCTCCTGAGTTTTGGTGTGATTTCTTATGGTTGGCATTATCTATTGTTTCTATGATATGTTCTTTAACCCACTAAAACTTCAGGATTACATTTTTTAATTTCTATTTAAATTTGAATCCTTCCTTTACAGGCTCTTTCTTGATCATAGTTTTAATTGCATTCTTGTCAGTAAAGGAGGTACTTAATATTTCTACCCTGCTTCATATGTCAAATTTTTATGCTATAAGACATGGTAATTTTTGGAAGGTACCATGCAAAGCTGAGAAAATCTCTCTCTCTCTCTTTTTCTTTCTCTGCATATGTATGTAAAATGCACATATATCTATGTATAAATATTTAATTATATTTAATGTCTTTGGGCATATTGATTTGTTTGATCATTATTTTTTAAATCAAATTAGACTATTCTAAACAAAAACTATTTTTACTATTGTTTTTGTTTGAAATCATGATTTTACCCCAGATTTTTGAATTTATGTGAAGCATAATAAATTCTGCTTCACTCCCTCATTTTAACTCTGTGGAAAACGTTAGGGTTCAAATGCACTTCCTGAAAACAACATATTGTTGAACTCTTGCCTTCTAATCATTTCACTGCCCCATTTTCCCATGTAAACTCCAGCAAATGTCTGAAAAGGGTCCGCAAAAGACTCATGATGATAAAGAATCTGAAACTTGAGCCCAACTTTCTAGTCAAGAATCACATAAGAAGATGTCCAGAAGTCTGCAAAGGCAGATAGAAGAATCTTCTATCACATTCTCTTGTATGAATATTAATTGTATATTTCCCTCCATCAAATCCTATTACATGTTTTCAACTTTCCCTTCTAGTCCCGTATTTACAAAGAAGGAGTTTGATAAAGAGAAGGGATCTAATATACACTAATAATATGCCAGTCAAGTGCTCTGTTCCTAATCCTTTACTATCCTTCATCAAACCCAGGCTCTAATTCTTGTGGGTTTTTTTTCTCTCTTTTTAACCAACTTTTTGTGACCAACTGTTTGAATTTTATTCTGCTTCCTAATGTTCTCCCTATGACTTTTCTTCTTCATCTCATACTTTCACTTCCTTTTACCACTCTCAACCTGGATCATTGTTTAGCTTAAGGCATTTGTATATCCGGCTATATCTAATGTTCTTTTATTCAGTTCAGATGGAGAAAGAGGCGTGATATGGCCATTCCCTCCACCAATGTCCTTTGGCTTCCATATTTTGGTTTAATGCATTCCTTTTATACAAAATAGCAAGTTCTCCTCTTTCTTCCTCATTTCTTTTCTAATATGTTCCTTTTTTGTCTTCTTTTCTCTCTTAAAACCCACAAAACAGACCAACCAAAACCAGTGTTTTTCTCATTTAATTCCCTCTCCGAACCCTAAAAACATAAGGATTTTTAAGAGACATTTATTTCTTGTTTTTCTATTGAAACATAAGCATTTCATCATTGTTTACTCCGTTCCAGTTGTCCAGGTATGTGTGTATGTGGAAATATATATAGTTGCAAGATTTTGGTGATGATATTTCTGTGAATTTTCAATTTGGATTTTTCCCCCAGGAAGTGATCTGTACATTCTTTTACTTTCACTTTGCCCTCTAGTTCTAATCTAGGCAAGAAATCTAGTAGAGTTCTGCTTATAATTCCTTGAAAATATACAATTATAACAGTTTTTTGTTTGGTCATGGTTTTCAGGATGTGTAAATATTCTTAAATTTTCTCTCTTTGAACTGTTTTCTAGATGAGTTTAAATTTTTTTTTTTCATATTGCCAATCTTTTCACTTTGTTCAAGTATTTCTTTTTGTGTCTTGGAGCCAATGACTCCTGCTTAGTCTATTCTAATTTTTATGGACTCTACCATGTGATTTTCCTCCTTCTGTTTTAAGTTATTTATTCTTCTTTAGTTTTTTTTCCTTCCAACTCTCATTGGTTTTTTAAGCTCTTACTATATTTCTTCCAGTCAGTCTAACAGTCCTTGGCCCCAGCAAGCTTTGCTCTCTGAGGCTCTTCTTGTAGGTGTTGTGAGGTTATTTTTTGGGATTTGCCCCTTGGGCTTCTCTTAATTCATAGTATTTCTATTTGCATGTGGTGCTTTCTTCTCTTTACTCATATTTTCATCCTCACTTCTTGGCTTGGGATTTTGTGCCCATACCAGTCCACTCTTAGATGAGTTGAGTAGACTTGGTTAAGTTCTGTCTCTGGGATCTGGTTGCCACTGATGAGTATTAGTGTTTGGGGCCCCATTTGTGACTCAGTCTCTAGCTTCTGCCTCAATCTCCTAGTGGTCAATTGTAGACTCTGGCCTCGGTTGGTCTCTTTGTCCTTCATTTTGCACAATCCTCAATTGGGAATTAATTCCAACCTCTGCTGTTGTATAACACACCTCATGCTGGATATTACTGTAGTCTCTGGACTCTTGCACTAATATCTTGATAATGGTTCTCTCTCTCCTGTGTTCCCAGTGCTAGGGGATTCCATGACTTCCCTATATCTCTCTATTCAGTGATCTATGGGGGAGAGTTCTATCATTACCTTCTTTCATTGTTACAGGCCAGGTCCTGGATCTGAATTCAAGTGACTGATTATAGGAGTTTGCTTGTACTGGTTAACTTTAGATACCTTTGTGGGAGATCAGGTTAGCTTCCCTCCTATATCTACTTCTGCTGGTTTTGGTCTAGTTAACGTAATGCATGACGATTTCTCTAACTTGACAACCACCTTCTCTTCCCTGTGCCCTCCCTGCCAACCTCACCCCCCTCATTCTGCCATCACTGAAGCATCTGTGTTTATATGAGCTCATACTATCCTACTTCAGTCAGATGCCTCTACCTGCCTCTACCTGCCTCTGCAGGCTTCTGGACATCTTTTTATATGATTCTTGACTTGAGAAATGAGCTTATTTTTCAGATTTCTTTATTTTTTGGGGGTCCTTTTCCAATATTTTCTGGGGTTCATGTGGGAGTTGGGCTTTTCCATGACCTTTCCTGTTATCAACTTAATGGCAGTGGCCTTGATTCTTCAGAGCAGCCCCCAGCTGTTGTTGCTGTAGAATTCGCTTAAATGGCTACCTACCTACCTCATGTCCCTTGTTTCCCAAATGTATTTAAAACATTACATGTGTCCTCATCAGAAATACGGGGAAAAGAACCTTCTCTCAAATCAGAAAATTATATGCTTGCCTTTTGTAAATATAACCTAAAAGTTTAAACAGGATAATATACCTAAAATCTTAAACAATTACTTATTATTTATTATAATGCATTATCTCATCCCTTTCCAACTTTGAACTAGCTAACTTTTCCTATCCATCTACTTCAAGTCCCTAAATTCCCTCTGTTCTTATTTCTTTTCATTTCTGTCCAACTTTCTGTTGTGAGAAAAACAAGCAAATCTAAAATGCAAATTTAAAATTTCAGAAGAATCATTTTAAAGCAACTATGAACTCGGTATTTTGCTGAAATGAGATTATTCTGAAATGAGAATTCTTAACTGTTTTATTCATATCTCAGAGTTTAAAATCGGTAGCACAGATATAAATATGGACAGATCCTTGGAAAGATACTAAATCATTTAATTCTGTTTCAAAATGAGCTTCCTGCTTCCCTGTGGCTATACACCTCTTGATAGTAAGAGAAGTGCTTGTGGAGTTGCTTTAATTTCTTTTGGCAATTAGGCTGCAACAATAATGCATTAAATACTAACATATACTGCTAGAGTCCATTAGCAGACTGCTGTTTATATTCTTTAAATGGCCCTTTCTGCTTGTATGAAAAAGTGTATGGATTTACAAAAAGGGAGTGACTGACCCTTTGCTCTCTAAATAGATCTGGCATAATCAGTATAGATCCTTTACATCCTCTGACACTTTCCATCGCTTGAGGTCAGGGCATTTGAACTCATTATTACAGCTCTGTTTATTAGGAAAAAAAAGCAGCAGCCACAGGTAAATGTGAGGCTAAAAGTTCAAAACATAATATACTTCATGGACAAATGACCAGATCAGTGGTTATTTTTATCCTGATTTTTTTTTTGCAGGTACAACTGTGAAACACAAAGACTCATCCTGAACTGACTTGGTTGCTCAGTACAATAATAAGAATCTGACCAACCTTTGATTTCATCCACCTCGATGCCAGCCTTTTTAACCGATCGATGTTCCATTTCTGTAACACAGAAAACACAAATAGGGCAAAGGAGGGCCATTTGAAGGCACCCGTTTTGATCATTTTATTTTAGAATACTAATTTGCTGAAAACGTTCATTATTACTGTTACAAATTATTCAAATCCAAGTCACAGAGTAGATCATCTGTCTATGAATCCTGGATTTAGACCCACGAAGGAAAGTTAAGGTGACATCATTTAGATACTACATATGTATACTGAGCTTATCCATAGATCCTAAGAACACAGGACTGATTTATCAAGTGGTGCTATTTCCAAATGGATAGTGTCTAAACTCATTTCTAAAGTCATATCACTTCTATTTACCAGCTTTGGAGACTGTCTAAGTAGAGTAGGCAAAATTAGATTTTTTTTTTTGGTCCAAAAACTTTGCAGGCTCTGCCCCCTCTTTTGCCAACCCCTCACTCCTGCCATCTTCTTGGAAGTATAGAGGGCTAAGCGGCACTGACAGGCATCTTTCACCTTTATCTGAAACATAGGTTGATGTTACATGATCAAATAAATCATAATTAGAGACTTAATTGATTGCGATGAACCTCTACTGGCTTAGTGAGGCTGGCCATTGGGCATTGTCTTTGGCCAATATCACACCATCTCCCCATATCTACTAGCTTTTCTCACCAATGATTCAGCTAGTCTACGTGACTCTAAGATATGCTAAATGCTAACTGATGCCACAGTAATGAAACAGTATATATACCCTTATAAAGCACTCCACTCCATCTGAGACCTTTATCATAAAATGGAAAAGTGACTTGGGAAATTCTAAAAACTCTACCAATTTTTTTGGCTTAAGAAATCATTTTGTCCTCTAATTACATTTTACAGGTTACTTTTTGATTTGATGACATCTCTGTTGGGCGGCTAATGTTCTTTATCTTTCTCAAGTATGCAGATTCCTATCATAATCTATTCCAACTCACAGAGGTAAGTGACTTCTCCTGGGTCAAACAATCCAGAAGAAGAAATTCCCTTTAGAAATAGTTTGCTGTACAGAATCACTGGACTTAGAGCCAGGAGAGCTTGGTTCAAAAATGCATTCCTTCTAATTACTGTTACATTACTCTCACTTTCCTTCTCAGCAAAATGGAGGCAATGTTTGCACAACCTACCTCATAGGATGACTGTGAGGAGGACATCTTATAAGACTTAAAGATGTATTAAATTGTGAACTATTATCTATAACTGCCAGTCCCTGCTTCTGATGTTTTTAGATATACCTTACTCTTGATTCTAACCCAGTATGTGTGTATGTGTGTATTATCTATGTGTACACATACACACATACACATTACATGTACATATATGCATAAATGCATGCTTAATAATCTTCAGCAGTATTTTCTGACCTTAGGAAATTCCAGTCAGTTAGTATTCCATATACTTGAACTAGGGAAACTCTATACTTGCTACCAACAGGCTTGTTACATCAGATACGTGGACAGTGGAAACAAAATGAAAGGGAAAGGATAAGAAATCCTAACTAACTGAATACAAATAAATATATTAATATAAAATAAATGAAATTAAAGCCAAACACATAAAATACAACAAAACTTCGGCACCAGGTGAACTCTGACATTGCATATAAATTTGGCAGTTTTGTCTTTGGAGGAAACGGAACCCCCTTGAAAGAGCAAAGGTGTTTCCTCTTGGGGATTCTGTTGTGCCTGATATAAACTGGAGTTTCCAGGAAGTCGAGCTTCTCTTGATACTTGAAGAGCCACTGGGGAAATGATGGTGAAATAAGAAAAGCATACAAGGCACATCTCTCAGCCAAAGCAATCTCCACCCTCCGAAACAAAGTTGGATTTGACTTGCATTTAAGTCTTGCCTCAGGGGCTGAGACTTTCCTGTAAAATAGCTGAGGAAATGGAGATATAACTGTGCCAGGGAAAAAAAGTTGCTTTTTCTAATTAACTAAAACACAGAACTGAATTGCATAGCTGTGTTGAAGTTTAATAAAAAAGATTTCTCCAGAGACACTTGTACTTTCTTATTTGAGCAGCTCCGCCAAGAAAAGCAAACATATACAACGCAACTAGAAGAAACCTACTTTCAGTGGTGGTAAACTTCCAGATGGTGTTGGCATGAGCATCTCCCACATACACTGTGCCATCTTCTGAGGCGACAAGGTCATGGGGCATGTCAAAATGCTGCCAAAAGAGAAAGCTGTAAATTACCATGGCAACCCAGAAACACACACACACACACACACACACACACACACACAACCTAGAAAGAAAACAAAATGAAGTGACAGCTACGTGAAGCAATAGATAAAACCCTGATATCCATCTTCTCAGGTATGGAAGGAAACAACACCTAAACAGTCTATGAAGTAGAGAAGTTTACTTTTGGTTACTCATCTTTTCAAAGCAAACATTTACATACTGATGGATTTTTAAAGACACTTTTGCTATTGAATTATCTCTTAATTTCTCATGAAGTAGCATGGTATGCATGGGTGTGCATGTGTGTGTATGTGTGTGTGTGAATGTGGTGTAGTAGAAACACCACTGGACATGGAAAACCTCTGCTTGGATACCGCCTTTGATATTTACTTAACTAAGTGACCTTAGGTCACTATGTTTGCACCTCAGTTTCTTTATCTGTAAAATGAGGATATTAGTAATGCACTATCTACTTCACATCCATGGGAGGAAACTTTTATATTATTAATATTTACTTTATATTTATGCATCCTAGAGGGACATGAAGACATGTGGATAGAGGCCAGTCTTGGAATTAAGAAGGTCTAGGCTCAAGTACTGCCTCTGAAGTACATTAACTGTAGGACTATGAGTCAGCACTTAATCCCCCAGTACCCTAAGCCAACTCTCTGTAATCATCTACACTGGGAATTGTCTACAGAAATTAATCCACAAGTCCAGATTTTTTAAGAAAACTTATTCTGCCAAAACAATAACTATGAAGTTTTGGCAATCATGTATTATCATTCTCTCAATTTTCCTTCTAGGTGTTTGCACCATCAAAGCTGTCTGTTCTGTTACACAGCAAATTTATCAAAGGTTAATTTCATAATCACTTGTGCTGGCATTCTTAAAATACTTCTAAGTATTTTTTTTAAAGCAACATGATCATGCAAAGAAGTAATTTCAACAGTATAGAGCATTTAGATTTTTCTAGACATACAACAAGAGAAACTACATATAGGGTTTTTGTGTTATTTATACAGTTCATGGCTTCTAATATTTCAAACTAGCAATTAAAATAAATCGAATGCTACATATAATTGCTTACTAAGTAATTATCCCCACTTCCTATATTCAAATGTTTTGACATAATGAATCTGCGTTCATGGTGTCTTCAAATTATCTGCATTTCACACATAAGGACAGATGGAGCTACAAAGGCGTATTGCATGATTTGCGCAGGGTCATTATATGCTTGCCGATTGATTGATTGAGTACGCTAATCCCTGAGAGGGCAGGATTACAGTTTTGAGTTCCTGACATTTCCATCTGTTTTCAGAAGTCTCCAGATCTGGGTCATGTGTTCTACTTGGCAGGATATGGGGAATTCCATCTAAATTTTGGTCCAGAAGACATGCTTGAATACATAATTGTAAAAACAATATGCAATAACAAGGATGTGTGCTTATCAGCTAACATGTGTCTGCCTTGAGGTGTGCTGAGGTCAAAGTGTGGTAATGGAGCTAACTGCTTTTCTTAGCACAATTCAGAATGACTCAGGACTATAGGCCTTGAAGCATCCTATTGTAATTAAAAATTAAAATTAGCAATAAAATTTTAAAAATCAACTAGGCATAACCACAAAAGCATATGGGCTGTGCAAATGTGCAAAGACATGTAGGTATAATGGAAACAAAAGGTTATGCATACTGATCTTTCACAGCTCTGTCCCTGCTCTCAGGTGTTTGCCCTGGGTTCAACTAATGGGTGGTACCAGACTTGCAAATGTCATCATTCAATTCAATCTAACAAACACTTATGTCTCGGGCACCATGTTGGATGCTAGGGACACAAAAACAAAAAAAAATGTCAGTACTCATTTCTCAGTTAGACTGAAGAGACAATCCCTGCTTTTCTATCACATTGTACTTCTGGAAAGTACTCTGTAAAACATACTAGAAAGCAGATCGCATTTCCCCCTGCAGAAAAATCTCAATCTTACAGAGTGCACTCCTGACCAAAACCTAAGCAACAAATGTCATGGACATGACCAATGGCACGCCATAAAAGCAAACAAAACATATAGCCTATAAATCATCTAATCCAACCTCTCATTTTATAAGAGGAAACTGAAAGCCACAGAGCATAAATGATTTGCTCAAGCCACACGGGTAGTAGTTGCAAAACAAAGACTTAAACCCAAGTCCTCTGAGTCCAAACCCAGTATTTTCCCAGTCTGTCATATTTCCCCATCTTTCCTCAGATACCTGAAGTCTGGAAAAATAAAACAGAATGAAAAAAACCATTAACTACTTTTTTTCTTTCATTTGGAGTTGGCTTTGCAAAGACCTCTGAGAGAGGGAATAAATGACAAGACTCGTGTGACCCTACTTTAAAGAGGATGATGACCATGACATTAGAAACTCCTAATTATCTGGAGGAAGCAGGATCCCAGCATGGTAACCCAAGTAATGAGTTAGACTTCTGGCCCCTCGATCTTGCTTCTCATTTCTTTTCTTCCAGTATATCGGGAAAACTTACCTTCCTAAAATCAGGGTTTCTTGAAAGGTTTAACGTCCCTATTAAAAATCAACAGATTCTTCTTGTTACACTTATAAAACATTTGATCATTCCATCTTATCCTCACAACAGCTCTGTGAAGTGGCATTATTAGCTTCATTTTACAGAGGAGAAAAATGAATCTCATTGAGTTGAAGCATTTTGCCCAAAAGCAATCACTAGTAAGGAACACAGCAGAGCCTGAATTCCAGGGCTGTGAACTTCTGGCTCTTTACACTCTGCCACACTAGGTCCCCCAAAACACATAGTGTTCTTCGATCCACTTTGAAGTCCACTATCTTCCACAAGAAAGCAGAGCTGCCTTTTTCTTCTCCTTACGTGTCTGAAATTTATTATCATTACAAGCACTTTTTATGAGTTCTTTCATTTCTTTGTCTCATGAGCCAAAGGAATGTAATTCCTTCCACTCTGTCTTCTGATGGATTTGTAATTCCCCTTTTTGGTTAGGCAACTTCTGCTATGTGACTTCCAAGTACTAAGACTCACACTAACTTGCAAAACAGATGCTGGTCTTCACGAGGAGAGGGAGTTTTCTCACCAGGAATTCTCTACCCTGATGAAATCACAGATCCAGTCCAAAAAGCAGACCAAGAAAATCGTGAATCAATTGAGTGTAAAATCAGAGACATCCTTGGTAAAGAAATTCATACATTGGCAATGAATACCTTTCCTCCATAGCCTTCCTTACACTTATTAAATAAGCATGGCCGTCATCATCACTCTGTACCTTTTGACAAACTGACATATTAGTCGATAGAGTGTTATATTTAGATTTTTTTCCCTTCATTTTGTCTTATATCAGACTGGTATTAATTATGGTAGTTATTTTATAATAATAATGATGATGATACCTATATTACAAATATACCACATATATGTGTGTACATGTATACATGCATATGTGCAGGTATGTATGTATAAATCTATCTATCTACCTACTTATGTATAGCACTCGACTTTGCATCTGCTGCCAAAGAACAAGAATCCCTCCCAGGATAAGCTCATCACCTCTAAATTCACCACCATGCTGTTAACTGTCGACTCTACCTCCCTCAGCCTCTTCTCTGTTCTGATTGGAGGGCTGGAGGGCAGAATGCCAAGTTCCTCCCAATGCCTTCCTTTATAGAAGGTAGAAAAGACTCTGAGATCACTCCACTTTCCATCTGCTGTGCTGCCTGGTTTCAACTGTACTGAGTAAAATACTCCCTCATTGAGTGTCCAGGTGTCCTTTTCCACATTCCCACTCCACTTTTCTGCCTCCTTTGAGTGTTGTCTGCCCCTTTAGATTGTAAGTCCATTAAAGGCAGGAATTATCTTTCTTTTTACTATTGTATCTCCAGCATTTAGCACAGTGCCTGGCATATTGTAGGAGCTTCAGAAATTTTTATTGGATAGACTGCATATTTATATAGTGTTTTCGCATTATAAACCTCTGAGGTTGGAAGTACAAACTATGAGTCTTTATATGTCAGAGCAAACAGTTTCAGAGAGGTGAAACCACTTGGTTACAACTGCACAGGACTAGATTTTCTTTAATTTCAGATTTCTAGTGGGGAGCAAAGATTGTTAAACAAGAACCCTCTCTCTCCACTCTGATGTTTGCTGTTTTAAGAGGGAAAAACCTCTAAATTAAAAATTTTAAGATGAATATACTAGTCAGATTTAATGGACCAGTCAAAGAAAAATGCAATGTAATATCTAGGATGCTGCATCAGGCTTGAAGGGGAAAAAAGCAGATTTTAAAAGAAATATAACTCAGGCAAGAAATGCACCTTTCCTTTAAGTAAAATGGCTTTAATATTATGGTGGATTTAGGGATGTTAGTTGTTTTTACTTAATGCAATGTATAAATTATCTTAGTTTTTTTGGTTTAATTAAGTTGTCATCATAAAGCTGTGTATATTTAGAAACTTAGATGATATGTAAAGTCAAATATAATAGATTACCTGCAAGTTAAAGACAAAATATTTCATGGGAACATAAGTACATAACTACACACACACGCACACACACACATGCACACACACTATTCTTTTATTTCTTCATTTATTTCAGTTCTTTCTGCTCATACATCCTGTGTAAACATACCAATAGCTAGTATTTATACATCACTGAAAGGTTTTTCAAGTGTCTTTCATATATTATCATTCGATTGTCACAGGCATGTTGTAAGGCAGGTAATACTATTATCCCCATTTTCACAGATGAGGATAGTGAGCCGTAAGAAATTAAACTACTTACTCATGGTGAAATAGATAGTAAGTGACTGAGACAAGAGATGAACTCAGGCTTTCCTGACTCCAAGTATAACATTCTATGCCTTGTATCAGCTACATCGGAATTGTCAACTACAACTAATCCTCTACTTAAGTTGTAACGGAGCCACAAATTTCATTCATGCAACACCTTCTACAGGGTCAGAGATGATCTAGGGCATAGAGGGAGGCAGCACGGTATGGTAGAAACTATGCTGCTTTTGGAATTAGGTGAGATAGGGGCTCAAATTCCACCTCTGACATTTATTAGTTGTGTGACCATGAACACACAACATGTTATCTGAGCCCCCAATTTTTCATCTGTTGCAAAAATGTGGGTACTTTAAGTTAAGTAAAATTAAAATATTCTCGGGTATGTAAAGTCTGCTAAGAATCTTAAAGAGTAGCACCTGGGATGAGGGTGGGGGCATAGACAGTGAGAATTTATCAACTAGTGATGTAAGGATAAAAAGCAAAAAAACAATGCATTAAGTTCAGAACTTCAGAAGCCGGATCATTTGAGAAGAAGCATCCTGGTCTTCTTTGTCCCCTACCCTTGCTTTTTCTTGTGGGGGGACTTATCAACTAACTTGAATGCATTGGGATCCATCTATAAATTAATAACCAGTTGATAAGCCGTATCTTGCAACTTGCACTTAAAATTTTTTAAGAAGTTAAGAATAATGGATAAAATGTATCAAAATATTTTAATTCGATGCCTAGAAAAGACTAAAATAAACTTAGAAAAATACCTTTCTCACTGGAGTGAAGGTATCTATAATTTCCCCACTGGAAAAGTTCATTACAAATCCTTGCAACGGTTGTTTATCTCCAAAGTGAGGCTTTCCATTCACTGCAAAGAGCAAACCTGTAACAAAACACATAGTTATATTCCTGTGGAATTGGAGAGAATTCCAAATTGAAAGAATTTAATTAATTTAACCAACATTTATTAAATATCTACTATGTGCAAATGTCTGTACTGTTCAATGACCTAGGGACATAAATACAAAAATATAATAGTCCCTGATATCAAGAGGTTTAAATTCTGAGAAGGTACAACACCCAAACAGATAAATAAATAGAAGTACATTAAAAATACAAAATCATTTCATGAGGGAGAAATCCCTAATGACTGAGGTGATTGAGAAAAGTCTCCAGTTGAGGGTGAATTTGAGTTTTGCTCATATAAGTTAGGGATTCTAAAATGTAGAGAAGAGGAAGGAGTCTATTTCAGACGTGAGGCCTGTGCAAAGATACAGAGACATGTACAGAATATGATACATGAGGGATATCTGGCAGGTCCCCACTTGACCAGAATGAACAGTTTGTAAAAGGGAGTAAAACCGATGACGCAAGATGAGAAACCATGCCGAATCTGGATTTTATACCAGGGGCAATATTGAGCTAATGAAGATGTTCAATGGAGTAACATTGTTAAATCTGTTTTTTTTTTTACTTTATTTTTCTCAATTATGTATAAAAACAATTTTTTGACATTTATATATATATATAATATATATATCCTACTTCAGCTTTTTTCTTAACAACAAAAAAGTCCTCTTTCACGTAAACTTCTTCAGCATTCCGCTGATTCTTTACCATTTATTGCAATAGATATTTGTTTGTTCATACTGATTGAAAAAAATGTAACATTCTGCTTGCTCAAATATTTTGATTAACTGAGAAATACCATGATATTGATTTTTTTTTAAAAAAAATTAAGGTATGAGTAAAAGACTTAAAATGAAATGGGAACACAAAGTTCATTTCGAGTTTGGGTTAGAAGAAGAACCAGTGTGGTGGCAAGAGCATAATGGAAGATGGAAAGAGAGAGTGAAAATCCCTTCAAAATGTAGAGATCAGAGGCTGGACATTCTGGGCTTGGCAACTGAGACCATGCCCTTCACTTTTCGGGGAAAAAACTCTGAAAACGTTACTGGGAACAGATTGATGCTTCAGGCTATCGTTTTCCTCAAGATCAGGCAAAGGACAGGGAAGTTTTAGCCACTCCCCCCATTATGTAACCATATGGTAAGTATTTTCTACAGAATTTCTTCTAATTTCTGATTAGTTTCATATAAAGCTGTGACTAATCACAATTGCTTTGTGATTCATGCCTAGTAAGAATGTGCAGAGAACGTATAAAGAAGAAGCCAGTGAAAGGCTTGCGATACAGACATAAAAGACAGATAGGACAATCCCCTGACTGTCAAGGGTAGCAGGGAAACACATGCTTGTTTTCTTTCTCACCTCCCCCAGTTTTGCTCTTTACTGGAAGAGAATCTTAAGGTTTTGACTATAACTCTTATAAGTTTCTAAATAGCAGATATAGGAATTATGTGATTTAGGACCACTCAGGGAGAGAGACAGACACCCATTGAGAAAAGAGTACTTCCTCCTAGAAATTAAAGCTATCTATAATTATATGAAAAAATGCTCTAAATCACTATTGATTAGAGAGATGCAAATTAAAACAACTCTGAGGTATCACATCTCACCTATCAGATTGGCTATCATGACAAAACAGGAAGATAATAGATTTTGGAGAGGATGTGAAAGAGTTGGAACACTAATTCATTGTTGGTAAAGCTGTGAGCTGATCCAACCATTCTGGAGAGTAATTTGGAACTATGCCCAAAGGGCTACAAAAATGTGCATACCCTTTGATCTAGCAATAGTGTTTCTGGAACTCTATTCCAAAGAGATCATAGAAATCTTAAAGGGTCCCACATGTACAAAAATATTTATAGCAGCTCTCTTTGTGCTGGCCCCAAATTGGAAATCAATGGGATGCCCATCAATTGGGGATTGTGGTGTATGAATGTAATGGAATACAATTGTGCTATGAGAAACAATGAACAGGAAGACTTCAGAGAAGACTGGAAAGGCTTCTGATGCTGAGTGAAAGGAGCAAAACCAGGAGAACTTTGTACACAGCAACAACCACAGTGTGTGAGGAATTTTTCTGGTAGACTTAGTACTTCACTGAAATGCATGGACTTAAAAAATTTCCAATGGATTCTTGAAGCAAAATGCCTCCCACATCCAGAGAAAGAATTATAGAACTGGATCATAGATAAAAACAGACCATTTTCTTTTGTATTATGTTTTGTTTTATTTTATTTTATGGTTTCTCTCATTCAATTTAATTCTCTGTGCAACATGTATTTAATAGGGAAGTATGTGTAGAATCTATATAAGATTGTATGCCGTCTCAGGGAGGGTGTGGGGAGGGAGAGGGGAACGAGGGGGATGGAAGGGAAAAATATCTAAGATGTATGGAAGTGATTGTCGAACACTGAAAACAAATAAAATAATTTAATTTAAAAAAAGAGTACTTTCTCCTCAGAAAGAAGCTATGTGCAGATTAAACCAATAAGCCAAAAGACTAGCAGGTTACAATGATATGAAGTATTGCTAGATGAGGCTCTTTGTGAAGTAGGGTCATTGGACATGCAACAAAAATTTAAAAACAAAGAGATTAAGCATGAATAAATGGAGAAAGTAAAACAAGAAGCCCACCCTCATAGATATGAACCCTCATCCACCTCATGACCATCTGCAATTACATGATCCTATATAACTGAGCAGGAGAACAGTCTTGAAGGTGCATAGTTAATTGAAGAAACATAGAAAATCTGTTGAGAAATATACCCATTCCATTTGAAAAGGCATTGGACAAGAAAGTGCAGGCCAAGGCAGCTTGATTCAAATACTGCCCTACCAGGAGAAAAGCAGAAAAGCAGAACTTCCTCCGTTGAGGCAAGGATGGCCACATTGAAGCCATCTCAATGGATACTTGTAAAGAGATTGTAGTTCTGAGGGTATGGAAGCTAAGCATTATAGGACCAATTTCAAGAAATGAAAATGAGGAGATGGTTAAAGAAGGAGATCATTCTGGTCTCAACAAACAGTGAATCCAACTTATCAATAATTCTTAATGGGTCTCTTCTAACTAGTGCCATAGGTCCCTTAGGGAGGTGACAGTGAAGACTGATAATTCAGATTATTCTGCTGTCCTGGATAGAGGAGTACAGATGATCATCATGTTCCAGTCATTTTATAAGAGGTATTTGAATAACATACCATTCCAACTTCTAGATGGATTTGACTTCAGAAAACAAAGCGGCAAAACCTACCCAAGCCTGGAATACATTGAAATAACTTTGGAATTTCTGAAAGAAAAATGGTGGTGTCAGCAAGGCAGTAGGCAGCCCGGCTCTGGTGCGATCAGATCCAATATTCCAATGAAGTTCTTCTAACCAAAATAAATTCCAATGTCTTCAAAAAGTAAGCATAATACTGTGAACAAGCTGAGACCCAACACCTGCATATTGGATGATGTATAAAGCCTATGTAGAGGCATGTAGAAGGAAGGAATCAAGTACTGACAATGAACATCACTGGCTCTTCAACCTCTGAAGTGGATCCAGTGAAACTTGACTTTGAATATTCTCCAGTACCAGAAGTATAAAAGGAGCAGTTAAGGCAGAAGCCCAGCAGCAGGAGAGTAGGATGTTGGGTATGTCTAAGGTGCAAACTCTCAGACTTGGATAACAGATTCCTAACCATTCTAAGAAAGATACAGGAAAAGTCCTTTGTGATGGATGCTCGGAGCCTATCTCCACAACTTGCTGATTGATGGCATCATCAAAGTTTGTCAAACCATGAGCACTGCCTTTAGAGAGGTGGCACCAAAAGAGAGTGGAATGATGTGTATACTACTAGACCTAAAAAAATCCAAGTGGGCCAGTATATCATACTAAGACATCAAGTCATCACCACCTGCTGTGATTGAGCATAAGATACTCCTAAATACTGATTTGTGTTCTGCAGTATCTGAAGATTGAGAGAGACTCACAGTCAATATATCTCTCAGTGAAGAGAGAGGCCAAAGGAAGCTTACCACCTAGTTTTGAGTTTAGAGCTAAATATAGCCTATAGGCTAAAAGTATTTGGGTAGATATAGATAAAATAAAAATATTTCAAGTATTTATTAACCTTTGTGGATATCAGTTGAAACCTTGCTTTTTTTATAGATTTCCTTTGTTTTTTGGGGTAGATTATTCAGTTTTTCATTTTCCTTTTGAGTGTAAAAGAAATGAATGCATTTTGATCATTGATTTCATCATATACTAACAATGGTTAATGATAATAGCAGATATATTAATCACTCAGTTGATAACATATAATGCCAGAATTAATGAACAATAAATATTGAAGGAGGATTTTTTTTTGAAAATTGTAGTTATTTCTTTTTAAAATTAATGCCCTATTTCTTCTAACTGGGGGGATGAAAATGATCCAGACTTACAAAGAAGAAAACTGGATCTGATACACAAGCCAGTGACAAGGAAAAGATAAACAGAATAAGAAGATATGGAAAACAAATTTTAAAGGGGAGGTCTGCCATGATAAAAATAATAAAAAGAAAGAAATATTAAATACCTGGTGCATATGAAATTGCAAATACATTTCTTCCAAATGCTGGATGCTTGATCTCTCGAACAAATTCTTTGGTTTCCAATTTAAAACACTGAATACGACCGTTTTCTCTATCGGCCACACACAACTGGCCATAATGAGGCACAAGGGCCAAGCTGTGAGGAACTTGGAATTGGCCTGGTTTAGGATTGTTCCCTGAAGACTCTATAACAGAAAATACCAGATACATCATATAAAAAAAAAACCTCAGCTTCAAGTTGGTTTTTTTTGGTAAATTTAGTGTGACATAAATTCTGTAGCTGTGAGGGTCAACGAGATAAAACATGTTATAGATTTATTCCATAATCTCACCCACAAATACATTAGGAGTCTTCTTCCTAAGTTTTTCAAGGAAGAGTAAATGTGTATAGATTATTTTTGTTTTCACTATACTTTTTTTCTGGAATGTTTTAAGAATGGAATAATTAATCATATGGCTGTGATGAAACACCACAATTTCAGAAGAGTCAAAATTGTGGGTGACCCAAGGTCACCCAAGAAAAAAGACACAGGGTATATGTTTTCATAGGCTGTGGTATATTACCAATGACAATTTGCCCACGAGACATCATCTGGGACATATCTATGATCAGAAAAGGACATGGGCTGTTCAGAGATAAGAGATGGACAGTCCAAGTGCTACACTAGTTTGTTCCCACAAAATATTGAAAGAACCTGTGGGTAGCCGCAAGAGCATTGACTGAATCCTCTATGGGGAATTCATGATACTATTTGGACAACAATTACTCAAGTTAAAATGGAATGAAGGGATTGTACTCTGCATAAATGGAGGAAGTACCCACCCAGATGAAAAGAAATTGATCCATTTGAATATCTAAGCATCTAGATAGACATCAAGTGTTCAAAAAGTCTTACTGCAGTTTTAAGCCATTAAAATTGGGGACTTCTGGGAACCCCCCGTATAAATGTGAATTTTCATTACTGTACCTGTAAATTAAGGCTTCTAGGATGACTTGCTTTCATCACTCTCAAATATAATCCTATTATTTGCTTCACTGATAGATGCAACAATAAAGAATTTAAAATTAGATAGCAAAAGCTTTGCTTGATACCTTCTCCCCACTGTGAGATAAATACTCCACTCTTGGAGAATTGTACAATCCGACTATTGCAGTACCCATCGGACACATATATGGTTCCCGTAACTGGATCTACAGCCACATCGGTAGGTTGACAGAAGTGATTTTTGTCACTGCCTGGCTGCATGCTTCTTCCCAAAATAAGCAGGGGGCTTCCTTTACTATTTGGATCTAGTTTGAATACCTTTAAAAGATATGGAAAGAGAAGTTACAGATAACCATTTTGCACAATCATGCAGAGCCACACAAGAGAAGGATTCTCAGATAACATCATTACTTTAATGGACTACCAGAGTTAGAAAAGCTAGGCAACTGAAAGCCTCACAAGAGCAGTGACCATGGCAGTTATTTCAGTTTTTATCTTCTCCAAGACAATGCTTTGTCCACAGCTTGGTCTTATGTAACATTAATTGACCTGATATTTGAAATGAGAGGGTGTAAGAAGTCCAATTAGTTTGTGGACTGTCCATTATATCCCAATCACCATGCTCCCACAAAAAGATGCTATGTCTGAGATACTGTGAGAACCCTTCTAATTTAAGTCCTTATTTTATCACTGAGGAAAAGTTCCCTTGGCCAGTTATGTGATTTAGCTATTAATAAAATGTTCATGTCGTTTCACTAACTAGTTGTCATTTTAGGTCGCAGAAGAGCCAGACAATGGCAACGGTAATAATAAAAAAAATAGCTCATGGAGGAAATAAGCTTTGTGTTCCATGTTAGATTCCATTTGTAATTCTGTTTTTTCAGGGAAATATTTGAGACAGAGAGTTGAGTTATCACTATTAAGTTTTTTGCATGTAATACACATACCTGATGAAGAGCTACATCTGTGACCCAGTAATTTCCATCCTTATCTATACTCAAACCATGTGGCAAGTAAAACCTGTAAAACAAAAAAAAAAAAACACTGTGTCATTTGTCTGATAAAAAGTTAATGAAATACAAGCAGCTCCATTTCACGGGACAATCTAAAACTATTTAGTAGTAATTGATAACTTGTATGTTTAAATAAATTATAAGAAGGAGGAGAACTAAGGATAAAGTAAAAATGTCAATTATTAAAACAATAGCATGATACAATGTAAGGAATTCTGGATTTGAACTCAGGGGAGCTGAGCTAGGATTCTAGTTCAATCAACTATGAGATGTAGGACTTTGAGCAATTCACTTACCTCTCTGCGCCTCAGAAAATTCATTTGTAAAATGAGGTGGTTTGATAACATTTTTTTCTAATATCTCTTCTAGTTCTAACTGTATGATTTAAATGTAGAATCACATGAAAGCAATGAGCCCTATTCTATGAGGAAATGAAAAATGTTCTTCAAGTTAATTTTAGAGAAAAATAAGTACAGATTAACACAGGAAGAGATACTGTCCTTTCAAAATTTAACACTCCTTTAATTTCCTAAAGGAGGAAAAAATAGCTTGAGTTATAAAGGAGGAAACATATTTGTCTAAAAATGCATATAAGTCTATAGAAAATATTCAGAATCATTAAAATTTGAATTTTTTTCTTATCCACTTTTCTATTTATTTTTCTTTTCACAGATCAGAAGTAGCCTGAAACTTTTCTGTGGAGAAAGGAGTTTAGATGATTTTTAGCGCTGTTCAGGACTTCCAAGGGTGGGGAACCATGGGCTCTGAGGTCACATGTGGCTTTCTAGGTCCTTGGGTATGACCTTTTGACTGAATCCAAGTTTTACAGAACAAATTCTTTTATTTTTCTATCGTCCACTATCTCTCCAAGTCTGTCCAAGCTCATGTTCATTGCTTCCATGATGCTATCTATTCATCTCATCCTCTGCTTTCTCCTTCTCCTTTTGCCTTCAATCTTTTCCAACATCAGGGTCTTTTCCAATGAGACCTGTCTTCTCAATATGTGGCCAAAGTATTTCAGCTTCGGTATTTAATATTCCACTGAATAGCCGGAATTAATTTTCTACTGTCAAAGCTATGTTTTTGTCCAATAGTAATTTATGGCTATGAGAGTTGGACTATATGGAAAACTGAGTGTGGAATTCGGTGCTGGTGAAGACTTTTGAGAGTCCTTTGGACACAAGGAGATCAAATCAGTCAATCCTTAAGTAAATTAATTCAGGTTGGAAGGTCAAAGACTGCAAATGGTAGATAACATACTAAAATTATTCTTATTACAATGTGAATGGGGGGAGGGTTTCTTCAAGTGCCTGGGGGTAGACATCCCTTTAACTTACTGATAGGTTTGAGTTCTATTGGTTACCCTCAAATATGAGTACATTCAGGCTATCTGCCAAGATGGTTTACTGAGGTGTAGCCTCTGCATGCCTCAGTTTTTTTTGAGCAACAGGTAAGAGCTAGGTGAAGGTGAACACCAAAGGTGGATAAACAGTCCTAAAAGGGCTTGGCAGCCCTCACATCAGAGGTGGCAGTTTTCTGTGAGCATCTCATGTATCTCAGCATTTTATCACACAGAAGTTCTATCACAGCTATTCCCTTATGGATTGTGATCCTCTCAGTTTACAGTTCTCTGTCATCATAAAAAGATATAAAACAGCTATAACTTTTCATATATTAGAGTCCTTTTCCTCTTTTAAAAAATCTTGTAGGATTATTGTTGCAATATTATATATACTGTATGTATATACATATATATGTATATATAGTATAAAAGATATCCACAGTTCAGTAACTTTTGAGGACATAGTTCCTAATAGGCTTTCCAGAATGGCTAGACCAGTTCATAACTCTACCAACAGTACATGAATCTGCTTTCCCCCAGCCCCTCTAACATTTGTCATCTCCTCTTTTTGGTTAACTTTGTTAGACTAATGGCTGTAGGATAGAACTTCAGAGTTGTTTTGATCTGTATAATTGCCTGTCTTAAGAATTTGGCCAGAGCACCAGCCCTGGAGTCTGAAGAATCTGAATTCAAATCTAGCCTCAGACACTTGACACTAACTAGCTATGTGACATTGGGCAAGTCACTTAACCCCATTATCTCTCCTCCCCCCTTTAGAAAAATATAGTAACCATACAAAAGACTATAGAGTGGTTTTCAAAGTCAATTTCACTGTAGCCACAGAGTAAAGGTAAAAAAAAAAATTTGCTTTCATTTCAACTTGGGATGAGAAAAATGAAGCATTTTCATACTTCAGTTACTGAATTAGCTTAAATGACCCTTCTCTTAAAGATAATTGATTAGTCTTTTGTATGCTCCATAACAAGCTCTATTATCTGTATTGTAAGAATATCATATTGTCATTGCCATCATTTTTAATGTAGGTGATACACTTGAGTAAAGTTAATAAGGTAGCCTGTCATCTATAGGAAATAAGTCATGCTATTCTACTAGTTATTTGGGGAGATAGTGTGATGTGATGAGAAAAGTGTTGTGTGTATCAGAAGACTAGTGGTTTTTTTCTGCAGCTTTTCTACTATCCAGGCATGAAAACTGTGAGAACCTGTAGGACAGGTTACTTCACCTGGGGTGCACTGTAGTAGAGCAGAAAGACATTGACTTTGGACTCAGAAAGACTTGGTTTCAAATTCCACCTTGGACGCTAGCTATATGACAGTGGAAAAATCACTTTACTTCTTTGTGTCATTTTCCTTATCTGTAAAATGAGGAATTTGGACTTGATGGCTGGTAAGGTCCATTACAGCTCTAAACTTATGATGCTATATTCTTATGTCTGCCTTTTTGGCCAATTTTCTCATTTCCTAAAATAAAAGATTGGACTAGATATTGGGTATATGGATAGATGTTTAACAACCTGCTCTCAGAAAATGATACACTTTAAAATGTAATTTGCATCATTGACATTTTTAATCATCACTTCCTTAAGTTGAGACAATCAACCAAACAATAAATCGAGCCCTGCTTTGTAGCATTTGCCATTTCAGAGATTTGAAGGATCACACTGAGAATTTAACAGCATGAACTGAACGCAGCACACCCCTGGCTTCTGAGGTCCTTTCCAGATCTGAAATCTATGATTTTGGGACTGGGAATTTTCTAGGACTCTTTCCAGTTTCAACATTTTGTGACTGGAGATAATGCAGAGAAGAAGAAGTTCCAGGAAGGTTGTGATGATATCTTATCCTACCTATTAAATTCCCTCAATGTCATGTGTGTGTTACACTTAATAGAAACCTTGGAATATAACAAAAACATATATATATATGTGTGTGTGTGTGTGTGTGTGTGTGTGTGTGTGTCTGACACATATATAACAAAACAGTAACACTCACAAATTTTTCCCAGTAGACTGAAGCACTGCAGCATTATTTGGGTCTATCACAAGAATGGTATCCTCTTCAATTGGTCCAAGCCCTCTTTGCTGGTAAACAAATTTGCTGTCAAATGAGCTAGATAAAATACATGAAAATGGGAAATAAATACATAATTCAAGGCTCTTAGGTAACTTAAAAACCCCATGCTATACAAATGGAATTTTAATTACAGTCAAGAGGATTAAAAAATAATATTTGATTTCATATCTATATACTTGATTGTTTTAGTTTCTTAAAAGAGCACAGACACACTTTCATATGCAAGTCAGATATATTCATTTATAGTATGTTCCCTAAATAGCACTAATCATTAATGTATTTAAATGCAAGAATATATAAAAAATTTCAACATATTCTTCAAAATTGTAGAAAGAAAATATTAAATAAGATTCTTACAGAAGCTCCAAATATAAATACATATAAAATCAATTCAACATGATATATGTGTATATGTATATACATATACATGCATACATATATGTGTATATATAGGAAGATATATATATGACATAAATTCAATTTAATTCTACATTTACTATGTGTAATATACCCTTACAAATGCTAGGGATATAAGATAAATGATACAGTCCCTATCCTCAAAGTGTGTACATGCGTGTGTGTATGTACACACACTTATATAAGCATATATGTTATATATAATATTACACATATGAAGATGAGGTTGGAAGTGAGGGTTCAAAGGAGAGATACATGGGAAGTGCTCTAAGAAAACTTGAAGACAGAAAAAAATATTTCAAGCATTTTAATCAGGTAAGTCTTCAAGGAGGAGGTGACAACTGAGATAATCTCAAAGGAAGTAAAAAATTCATTTTCTTTTAAGAAATATATTTCAGGCACAAAAAACAACTTGCTTGAAGGCACAGAATGGGGAATATTCATATTGTCACCATTCCTCTGGCCACATTCACGTGGCCAAAGTTCAGAACTTTCAGTGTCAGAGTTCAGACACCGATCATCTGTCACCTGTATTATTGCAATACCTCTTAATTGATTTTCCCTGCTTCCATGTTCTCTCTCTCTCTCTCTCTCTCTCTCTCTCCCCTCTCCCCTTTCCCCTTTCCCCTCCCCCCCCCTCACACACACACACACACACACACACACATACACTCATTTGGGGTTTTCTTGGCAAAGAAACTGGAGGGATTTGCCATTTCCTTCTGTAGTTTACATTAAGATGAGGAAACTGAGGCAAACGGTGTTAAGTGACTTGCTCAGGGTCACAAAGCTAGTAAATGTGTGAGGTTGGATCTGGGAAGATGATGCAGGCCTAGCACTCTATCTACTGAGACACCTAGATGCTCCCTTATATTCCACAGACTTGACAAAATAATCTTCCTAATGCACAGGTTGGAGCATGCCACTCTCTCATTTAAGAAGCCTTAGTGACTCTCAATTACCTCTAGGCTAAAATATAAGCTATATTTTATGTAGCAAGGGCATTTAAAGTCTTTCATAGTCTGGCTTCACCATTTCTTTCCAGATTTATTTCATATCACTTCTCCCACCCTGACTGGCTAACTTGCTGCTCTCTGAACTCAGCCATCTATCTCCTGCCTCTGGGCTTTGGCACAAGCTCCTGTAACATGCTGTCCTCCTCATTATCCTACATACATTCCTCCTTTTGTTTGACTCAGACTCACTTTTTTCAAGGTTTATCCCAGACACCACCTTCTATGGGAACTAGTTTCTGATATCCTTAATGTCAGTATTCTCTTTTCTTCAAGCTGTATATATTCATAAGTAAATGTACTAATATATTGAAAACTCAAAGGCAAGAATTTAAAAAATTGTCTTTGTATCCCCAGAGCCTAGTATATTGTCTTACAGACCCAAATATTCAAATGGATTTCTAATCCAATTTATTTGGGCATTTTTATCAGAGAATGAATATTGCAACTAACCCACTCTTGCCTATTTTGTGCAACTCATCAATGTCTTCCCACAAGTTTGCCATGGGATCTCCACTCAATATGGCAGGACATGGTAGGTGGTTAACGATGGTTTGTTGAATTGAATCAAACAAATGATTATTAATTGAGTAATTTTATATTAAAAATGAATTAAAACACATTTCCATATTTCCTTTAACTCAGTACAAGCGCTAATGGTACTTTTCATGTGTTGTAATTATGGAAATTCATACTTTAAGTAAATGACCATCATATGTATTTTAACTTATTTTAATTTTAAAAGAATCACATGATATGGTAAAATGCATTTTCTAAGCATAGTCTGTGGATTACAACTCAAGTTATTGAATATAAAGAACTTAGGGAAATGGAACTCAGTATGACTGTGGTCTTTTTACCCTGTCCCAACTGTACAACCAGTTTCTTAGTGTCAACTGAGTTCCATCTATGATCATTTCATTTTTGACAGAATGGACTTTCATCAGACATGACTGCACAAAGCTATCAATAAATTATAGTGAAAAACGAAAGTAAAAAAAATCCAAGTAGTATTAAATATTTCTGGAGATGCAGTTTTTAATTTAAGAATGTGCTAAGATTAATCAATTCTGTTAATTTCATTGATTAACTGCTTGATATATTTAGGGGACTTATTTATACTCCCAGTGGAAGAAAATCTTTAGAATTATGTTCTCTTGCTATTGAATATATATGTTTCTATATATACAAACATACACATAGCTGTGTGTAATATATATGTATATATATATATATATATATAGAGAGAGAGAGAGAGAGAGAGACAGAGAGACACAGTGAGAGAGAGAGCAATTACTTTATGCTTTTTAATTATTACAGCCATTTCCTAGTATATTTTTCCAGAAAGGTAACAGTAAGTCTCTGAAGTAGTTCTTATTAATGATGCATTCATTTTAACACACAATATTGATCCAGCTTAGTCAAGCAAAAAATGAAGTAATATCAGGCAGTTAAACTCGCATAGCGACATCTAGGAAATATACATTTTTTATGGCATGCAGATACATCATGAAACAGATTGTATGAGATTTTCACTGAGGCATCATTTAAGGGAAATATGAAATTGATTAAATGAAAATCTCTGTGAAAAATTTGCGTAGTGGTACTGAGCTAAAAGTGATAGGTTTGCAACAAGTATAAAATAATGCCTTCTTTTCTTCTGCCAAATGTGAACAGCTAACATAGTTCCAAAAATCTAATTTCAGTATAGATAACTCCAGTGAATATATCTAATCAGTTCATCAAGAGACAGGTGTACTTGACTGAACTCTCAATGATCTTTCCAAATTTTCAATTTTTTTCTTAATTGCCAGACTCCTAATCCCATCAAGCACATGCTCCAAGGCAGGGGTATCAGAAGGTACTCCAAGTAATGAAGACTTCACTGACTCTTTTTTGTTGACTCCCCAGAGTATCTGTTTCTCTGGAGATCTTGACAATGGGGCTACAGATATATGAAAGACCTGGGTAAACACAAATGCACGCACACACACACACACACACACACACACACACAGAAGATACACTGACACATATGGAAGGAGAGAAACCTGGAAATCATACAGAACTCCAGGTTAACCTGGCTACACTTTTTTACCTGACTCTTTCCATCTTTGTGGCCATCTTCGGAATCACTGCCACATCCTCCCCACCAAAAACTTGGATTCTCATCCTGGAACCACTGTAGGTTCAACAGATGGATAAAGTTTTGCCTTATCTTTCTTGGATTCAGGCCCTCACCTCACTTTCTTGAGATATCTCCAAACTGAGCTTGCCCCACCCCATCTACCTTTTGCTACCCATGCTTTAGAATGTATAGCCTCTCCCAAAGGCATCTAAATTCCTTGATGGCATTGATGGCGTGGATCATCTTCATATATAGTAAATTTTCTGTCGAAATAAATTCTCTATCTCTATCTAAAAATATCTATCTATTTTTCTCATCTGTCCCTCCCTTCCTTCCTTCCTTCCTTCCTTCCTTCCTTCCTTCCTTCCACTGACCTCCACATAAGTATGTAGCCCTAACTAAAAGAATGCCAGCAATGTGTGTTAAACCCCTATGTGACTTTAGCCTGACCACAAGTAAACATTTTGAATTCTTTTTTACCAGTGGCAACCCTTTCTTCTATCCCTATGATTTAAGTGCACTGGGACCCTGCTGTGCTACTAGCTATTATTTTACTCTCAGTGTGTCTGTGTACCCGTTTGGTAATGAATGTACTGATGCCTTTTATTTTCATTATCTCTCAGACATGTGTTCACTTAACAAATCAAAAGATGTATTATCTAGCTTTCTAAATATCCAGTAGCATTTGAATGAAGTGCTTTGTATAGGCAATAATGATTTTCAAAATGTGGAAACATTTTCTTTTAAAATGTAGGACCTTATAAATTAAATCATTTAAATGAGCTAAAACTGTTTTTTAAAACAGTTCTTGGTTCTTAAATCTCTTCATCTGTACACAGACTTTATGTGTGTGAATAAATTTTTAAATACTACATAGATCAGTGATCTTACATATTTTAGTACTCTCTCCAATGATGCAAACTGCAACCCACCCACATTTTCTTAACCTATAGCATCTTCCTATTAATCCTTTACAGAGGGCCCCAAACATTCTAGGGTATTATCTAGTATTCTTGATGTAGCATAATATCTGGTATTCTTTAATACTCATGACACTGCATGGATACCAGTGGAACATGTCCTGTTTATCCCATGTTCTTGCTATTTAACTAGGCTACCTTCTCTTTCAAATATCCACCTCTCTGATGACATCCTTTATGTTGCTGCCCTTGCACAAATCTTCAGTGGTAATGTACTCCAGCCTTCCATTGCCCTTTGGGTGACTCTTAACTTTACCCAAGTCATGCATTCTATGACTCATGGTCACATAGCATCATTGGAAGCATAGTGCTGTTAAGATGGAGGGTGGGGGGAGAAGATAACTTGACAAAGGATAGGGTAAAAAGAGAGGCTGAGAAAGAAAACAGTGAGTAAAAATAAGATGGAGGAAAATTCACAAATAGTAATCATAACTTTGAACATGAATGGGATGTTTATAGAAGTTCTCTTGAGTAGAGGCAAGGAATTGGAAATTGCAGGGATCCTCATCAATTGAGGAATGACTGAACAAGTTGTGGTGTATGGTTGTGATGGAATGTTACTGTTCTACAAGAAATGATGAGCTCAATGATCTTAGAAAGGCATGGGAAGACTTGTATGAAATAAGAAAGAGCAAAATGTGCAGAAGCAAGAGAACACTGTATACAATTATAGGAATATTGTTTTAAGGATAACTTTGGGAAACTAAGTCATTTTGATCATTATAAATACACAAACTAAAACTTAAGGACATATGAAGAAAAATGTTATCTGCATCCAGAGAAAGAACTGATAAATAAATATATATACCTACTTGTGTCTAATGGTAGCTATCTTTAGGGCAGGGATGGGAAGAAAAAAAGGAAAAAAAGAAATTTACACGACAACTTCGTGTATTTGGAGGGAATAGCAAATTATACACAATAGATTTGCAGTTTCATGTGCAATCATCTTTTTTTATTGTACTGTGTTATGGAAATCCTTGTTTTGTTCCAAGAATTGAAAATAAAATATATTTAAAAAATAAATTAAAAAATGGATCATTGTTTCAGGCATGTGAATATAATAATGAAAGCAATAATGTTTACACTGGACTTCTTTAATCTCTATAATGTATTGTCTATTGCATATAAAATCAGCATTACTGACCACCATTAGAACCAGATCAAGACAGTGGTCTCAACTCCCTTTTCATATGCTCAAAAAGCTATAGAATGCAGAACTAATCTTGTTAGTATAATGACAAGCAATACTGACTTTTTCACCTTCCTGCAGTCTTTTGTTCCCCCAATATGGAGTATATTAAGTTCAGTGAGATAATTAACTTTAGGTTAGTTTTAATTAGTTTTATTTATTTGAATCGACTTCCCTTGATGTCTTTTATTTTTATGTTGTCCTTCAACCCTTTTCCAACTCTTTCAGTTATCCCCCACAACAGATGTTTTTTAAAAAGGAAAAGAAGAAAAATAAATCAGCAAAATGGATCAACACATTGAAAAAATTGACAGTATATATTCCACACCTATGAACCCTCTCCCCTCCCATATCTATAAACCATTTTTTTTGCAAATGAGTCAGGAGAATTATCTTCTCATATCTCTTCTTTGGGGCCAAGCAATTTTGGAACCTCTTTTTTATTGTTTATGGTCCTTTTCATTTCCTTTTAAAAACTTAATGCATATTGTTTTCTTAAATCTCTTCATTTTGCAACAGTTCATTTATGATTCTCCACGCTTCTGTGCCTTCATCATATTCGTCATTCATTATGGCACAATAATATTCCACCACATTTGTGTGTCGCACAATTTGTTTAATCATTTTCCAATGGATGGGGCTTCACTGTGTTTCTGCTGTGCTATTGCGACAAGTTTTGCTATAATTTTTTTGGTGCATACAGATCCTTTCGTTCTGTCGATGACCTCCTTTGGGTAAATGCCTGGGAGCATAGTCAAAGATTATGGGCACAAGTCATTTTATTTTTCAAGTGGCTTTCCAAAATAATTGTATTAATTCACAGTTCCACCAACAGTGTATTTGTGTGTCCATCTTTCTACAACCTTTCCTCGACTATTCCTACACTTTGTTAATTTGGCAGGCATGACGTAAAATATCAGAGTTGCTTTCATTCTTATACTTCATACCCACATTCAGTCCAAAAACTTGTCTCATAACTGTGTCCTGTGTTCAATTATACTTTTCTTTATCTTATTTTCTTACTTATTCAGACATTACTTAATTTACACTGGAGCTTAAGTTATTAACTTACAATTCAGTGACTCCAAAGTTTATGACTTGAAAAATTAAGGTTAAAGATGTCAGACTGTGGACAGCAAAGCACAGACCCAAAAGACTGGAACCATTCTTCACTGAAACTATACTCAGTGGAAGTGAAATTATTGGGAGTAGGAGAAATTTTTAAAAGATGAATAGTTTAAATATCTTTTTTTGGTAATAGACCAGTTCTTTGTTGTCTACAACCAAAGAAAATGTCTACTACATACTAGTTTGGCTGATTATCTGAGGCTGTATTGAGGAGGTGTTTCCCATGTTTTCTCCCTTGTAATCTACACTTTTTCATCACAATGATCACTGCTTATACTATTTTTATTATAAGCCTCCTTGCTTCACCTTGTAGTTTGTCTTTCAATAACCTATCCACCTTTGACTATTCTCAACTTTTGCCAGATTTCTTAGTTTGCTGAATCACTTGTGAATCTTTTCAGTTGATTAAGCAAATCCCCAGATGCACTGATTAGAGGCATTTATCTCTGACAGTCCCCAGTCATGGGGATATCATCTAGCTATATTATTCACTCTAACACCACAAAACACTAACATGCCTAGGTTTTTAAGAATGTAGTTTTAAGGGAAGAAAAGGGAATATAACAAGAGCGGAAAACTCATTAGGAATATCTACTACGCCTTTAACGAACCATCACAAGAGTTTCTATAGGCTTAAGAAGGCAGCATCAAGAGATATTTAGCCAATCAGTCTCTTGGCTTACCGTTCCTAATCTTTTAATTTGGAAGAGCTAGAGCTCTGTATAAGAGAATAGATCTTCTGTTGTATGTGTTCGTCCTTCATTGCCGAAGAAGACCAGGCCATCAGAGATATGATGACATGACTTGCACTTGACTTTGTTTTGAATGAGGGAGGGCTGTGCAGGTCACCATCCTCACTTTCCTCCAGAGCCATCTGAATCTAGTGACCAGATATTCATCTGGATGAATGACTGGAGATGACCCAGGATAGGGCAATTAGAGTTAAGTGACTTGCCCAACGTTACACAGCTAGTGTCAAGTGCCTATTCACACAGGGGAGGTAGAAAGAAACAGATTGACATTCTTCCTCTTGCTCTCTGTCTCCCAAAGAAAACCATTAATAAAATATACCTTTCCTTCCAGATAGTCAAATGGACAGATTATAAACCATCCTGTGATTCAAAAAAAGGTAACTGGAACAATTCATAAATGGATGCTAGATAATAGGTCTGATTATAGTGCTGCTATAGCAAACTAGTTATTTTAGTGTTTCAAAGAAGCTAGCCTGCATTATGTAATGCACAGAGCCTTTTATTTCCAGCACTCAACTTTTTTCAGGATGTCATAATTCACTTGTGCATTTTATACGGTGTCTGAGGAACTGATCATTTGTTTGCTTCTTGGAAGAAGCACTCATCTGAAAAGACAGAACTAATTCCTAATGCCCAGAATTCATCAGGTATTTATTTTAAACAAACTTTATTTCCTAATAAGATTTTGCACATTAATGGCTAGTCAACTGACTTGGATAAATTTGAAGATAAATGTCTTGCTAAAGTCAAATAAAAGGAGAGCAACAAAGAATTTTGAGAAAATTAACTTCAGTTTCAGCAATTAAAATTAAGAAATATAAAATGAATAATAGCAAGGAGAGAAGTGAAAGATAATGTAACTAGAGCAGTTAAGAAGCCAGAGAAAGATTTTTTAAAGTGTGATTTTTAAAAGTGAGACTATACCTTGGATTTTATGAAAGCAGATTTTTAAAAAATTCAGATAAGAGAGTCATGCATACTCAGATGGAGATTATGAAAGGGAAAACTGCCAAAAGGCATGAGATGGCCTAAAAAAGTCCTGAATTACCATTCAAATCAGGAAGCATTCCAAGAAGGAAAATAGGAAGATATTTAAAGAAACTAGTGTGGTAGCACAAGGAGTTCTGCTTAGCTCAGATTTTCAAATAATATGTAGGAAAGATAGGAGGGAAGGCACTCCTCCAAAAATGACTGTGAAAACTGCCATCAACCTGTAAGAATGTTACCGAGCCTAAATCCTAGAAAGAGTGAAGACCTTCCAAAAAATGCTGAGGAAAAGAAAAAGAATTTCTTTTAAAAGTTTGATACAATTCAACAACTGTTTATTGAAGTACTCTGCTAAGTGTTTGGGATCCAAAGACTAAAAAAAATGACATCCCATGTCCTGAAAGGAGATTAAATATTAAAGGGGGAAGGTCATAATGTATACAATACAAGAGACTTTAAGACTTTGGAAAACAAGGATGAATATTGAAGGAATGGGCCCACTATTTAAGGAAAATAAAACTCCAGTCCTATGTAGCTTCTGGGAGATACCATGGTGTAGTGGAAAGAGTATTTACCCTAAAGTAAAAAACCTGAATTCAAAGCCTGGGAAAGTCACAAGCTGCCTGCATCTGATTCCTTATCTATTGCATGAGGATAGTTGTACTTGGACCACCTATCTTACTGGGCTGGGGAAAGTGACACATTTTGTAAATCCCAAAATGCGAAACGAATTTTTTTTTTTGTCATTTGCTCAGTCAAGTCCAACTCTTCTCAACCCCATTTGGAATCCTAGCAGTTTTTTTTTTTTTCAGTCAAGGAGGATAATCTTCAAACTGGAAAGTCAAATCACCAAGCATTTATTAAGCACTTATTACATGCACTACAACGTACTAAAGGCTAGGGATAAAAGTAGATCAAAATAAATACAGCAAAAACACTCTCTGCTCTCAAAGTGAGTCCAGTGAGGAAGACATACTAACAACTGTGTACAAACAAGAAACATATAGGAGAAATTAGAGATGATCTCAAAGAGTCAATACTAGCATTAAGGGGGTTGGGAAAGGCTTCTTTGAGAAAGGCTGATACTTGAAGGATACCAAAAAGTCAGGACACAGAGACAAAGAGAGAGAGAGATCACTAGGCATGAGGGACAGCTAATGAAAATGCTCATTTGGGGGATGTGAATGAGAAACAGCAAGGAGAGCTATTAAAAGAGAAGGTCCAGGAAGGGAAGAAGATATTAAAAGTATAGCTAGTCTTTTAAAACGAGTTCACATTATAGTACCAGATAAATTATATTACCATAGCACTAACAAAATAAAAAAAAATTCTACTTGTGAAAGTGATAATTCATAATAATCCTCAAAGAATCATTAAGAAGGGGGAAAAAGAGAATACTGGACAAAGGGAAATGTTTCACTTATCAGGAAAGAGAAAAAACGGTGGATCACAAAATGTATAGAGTTGGCAAAATTTGAGAAAGGATTATGATGTAAATGACTTGTGAGCTCCGAGAAACAAATTAAATAATCAGTAGAAGCAGTTCACTAAAAACAAGTTATGCCTAATTACCCTCATTTCCTTTTTCATTAGATTATGAGACTAGTAGACAAGGGAAATTCTATGGATTTAAGGCACTGTGATTTCAACAAGGCATTTGGTAATCTCATAAAGACCTTCCTGAATAACATGGAGGCATGGATTTGAGTCTGAACAGCTGTACTCACAATGTCTTTACTAATGAATTGATATCAGTCTGGACAGAGATCTATACTGGTATGTCATAGGGCTCTATCCAGCCTTTAATCAAACAAAAAAGAATGCTCATCAGATTAGCAGAAAATACAAAGCTAGGAGGATGTAGCAGCAAGTATCCTGACACATCCAGGATGCTCTGATAGCACAGATTCTTAGATCTTCTTTTCCGAAAGGAAAGCAACTTTTGAGGGGTCAACCATTTTACTTTAATTACATATGCCAAGCAGAGAAATAAAGACCACAGGGCTTCTAACCGTCTGACCATAAGCAATACGTAAGTCACAGATCAATAGACAGATCCAACTGTTGGACCATTACATACATATATAGTAATTAGACAAGAACCAGAGTCTGTGTTTTCAAAGCCAAGGGATCCTTAATGCCTACTCAGAGTCTCATCTGGCACACAACCTTCTTCCAAAGAGTAAGCCCCCCAAAGCAAAACCTCACTTCAGAGTACATATACACTTTTCAGAGTCAGAGGGCATCACTAGTTGTGATTCAGTGCCTCATTAACAGTTAACAAAAGGTATGGGCCTTCCTATAAAACAAATCTCTCCTAATCAAGTTTACCTTAATGGACTCCACCTGAGCCCTATTAATGGGGGAGGGGGAAGAAGATCTTTAACTCATATTAACATAAATCTCATCATCATTACAGAGGAATAACTAATGCATGACATATAAGGATGACAATAAGAATTTGGAAAGATCTTGAAAATGCTGATGAAACCAAAAGCACTTTTTTCTCCACTCCTCTGTTGTCTTGCCATGGAGCTACTTGCCTGGTATGAGATATAACACCTAGCAGGAAGCAGATATGGAGCTACATACGGACATAGGAATCTATGGTAAAATTCAAGGCTTAAAAGTTTGTGACTTTTGGCAGGAGAGAAAAGAGTTAACAATGGATTCAAGGTAGGATTAGCTCAGGCAGCTGATAAGTTAACCTTGGGAAAGAAGCAGAACCAATGAGCCCATGTGTGACCCAGGCATTTGAGATGGGGTGGGAGAGGACAGTCATAGTAGGATGCCCAAGAGGAGAAAAGATGCAGAGAAGCTCTTCCTGAGCTCCTGTAGATTTCAATTCATGGAAGAACGACTGGACATGGCAAATTGTGTTCTCCATATATGTCCCTCAATACCAGAATACTCTAAATTTGTGATCATTCTTCTCAGTGAATTGTGAGAAAGTGGATCTCAGGTTTATATGTTGGGGGAGAGGGGTTTTGTTGCTACTGTCCACACTATGTAATTGTAGCCGATGACTTTGCCTTGAGTAAGTTATGTGCTTGTCAACCATGGTCCTGTTAGTGTGGAACCACCTAAGGTAGTAGCTTCCTTCTGGAGCTTTCTGTCTTATGACTGAGAGTAGTACTTCAGATGTTATGCTTTAAGTTATGTATTAAGATTTGGAGTTGGAAGAAACCCTAGAAATAATTTAATTGAATCTTTTCATTTTGCATGTAAGGAAAGAGAGGGCTGGAGTTTTAAAGTGACTTTCCAAAATTCATGCAGGTGGTAAGTACCAAAGACACAATTCAGGATCAAGGCCCCTTAATTCCAAACCTCTACTCATTCAGAGGATTTTTAGCTGGAATAACCCTTAGAGGCTATCTAGTCCAAACCCCTAATTTTAGAGTTAAGGATACTGAGACTAGGGAAGATAAGGCACTTGCCCATTGTCACAGAGGTGGTAAGTATCAGACAGGGGATTTGGATCCAGGTTCTCCAGTCTCAGGGGCTGCTGTTAAAAGTCTTTCCATTGTACCACACTGTCTCTTTATGGGACTTAACACAAAGTTCTGTCCTTATGTTCAAACATCAATTACATAAGAATTGGCTTAGTTATCAAAGCTCAGTATGAGTCAACGTAATCATGTAACTGCCATAGAAGCTAGTGGATTCTTAGGATGTTTTGCTGTAAGTCTTCTTAACACAGTAATTAAAAGCATCCTTATACTATCTTACTGTGTTAGTTCTAGGCACCACACTGACAAATCAAAGACTAAAATGGACATTATTCCTCCCTGGGCCCTAAGTTGAGAAATATCTGTTAGGTTACTGGGCAGGGTTGGATAACTTGCCTAGTAACAGTTTTTCTGTTGTTGGGCCTCTGTCAAAATGTTATTCCCCTTTGGTTTAATATCTGATGAATTGTCAACAGTCATTTTTTGTTTAGTCCACTTGCATGGTAACCACCTGTGCCCCCCTAATGTTAGACCCCTATTGCCAGGTAACCACCTGTGCCCCCCCCTAATATTAGCCAGGTAACCACCTTCTGCTGAGCCCCCCCCCCCACCTTCCTGATTGGCTACCTCTCCTGGAACCTCTCCTCTGTTGGGGTCCTTTGCCTAGTAGCACCCTGACAACCACTTTCTCTTTGGGGGTTCTTGCCTAGCAGCAAGCCCCCCTCTTGTCCTGTCAGAACTCTGTTTGTTGTGGAAATCACAAGGCTGTACCGAGTAGCACCAAAATGCTTAAAATGCATTCACCCACCTCAGTCCAGGGCTGTCTCCTCTGGGTCTCTACATGAGGCAGCCTCCAGCCTGGCTAATAAATGACTCTCTCGAAATTCTCAATTAATTTTGCCTGTGACTTATTAACTCCATCCATTTCAAGACCACCAAGTAAAAGCCTACAAGAGGGGTGAAGGGTCTGGAAATCATGTCAGGGGATTTAAAGATGGTTGAGGATACTGGAATTGCTTAGTCTGAAGAAGAATCAAGTACACAGATGTTTGTGTGCACATTGATTTAGATCGTCAAGAGCCTATTTTTCCATGTTTGTGTGCACATACACAGAGGGCATCACTAGGGTTGTGACCCAGTGCCTCATTAACAATTAACAAAAGGTGTGGACCTTCCTATAAAACAAATCTCTCCTAATAAAGCTTCCCTTAATGGGCTCCACCTGAGCCCTATTAATGGGGGAGGGGGAAGAAGATCTTTAATTCACATTAACATAAATCTCATCAACATTACAGAGGAATAACTAATACTGATATCTTCAAATATTCTGTGTTTCTCTATTGGGTAGAATGATAACCTAAAAGTTATCATAACCTGCTAAAAGTTACCAGGGAACATTTTTGGTTGAATATAAGGAAAAATATTTAAATAGGAAACTCTAACAATTCAATGGGCTTCCTTGAATAGTAATGAAGTCCCTGTCCCTGGGCATCTCAAAAAGGAACTGGATCACTATATGGAATATTGTAGGTAGGATTCTGTATTGGGAAGATGACTAGATGACAGCATAGTGTAGTGGAAAATACCGTAGTTATAGAGTCAAAGGATATGGGCTCAAATTCCACTTCTTGAACCTTAACTACATGTTTGACCTTGGACAGCCAGTTCCCTCAACCACCCTAAGCTTCAGCTTCCTCAACTGTAAAATGAAGGGGTTAGCCTAGCTGGTCTTTCAGGTCTTTTCCAGCCTGAGTGCTATGATTCTATCATGTATAAGATATCTTCCAGATTTTAAGAGGGAGATGGAAAAATAGGCTCTTGACGATCTAAATCAATCTTGGACCACCCAGATTCCTAGATCACATAAAAGCACACGACCAGTCCACCGGGTAAACCAGATGGATAGGGCTGTTCCTTTAAGATACAATCCCAAGCATCTGTGATTATTTCAAGCAAGGGACCCAAGAACAGCTGTTCCTGTGGAAAGATCTGTCTAATCCCTGCTGGGAGGCATTTAAACTTTAAAGAGCTATAGCTGCCATGCTGTACTAGTGCTCTGGCAGATAAAAGGTTTCTTTAAAATTTCATGACACTCTGCTGGAACTATGTTTTTTCCACCTTCACTGGGGAAGTTATTTAAAATAGCCACTTTGGAGAGAGGGATAAAACAGAAGGAAATACTAGTTAAACATTTTGGTGAGTAAATTTGGCTTACTACTTCTTAAAATCTTACTGCCACATTCACATAGCATCATGTGACAGAGGGACAAGGTAGAGATCAGATGAATAGTTGCTGCTAGCAGTTTCTATGCTAAATTGAGCTCTGACCAGGGTTACTGGAAAGCACTACCAACTATAAACATATATTAATCCTTCACAAGTTCTATGATGCCCTCCAAGGTGTAGTAACACTTACTAGGTTTAGATTAGAAAAAACATTCCTGGCCTTAGGGCACCTATAATTTAAAAGTAGGAAGTCAGCATGGGCAAGATTGCACAGAAAAATTAAATGGGATTTTATTCAATGTACTCAAATGGTCTTAGCTTCAGGAATTCAATTTCCACCCTGTAGCCAATTTTGCAAGTATCTTACCACCACATATACTCGCTACACATCAGAGAAGTTGAATATTCCTAGAAGAGTGTCCTCCCTTCACTGAAGAGAGGGAAGAATCATCACGTAAATGTTGCTTATCTCCTCATACATCCCATGGAAGGCAACATGATTGTGCACATGCAAGCATAGTATCTAGAGTGCAGCACACAATTAATAAATGCTTGTTGACTCCTGTCAGTATAAAATCCTGAGTCTGCAGCTCATGAAAAATGATACAACAATAATCCAACAAGACTTCTGAAGGAATGAGATGATATTCTGCAGAGGGGCAGAGTATGTTTTTCCCATTGTAGAGGACAAAGTAAACACAAAGAGATTCAAAAGGAGAAAGAAGTAATAAATTGTACACCTCTGGAAGTACATGAAGGGTAAAGAGGTGATAGTAATTTACAAAATGTAATTAATGAATAAATCTGCTCATAGACACCTGCATTTTAAAAATAAATCCTCAGATGATGACAATTATTAGGTCAAATATTTCAGTTATTTGGACTCCTCTAGACCGGCGCTGATAAATGGTCAAAGGATATGAACAGGCAGTTTTCTAATGAAGAAATCAAAAAAATTTATAGTCATATAAAAATGCTCTAAATCATTATTGATTAGAGAAATGCAGATAAAAACAACCTTGAGACATCATTTTATACCTACCAGATAAGATAAAATGATAGAAGGGAAGGTGACAGATGTTGGAGAGGATGTAGAAAAATTGGGACACTAATTTATTGCTGGTGAAATTGTAAAATAATCCAGCCATTTTGGAGAATGATCTGGAATTATGCCCAAAGAGTTATTAAACCAGTCATACCTTTTGACTCAGCAGTACTATTACTTGAACTATTTCCAAAGAGCATTAGGGAAAAAGGAAAGGTACTGATGTGTTCCAAAATGTTTAGAGCAGCTCTTTTTGCGTTGGCAAAGAACTGGAAATTATAGGAATGCCCACCAGTTGGGGAATGGGTGAAAAAGCTGTGGTGTATGACTTTAACGGAATGCTCCTGTGCTATAAGAAAGGATGAGCTCAATGATTTTAGAAAAACATGGAAAGACTTGCATGTTATGATGAAGACTGAAATGGGCAGAACTAAGAGAATATTGCATACAATATCAGTAACATCGTTTTAATAATGACTTTGAGCATGTAAGCTGTTTTATCTATTATAGATACCCAAATTAATTATAACGGACATATGGAGAAAGATGCTATCTGCATCCAGAGAAAGAACGAATAGATAGAAGTACATACACACACACACAGACACTCACACCTATGCCTATTTGTGTCTAATGGTTTAGGGTAACGAAATGAGTCACTATTTTTGTTCTATCGCTGATTATCCATGTGACCCTGGGTTAGTGACACCATTTCTTTAAATTTTTTTTTTTTACAAAATGAAGATAATAGTAAACAGGGATATGAGGAAGTTATTTCATAAACTATGAAAGTCTATAAAATATATAAAATTGTTATATAAATATATATATTTTTATTACTAGTATTCTTCTACTAAAATCCTACACCAATGTCTTACAGGGTTGTGAAAGGGACCCTGGATTTTTATAGATGATATGCTAAAAGCTCTGGCAGGTCCCATATTACTACGAGTTTTAGATTATGGACCAGCACAGCTAAATCTGGAGGAATTTACCACCAACAGATTGGTCACAGGGTAATGATTATTTTGATTACAGCAACTTCCAAAATATCATTTTTCAAGTCTGTATTGGCAAAAGAAATATCCATGAAATATACCTGTGAAAATCATGGTTACTTAGAGAACTGAAGCATCATTATTGTTATCATTCCTATATGGATGGTTCTTGTTTTGTAAAGCAATATCTTCTCACCTAGGGTCACTTTGGCTTTCCACTTTAAAGAATGTCAAGCTTTTAGTATTTACGTAGAACAGCCATGACATAAGATAGGAAACTACATCTTTAGCTTTAGTTATAGTTGGAAATAGTGCTGTAATTTTCCTGTTGGGTAAAATGTGGCTGGAAATCTATTTGGAAAATATATGAAGTTTCATTAAAGGGAAGTAAGTACAAAACTGTGTACTAATAGGTTACTTTTAAATTAATTTGTTAAAAATATTGCTAGGCCCTTAAAATGGGCTGGGAAGATATAAGAGTAACATGAATCAAAAATGTTGTATCCAATTGTCTACTCTGAAATGTGCAATGTTCTAATTTCCAGACTTCAAGTTCAAAAAACTTAAGAGACAACTCACAATGTGTTATGAAGGGCATTAGGGAGGATACAAATACACACACACACACACACACAGAGGAGCTTTTAGAAAAATTTAAATCAATATCTCTTCAAAATAAGGAATCATCAGTTAAACTAATACAGGTCTTGACACTCCCCAAGCACTCTATTATTATAAATGAAAGAAGGAAAGATTTATCTAGTATAATTTAGAAGATGTTATAAAGGTTCCCTTTATCTGTCTCACAGGTCTCACAGGATTGTATAAAATACCTTAGAACGGGGCTTTATATTGATGTGCTAGTGCAATTCAAAGAACATGCCAAAATTCAGGGCAGGCTTTAATAATCTTGCTTGACTTGCTTGCAGTCTTAAAGAAAATGCAGGAAGATAGTGGAAGTAGACAGGATGATAAAACAAGAAAAAGAAAGAAGACAGGAGTTAAGAGAAAGAATTTTAGGAAGAGAAGCAGTTTTACTCCACTCATGGTCAAGGTAAAATTAGATTGTGGCAATTCATTTTAAATTATGAAGGTTACACTAGAGGTTCTTTTTATGAAAGTGGTGACAGAACTGTTTATAACATAACATACACATTCAGAGTCTGTCCTTTCTGAATCTGCCTTCTGCATCTCAATTATCGAGTATTGTCAATTCTACCATCACAGTATCTCTACATTGATTCTTTCTTTTCTAGTACCACTATTAGCTGTCCCAGTTCAGAGCCTCATTACCACATGACTGCTTCTATCAGGTTTTCCTGATGTTATTCTCTCCCTTAAATCTATCACTCACACCAGCGGCACACTAATCTTTGTTTATATATCTGATCGTATCACCCCTTTACTTCACATTCCCAGTGGCTTTCTATTGCCGATCAAGTGAAGTTCAAACTTTTTGCCTTGCATTCAAGACTCTTCCCTATTTTGCACTAAGCTACCTTTCCTGTCATATCTCATACTGTTCACCCTCAACTGACCCTGGATTCCAACCAAATTAGACCTTCTTCTGTCCCCCAAACCAGAATTTTGCTTTCCTACTTTTGTACTTTAGCTCCTGTTGTTTCTTATGCCTAGAATTCCTCTCCTTTCCTTTTTCATACACATCCTTTAAAACCTAACCTGTGCTACCTCTTCTATGAAGCCTTCCCTAACACTACTGCTTCCCTCGCTTCCTTCATCTCCACTCTAGGTGATCATGATCTTTTCCATTCACTTCAAGAAACGTGTATTAACTCTCTGCCATGAGCAAGGTGTTGTGGAGGTACTGGTACCACAAAGACAAAGATGAAAGATTTGAAGAAGGAGAGAGAGGAATATGCTCTTCACAGAGGATGTAGCATCTGAGGATGTAGCACCTGCATCACAAGAAGCACACATGAGAAGGGGATACATTCTCTGCATGGGTAACATTGCATGTAATGTATGGAGACAGTATACTGAATGCCAACTTCAAATCTAGTCCACTTTGGCTAGACCACAGACAGCCTCCATGAAGGGGAGTGGTAAGAGATAGGGTTTGAAAGATGGCTTGGTCAGAGGCAAATAAGGGAGATGCTTACATTGAAAGCTAAAAATCTGTCCTGCTCAAACCTCATGTAGCACTTTATTGCTATTTTGTTAATGAACTTAGGTTTTATTTTATATTATATTTATCTATATGTACGTCTCATATACTTCAACTAGATTATAAGTTCCATGAAAGAAAGAACTATGTTTTATAAACTTTACGCAACAAGTAGGTGTTTAATAAATGTTCATTGAAATGATTTTAACTTCCAGTAGTATGAGTCATGGTCAAATATACTGCTACATAGAGTTGATTAAAACTGATCTATCTGCCCAAAAGATATAATCAGGATAAACTGAAAATGGTGCTATAGCCATACATTAAAACAAATATTTAACTTCTAATAATTATGATACTTTATTACTAAATTCAGCAAGATTAACCCACTTTATATACAAAATGGAGTTCTGGTTATTTAAAAAAAAAGCCATACTGTATTTCTTTACCAGGATACCAGTATTAACCCCTCTGAAAACCAGGGGTATTAAGGGATATTGAGCAACAAGCATAAAAGTACCTTCAGGTAATAATATTACAAACCGAAGAATAATACAACTTTATTGACTCTGCATTAAATCTATTAATGCATTTCAATAGCACTACCATTTTCACTACATTGACCTCTTCAATAATGTAGAATTTATTATATTTCTCTTGAAGTTATTTTATAGTTTACATGTGTGTATATGTATGTATGTATGTGTATATGCATATATGCCTAAGAACTGATGTACTATATCATTACAATAATTGGCATTCATTTAAATAATTTATTCATGATAATAGAAATGTTGATTTTTGGTGAATTTATCTTATATCTCACTGTTTTAATCTCTATCTTTTTGATTGTTGTGTCTATTAAATTTTCTAAATATACCATCATACATCATCTTTAAACTGAGATATTTTGATCTTTATAATCAACAAAGAAGGAAGTACTTAATTTCTATGCCTTTTAGTTAACCATGTGACTAAAAAGATGTGCCTGCTGTAGAAAATTATTTTCAGAAAACTGCCTATATCCTTTTCAGATCTGATCAAGGATACCTTTGATAACATGTAAATAATTCTCATATAGACACTATAATGATGACAGAGTAGCTATGTGGTCAATAGTTAACTGATATCATTCAGTGGTCTTTTGTAGATGTTAGCATTCATTCTTTTTTCCATTCTTTTAGCATCTTCGTCTCATTCTGATCTCTTACATAATAGAATGTTTTCGATGATTAAGTGTTTTCAAGTCTGTTTTATCTCGAGAAGAGACTTCATCAGTTTGTATTTGTTCTCTCCAAGATTTCGTTTCCTTAAATGACATTTCCACTTCCTTGTTTAGAGTGTCAGAGACTGAGCTCTTAGAGTCCAGCTGTGGTAGCATCACTGTTACTGATGATGAAAGTAGATTTTTATAGAACTGCCTATCTCCCTATTTCTTTCTGCACAATAACACAAAATTTAACCTTCATGGCTCTTCCAAAAAGGTCTTTCATGGTAAGATCACTTAGGATTCCTTGCCTTGCTAAGTGCAATCACAGAATTAACTTTGCTAAATGACTCTTTAGTTACCAACTTTAATCAAAACATAAAAGAGGGAGATACTGGCTCGCCACCACTGTTATGGAGGATATCCTGAACAATGAGCATGGAAGACATATTCTCTATAGAACATGACATTCTTCCTGTACCTCTCTTTGTGGAAGACACTGTGTTGAGGGCATCAAACTTTAGAGTGTTGCAAAGCTTCCTCAGTGACAGCTATGATTGCTGAAAAGAGACTGACAAAACAACCTCTAGTGGAAAAGTTAAATAAATGAAAAATGTCTGTTACATGTAGTTGAATGGCCAGTTCGTTTAGTTACTACATCATTGGATATGTCTAGGACAGACACTGGAGTTAGAACCAGAATTGAAAATGAGGATAACAGCAGTTTAGATTGCAGCTGAGAAATTATACAGTGCTTTCAAGGATCCTAAGATTCTGCATGTATGGTTTTGTTTTGTTTTTGTCACAAATATCTTTCATGTGATGCTATATTATCTGTTAATATGCTAAAAATTGTGAATACCATAATCTTCATAGATTCAAAGGAGAGGCATATGATGGGAGCAAATAGGCTGCAAGATATTTCCAGCAGTGACCTATGTGTAAGAAAGAGTGTTTGGGATAACATCAAGGAGATAAAGTATTTGAAAAGGTGGAAGGCTAGTCAGGCAACAAATGATGGCTCTCCTGAGTTCTTTAAAGGGAAAGCAAAACATCTAAAGGAAGACTGGTAGCCTTCTGAGTAGAACATTTGTGAAGGATCTGTGGCACAAGAATGATACAGAATGAAAAGTCACGGATGGATCAAAGTCTGACTGGCCCCAATGGAAGTAATATTCATATTGATGATCCAGGATCCATCAAATTCTTGAACTCTCTTTGTCAATACTTGTTCCCTTAAGTTTTTTTCTTGCCTTATAACTTTAGCTATCATTTCTAAATCTATGTCAAATAGTAATGGCAGAGCCCTGCTCTTCACTTGTTTTTAGTCAGAATGCCTGTTTCCATATACATAATATACATATGTGTATAACACACATATGTAATATATACATATGTACGACATACAATAGGTAATAATCATGTGCAACAAACATGCGATAATATACATACATGTGGTATATGTAATATATACACATAATATACACACATGTAATATATGTAATAACCCTAAATGTAATATATGTAATTTTGATTTCAAATAAATCCTTTTTTTATTTTGATAACGATGTTTTCTCTACTTTTCATGAAGTCATAGATAATTTTCATTACCCTTTCACAGAGTTCTGTCCACCTTCTTTCCACTGTTTATTATATTATCATATATTTTATTATATTTATTATATTACCATATATTACCTAATTGAGCAACAAAGAGGCACCTAGCAGGCACTACATGTGTGCATGTAGTGTGTGTGTATGCATATAAATGGTGGTTATCATTGCTATCCACTGCAACACTTGACTTCCAGATATTTTGATCAGATAGGATATTATCTTGAAAATGAAAGTGAAATGAAAATGAAGGGCAGGGAGAATTGTTAACTACTCTTATCAACTCACTCTGATTTTTAAGGAAAATGATATAGCTGATTTTCCTTTCAATTCAAAAAGATATGAACTTACTTTCCATCCCAAACGTGATCACCTCTGTGGAAAATAACCAGGTTGTTATTGGAGTCCAGGGCCACTCCGGAAACCTGTCCTGGTAGGAGGTACACGCCAGGCCAATCCAGAGCCTCTTCTACATGGAAATCTATAAAAAGAAATTAATGTATTTGACATGGAAAATAAAGGAACTAGGAAGCCACAAGGGTTTATAGTGATTATATGAGCAACATCATTTTTGTCACATGCAATAATATCACTAGATGCATGGAAACTAAAAAACCTTGAGCCATATCATTTTATTAACTCAAAAAATGTTTTATTGATGCTTTTTTTGTTTTCATGTTACTTTCTCTTCCCAGAGCCCCCAACAGAACCCTCCCTTGAACAAAGAAAAACAGTTAAAATCAACCATCACAGCAACTGCACCTGATAACACATGTAACTTTCCATACCTGGAATCCACCACTTCTCTACTGGGAGGAGGGAAGTGAGTATCACTGGTCCTCCAAAGGCAAGGTTGGCCATTGCATTTAATCAAGCAGCATACTCCTTGATAAAATGCAACTCATGCACAAGCCAATGGCATCCTAAGCTACAAAAAAGGGAGTGTGACATAGTGAACAGAGTGTTGGGCTAGGAATGAGGAAAACATGTTTTTGAATCCCATCTGTGACACTTACTAGCTGTGTGACCATAAGCAAGTTGTGTAACCTCTCTGAGTCTCATCTGTAAAATGGGGAGAAGAGTACATGTAGTACTTACCTCACAAGATTATTGTGAGGCTGAAACAAGATACCATAAGTAAAGTCTTTCATAAATTTTAAAGTGCAATATATGTCTTAGCTATTATAATACACTATACAATATATTCCCCCTTCCTTTTAATAAAATACACATATAATCTGGCTATCCTTGAATCACTTAAGATCAATTTAGACAGCTCTCTTTTTGAATTTTAAATAGGCCTCTTTGTGTAACATGACAATAAATCTGAAATAGTTTCTATATGGAGTTTTTGGAAAATGTATTTGTCAAGTTATTCTGTCAAATATGCCTTATGTTTACAAATCTGATGAAAATGTATGAAAAATTGAACGACAAGCATGGCTGCTAAATAGGATATGGTTTCTGAATAACTTCTGATTGCCTGATGCTTGTGAATTATATGCAATAAGTTATTCACTGATTATCGACTGCACCAGTTTTATTTCTATTTGATAGCTAGTTACTGTTAAATTGGTGGTAGGGGTACTCTCCTTTAATGCTTCTTTTTCATTATTTTCTCTTGGAGGAGAGTTAGAGGAACAGTACTTATTAGACTTTTGGTGAAATTATAATACTCTTCCTGAACTCAAGTGAAATATAATTTATTGGGCAATTATTGAGCACCTATGATAGGACAAGTTTTTGTAATCTACAGATAATCATCATATCTCACTTTAACCAATCATTTCCATAGCCTTCTTCATAAAACTTGGGACAAGAAATAGAAAATTTAATAATTTGAACATCCTTTGCCCTGTTCACTCTGGTATATGTGACAACATGCCATAAAATGTCTTTAAAAAGCAAAGCACGGGGCCCGGATAACTTTTAGAAAAGAGAACAACGATAGTGAATTTTCACAGAAACTGACAATAATTATGGAAAATTGTGGGAGGGAGCTCTCACTCAATGAGAAATACTTTTGATAGACACAAGATATAGTTTCTAGATAAATGCAGAAGAAACTTTTCAAACATGCAATGAATGAAGGATAAGTGTATTTACATTTGAGAACAAAATTTACTTAAAACACCTGAATTCATTCAGACTGTCTAGACAAAAACTTTGAACTTACTGGTATAATGGTTTAATTGGTGAGCAGAAATGTTTTCTGTCATAAATATAAATAATAATTGCACCTACTATCTTCACTATCATTACCTGACTCAATTCAATCAGTTAGTGAAGAAGATAGTGGAAAAATTGCTGGATTTCCATTCAGAGGAACTCAGTTCCAATCCTAACTGTTACTTTCTACCTGTGTAACCTGGGACAAATTATTTAGTCTTGCTTTACCTTAGTTTCTCAACAATAAAATGCAGTGGTTGGACTAGATGACCTCTACCATCTCTTTTAAACCATAAATATATAATTCTTTGATGTTATATCATCATGTAGTCAACTTGCCAAGAGTTCAGGTAGGTTAGGTTGGGCAGAATATGGGTATGGATAGTTTCCTATGGATGTATTTCTCCAATTCTATTTTGCCCTACTCTTATCACAAAAGTAGGCACTATCAATAATGTTTCACTGCATTTCAATCCTTTACTAAATTAAATTTCATGGTGGAAAACTTTGATTCTCACTTCAAATTTGCAACATGGAGGCCTGAGAAAGTTATGATAACTTTGAATATTTTAAGTAGTTAAAGCTCACATTTATATATATCACTTTAGGGTTTACAAAATGCTGTACGTCTCTTAATTTAATTCCCGCAAAAATTCTCTGAGGTAGGTACTATTAATATCTCATGTCAAGAAAGAAGACTTGTACTCCAAGATCCTGCATTATATTAAGTTTCTTCCATATGACTTTGGTCAAATACTCCCATGTCTGGGTGTCAGTTTACCTGATTACAGTCAGTTACCTGCATCACTTGAGCGTGATTATGTCCAGTTTAATGTTTGTAAAGCAACCTGAATTTGAGAGAATCTCAGAGGAAAAATACTATTAGAATATGAGAACAAACATGAAGAAGTAATTGTTGCTAAATGGTATGCTAGCAACTCTTGTGCTTTTTAACAATCATATGAAAATATACCTATCACTTAAAATGGTATTTTTCCCACAATGGCATATTGGACACATTATAAGGAATAATTTGCATTGCTTTAAGAAGAATGCTTCTATCAGTCATAGAGTGGGAAAGGACATTTTTACTATTCCACAAAATTTATTTGAAATCCTTTATTGCTTTAATGAAAAAAAATAAGAAGTGCTACTAAAATTTCATGATAGATCTCAAAGAGATTATTGAACATAGCTTCAAATTGAACATGAAGAAAATGTTTTAAGGGAATAATACCAGCTTCCCAGTATAATTATTTGCAACCCTTTAGAAGGGCAGTCATTTCTCCAATACACAATAAAATCTCATTTTAAGCTCAGACTTAATTTCATATTAAATGATTTTTCACAATTAGACTCAAAGAGAGGGAAAGTCCATAAAATAAAAATGAATTATAAATTGTTATTATACATTTCCAGATTTTTCTCCAGTGAAAAAGCATGCCTCATTTCAGTCAGAGACCATGATACTTTTCAGAACTCATGGTAATTGCAATAATTAAGCAAAACATTACCACAAATATTTACAGATAAAACAAGAAGAAAATAAAACTTTGCTATAATGTTGTATTTAATGAAAAAAGGACACTGTGACAGAACTTGGGGCCATAAAACTTTATCCAAGTTTTGTTTCTTTTGCTTAACCCCAAACTGGATATTTGATTTAATTTTGGACATTTGGATACTAATATTTTATGTGTTTATTTTATTAATAAAGAAAAAAATTAGAAAGTTTAACACCTATTTTGATTTGGAGTTTAGAGACATGTAAAGATTTAGGAACATCATTTTCAAAAGATCGATATTTGGTGCAGTTTCCCATCATTCTGAGACTGACATGTCAAAAGAAATTACCTTGCAAAATTATATCAAGGCAAAAACAGGTAAGATTGGATGTATTAAAACAAATGGATTGGAGGGAAATTTGTTCAAAGAAATGAGGTTAAATAAAATGACGATTTGTATCTGTGATGAGAATAGTAAAACTTAAATATAGGAAAATTTTGTGTGTACTTTTCAAATATAATAGATACAAATGTAGCTACATATATTTAATAACAAGGGAAATTTAATTTTAAAGTTTATTAAATTTTCCTCTCTTGAAGATGAAGATTTTAAGAGTAAGAGCAACTAAAGGTTTTATTTCCTTAATATGCAAGTCCTGTCATTTAAATGTCAAGGAGGGATTAGAGGAAAAATTTTAACCACATGAAATTTGGGGATAATAAATTTGCATTTGCTTCTCAAGTCCACAAAATTAAATATTTTTCACATTACACAATATACAAAATGCATGACAATCCAAGAAAATCACATAGATTTAGAGGGTAATAAAGTATAATGATGATCTGGCTAATGTGGAACTATGTTTTGCATGACTTCATATGTATAATGAGGATCATATTTCATGTCTTCTCAATGAGTGGGAGAGAGGGTAGAAGGAGGGAGAGAATTTGGAACTTAAAGTGAAAAGGAAAAATCAAAAAACAAATAGTGATTATGGTAGTTTGGTGTCATGACTTAAAAATATAATTTCTAATCTTTGTTGGTTTACAACAAATAGAAAAAATTGGAGAGGGACGTAAAAATACTGTGTTAGCAAAAAAGCCTCACAAACTATTCAATTTTTAGAAGATTCTGTCCTTCACAAAGTGCACCACTAGTGCCATATTGTGTTAGGGTCCCTATTCTGGGTTCCCAAGGCTAGACAAGTAGAACAGATACTTTACTAGAAAGTTTCATATATGATCATAGCAATAGATCATATCTGTTTTCTGGGGATCTAACTATGCCTATGGAGAGGTTCATCATTAGTAGACTGGCCACTTAGTGGTAATGCAACACGTGTGATAAAGAAAAATTCAAAATGGCACTTGGTTCTCTAAGGCACCATTCTACTTGGGTAGAAATTGTGATAGAGTTGCAGAAAAGGGGCAGAGGGTCCATGGCATCACAGTCTTTGGGCCATCAGTGAATACTGACAGATGGTATTACTTTAAAAATGAGATTCTTGTCATATGGACATTTTATTCGAGGAATTGAACTGATCACGTAAATCAAACTAAAGAACAAAAGGAAAGGAGCTAAATGAAAGAATGGATGGCAGGTTCTCTTTAGAAAGGTAAATAAAGAACTTGCAACATTGGTTTGTTCATGCATCTAAATGCAACAGGAAAGATCATTTCATGTGACCTTTGGTCATTTTATTTTGCATGATATATAGCAGTTATCCCTGAATCATCCTTGTGTGTAGTCAGAGGACTTATTTGTTAGAAAAGAGAACACAGTCAATACAACCAAGGAAAAATGAACATGACATTAATGAAAGCAACTCCAACTTAACCTCATAAAATAACTGAGATGCCCCTGCCACTCTCTGGGAGAAATTTCTTAACTATTTCCTACTTAACTTTGGTGAGAGTAAGTAAATTACCATAATGAGAAGGTTGAAATGTAAAAATAAAAAAAAACCCAGCTCCTTAGAAAACACTAATCACCTTATCAGACAAATGAAAAGAGCAGCAATGGAAAACAAAGGTATGAGATACAAATTCGTTTGTATGAAAGACAATAGATAACGAGAAGCAGAATTTTCTCAAAAAACAAGGAAAAACAGTGGAGGAAAACAAGTTTCTAAAAAGCTTGGCAAGAGATGTAATTAAAGCCTCCCCAAGGATAAAATTGGAAGAATAACAGATTTAAAAAAAAAAACTGGAAAAGGGCTGTAAAAATATATTTTTTAATAATGAACATTTTTCACCATCTAGGACAGTGGACGCTATACTTTTGGACTCAGGTATGCTTCTGGAGGAAATGGAAATGTCACTGAGGAAGAAAACAAGAAAAGCAGCCACACAAACACACATACACAGAGGGGAAATTTGTGTTGAAAGTGACACAATTTTTAGTGCACTAAGGATTGGTTATCGAGGTATCTGAGGGAGGAGAAAATACTAAAGACATAAAAGACATAAAAAAATCCCTCAGATCAGCTACCAAAAACGGAAACTATGAGATCATTATCTATCAATCACTACTGATCCAAATCTCTACTTTCCTAGATAAATGGAATTTTTTTGTGAGTATGCTCAATGAAAGCATCCTTGAAGAAAACTGGCAGATTTTTGCAAGGAATTTTCTTCAGTTTTATGAACAAATATTGCTTAAAAGGTATAGAAAATACAAGATAAAACTTCCTCAAATATTGACTATTTTTAAAAAGCACTGGGTTTTATTTTTAATACAAAAGGAGGCTTTAAAGGCTCTTCTCCAGCAAAGTGTCTGCTAGGCACATATCAAAATTATACAAGAATCCTTGAAAATATAATAGAGAAAGTCTTGTTTGACAGTTCTCGGATTATTGATTTCAATATCAAGGCATAAAATAAAGTGACATTCATGTCAAAGGTATTCACTACTGTCATAGAAAAGATTCTTCCTGGAATTCAAATAAAAGAAGTATTCTCCATACATTTAGTGAGATCCTTCAGATTCTCCTAGTTTCTGGTGACAGCACACTAATTGCATCAAGCCTTCTCAAACTGTAACATATGCTGAGTAAGATCCACAATCACTCAAAATTTTAGGTAAAACTTTCCAGAATGGAAAAAAATAACAGAAATCGATTATTTATTGTGTAGACTGCAATGTGCAGCTGTACCTAAAATTTGTGAACTCATCCATGAGTATATTATCTGAGACAGATACTGTAAATGGACGATGTGTGGGGAAAAAAAACTGAACCAAAGGAGAATAGGTAGCCCTGCTTTTGGGGACCTGTAATGTTCATGTGTTGATCTTTCTGGAACAAAGGCTATATTTTAACATCAATATGCTCCCGATCATGTTGTATGACTGTGAAGCATTGGAACTACAATTCTCCGAAAAACTGAAGTTGGAATCATCCAAAGGGCAATGGCCATGTGCACGGTGGGCAGGAGCTGAGGGCAATATACTATAAAGCAGGGATTGTGCAAATGAAAAGATATAAAAGTTTTCATCCAATTGTGAACCAAAATGAATGACCATAAAAGAGGGATTGATGATGAAATGAAAGTGAGGGACAGTTCACATGGTCAACTGGCATCATCACCATATAAAAAAAAAACCAAAACATGAGGAAGCCCTCATCATAATAAGTAGATTGCCTGCAACAAATTTATGGGAGGACATGGTTAAGAGTAGATGATTACAACCTTCGTTGTTAGAGAGAATACCCAGATAGAGGAGATCACTGATCCTTGGAGACTATTGGTATATTTGCAGCATGGTATTAAAGGATACCATACAGGAGATCCCTTTCTTCTTTACAAAAACTTTGTCAATGAGGACAAAATTCTGAAAGGAAAGAGTACTTGCAAAAATGAGAAATTCTGACTCCACTTTTTGTGCAGATCTGCACGGTCATCAGAATTGTAAAGACAAGCAAAGCTGTGATTTTCATAATTTCCAAGAAAGCAGAGATTACATTTACTGTTTTGGTAACTTTCTAGTTTATATTTCTTGGCAGATTTAGAACAGAATTTTCCAGTATTGACTTTCAGATAACACCGTGCACTGGTGATGCCTGGAATTACAGCATGATTTTAGATTGCAAAGTAGCACTAGAGAACTGATCTTTGCCACAAGTCAGGTCTACGTATAATATATTCAAGATTTCACAAAAGTATTTCTTTTACAGAGGCAGCAAGGCATAGTGGATAGAGGGCTGGGCTTAAAGTCATGAAAATCTGAGCTCAAGTCTTGCCTGAGATGCACACTAGCTGTGTGGATAGGGGCTTGTTATCTAATTTATCAATGTGTCAGGCAAGTTTCTAAGATTGTGAAATATGAGTTGAAAACTAATTATGAGAGAGAGAGAGAGAGAGAGAGAGAGAGAGAGAGAGAGAGAGGAGAGAGAGGAGAGAGTGTTTCCATATCAGGAGATCCCTACCGTAATGAAATAATAAACACGGGCCCTATACCCTCAAAAATTATATTATTATTGATATTGTGTTTTATACCACATATGATACAATTTTGAGATAGATAATATGGCATAAGAAGACTTTGCAAAACCCTGCTGGGCAATGAAATAAAGTTAGAACAAGCGATTTCATGAAGAAATACAGGATTATTCTTTTTTTTAAAAAAAAAAATCTTCAAAATATTTGGTACAAGCCAACGAGGCCATTCCCAATAGGCAGAGATTTGAGCCTTGCCCATAAGAAAAATATACTATTATAATTTTTTCAATAACAAATAGAAATCAGATGGGTAATACATAATTTATGGCTGCCTGCAAAGATTTATTTGGCAATGTCAATCCATGTGAAAGTAACAGTCTTTCTAGCTTGCAAGGAGAACTGTCATGCATACATATCAGTTATTTTTCAGAGATAATTTCCACATGCTGTTTATCTGGCTTTTCACATTAGTAAGTAACATAAAACACAATCAATATCACAGAGACCACAATACAATTAAAGTTAAATATGATGCAGCCATAGCTTTCTCTAATGGAAACCTGAAGGGAATAATTTATTACTCTCTACTTATAATCTAGCAAGGTCAGAATTAAAGATAAATCTGATAGCTATTGATGAGCTTTATGTCTCTTCAGAAATAACTACTCAAATTTCCAATTAAGATGATAATAGATAATGGAACTTTTAAGAAATCGAACTCATAAAAAGAAGTTATGTTTTACAAGTCAATCAGATAAAAATGCTGAAGATTCCTTTGAGAAGAATTTAATTATCTTCAAAGAAATGGGTCTATAAACACTGAACATTCTAGGAATTTGCTCACCAGATTACATTTTATATTGCTTTTCATTTGGCATAATGGAAAAATGTACATTTAAGCAGAATTTTCATGTTGTAATTACACTTGATAGACAAAAGTATAGATCTAAATATTTTTACTCTTGCTATGGTTTTTAAGGTATCTAAATGTAAATATTTATGTAATTTATAATAGTTATAAATAGAAACAGCATATAGTATACTTTATATTTACATATTCTTTATAAAAGTATATGTGTTCTATATTAAATATGCTAAAATATCATATTTATTATGAATACCTCGAATATAATTCAATTAGACTATTTGTAAGCATGACAGAATCTCTTTGGATCATTTTTGAGAGGTTTCATTTTTTTTTACTTATATGATTTCCAAATCATTCTATTTTGCTGTAGTCTATAGTTACCATTTTCATTTCTTAATACATCTAAAAATAGTTCTGTTTTTTATATGATTAAAAATAGAATTTAAAATTCAACAATATGAATCTTTAGTTATAGATGATGTCTTCATTAAGGGCACTAAATGTAGTAAAAAGAACTAGAAGAACTAAAGACTACATGTTTGCTTATTTACAAAATAAACATACACATTTATAAAACAAACATAATTTTTAAATTTTTGAAAAAAACAAAACACTGTTTTTCTTAAAAATTAATTTCCTTGAATACTAACTTTTCTCATTCAAAATTTGTTTCTCCTTCATATAGTTAATACCTTAATTGGATTTTGAACCACAAATTTAAATTCATCATGACATCATCAAATTAGTATTATTATAATATATAGAAATGTTTAATATATTTATATAAAATTGCTTTATAATAAATATTCTATTTTAACATTTTTGTATATATAAATAATGTACTATATTTCTTAGATAAAAATAAAAATAGATCTAATAAAAATTATGTGTCTAATTGAATCTATGATACTGGATGAGAAAGAGAACAAGTGAGCATGAGATACATGTCAAAGATGGGGAGGGGAAAATGAAGGATCTTGCTTTCAATAATTGGTGAGTTCTTTTTTTATATAAATTAGTTCATCCATCAGTTGTTATTCCCTTCAGATTTTCTTAATGAAACTCTTATTAGCATTACACTGCTTATGAGATGCCCTAAACCCACCTCCTGTGTGCTCTGTTTCCTGGGTACCCTCATCACGTAGGGGCGGTTGTAATGAGAAAGGTCTGGTCTCTTGTGGTTTCAGGGTAGATTCTAGTCTGTGGAATTTGTGAATTCTGTCTCTGACAAGAATAGTATTGCCCCTCACAGTATGGTCAGTTTCCTCTCTGGGACCAGACCAATCAAGGTCCTTCTTTTGTACTACATTAGCAATTTCAGCTACCAGATCTGATTCTGCCTTTTCTGTAGGATTATACTTATGCACATGAACAACATCTTCCCTTTCTCCTAGAAGCTTGGAAATGAGGGAATAGAAATCACCTGCACAGAAAAGAGAAAAGATAAAAAGGGAGGGGAAAACAAGATTATGACAAGGTTGAAAAGTTTCCCAAAATTTCAGCAAAGAAAAGAGAACAGCTCTACAAAAATACATGATCTCATCTTGTCTTATTATCAAGAAGAAGATTGTTTCCAGTCTTTCATACATTAAATAAAAAAAAAACCATGATAATCAAGGACAAGTAAAAATATCAACTGCAAAGTATACACTGACAACTTGTGTTTTGGTATCTTGGGGACAGTGAGCAATGGAGCACGCGACTTATAAGAATATATCTGTAGGGACAAAATAACATGTACATAATTACAAAGCAAGTTTCCATAAAGGATATTTACAATAGATAGAATAACTGGAAGCTGGAACCCAAATCCTTAAAAAAAGTACAGTCTCAAAGAATAATTTCTGATAATTTGAAATCATTCCTTAAGGAAAATACTATTGAAGTGTAAAGTTATGGGAAATTAAACTGCTTTTTTGGGTCAATTTCCATATAACAGACCACAGAAATCTAAATTATTTTTATTTGTTAAACAAAGCACAAATTTTTATATTTTATTTGTTAATTCCAGTTGACTTTGAACAAGGAAAGGTCGTATTCAAGAATATCAAATTTGAAGCAAAACACTTTAAAACTAGTTAATTATGATAATTCCCCAGTGCTCTCTTTTTTTTTCTTTCTATACTCACCTGGTCATTTGATCAGTTTCAATGAGTTCAAATATTTTTCAAATCTATATTTTGGATTGCAAAGGAGCACTACAGAACTGATCTTTACCACAAGTCAGGTCTATATTTACTATATTCATATAAGATCTCACAAAGCCTTTGTTTTACAGAGTCAGCAAGGTATCTACTCCTAATAGTTTTCCTGAACTATAGTCAAGCATTACCAATTGCTTACCTGGACATCTTTACCTGGATTTTCCATCAGTCTGATGATAATAATAAAAATAATAGCTAAAAATAACAAACATTTATATAGCACCTACTATGTGCCAGGCTAAGCGCTTTACAACTATTATCTCATTTGATCCTTACAACAATCCTGGGAGGTACTATCATTATTTTCATTTTACAAATGAGGAAACTGAGGCAAATAGAAGTTAAATGGTGTGCCCATAGTTACACAGCTAGTAAGTGTCTGAGGGTGGATTTGAACTCAGGTCTTCCAGATTCCAGGTCTCATGTTTTATCCACTGCACCACATAGATGATTTGTGTATATCATACTCAACATGTAAGAAACAGAACTTAACTCTATTTCCCCCCAAATTATTCTTCTTTGAAATGTCCCTACTTCTGTTGTGAAGACTAGCATCCCCCCAGTCATGCTTTTTCACAACCTTTGAACCAGCCTTTGCTCTTCCTTCTCACTCATTTTCCCACAGCCAATCAGTTACCAGTGCTTTTGCTGATTTTATCCATACAACATCTTTTGCAGGCACAGTTGTACCTTCTTTCAGGTCCTGATCACTTCTCCCCTGGACTGCTGCGCTAGCTTCCTCACTGGTCTTCCTGCTTCAAAGTCTCTGCCTTCTCCAGTCCACATAGTAAACCTTCCATGGCTGCTTCCCTGCCTCTGGTGTAATATAAAATCCTAAGCACGGCATTTAAAGCCCTCCACAGTCTTCTTCCCACATCATTTCTAATTTAATCTCAAATGGACTTTTCACACACATTTTGTTCCAGACAAATTGACTGACTGGCTATTTCCTGAACACAAAACACTTTCCTCACCTTCATGGGTCCCCATCCCACTTTGGAGCTGAAGCTTAAGTGCTTCTCATATAAAGCTATTTCTGAGATTCCTCCCTACTATCATGAGAACGTAATCCCTGTGAGGATAGGGACTGTTACATTTTTCTCTTTATACCCCCACAAACTAGCATAATACCTTACACTTAGTAGGTAATTACTAATTAGTAATTACTAAGTAGTAATACCTACTAATTAGTAGGCAATCAATAGCTATTTGTTGAATTCAACTGAAATACTTTCAAAGAGAACACTGAAGCGATTCCAAATAAAAAAAAAGTTTTGTGTCTCTATGCACTTGTAGTAAATTTCTTGAACGAAACATGGGGAAACAGAATATATGTCATACGTTAATTAACTTAGAAACAAAATTAAACTGTAGTACAATTCATGATGAATTTTGAACCTGTTTTTTGTGGTTCAAAATCCATTCAAGGTACCAGCTATATGAAGGGGAAACAAATTTTGAGCAAGGAAATCTGGTATTCAAAAAACTGAGTCTTTGGAAAAACACTTTAAAGCTAATTATGTTGCGTTTTTTATCAAAAATAAAAAAGTCTTTTTTCCAATTCCTGATACTACATTTTAGTGCCCCTAATGAAGATATTACCTATGAAGATTCATATTGTTTAATTCTTAATTACATTTATAGTACTAGATGATAAAAAGATGAAATATTTTTCAGCTACATTAAGAAACAAAAGTGATAAATAGTTGTTAAATACAGACTACCACAAAAAATGGTAATTGAGAAATGGATATGAGAAAAAATTAAATCTCTCAAAAATGATCCAAAGAGATTCTGTCATGTTTACAAACCGTCTTGGTTCAATGAATTGAATTAGAATTTCTATCCTTGCTTTTGGAAGGAGACTATCCCAGGTGAAATCTTCTGTCAAAAAATAATTACCAAAATAATAAGGCCACTTTCAGCCAAATGAATAAAGTAAATTATAGCTCAACCAATCTGTCGGTTCACAGAAAAAAGATTAATATGTTAATATAAAATTTTCTGCCCAATATGGTGCCCTAATACTCTGTGCATTGAATCAGACAAATATGCTTTGTGAATTGGAAGATTTTAAATAAGAATGAGACCAACAACCATTTTTGTTGTGGTTTCAACTGTTGGATAGGGTGTAGAGAATCCAGAAAAATGAGCCAACTCTGAAGTAAATTAAAATCTCTATGTCCAATTACAAATACTAGATAATTTGCTAGGAAGAGAGGCAGTGTAGTGCATTGGCTATGGAATAAGGGAACCTTCATTCAGATTACAGTCCTGGAGCTTAGACTCCCTGTGTGATCTGCCACAGATCCAATGATCTGTGACACTGGGGATACAAAGACGGATGATGACACAGTCCTTACTCTTAAAGTACTTACATCCTATTGGGCATGATGACAGGGACATATTTAAGCATACATAGAACAGATACAAAATAAATATGTGGTAGTTTGAAGGGGAACTAATGGTAAAGGAAATCAGAAAAGGCTTCATGTAGAAGGTGATACTTAGAGGGGAGGCGTTTCTGGCATGAGGGACAGTCAATGCAAAGGCAGGGAGATGGGACATGTAGTATTACCTGGGAAGTACAGAGATAAGGCTAGACTGGTTGAATCACACAGTGCAGAAGAGTTAATAATAGTCCAATAAGTCTAAAAGGATAGGTTAGGGCCAGGTTGTACAGGGCTTTAAAAGATAAATAAAGGAGTTTATATTTTTCAAGAGACAACAAGGAGACGTTAGAGTTGATTGAATAGGGGAGCCACATGGTCAGATGTGTGCTTAAGGAAACTCACTTTAGTACCAACATGGAGGGATTACTGAAATAAAGACTTGAGGCAGGTTCACAAATTATGAGGCTGTTGTAGTTATCTAGGTATGAGGTAAGGTGGACCTGAACTGAGGTGGTAGCTATGTAAGTAGAAAGAAGCAGTCAGATGTAACAGATGTTGGGAAAGTAGAGATGGCAAGATTTGGCTACAGCTTGGCTGTGTGGGGTTATGGAAACTGAGGAGTTGAATATAACACCAAGGTTATGAACCTGTTAGACTAGAAGAACAGGGGCGTACTGTGGACAGAAATAGGGAAGTTTAGAAAAGGGGTAGCTTTGGGGGGAAATATAAAGAGACAAATGTTGGATATCTAGAGTTCTAAATGCTAACTGACAAATTAAAACTGCTTTCAGTAAACATGAAAAACTGTACTGATATAATCTTCAAATTAAACCAAATCAGCAAATATTTATTGAATACTTTATTATCTGCTGGGCCCCGTAAAAAGTGATAATTTCTTTATGCATTTGTGTTAGGTAGAGATGAATAAGTTTGAAATGTTCAGAAGTGACTTAGTTCCTTTATAAATGAAAATAAGCAGATTCCATCAATAAGGAAGTCCAGAATGAGCTAATTCTAAATCTAGAATTTACCAAAGTCAGATTCAGGTTGCTTACCCTGCTTTCTTCTCTTCTCAACTGCTAGTACACTACAATTTCCAAACAACCCTCCCCTCTCCCTCCCCCACATGTTTAGTTATAGAAATATCATAACTACATTTGGACAGAGTAGCATGGAGTTTGCTGGAAGTATGAAATTGGCATCTGAGATAACTGTAAGTTTTAGTAAAAAAAAAAAAAAACAAACCAAAACAATCTAACTTTCAGTTATAGACTAATTGAGAATATTGATCCATATATTTTATGGATCTAATTCCATGTTCTTTTCTATCCTTATTTCAAATGGGATCTTATGATCATAGAGTAACATCTGAAGGCTTGTTAGTTTTGGATAGGGCATACTGGGGCTTCTAGGCTCTAGTGCTGTGGTCTTCAGGAATCTAGATTCACCTCTATAACAAATTGAAAGATTGGACAAGGTTTTCAGAGGAAATAAAAATATGTACTTTTTAATATTTTTTTTATTCTGCATCTGTGATTTTACTACTGTAGGGAACACCTATTGAAGAAACACTCTCCAAATGCCGATTAGCTCCTATTCTACAATTTACAGTTTTAGAGAATTGTCTAATACTCTGAGGGGTTAAGCTATTTGCATAGATTACACAACGGTATGGAAGAGGTGGAGCTTTAACCCAGTTTTTCCAGACTCTGAGGCCAGTTCCCACTAGGGCAGAGTCTATCCTTTACAATATGTTCATTAGATAACATTTCATCAGAAATACTTTAAAAAGGTACTTTCCTGAACTTTAATTATAAGTGGAAATTTTTTATTATTAAAAAAATTAAGTTCAGGGTAAAAAAAAATTGTAAAAACAATTCAAAGCCAACTTCTGGATGAAAACTGTTACTATCCATTTCTGATTCATCTGGGATCAGAATGTCCCATGACATTAGCAGTGCAGCATTGTGCACTCCCCATTTCCAGGATATGGTCTCCCAGCATGCCGTTTTGCAGGACAGGGACTAAGGGAGCTGTATCATGGGCAGAGAGGGGTGTAAGATACTCCACCTTCTAATGTGCTTTCAATCGTAGCCAGACTGCCCATACTGTGTAAGGCACCCCATCTCATAACTGTTTTTAAACTCCAGTGAAAATCCATTTCCTTCTGTCCTCACCAAGCCCCTTCAACCGATCACCGTGAGCACCCAAAGGCAATAACATTGTGCCAAAAATGCTGTGAGGGTTGGTCACAGGAAATTTCTGTTGTAGTGGCATCTAAGATGCTGGGAAAATAGAAGCCGCCTAATCCATTGGGTTCCAAAACAGTGCCCGAGTCCAAACCTTGAATCTTTCCCCATTCTGCCACAGATCAGATTAGCTGCGTTACACAAATTCAGCAATTTTCCATTTGCCTGAGGATTCCCAACTAACTTTTGCTTCTGAGGAGACAATTCTTAGACAATCTTATAAGAAAACTAGGAATAAATTAATTGAGAAGAAACAGACTTTGAAAATAATGCTATGAGGATAATTTTAAGTGTTTTAAAGTAATGGGATAAAAAATAGATTCCCTTTATTTTTGAAGAATGTATGAAGTCTTAGTTCTAGTGTAGATTTTATTAGTAAAGAAAAAAAATCACAAAACTGTGTTTCAGTAACTTTTCAAATTAGGTATTCCTATTTCCCACAAAAATCACTAGCAGTTTATTATCTAAAGTAAACACCTCTTGCAACTGCTGACTGCTCTGACTTACTTAGTAAATGGAGAATTAATTAAATATTCAACAACTTAACTGCTAGGAAAATATGCCAAATAGCAACCAATTCAATGTAAATTGAACCAAGGCAAGTAAACTGGTAAAGGGGTAATAATAACTAGCAAAATGAAAAGTCTCCTTTAAATAATTTGAATCTGGGGGCTCTGAGTGAATCATAGCAGACTTTTCCTCAGATAACTAACTATGTTACTGACTATTAATCTACTGAGGCAGCGAAGTGGCACAGTAGATAAAGGCCAAGTCTGGATTCAGGAAGACCTGAGTTCATATCTGACTTCAGATACTAGTTGTGTGACCACCTGGGCAAATCATTTAACCTTGTTTGCCTCAGTTTCCTCATCTGTAAAATGACCTGGAGAAGGAAATGTCAAACCATTCCAGTATCATTGCCAAAAAAAGCCTCAAATGGGATCACAAAGAGTGAAATGACCCAATAACATTAATCTATTACCAACACTACACACACACACACACACACACACACACACACACACGATTTGAAAATTTTTAAAACAGGTCCCTAATGACTTTCCCAAGGTGTATGAATGAGGTAGCTCTAATACATCTTTTTTGTTCAAGAACAAGACTGATTTAAATTAACAAGGATGAATTTTTCTCTTCTTAAAGAAAAGGATTCAGACACAAAACAAGGGAGAAGATCCTCTGCTGTGGTGAAAGGGCTTATGCGCATTACTTGCATGGGGATCCCTTTCTGAAAGCCTGACAGTTTGACAAATGATCGCCTATGTCTACCTATTTTGTTCTTAGGAAACAAATCCCAACTCTGTCATTCGGTCAGCTTCCCAAAGCCTTGGGGGGATATTTACAGCGAGGTTGGATAGATAATTTTAATAAGTAAAGATTGGTTCGCTTCTCATAAATCATATCAAGCCAGTGGATTTTCAGTGAATGAGAATCCAAACAATAAGTATACTTTTTAAATTGCAGGGAGAAGTGAAACAAGAACAGAAAAGCTAATAAAACCATTTGTAGTCTAGTATAGAATCAAGGCAGTGCCTAAAATATGCAATTAATTACAGATAAAAAAAGATTATGTATTTTAAGTACTAAATCAAGACTTTTTATTTTAAGTATAATGGGAAAATAGTTACTTTGTTCTTATAATATGCCAGCTATAGTCTTCTTAACATGTAAGCTCATTTCTGTGGTTCTGCTTGTTTGATAAAGCACATCAATAGTAATTCAGTTTTGTTAGCATTAAACCACGACAAAATTATTCAGTGTCACAGGACCTGTTGGAGAGCCTTTAACTCTCAGAGGTCATGGTGCATTCTCCCTCTACAAATTTTATTGTCATACCGTCTGTCTTGGGAATACGCTGACCTTTGAGTAGCAAGATTGATTATAGCGGGTCACAAAGGCTATAAGAGAAAAGGCTTAGGGTAAACTGAATAAAACATGTCAAAGACGTCTTCATGCCAAGAAAAGCACAGACTGCCAATGCACAATGTAATGAAAAATAAAGGGCATTATTAGAGATTTCAGGCTACTACATTTTATCTCAACTTTCTAGAAGACATAGACTTTTTTAAAACGGAAATTTTGCATTTCCATCTGAAATTAATATCAGTAGGAAACATACAGACACAGAACCCCCAAGTATTGTTTTGGGGATTCCAGTTGCCTGCTTTCATAATATTTTCTTGATGTCAGCAAATTCACTGGACTGGGTCACTGGCTCACTGATTTATTAAGCTTATGGAGAGGAAAACCTATTCCTGGGAGTAAAGTAGAGCGCAACTTTTTATTTGCCATAATAGTCTAGGAATGTCAAATCCTAATTTATAATTTCTTAGTCCACAGCCAAGAAAGAAAGATGAACAGAGAGTGTGATTGCACTGGTAGGAAGTGGCAGCAGAGGAGGGTAACCTCTTAGGGCCACCAGTGATGGACCAAGAGCCAAGCAGACCTTCCCTTTCCTGCCTCTGGGTGCCCATTCCCCATCCAACCACAAGGAAAGAGGTCTACAATCCATCCTCTTCATTTAGAACTTTCATCTGATGTTGATTGGCTGCTTTCTACCTGTCCTACCCTGTGGGAGTGGGACCACAGCCAATGGCATGCTCTGTGAACAGGACAGACACAGGCTACCTACCTAGTCACCCACTACTCTCTCAGACCCACTGGTATCAACCTGCTGTGCTCTTGGGTCTGCTACCCTCTTATGCTCTCTCTGTCCCTCTCCATACTTTCCTTCTCCTCAGTGAGGGCAGTTCCAGGTCTAGACAGTGCTGGAGTTTGAGGATCTAGGTCTCACCTTAGCCTTAACTGTTGCCTCTCATCAAAGCCTTATCTAATAGTTAACCTGTGTTATATTGTTTCTACACACAGAAAGATTATCAGAGAAAGTTTGGTATATACCAAATATGTACATGTTGCCTAAATCTAGAATGCACTTTCCCAAGACCAGGAATTGGTCTAATTTTGTATCCTCAACCCCTAGCACAGTGCCTGGAACATAGCAGACACTTAATAAATTCATGCTGATTGATATTTGAAAATCCATAGGCACATATTAATATAAGTACCATCTGCCCATTTTGGTGAAAAACTGCATTTCAGATGCCTGTTGGCATATTTAGGGCCAAGCTATTATCAGAGTAGACTGAGACTCCAGATATACCAAGTTTCCCACACCCTTCTGAATGAATTTCATATTTTCAATTTATTGTAATTATCTCAAGTGCAGGTAATTTCATATTTGTATTGCTAACTCTTAAAGCAGGCTGACATTTTAGTTGGCTTTGAAAATCCAAAAAAGATTTTTGACTCTGGTAGCAGATCTCAGGGGCTAATTTAGAGACACAGCTTCTGTACAAGGACTTTAACACACACACACTAGAGGTTCACTGAAATTCTGTCACCAGTGATCTAGGCTCTAGGAACTACACCCAGTTGAAATATTTATAAAACGAGGTCCTGTAGACACTTTAGTGGCTAAATCCCCTATGACAGGTTTCAAGGTGGAATATATTTTGCACCAGAACAGATTCTAATAAAATTTCTTTATACTGAGTGTGTGCACATGTGTGAGTATGTGTATATGAATGTGTGCATGTATGGTTTGCATGTGCTTTTTAAAAAGTAGCTCAAATTCCACCTTCTCCAGTTTTCCAAGTTCTTGCACTTACTAATGCCATTGCTTTTCCTACTCTCTCTATGTCTTGTATGTGCCTAGTTCTTTATATGTTGTCTCTTCCATTAAAACATATCAAAGATAGGATCTTTCCTGCATCTTCAGGACTGGCACATAATAGATGATTACTTACTTGAATGATGTGTAGGGGGACACACATAGGGCAATATGCTCCTAAATAAAATATGTAGAGAACACGTGTGGTCAGGAAACATACATGGAAAGCCAACTGATGAAAAGACTTGCTGCCCATGCTGCCTAGTGATGTTCTCATCACCTTATTCCTGTTCTCCACTGGATATGTATAAAATCGCAGCCAGATATCATTCCACTGGACTTTGCTCTTGTGCAGGAATTCAGGTCATTAATATACATAATACAACCTTTGTTCTTTATTTTGCCATGAGGCCCCCACTGTGAGCTAATGACTACCTGTGTTGAAGCATCAGTCCCTTGGCCTCTGGGAAATTTACAGATTAATGTTTGTCAGAGTCTAGTCAAGGACATGAGAGCAGGCTTCTTTCTCTATGAAAAAAGACCCAATAATTTATAAAACCAGCAATCTGGTAGATCAGACTCCACCCTTCTCTCTCCTTTCCCTCATCCTCATTCCCCCAACCAATTATAATGGCCTAAGATCCAAAGTATAGATCCCAAGAGCTAATGGAGGTAATAGATTAATATCTCTGCTTCCCCAGTAATAACTCTTCTAGAACTTCTGGGAAGTCTGGGAAGCTTCACAGAAACATTAGGGATGAGAACTTCTCTTTGGAAAAAGAGTAAAGACGGGAAAATTTTTGTTGCTCCCTCTTCACCTTGTTTTGATACCAGATATTAAAAGGAAGATGTCGATCTCAAGACAGACTTGGGAACTTAAAACACACTCTATGTCTGGCTCCCTCATAGCCTCAATCATCTGTAAAGAGCACCTGTCACTAAATCTCACTTGGAATTCTTAAGTTTTGTGCATGAGCTCTCTCTTTTCTTTCCAAACATGGAAGCCGATTTACCATAAATTCACTCACTGACCCTAAATGTCAGTAGGATGGGTAGAAGAACTTGCTCAGTTCTCCTTTACATTAAAAAAAAAAGTAGCAGAAGAAGAGGTGAGTGGAAACGGAACAATTTATACAATAACAACAATATTGTTGCACTTGTAATTATAAAGACAAACTATTTTTTGTAAACTTTGAAAGACTTGGGAACTCGGGTTAATGTAATGACCAACCACAATTCCAATGGGAGCATGGTGAAATATGTTGCCTCCTCCTGAGAATTAATGAATTTAAAGTTCAGACTAAGACCATTTCCTCCCCCACCCCCTTTAGACATGGCCAATGTAGGAATCTGCTTTTCTTGACTACATTGTTTATAATAAGGGCTTTATTTTTCCTGCTTTCCCAGTGGGGGTGGGGAAGGAAAGTGGGAAAGAGAGAAGACAAATCTTCATTTGAAAATAAAATAAAATTTAACTTAATAAAAAAGAAAAATGCTGCAGAACCAGAAAATAGCACTAATTTCAGACTACATCACAGGACAAGAGAGCTGAGATATGGATAAATAATCATCAACAGTGTATTGGGATAAAAATTCAAATTCTAACTGCATCCTAGGAAAACTCCGTATGATATGGGCAATCTATGAAGAGTTTTAGTATTAGCCCTAACTACTGTCCCCAGACCCTGGTGTATATTGATCAATTCTCTGTATCTCTTATGGAATAAGTATAGTTCAGGGAAATAATACCAGATTTCAGGTATCTGGGTTTGAATCATAGAATATATACTACTGGTTTTTGAATTTAATTTTTAAAATTTAAAAAAATGTTAGTTTTATGCAAGACTTTTTCTCTCTCTGGGCATCAATTTCCTCATCTATTAAATAGAGTAAATGACTCCTAAACTCCTTTCAACTCTAAATCTAAGATTCTGTAATCCTAAGGACAAACTTCATACAAGGGAGTTGGGAAAATTTAGGAGGAAGTCCTAGGATCTCCTCCAGTTCCTTGAGGGCTTGAGATCCAAATGAGGTCAAGGATCACCAACAGGGTGAGTGCTCTATACAGATTGTTCTTGAGAAACGTGTAGCTCTAGATCTCTTCGGGGAAGGCCAATGGAAAGTTTAGACTTAATTTGTGATACTTCTCAAAAGACTAGGTTCAAAGTTAATATACTATTTCAGGGAACTTGCTGACTGCTACTACTTTTTTTTAAATGAAAAGGAGAATTGGTCAAATTTTCTAACTCATTCTACTTCCTACATCTAGGGGTCAAGTGAACGTCTAGATGAGTGATTTTATAGTAAATCAGCATCCATGCTAGGGATGCTCACTTAGGTCATAAGCCACGGGACCTCAGTCCCTCTGAACAAATCCAGGGGTCTCCATAGCCAAGCAGTGGCAACTTGGAGAGGGTTTGTGTCAGCCCTTGGAAAACCTTTGTATTCATACATTTTCCTGTGATACTTACTTAAACATACATTGTGTTTATAGTGCTTCTCTACGCACTGACCAGTGCTTGCTGATGCAGAAAGCATACACAGAAGATCAATTTGAAAGACATGAAATGTCCATTATCTGCAGTATGAGAATTAGTTAAAACTTCACTTTTTTTTATTTATAGTCAAATCACATTACTTTCTGATTTATACTTTTTAAATTAAAACTCCATCCTTCATTCAGCCGCTAACATGATTTCCCTAACACATAGGTCCAACCATGTCACTTTCTACTCAGTGAACTCTAGTGGCTACCTAGCATCTCCAAGGTCAAAAGCAAAATCCTCTATTTGTTGTTCAAAGCCCCTGCAAACCTCCTCCCACCATTACTCACCTTTTCCCAATCTTTTTATACCTCACTCCTTGCTATGCACTTTTCAGTCCATTGATATTGAACTTGCTGTTTCTTGAGTAAGACACTCTATCGCTTGGCTCAGAGCATTTTCTCTGACTGGTCCCATGCCTGGAATGGTCTCCCTCCTCATCTCAACTTCTTGGCTTCTCTTACTTCCAAGTCCCAGCCAAAATCCTACCTTCTAAAGGAAGGCTTTCTCAATCCCTCTTAACTGGAATATCTTGCCCTCTCTCGATTACTTCCTATTTATCCTACATGCAGCTTATTTGTATGTATCTGTCTTCATGTTGCCTTCTCCATTAGATTGTGAGTTCCTTGAGGGCAAGTACAGTCTTTTACCTTTCTTCTATCCAGAGCACTTAGCACAGGGCCTAGAACATAGTAGATAGGTGCTTGACAAATGTTATTGACCAATTAGCTAAATAATTACATGAAGGAAAAAAAATATGTTCAAAAGCATTTGGTTTGTAAAATCAACCTTTCAAAAACTTATGGAAGGAAATAGCAAGGATAAAAATCTAGCAATTAATATTTCACATATATATCTTTCATTTATACATATAAATTCATATATAATATATATATATAATATTTTACCATTATACCAGTTTTCTAGAAGTTTTACAGAGAACGACTAAAAATGAGAAGCTCAGTGAAGCTTCAGTTTCTACTGAAACACAATGATGAGGATACATCTGTCAACTGGAGTCTTGTACCAAATGGTCTGTATATAAGTATTGTTCTTTGGGAATTCTAATATATCAGCTACGTTTTAATGGCACACATTTCACTGAGTTTACACAGCACTAAATTAACTTGTTTTGTGTCTGTATACATTTCAGCCAGATTATCACAAATATTTTTCATGTCATTAGTCAGGATATCATTACTGATTTTTATGGTAAAATAAGTAGTTTCTAATTGTAGTAATTTTAAATCACTAATTTATATGTCATTTAAAAATTATCCCAAGCATACTTAATAGACTTTTCATTGGTATACACATATACATGTATATATATATACATATACAATCATTTTGGGAAAACAGTTTGCTGAATAAGCTGCTGCATAATTTGCAATACTAAAATGTCTAGGTTTAAAAGATTGCCCTTATCTTTTCCTATTTTTAGAATTCAAAAAGGAGAGTTTCTTTGATAGTGAAGACAATGTTATGGTAAGTTTTAAATTATATTTTTTTAAAAAATGAAACATTTTGTGAAAAATACATTGACTATTAATAGCCAACTAAAGTTGCTTAATAATAATCAATTTCAACGCATAAAGTGCCAAAACCAATTCTTTAGTTATGTTTTCTAAGTTCTAAGCAGGATTCTTTTTCCAATCTCATTCACTTTTTCTCTTCGATGGTCATAGTTCATGCACATACTTTTTGGTGATGTGTTTGTCTTTTTTCCCCATTATATTGTTTCATGAAATAGGATTATCTAGTGGATAACAACACACCTTTGTAGTCAGGAATATCTGAGTTCAAGTCTGGTCTTTGACACACATTCATTGTGTGACCAGAGGCATGAACTTCAGTCTTTCAATTTTCTACACAACTTTCAAAGACCATAAATTACAAATGACTTGCTAACCTGCATTAGTAGAGAGGGTTTTCATGTTGGGAGTTTCCTAAGCTGATGAAATCACAAATGCAGATCTTTTCTCCTCCTTCTACCAGTCAGAATTACTAATGTGTTCCCATATTTTTTTTATTCTTCATAATTAGTTTAAACTAAACTATACCATTTTGTTTCATTAAAATACTACAATTTACAAAAATATCCCCCTCTTATTGGAAATTTAGATTACTTCTAGATTTTTGCAATTCATACCATGATGCTATAAAAATCTTGGCAAAGATAGCTCTTTGTTGATGTTTTTAATAACATTTTCAAGACATTGTTCCAGCAATGAGATTATTGCATAAAAATTAGCTAATTTTTGTGACTATTATTATGTACAGTCAGATTGCTCTCCTAAACCAATTGGGAAATTTTCAATCCTGCCCATTCATGAACACAAGTATACCTTTTCCCCCCACAGCCCCTGTTTTTATTGCCTTCAATTATTTCTAAAAATTTGAACTTGTTTGTACCTCAAAGATGTTTATATTTGCATTTATATAAATATTGGTGAGGTTAAGCATTTTAAAAGTGATAATAAGCAATTTTTATTTTCCCTTTTGAAATTATTTGTTCATATTCTTTGATTCTTATCTATTGTGGGCTAGGAGTTATGACTTTTTAATAGTGACTATATGGATTCTAAAAAAATCACATTTTTATTTGTTGACTTTAATGAATATTTTTGCCAATCTAGAATTTTTATTTCCTCCATTTTTTTTGTATTTTATGCTTATGTACTACTCTGATATCTTATCATAGTACAGAGGTAACCCTATATCTTTGAAAATTATACCAATAGACCAAAAGCTTTGACAGATCTACTACTCTGCAAAGACTTCAAATATGGTCATGATGATGTCTGTCTTCTCTCAATTGGCCCAGCTGAAGACAGGGAGGTTTATAACTTACTTATTACTTAGTCATTAACTCTTTCCTCATGCCAGCTCATGGAAAAATGAAAACACAAAATGATCCTATATAGCTTCATTTGAATTTTGCAGTGATGGTGGCAGAAGGATGAAAAAAAGGGTCAGGGGATGTCTGGATGACAGTCACACAGTGTGAGCTTTCATAGATTGGGCATAGCCTGGATCTCTGGAAGAAGTACCATGGTATATATAGTATACCTGTAGTGTGGTACCCATGCGGTATGGTCTACCCATAGACCCTCTGGAATATTGGTGTAGTCCACCATATCAATCATTTCCTAATAATTACTCCTAGCTACTAAATAGTAGCAATAATTAAAAATACTTTTACAATTAACATAATGCATTCAATTTTCTCCCACCTTTTATATTATATGCACTCTAAATATAAGATCTTTGTTACATTCTTTCTCTAAAACTTCAAGAAACTCATTTTGCCCATTAATTTTTTTTTAGCTGAAGATGAAGGTAGAACTTTTTATGGTGCTGAGAAAAAAAAAACCCAACAGTATCTGTACTTATTCTTCAACATCACATGGAGGTGACTCTGGGTTCTCTAATTCTATGACAGTTAAATGCAATCTCTGGCAGGTTCTATCCTAACAAATTTGAGAATGATCCTAGTAACAGAGCAAGTCTGTTTGCTGAGGATGAGCGAGCTGAAGAAGCAGAGATTTATTACCAATAGGGCTGGGCTTTCTGGTGACAGACTTTTTGGCAATGGCAACCCTTAAAATAAACAAACAAAAATATACACACACATATGTATTTATATATGTATGTGTGTATATATGTATATGTGTGTATACATACATGTATGTATACACACATGTGTGTATGTATGTATCTATAGTTCTCTCTGGTTCCCTTCCACTTTGTAGTAAAGATGGAATAATAATGGCACAGGGTACTAACAATAACATCACTTTTAGATGGTGTACAAATTTGAACTTAACTATTAGTACTCTCAATATAAGGTTTTTGTCCAGTCACTAACAGGTGAATGGGCATATGGATGGAGAAGCTGCATCATGTCAGTCTTCATAGTCTTGCTATGAATAAAACCGGAAGAAACAAGACAGTTGCAGTTAAATAGAAGACTGGCTCCATATTCCTTAGAGAGGCAAAGAGAAGAATTGCTTTCATTTTATGACACAAGGGCAACAAGAAATTTTCATAGAATATTTCATTATGTTCTATTTCAGTGCTCATGAACAGTTTTTGCAAAAAACAAACATTGAAAGCAATAATGTTTATTTACAATAGTGGTTCTGAAGGTGTAGAGAAAGGTGTAGAGAAAGAACGAAATTCCAAATAAATCAGAATACACTGACACTCAATGCCTTTCATGCAAAGGTGGAAATGAGGATGGTGAGAAATATATAAAAAAAAGGGGTAGTAAGAAGAAACGAAAGAGTCAAGGACTTATAGACTACATAGAAGCCTCATGCTTTTATATGATGGATACTTTCTTTGAGGAAAAAAAATGGTGGGAGCCACTGGTGAGCACCAAATAACATTACAAAATGAAGTTAATTTTATTTTTACATCTAGAAAAAAGTCATTCTTGATATGGGATTCATCTCTGAATCAGGTGTTTATGAACAGTCAGATCAGTGACTTGTTTGAGAAAGAATCCAAATTTTTAGAAAGAAGAATTATGAGAAAAAAAGATATAGCATGCAAATTGAAGGATTCATGCTACTTGTAATAATTTTATACAGAAATTTAATTATAAATTACTATGATAAGGAAACCAAAAAAGCCTACAAGGCTGACCTTAGTCAGTACACTCATGACTTGCTTGTAAAGCAGAGAGAAATGGTGGCCAAAATGGTCATTGGTTTAGAATATAATTCTTTGGTAAAATCTTATGAAGAAGAATGATTATAAGAAGATTTATTTCATAAAGCAGAAATGGGGGAATCATGGGCAAAATTGGATTAAATAAAGCAAGAGATCCAACAGTTATCCCAAAGGCTTTTAAGGAAGAAATGGAAGGAGGACAATAAACAGAAGAAAAATGAAAAATACCTACAAAATGTTAGGACAAATTGTATTTGTCTTAAAGGATAATTGAGTCACCACACTTGGACATCAGCATCCTGGACTGTAGAAAAGTTACTGGAGAGAAGAAATATAGTAAAAGCAACCAGAGGAAACCTATGCTAGAGGTGACAAAGTTGTGATGATATCAAAGAAGAAATTGGTTCACAAGACAAGGCAGGGATATACCAAAGACATAAATAAATCTTGGAAGTTTTTAGTACCAAAAAGACAACCTGGGAAATAGCAACAACTATTGACCTTTATGCCTACTTTCTCATCTATTTCAAAACCCTTTAAGAATCGTCTACACATGGATAAATGGAATCTTCACTGAAGGTATTAGTAAGAAGGCCCACTTCTGCAAGTCATATTCTAAAATAAATGACAACTTTACCATCTTTCAATTTAGTGAAAGATATACAGAACACAAGATCTCACAGCGCGGATCGAAGGTGAATATGAAAAAGCTTTTGATTCAGTAGGGAGATATGCCACTTTAAAAGGTCTTGTCCCATGAAGGGATCCCTTATTCATATATCAAATTTCCTTGAAAGATCAAACAACAGAAACAACTTTCATGAATCAGATCATTAATTCAATGAAGGCATAAATGAAGGAGGCAGAATCTCATAAAAATTTATTCAACACTGTAATGAAAGAAATCCAGTATAGATCTAGTTGAAAAAGGATTTTCTGTAGAGATGGAAGTCCTCCATCCTCTGTTATAGTGGCATGAAACCCTGGAACATAACAATTGGAAAAGATTCAAAAGTATTCAGTTTAACTAAGTGGGTGAAGAATGTCTACTTCCCAAATTATGGTGAACAATAAGACGGGCAAACCAAGAGCTCTATATGTAAATCTTGGCCAGACAGTACAAATGAATAAGTCAAATTCAGAATTAAATGGGTGAAAAAGAGCAGTCTCAACTGCCTTCAGGAAATTCCGAAGCTCTTTTTAATGACTCCAAGTTTTTCTTAGACAGAAAGATCCATCTCAGTACCAATATTCTTCAAGTATTTTTTTTTTCAAATGGTCATGAAGCATGGAACACAAAAGTTTGCAAAGAAATGAAAATTAATATCGCATACAGGCAATGGAAAAGGCACATGATTAGTGTGAGCAAGTTGTAACATGTGTACTTGTAACATGTTACATGTTAACATTAGAACATCTAACAATGAGGTAATTTGAAGAATTGTTTCCAGGGAAATGTACAATAAAAGAGTAGGGCTAATCACATGATGAGAGTAATGGTTGACAAAGTTCTCTGTTATTAGAATTTTGGTGTTGGGTGAAGACAAAGAAAGAACACTTCCACAAAATTAGGCTAACTCTCTATGGCAAACTCCTGGGAAAACATGAACAAGACCTGTTTATGATAGATGAGGATGGATTCGAAACCGTATCATTGGGAGAAACATCCAGATCTACAGGACCATAGTCCATTTGGGAAGGTTTGAGTGTTGGGCACCAATCTTGACCCAGTGGTTTAGGTTCAGGACTAGAATGAAATTCAACTCTTGTGAACTGACAGTTGACAGAAGGAGCACAGAATGTATATTCAGTAAGAATACTGTATTGATTCAATTGAGCACTGCTTCTCTGCCTTCTCATTTGTTATGTTGAATGTCTCCTCTTAAACCGAGCTACTAGGAAGTCACATCAATGGTATAAGCTTTAGTTTCTTGGACCAGTTAAGTCTGAAGAACAGTTGTATTATCTTTTAAGAAAAATTATCCTCAATTGTATGGGTGGAGCTGCTGATTATATGACATTAAATGTTCTGAATGAATTCTAGACCTTAATCAAAGGGGTTTTTTTTTGGATCTGTTGATTTAAGTAATATACACTGTTTTTTGTTTCTGTGTCTTATGATAATGATAATTATTCTAATGTAGAATCAGCTTTGCAGGACTTATATAAACCCTTCTTGGTCAGGATGAATAATTGTCTTAGATATACTGATATATATTAAAGTGATAAATTAGGATCTCTAACGGGAAAAATGTACCTCTGAGTTCAAGCTATTTAAAAATAAGACTTGGTCAGTTTCTGCTACTAATTTCAATTCCATGATTTGGTGGCATCTCTTCAAATAACTAATTATATGGAAACCCAGAATTTTCACGAAGGAGGGGGAGAGGAAACCTCCATGCATAAGATTTACTTGTACAAGGAAGATTAATCAAAAAAATCTTTGATTTTTCATAGCTGACTGGAGATGGGTATGAGATCTTGTTAGGTCCCAAATCTGTTTATATTTGAATGATGGGATATCACTTCCCTCAGTTGTGGAGGTGATGTTACAGCTCCCTCAAAGATTCCTAGGTTCCCCTTTTTCAGGGAAAAATCCCATGCCTTGTGTTTATGAAGCGATGTTCCCTCGTTTTAGGGACTCTAGGAGAATGCCCAAGGCACAGGAGAGGATCCAGTTTATGGCAAATCTTATGGGACAGTTTTGGACCAAAATAGACACTTACTTAGACATTTATTATGAGAAGAACAGAAGAGACATTCTTGACTGGTTTCGTGGGTAATGGCAAAAGATATCAAGAAGAAATAACCACTTTATGGATACTATCAATTGATATGGGCTTGAATTTTCCCACGGAGTTCTGTATTTTAAATTGACTGGCTAGTTCCAAAAGAATAACATTTGATTGTTCTTTCAAAAAAAAAAGGATAAAAAGCCTGATGGAGGAATTTTGACTTTATCCCATTGGATTATGTACAGGAATGCTAATTCATATTCTATAGGGGAATGACAAAATAATCTTCCCATACACAAAGATCCCAATGGGAAGAGATGTGTCACTTATTAAAATGGCTCTATGTAAATATGTCTAGGCATGTATATATTCTAGAGCAAGTGATTTAGATTCTCTAGAAGGAAGGGGGCCCATGCAGCTATACAATTCTAAGAAATAAATATATCCAACAAGGTATTTCTCCAATAAAATTTCTTAAAACACCTTTGTATAATTTCTTATTTCTCATGTGTTGTGAACTGTTTACGCCTGTCAAAAACCATTCCAATTTTCTTTTGGTCATCTTTAGCTTGGATCATTTGGAGACTGTGTTGGTATATGCCTCTCTGTCATAGAATATTGAAGGAGGAACACTGGCATTGGTTAATCGGTAAGCCTTTATTAAATACCTACTATGTGGTGGAATGTGTACAGGTGCTGTGGATATGAAAACAAAAGCTGGACAATTTATTGCCGTCAACAAGAATGCAATTTTCTGGGGAGTGATGCAACATGTTCACAGATACGTAAATACATGACACTAATAAGTAAGTAATTTTCTGGAGAGCATTAACAACTTAGAGAATCTGCAAAGGTCTTTTAAAAGAACTGTTACTTGAGTTGAGCCTTGAAGTGAGATAGGGGGTTTGAGAGGTGGAGGTTAGAACAGATGAGAAACAAGGCACGGGATGAACCTGTTTAAAGGTAGGATGAGGAAGGCTTTGAGAAGTATTTAATATTGGTGAAGGGATGAAGCAAGAGTTAATTCCTCTGGCTTTCTTAATGCTCATCCATTTGACATCTATATCTGACTTAGAATGAACATAAAACACTGAATAATTCAAAAGCAGTTTATTGTGTTAGAAGAATTAGAAATCTTATGTAGCCTGGAATGATTTTTCTTTACTTGTTGCCTCTCAGGAACTTTCTGAGAAATTCGGAGGTGGCTAAAAGTTCTGAGCCTCTCCACCAGAAATGAGTTTACCTCTACTTTCCTGTAAGAGAGAAGACAAAGGATGTACAATAGTCCTAAGGTTGCAAACGACCACTCTTTGTCAAGGAGTCCCATAACAGGACAAGAGATGCTATTGACTTTGTTGACTTCCTTTTTTCTTTTTCATGCAGACATCCTGGGGACAGATAGTAGTGCCTAAGATGACCAGGGACTTTATAGACAGAGACAGACATCACGATCAGGATCAGTCAGAAGCAAATGAGGCTTGCTGGGTACCATGACTCTCTTTCCAGCCTTCCCTTTGTGGTTCATGATTTTGAAATTAATTAGGAATTTAATTAATTAGGAAATTAATATTAATATGTCTTCTCCATTCCTTTTCAGGAGCTGCAAGTATGTGTAGCTGAGATATTACTTTCAACATCCATTGATCTGCGAAGGATTGGTAAAAGGTATTCATGGTGACCATCCCTGCCCAGAAGTGTTTGGTCCATGTATGTTTATTCTATATAGAATAAACTATAGTATCTGCATCTTTGAGTCACTTTTGGAAAGTCACTTGAGAGGCACTAAAGGGTGAAGGCTCTAGGCAGGTTTCATATTTTAATATTTCAATCAATATTCCATTTAATTTCTTATACTAGATTGAGCCCAGAAGTCAGGAGAAATGGCTGCACAGGTGAGGCGCCATGTTGAGGGTGTGGAACCTGCCAACATTCTTAGGCTATGAAATAGTCTTAGGTGTTTGTGGGCTTTGAATATCATCCAATGATAGACTCAGATACTTTAATTTGAGCTACTTTAAACTCCTTTGGTTGGATAATTAATTCAAAGACCACTGACTTTCTGCACCACATAATGGGGTAGTACTGAGCCACAGTGTAAAACTTGTATAGTGAAAATTAAAATGTAGCAGTACATTTGAATTGTAATTAAACTATCAGGTCAAAAGGTACTGTATCTAGTCCCAGTACTGCATCTAGTCACAGACCTGATACCCCAGGATATCTCCATATTCCAAACACCCAATAGAAAGCAGTATCTTCTGGAGAGAAATGGTTCCTCAAAACACAAAACCTTTCAACAAAACATATTAATAAGAGTCATCTTTCTACACTTCTATATTATAAGAATATGACCACACACTTAAAAAATGGTACCTTCTCCTTGACTTATCATCTAGTAGCATAATAATAAAATACAGTGAGGGGCAGCTAGGTGTCACAACAGATAGAGTACTGAGCCTAGAATCAGGAAACCTCCTCTTCCTCAGGTCAAAATTGGCCTCAGACAAGCTGTGTGACCCTGAGCAAGACACTTAACTCTGTTTGCCTCAGTTTGCTTATCTGTAAAATGAAGTAGAGAATGAACCAGAGATGCAAGCCACTTCAGTATCTTTGCCAAGAAAACCTTAAATAAAGTGACAAAGAGCTGGACATGACTGAAAAAAAAATTCAACAACCAAATGCAAGTTCAAAAACAGGAACATTCCTGTTTTCCCTTGACTTAGGGAGCAAACTATACAGCTTCAAATGCAAATTTTCTCTGTCATATACTTCACTCATTTATCATAATCATACGTAGATAAAATACAAAGAAATGAAAAACCTTAGAGATCATGACATTTTTAAAAGCAGTTTGTCTCCAATGATCACGATGGCATTTTTTTGGCAGTTGCCATGAATCAATCACGATTCTAAAAGGAAATGAATATTTAAAAATAAAGAAAAATCTAATGGAACTAAGTTAAAACTGAAATTTCCCAACAAAGAGAAAGTATAATAATTAACAAATTCCTTATGATTTTTGCATTGTTAAAAAAAATCCCAGGGCAATATTCAGTAAAGAAGGAAGCTTTACTAAAACAAACAACTTTAGAATATGATTATCTTTTGGTGTGTTTACTGGAAAACAAAGAAAACAAAACATGCATACCCTGATCTAATACTTCTTCCTCTTCTCGTTTTGGCTGCAGTAGTAAAGGAGAATGGTCTTTACTCTCTGTCCCTGTAAAGTATTAAAGAATATAAAGATAACCTTGTAAAATATATATACATATATTATAAAACATAATCATCTATATTTAATATATATAACACCCTACAAAAGAAAACATTATCTAGTGCTCTATGGGCTTCAAAAACACCAGGAACAAGTGTGAGTGTGTGTGTGTGTATCTTGTATACACACACACACACACACACACACACATATATATATCTCCTGTAGAAGTTAATTCATATTAAAATCTCAGAGAATACAATGAATTACCAGATTTTAGCATTCCTTCATTTTTTCAATCATTCACTCAGCAACTAGAACAGTTGGCCTCTTATTTATATCTACGCCACAAAATTTACATATATACTCATTCATTCAATTTTTGTAAAGTGTGTTTTTATTTTTTCCAGTTACACATAAAGATGATTTCTAAACATTCATTTTTAATAAGATTTTGAGTTTCAAATTTCTTTCTCCCTCCTTCTCTCCCATCCTCCCTCCCCAAGATGGCAAACAATGTGATACAGGTGATACATGCATTCATTCACTTTTACATGTACAATTTACTTGGAGTATTTTATAATGCATCACAACATTATATAGATTTATAGAATGTATATTTTATACTGTTCTGCTCAGGATCTAAGTACCTGGCCTAAGAGCTAACTCCTTTCAATAAATCTTGCTTGACAAAAGAAAGATAAAAATGTGCTTGGTATTTAGGAATTAAGCAAGCAGAAATGTCAAGATCTCAATACACTTAAACTGTAACAGATTAAAGTACTGAGTTTGCAAATATGGAAGTAGTAACAGCTTGGAAATGGAACATTTCCAAGGGATATGTAGAGGAGACTTGGTCATAAGTATCATGTAAATTGAGAATTTTTCCTTGTTTAAATATTGCCATTAATTGACAAGTTAGGGTATGTTTCAAGAAAATAGTATCATTTTGTCTGTCAAAACTTTGCTGATTTATGAGAGAAAGGCAAAAATAGGAAACATTGATGAAATAGTCAAAAGCTCAGAGAGGTTCTAATTCAATGTGATTAATCTAAAAGTATCACAGAAGGAGAAAACACATGGAAGTTTACATGGCATACCAGATAAGGATATGATCTTGTAGTCAAAAGAACCTGGTTTCAAGTTCTGCCTCTGGCATTTACTGAGTGGGAAAAGACCCTTAACCCAGGCAACTTTCTAAGGCTATAAGTTATAGATGAGTTGCTGATGTACATGAATGGAAGGAGTTTATACAGAATGAGTTTCCTTAAATGATAAAATCACTGGTAAGGAAACCCTCTAAAAATAAATAATCACCATGAAGATAGTATAATATTGCATTTAGCCTCAAAGTAAATGTTACCTTTGTGATGTCCATGCATCATTACCATATCCGATTTTCCTGATATGGGAATATTAGCCTCTGGTGGTATGGTTTTGAACATTGCTGGATCTACATTCTGTGTACAGGTCATAAAAGAGACTGCGTGCTTTGCTTCCATGTAATACATAATGTATAAATTGCACATTTCATCACTGGATGTGCCTCTGTTGGGGGAAAAAAGAAAGATGGAGAGAAGGAGGGAGAAAGGGGGGTGGAGAATGGGAATTAGTAGGTATATTAAATCAGCTGTTCACATAAATTTTATTCTTAACGCAAGAAACATGAATCAAGAAAAATCTGCCAGCACTGCATGAAGGGTAATAATGTAGTAATAATATTTTATAGCTTACATTAAAAACACATCACAGCTTTAATATCAAAAGTTTATATATAATGACTTCTTTCCACTTAATCATGAAGAATGATAGTTTGCAGATACTCCATGGATAATGCTGAGACACCACAGGTATGACACAGCAAGCTGTTAAGCCACTGACTTTATCCTCCTCCATTTCTCTATTCTTTCTGCTTCTTCTACTTGTTATAAAATCACAGAAACTATTTTTTTAGAAGCAAATATCTTGTTAATCTATTTCAGAACCTTTCAACACAGATACCAAATCCAACTAATAATTCATTAAAATAATTTTAAAAATTTTATCCTAGGGTCTATCACCTTGTTCACTCTCCTAGCTCTCTACTTAAATCTTGGTCAGGTTCATTAGAATGTATATAGAATTATGCTCTCAAATACACTCAAGAACTTTTTGTGATATTTGACCAGGCAACACAATCAAATGTTTCTACAATACAGAAAATGAAATCAGTTGTAGGAGTAATGTATTTGGCATCAAGAGTCCCCAGTATGAATCTTGGCTGTGAAACAAGTAGTTATACAACCTTGAGTAAGTCATGTAATTAGCTCTTCTAATCATTTTTCCTAATCTGTGAAATGAGGTGGTTGAACTAAATGCCTGTGATAGTCTCTTGCAGCTCTCAAATCCTGTGATCCCATGGCAGCATGTATGACATGAAATATTTTTAGCAATAATCTATCTCATGAATTTACACCCAGATGGGCTATTCTATTCAGCCAGTGTTCAACAGAGATTAAAATAAATTTTTTCTTGGGGTGGGAGGTGTGGCAAACACACTATAATTTGGGACTTCAGAAATGGCCAATTATTTCCTAGACTGAGGAGCTTCCTCAAACCATGATATAATTTATTACTATGTAATACAATCACACTAAGTCTTTGAGACAATTCAATATTTGAAATAGAAGTTTTACATATTAAAATAAAAAAGAATATTTTAAAATTCATGTTCATAATTTTCCATCAAGTCTACACTTTAAAAAAAGGTTTGGGAATTCACTGTTTATTACTTGGAAAAATATCAATTCTGATTTTTCCATCAGGGTTATGCAGCGTATTCACTATAGCAACGGTAATGATATCAGCCATGGAAGCGGAAAAAACAGGCCCAACAACCAATAACTGTCCCAAAAGGGGATTTAGTTTCTTTAGGCTAATTTGGGGTCCCTTTGAGATTCATAGAAAATGAATTCCTGCCACAGAAAGTTTTGTAAACACATTAAAACAAAAGCAATTCCATTTCTCACTATTTGAATCTGCTACCTGTCCAGTGTAATCGCCTCGTCCATAAAATATCAGCCACTGGCGATGTGCATTCTCAAAATAGATTCCTGTTCACTAGACATATCTTCATAGTGACAAATACCATTTTAGGAAATGCATCTTAACAGCCTTGTTCTTCCCCCATCCCCCACCCACCCCCCCCCCAAAAAAATACCCACTGAAAATGGTGCTATAAAATAACGGTTGGTGTGAATATGAGTCAGACAGCATATTACAGCATCATCTTGCTTCTCACTATCCAGAATGAGGGAGAGGTGAGAAAAAAAAAAGGATTAAACAGTTCCAGCTCAGGGAACTATTGAACTTCCTTACAAAAACAGAAAGCAAAACATCCAAGCAATCTTTTCAAATAACGAATAGGAAAAAAACCCTTAACAAATATGATTATGATATATAGACTCATTAAGCCTAAAGGTAAAGCTTGGGTCCTATCTTAGGTATAATGTTTATTTGGCAATTTCAAGTCTGAACTTTTGCAAAGTAAGGAAATATAGTTGTGTACACATATTCAGATTAATTTCCTTAGCTGTAAACAAAATAATGGCCATCACCGTAATTAAGATTGCCTGAACAGCTGCATGGGAGGGAAAGACCAATTATGGAAAAGAAAAACTAAACTTTTGAGTCCAGACTGTGATATATTATTGTTGTGTAATGGAAGGAACACTGGATTGGGAATCAGGAGACCTATCTAGGTTCTAGATAACTATCAACAGGTATTTCTTTGAGTAAATCAATACACAATTCAAGATCATACCTAAAATGGTGTGGCTAGGAAGTCTGGGAACTAGTCTGGCTGTCCTCCATGTATACCACATAATATTGCAGTACTAAAGAAGCTACAAATGTAAACAGCATATTTATGCAAATATCCAATTAAAGGGTTCTTTTTTTCTCCTAAGAAACTATAATAGGCAGAACTGTATATTTATTCCTTTATTACAGAAAAACCCATTCAATATCAAGCTAAGTGAGATAGCCAAAAACGAGATGCTCTGCTAAATTATAACTTTGGCATCTGTATATTTAACGAGCTTTTCTCTTTTCCTTTTCTTTTTTGAGTTCCTTTCTTTGCCACAGATTTGAATGAGGATTCTCAAATTCTCCTTCTGTAAGCAGTATTAGAGTGCAAAAAAATTAATATAGCAGTTTCAAAAGGAATTCAGTTATGTCAGCTCACAGCAATAATTTATTTCAGACAAATGCAAACTGATTAATCTGTGAGCATGAAACCCAAATGGAGAAATGGGCTAAGTCACAAAATCAGGAAAAGGATTAACACTTTATGGGACTTGAGATGAGGAAATGTTGAAATAACCAATATAGTACCGAGAAGGAAAGAAAATGTGAAGCAGTCCTATAGAGGAATACAGAAAGGAGGAAGCATGGAGAAATTATCTTCTGCTGAACTAAAATTTATCACGAAAGCAATGGCTTATTGCATTAGAAAGGGTGTGCCAAATGAAGCAAAGGCGATACTGAGTCCCACATTTAATAAGTCTCCATTATCAATGAAGTTGGAAAAATAAGGAGACTAGCAGGATTTTTCTCAAAAAAGAAGGTTTCTATATATCTCTATATGATCATTGCTTTTCTTTTTTATAATCTTTCATGGCATTATGTCAAATTATTAGAGGCAACATGGCACACTGGACAGAGAAAGGGCAGCAAAGCCAAGTAAAGCAGAGTATAAGCCAGTCCTGCCTCTTACACACACTGGAGATCTGACCTAAGGCAAGTCTCCTCATCTCTCCACGATCCTAAGTTGCAGATATGATGCTGGCCTGCATAAAGAGAGGGAAATCTTCCTTACGCTGGAGTTCCATAAGCCAATGAAATCACAAATGGCAAATCCTTACTTCTATGTCAAATTATTAGAGGCTTTTAAATGTAATAATTTATTAAAAACTTAACTGGAAGCAATATAAAAAATAAAAAGTCTGAATACATACTTAGTGAGTACTAAATATATATTTGGTGAATAGTATGTTTAATGAAAAGTTTTAACATCTCAGATGATGACGATGATGATTTTTAACTTCCATTAATATGTAGCAGGCTTTTGATGACACATCCCTGCAGATATTAGTTCTATGAGTTGGGAAATGTAATCTAGCACTGTTTCTCTTCCAGGAAGTAGAGAGACTTTTGTCACCACTGAGCTGAGCATGGCACAGCAGCAGGAGTGAAGAATTTGAGCTACCTTTTATTTTGGGGGGAGAGATACTAAACATTGGACTCAAATTGAGTCAAGTGGATGATAACCCAGAGAGGAAATGGTTTCACTTCATCAGCTACAGTTTCCATTTGCAAGGACTCCAATGAGATGTATGCTTGGAATGGCCCAAAGGTGGCTGAATTATATCTCTCCAGGAGATTGGGAGGGGAGATGGCATGCTTTTTCTCTTCTCTTTCTCTGCCCAGGATAGCAGAGATTTCCCTGTTTTTAAAGTCTGTTCACAATTCCTGGTAATTTAGGGTTGACTCACCATTGCTAACAATCCTAACTGCTTTGTTTTGAGTATGTCTTTAGGACTTATGAAGGTCCTGACGATTGCATTTTGGATGTTTTCACTTGTGAGGACAGCAACACCAACAAAAAAAGAGGCAGTGGATAACTCGTGGTATACAGAGATTAAAAAAGGGACAAAGTTTAGAATCTGGGTCCAAAGTGACAGACTTTTTCCTAGTTGGGTGATAGACAAAACGAGGGATTTCCTAAGAATTTTGATTTACTAATGATCTTTATAAGTTTCTCAATAGCAGAAAATAAAACCATTGAACTTTATTAATCTGAACATTAACTCTAGGTGACTTCAGAGCCATATAGTAAGCAGGCTAAACTGGTGGGTTTACACTTCTTGAGAAGGTAGATGCTTCACTCAGAAGGGGTTAGCCTAAACCAAGTTTACTGCCTCTCAGACCCTTCAACCTCAACCCCACCTTATCTCCAAGCCAGTCCAAAGGATTTATGGTCCTTGACTAAGGTCACAGAGTACAAGTGTAGACTAAGAGATTAACTCCAGGGCAGCTAAGAAAAGAGGTGGAAAACAGTGCCTCTTCATACATTCTGAAGGTGGTGGTTAGCCAAGGAGGTTGGTTTGTCTCTAGCTGCAACACCTTGTTTCAGATAACTTGTGTTTTTTACACTAGTCGTAACAAATAAAAATAATTAAGCAATACTGACAAAATAACTGATTATGGTGAAATATCTAATATTCCAAACTGCAGTTCCCTACCTTTCTACTAAGAAGAGGAAAGTATATTTCTTTCATCCAGCCTGGTTGGACAAGATGAATGATTGCGTTTATTCTGAGATGAGCCGTCTTTACTGTTGTTTTCATTTACATCATGTGGTCATGGTATGTGTTATTATTTTTTTTTTTTTGGTTCTGAGTTCTTCATTCTGCCTCAGTCTTTAGAAATCTTCCTTTGTTTCTCTGAATTCATTAAATTTCTCATTTCTTATGGCTCATTTAATCTCATTTATGGCTCAGTAATATTCCATCATGTCAACATCTCACATTTTCCTCAACTACTAATCAATAAATGGGAACTAGCTTATTTTTCTAGGTTTTTGACACTTAAAAAAGTGCTGCTATAAATTTCTGGTTTTGGTCTAGACCTGTGTTTATCAATGGTGTGGGGAATTTGTTGTGAGGAAACTCCATTAGAAATCAGAAAATGTACTGCAACTAATAGTTTTGATCAATTACTTGGAGAATTGATACATTAGAGCTAGGTCTTTCTGACTTCCAAGACCATACGTCTTCAATACATCATATTGCCTCTAGCTCCTATGAATATTATGATATATGTTTAACTTTTCTTTCTTTGTGATATCCTTGATAAAGGATATCACACTAAATGGTGGGGGGCAGCTAGGTGGTGCAGTGGATACAGCCCCAGTGCAGGAGTCAGGAGGACCTGAGCTCAAATCTCACCTCAGACACTTGACGTTCACTAGCTGTGTGACCTTGGGCAAGTCACCACCCTAATTGCCTCATCCTGGGTCATCTCCAGTCATCCTGATGAATATCTGGCCACTGGATTCAGATGGCTTCTCCTCTCAGGAGGAGAAGTGAGACTGGTGACCTGCACAGTCCTCTCTCACTCAAAACAAAGCTAAGTGCAAGTCATGTCACCATTTTTCTGATGGCATGGTCTTCTTCGGCAATGAAGGATGAACACACACTCAGTGGTGGGATTGAGACGTCGAAGGATATAATGATATTTCTTAATTCCAAATTATTTTCTAGAATGATTGGGAACAAGTGATAGTTTTCCCAGAAAATAAAGCATTAGCGTACTTTTCTTTCCATTGCCTAAAATCTGCTTATACCCATCATTTCTGTCAACTGTATGAGTGTGAGGCGAAATCTTGGGATCTTAACTGCATTCTCTTTCTATTGATATTATGAATAATTATTTTCATGTTGGCAGTTTGGATTTTTTGTGAAGATTGTCCATATCCTTTGATCACCTAACCCTTTAGGAATGGCTCTTAATTCCTTATGTATTTAACTATTAGAACTTAACATAGATATTTAAAGTTAAAGAAAAAGGTTCTATTTATCTATCATGATTTTTCACTATCATTCTTTAGGAAGGAAACTGACACGACTGCATAAAGAAATTCCTCTTTTCGTTACCCAGGACAGTAACTTTGGAGTCTCCCTTGATTCTTTCCTCTCCCTCCCTCCATATCACCAAAGATTAAGTTTCGTTGATTCTTCCTCCAAAATATTTCTCACATTCTGTATCTCTGCACAGCCATTATCCAAGGTTCTTATTATCTATTTAGAATACTGAAATAACTCCATAGTTGGTTTCCCTGTTTTTAATCTCTTCCCTCTACAATGTACACAGTTTCCAAACTGAGGCTCTTGCATCACAAACGTGATCTTATCAGATAAAAAGAAAATCTTTCAATGGTTCCATCATGTCTTTGGGATAAAATACAGCTTATTTAGGCTGGCGTTTAAAGCTCTCTATCACATGACTTCCATCTAACTTTCCAGTTATTTCTTTTGACTCTCCTTCATATGTTTTCTTTGGGCTCTTTCTTTCACAAGGCATTCTATCTCTCACCTCTAAACTTTTGCATGATGGTACTTTGTATTTTGAATGAACTTATTCTATTTCTCCAGCTCATGGAATCCCTACCTTCCTATAAAGTCCAGCTCAGGGGCCACTTCCTACTTTCAACCATCCCCTCAATTATTGGCCTTCTCTCCCCTCTTTCTGTATTGCTTTGTATATACTTAAAATTTATTTTCTATTTATATATTTCACATATGTTGTATCCTTTTCTTGAAATATAAGCTATTTGAAGGAAGGGGATATTTTACATTTTTCCCTCTATCTCCAGGCTTAGTGCAGTGCTTTGTACATGGTGGTACTAAACAAATGCTTACTAACTTCAATTCAAACTATGGGAGAATTATTTCGTTCAAAGATAAACTTTTTTTTGGTAGTCAGCTAGTGCTACAATTTCAGCAGTGTAAGGAACTCCCAGTGTGGAAATTCTGATATAAACAAACAACTCATCTACAGTAATTATATTCTTACAGAGTCGCTTGGGGAACTCATGTGACTTGCCCATGGCCCTCCAGGCTCCAAGTCCAGCTCTCTGTACTTACTGTTTTACATTGCCTCAACACAAGTTATTGAATTGTCACCAAAGGAATACCACTGAAGAAGCATATTTGAAGTAAAATTTGTGTATACTGTTTTTTAATTTGCCCAATACAATTCATTTCCCATATCCGTGATGCAGGAGTAAAACCAATATTATCTAACAACTTATTACCACTTCATATGATAAAGAAAATTTTCATTATAAGAAATGAGAATTTGTAAGGTAACGTAAGATTTGTACCTTCTTGTCTAAAATTTGATTTGGAATGGAACAGAGAATTCTTCAATGTGATAGATTCCTTGTAGAAGATGGATTCGACAGAAGGATTATTGATATTGAGAGGAAAGACATGTAAGGAAGTCACCCTATTGACAAGAGAAGCCCCAAAGAAGTTTTAACTGAAATGTGTAAGCAGGAAGGCTAAGCAGACCAAATCTGCATCAGATTTGTGAAATTATACTGACTTTGTAGGGGAAGTGAAAGTTGGGAAAGGACCTTCTTGGGCAAGGCGAATGCAAAAACATCAGATGGAGATTGTTATGTGAATACTGATTTTATTTGGAGGGGGGAGTGATGTGAACCTGAGATTTCATTATTATAGAGAATTTTCTAGGGAAACTGCTATTGACACAGAATGGCTGTGCAACTGGGCAAGACATTTAATCTTTAAATGCCCTCAGGCAAGTCTCTAAGACTATAATTTGTGGAGAAAATGCTAAACCAGATTTATAGAGGAAGTTCCTGAGTAGGATCTCCCAATAGTGATGAAATCATAGTCTATTTAAAAAAAAAATTAAAGTTAGATTTGCCAAAGACAAGGCATTCAGTCAAAGCTTTGGGGATGTTATACAATTTTCTTTTGAGGATATAAGATGACAGACTTCAAATGCCAGTGGAAAATCCTGTTCAAGGCATATATACAAAGACATTGCATGACAATAGGAATTTAGAGAATGAAATATCCTTAAATCAGAGATTCTGAACTAGATCACATGGGATGAGAGGAAATGAAGGGCTAGAGCTTTAAACAGATGAAAGAAAGACCCCCACACACTGTGGAGATCACAGATCTCTTGAGGATTAAAGCAGCACCCACTTTAAGCTCACATATCTAATTAATGGACCTACATCCCCCTCCCACTACCCCCACATACTAACACTCTAGATCCCGTGGATCTTGTGTTTGTGCAGGCAGCAGGTGCTGACAAGGGGACTTAGGTTCTCCTTGGTTACTCATTTTCATTCCGAGTTCCATTTGTTTTCCCTTTCCCTAGTCAAGATTTCAGAAACACTCATCTAAATTTAACTTGGAGGTTTATCTGTAATTCAACTTTACAGCTAAGACAGAAGAAGCTGAGGGGAAATAGTCACCCCACTTAACTACTAACACCCTACTGAACTCACCAGAATGTACTGTGGCACTTGAGTCTTCCCAAATTGCCACTGTCATGCTTCTAAGCTATTTCTGGTGCAGTCATTTATAACCCAGTGTTTCAGTTGAATATTCCATTTCTTTTGTGCCGTACAGTGCAAATGCGCTCATCTTCTGGCCCTCCCTGCTCCCAATCCAACAGTATGATTTTGTTTTGAGAAACATAGCTCAGATACAACCTTGGATAAGTCACTTCCTCTCTCAGACTCAATTTCCTCATCTGCAAAATGGGGATAATAAAAAACACATGTACTACCATGGGACTAAGTGTCAGGAGCACTTTTCATCACCTCTTACTTACATTATGGCAATAGCCTCCAAATAGGCCTCTTAATATGTCAATATTCTTCAAATAGTTTCTTTTTAAAAATTTATTTATTTTTAGTTTTCAAGATTCAATTTTATAAGATTTTGAGTTCAAATATTTTCAAAGATGTAAAATATCAACCATATTACTAAGGAAAATATTATTCTTTTGGTTTAGTTATTACAAACATCATGGAATCTTTAGGGCTTTGGGTCACTAGTTCTGTCCCAGCATGAGGGCTATGCCCACAGATGCACAAAAGCAGTGGGTACGGCCAAAAAAATACTGAATTTGCCATCAGAGGAGCCAAGTTCAGCTTCTAATTCTGCCATTTAGTACTTGCATGACCTTGGGCTAATCACTATCTGAGCTTTCTCATTTGTAAAATTGAACTAGATGGTCATAAAGATCCCTTTCAGCTGTACATCTATGAACCAACGATGGTGCTCTCAAACTTCTGAATTTTGGCATGCACACCTTCAAGATTTTCTTTCATTTATTTATTTGATAAGCATCTGTTAAGTTCCTACCATGTGAAAAATAGTTAAGTCCCTACCATGGTGCAAAAGGGGAGAAATGATTATTGAGACATGAGATCCCTGTCAAAATAGAGTTTATAATCTAACAGGAATAAACATAAAATACTACACAATAAGTGGTGCAAAGCAGAATATAATGAATGCTTAGGAGAAGTAAAAAGTGCTCTTATTAAAGTATGTAGGAATGTTGAACTGATAAGCACTTATTTTATTTTTGGGCTTCAGCATTTGTCATTAATTTAGAGAACTGGCATGTTAAGCACAAAGTATATATAATACCATGAGGCATATAATTTAATTTTTAAAGGACTGATTAATTCTAATGTCAGCACTGTAGAGATTGGCAAAAACCTGGGTAAGATAAATCACTCACATTTACGTTTCTAAAGGTATGGAATATCTTCGTTAAAAATAAAACAAATTCTCAACCATTCTTCTATAGAAAAATTTGTTTTTAAAGTTTTAACCTTATCTAAGAGTTTAGCCTAATAATGAGTGGTGAGTCTTTAAGATCAATCCCTAATACAATGCATTGGGGTGGGGTGTATTTTTGCTATCAACCTATCTCTTAAAAGCATCTTTTCTTAGGAAACTGATAATAATACCTCAGATTTATATAGTTCTTTACAGTTTGTGAAGTGCTTTCCTAACAACTCTGCAAAGTGAGTTAACATGTCAGTGAAGTGAGAAAACATGTCTATGTTATCCCCATTTCACAGATAAGGAACCTGACACTATGACAGATGATGTGATTGCCCAAATCTGCTAAGTGGTAGACAAGGGAGGATTTCAGAATGGTCTTTCAATTACACTGTAATTTCTGAACTCCAGAACAGGGTACAGAACCTCTCTCTTACCTCTCCAGGTATCCTTCTTAAATAGACTTCTTTTCAGTCTGAAGAGAGAATGACTCCTTGAAGCTGCTAAAGATCGCTGCTAACAAAGTTATCTTCTTTCACTACTTTGGAACATTCCACACTCCAAGTGTTGCTTAGTGCAACAAGAAGTCTATTAACTTGTGATGGGCTGCTGAGCCCTTGTCTGCTTTGGACCATGTCTCTTGGATCTATGCATCCTAGTGCACTTGAGGCACACATCTGTGGCCTGTATCTATAGAAATTCAGTTTGGACACACATGTCTTAGCCTGGAGAGGAGAAGACCTTTGAGACACAATAACAGGATTCAAATATTTCAAAGGCTGTCACTTGGAAGAAGGATTTGACTTGTTCTGTTTCACCACACAAAGGGCAAAGAGATGAACAGCCTTGAGATAAAGTAAAGAAAGAAGGGAGTACCCTAGAGAGTTACTGGGTTTTCCCTCATTGGAAGCCTTCGAAGCAAAAGGGTAGATACCTGGCAGTTAGATATATTGTAGAGCAAAAGCGGTTAAGCCTGCTGACCACACTCAGTCTGAACCAAATTAGAAAGTACTTCCCTGTCTGATTTTAGTGTGCTGACATACTAATAAAAAAGAAACGTATAAACATGCGGTCTTTTAAGTCAATATGTGGCCTGAAGAGATCATTACACATGATATAGTGGCCCCATTCCTATTTGAGTTTGACCCCACAACTGTAGAGGTGATTCCTTTTCAGGTGGGGGTTTGCTAATGGTTATAGAGGTCCCTTCTAACTCAGAAAGATCTGCAGTTGTATTATATAGGAGACAACGTATTGTTTGCTAACAAAAAATGGCACTCTGACCTCAAGGAGGAAATTTTAGCCTGCTAACCAAGTTTGTTAAGGCTTACAGTTAACTAATAATTAACCTTTGCTCTTCACTCATTTGTGATTCTACTGCTGCCTATGCCGGTTTTGTCAACTAGTTCACAAAAAGAGAAAAATTCTCACCCCAGATAATTCATAGAATGAGGAAGATGACTTTCATTTATTCAACCTAGCGTAGAGTGTTGGACTTAGGAAGACCTGAGTTTGAATCCTACCTCAGTCACTTACTCCTGAGCAAGACACAACTTTCACTGCTTCAGTTTCCTCATCTATAAAATGGGGGGTAATATTAGCACCTCTCTAGCTTTCAGGATTGTTATCAGGACCAGATTACATAATATATGTAAAGTGCTTTGCAAACCTTAAAGTGTTACATAAATGCTAGCTATTATTATTCCATAAGCATTTAGTAAATGCCTGTGATATGTAATAACACCATGTACAGGACTGTGAGGTGGAGTGGTGGGGAAGATAGAATAATAAATGTACCTTCAAGGAGGGTAAAATTTTATACAGATCAGAAGTTATGCACAAAGAGAAGTAAAATTAGACTCAGAACGTTTCAAGTGTTTAAAAGTGCTTCCAGATTAGATGAAGGCAAGATTATGTCTAATATGAGCAGAGCATTAGAGAAAGGCCAAATAAACCTGCACTAACTCTTTTTCAGCTACCGTGGCCAGTGTCTAAGTCTAGCCCTCCGTATCACTAGAACAGGGTAAAGGGTTTCTTTCTTAAACCCTAACTATCTGCAGACTATCAAGAGATTTCACTGGTATGAACACATAGGAAGGTTACATGGGACTAGAAACAAAGGAGACAAGTTATCCCAATGTGGAATGGGCTGCCTAGGGGTGGAGGTGGGATAGACTGCCCTTCATTTGAAGTGTTCAGGCAAAATCTAAATGTTAACTTGCTGGGCACACTGTAGGGATTTCTATCCAGGAAACATTGGAACTAGATCATCTAGGCATCGGAAGTGTTTTACACCTCTGAGGATCAGTGAATCTGTGTGAGTCCATAGGATTGTTACTTTCTTTAACTATCGATATATCTATCTATACACACATGTAACTACATACATATGTGTGTGCATGTATGTATGTATCTATATATACATACACACATATATACATATACACATACAAGTTTTCAGGATATTGCTTTACTCAATAACTAACTTAATTTGTCATTTTTTTCTATTTCACAGAACGGCATTTTACTTAACTCTCAGGAGTTTAACAAAAGGGTAAATTTCTCTAGCAATTTTAAGGTGTTATTTTAGAGTAGAATGAATAGTTTCAAAATGACTAAAATCATTTTAGACTCATGAACAAGAAAAAGGTCTTTAGAGACCACTTAGAATACGTTTCCCAGCACCATACCAAGTCATCAATTTCTGGATGGCAAAGCTATTTCACAGGGAAAAATTAAGTGGTAGAATTCAGGACATCACTGGCTATCCATGGCACCAGCCCAATTTCTTAAGGGGCATCTAAACATCAAATTCCACTTTCCAATGGACTCTAACTATATGTTTGAATACTTAGAGAGGGAAAGGAGTGAGAGGTAAGCACCAGGATCATTCCATTTGGTAGCAAGTAGGATCCAAGAGCACGCAAGCAACTTTTTTTTTAAGTGATGTAACTAGTGACTGCTTCTCGGTAGCTTATGGTTCCAGAATTCTCGCCATCATTTAATTTGGTCATTTCTTGGTGCCTACCAGTACTCAGCTTGGTTCTTATAGAAAGAGACCTCCAAGAACGTAGACCAAAGAGGATCACGAGGACTGACAAAGAAAGACAGCCTGTTTGGGGTTTCACTTGGAAGAGGCAGATTTGAAAGCGACTCACTAAATGGAGCCATCAAAGTAACCAGGTGTGGGATGTGAATTTTCTAGGACCCAAATGCGTTCAGTAAAACACTGAGCTTCTGGGGAAGTGAGAGACATACATCTGGAATCATTTGGGTTCTCCCTATCCAGTATATTTCCACAGATTTATCTGAATGGGTTTCAGCGGTGGGGAACCTGTGGCCATGAGGACTCGTAGGGTGCAGCCTTTTGACTGAGTTCAAGTTTTACAGGACAAATCCTTTTATTAAGGGCAGTTGTTCTGTGAAATTTGGATTCAGCGGCCTCACATGTGACTGTGGGGCTGCAGGTTTTCCACTCTGGCTTAAATTCTGAAATTTCTTAGAGTTGATCTCTTACCCCTTGACTCTCTTAAGAGCCACCACCTGACTTAAGAAGTCTACCATTATGGCCTTATCTGACGCAGTCAGACAAACGTGACATCATCAGTTTTGTAGGCCACCCGTGCTTTCTGGACATGGGAACAATTTTAGGTCTCTGTCCAAACTGTGGCAATATGAGGAGGAATTCCAGTCATCCTGAGGAAGGACAGTAAGAGTATATAAAACGCCTTCCTAGGTTAAAGCAGCAGTTCCAAACTCGTCTTTGTCATGAAAATAGAGAAAAGGGCATTCACGGTGTCAATGATTACATATTACTTGCCCAGAGTCTAGGATAACTGGCTCAGTATATTGACAAAGTCAGAACAGCTACAGCAATGAGTCAGTCAGCTCCTGATAATTTACTAATAAGCTGCCAGGCATCATCTGCCTTCTTCTTTGGCCATGCAGTGTTATTATAAGATGATTTTGTGTATCAAAATACTCCAGCCTCCATCTCCATCGATAGAAGTAAATAGTCACTTCCTTTGCCTTTAAGGCATGATCCTAATTGAAAAGAAATGCATTCACTTCTGCCTGTAATTGCCAAGTACACAAGGACAATTTATTCTCACTTTCCTTATACTGATGACCCCGATTTTCTAAAACTGTTAAAAAGAGCCAAAGGATTCTTTTTTCTATACTTCTCCTTTCCCTATAAACTACTCAAGCATCCACCATGCAAAACCTGCCGGAGGATGGGGAGGTGGGAGCCCCCTCCTTTTCCCACTGAGAGAGCTCCTCATATACCCCTACATATGCCGAAGCCACAAGATACCAGACAACAGAGAGCTGTATCTATCCATCAAATCACCTGAGGCTTCCTTTCTCACTCACCACTCTTTCTCTGCTTCAATAATTAATGTAATCACAAAGTCATTACAAGCAACACCTGCTGACCATGCCAACTCTTCTGGTCTAGGCCCAACTCATGCCAGTTTCATGATTAAGGCTCAGGATGTAATAAAACGCTTGGGGACCAGAAAATGTAATAAAAGTGACTTTCCTAACAACAAGGAACAGAAAGGATACGATTCCTGAGGTTAAAAAGTATGCTAATTCAAATAAAATGCTACTACCCTCTGCCTCTGTGTTCATGATGGCCATTAGCCACAGTCAGGAAGAATCTCTAAAGGGCTTTTCCCAAGCATCAACTCAACATTAGCCATGCCTTTCACATCTAGGGGGTGAGAGTGGATGGGGTGGGGGGTGCCAAGTTAGTCAAACCAGTTATTTAAATTCTAGTTCCCTGGCCCAACTAAATCTCCAGAATAGCCTCCCTGCCTCCTTAAAAGGGAAACCAGTCCAGCACAAAGAAAACAGGTGGTACTTAGCTCGAAATAGTTTCTACATTGATAGTGAGGCCCCCAAACTAGTGAGAAAACAGCAAAAAATAAGGTTCTCTGCCAGGTTGTAGGAACACATGAAGAATAGTTCCGGCTTTCATGGAACTTATATACTATAATTAAAATGTGAGTCACCACTTAAAGCTTTTTATTTCTTATGAAATAATACATTTGACATTAGAAATAGTGACTTAGAGAATTACTTAGAACACTGGGAATTTACTTGACTCACCCAGGGTTACATATCCGGTCTATGTCAGAGGCAGAACTTTAGCCCAGGTCTTCCTAGTTTTGAAGCTAGTTTTCCAAATACCATGTCATATCATATTTATTGACTCAATTGTCATATAAACATAAACATTTCAAGTAAAATGTCACTTTCATCACAAGCTTTTGCCAAATTCAACACATTTATCGAACTCTTGGACATCAAACTGGGCAAATCACAGTGCTCTTTGGAGACTATTGTTTGAGTTATTTCAAAGCTAATAACGCTCTTAATTCTAAGTTGGGCGTTGGTTTGCCAAACACCCAACAGATGCTTGTTATCTCTAAATTGCTTTAGAGTGTTATTAAAGGGCCTTCTTCCACCTTATCAAGTGCTTTTTCCCTTGTGGGACTTTCGTTTCTTTCTCCTGACAACTAACAGCCACTCTCATCCTAAAAATAATAATTTTATTTATACTTTCAAATGCCTACTTTCTATAATTTTACTAAGGTCAGCAGATAAATATTTTAACACGCTCAGTTTCAGGTGGCTTTAGTCAATATTTTATAACCTTAATTTCATGTGAAACAGAAGTTTTCTGATTTTTTTTCACTTTGTTAGCAACAAACCCCCTGACTTAATCATAGTTGTATCTTTATTTTAATCTATGAAAACTTTTCTTGAAAAAACCTTAACATGCTTTTAAAAATATACTTAGTCCAAGTAAAAGCAAGTTTCACAAATTAGAAAGTCCTTGCAACATCTCTATGAAAAAACATCCTAATTACTATTTTCCATATTTTGTGGAAAAAACATAATAAAACAAAGTGATTACATCTGAGTGACCAGCATGGCATGATCCTGAAGAACTCTGCCGAAAGGCTCTTCATTCACTGCAGGGGGTGAGGTGTCCTACACTTCAGAAAACTTGTCTGCAATGAATTTATGCCCCCAAGGAAGGGGGAAGTTTAGAAATTTCTTGGATCAAAACTCCAAAAAGCCTTAACTGATAAGAATGGACCTCTTTTGGACATAGATTGGGTTGATGATCTACCTTATTCTGTCCTTAACACAGAGTCATCAGTCTTCAGGTCCTTGTCCCCTTACAGGACTCCTTATTACTTGGTGAAATGGCTTATGTACCCCTCAACTGACAGGTATCCTTTCCCTCAGGATAATGTGAGGCTTGGGTGGGGCGGGGGAGGGAATAGGGTAGAATTATTGGGAGGTGCTTAGGAAAATAGCATTTTGATAACATGGGGAGTATCCAGGCTGGGAGAAATGGACCTCAAGAGAATGCCAAATCAAATAAGGGGAATTCAAGGCCAAGGCCAGGCTTTTGGGGGCCCTTCAGACGAATGGGACAAAAACCCTCCCAGTAAAAAGGTTTTGGCTTAGGCTTGTACCCATCACTTTCACGTCATTACAAACCTAGGCCTATACTCTTTAGACCTTCTTTGTGTCTAGAACACGTTCCCTCTACTCTGACCCTTAGATTTCTCCTCATCCTTTAACTCAAATGCCACCTCCTTCATGAGGTCTTCCTTGTCCTTTCCATACCAATGAGAACCTTTTCCCCTCAGAACTCATATACCACTTTTTGCATCTTTCTAATGTACTTTTCATGCAATTTTCTGAATTACGGTTGTCTGTTACTACCTCTACTAGACAACAAAGTGAATAAGGATCGGAGCGTCCTTCATCTATACTTTGTATTTTCCCCATGCATGACAAACTACTTGCATACGGGAGGCATTTAATGTTTGTTGAGCTAAATTTGTTAGGCAGGGAAGTATTCATTAACCTCTTGACAACCTTTTAGGGTCTAACCCTAAAATCAGTACCAGGCCACATGTGGGCAAAAGTAAATAATCCTTATTTAGATTATTGAGTTTTTAATAGTCTAGATGATGGTTTTTTTTTTTTAAACTGTCTCTGCCAGATCCTAACATGAATCTCATGCCATATTTGGGAATGAAGCATGACAGTATATAGTGTTGCTCATTTATGTCATGGACCTTTTTGGTGAAACCTATGGGTCTGTTCTGGGAATAATGTTTTTAAATAACCAAAGGAAATGCTAAGTTTCAGTGAAAGTGATGAAAATAAAAATATAACGTTTCTCATCCGAGTTAACAGACCCTTTGAATCTAGCTGGGTTGAGGGGAGGGGTCTATGATAAGAACTCCTGGTCTGTATCATAACTTTATTGTAAGAACCAAAGTGAACCAGAAGGATCTTTTAATAGATATAATTATAATTCCAAATGGTATAAAATTAGACTATGACCTAGCCCACTTCCTTTTTAAACTTCCATTTAAATAAATCCATAAATCTATTATATAAACGAGATGAATTTCCTCCAGTCATAGCTAATAGAAAGAACAGAATTATTTTTTATGCCAATGACATAGTTTTACTAACTCAAACAAGAAGGAGACAGGGTTGTGGCCCTGACAAACCTCTGGTTTTCCTGCCCTAGCTTTTCTCTTTTGAGCTGGCTCTCTGTTCACCAGCTGTAGCCTCTCTCTTCCTGCCTGGTACTTTCTTTAATCTGTGCTGCCAGTCCATCAATAATAAAAAATATTAAGTACATACTATATGCCAGGCACTTTACTAAATGGTTGGGACATACAGAAAGGCAAAAGACAGTCCCTGTTTTCAAGGAGCACACGGTTTGACAATGATGGAGACAGCATGCCAACAGCTTTGTACAAACAAGCTGTACACAAGATAAATTGGAAATAATAAGCAGAGGAAGGCAGTAGAATCAATTAGCATTGGGAAACGTTTCCTGTAGAAGGTAAGATTTTAAGTGACACTTGAAGGATGCCAGGGAATTTAGGAGGCAGGGATGAGGAAGGATCGAGTGCTAGATATGGGGGACAGTCAGGGAAAATACCCAGAATCTGAAGACACGTTGTTTGGGGAAGAATAAATAGGTTAGTGTTACTAGATTAGAGAGTATATCAGGGTTTGCAGGTGAAAGTGATATAAGAAGACTAGAAAGTGCGTATGGGGGGCTGGAGGAGTGAGGCAGGTTATGAAGGGCTTTGAATTACTAGAGAATTTTATATTTGATCTTGGAGTTAGTTATCAGTAATGATGTTAGACAACTAGTGAGCTGGACATTCTCTTTCTCCACTCTACCCACACCCCAACCCTCCACCTAATTTTGGAAATTTTTTTAGAAATAGGGACTGGACCCGTGATTTTATTAATACAGGTAATTACTAGATGAAGAAACTCCCTCTGTCAATGTAGGTCAGCACCATCTCTATAACATATAGTCCAGGGGTGGGGAATCTGAGGCCTCGAGGCCACATGTGGCTATCAATATCGTGAAGTGTGGCCCTTTCACTACAAACTTCACAGGACAAACCCCCTTAATAAAAGGATTTGTTCTGCAAAACTTGGATTCGGTCAAAAGGCCACACCCAAGGACCTAGAAGGCCATGTGTGGTCTCCAGGTCGTAGGTTCTCCTCCTCTGTCTGATTAGTCTAAGAGAATTTCTTATCTAATTGGAGCCAAACAATCAGAGCAGGGTCCTTATTTTCCCTACAAAACCCCTAAGCTGCTCTGGTTACTGAGCAGCCATGAGTTCTGCCCTGAGTCAGCTGGTCTCCAGTGCCTAAACACTCTCCTTGTCTTCCACGTGCGGCGACAAGTTGCTGGAGTTTTTATTTGACTTCTTTCTGTTTCTAATTGCTTTTTGCTAACATGCATGCTCTACATAACTTCTATTTGAAAAAAAAATCAGCTTTACACAGGGGAACCTCTTAAGCCCACCTCTCTTAAGAACACAAGGCATGATGCAGAACTTTTGTGACAATAATGTTGACTCTCACAAATTCAATTCGACAAGAACTATCGGTGCCTACTCCGTGCCAGGGACTGGGCCTAGTGCTGGGTAAGGAAAGACGAGATTAAAACAGTCCCAGCTCTCAAGGAATTTATATTCTGTGGGGGGAAAACGAAAACATGCATGCAGAAAAGTAAATAAAAATATGTCCTTATCGGCACCCCAAATCTCTTCCCTTTTCCTAACTTTCCCCTTCTATCACTCAAGTTTGCAATGCTGGAGTCCTTCTTGACTTTTCACTCTCTCATCTCAGAGCCATTCAGTTGCCAAGTCACGTGATTCTGCTTCACTAATTCCTTTTTTGAACCCTCCCCTTCTTTTGTTTTGCATAAGTAGGAAACTATTTCAGGTCCTTATAACCTCTTGACTAGATTATTTCAAAAATCCAATCAGTCCCCCTCCTTCCAGTCTCTGCCTGCTCTGGACTATGAGCCCAGGTTTCCCCTTCAGGTCAGCTCTCTATGCATGTTGGTCTTGGAGAAATCTAGTCAAGTAGACCAAGCCTTAAACCCAACTCCCTCTGGAGCTCATAGACTGGACAGCAGCCCCCCACACCTAGCACAGAGTGAATGTAATTACTAAACAGTAACTGTTTCTCTTTCTTTTTTTTTTATTAATTTGATTTTTTTCCCTTGACTAAATACTTAAAGAAGCCTATTCATTGAATGAGCGTATCTCTCTCAAGGTGAGAATGTGATAAGGCCTTAGCCTAAAAGGGCCAGGGTCTCCCATTGCATCCTGGGCCATCTCCAGTCATCCTGATGAATATCAGACCACTGGACCCAGATGGCTCAGGAGGAGGAAGTGAGGCTGGTGACCTTGCGCAGCCCTCCCTCCCTCACATCCAAGTCAACTACAAGTCATGTCATCCTCTTGGTGTTATGGTCCTCTTCAACAATGGACAAACACAACCCATCCACCACCTACTTGCTATAGGATGCCTTCCCTAACCTCCTTTAATTCTAGTGCCTCCTGGGTTGATTTTCTCTAATTTATCCTGTACATAGCTTGCTTGTACAGTTATCTGCATATTGTCTCCCTCATTAGACTGTAAGTTCCTTGAGAGCAGGGTATCTCAGTTTTTCTTTATATTGCTAGTGCCCACACACAGAAGGTTCTTTTCAAAAATGTAATGGCATTTTATTTTTTCCAATTACACATAAAGATACTTTTCAACATTCATTTTTTGAAAGATTTGGGGTTCCAAATGTCCTCCATCCTTCTCTTCCTTCCCCCATCAAGACAGCAAGCAATCTGATATAGGTTATACATGCGCAATCATGTAAAATATATTTCTATATTACTCATGTACATAGCAGGTTCTTAATAATTATCTATTGACTGACAAGAATGTAAAGTTCTAGAAAGCAAGATCTTGCTTTTTTTTCTTTTAGTATCCTAGTAACTGCTTCAATATTGGGCATTTCTGGCTTGTTGGAGAATGTTGCTTGACCCTCATTTTTGAAGAGGACCATGACATCATGGAGGGGGTGCCATGACATGCAAGTGAACTAGATTTAAGTGAGGGAGGGCTGTGCAAAGTTACCAGCCTCACTTTTCCTCCTGAGCCATCTGGGTCCAATGGCCAGAGATGGATCAGGACAACTGGAGATGACCTGGGAAGCAGTGAGGGACCTTGGTCTTTTCAAGCTAAGAGTCTTTACAAGCCTCACTTCACTGAAGCAATACCTATTCAATGATCAAGATAAGGCTTAATAAGAAGTGAGGCAGAGAATGACCTCTTTACCTAGTCAAAAATTTAAAAAATAAAATTAAAGAAGAAGAAACAATAGTTTTAGCAAGGAAGGGACTTTATAATTGAGAGAATCAGGTATTGTCTGATGGAGGTAGATGGCATGTGAGCCGAGCCTTGACAGAAGCAAAGACTTTTAAGAGTCACTCTTAAATGACACAGAGCCTTTTGGAAGACAGCAAAATCAGGGAGATGGAAAATGGAATGCTGTGTAGGTAAACAGCTGATAGGCTAGAGTGATTTGGAATGGTCTGGTACCTAAAGCACAGGGATCACTCCTTAATTAACAATCTAGAATAGGAGTTCTTTAAGCACGTGCCAGAGAAGTCAATAAAGAATTGATAGAGATTCAGCACTTTTCAAAATGTCATGAGATTATGCTAGTTGACACACAGGGAAAGGGCAAGTTAACAATCTGTTCTTTAGATCCTTTAAGTTTAAAGTTCAACAAATGCCAGATGACCATGAGATCTAAAAGTTTCACTGTTATGCCCATTATATTTGGAAGTATCTGACCTGAAATTATAGAAATATACTTTTCTTCATGAATAATTATATTTGACAGTCATTAAAACTGGAAAAAAGCAGCCCATTGCATTAGCCAATTTCCCTTATTATAAAGGTAGCAGTGCAGATCTCTTTGGAATTTTCAGCTGCTATCAGATCTTTTCCAGTTTAGATTTTGGTTCTGTGGTTTATTAGGATTGAAGGCACAGGTCAGGAGGAGGAGACCAAAAACTAGGTGGTAGATGTGCCAGGGCTTCCTCCTATTTCATCCTTTCCAAAGGCTCTTTTGAGGCAGCATATGGTAGTGCACAGAATGCCAGACTTGGATTCAGGAGGACCTGGAGTGAAATCCTGCCTCAGACACTTACAAGTTGTGTGACATTCGACAAGTCATCCATTCTGGGCCTTGATTTCCTCATTTGGAAAATGCTGAAATTGAACTTAATGACCTCTAAGGTCCGTTTCAGCTTTAAGTCTATGATTCTAATATGGACCTCATATCAAGGTTGGGAACCAAAACATAACCACATATGCTTATTCCCACATCATTCTTTTCCTTTCTCTACAAAGTAAAAAAGTTCATTAGGTTTTTAAGTTCTCAAACTGGTTCCTAAATCTATAATTTGTATAGCCATACTATAAGGTATACTGTTATATTACCAGAAAGCTAAGTACCCAGATCCTATTTTCCTAGCTTCTCAAATAATAAAAAAATGAAAAAAATAACAGCTTTTAATGAGATGGCAGTACCATGAGATGCAAGTAGTACTTGCAAAATGTTTCTTATTCTCTATCATGATAGCAATCAAAGTTGTTCTTCATGACGCTAGAATGTTCCCAATAGAAAACTAGATGATATATGCCTCCCCTTCGATGACAGGTAAATTTTCTTCTCTCTACACATGATGATGAGTTTCTTTTTATTGGTTAATACTAACTCCATAAATCAAGTAACTAGGATGTGTATTTCCTCCTCCTATTCCCTATTTTTTAGGGGAGAGGGAAGGGAGACAGAGGATATCTTTATTTTGAATTATTCTGCTTCATATGTATCTTTACCTTCCATGAGCTTTCTAAAATTCTTTTTTGGAAGCAAGAGGGGGATAATGTATAAATATATAAATAACATTAAGTCATTTTTTTGAATGTGGAAAGAAAGATATTTTACAAGTTACATCTTTTCAAAATGATTATGCTTTTGTTAACTGATGAGTGGGAAAGAAGGAACATGTCAAGCTCTGTTCTATCAACTTATTTGATCTGTACCTTATGGATATAGCATATAAGGTGTCATGTGGATATCAGGAAGGAAGGAATGTAACAGCTGAGCAATCTCTTGCTTAATATTTTGGAAAGGAGTCAATAAATTTTTAGTTGAAAGAGTGATACCAATCAGTTTGAATGCATAACTCTGCATTATTCAATTTTTCATAATCATGCTTTACTGAAAGGAGGAAAAAGGAAAGGTAGGGAAGGAGTTTGGGGGAACATACCCAATGTGTGTGTCTTCAGCTCTTCCTTCACCTGTAAATACACACCTCGCTGCTAAAATATCACCATAGCTAACATCTACTGGGTGTTCCACAGGATAAAAAGCCTGTCCATAAGATAAAGACAAAAACACATTAAGGGAAACTCATTGTATGGAATCTTGGACCTAATGCTTTCGACTTGCAGAAAGAGAGACGTTATTTTTTATCATGGTCTGATAGAAAAGTTAACCCAAACATTTTAAACTTAAGGACATCAAAGAAAAATATATCATTAAATTCTGAAAAAAAAATTAAAACTTGAGAAATTGATTTTAATAGTTTTGGGGATAGATATTTCTTCGCCAACATGTTTAAAATCATAAGGCTGGATATTGTAGTGAATTAAAATCTAGTACACAAAATTTATTCAAGAAAGTTTTGGGAAAATCATCAAGTTTTTTTTTTTTCTTATTTCCCCCCAAAGTTCAATTGTTTTTCACATACCTGTGGCAACTGAGGACTTTGTCGCCCTATTAACGTCCACTGTCCATTTCTTACTCTGTATCCACTTACCACTTTACCTACAATAAACATATACCTATGATGAATTATTACTAATACCTTAGAAATACAAGAGTTAACATTGACTACTTTTAAATTAAATGTTTCTTCAAAAAGAAAAAAGAAATCCTGTCTGTATTTAAATCTTCCGATGTAATTTTTGATAACTTCAGTGAAAATTTCAAGTTATTCTGTAAAATAAGAGTGATTAATATCTTTCATTCAAGATAACTTTGAGATTGAAGCAATTTATAGCTCATGTTCTCACAACTGGCATAATGTAAAGAAACAAACGTTAAAGTTGCCCAAAGTTCTTACCCAAATGGTGAGTGTGAACTCTATATGCAAAGAGATGCATTGGATATTTTTTGTAATGGCATGAGATATCTGCATTGACCACTGTTAGAAACAAAAAGAGAAAGGAAAAAAGTTATTATTTGATCAAGGCAAGTCGTTATTTTTGTTGGTTAGCTAGCCCACCAAAAGACGTTTCTGTAGCATACACAGAATACAGAATATTGTTCCAGTCTTACTTAATTCAACAAATATTTATATTGAGGTTCGATTCTACTAGTACTAGTTATAGTAAAGACTTCAAAGAAGAACAGGAAGCAATGCCCCGATCTTTCTTATCACATCTGCAGTTCACAAACAAAGCTAACTAGTGTTGGACACCTAAAGTCATGTCAGGGGCTATGACTAGTACTTGAATCTTGAAATTTATTCTGCCGCAAAAGTAAGCTTGATGAGATCTGCTTTGAATTTCACAGTAAAGAGATTTTCTTTTTATCAAACTAAAACATTTAAATCTATAAGACTATGAATTTCTCAAAGATGGGAGTCGTATCTTGGTAAACAGCACAATGCCTACTAAAATATCTTCCACAAAGTTTGGGCTCCATAAATATTTCTAATATAAACACATGGACATCAAGTGATGAGGAGGTAGATTAAATTTAAAAACACTTTTTTAAAACAAATTCTAGGATTTCAGGGCAGATTTCTAGGATTTTTAGGTGGTGCAGTAGAGAGGGTGCTGGCCCTGGAGTCATCTTCTTGAGTTCAAATCTGGCCTCAGACACTTACTAGTTTTGTGACTCTGGGCAAGTCACTTAACTCTGTTTGTCTCAGTTTCCTCATTTGTAAAATAAGCCAGAGAACGAAATGGCAAACCACTCCAGTATCTTTGCCAAGAAAACCCCAAATGGGGTTATAGAGTCAGACATGACTGAAAATAACTGATCCAACAAGGATTTCAGTGATGTAGGTGAAGATATCAAGAGAAAATTCTTATGAATGCAGATCAGTACCTCTTCTTCAATTTACAGTGTTAGCCTGGTACATGAAGAAGTTAAGTGACTTGGTCAGGGTCACACAGTGATTATAGGTCAGAGGAGGGACCTCAATTCATATATTTCTAACTGTAAGGCCTCTCAATTTAAAAGCTACCTTGAAGTAAAAATAATGGTAAAAAATAGTTTTTACTAATTAAATTGCCTCTCTTCAAGAGTATTTCATATTATTCCATTTACCTTCACAATATCCCTCCAAAACACCAAAAGTCAGATAATATTATGCCCATTTTATGGGCAAGGGAACTGAGGGGTAGAGAGTTTAAGATTAATGAAAAAGCTAGTGCTGGACTCACTAGAGTTCTAATTATAAGAATAGATTATGGCATTATCTTTTCTATAGTGCACTCTCCATTGCCCAGAGAAAGCACACATGACTTACTCTGTCCTCAGTTTCTATGCTTTACATTCTGTTCTCTAGTTTTCTGCATTAGTATTTCAACAACTGGGTAGGTAAGAAACATGATACTGAAATTATTCCACTATTAAGTGCATTAAAGATGGTGAGAATGTCCAAGTTTTGACATGTACGGGTCTCACTTGTGCCTCAAAATGTACTGATGTGTGCTCCTGTGTACGACAAGTTTAGTTTTCCTCAGGGAATCAAATTCACTTAAAGATAATGGTACTCTCGATGTAGATTCCAGAGTTAAGGGCCCAAGAGGCAATAAATACTGGAAAGATTTGTGACTTTTGTCAGCATGGGGAATCCCAACTTCTGCACCCAATAAGGCAACAGGCAAGAGGCAACAAAGAGCCAGTAAACACAACTAGGACTTAACAGATAAGACTTAGAAAGTTGCTTCAAGCAACCCAGAGGACAAGGGATTTGTTTAGGTCACCAGCTCAAATCAATCAACCAGTTAGCATTTACTAAGTGCCTACTCTGTGCTAGGCACTGTACTTAAGGGCTGGGGATACAACAAGAAGACAGTCTGGCCTCAAGGAATTTATAATCTAATGGGGAAGACAACTTGCAAACAAATGTGTGTGTGTGTGTGTGTGTGTGTGTGTGTGTATAAAGTTATTGATAGGATAAACAGGAAATAGGCAAGAATCTGGAATTAAGAGGAATTGGGAAAATCTTCCAATAGAAGGTGGGATTGTAGTTGAGACTGAAAGGAAGTCAGGGAGTTCAGTATTGGGAGGGGAGAAGGGAGAGGGTATGAGGAATAGAGGACGGCCAGAGAAAATCCCTGGAGCAGAAGGAGAGGGATGGAGTGTCTTGTTCATGGAACATCTAGTAGCCATTGTCACTGAGGTGGATTGAACCAATAAGCCCAATATGTTATTCGCTAGGCTCTAATGCAATTAAAAAAATCCAATATCTAATAATGAAAATTATTAACATAACTTCACTCACCCTTCTCTCCTGGTGGTATGACAGTATCCACAGACATCATAAGATACATGCCGGCAATTAAAGGTTGCCTGTAGAAAAAAAATTATATGCATATCATGTTTCTCAAAAAAAAAGTGCAACCATTAAATCTATAGTTTTGTAAAAAATAAAATATGCTACAAAATACCAGTTTATGAAATGTTAATTAATGAACAACTTTTATAATATAGGCAATAATGAGGGCTTCCATATTTATTAAATGGATGCAAAGCAGTAAAGTAGGAGAGTAAAGGACATACAACATATGCAATTAAATTTTCCCTCAAATAATTAAAAACAATAAAAGAGAACTAAATTATGATTAACCTTACACTTTTGAATATGTAATATGTCATAAATGTTATTAAAATAGAATTAATAATCTCTGCAGTTGGACGAGAGAAGTCTTATGAAACATCTCATATCTGAGGTAGATTGGAGATGCTTCTCACAGGTTGAGGATTGAGGAAACCAGGAGGACTGAAGCGGGGAAGGGGATGTTTAAAGGAAAGGCAATTGCAAAGTAATGGAGCCAGAGAGAGAGCATAAAAGAGGAATGGGGTGTAAGGAGTATGCCAGTAAGTCTGCTTTCTACCATACCCTACCATTGGGTAAAGAAAAGGCAAAGATCATCTTCATTTGTGCTCTACAGAATGAAATGCTTCTGACTAAAGTAAATATGGGGAAACCCAAAGCCGAAAGAAATAAGAACTGGAAGTCACATCTTAAACTTCTAATCAGAACCACAGCCACATCCCTTCTGGTCCAATAGATCAATACCCATTCATATGACAGGGCAAATCCTTCACTTTAATTTTAAAATTCAATTTCATGTAATTTTTCAAGGTCAATCAATATGGTACATTGACAAAATACTGATTGATTACATGATAAAGAAAACATAAAATATAAATTGCATAAAAAGTTGATTCCATCTTCTCTCCCCACTTCCCCCCTAAAACTCATCATTATGATTTGGTAGAAATAAGACTCAGAGTCAATGGTCCAGGTAGTAGACTTGGGTAAGAGGTTCCTGATCACCCCAGTAATGCTGTTTTTCTCTGGACTGTGAGTCAGTGGGGTAGGATAAAGGGGTAGGGTGGTGCCAGTGAGAACTTGCCAGTGATCAATTCACATTTCATAATTAAAAGTACTTACTGTAGACGTGTCAGGTGCAAGGTCACACCAGAACAATCTTTGTGGTTATCTGAAAATATACATAGGGACGCACTATGAATATGGCACATCAAGATAGGGACTTCAATGTGATTAAATTTTCTTGCCTCATGAACATTACACTTTACAGTTGATAAATTGCTTTCACATATATTTTCTTAATTGTCCTCAGATATTTCACAAGTTGGAAAGTTGGTAATCTAAGTCAAACATCCACAGACTGAATGAAATCAATTATTAGCTTTATGCAGATGACTCCTCTGATTTTTTTTTCCACCACACTGACAAATGCCTACAGGAAATCTCCAATAGGATAGCCCATAGGAGTCTCAAACTCAATATGTCTGAAGTGGAACTGACTATTTCCCCTAAATTCATCTCTTCTATAAATTTTCCCGGTCTTCTAAAAAAGAGGAAGAGGAGAGCTAACCCCCTTTTCCACCCCCAGCAAGAAATAATGAACTAGGAAAGCATGAGCTTGATTCTTGGGACCCTTGACTGCTATATCCACTTTGGGTTGCTTTCCTTGAATATATAACAATTCTAAGATGGACATGTTCAGCCTCGGAGGCAACCTTCTGAGTTGGAGGGAGAAGTATTTCACAGTTCCTTAACTCATGAAGAGGTGCATCTTCCATACTCACCATGGCACTTCTAGGAGAAGAAAGCAACCCATTATTATGGAAGGATAAGTCTGGACCCTAGCCTGGCTTACAAAAGATACAGACTTGGACAGTGCTGAGCTGAGGTGAAATGTAAAATGCCTCTTCAAGAACTGCATCATGTCTCTGGAAGAGTACAACAGTAGGTATGCTACTGTTACTGTTTCTTTAAGTTTATTTACTAATGTGCACTTTAATTTCTTGTGATTAAAATTTCTTTTATGTAGAATGAATAAATTGTTGTCCAAAACCTAATCTACATTGTACATTGGGTATACTTTCTACTCTCCTCACTACAACTTTTGGATGATCTTAGACATTTGCCAAAATAAGAACTTTAAGTAATTTTGATTAGGTTGGGATGTAAAAAGCCAAAGAGATAATGTGACAAAAGAACACGATTTTTTCTCTGGAGGTCTGAATTTTGTAGGACTAAACCAGGCTCACACAAGCCCAGAGCTATAGTAGAGGGGTTCTTAGCATGAATAGGAAAGACAGAGTTCTCCTGTCTTCACCAGGAACAGGAAAGTTAAAAAAAATGTTTTTATACACACACACGTTTCCTACTTTTTTGATATTCTTCTCTGACATTTTTTTCCTTTAATATGTTAAGACCTGAAAAATTTAAATTTTCCAGATTACAATTTTTCTAGGATTCAAGACTTTTAGTAGCTACAAATTAGCATTTTGGTTTGAAAATAAAGCTTGCAATTGAACAAACATAGGATTTTATTGGATAGGAAAACGTTACTGAAAAGGAATTCATGTGAAAACAAGTGGAGGACATCTTGGTATGAATTAAAAGTCTAAAGCTAGTCAAGAAGAATGATGCAATCTTTAACTGGTTTAACACATAATTTTCAGGGTAAGTAGTAAGTGTTGCTGTACTCTGCCCTAATCAGACCCCATCTATAGTACAGCACTCAGTTCTGTGCAAAATATTTTGGGAAAGTGACAAAGGAGGAAAACATTCAGAAGAGGACGACCGAGATGACAAGGAGCTTAGAAAGTGCCAAATGAGTGAGCATCATTTGACAAAAGTGGAGGATGTTCCAACAGGGAAGAGAAGGTTTAAGAAGGTATATGATAGATTTCTTCAAACACTTGTGAAGTGGTAGATTAAAATTAGAATGAAACTGTTAGGAAAACTAAGTAAATAGACATCTCAGGAAGGTAGCTTTATAAAAGGAAAACCTTCATAAAGAATTAAAGTTGTATAAAAATGGAATGAGTGCCTCCAGGAAGAAATAAATTGCCCATCAGTTGATGTTTTCAAGGTTATGTAGACCAGGTATAGAATAGAAGGTTCTGGATTCCAAATCTCTTCTAAACTCTGAGAATGCATTATTCCTAAATCTGCTGTGAATGGAACACATATGACAAATTTGCTCCCCTCCCCAGCTAACCTTTTCTAATTCTCACTTACCTTTTACTAAAAAGACTATTCATGGCATGTTATGTAGGTCCATGCCTGGAATGCTTTCTGTCCTCTCCTTGGCTTCATAAATTGATAGTTTCCCAAAGCAAAGCCTAGGTCCCACTGCCTACTGGAGATCTTTGGGACGTTGCTCTCTTCTTGTTCCACCCTTCCTTCTCTATCTCCTTTGCTGAACATTCATCCAGGTCCTACTTGATTAACCTGAGATGTCCCCAAGGCTTAGTTCTAGACTCTTTTCTCTTCTCCTCCTACTTCATCAACTGCCACGGTTTCAGTTATCCTCTCTATGCAGGTGACTCTCATATTTACTTGTCCAGCCCTAACCACTCTCAGTATTATGTCTCCAACCGTTTATTAGACATCTTGAATTGGATGTCTTGTAGATATCTTAAACCTGACATCTTTAAAACTGAATTCATTATCTTTCCCTTCAAACCCTTCCATTTTCCTAACTTCCCTATTAATATTGAGGGTATCACCATCCTCCTACCCACAACCTAGGTGTTATCCCTGACTCCTCCCTCTCATCCCTCTCCCCATACCCAATTAATTGTCAAGTCCTGTCATTTCTACCTTTAGAACATCTCTCCTTTATGTCCTCTTCTCCTACGACGTTGCAATCATCCTACCGCAAGCCTTCTTCCCTTCATGCCTGTACTATTGCCATATCCTGCAAGTTGGTCACTTCGACTCAAAATTCTCCCTTTCTGATAAAACCTCCTTTTGGATGTCAAACTAATCTTTATAAAGGGCAGGTCTAACCATCTCACTAATCTCTTCGGTAGACTCCCGTGGCTCCCTATTACTTGTAGGATCAAATATAAAAAGTCTCTGTTTGGTTTTTAACATCCTTCACAAACGGGCAACTGTTTCTCCATAGTCTTCTCACACTTTACACGCCACCATGTGTTCTTTGATGCAGTGACACTGGTCTTGCTGTTCCTTGCACACAGCACCCCATCTCCAACCCTCCAGTGTTTTCACTGGCTGTCCTTCATGCTTGGAATGATTTTCTTCCTCATCTCCACCTCCTGGCTTCCCTGATTTTCTTTAAGCTAAATTTCTAACTTCTACAAGAAGCACTGCTCAGTCCTCTTTAATCTGAGTGATTTCTTTTGGAGACTACCTCCAATTTATCCTGCATATATGTATTTTTACAATGTAGTTGTTCGTAGGTTGTCTCCTTTTAGACTATGATATCTTTAAGAACAAGACCTGGTGTGTGAGTGTGTGTGTGTGTGTGTGTGTGTGTGTGTGTGTGTGTGTAGCCTAATGTGTGGCACTGCTAAATACTTAATAAATACTAGTTGACAGAATGACTGACTAATCCCTGGAGTTACTCGATTCTAACCCTTTGTCATATGCAACCCACCAAAGAAATCATTCTGTATTTACAAATATTTTGTTGCTGTTGCTCAGTAGATTTTCATTCATATCTGACTCTCCATGACCCCATTTGGGATTTTCTTGGCAAAGATACTGGAGTGGTTTGCCATTTCCTTCTTCAGCTCATTTTGTAGATAAGGAAACTGAGGTAAACAGGGTTAAGTGGTTTGCCCAGGGTCACACAGCTACTAAGCATCTCAGATCAGATTTGAATTAACAAAGATGAGCCTTCCTCACTCCAGGCCCAGCACTCCATTCACCGCACCACCTAGCTGCTCTGAAATATAATATATGACCTTAATTGTATTATGTTGTTTTCCCCTGGTAAGGTTCTTGAAGACAGGTACTGTTTCATTTTTATCATATTCCTCAAACTTAAGGCAGGGTCTGGCACATATTAAGCACTCAACAAATGCTTATTCATTTAAATCAAACAGATAAAATTATGAATGACTTAGCTCCTATTTACATAATTACTTGCAGAAAGAGAATAGTATGATTTCCTTATAATGCTATCTCAATTAATAGAAAACACCAAAGTAGAGTTTCTAAATTGCCCAATGTGGGTAGTATATCAGTGCTTAATCTGAATTACCGATGATGAAAAGTTTTGTGAAACAAATTTAAAATCCATATTTAGTTATAACATTAAAAACAAAACCTTGTTCAATACTTGTAAGAATGAAAACTTCGATTTTAGTGGAGGGCAGGCAACTTAACATAATTGAAGAAAGATTTCTGAGATAAAAAATTAGATCCTTTCTTAAGTATTTTTAACAACTGTAAGTGAAATTTGCATATAAATCATGATTAGCTTTCCTTAGAGAATGTCTCTGAGAGAATATCTCTTTCACCCGTAACTTATTTAAAGAAAACGAAGTACTATCACAAATAACAAGACATGTTAAATATTGATATGGGCATTTTGGTCTAACACACAAAAAGTTGGAAAGCAGATTGATTAATCATATTTGATACTTTGGCAATAAGATAGCAAGATACTCTTGATATATTCTGTGTTTGAGGTAACTTAGCATTTAAAAATTATCTTTTCAGCCTGTGCTCAAAGCCTTCCCTTTCAAATGTTTTATGTTCCTGCCAGACTCACTGATATCTACACTTTTCTGCCTTTATCCTTTGCTCATGTCATTCCCCATACTTGCAATAGATTCCTTTTAATCTCCACTTAATGAAAGCTTACCTGTCCTTCAAGAACCAGATGAAATACCACTTACTCCATGAAACACTCTCTAACTCTTTCCCAAATCAAAAATAACTTCTTTTTTTTCAAATGGTTTTAGGATCTTGAACCTCCCCTACACATTGACCAACTTTGACTTTTGTATTATGATTAATGATTTGCCCAAGGTTACAAGCACTTTTAAGTTCTCTATGTGATCATAAGTCTTTTGTGCCCTAAAACATTGTAAAAATTGCTCAGAGCTTTGTTTTTGAAATAATTTTCTTTTTAAAGATAATATAGAAATAAATTTCATAAGTTAGTCATTGTGTTAGCTTTTTTGCTTGATTGTTTTTTTCTTTCGGTTTCACCAATACGTTTTGTTCCTACATCAATTACTTCTAAATACTCTCTGCCTCCAAATGAGATAATGCTCGTAAAGGACTTACCGCAGTGTCTGGCACATTTTAAGTGCTATATAAATGTGATAATTATCATTGTATCCCAATGAGCCCTCCCTTTCAACAAAGACCAGTCTAACAAAATCATCTGCAGTGATCATACCTGATAGTTCATTCAATAGTCCGTACTCACTATTTCTCATGTCTTTGATGAAAGCAGGGAAGCCTATCTTCTCACCTCTCCTTTGGGGCCAAGATGAGTCTAATGACTTTGGATTGAGATATGTTTTAATGTTTTCCTTGTCCACATGACTACACTATTTGGGTTCTGATCACTTGACCCTTCACCAGTCTACATAATGTTTCTCACGCCTCTCCAGATTCCCCACATTTGCTATCCTGGAACAATAATTTTCCACTATGTTTATATTTCACAGTCTTCCCAGCCCCTCCTCACAAATCATTTTCAATAAGACAAGTATGTGTCCAAGTATGTTAGTATATTTCTGGCACATGAAAGTCATTTAAAAATGCTTGCTGATAGACTGAAAGAAAAGAGTTTATTATTGTTTTACATAGCTCTGCTATTATGCTGCGTTTTTCTTTTTTTTTTTAATGTCCAGAAAGACCAATATATAGCACGGCCAAACGCAGTAATTTTGTACTAATGGAGTCCCTAATGCTTATGGGTCACATAAAAATCTAAATGACTTGTGTTGGAGGAGCTCCTAGATGGAGGATGGGTGTTCCCATGTGGGGTAATGATTGCAGTTTCCGTCTGGTTATGGCTTTGATGTAAAATATTGTAGGCATCTTAATAAACCACTGAATCCATTTTCAAAGGGAAATGGCTTCACTATATACTGCATATTAGTAATCTGAAACAGTCACTATGCATCACATTAAACATGATTAATTGGTAATCATACTCTGGATCAAGGATTTAACTCTTCTGACCTAAAAAAAAAATCCTACCAAATTTAATTTTCCACAGTAATTGGAAAGTATCAAGGAGCCCCTTTCTAAAATTCCATCTTCAACTGAGCAGGAACATACATGGGAATTGCCTCATGGGCTTTCACTGCATCTTTGCTGGGGAAAAATCCAATCTTATAATATTTCAGTCCCAGTAATATAGCTTAGTTGATCACATTCTACTAAGAGTTTTTATAAAGGCATGAAATAGGAAGAAATTTGCAAATGAATTAGCACACCTCAGGAGGTATCTAAGAACTCTGTAATTAAGACTGAAATGTTCCGTAACATTGAGAGTATTATGAATATTATCAATGATTTGTGTCAACAACTGTCAGTTGTAATGAAATATGGGAGAAATCTTAGGAAGAAGGGTAGCAAATTTTAGATGACATAGTTTTATAAAACAATTCATTAGGCAATCAATAATGTGCCTGAGATAGCTCAGTTGTTAGAGTAGTAGTATGAGTATCTAAAGGTCTATGGTTTGATCTCAGGCTCTATAAAGGAGAATTTTGAAATTTCTCCTAGGTAAATTGTTGTGGATAGAGCTTTAGAATTAGAAAGAGCAAACCGAGACTACATCAGATGCTTCCTCGTTATGTGATGCTCTAAGCAAATCATTTAAACTCTCTGAGTCCCAAGCTCCTAATCTATAAATGCAGATAATAGCAATAATAGCTTCATGTGGATATTGTAAGAATTCAGTGAGATAATCAACATAAGACACTCTGTCAACCTGAAAGCTATATAACTACTATTATTATAAAAACCTTCAGAGGAAAGGATGAAGGCTAAATTTATTTCTTTTCACTTTAAAAAACACCAGTAACCTTACCCCCTCTACCCCATGTCCCCCAAAGCTTAAATCAAATCAGAAGTCTTACAGAAGTCCAAAAAAATTGTTTTTGGTCAGAGATTTACAAAAAGTCTCCTCACTTTAAAAAACATCATTCACATATAACTACTGTGATACACACACGCACACACACACACACACACACACACACACACACACACACACACACACCTTATAAGGAGTGGTAGAAACACTCAAACATGGAGACTTATTTGACCATTTCCATGGAGTTTTCAGACCTTAAGAGACCTTAATATTTTCAGATGTTTTAGCAGCAAGAGAATATTTGGCCAAAAGCATATTTTAGCACAGCATTTGGCATGAAGATTGTGACCTTTAACTCTAACATGATGCTTGTCATAATGATGCATGAGTGTTTTTATAACTCCCAGATGAATGTCTTGCCCCTAGTCAACTCTAAGCTTCCGCTAGCCTTTGCATCTTTCGCTGATGATTGCCGGGATGCTCTAGATTCCAGTTCACTTCTGATTCAAGAAAATTATTGCCATCAGTCTAAAAAGGCCAATGTTTTCTGAAGCTCAATTAGTCTAGAGCTCATCTTATACTGTAAGTACCAAATCAGCAAGTAAGACAAAGATAAATAATGACAACCTAAAGCAATGATTCCTCAAACCAAGAATGTCACTGTTCCTCCTAATGCTATAGAACTTTAAGCCACAGATTGTTTTCTCTGAAAAGCTCTAATTTCTTTAACTGGACAGCATCCTGGTATTAAGACTTGTTAACCTTTTAGTATGGTATCTACCTTGATGGATACATGTGGGCAAGCTTCTCCCTCCATTATCATATTCAATTTAAAGATGTTTTAAAAATCAGAGTGTAAAGCATTCTTATCAGCCTTTGTTAGGGATACATAATGCCCTCACAGAAGCCTCTCAACCTTGTATTTTAATTCATAGTCCTATAATATGAATCCCATTATCAAACACTATCTTCTTAACCAGATATTAACTTCGCAAAGTGCAGTTCAGCAGACATTCAATTTAAGGTCCCTTACAGCTCTATATGCTAGAATTAAAATGGTTAAAGAGGCAGCATGGGATAGTGGAAAGAATCACTTATAAGAGAAAGATATCAATATGAAGCAATTATGGAATAATTACAAAGTCACTCTAAATGTAAATATTATGCCAACCACATAAAAATTGTTGATGAAATGTTCAAGGTAGGCAAATGGTTAGGGAAAGCTAACATTATTAGTAAGAGTAGACCTTGTAGAGGAGGTTCTGAATTGAGACATCTCCCAAATGTATATTTTTAGACCTGACTTTGCTTTATACTTGCCCAGTCTGAAAATCCTAGTTCAATAACTGAATTTGTGTAACAGCAAGGACCCTCGAAAGGAGGGCAAACTGGGAAAAAGGAAGAGATGAGGGAGGAAAAACCAGCATTCTACCATAAGATGCTAAAGCTTAAAGGGACCTTAGAAATAATCTACTCCAACTCCCTCATTTCATAGATAAGTAGATTCTGAGAAATCCAGAATGAAAGGTCAAGGAAGTAGAATTTATGATTATTCTTCTAAAAAGATGAAGATAGTTCAATAAAATAAGGATTCTTGACCAGATCTTACCTAGGCTAGACTAGAGATTCATGCTTGTAGATTAAAATGCAATATGGCAATTAGATCAGAAAGTACAATAAATACAACTTTATTAATAACAACAATAAATTAAAATATTTCTTTTTTTAAAGGATAAAAACCACTATTCTTCTGCACTTTCACAAGTAGGATAACATTCCCTGCAGATAGCAGGAGCTCTGATAAAACTTCTGACACTAAATTCCTCCTAGGCTGAACCATTTACCCTTTGGATGGTCCCTTATAGGACCAGCCCAGGCTTCATACCACTAGAACTGCAGACCACTATGTAAGATACTGAGTGGGGCTGCCAAAAAGAAAGGAGAAGGGAGAGACAGGGCAAAAGGGAATGAAAACGTAGGCTCCAGAGGGGGTGTGTATAATTCAGGCCCAGTATGGTTGGGCAGCCTGGGTATTCTTCTGAGCAGTGGTCCCTACAGTTCCTTGCTGTTTGCATTAAAGCGCTATAATGAAACAAGTATAGCATTGTTTAGTAACTTCTATATGGGGTTCAAATGGTACATATGAATGTGCCTCTAAAAAGATAAGAACAGTTACATAAGACAAACAAGCCTCAGTGTATAGAAAAGAAGGAAAAGAAATGTTTGGCTGCTTCTCTGTGGAGTAGAAAGTATTTAAAATATACACCCAATCCCCATGTACAAATTTCAAATTCAGCATTTAAGAGCTTGACCTTGCTGAGTATTTGAGGACTGAAGTCACTGGATCACTGTATACATCAGCAAACAAAAATTTCATTTAAGGGATATTTTAATATAACATGAGTTGGAACAGTCTTTGAAGAATCATAACTGAGTATCATTTAGAGGGCAATGGGAAGTTACATGGCAGGCACGAGCAGGTTACATGTAGTATAGAACAAGGAACTTTGTCATAGTTTGTGCATTTGTACACTGTATAGGAAATGCAGAGTTTAAGGGGACCACGGTCACATGTAACAAATGAAAGGAAAGAGTAAGAGAAAATAAAGGAAATTAAATAATTCATCTTAGAAAAGAAAACAAAACATTGACTCAAGGAAGCTGGGAAGTAAATGTTAATGGGTAAAATGGAGAAGGCCTTTCAAAATACAGTGCCATATGGTTTACTAAAGAGACAATCCAATGTGGAACCAAGGGGCTTGGGTTTAAGTCCTCTCTTTGACACTAGTTAATTGTATAACCATGGACAAATTATTTGACCTTCCTGGACCCTAATTTTCTCATCTGGAAAATGAATGGGTTTGACTAAATGATCTGTATGCTCCTTGCTAGCTAGAAAGCCTTTAGAAAGGCTTTAAAAAGTGCTACTACAGAAGAGTCTATGCTGGATTGTCCAAAGAACTAAATCACAAGTATAGACAAATGCCCTTAGAGTGGGAAATAAATACTATAGTCTTGTTATAATAATATTCTTTGGATTCATGATATAGATAATATAGTATTATTATAACATACTTCTAGTACTTCCAGTTATAAGCCCTTTTCATGAAGATCAAGGAAAATCTGCTTTATGATGAATTCTGAGCTATAGCTATATGCTACAAAGTCCTAACATTAGTGAAAAAGCAGAGGAAAAATCAGCAATAGGGCATTTATAATAAATACTATATGAATACATAATTACTAAAGAGTGAAACAGGGTGAACAAAGCATCTGTCAAGTGCCTACTATGGTCCAGGCACTATGCTAAGGACTTCACTACTACTACTACTACTACTACTACTACTACTACTACTACTACTACTACTACTACTACTACTGCTACTACTACTACTACTACTACTACTACTACTACTACTACTACTACTACTACTAGCCTACCTGCCTGACCAATTAACATTTATATAGTGTCTTCTATGGACCAGGCACTGTGCTAAGTGCTTTCCCAATATTATCTCAATACCAACTAATGCCTTAGAGCATCACTATATTAGGGAATCAGCCAGGGCACAAGGGAGAGGGTAAAGATGGTAGACTCATGGTGGGAGAAATAAAATGTATCTCCACTCATTTGAAGAGACTCGAACATGGTTCTTAATCATAAACTAGAACTAAGAGGTAAATGAGAATTATTTTTTAAAGAACTAGTTGCCTCCTACACATCCAGGTACACATTATATGCCAACACACATTACAAAACAATCATACAAGATATCTTACCAAACATATGTCGTAACTTAGTAACAATTAGGTTTGTTTCTTAAGGTTTCCCAATGTACTTATCTACAAAATAACTGTAGGCTACATACATACAAAAACAGTATTAGATATGAACTTATTCGTGACACTTAAGGATACTACTTAACATATAGAGAAAGTTTATCTGAATTGGTAGCTGATTTTTATGGGATCTGTTTTCTCCATCCAAGCGAGTTCTGCTAGCTTTCTTTTGTAAGAATAGTTTTTAGTATCTTGGCAGTGAAATGGGTATGTAGAATAAATAAATGAAAACAACCCACTTCTCTGCTGCCTCCTCCTACTTTTCTTTCTAAAGACACCATCTTCAGACTCTGGGAACTCATCATTTGCCCTCAATCCTGCGTCTGAAACAGGGTCGTTAACTACTGAGTCTCAGGAAAGAGACTTACTGCTAAGATGTTACACTCCTTTAGTTTAGAAAATCCTCTTAAATTGGACAGAAAGGGATTTCTTTTTCCGTTGAAACCTGTGATTTCACTGGCATAGGGAACACCCAGGGAGGACAGTACCTCAACAACCCTGCATTGAACCACTCTGTCACTTAAGATTCTTAGAAAGCTGTTCAGGACACCGAAAAATTAAGTGATTTGCCCAGATTCCAGGACTAGACATATGCTAGAAGCAGAAGTGGAACCCAGGTCTCCCTGACTTCCAGGCGAAGATTCTATTTACAATTCCATCTTGTCAGTAGATGTTACTTGACTGCAATCTGAAGCAACAAGAATAGTAAAGAGCAAGGAATAAAGAATTACCCATTATCCCTAATCATAGTCCTTGTAATTAATGATTTAGGTGTAATAAAGCACAGTAAAAACTTATCTGGCTATTTAAAATCATCTTTAGGAATATTATTCCAGGTAACTGAGTTTTCTACACTGCTAAATACCTTAAAAGAAAAAAAAACAAAATTAAAAACATCAATAATTTTATGTAAATTGCCCGAGATATATGGGAAAAATAGCTGGTTTTAGATAAGCAGAGTAGGGATCCTTTTTCTGGCAAATGAAATATTACAGAACATAAGCCCATAAGCCATTCACACTGTTTTCCTGCAGACTATCTCCTCTGCTTCTTATTCCAGTTTTTTCTTCCCTTTTGGGACAGTTCTTGTTTTTTAGAAGTAACCTTATGGTTACTTCCCATTGAGATTTAACCATCCCTCCCTTCTCATCCAGTTCAGTCGCTGGCACGGCATCCTTCCAACGACAGTGGAAGATAAGAATAATTTGTCAAGAATATATCACATACTTTCTGGCTTTGCTAAAAAAGAGTATAAGGGACATAATCTAACTTTTTTCAGACTCAGAATCATCATTACAGACTGCAGTTATTGCACTGGATTTTGTACTGTATGACAGTGATGCCCTCAGTGGTTTTTGCTCCTTGACTGAATGACACTGGGACACTTGGTTTCTTTTTAAGCTCTACTTTTTTCCTAGCTTCCTTTATGCTATCAGTTGTCACTTCTTGCTGTTGTCAATATATCTTGCCCTTACTCCCGAACTTCTTCTAATCTACTGTAGGCTTAGAACCTAGATAAACAAGCATAATAGAATTATGAATAAAAGAATGAGTTAATAGACTTTGGCTGAGGGTCTTGATACATTAAGTTCAGGATCCTTAATGAAGAGATTTTGTGATGTTTACTTTGGGAGCTTATGGGATTTTGGGGGCTTTCTTTTCTGGTATTTTAGTTAAGTGAGGTTGTTAGCTTTGTTTCAGATAGAGATATGTTGTCATTAAAGGTAAAAAATCCATACATTTCAGATTCACATAAAATACCAACGAGTTACTTTTGGGGGTTATATGTCACTATAGATGCTTATGAGATGCTTTACATCTCAATGAATGTAATTCAATGTAATGTAATATAATATCACGTAAGATCATAATGCAATAATGTCACGCAACACTCAGTCCTATGAGAAATCATGACAAAAATATATGTTTCATAAATAAGGGAATTAAGGATGACAGAGGTTAAGGGACTTGCCCAAAGTCAAATTTTAGTTTGCTCAAAGGGAGAAAATCTGGATTTGGAATCCATGACTTGAGACTCCAAATCCCTCTTGCCAAGAGGCCTCAGTTATTATGTTAATTACATATTTATTGAGTACTAACAATGTGTTGAGCACTATGTTGGGGGCTATCAGTAAAAAAAAAAAAGAAATACAAAACAACATCACTGCTGTTAAGGAGATTACATTCTTGTTAAAAAGTCAAAGCCAATATGCCCCAAATAATTAGAGAATAATTAAACATTAAACAATGTGGTTCTACATGCACAATTGTATGTTTCTACTAAACAGTGTGACCTTGTGTGCCAAAAATAATATTGTTCCTGAAATGTTAGCACCTTTCAGCAGTGAGACGGAAACCACACATCTCCCTAAACAATTCTTTATTCCTTGCTCTTTACTATTCTTGTTGCTTCAGATTGCAGTCAAGTAACATCTACTGACAAGATGGAATTGTAAATAGAATCCTCGCCTGGAAGTCAGGGAGACCTGGGTTCCACTTCTGCTTCTAGCATATGTCTGGTCCTGGGAATCTGGGCAAAGCACTTAATTTTTCAGAGTCCTGAACAGCTTTCTAAGAATCTTAAGTGACAGAGTGGTTCAATGCAGGGTTGTTGAGGTACTGTCCTCCCTGGGTGTTCCCTATGCCAGTGAAATCACAGGTTTCAATGGAAAAAGAAATCCCTTTCTGTCCAATTTAAGAGGATTTTCTAAACTAAAGGAGTGTAACATCTTAGCAGTAAGTCTCTTTCCTGAGACTCAGTAGTTAACCACCCTGTTTCAGATGCAGGATTGAGGGCAAATGATGAGTTCCCAAAGTCTGAAGATGGTGTCTTTAGAAAGAAAAGTAGGAGGAGGCAGCAGAGAAGTGGGTTGTTTTCATTTATTTATTTATTCTACATACCCATTTCACTGCCAAGATACTAAAAACTATTCTTACAAAAGAAAGCTAGCAGAACTCGCTTGGATGGAGAAACAGATCCCATAAAAATCAGCTACCAATTCAGATAAACTTTCTCTATATGTTAAGTAGTATCCTTAAGTGTCACGAATAAGTTCATATCTAATACTGTTTTTGTATGTATGTAGCCTACAGTTATTTTGTAGATAAGTACATTGGGAAATATGTCACAACCAGCATAGAGATTTTTCTTGGTACTGCTGTCAGAGAGATCAGCAGGCAAAAATCTTAAACAAAGCAAGCAAGAAAACAAACACATGCAAAGCATGCTTGTGTATGCACACATACACAGGTAGGTATATACACACTTAAAAAAAACTAACAATTTGTCATTCTAGCAAGACAAGTATCCCAGATATCGATGGCACTGTATATTAACTGCTATGCAGCCAGAAATGACTTGTTTCTATTTGTCCTGAGGCAAGTGGAGAAAAATACATTAATTCACCTTTGAAGAAGGCTGTTTTCACAAGTGCTGCTCCCAAAACACACCAAATGGATGGCTGACTAACCATTTGCTCTGCAGTGTAGCAAAATCTAATGTCAGAAATACTTTTCTGTTTTTCTCTCTTATAAATGAAAGGCAAATAGAAAGTCTGCCATGGAGCTTTGAATGAATTTAGACTATATTACTTAATTGCAGAGTTAGGGGCACTCATAACTAAATTGGCTTCTCATGCTGATGGATTTCAAAATCACCAACTTTAATAAAAACAAAACAAGAATTATACAAAAGAACTTGCATAAAGAATCTGTAAAATGACAGGTGATATGAGTGAAGAAAAGTGTGGGCTGGTCATAGGGAGAGAGTGAGGGATAACCAGGGGACCTGCTTCACGGGTCTCCACATACTGTCTAGAGACTTAGGGGAAGGCCCTATCATATTGCATGGAGTTATTCTGGAGGAATCATGGGAAGACAGAAAAAAAGTCAAATGAGATGAGAGGGTATAGTGGTTACAATCTGCACTACAGCTCCACTGGAGTATTGAAGAACTTTGAAATATACCAGTAATATATATATACAGTATAATAGTATATATATAGTATAATAGTATATATATAGTATAATAGTATAATATATAGTATAGTATAATAGTATATACATACATACATTATATATATATATATAAATATATATATATACCAATAGTATATATTCACATGATAATAACTTTTCCCCCAAAATGGATCTGTGATCTAATTGATTCAGGAAATCTCTCCAAAAATGCAGATCACAATCTATCCATGCTGAATAATTGTCATTCATATCTCCCCAAAAATTTATCAAAGAGGTTCTACCAACGTGCTAGAGGTCCCCCTTTCTTTCTCCTGATATCCTAAGAATACCAGAAGAGCATTCCAGCTGTACACCTTTTGTCCTTTCCTATTTCCTCATGAGCAGCTGTATCCAGGATGGCCTGCTAGCACAGGTTCTTACATCTGCTTTTCTAAAAGCAAAACCACTTTTGAGGGGTCAACAATCTTCTTTAATCACATTCATCAACAGAGAAAATAGAAGCAGATAAATAAAGACCAACAGACAGGGTTTCTAACTATCTGACCATAAGCAATACATACATCACAGATCAACAGACAGATCCAGCTGTCTGACTATTACATACATACATAGTTACCAGAAAGAAGCACCAACATCTGGGTTTTCAAAGGAGGAGGTGGGCTCCTTAATGGCTACCCCCCAAGGCATGACCTGATTCAGTGCCTCTTTAATTAACAAAAGGTGTAGGCTTTCCTACAAAACAAGTCTCCCCTAATCAAACGTCCCTTAATGGGCTCCACCAGAGCCCTATTAGTGGGTGGGGAGGATCTTTATCTCCAATTAACATTACAACGGTCCATCTTCTCTTTCAATCATACAATTCTTGAAACTAATACTCTTGTTTTCTTTTTATTGGTTAAAAATCACAGCTCTCTCTCTCTCTCTGTCTCTCTGTCTCTGTCTCTGTATGTCTCTCTGTCTCTGTCTCTGTCTCTGTCTCTCTCTCTCTCTCTCACACACACACACACACACACACATACACACACAATTCGCCTTTCTATTACTCTCTGTATGATACTCATCTTTAAGTCCTTGAAAAGCAGCAGTATTACCAAACAATGTGCCAAATAAGTTTCCAAATAAAAGTACCAGTAAATGTTTTTGGATTGAAAAGATAGGTCTCCATTGTTACGGGAAGTTTGGAACCAATAAAAATGCTTTGAAATTTCCCAGAAGTAATCTAACTTGCTCACCTCCTCCTTTTCAGATCTGAGTTCAGCTCACTGTCCATCTATTTCCTCTGTCCCAGTATTGTACCTATCATTGGACAAATTCTATAGGGTGTTTATTCAGATGCATGTTGAAATCTGGGCAATAGACAGATTTCATTGATTTTCTTTCAATTTTCTGTCTTTCCTGGGTGGATGAATAGTTCAAATTTTGTGCAATGCCTTGCCATCAACACACTGTCCCTTACAAACAGAAATACCTCGAAAGCCTTACCACCTCAGGGAAACCTGAACTCTGTGGTGGATTTCTTCCATCATAATGGTGAATGCTTTTGGCAAGTATATATCTCCCTGTTTGATACAATGACTGGTGTTTATTATCATCAGGTCAATGAAAAGAATTATTTATGTTAGTATATCTTTCAAGAAATCTTAATTGACCTTAATGTCTCTTGAGGAAATATACTTTGTTATAAAAGAATCTGTAAGGTGTTGTTATGTGTTACCAAGCTGAATGCTTTTCTATAACCAATAATACTGTTGACTATTAGTAAGCAATCAACAATAGGCAACATGTTGTTGACATAGTCAACGCACTGTACTTCTCAATATCTTTTGGTTGATTGTGAGATAATAAATATATGATTCATTATTCAGTATCACTTTTTAAAGACTCCCCAAATAATGGTTTCATTGAGAATGCCTTTAATTTGTGTGTAGATGACCCATATAAAGATTTTGTATAGATGGGAGAGTAGCCACAGATCAGTGGTTGATGATGTTTTCTAATTTGTTTTGGAATAAATAAGGTCCTAGATTTTTACCAATATCTTTCCCTATTTAGGTTCCTTGTAGTTGGATTCCTCAATGCTCTTATAATAGTTTGATCTCTAGCATATATCTCCTGTACTTGATCCAATCTGACTGGATCCCTTGTTTCCATTTTCTCAAGCCCTCTTTTATTTCCTTTACTTCAGGTAAAGTATGTTGGTTCCACTGTTTTTGATACAGAGAAAAAGTTGTTGTAAATTTTTCTTTTTGCAAATCATTGCCATATTCTTCTGTTTGCAAGGCATCTCTCAATTTCCTCCCTTCAATGGTATTTTAAAATTAGATGCATTTTGTATGAAAACCATATTTTCTTGATCTTTTCGAGGAAAAAACTCACCAAAGTTAATATTTAGTAGTTTACTCAAGTTAAAATGCTTTCGCCTACTCTCTGTTGTAAACTTCGTCATGGCAAGGAAATAACCATGCATTCTCATTTGAGTAGTACTTGAACTCTAGCAGATGTTGTAAGGGGGAAATGCCTAGAAATGAGCAGTGTGTCTGTCTTCTAAGGATGAACCTAGACAAGCCTAGAGTGATTCGTTACCAGAAGGTCGGTCATCAAGTGATGTTGTTTAACTTTTGTTATTTTTACAATTCATAAAGACCATCAAATAGAGAGTTTGCCATATTCATCATAAGAGAGATTAACCACACTGATGAAATAACAGATCCTTCGTATTTAAAGCATTGTTTCAGCCCAAAGCCTTCTTGCCTAAGTGGTCTTTGGCTGAGAGTCTGCTTAGCTGAAGTATTTACTTTATAGTTATGCTTATATTTATTTTAAATATTTTATCTCCCAAAGATCCAACCAATCATTGTTTTTCACTTCCAAAAATTTATATTTACCAAATACATACTTCTACATGGTCATTAACAATATACATTATAAAGCCTTCCAGCCAAAAGAGGAAGAGATCATGTTCGAAAAATGCCCATGAAGTGTAAAGAAAAGTTTTTATATAAAAGAAATTCGTTGAATGTTCTATAAGTATACTTTTAAATTTCATCTGAAATCTTTAGTTAAATACATTATTTCTACACAGAATACTTATTTGAGGGATCTCTTTGAATTATCAAGAGGGAATACTCTTAAGAGTTATTTCTACATTAAATATTTATTTTTTTCCTGTGGAATACTCTATTGTACTTCAAAACAACATGTGCTTTCTCTTGGTTAATTTATCACCTCTAAATTCCCATGAATGCCAAACAAAGACAGGGTATCCTAGCAACAAAACCATCCACCCTCTGCTGTGAAAACAGGAAGTTTATATTCTGTTGAAGCTATGCTATAATTGGAAAAACATGGTTTTTGAAACTCAATATAAACCTAATGGTTTCATTTTCAGTCCAATTACCTTCATCACCTTAAAATACCCCTGCTTATTGTGTCTTGGGTATTCCAAGTTGGTGGGTGGGGTGGGTAGGGATACATATCCAACAGCATCTAATCTGCTTATAATTATGCATGTATGTAACAGGGAGGATATAATATGTAATTAGGGAATACATTTTAAACATGATAGTCAATACATTTGATTAAACATTAATTTTCGGTAATTCAATGTTTTTGGCTTAATGTGCTATGAGGATTAATATGGTAATATTTACTAACCATTTCAGAGATGAAAAGAGCTCATATAAATGCTAAGTGCTCTTACTACATTAATGAAAAATTACTGAAACTCTCCAGTGATCAAACTCATAACTCAAAATTCTTTCGTATGATTAACTGAAACTTTATAACCAAGTAGTTTATTGCCAGACTAATTCCAAGTGGTTTCTCATACAAGTTGGAGATATTATATTGTCACACTCTCACTCAGATGATAGATATTATTGAGGGTCTAAGGCTCTCTATATCATTCTCACTGAAATACATTCTTCTTGACTACAACTGATCGTTTTCTCGGTAGCAGGAATAGGGAAAGAGACAAGAACTGTACCTATGATTTCACAGGTATAGAGAGCTCCCAGGTGAAGAAACTCCTATATATGCAGACTGACATCTTTCTCTAACTCTTGAACTCAAGGATGTGGAACCTGCAGCCTCAAGGCCACATGTGACCCACTAGTTTCTCAAGGCCAGCACTTTGAATGAATCCAAATCTCACAGAATAAATCGCATTAATAAAAAAGATTTGTTCAGTAAAACTTGAACTCAGTCAAAGGACCTAGAGGGTCCTTTGGTCGCACCCAAGGACCTAGAAGGTCACATGTGGTCTCGAGGCCACAGGTTCCCTAGCCCTGTAAGAGTTACCAAGAGTACTGAGATCTTTATCTGGCTTGCCCAGGTCATATAAAATATACAGTCGATATATTTTAGAGTAGTTCTTGAGCCCAGGTCTTTCTGACTCTCTTATCTATTAATCCACACTTTTTTTCTTGGTTTTAATGGTAACTGGAGGTCTAGGAATCACAAAGTCAAAGAATTTCATAGTTAGGAGGAATCTCGAAGGGTACCTATTCCAACCAGCACCTGAACTATAGAAGAGTACTTGAAATAAATGGGTTTTTTTTGAGTCATTTAATGAGTATCCAACTCTTCATGACCCCATTTGGGGTTTTCTTTGCATAGAAGCTATAGTGGTTTGCCATTTCCTTCTCCAGCTCATTTTACAGACTTTGAGGAAACTGAGGCAAACAGGGTTAAGTGACTGGCTCAGGCTCACACATCCAGTAAATATGTGAGGCCAGATTTGAACTCAGGAAGATGAGGCTTCTTGACTCTAGACCTGGCTCTCTATTCACTGTACCACCTAGCTCCCCTGAAATATAACATCACATATTACATATACTATATAGTATATATTCTATAATATACTATATATTAATTTTTAATTATTCTCTCTATTAAGCATCTCAAATGAGTGCTGATCCAGAATTGGCATGAACCTTCCAAGATGACCCACTCAACTTTTGTAAAGTGCTTGTTATTAAGAGATATTTTTCTTAGATCAAGATCAAATTTGCTTGTCTGTAACTTCTACCTACAGTTCCTTGTTCTATTTTCTGGGGCCAATATAGAGCAGTCTTCCAGATATTTGAAGACAGCTCTCATGTCCCCCTAAGTCTTTTCTTCAGGCATTTACAACTGTTTCCTTGTTCCTTCAGCTGATTCATACAGAATTCATATGGGCAGGACCCTGAGGCTGCCCCTTCATGGGCAATTTCCAGTGAATCAATATTTTTTCTTGTCCTAAAATGTGGCACCCAGAAGTACATACGATGCTTCAGGTGCAGAATGCTTTTAAAAGTAAGTTTAAAATTATATCATGTCTTTTGGCTTCTATAGTCACATTACTGATTTGTTTTCAGTTTTGCCTATGGAAATCTCTCAATCTTTTTCAGATGAGATACAGTCTAGCCATACCTCCCCCATATTGTACTAATCAAGCTGATTTTTTGAACCCAAGCATAATATTTCTATACCTATCAAATTTCATCTTGGATATACTGAACCTGATTTTATAGCCCGTCAAGGTCCTTTTGAATCCTGACTCTTTAACAAACTCGTTAGCTAACTCTTTTAGCTACAGGCTACATGAAAATTTGATAAGCACATCTGTCCATGTTCTAAATTGGTACCAGATCATTAATGACTACAACACTTTGGATCTGACTATTTAACCAGTTACGAATTTACCTGACTGTACTGTTCTCTTGTCCATATTTCTTCAACTTTTCTTCAAGAATGCCATAAGATGCTCTCAAATACTTTGTTGAAGTAACCTCCTAAAAAATTAGACTAGTCTGAAATGATCTGTTCTCCATGAAGCCATGTTGTCTCTGTGATCATTTATTTTTCTAGACCTTAATTTTTACAGTATTCTCAAATGTGGGTTCTTGTGTTAGCTGACAATCCAAGTAAGAGCTGCTTTCCATTCTTTAGGATGACCACTAGTTCTCAAATTCCCCTCTAAAAATGTGGTATCCAAAAGCAAACCCTGTCTTCATTCTGGATGCAATAGCCAGTCAATCAATCAACATTTACTAAGTACCTACTATGTGCCAGGCACTGCACTAAAATACAGAGAAAGGCAACCGATAGTACTGGCCTTTGAGGAGCCAGCAGCTCCTCCCACAGGGGAGGAGAGAACACATTTTAAAAAGCCGAGAAAGTGGGGTTTAGTACTTAGCTGGAAGTAATGATAAAATCCAGAAGAATAAAACTGGGTGGGAAATGAAGAGATAACTGTCCTGGGTACCCTCTTGAAGTAGAAGATCTGGGGAGAGCTCTTTGATGTACATCCTCCACCCACTCCAATCAGAGAGGGAGGAGCTCCAAGAACAGAAGGGACTGAGTAGGTATGAGTTTTAGGGATATTTACAAGGGTCATCTTATAGGATGATGAGATTCCAGGGAGCATGATGGGTTGCAGGAAACAGCAGGAAATGAAGAGATGACTGCCCTGGGTATCCTCCTTAAATGGAGGATCTGGGAGGCATACTGTCTACTTTCCTCCTTCTAATAAAAGGAAGAAAGACACCTAGGGAGAGAGGGGACACTATCCAGTCTAATGTTCAGTCAAGTCTTAAAAAAGTCACATTGTATTGTTGAATCATTTTAATTTCCAATTAACTAAAGCTTCTTTTTTCACTCATGAACTACTGTTAAAAATCAGGTGTCCCTAATTATGTGTTTGTGCTGTTAAAACTCTAGCCTAAATTTATCACTGTTCAAGATAAGATGTTGGAAGAAGAAAATAGATAAATAATATTAGAAAATATAAAATTTGTAGTCTAGTGGAAAGGGCAGATTTTCTCAAAGAAATATCATCTCAGATACTACCTGAATTCATCACCTCTACCCCTAAACTTCCTGCTTCTGTCTAAGATACCACCATCTTTCCAGTGTCCAAAACCCATACTCTTGACTTGCTTTGGAAGCCTCAGTCTCCTTTATACCAAATATCCAATCAGTTCACAAAACTTCGATTTCTACCATCAATAACTTCTCCCTCCTATGATCCTGATGCCTTTTCCTATTCACGTGACTGCTGTCTTTCTTCAAGTTCTCATTCCCTCACATCCAGATTATTAATGCAACAGTCTCCTAATTGGCCCCTGTGCCCCAAGTTTTCCACCACTTCAGTTCATCCTGCTCACTGCTACTAAAATAATTTTCTCCAAGCACAAGTCTGACTTCTCTAAGTTAACAAATTCTAGTGACAATCACTCACCTCTAGGATAAAATATAGATTCCCCTGCTGAACTTTAACATCATAACCTAGCTTCAACTCCAGAGATCATACATTCTGTGATTCAGAGAAGCCAGCCCTTTTTTTGGTCGTTGTTCCTCTCCTCTCCTCCTCCATGCCTTTGCACTGGTCCTTTCCCATGCCTGAAATGCTCTTCTTTTTCATCTCCACCTCAGAGTTCTTCTCCTCCTCTAAAATGCAGCTTAGATACCATCTCCAGCATGAAGCCTTTTCTGATGTGCCCCTCCCCCTCACCTGCTAATGCTCTCTCATATTTCCTTGTATTTAACTACTTTGTATTGATTAACTTTTTATTACATATATATGCATGTGCATGCACACACACACACTTGTCTTTACCATTTGAATGTAAGTTTTTCACCAGCAGAGATTTTCATTCTTTATACTTATATCCCCTGTGCTAGCACAGTTCCTGGCATGTACTAGGTACTTAATAAATACTTTTTTATTGACTGACTTATTTACCTTAACTGGCCTCGACCTCAATTTCCTCCTCTGGACAAGATGAGTTCTAAGGTTCCTCTTAGCTCTGAATATGCAGATCCTGCTAGTATCAGTCCTTAGAACCTTCATTCTGTCTTCCATCGTATATCTTGTTAGTTTTATATCACTGGCAATTTTGTCTTCATCCAAGTAGCTGATAAAAAGGTAGCCAATGACAGGGATTTGGGAGGATGCCAAAAAACAAATCTGCACTGTTTTGATATTGATTCATTAATCAACATTCTTTGGGCACAATCATTCACTTAGCTATAAATCCACTTCAGTCTGTGATCTTTTAACCCATATTTCACCATCATTTCCACACAAATGTCATGTGACAGATACAGTACTGAAATGCATTCTTAAAATCCAGGTTGGTTTTGCCCGGGATATCACCTTCCTTTACCAGTCTTTTACAAAGCACAGAGGTAGTTTGACTTAGCTGACACATAATGTACTGAATTTTATACATATTCTTGTGTTTTTATAGTAGTTTTCTCTTAGTTTTTTTAAAATATAGACACTATCAAATATGTATTTAAATTACAAAATACACATTGATTACATTTTAAGAGACCTTAATTGAGTAACAAAGGCAATGGTTTTACTTGTGACCTTAATGACTGAAAATGTATGACTCTTTCTTCTTAATTTTATAGTCAGATATATAGTATTTCCATTCTATAGGCAAATCATTCAGAGAGGATTAAAAGGAGTCAATGGCAAATTTGAAATAGAATTTCCAAATTCCATTGCATTTCCTTCTCCCCAAAGCTTTCCTAAAGTTCCCCTGAAATTTAAAATATTACATACTTTTCTGCCTATCATTGCTATAAATCTAATGCAATATTTAAGTAAAGGCACACATGTGTAGAGGAATTGGAAAAAAAGGTAGAGTGGGGCAGTTAGATGGCTCAGTAGATAGAGAGCTGGGTCTAGAGTCAGAAAGACCCAAAAGTTGGCTTCAGACATATACTATCTGTGTGACCCTAGGCAAGTCACTTAACATGTTTGTCTTAATCCACTGGAGAAGGAAATGGCAAACCATTCTCGATCTTTGTCAAAAAACCCTAAGGACAATATGGTCCAGGAGGTCAAGAAGAGTTAGACACGACTAATCAACAATAAAAAATGAGTGGTACAAATACAATAAACTAGCAGGAAATGCATGTGGAGGTCATCCATCTTGGCGTGTTGGGGTCTTCTGTGGTCTGTTGTAATTTTAAGGTCAGTCAACAAACCCCATCATTGTGGATAGGGTCCTAACTAAAACCTCATAGAAGAGCTTGTATGCGACTAAATTATTTTCTTTGAATATGGACATCAATTATTTCAGTCTAGTTTCTTCTTTAAAGCTGTAATATTACATATTCTTCCTTAATTAAATGCATATTGTGAAAATTTACTAGACTTTTCTATTTAGTTAGCTATATACCTATTACACTTAGAAAAAAAGGACTTCAAATAATAAAGAATTAACAGTGTAGCATTAAAAAGTTAAATAATAGGAAAAAAATAGCTTTGTTATACAGACCAAAAAAATAGATAAAAGTATGAAAAGCAGCATAGCACACACTTAATCATATTCAGACAAGAAAGCACTTCATATAAATGCTACTGGTAAAGCAACCTGGTAAAAATGATCCTTCAAGAAATAAACAATTTCGGGACGCGTTCTTTAAAAAAAAAAAAAAGCCGTGCTGCAGGGATTCTCATATCTTTTCATAAGCAAATGAATGAAATGTAATTTCTGATATTAAACTGTCACATTGGAGCATTAAAATAAACAGGTGTCTTACTGTGGCATGAATGAGATGAATAAGTTTCATCAGTCTTCTTTTCTAGGCATGATATTTAACAACATTAAAATGCAGCACGCTGGAAAATAAGTAAGAGCTCTCCTACTTGAATAAGCAGGCAAGAAGGAAAGAGAACTGCTGCATAATAGACTTCATTCACATTATTTGTGAAGCACGGATTGGTCCTGAAACCACTCCTATTGCTGGCATATATAATCAAGGTTAGAGAAGTACATCCGATTACATTTTCCCTTAAATAAAATGATCAAGCGGCTTGAATTAAAAGTATTCCTAGCTTGCTGCTGAGACTAATGGATTATTTCAGATTAAAAAATAAAAACCTGGACTAAGATCAGATAAAGTGAAGTAGTATTTATTAGCATTCATTCAATCTTGACTACAGTTTCATTTTTTATTTGCACGAAATCAAAGGATACCATCGTAATCACTTGCGCAAGAAAACTATCGATAGTTAAGCTTCTCAGAAATTTTGAGTATATTATTTGTTTTTATTGAATTAAAATATAAATTGGTTAGGGAGCTTGCAAGTATGTCGGGGAATCTGTTACTAACTTCCTTTATGCACATGCCTTCTTTAATGGCTCAAACAAATTGTGCCACAATGAATTAATATCTAGAGATTATGGAGTTCTTTATGCTTCTGTTTCCTTTCTCAGATGGATAGAATGAAAGTGACCTCAGAAGTCATCTAGTCCAGCCCATTTATTTATTAATGAGGATATAGCTCATAATGGTTAAGCAACTTGCTAGTACCCTTCCTCTTAAACTGCCTTGTTTCATTTAACTACCTGCTGTTTATTTATATTTATTGTTTCCTCTATTAACACATAAGCTTAGTTTCATTCATTGTATATGAATGCTCAGTATAGTGTACAACAAATCCCTTTCAGTCATGTTGGATACCATTTGGGATTTTTCTAGCAAGGATACTGGAGTAGTATCCCATTTCCTTCTCCAGCTTACTTTATAGATGAAGAAACTGAGGCAAACAGGGTTAAACAACTTGTCCAGCGTTATACAGCTAGTAACTGTCTGAGGCCAGATTTGAACTCATGAAGATGAGTCTTCTTGATTCCAGCCCTAGCACTCTATCCATTGAACCACCTAGCTGCCATTGCACAACAAGTAGTAGTCACTTAATAAATATTTGGTGTTTTAATTAAGTGATAAAATATTTGAGTGCATATAGCTAGTATTTATATAAAAATTAAAAAAGATTTTAGCAAAAATAAATTCTTTTAGTTTTTAACTTTAATGAATTGTTAGCTACATGACCATAGGTCAGTCTTGGAGTCTCAGGTTCCCCATCTGAAAAATATTGGACTACGTCCTTCACAAAACTCTTCTAATTCTCCAATTCTATGCTATTTCTAAGAAGAAATTATAGTAAAGTATCTGGTACATAGTAGGTGCTTAATAGATGCTTGTTTCCTTCCTTCCTATTTACCAAATGCATGTTTGGCATGCAGTTTAGTCACTAGAAGGCAGCTGTTACCTCAAGTCCTAGAGGTAACACTATTCTAAAACTACAGCTACATCATGAGCCAATACTGGTGTGATTCCTTTTAAAAGTTGGCCAATAGACAAAATAAGCCCTTAGCATTGACATTTTCCAAGCCGGTATATTAAACATACAGCTACAAAACAGTTTCTCTATAAACTGGGACAAACTGTCTCACAAATACTTGCACTATCCATGGGAAGGGTAGACTCAAAATTAGAGTAAAATAGAGAAGCACTAGCGTAGTTTACACTTGTGGCAAAGATAACTCACAGTTCCTTGTACTGGAATTCCTTGCTTCCTTCATAGAATCCTTTGCATGTAGGGTTTCTGCTGAGTGGGATGCTCAGCCAGATTTCCAAGATTCACTATTTACTATCATCCTACTATCTTCCCTGCTGTTAGGGCTCATGTTCTTTGAAGGTATTTCTTCCTTTGGGTGGCTTTTTAGAGTATATGTTTGATTGTTTTTCCTACTGATGCAATGTCTTCTACAGATCTAGTAGCTCATCTTCCAAGCTAGGTATTACCATCAGATGAGGGGAGAGAAATTCCATCCTTCTCTCCTGGAGGGGTCTATTCCACAGGCAGCACCTGGCTTGCGACTCTTTTGAATTACACAAGACTTGGCTATTTAAATTCCCCTGAATAGTTTTTTGTTTCTGTCCAGTCAGTAGAGGTCGTTTCCCCCTTATATTAATCAGGAAAAGGAGACCACACATCATTAAGGGATCAGGATGTAGACTCATCTTTACAGTTAGTTTAGCAAAATACTTCATTAACACTTTACATTCTGGACTTTTTGGGCAAAGATCAACTCCCCATTAAAGCTAAATGCTATACAACATATAAAGTCTATAATTCCCATGCCAGTATTATTTTAGTTTTTTTAAAGAGGTTTCAGAGAAAAGATAAAGAAAGCCATCTATTCTCAATCATAATACAGTCCTAACCAAATTCTACATTTTTCCCCCTTCAATTGAAAGACTTCAACATACTGTAAACATTGTTTTCCTAATGGAAGCCTGTCATGACTCTTTTTCACCCCATCTACCATCTTTCATTCTTCTTTCTCTTCTTATTTCTTGCCTTCTTACTTAATATAATTTAAAAAGGAAGAAGAGGGGAATATAGTTTCTCCTCTAGGCCATCACTCAAATATATTCTCCAGAAGGGGTTAATGACATTAAGCTTAAAGGTAGATAAATGCAAGAGGTATGAATGTGTCCTCAGGGGGTCATATATGCATTTTAATACCATCATTTTCACTTTTACAAATTCAAGTACTAAGTATTATGGAAAAACAGATACAGAAAAGGGATACAAATGGATTCACTTCACAGTGAAATGAAGAAAAAAATTGGAATTATCATACAGTAACCAGCTATTCCTTCAAAATTTTTCTTTTCCTTGGAAAATTGAATTTTAACTGCACTTATTTTGGTAACTGTAAATTCACTTTTGCATTTGTCTCTGTTTCTTAAAAGTTTACTTCTATATAACTCCAGAATAGAAAAGATACACTACAGCCTTTAAAACATGCTTAAGAATATCTGGGCTGTATTTTTTAATGGTAGCCATCCCAAGTTTTATCAAAAGTTTTACTGGTATCCTTTGTTTTAATAGTATAATCATATGCAAATATGATAATCATTTGTATAGGCAGCCTTGTTTCACTGTCTTTTCTACCTCAGAAAATCAGTGTTCTCACATTCTTCCCACAAAGCAACAACAATTTAGCAAAACCAGCATATGGACACTGACAGGGCATACAGTATTTCATATCCATAGCCCCCCATATGTCCAACAAAAGGAAGTGCTTTTCCTCATCTCTTCTGGAGACCAAGATGGGTATTTATAATTATACAGTATTTAGTTGTACTTGTTATCCTTTTCATCTATACTTTTACACAAAGACCCTGAAGTTGTAACATGGATAGAGCTGTATAAGTCCTAAGTTCAAATCCTGCCTCATTTTTTTCAACTGTAAAATGGGGATAATGATAGCACAGACCTCACAATTTATTCTGAGAATCAAATGAAAAAGTGTGTAATGTGTTTTCTAAACCTTAAAGGGGTGTATAAATTCTATTGTGTATGCATAGTGTTTTCCTGGTTCTATTTTCTTTTACATCTGTTCAAATCAGTCTTCTTGCATTTTTCTAAACTGCTCATATTGATCATTTCTTATAACACAATAATAATTCATTTTTCAAATATCATAGTTTATTACATTTATATACTATTCCTTATTTTTGGATAGTCATTTTGTTTCCAGTCCCTTTATATTACAAAAAATTGCTAAGGATATTATGAAATTATATAGGACCTTTTGTTCTGTCTTTGACCTCGTTGGGTTATATGCCAAGGAGTTTTCCAAGGACTTCTAATTCAAATTTTGGAATCAACTAGAGCCAGTGTTCTTAAGGGGTGTGTGTGTGTGTGTGTGTGTGTGTGTGTGTGTGGTGTTTGTGTGTGTGTGTGTGTTTATGAGAGAGAGGGAAAACCTATTCAACCCTTCCTTCTAAGAAAAATGTTTGTTGCCCACACTGACAATGGAAGGAAGTTTTAGAGGCTAATGAAATTATATATAATACATACATATATGTGGATATATGCAAATATACATAAACATGCACGTGTGTGTAATACACATACATGCACACATGTATGGGCATGCATACACACATGGACACATGTGCGCACACACATACCCATCCAAGATCACATACCACCTGAAACCTTTCCACAAATCTCAGGTTAAGAACTCCGAACTAGGGAGATTCCTTCTTTAGCATAAATAGCATAAAAAGCATGACCTCTTTTGGGCTAGTTAAAATGATGCCTTTAAAGTTAATCCTCCATAATATTTTATAATTTTAGAATTTTAGAATTTTTCAAACAAACCTTGTTTTAACTCAACATGAACAAGTGTGGATTATGTACTAATGAATATAGACTAGGGTTTAGCAACCATTATTACCCCATTTTACAGATGAGTGAATGGAAACTCATACAGGTTAAGTGACCTGCAAGGACAAGAAAGTCTATTCTAACTGAAACCCTGCACCCACTTTCTCCCTGTTCTGGGTGTTTACCACTCTCTCTTTCCCCATTCTTGTTAATCCTATTAAGCTAATAATTAAGGTGTTAGTTGATGAAGTCTTATAAAATGATCTTTCTTAAAGATACTGACATTTTAAGACATGATCCCCATGTGTCCTTATACTTCTGCTGAGAGGATCAGTCCCCTACCCTAGAACCCATCCTACCAAAAAAAACCCAAAACAACCTCAAACTTGCCCCTCCCCACCACAAGAGACCCACAGACACTATTCATGCCATACTTTAAATCCATGATGACGATGATAATGATGTTAATTTAGAATTTCCAAAGTGCTTTAAGGTTTGAAAAGCTCTTTACAAATCTCTCATTTAATTTTCACAACAACTCTGGCAGGTAGATATTTGTATCATCCTCATTTTATTTATCAGAAACTGAGATATAGGCAGGTTAAGTTACTTGCCCAGGATCCCACAGATCCTACCTGTGTGAAGCAGGATTTGAACGCAGGTATTCCTGACTCCAAATTCAGCACCCTCTCTGTTAAATATACTTGGCTGACTATTCCTGAAAGGCTACTGAAACCTAACCCATTTTGATTTTACAAGGATATAACAGGAAGGTACCAGGTATAAAGACATGAGGGAAGAGGATGGGAAGATATTTTAAAACTAGTTTGCTCTTATCTCTGAGATCAGATACCCGAGCTTTCCAATGATTATATTCCTTATCCCAGAATAATATACTTTTATACTGGGATGAAATCATTTTAGAGATTTTGCTACACTTCATCTTGCTGGAAAACATTATCAGGGGATTTCCTCTCTATTTACAATTTCAAAGTTCTTGCCACTGGCTTCCCTGAACAAGTGGCTGTATAGTAAGTAGTAGCATCAGCTTTAGAAAGGAGACAGACAGCTAGTATTGATAAACTGTTATCTCTTCATAAAAATTCCTTTAGCTTCCTATCTTTTCCCTTACTTCCTCTCCATGCTTTTTCAATTTTTTTTTTCCAATTCTTCCTCACTCTCGGACCATCAATGACTGGAAACTGTGGGCAGGTATGTTATAAGTAGAAGTGGAGTTAGGTTTTATGTACATAAATGGTAGCACATGTTTAATTCAGTTGAACCAACAAGAATTTATTAAACACCTACTGTGTTGAACATACTGCAAACAACCACGATAAAAATCAGAGTCCTGACTCTTAAGGAAAGTACATTCTACATAGAGGATACAGCATATAGGCAGATATCTCAATATCTCACCTATTGGAAACTTATCCAGCAACCTCACCTACCTAGAACGAAGCTCATATTAATGAATACATAAACCAAATCTCTGAGTAGCCAAAATAGATGCCACAAAGTCAGTGCATTCCATACAGCGCATGCTCATTAATTAGACTAGAATACTTCAGGCTCTTGACCCCAGTCTATTTCCCATTTACATGATGCTATAAACCTTGATTCCAAGTCTAGTATTCTTTCTAATATATCACACCGCTTTTCAACATATCTGTATGTATTTTAAATAAAACCGAGAATTGGAGCAGAAATTCTTAGCATTGACTTTTCCAGTGTTTAAATCCAAGAGCAAGGTTTATGGCTTGCATTCCTAGGGATATTTGTGAAATGCAAATTTTGAAACAGGGAGAAATGGCCTCTACTTTTCACCACAAAGTCATAAAATCATACAATTTAAGAGTTGGACGGGCCATCAAAAATCACCACTGTTCAAACTATACCTGAATAAAAACATCTCTGACAAATATTCAACCATTGTTAAAAGAAGCTCTGATGAAATCTGTAATACTGTATTCAGCCATGGGGTGCAATTTTCAGAAGGAAAATACACTACCAATTAGAATATATTAATAATAAGTATACTGTTGTAACACCCACTCGCCATGCCCCTAGTTACTGACCTTTGGAAGACTCACAGACTTAATTCTTTAAGTATTCCATGACTTATGGTCATACAACATCACTGGAAAACTGATGTCAAAAAAGATGGTGCTTTGTTTCATGGAGAAAAGGGGGGGGGTCAGAAAAGGGCATCATCCTGCAGTTTCCCCAAGATGGTATAGTCCTCCAATCCATTCTTTTTCCCATATTAAATAATTCTGGGCAGATTTGCTGTCAGTCTTTAATGTATGTCCAAGATTTCTGTATTAATGGATCAACTCAATGGATTTCCCATCCAATTGCATACTATAAATCTCTACAAGATGCATTCATCTATTTAGTTTTCTCTTTGTAATCATGAACAGACTACAACACATTACTAACATAGAATTATGCAAAGTAAGTGACATAAATACTATCAAAGAGATATGATTGGAAAAAGAGATGGGCAAATTACCCAACTAGAGAAAGAGAGCATGGACAGCCCATGCACTCTGTTGGATTCATGCAGTACTAGAACATTGGGCAAACACTCAGTGGAATATTGACAAGAGGACATGGATGAGAAGCACACAATGAAGGAGTTACACACATTCATACCCAATAATTGGGCAGTCAGACTTTGGTTGAAGAACTCCAAAGAGGGAAAGGACAGTCAGTTCCATGTATACACTAATCTAATTGTTAGGAAGCCTCCCACCTCACCTCCCCAATATCAAGTCCATATTTACCTCTGTAATTTTTCCCCATTGGTTTTGCTTGTGTACTCTAGGGTCAAACAAAGTAAGTCAAATTCTTCTTCTTCAGAACTGCCCTTCAAATCCTTCAATGTAGATATCATGTTTATCATGTTCCTTTCTCTTCTACATAGGCAAACGTCTTCATTTCCTTCAACTAGTACTCATAGGTCATAGACGCAAAGCTCTTCATCACATCCTGGCTGCTTTCTGGCTTATTAATGTCCTTCCCAATAGTAGCACCCCAAAGCTAACTGAATACTCAAGATGTGATCTGACAAAACCACAGGGATTACTCTCTTAGTCCTGAAAACCATTCTTGATTTGTTCTGGTTGTCCTTAGAGGAAAAAATTAGGAGTAAGGAATTAAAATTTCAGGGAAACAGATTGGGCCAGATTTGAGAAAAGACTTTCTTATAATTAGAGCCATCCAAAAATAGAATTCCTGTCCCAGGAATTAGTGGACTTTCACTCACTAGAGGTCCTCAAGCAAAAGCCTTATGGTCACTTGTCATGGGTGATGTGCAGGGCATTCCTTGTACTTGCATTTGATTGGACTAGATGGCACCTAAGGTCCCTTCAAACTCTGACATTCTATAATTACGTGAAGTTAGCATTATTAGGAATTTGACTCACTTCTATTTCACTGACATTGGGGTAAATTTTTAGAATGAATCCATTCATTACATAAACAAACATCCACCTCTCTAGGGACAGGAAATTGGTAGCAAGCTGAGCTCAGACAACTCAGATACGAAGCACTAGGCTGAAACTGATGACAGCTTTGATGATGGTTCCTATCTCCAGTTCTGGGAATTTCTAGAAGTGTACCAGTCATCAATCAATTGATCAAGCAACCAACACATATAAAGTATCTACTACGTGCCAGGAGCTATACTTGACACTTGTGAATATTCCTGTGTACCACAACGACCACGTAAGGAGAGAAAAACCCAGGATAAAACATTCCAAGAATGTGTCCAATTCTCACCATACGTTTTCTCTCTAGCTATAGACTTTCTTTTCCATCGCGCCTTTCTCATCACCAAGAACAGGTGATTTTGATTCAAGACCTATAGCAGTAACTGTCCCACTGTTTCCCTTAAATGACCTGGCAGCAGTTTAATACCATCAAACAGTAGGAATTTAGAGTTAGTAGGTTATCTAGTACAGTTTCTTGATTTTCTATATAAGGGATCCAAGTAATATGGAATTTAAGTGTTTTGGCCAAGGTAATATAGCAGAACTCAGCACTGGCCTTCTGACTCCATATCTTTTGATGCTTTACACATCTTACCATTTATATTATGCTACATTCTTGTGTTATGCTGTTACCACTCAAATCAAGTTGTTTCTTGATACTTTGGCTCTGTGAGGTGTGTCTCAAGGAGATCTCTCATGTCTACACTGCTTGTGCTCTTTCTCACTCCCAATCTGAGCATTTCCCAACTCTCTTCTGCTATTCTGACATACCCGTGTGTGTGTATGTGTGTTACATCTTTGATCACGATATCTGTAGCTTCTCAGTATAGTAGCAAATATTACACATGATCTAAATGTATTGTTCCACACGTGGAGGGGAGGGGATAGAGAGAAGGAAATTGCATCTAGAGGGGAAAGCAGGACGTTCTGTTCTACCATCAAACTAAAATGTCGGAGACTTTCCCCCGATCTTCTACCCCAACCTAAAATTCAAGTTTAGTCCTTTGGGATTCAGTAGGAAGAAGGCTGAGTGTGGGTACCAGACTATCAAGATATGGTACTTCTGTTACTCAATTTATTCAGTTCAGTTCAAATATATTCAATTATAATGAATAAACCAACAAAACCAGGTAGCCCTCAGTTACAAAGAGACTATTTTGTAAGGAAATAATTAATGTACAAGCTAAATACTTAGAACTTAGAATAAATCTTCCCATAGAAACCATGAGACACATTATAATGCAGTTCCTAGGCTAGACTACCAAAGCCCACTAGTCCATGACATGCCTGAAGTATATACTAAAATGATCACTACAACTATTTCTAGCCACCATTTCTAATAGTTTTTCTAGAGGAAAAGTAATTCTCACATCTTGGGATGATCTGACATGTCTTTTCCCCTACCAAACAAATTCTCCATGTTTCACTGCATAGCCTCCAGTAGCAAGGCATTACTTTTCAGCACTTATGCTTCGGAAAAGGTACTTCTCTACATTTACGTAAGGAATTCACCTCTCAGAATCAATTAACCCTTTTGTTACCTGAATTAGGCAACAATTGAAATCTGCTTCCTTCTATGGCTTCAGGTTATTCAAAGAACTTGCCTATATTTTATATTAGCTTCGTCCTCAAAATATTTTACTATGATTATAAGATTTATTTTACCAAAATTTCAACTTACCTCTAAAAGCACTGATATCCCCATAATGTACTTGTAGCACAAAATATTTACTTCCCATTCCTCCTCCAACTCTGAATCCAACACCTTAAAATTTAAAGAAAAATTTATAATTGAGAAATGTCAAAATCAGAAATGGAACTGCAGTCCTAAGTCTCATTATTAATTTGCAAAATGAAAAAGGGCAAGATTTTACATAAGGTAGAACATTTGAAATTTTGTCTGTGCCACCAAAAAGAATCGGAATCAAAAACAAGTCAAGTATTTCTGTGCATATATGCATTTGCAAAGTTGACAATCATTAAATCTCTTGAACCACTAGAAATTTTATTCTGTGTCTGAATTATAGCCACAGCCACTTCAAGCAGACAATTTACTCATTTTGGAAAAACTTCTTCCTTTAATAACCATAAAACAGACAGATTGTGCAATTCCATTTCCTCCACCTGCTTGTGATATACAGTCATATTCATTTCTTGGTTAAATGTTTAAAGCACATATTTTTTCAGTGACCCTTATGGAAAGTAGGCATCAAGGAACAGGTCATTCACAGAAATTACTTTTGTCTTAGCAAAGGCTATTCAATGCGGTGTATAAGTGGATTATATTGAAACCCTACAGGATGCAATGAATTATCTGACTGCCTTACCATTCACAACCATTAATGTGGAAGCATGAGTAGGCATCTAACAAGAAAAATATCTGGAAGTAGAACAAAGAGTTCTTTAAGTTATTTTGCTAGTGTATCTTACTAGATTGATTGGCATCTGTGACAATGGTCTGAAAGAGTATTAGACTTTTGAGGATGAAGTCTTTTTTTTTAATCAACTGGAAACAGAAAGATAACAAAAAAAGCCAATTAATTCAGTTATACATTGGAAGCTATGAACAGTTTAGAACTAAAGCAAGAAAAAGCTTGCTTGGGTTTGATATCATATTAAATGCCCTAGTTCCTGTACCATATTATCTCTGTGATGCAGCAGTTATTTTCCTAAATTCTAATATTCTTAGTTCAAGAATGCTTCTTCCAGGAAGACCCAAAGGTGGCCTGAGGTAGATTTGGCCATTTTCTACTTCTATCTAAACTGTTATATGGGCAAGTCACCCAAAAATAGGCAGGAAAATGGATGATTATCTCAATTAAATCTTCCCAGTATAGCACCCCTTCCGGGCTGTTTCTCTAATTTGAACTTACTCTTATAGGTATGTTCCAAGGAAACTGGTTGCTGCTCCAGGTTTAAAGTGTAACTTGTGGCATTATTCTAATACTCCAACTCATAAGCCCCCACTGATGTATTTCCCATTAACAAGTTATCCATAGATACAATCACCTTTTAGCAAAGACATTTACTATAATGGCATAGAAATAATAGTAGTTACAAAGCATTGATTCCAGAAAGTTAGAACATAGTTTTGCACAAATGCACTCAATTTCCATGAAAGGAATGGGTTTCAGTCTAGAGCACAGTGTTCGCAAGGTACACATGTTGGATACATGTGTTGCAAAGGCAACTCACAACTCCTGGTACTATACAGCATGAAAAACCTTGCCCTTATTCAGCTCCTCTTGAGCACAGCATCTCTATTGGATGGGCTACCCATCTAGGCTCCCAAGGTCTGTTCCTCTTTACAGCTTGATTTTTATGTCGGGACTAGCTCCTTGATGCTTTTCCTTCCTTGGGTGATTATCTCTCTGTATTATTAGTAACTGTATGGCATATGCCTCTCTCTTCTATATTGGATAAAATGTCTCCTACAATTGAATAGTTCCTTTCAAAGATACAAAAGTCGATTGGGGTGAAAAAGGAAAGCAATTCTTATGAAATTTTACTTAATAGGTAGTTCCCTCCTTGCAATGTCTCCAACTTTCAACTTCCTGGATTCAATAGCTCCCTCTGGGCAAGTAGCTAGTAGCTGCCATGGCTGATGGGAAACTTGGGGGGCAGAGTTGGGGAGGGATTCCCTCCTCCCCCTCTTGCAGGATCTATGCTTCACAACACTTTCAAGATTTGAATGCCTTCTCCTCTCTAGTGTTTAAAGAGCAAAGCTCTGGGGGTCCAGCTAATTTATTTACTCAGCCAATCACATCACTTTCTTTAATTCATCAGAGAAAAGTTGTTTTTTTTTTTCAATACCATCACATTTTACACACCATAAGGGTACATTTGCATCTCTACAGTGAGTTTATTACTTCATTAATACATTGTGACTACATACATTATGGGTCTTCTGTGACTATGCCAGCTAAATTGTGTGTATGTGGGGAAATCATATTCATTCTCCCTTATTCAAGTACAAATAAGGCCATGGGGGTTACTTTCAGCTTATAACCGCTAAGTAGAACACTGAAGAAATTACTAAATGATCAATATTAGAAAACTCTAAAAAAATATTTTTGGGTAAACTTAAAATGAAAAGATCAAAAAGTATCTTCAATGTACCTTTAGGGAGTCTGGTGGGGGGAGCATTTCTTGCCCAGGCATATAAAATATTGACTTTGTCTGAGCAGGTTCCTTCATCACAATCCCTGAAACAAAGAAATGGTAAAGAAAAAAATGAGAGTTAAATCAGTAAAAACACAAATTTCTCCACATTCTAACCACTGGGGGAAAATGGATTAAGTATAAAGTAGAACATATCACCTAACCTGCTACTGTACCAACTTATCTGTTCCTTCAAGACTGACTTCCATTCAGTACTCAAGATTTCAAAAATACTTTTGAAAAACCTTTTTGTCAGAGAACATAGTATAATGTTAAAGAGAATTTTGAGGTTGAGGATAGAATAATTGAAAACTGTAATCCTATTTATATTCTTTGCCTGTTAAATTTGTTATAAAAATGTTAGTTAAAAATAGAATTTGTGGTGAGTTTATATACACAGAAAATATTACACGACAATCTATGTAAGGAGGTAATTGTTTATAGTTAATAGTGAGCGAATAAGAATCATCTTTCTGGGAATTGACTCTAAGTACAAGTCAAAATATGTTAAAAAGAAAACTAGATTTTTTTGAAGTGACAAACAGTGCCAGTATGAGAAGAAAAATGCAAAAAAAGCCTAAAATGTTTTAGTTTGAGAAAAGAGGGGCACTAGAAGAGATCTAGCTTGTCATGTCTGATACAACTTTGTGTCCCAAAGGGTATCTCATCATAGTAACTCGCCTGTGGTAGGCAGCAAAGAGATATTTATTGACTGAAAAAATGAATGTGCATCACAAGTACAAAGGAGAGGATAATTCAGCAGTTTACTTGGTCTGAGCCAGGAGAAGATAAAGAGAAGAATTTCAGACTAAGAGATTGCCATAAAATTTGTCTTGAAAGTGGGATAAAGTTGTGCCTGTAAGTACCATCCTGTGAATAATTCATACCTACATATATCCTCATTTCTATAGTAACAACATTTTTCTTCTACTCCCAGGTATATAAAGATACCTGATTTAAGAAAACTCATTCTCACCATCACAAATTCTAAGGTAATGCAGGGGTATATTTAGATACTTCTTCATTAATTACTAAATTTCAATATCTCTCTCAGGTTCTGAGCCCTTATCACAGTTCATTAAATATTATTTATTTAATAAGCTGGAGAAAACTATTTCCCCACAAGTAGTTGCTCAAATCTCTCTATATGTCAAAATCCCTATTCTCACAGGATTAAATGAATATCAAAGTTCCTGGGTATGCAAATTCAATCAATAATGAAACAAAAGCATAAATGATGATTGAAATACTTTAGTCATGAGAAAGTTCGCATCCAAAATAATTTTTAACCAGAAGCAGACGGCTTGTCTTTGATTCTGGAAATACAAGTCCATCATTTTGTTCACTCTAGATACTGATTGAAATCTCTCAAGAATTCTCTTCATATTTCTCCCCAAGATAACAGGCAAATTCAGTCTCCCAGAAAATAACTTATTCAAGTGCTTTTGCTTTGTCATGTCTTTAGTCATCATAGACAATGACCTCTCTAGAATCTAATGTAAACTACCAGTTCTCCCAGATTTTTCATAGAATTCCTTTTAGAATTTTTTTCATTAAAAATATTAAGAACAGTCGTCCTAATAACATTTTTTTCCTTTGTCCTTCCTCTGTCCTCTTCAATTTTCTCTCAAACATCACCATTTACTCTTTCTCCTTAATCCCTCAGATACCAACTGCTGAATCCTCAATGTTTTCCTTTGGCTCTCAAAACTCCAGACACAGTAACTGAAGTTTTCTTAGGAGAAGGAATTGCAGTTGAGAAAAAGAAAGATATGGACTGAGAATATTGCTATCTTGAGGCATTCGGAGAGGAGGTGTATAATTCACAAAGGGGAAGGGCTGGTCATAACCACAGCAAAGTATCCCAAGTCCTAGTAGTGAACATGAAGACAGAAAACCAATTTTGCTCTCCCCTGCACATCTCCTATTAAATCAACAAACGCTGCCATAGGAAAACAAAACAAAACATTTTGAAGAAACTGAAAATTTGTAAGTTAGACAGTATGTTTATCAGTTTAATTTGACCTCCAAAAACTAATGTCAAAAGATTTAGAATTCTAGTTCTGACACTGTAAGGACTCTATGAATATCTGAATGTAGATTTACTATGTGGTCACTTAATTAGGCAATGGGGAATTATGGACTGTGGGGAAAGGGAGGTATGGTATGATATCTCTTGTTTCACCCTTTTCCATAATTTAGTGCTTAAAAATTGAAGTTGATTTCTAGAACTGATCTTCCTAGTAGGTGAAGCAATATCTATAAGCATGTGAGCTATTGGGGGCAGGAGGGTTAAATTTATTTCTTTAGACTTGTCCTCTGGATAGATTGCTTCTCCAAAATGTAAGTGCTGGTCTTACAACCCTCAAGTCAACCCATTCTTTCTTTATTTTGCATACATTTTTTTCTTCTTTCAAGGCAAATCTTGTGCCATCTACTTCATGATGCTTTCCTTTCTCCTACCAGCTAAAAGTAATTTCCTCTTCCTAAAATTTTGCGTAAATGCTTTGTCTAGGTCTGTTCTTTATCCTTATTTATACATGTTACACCGCTCATCTAACCCACTCCGTAATAGAATGCAAGCTCATTGAGCTTTATTTTTTTTATTTATTTATCCTTTTTTAGTTCCTTGAACAATGCTTTATACATAAGTAGTTAACAAATTGTCTTTGAACTGAATACTGTTCTGTGTCATTTTGGAAAGAAATTCATATCTACATAATTCATTTCATTTAGTCATTAATTAATAGTGAGGTATAATCATAGGGGAGAAAGGTGAATTCATGGCATTCAGTTCAGCAATGTGAGAACCCTTTTTCACTTTTATTTCACTTTTGGTTGATCTGAATCTGGGTGGAATGCAGAAATGTATAACTGTCTAATTAGGATATCCCACCCCACTTTTATCAGAATACTCCCTTCTTCAACCTAAGTAAAAGTGGGCTCTAACTTGTTTTAGGTGAACAGATTGCAAGTGAAAATTTTTTAACAATTCTTGTCACCAAAAAACTTATGGCATTAACTTTTTCCACCTTGAAACAAACAAAAATAAAGGATGTACATGAAATTTACAAAAAATGGGGATAACCTAATGGAAATGAGAGAAGAGACTAAAAGAAATACGTTGAACCTCTTCATTCCTCACTAGGCATTAATCCTGATACTTGGAATTTCTTTACACTCCACAGAAACATGACAACCTGGGACTTCTCAACTGGAAGAACCTTTCAGACTGTTTCTGACTGTTTGCCTCCCAGTCTTCATTCTTCTTCATGCTGTACTCTTGACTCGGGAACTCTTGATTTTTTAGATTTTTCCCTACCATATTACAAATACTTCTTCACCCTGGAAATTCACTCTACCCCCAGATGTCTTGCACTGGAAGCACCCTGAACTTTGCCCTTATATATGTACTTTCCTCTTCATCTCCTTCTCAGCTCCCTTTTCCGTGTCATCTTCCCTTTCTAAAAGATAAGTTCCTTGAGGGTAGAGATTATCTATAGTTCTACTTGTATTCGTATTCTCAGAACTTGTCACAGTCTGGCATGAAGCAAGTACTTGTTGATTTGACTTGACTTTCTAATTTCCCCTATCTTATTTTCAAGAGGATTCATGTTTGTGGGGAAACTCAGCATATGTGATATAAACAGATGTTTATGGTAAGGATAGAGACATAAGCATTATTCTTGTAAAAATCTTTATTTGTAATATAATTAATTTATAATCACTTATAATGCTAATTGTTCCAATAAATGTAAACCTGATATAGTATTCAGCCTTAAAGATTTATAATGTTATCAGTTAAGCACGAATTATTTATTTTACCAAATAATTTTATTTGCCCTAGCTTGGTACCAAGGGAATCACTCTAGAATTAATTCATTTGAATAGTCAGCTCTTCTGAGTGCCTTTAAAAGATGATTACATCTATAAAATTTCTATTTGCACATCACCTGCCATATAACCTTCATTAAAATGATATATTCTTACAGAAACAGGTAAGTAGGCAACCCACTTCCCCATGTGGATGTTTCTGGAATCTGCTTCCAAGTAAAGGAGGACCCTGCTTGTAAAGGTATTTTTCCTGTCTGCTCATTGTGTGGTAAAAACATAGACTTTTTGGTTGGCTGTTAAGTCAGAATGGAATGTGTATACAAAAAGCTCCAATGACATACATAATTTCCCTCCCTTTTTCCTGGCATTGAGCAAAGCAATTATTGCGGTAAGCCTCTAGGTGGGGAGAGTGCCAGCAGCCCATTCTTTCCATGTAAGCTGACATGAAGCTGTAAACACATGGAATGGCTGTTTACATTTGTCTTTTCGTTATCTTTTCTTGTTTTTAGGTGAATGGATGTTAGAGATGGAAAAGACTAGATCACAACTTTGTGAGCTCTGAGAAGGGCAGAACAGCTCCAGAGGACTAGAAACTGGAGTCCACATCAGGGTCTCCCAGCAGATCAGACTTAGTGATGAGATGGCAAGCAATGAAGCAACTTATCCATGAGTATCTTGTATTTGGAAGTTAACTTGGTGGAGTAAATACTTTGTTTTAACTGCTTTAAATTTGAGACCATTCTCTGAGGTGGCAGAGTGAAAAGTTCACTTTTGTTTGAGGGAGCAGGTGTGGGTATTTCAGTTTTTTCTATATATTTTCAGCAAATATACCTTTATATAAAGTTAATTCATGTTAATTTGGTCAAATTAACATTGGGGTACCAATTACTAGGTCAATCAGTAATACAGTGGAAATATTAATCATAATTGTTGATTGATATGGAGGAGAACAAAATGAAAACCCAAGCTTGGGAAGATACTTCCAACCCTCAAAGAGACCCCTAGAACTCTGAGGGGGAGAGATGTAGCTAGCTGCCCTCAGGGGACCCTCCTTGCTAGTATGAATGATTAGGATCCTCAGGGTCCATATAAAGAGGTACATTAAAAACTGACAATGATTTAAACAAAGAATGAAATATTCAGATTAGGATTTACTCTTAACGAATTTTGGTACAGTATTAATTTCAGTCATTTTAACATACATGAATAAACTGCTTCTCCCCTAGCAAAAAGTTTATCAAGTAGGTGAAGAAAACAGCCCAAGAAACAGTAAATGCTCTGTAACTTATCATAATGGTCTCTGAGAATATTAAAATCTTTCATGTCAGCACATATAAATTCGAAATCAGCAAGAAATTTTCTTAATGAGTATGCTAAATAGCAATACATAGTATTTATGGAGTTTACGTAAAATGGCTTTGAATGGTATTCCCTGTGATTCAATACACTCTCTAATTTATTTCCTTTCTGAAATTTGGGTTCATACAGGGGCATCCTTTTCCTTGTAGACTTTTCAATGTGCTCTGTCTTGCATCATAACCATTAAAATATCTGATTAGTTTTGATGTCTCCAACCTAATGTTATCATCCAGTATCAGTGCCAATATAGAAAAGTTTCCTTTAGGATCAAGTAATGCCATTCTAGCAGAATGAGAACTCCATCTGTCTCTCTGGTACTTTACTTCTTTTTAGCTGGATACTGGAGAAGGAAATGTGAGGTAGTGGATATTTGATTTCATTTCTATAATTTTAATGATTAAAACTAAACTTGCTATAGCAATACTTTTTATTTGACATGGTTGAACCAAGTCTATTTTAAACATCCTTCATTCAGATTCATTGCCATAAGATGTGCCCAGGAACACTGAAAACCATAATCTATGATCTAGACACCATTTGCATGTCCCAGCCAAGGCCCCACACCAATGTGTTTTCAGCTCTCCAGGCTGGCTGTTTGCTGACCTGTGAAATCCAATTGGTAAGCCACATGGTCCCTTGCGTATCTTCTGGTTCAGTTTCTATCTAGGTCTGGATGAATTCGTGATCAAGGAAATTTTCAAAACCTTCCCAGTATCTCAGCACCAGAACTTGCAAGCACTGTTTGTCCACCCCTCTGCCCCTTTTAAATCAAAGCTCACTTCTAGGTCAATCGGCTTACATAGACTCTGAAGCTGCTTCATCTATTTTTTTAATGAAGCTCAAAAACTGTATGCAAGTGTTCATAAAACAGCAATTGTATGAGGGATTTAACATCTATCTTCACTTTCTTTTTTCAGTATTTGGGCAGGAAGGAACCCATGGGGGCTGCTTGGGGGCACATCTGACCTGAATAGAGAATTACAGGTATCTGGAAACCAGAGAGTTCCTGACCAGAAAACTATGCAAGGTCATTTTTCCTTCTATAAGTTGGCTGTAAAAAGATCTTAAAATATTTAATATAAAACATACAAACCAGCAACTTTCTCATGATTCACTGTCAGGAATAACATATCTATGATGAAGAATCAGTAAGATGTGTGACTTGTGAGGTGAACAAAGTCCTACAATATGTTGTGCCAAGTATATGTAAAGCTTGGGATGTTGGAATGTGACCAGAAAGAGAAACACTTTCTCTTTCATTTTATACTATAATAGGTAAAGAAATGAATTGTCAGTTGTGATGAACTTTGTATCTAAATATCACGAGTTTGTTGAGCAACTTAAATTTAAATGTCTAAGCTTTCAGAAAATTTTTCAGAGCTTCAGGAATGATCATAATATCCAAGGGTGGAAGATCTAGGTAGCTGTCCAATTGCTGATTAAATAAACTCAGTCCTACCTCTAAGAAGGAAGTGAAGTTAGTGAGGAGAAAACACCAGAATGAAAAATAACAAAGAATAATGGTTGAGTAATAAACAATATGAAATATAAATGACTTGTCTGTAAATAACAACTTTATTTTCTAGTCACTTACATTATCAAGGGGTGGTTTACACAAATGCTCCTGAATTTTAATGCGTTAAGTATTACTAAATGATTAAATACAAATAAATTCTAATAGTTTTACCTGACACTCTGAGAGAGTTCCCTTTTGTCTGGCTTCAAAGTTCATATAATCCATTCAATTTCATTTTTCATTTTATTGTATTACTAACAGTACTCAGGGATGGAGGAGGAAGAAGAATGGGGATTGTCAGGATGGAATTTATTAATTTCTCTGAATTTTGGCATCGAAGTCTCTCACAAAAGAAAGCTCATTTGCTGATTTATGAGGGGAAGCTGGGAAGAGATATTACATACCCCTGCCATCCTGTTATGATACCCATTGAAACAATGTAAATTATTCTGAAATAGGACATCTACAGATACATAGAAGAGACATACAAGATATACACATGGAACAACATTTAGAAAGCCAAAGCTGTACTAGGATGACTGGCACATGCTGTATTGTCTTGGAATTTCTGCATCCAATTTTAAATATGAATACTGGAGGGATAGATTTCCTTTTTTGGTCTTATTTATGTATTGATTTATTTGTTGCAAAGGAGTGGTGCTTTCAAAATTTAATTTTATGGTGAGAATAGTTGTATTTTTCAAGGCATTTTAAAGAGAAAAGGATATCAAAAAGTTGGGGGAAGGGAGGGGAGGTGGGAATCTGACCTCACTACTACTACAAAAGAAAAAATAGAAACAACTATCAATCTATATCCTTACTTTCCTATATCCACAAATAATCTACACATGCATTGAAGGCATCCTTGATGAAAGGAAGACCATTCAAAATGATATTCTATGGTGGGACACATCTTGATATTCATACAATTGACTGAAAGGTGTAGAGAACACAAGATCCCAATGACCTCACTTACTGACTGTAAAAAAGTATTTGACTTGTTAGAGTAAAACAACACTTTAAAGGGTCTACCATTCTTCAGCACTTCAAATGAATCTGTTGTCTCGCTATTATACGTATTACCTCTAAGGATGCAGATCTCAACCCATCCATTCCTCCTTCTGTTGTACAGCTTTGATCTACATCCTTCCATAAATATGATACAGAGGTCCACTCAGTGGGCTGAGGGGGCTACTTCATATTCTATTTAATTTGTGTGAATGTCAGGGGAGCACTGTAACAGCAAGCACCCTAGCATACCCCAGATGACCTAGTGCTAGTACAGGTCTTGGATCTGCTTTTACTAAAGGAAAGCAATTTTTAAGGGGTCAATAATCTTACTCTAATCAAGCACATATATCATTCACTTAGTTCAGGGGGAAAAGTCAGTACCATGAACTTCAGAAATTACAAACAGAGAAAATAGCATGAAGACCAACAGACTGACCATCAGCAAGAAATATATCACAGATGAACAGACAGATCCAACTGTCTGACCATTACACACATGCATAGTTACCAGAGAGAGAAGCACTAACACCTGAGTTTTCAAAACCAGGAGGCTCTTTAACAGCTACGCAGAGTCTCATCTGGCCAAATCACATGAGTGCTCTGCCAATGAGCAAGCCCCAACAAAACCTCACTTCAGAGCGAAGGCATCACAATCCAGGTGCTTCAGTCCCCAAAGGTGTGAAAACCTTCAAGCAAGAAGGCCTCCCCTAAGCAAGCTTCTCTTAAAGAGCTCTATGTGAAGTCTATTAATGGGCTGAGAAGATCTTAAATCCCACTAACATTACAAGGATCACTCACTATCTGAAGAGGATATTGGTTTTCAGTCCTTGCATTTCTCTGATGTCACCCCTTTTTTTTTTAACACTTTGGCATAATTCTTCATTTGTAATGTATTGTAGGCTATCACAATTACCATGCACTTCTCCATTGTCCTTTTATGAACCTTAATTCCAATTCTTCAGTGGCAATAACATTTTGCACACTATATAACAGGAAAAAAACCTAGTGTTAAGAAAGAGGCCTTTGTTTCAGGGAGAAACTAGGGATCATTAAAAACTGCCGTTCCTCAAATTCAATGCAAACTTCCCTCCCTTTCCTCCTCCTGTTAATTCCTAGTGTTGATGGAAGCTCTAGAGGTTGTCCATCAACATGTTACATTGGCCCATAGATATTCTGAATCCCTTTGGTTTTTCCTAAGTGAATAGTTTATAGGGCAAACTGTTTTGAGTGATAAGAGAAATTATTATTAATAACCAATGATTTGGAAAGATCCAGAGTTCCTACTTTTTCTAAAGTCCTCATTTCAAAAACTCAGGCTCTGAAAGCTGAACTAACTTTTCTCCTCTATCAGGTCCCACTCAATCTTACAAGAAATCTCTAATCTAAGATGAATTCCACTCAATGGAGTTTGAGTGGAGGTAGACTCTTTTGCTAAATTTTCCAAGGTTGAGGGTGGTCTGGGCATGGGGATATTCTTTCTGCCCAAGAGTGACACAATATCATTCTCAGCCCTTCACTGTAATATTCTTTCTCTCTCATTACTTGTTAACCAATCAGTGTTGACTGCCACCCTCTGGAACAAGCCATGAGCCTGCTGCCATAAAGATCTTTGGCATTCAAGAGTACCACTGACCTCTTTTATTAAAATGCTAGCATTATTACCCAGAAATTAAGTCTGTCAAACTTTTTAAATGCCACAATGATGATGAAATCTCAGGAAGCTCTGCAATTTTTTGTGGTTTGCACCACCAGTACAATATTTCACAAAAAGAAAAACAAATGAACTCCCTTGTCATCCATACTACTTTGCCTTGGATGCTATACCTTAGCATCCATGATGCTATGACAGAGGCGGACATCTTGGATGGGCATATCTCTCTGACTTACACCTTGCTTGACCTTAATAATTTGTTGAACAAAGTTGTATCTGTCATATACTTCAAGCTGCCCTGTATGATATTAACATATGCGTGGAAGATACCATGTTGGAGGAGGATTCTTGAAGTGGAATTGTATTTTTCTGAATAAGTTCTTTTTTAAAATTTTAAAAATAGTAAGCATGGTAGTCTTGCATTTTCTTTACTTTTTCAATTATATGATTGTGTAGGCTCTGGCACAGACTTTCTGTACTATACTTGATTGATTATAGATACTTTTTATATCTTTGTTTTTAGGAATATTTCCACTTATAATCAGAGTATAAAAGGGCTAGCAAAAATTTTGTTATTAAATAACACTTTCCATAACTCTTCCACTTTTTGTTACCAAGCCTGTTCATGAACTCCTTATTAGATATTTCAAACCAGATGTCTCATTGAACTCATCGTATCCAAGAGAGAAGTCATCATATTTCTCCTCCCCCAATTTAGCCCTTTTTCAAACTTCCAAATTGCTGTGATGCCACCAGTGGTGTTCTACTTCCAACCCTTCAGGTTTGCAACTTTGTTGCCAACTTTGTCTCATTCATCTCATACATCCAATCAGTTATCAATTTACACAATGTTCTTCTCCATGCTCTCCACAATCCAGCCATGCTGGAATACTACTTGCTTTTTCCTACACAGTATTCCATCTTCTATCTTCATACCTTTGTTATATCCAGAGGCTAGAATATTATCCTGTCACACTTCACCTTTCTCATAAAGCCCTTCCTGGTTGCCTGTAGCTGCTCGTGCCTTCCCCTTCAAGTTTTCATATACATACATATATATATATATACACACACACATATAATATATATATTTATATGTTTATATATATATATACACATATAACAGACATGTTATCTCTTCAACTAGAATTTAAGTTCCTTGAGGACAGTAGTTGTTTTACTTTGGTCATTGTACCTAGGGTACAGTAAGCACTAATAACTGCTAATTGAGTAACTGATTTGTCATCCTTGTTCCAGTCTCATCCTTAAATGTCAGAGCGGTGGCTTCACTCACCAGATTTTCTTCAAACTTGTTTCTTTTTGTGTTGTGAGTCAAGGCTGCTCACGTCATCTTCCACTATTATTTTTCTCTAAGATTTTAAAACATGAATTTATATTCTAAACCTGTATTCTCTTTATCTGCCAAATTCATGTCCTTGGAAAGCTGATCAAGGCTGAGTATTTTATGCTTTCTTGGTCTCTTTGTTACAGAATTTGATTTATAATGGTTACATTTCTGTATGAAATTGTTAGAATCAGTTTAAATGTTCCATCTTTAATAATTTGCTTAAATAGAAGAGGTGGGAGTTGTGCTAATTATACCTTGTATCTTTAACTCAGTTTAATCATTTTTCTAGGTTTTAAAAATTAATTCTGATTTTCTTTCTAATAAGTTGGTGGTTAGAGTATACCTAGTCAAATGCTTTCAGAGATGATTCTGGGAATTTCTGCAATACATTTACACATAAGAAGTAAGAAGGAGATGATGAATCAGAAAGGAGCCTGAGGAGGTACATTGAGAAAGATAAGAGAACCAAGATAGAGAAATGTCATGGAAACCCAGGGAAGAGAAAATATTCATGAAGAAGGAGTGGATAACAATGTTGAATGGTGCAGAAAAAATTTGATGAATGTGAACTGATTAAAGATTATCAGGAGAAGGGAGTAAGCATTTGTATAGCTTCTACTATGTGCCAGACACTGTACTATGCCCTTTACAAATGTTATAGGTTTCCTATTCACAATAATCTATCCTCATCTTACAGGTGAGGAAACTGAGGCAAATAAAGGCTAAATGACTTGCTCAGGGCCCTTCAGCTAGTTAATGTTTGAGGTCATATTTGAAGCTGGGTCTTCCTGACTGCAGGCTCAGTGTACACTGCACCATCATTGTGCCACCCGTTGTACCAGCTACTTAGCTCCTCTTTTCTCTCTCCTCCAGTAGAAAGATATACTATGTCCTTCAATTTTGTAGGGAGTAGCCTTATGGCTAAAGTCACATATCTATCAAAGTAAATAGGACTTGGCAGAATCAACTCCTTATTAAATGAGTATCCGTTATTAAATGACCAACCCACTATCATGGACAGAATAAATTTCATAATAGGGTTTTTATTGGAGAAATTTAAAACTGAAAACCAATCTCCACATTAAATTAAATGGAGCACTGGGAAAACAAAATAAGGAAAGAAGAGTAGAAATAACTCATATTTGTATAACAAATAAAGGTTTACAAATCACTTTCAGCAAAACTGTTGTTTTATGAATTATCATATTATTGCCATTTTGCAGATTAAAAAACTGAGACTCAGAAAAGTTAGATGGATGACTTGTTCATAACTAGCGTCATAATTAGAATCCAAAGCCAGGGTCCTACCATCTTCAGTGTTCTTTCTACTACCAAATGCTATTTTCAGGTTCTTGGAAGCAACTTTCACAAATTAACTGGTATCTGACTGGACTTTTTTGGGGGAGCAATTCTCAATATGTCATGTTATGAGGTTTTGGTTCTGTTTTCACAGAATCAGAGAATAATAAAATTTTCAAATTGGAAGAGCCTTCAGCCGCCATCCAGTTTAACACATATCACCAAAACATGGCCAGCTCATCATTATGTAACCTCTACTTGAAAGCTCCCAAGGAGAGGAGCACTACCTCTCAAAGTTGTCCATTCCACTGTGAGATAACTCTATATTAGGAAGCTATTTTTTATATTTTCACCTACATTTGCCTCTGTAGTTCCTTTCTGGTTCTAGCCTTCATATGACCAAACAGAAGAAGTTTGTTTGGCCACAGAGATAGAACTCTGTTTCACATGACAGCCTTTTAAATGCCTGATAATAAATATCCCACTCCCTCCTTTCCCTAAGGGTGCTCTCCTCTAAATATGTTTCTCTATCTATGATTCCATATGATGACTTAAGGTCCTTCAGACATTCTGTGTTCATCCTTTTGACATTCTCTAGGCTTTGGATACAACTCTTTAGGTATGGTCTGCCCTAGTGCATGTTGATTGGGGTGATCACGTCCTCATTCCTGGATGCCATGCCTTTCTTCATACAGCTCCAGACAGCATTCATTGAACAATCAAATATATTCAACTTGTTGTCTGCAAAGTGCTGACCATGCTGCCTAGTCATTCCTCCCCCTTCTCGCCCTTCTAAAGATGATTTTTGAACCCAAATGTAAGACTTGACATTTACCCTTATTAAAGTACAACACATTAAATTGGAGTAACAAAGAATAAGCATTTATTAAATGCCTACTAAATGCTAGACACTATACTGTGTTTAAAAAAGTCTCATTTAATCTTTACAGCTACCCTGCCAGGTGCTATCCCCATTTTACAACTGAGAAAACCAAGGCAAACAGAAATTAAAGGACTTGTCCAGAGTCACATAGCTAGTGAGTGTCTGAGATCAAATTTGAATCGATTATTTCTTGACATCAGACATAGCTTGTGAGGACCTTTCTATATTGAGTCAGTTACTCGTGTTAGCTGCTACTTTCAGTTATTTTATCACCTGCAAATCTGATAAGAATTGCATCCATACCTTTGTTCAAGTTATTGATAAAAACATCAGCGCAGTTCTAAGCATAGATCCCTTAACTACTCTATAGGTGATTTAGGGAAACTGAACTATTAAGTGACTCCTGGAACCTTAAGATGTAACCAGAATGAATTCATTTAGTTGTACTTCGACTAGTCCACATTTCTCTATTTTTTCAACAAGAAAGAATAAAATATTTTAATCAAATACTACTAAAATCTAGGTAGACTTCATCTACAGCATCCCTTGATCTATCAGGTTTAATAAATGAAAAAAGAAATGAATTTAGTTTAGCATGACCTGTTTTTGATGAAGCTGTACAGTCTCTTTTTAAAAAAAAATTAAAATTCTGATATTAGTAATGCTGTCTGTAACTGACTTACAGAGTCAGCTGAGCCAAAATCACTGTGTGGTTCACATTTCCTATTTCTAAACTGAAACAATAAACTCTCTTACCTAAAAGGATTAAGGAGGTAAATTTGAGACAGCTTACCATGACTTTCCTTAAAAGATACTATGAAAATTCAGGGAATGGGGGTTATTTTTTGAGATATGAACACAAGAAAGCATGCAAAAATGGGTAATTAAGGCATTCAGAATAAAGCATATTAATAATTCTGGATGTTTTTCTTAATTTTTTCTGTAAATGGATTCAATTTTAAAAATTTAAAAGATATTCATAGCCACTAATTCTTTCTTATCATTTCAAGTTTAAAAAACATGAGAATTAACATCTGAAAATAATATTGTCTTGGGTTCCTGAACTTTTGGTGTATAACTTTCTCACCTTAAATTCAGTTGGAAAACATTCTGATGGTATGTATATTTCTAACTATATCAAGCAAAGAAAGAGCTAGTCTGTCATTTTGAATTATCCATATAAAGCATGATTGACTGTTAAAGCTATCTCTGGTTATATCTGTTAAAGGACACTTAAAATCCAAGGTTATTCTGGAAATACCTTCAGTGATAATTCATTTTCTTACATTTTTTGCTGGGGGAAAAGCTGTCATGCCCTCAAGCTACATCTGCATTGTCTTGAATTTTAACATTAACTATCAGGTATCCAAAAATGGTTCACATATAGGACAAATTGATCAAAGGCTAAGTTTTTTTCCCCTAATTTTGCTGTGTGCATAGAGTATCCTAAATTTTCAACATTATAATAATATAAGCCAATTTTTTAGATCTTAAAACTGGACAGCCACAATTACGTGGTGTCCATGATTTGCTCTATAGGCTCAGTGACAATTGCTCCAATATTAAATATGTACCTATTACTGAATTCTGTTCTGGGTATACAGTGATATGTTAATTGAAACCGTGTGGAAAGGGAAAGTTAAATGTAGATGGTGACCCAAAGGCATGATGACGATTGTAGAAGAATATTTCCAGTTTTCTCCTCCAAAACAAGATCTTAAAACAGAATATATATATATATATATATATATATATATATATATATATATATATATATATGCTACCTTGTACAACCCAGATAATCTCTCATTTGTTGATTCACTAAGCAGCATTTATTAACTATCTATTATAATATGGGCAGTACTCTGTGCCAGGAGCTAAGGATACAGAGACAAGATGCAAAATAATCCCTACTGTTAAGAAGAATATATTCTACTGTGCTTATATAGGTGGAAGTGATGAGGTGGGGATATTTATAACGTGTAACTAGCAAAATAAATACAATATAATTCGAGGAGGGAAAGAATACCAACAGCCAGAGGAATCGGGAAAGGCTTCCTGTTGGAGGTGGCACTGAAATTGAATCTTGAAAGAGGCTAAGGAATTCAGAAGGGAGAACATGGCAGTACATCATTGGCATGTAAGATAGTCTATACCAAGGCCCCGAGGCTCACGATAGAATTCTGAACAGTAAATGAGCGACTAGTTGCAAGAGATTGTACGTGTAAAAGGATGCCATGTGAAATGTCTATTAAGTTGAAATGGAATCAGATTTGGAAGAATTTTCCATTTCAAACTGAGGAGTTTGTATTTTAAATTAAGTCAGACTTGGAGGAAGGCAATATTGGAAGGAAAGCAGGCTTAACATTCAATTAGGAGGCTATCATAATAGTCTGGGTGATCGTTGATGAGGACTTGAATTCTCTATGGCAATGGCTGAGTCAAAGGGTATAAATACAAATAATGTTGTGGAGGCAGAAATGACAAGTCTTGGAAACTAATTGGCTATGGGAGAGAAGAGAATGAAGAGATGAGAACACTTGCCATATGATATCAGAGTGAAATCCTCTAACATTTATTGGAGTCTGGATCCTACTGAGACTGTTAACAGCAGCACAGAAACTGAAGTAACAATTTGTAGTAACAAAACTAGCAGCGATTATGACATTCATTTTTATTAAGACTGACACTAGTCTTCTAGGAACTGGCCATTTGCCTAAGGAATTTCCATCACTTCCTTTAATTTATGGCACCGAAATGTTAGCCAAGAAAAATTATGTGTGGTGCCTACAGACGAAAACTCGATACAAAGCAAAGCTGTAAGGGTTCATTATGCAATGTACTGTAAGTCTATCAACACACTTGAATAATGCTGTGAGGAGGGGGAAAGAGACAGATTTTCTGCTGAAGTCTGGGCAATATTCCAGTGCATACTGCAGTTTCCTCAACTTTCTGTGATTAAGTCCAAGGCTTAGGAAGGCACAGAATATATTTTGGTGACCTGAGTGATTTTCATACGAGTATTCCAGGAGGTTATAAACGAAGAATTCTGAAGCTTTCTGGCTTTCCAGGAATGAAAGAGAAAGGACGGAATTTGATTTGGGTCAACGTGGAGGAAAAAGTTTTTTAAGAGAGGCACCCAGAATTATGGGCATTAGAAATTTGTTTTAAGTGTCTGAAATTACTTATGGGGGATAATACGGTGGAAATAGGAGAAAAGTCCACTGTACGAGCGTTGTTCTTAATCCAAAGATGTAATATTGTCACCTGATTAGGCAAACAGGTTGAACTTATCATCTAGGAAGCAACACAACATGGAAAAATAGCTAATTATAAAAATGTCATTTAAACACATAGCCAAGCAGGATTCCTCACATAAGAGCACCCTCTATATATTTTAGCTACTTTTCTATTTTGCCTCATCAACATCTGCCATCCTGTAGAGATAGTGGCATTTAAAAAGACACAGCAGGTGGTTAATAGATAGAAGCAGTTGAAAGGGATTTAACTTAAACCTCAGTAGGATGGTGAAGTACTTTGTTTTCACTTTAGGATAGTATCAAGTGAGAACAGCTGGAAATAACCTCATTTGAACAGCTGGATTTTTCTTAAAAAGAGACCAAATAACCTGGAGCAACCATCTTTGATGTTTAACATATTACTTGGCCGAAAACAGATTTACAATTAAACATTTTTGGAATTTAAGTTGTGAGCAGGAAAGGCCATTTGCTTTAATGGTCCAATATTTCCGAATGACCCACCTTGAGGTTTAGCAATCATACATAGCTCTAAGCACAAAGCTCTGTGCTCAGCAGAACAGAAAATATGCCTCTCTTTTTCTCTCTCAAAACCATCTCAGAGTTAGTTTGCAATTCTGTAATGCTAGTTACTTTTAAAAAAAATTCTTAGAGTAAATGATGAGATTAATATACATGTTCAAATAATTTAATTAAATGCTACAATTTACACTATGTCAGTAAGAAGTTCTGGCCTCTTTTTAGTGCAATTCCATGAATGATCAAAAACAGATCTTTTATGGATACCCAAATATAAATCATAGTGGAGGCAGGTAGGTGGTGCAATGGAGGGAGCTTCAGACCTAGATTCAGGAAGGTCTATCTGTGCTCAAATCTGGCCTCTGATATGTATTAGCTTGGTGACCCTGGGAAAACCACTTATCCTCTACGTACCTCAGTTTTCTCAACTGCAAAATGGGATAATAAGACCTACTTTGCAGGGTTGTTGTGAGGATCCAATGGAATATTTGCAAAGTTCCTGGCACATAGTAGAAGCTTAATCAATGCTTGTTTCCTTCTTTCCTTTGAAAATCTGCAGAACTCAGAATTGCCAAAGCATATGAACATCTGCAAGCCTAAGCTATAGTCTGGCAAATTCATCCTGCTTTTTCTACCCTTGCTCTTCCCTCACTGCCGTTACTTAGTATAGGTCCCTAGGTGGTGTTAATATTCTCTTCCCTTAAAAGCCTGGGAAACAGCATCAACTGCCAGGCATTATTTTCTTTCCATGGGTCAACATAGCTGCTGCTTTTCCATCAGAAGGTGCTTATTTCTGGTCCCGAAGGCATGTTAATTTGGAATTAAGCCTGAAGCTCAATCTAAATATAATGGGAATGCCTCACAGTATATTAAAAGGCTTCATGTGAATGTATGCAGTTTAAATGCACATGCATATAATTAACGAGACACATTTACCAGCAGGAGATGCTCATTTGGAATGAGACACAAAAGGCTAGGATGTGCTTGGAATGATAAAGATGGAGACAGGACCTATGATTTTATTTATATGGGGAATATAACGTAAAGAAATTCATTTATATAAAGAATGATTTCATTTACAGAGGGAATGCCCACATAAAGAAATTCCCTCTACCAATTCAAGTGAGCACCTTTTTTGAAATACAAAGTTAGAGCATGGTCTACAGCAATGAGAGGTTAAGCGACATGGACAGTTATGTGTCAGAGATCAAATATGAACCCAAGTCTTGTGGCTTTTCTGGATGCTTTCTACCTCACTATGCCACTGTCTCTCCTGTTCAAAAATGCATATTTAAGTTAAGATGCCTATACAATGAAAAGTATTTCATGTTGTCTATCATTTTTATTTACATTTAAAATTCCTGAATATGTTTTCTAATGAACAGTAGAAAGAGGCAATTACAAGGAAGAAAGGAGGGCAACTGATCTGGGAATCACATAACAGCTCTTTGCATTCATGTTAAGTGACCCTATAAGACAGGACTTCCTCCTTTCCAATTAAAAAAAAAACTTTTAGATTAAATATATATGCTTATTGTAAAAAAAGAACCCGACAAACATAAATACTGAATCATGAGCAGAAGGAAAAATCTGATCAACCAATATGAACGGAGAGGCTTGACATTTTGGTGCTGAGATATTTCATTACCTTATTCATCTTTCTCTCAAAACATTTTCTCTTAACTATTTCCCTATAGAATGAATGAATTCTTGCTATTCCAAAGCATACCAGGCACATTAGCAGGAATCATAACCAAAAATATTTGTTAAATCCCTCCACTAGTGTAACCATATTAATATGATAAATGTCAAGATATGATGCCTCCAGGAAAACAATGAATGGCTTTTTTAAGTGATTTTTTTCTTCTAAATTTATGTGTGTGATAAAAAGCTAAACATGAACAAATTCTTCTGGCTATTATTAAACCACTACTGCAAAGGTTAATATTCTTGAGCAGAAGCTTAGCCACACACATATCCAGTCAATCAGATTTTCTCCGAATTAATTCCTTAAGGAGTCATGAATTTCTTCCTTTTATTAAGAAATAAAAAATACTCCCTCTCTGCACTTTCCCTGTCCCTGCCCCCAAATATAGCATCTTTGAAATGTAGATAGGAAGGACATATTTTGGAAATCATGCCCCAAACTGTAATAATTCTTCTATTCTCTAGTCTCATTTCCAATTTTTAAAAACCTGGGGGGGGGGGGGAAATTTATAGAGAGATGTGGGAACTTTAACTCAAAATGTGAATAATCACCTTTCATTTACTCCTCTTTCTGATAACTATGAAGAAAACTTGCAACAAAAATATGAAATGGTTAGATCACAGGGGTGGGTACCTGTAGCCTTGAAGCCACATGTGGCCCTCAAGGTCCTCAAGTGCAGCCCTTTGAGTGAATCCAAACATCACGGAACAAATCCCCTAAATAAAAGGATTTACTCTGTAATATTTGGACTCAATCAAAAGGCCACACACGAGGATTTATGGCCTTGAGGTCACAGGTTCCTCACCCATGGTAGGAGAAATGCAGCAATAAATCTGAAATCAATTTACCATGATATGGGAACAAGGAATTATGAATTCTACAGTTCTAGCAACTATCTGACACAACACAGTGAATTGCTTATGTGATTTTAGTCAACCATGTCACGTACATCCAACTTCTAATAATAGCTGTTAACTCTGAATCAGCACTTCAGAACAGAATTTACCTTTGTAGAATCCCATACTGATAGATTAATGGCCTTTAAAGCACTTTAAAAACTCATCTAGTACAATTGTCTCACCATACAGTTGAGGAAACTGAAACCTAGAGAAGTTACATGATTGCAAGGCATACTCCTGATTGGTGGGAGAACTATGTATAGAGCCCAGTTCTTCTAACTCCTATTCTAATTCTCTCTACTACACTTTTCCCTCAAATAAAATTTTTAATGAAATTTCAATTAAATAATTCTTTAATGTAAAATTTTTGTTTTCACTTATATTCTAATCAAATGTTTACACCTGACTTTGCATTTTGAAATTCCCTCTCTTACAAATATATGCTGGTAAATTTAAAAGTAATATTATTTAATATTATTATAATATTATTATTATTTAATTAATAAGTAATATTATTATTTAATTTCTCTGAAAACCTAATCTCAACAAAATATTTTCATCAGATACAAATGAAATAATAAACGAACCAAATATGGAGTAAATCTCAAAATAAAACCCTATTAAACTATTTACCTTCTGACTGAAAAAATATGCAAATTTCACCAAAATAGAATAACTATTTAATTGTTGTGTATCTCCTTCCAAATCTGTAAGAACATATAGTCTTTGTTTCTTGTCTTTGTCTTTTGTTGACAAAGAGATCAATGTCTTTATGAGGGTGATTCCTTGACTTGCAAGTGAATTGGATTTAAGTGAGGCAGGCTTGGGCAAAGTTATCAGCTTCACTCTCTCCTTCAGTCACTCACAACACTCTGGTTCTCATTGATTGTCCAATAATGGGTCCTAGTCTTTGCTAGTGACTCAGTGGATATAGGGTTAGGACTAAAGTCAGGAAGACTCATCATTCTGACTTCAAATCTGGTCTCAGATACTTAATAGCTGAGTGGCCCTGGACAAGTCACTTAATCCTGTTTGCCTCAGTTCCTCATTTGTAAAATGAGCTGGAAAAGGAGATGGCAAACCACTCCAGTATTTTTGCCAAGAAAATCCCAAACTGGGTCACCAAGAGTTGGACACAACTGCACAATTGCTACAATTATCCCTTGCTGTTTGTTTTCTAATACAGTTTGTCATTGTTCACTTTTTTCTTATTCTAGTGACCTTGATTTGTATCTCTCTGTCTTTCCATATTTATGCATTCTTCACATTACAGTGGTATCTCACTGCAATACATACAAATACTATTGAATCATTCTTTAGTTGTAAAACATGAGACAATTTCCACTTTTCACTACTAAAAGAAAAAGTAGCTTTATTTAGGAAATGCTAATACTTTTTTTTGTAAGATGTCAAAGTACATTTTTCATCTCTTCTTCCTTTCATTAAATTGATACCTTTTGAGGCTCACCAGATTATCAGGATCAGTTTTCATCACCTTATTGTGTGGCTTTTAAACATTAGGTCAGAACTTTATTACTTCTCATCTACACAATGGGAATAAGGTCCTAATCAGTCTCTACCTCATACTTCTCTCCTCTCCAATCAATCCTTCACCCAGCTGCCAAGATGAGTTTCTTAAAATACAAATCAGCCAATGGAACTCCCTACTTGATAAACTGCAGTAGCTCCTTGTTCTTTCTAGGATCAAATACACTCCTCTGTTTGACATTTAAATCTTTTCTAAACTAGGTTCAATTTGCTTTCCACACTTCTTGGACATCTTTCCTCTGCATCTCCACAGAGCTCCTGCCTTCCTCCTGCTTCTCATGCATGGGAATTCCCATTTCCCACTGCTGTGTTTTTGCTCTGGCTGTTCCCCACCGATATAATGTACTTCTTCCTCCTCATCAACATCTATTTTTTTCAAGGATCATTTGAAGTGCCACTTTCTACAGGAGGTCTCTCCTGATCCCACATTGATAGTATCTTTCCCTAAAATAATCTTTTTTTGTATTTCCTTCCTTCCTTCCTTCCTTCCTTCCTTCCTTCCTTCCTTCCTTCCTTCCTTCCTTCCTTCCTTCCTTTCCTTCCTTCCTTCCTTCCTTCCTTCCTTCCTTCCTTCCTTCCTTCCTTCCTTCCTTCCTTCCTTCCATCCATCCATATCAAATCTATCTATTCATGTTTCCTTCCATAGGTAGATTGCAAGCAGCTAGCGAAAATGGATTGCACGGTGATTGATACATAGCAAGTGTTTAGTAAATGCTTGTGATTTAACTGGAAAAAACAAACCAATGGAATTCAAATGACTTTCTTTGCCCTATTCTATTTAATGAAGGTAAAGTCAAGTATGACAAAGAAAATACATCCCCATCTCTCAGACTGTTGTTTGTTTTTTTCAGTCATTCTTGCCTCATTTCTTACCTAGTCTTAATCACTGAATGGGCACTGCCTCAGTCAGATTGAAACCTATTAAAGACCTTAGCTTAAAAAGCCCAAGGTCTTCCCCTCCATCCTTGGCCATCTCCAGTCATCCTGATCTACATCTTCCCACTGGACCCAGAAGGCTCCAGAGGAGAAGGTGAGGCTGGTGGCTTTGCACAGCCCTGCCTCACTTAAATCCCATTCACTTGCACATCATGGCATCACCTTCCTGATGTCATCACATCCTCTTGGAGAAGAAATGACATAGGACAAAAATAACAGTGTTTGTTCCAGGGGTTCAGCAGAACTCAGTGAAATGTCTTCCCTTTTCTCAGTGGATTCTACGCTTCTAAAATATTTATTCATTTTGTTGGCTCCTTCCTCCCCTTCCCCTTTGGATCACTTTCTCTTCTTTTCCCTCTTTGCTGCTTGTTATCATTATTCTTTGACTGTAACTATTGCACTCCTCAACCTCCTTACTGTACTGAATGGCGGCTAGATGTAAACTTCATCCAGCAATCTCGCTAGATGTCCCCTTCCTTTTTCCTTTCATAGCTGTTACATTTTCACTTCCTTTGTGTATTTAGTGCCTTTTTCATTGTTCTAGGCTGCTGTGTGGAAAGAGAGGATATACCCTACCTTTAATTTAGCCCTCCTACCTATAGCCCTCTGCCTTCATTTGTAGGTCATGCCCTTCCCTGCCCTTCTGCATCCTTCGTCCATCCTCAGTGGATCATCTCTTCAGACCATAAGGGAAAGGTGATTTAAAAGATAAAGAATAGCTCAGTGAAAAACACTGAGTAGACTTTGACAAGCTGTGACAGACATCATAGGGCCATGCTGAAGGACATATGGACCTTGGAGGCTTGTTAGATGGAGAATAAGAAAGACACTGAAAAAAATAACCTGAATGCCACATCTGAGGAATTCATACAGGAAATTTGCCTGGGGGAGTTAAGATTCAATCTGATGAGTTTGCAATGAGACCCACTGTTATTTTTTTCCTGTATTATTTGCCTCATGGGGTGTTGTAGAGCCTCTCCTCTTGTTTTAGTTACTTTATCACAATTGTTATTATTTTATTTAGTGTGAGGGTGAGGGAAATAAAGATTAGATACAACCCTTTACTCATATACCTTGGCAAAAAGTACACTATTAATCTTAATGACATAAGTTAGAATATGATTTAACTTAAAATATCAATTTCTCTACTGCAAATTACTTTATTATATATAAAAATCCTGACCTTTTGCTAACTACATGATATGATTTGGAGAGGTTCTTACTCTCTGTAATCAAACAAGTACAATGAAAGTGAACTTTTTTTATTAAGACAATTCCAAATATTGATCTGTTTTTTATGCCAGCGTCTTCTATCCTATGGGCTGCGAATCAATGGGAAGAGAAGAGTTATTGCCCAGTATCTGTAAAATAGCACTAGTAATCTCATCAAATAACTCTGTATAATAAATACATAAACATACTTTCTAAAGACTGATAGGTTTAGCAAGAAACTAGCATATAGGTAAGTTCTGGACAATTGACTGGTACCCATATTACTATTTTTCAAATACATGTAGAGTATCCAAGGGTGGGATCTTGTGGTCTTGAGGCCACATATGGCCCTGAAGTGTGGTCCTTTGGCTGCATTCAAACTCCACAGAACAAATCCCCTTAATAAAAAGATTTGTTCTCTCAAACTTGGACCCAGTCAAAAGGCTGCACTCAAGGACCTAGAAGGCTACATGTGTGCAGGTTCCCCAGCCCTGTCTTTTGATAGAGTCTGCTGGTTGGTCTCTCCCAGTTCTAGTTTATCAAATTATCCAACCATTTTTCCTAAACATAGATCTGACCATGTCACACTCTCCTTCTCCACCACTGTTTACTTAAACTTCTGTGGCTTTTCATTACTTCTTGGATCAAATATAAAATTCTCCATTTGAATTTTGAATCCTTTCATAACCTGGCCTCTTCTTCCCTACTGACCCTCCACATATTCTGTGATCCACTAACACTGACCTCCTTGCTGCTTCTCCCATCTCCTGACTCTGCATTTTCACTGGCAGTCCCCTATATCTGGATGTCTCTCTCTGTTTATTTCTGCCTCCTGGCTTCCTTCAAGGCTTGGCTAAAGTCCCACCTCCTCGAAGAAACTGTGCTCAGTTCTCCTTAATATTAATGCCTTCCCTCTGAAAGTATCTCCACTTTATCTTGTTATATATCTTATTTCCACTCAGTTATTTGTGTATTATGTCTCTTGTAAGCTCTGTGAGAACAGGGATAGGTTTTTGTCTTTCTTTGTATCCCCAGCATTTAGTACAGTTACCCACATATGGTAGATGCTTCACTATTAAGAAAATCCAAATTTGTTTAAAAGCATTATGAAATTCGTAATATTTTTGTCATGTGGTTTCTCAATCGACAAATACTAGTAACATGACTGTGATGCGGTTATACAACAAATTTGCTGTCTCCTGATTCATGCTACAAGGCACACCACCACATTAGAAAGAAAATGTTTCTCTTCTAGAAAACAAAACAAACTACTACTATTATCCTTTTGTTATCTAAACAGTATAAATGTAATTGTTAACTGTAAATCACATGGTTAAAGACAACTTGCACATAATAAATTTTTGGCCTTACCAATAACTTTCAGTGGAAGAAGGCATGTTACATCCAAACAGGAGCATGTGATGGACGGTATCCATGCTTGCACGAGGCTTGAAATCAACTACAAGACAAAATGAGAAATGGCACGAATGAGTCACATCCTTGAACTAACAAAGCAATATGATGAAGACATTACAGTGTCTCATTATGTGGTTCCTAGCAGTGTAAAATACTTGTGTTTTCTATAATCAGTATAACTTGATATTTTGATATAACAGGATAATAAACTATGAAACAGCAAGAAGCAGAGGATCACTGGTCTCCAAGGACTCGATAAGAAATCATTTCTTAGCATAAAAAGGCAGGCTATTTTTAAAGGAACCACAGTACTGCTAGCTATAATCTGTTGTTTGGTAATGTTTTCCCTGTCAGGTCACCGTATAGTGCTAAATGACATAAAATTATATACTATGTAAAGAAAACATTGTAATGAAATGGAACCAAAAATGAATGGTTAAAACCCAATCAATGAGGCTAAGACAGCATATCTGAAATTTTCATTTAACAATTAATCACTAGAATATATTTTGAAAAAGTGATTAAATAAGAAAAAATACATATTGATGTTTATATATATATGTACATGTACACACACACACATATATATGTATATGTATATGCATATATACACAATAGGATCTAAAACTAGAAGAAATCTTAGAAATGAAATTCAATAGTCAATTTATAAATGAGGAAACTAAGGAAGAGAGAAGTAAAATGATTTTCCCAAGGCCACACATGTAGTAAGTAGCAGTCAGAAATCATCCCCAGGTCTTCTTAATCCATATTCTGTAATGATATCACACAGCCTCCATATGAATAAGAATATGAAGAATACTCAGCCTCAAATACTCAAACATCAAATTATTTTCCTGGATAAGTATTCTTTTTGTTTTGAAAGATGATTGAAACTCATTCATTGAATCACATCTCACCAGTTCTCTTCCAGGTGAAGAAATTTATGCATATATATATATATATATATATATATATGTATATGTATATATATATATATATATATATACATACATACATATACATATTAACCTTGGAGTACTATAATAGAGACGATTGTAAAAAATTGTTAATGGCATATTCGATCTAATGAGTCTGCAATTATACCTGCTGTTTTTTTTTTTCAGTATCATTTGCCTCATGGCATGAGAGACAGCCAGTGAAAATAGACAGGAAATAGAGTGGCTTGTGTGAAGAAGCCAGTATTCGTGAATCACAGAGTATATGTAAGGCAGTAAGGTGCAGGAAAACTAGCAATGGAAGACAGGGCCATGTTATGAAGTGCTCTGAACACCGAGCAGGATTTTATGTTTGACTGTGCCATTCATAAGGAGCTACTGGAGTTTACTGAATGGAAGCTGATATGATCAGACCTGAATTTAGGAAGATCAGCTTGACAGCTGGGTGGAAGATGGAATGGAAGGGAAACTTGAGGCAGGGAGACCAAACAAAAGGCTATTTCAATAGTCCAGGAGTGAAGTGATGAGAGCCTGAACCAGAGAGGTTGCAGAGTCAGAAGGTAGATGGTATTATGAGACAGTTGGACATGAAGGAGTGAACAGGGTTAAGGATAACACCAAGGTTTCAAGCTTAAGTGACTGGGACAATATGGGTGCTCCCCACAGTAACGGCAAAATTAAGAAGAAGGAAAGATAATGAGTTCTTTCAGATAAGATGATTTTAAGATATCCAACTACTACACACTTTGAGTTGTCTAAAGGAAGTTGGAGGTACAGGACTGGAGATCAGTTAAGATGTTGTTGGGAATGGACAAGAAACCATGGAAGCAAATGAGATCACCAAGTGTAACAGCATTGAGAGAGATGAGAATAAGGACCCTATGGGACACCACAGTGAGTGGGCATGAGCAGATGAAGATACAGAAAAAGAAGCAGGAGGGTGATCGGATTAGTAGGAGAAGCAAGAAAAAGTGTCACAACAACCTAGAGAAAAGAAAGTATCAAAGAGAAAAGGGTGATCTACATTGTCAAGGCTGCAGAGAAGTAATTCTGATGAGGAATGAGAAAGGGACACATGAGAAAAAGACACAAGATTTGGAAATGAAGAGATCACTAATAGCTTTGGAAAGAGTAGTTTCATTTGAATCATGAACTCAGGAGCTAGAGAGTAGAGTTCAGAAGCAAGCAAGAAGAAAGGAAGTAGGAGCATCTACTGTGTGGACAGTCTTCTCAAGTTTAGCCATAAAAGGAAGAAGAGATACAGGATGATTGCTAGAGGAGATGGACAGATCAAGTTCAAGAAACATTTTTAAGTACCTACTATGTGCCAGCCTGGAATATAAATAAAAAAAGACAATCCCTGCCTTCAAAGAGCTTACAACCTAATGGGGGAAAACAAGTGAGAGTTTTTTGAGGATAGGATACTACATGGACATACTTATAGACAGGGAAATAGCCACTAGACAGGGAGAAGTATTAGTAAGAGAGGGGGATGATGGAAGAGGCAATCTGCTGAAGACAGAACAGAATGAGATCTCTTGTGTTTTAGAGCAGTTGCCTTGACAAGGAGAAAGTCTAAATCTTTATGTGTAATAAGTGAAAGAGAAAGTGGCAGAAGAAATGTGAGATAAAGAACAGAGGAGAAGAGGGAACTTTCTATAAATAGCCTCATTTTTTTCAGTGCAATCTGAGGCAAGGTTCTCAGATGACAGGGTGATGGCAGGGGGAGCCATGAGAGGTTTCAGGAGGGATGAAAAGTTTTAGGAAAGCTTCTGTAGTGAGTGGGATAGTGAATTCATTAGGGAGCCTGAATTCACTGATTCAGGGAAGGATCAGTTGAAATTATGTCACATAAACATGAGAGGTTCCAGACAGCATGGTTTCATGACTTTCTCCAGTTTTTTCTGCATCACTGGAGTAGGAATGAAGGCAGTAAATGATGGAAGTGATCCAAGACTGAGGTTTGGAAGGAAGCAAGAGCTTCAACAGAACAAAGGCACAAGGGATCCGAGAGAAGAAAATAGTAGAGTTGAACTTGCTTACCAGTGTGTCGGGATGGGGAAGGGTCAGATCTTTTCTGGACTGCTGTGTGTGGTTCTGAGCACTATGCTTTAGGAGGGATACTGATAAAAAGGAGAGTTTCTAGGGAAAGGCAAAGATGATGTTTCCTTTGGTCCTTGAGACTAGAGCATGTGAGGATTTGTTGAAGTAACTTGATATATATTTCATCTGAAGAAAGGAAGCCTATGAGGGACACGGTGAGCATCTCCAAATATCTGAAGGGCTGCCATACATTGGATGAGCTTCACTTGTTCTCTTTGTCCCCAGAGGGCAGAAACAGGAGAAGGAAGAGCAGTTGCAAAAGAGGCAAGCTAAGACTTAGGAAAAACTTCCTAATAATTGGCATTTTTCAAATGTAGCATGGCCTGACTTCAGAGGTAGGGGGCTTTCTCTGGAGGGAGGGCTTCAAGCACAGTTGAGTTGATGATTTGTTGGGTATGTTAGAGTGTAAATTTCTTTTGTATTTGAACTAGTTGGCTACCAAGATCTTTCTGAATTCTCAAATTCTCTGATTTTCACTCTTGAAGGAATCTAAGAATGATAACACCAATACTGATGATGATAACAACTGCCATTGACATGGCACTTTCACATTGGCAAAACACTTTTTCATACATTATTCATCTGAGCCTCACAATTCACTTGTTAGGTGAGGAGAGAGTACACTCCAGGGACAGACTATGCAAAGTCATAGAGGCTGGCTAGGGAGTGCCATGTTTGGGGAATGTGGGAAATGAGTCTGGAAAGGTAAGCTAGAGAGAGATTGTGAAGGGATGCCACGACGTAGTGTTTAAACTTTATCCTAAAGGCAATAGGAGAGAGTGAAGCTTCCAGAACAGAAGAATGATGTGATAGGTCTCTGCTCTAAAATGATGATATGGGCAGTTTTGCGGAGAATTAAAGTGGGGAAAGAGTAAAGGGAAGTGAGATTTATTAAAATCATTCACGCCACATGATAAGATCCTTAATCCAAATCCAGCATTCATTTAATTAAACCATGCCTTCCACAGCAGTGGGCTAGTTCTGATCTGTTTTATTCCTTTGATCTGAAGTTGTATTTGCTCATCATTGCAATGAATTTGAAGAATGAAAACTTCCTCTGCTCATGTAGCTAGGTAACTTATATATAACTTAAACTATCAGAGAGTTGCCTAGAACACAAAACATTAAGTGATTTGCCCATCATCACACAGTTGATTGTGACTTTGATAATCATTTAATATCATTTTTGGACTTTAATAAAGGCCAAAGTTTGAATTTATCAACCACAAGAACCTGGACCTAACAGCTTCTGTGTTCTCTGAGTAAACTCAAAGAACATCTCCTTATGTCAATAAGGCCAGATTGGGATGACTTAGCATTCTTTATGAGACTCTTAACTCGAGACACTCTCTTGAGTAATGGGACTTCTTCTGTATCTTAATATTTTGTGGACATATACTAGGTTATGGCATATTAAAGGTAAAGAGAACACAGATATCCTGGGTCATAATTTCAACAGACACTTTGTCAACTCTCTTATCTTATTGTATTTATAACTTATTCAACCAAGAAACTTCCTTTGTAATGGTATAGTTAAATACATATAAAGACCATAAATCTGAGGGATGTAAATTATCCTGGGATTGTCCTAAAACATATTTAAGCCTGGTCATTCTTGTATGAGACAGTCAGAAGTTTCCTTCTGGCTCCATGTTCATGTATCTGCTAGCTTTAAGGGAATAAACAATATGAATTTATATAATCGCCTAGCCTGTTTGCCTTAATTAACCAAACTTTCAGGTCGACAACTTGAATAACACAAGGCTTGAATGCAGTTCTTCCTGACTCCAAGGCTGACTGCTTATCTAGCACTCAATGCTGTCTTTCACATAGTGGAAGACAGGTAAATATTGACTATATTAAAGATTTTTTTAAAAGGTCAGTAGATTTAGTGTGTCATGAAATGAAAAGGATTAATCATTTAATTAGCTACTTTATATGATTAAATAGAGACTGCTAAAGAAGAAATTGATTCAGTAAAGGCTTTGGAACTGATACTGAACTGAACTCAGAGAATATAAGATAATATGCTTAAAAATCCAGGAGAAAGACCTTTAGTAACTTCTGAGGTACATCTTTGACAAGTTTCTCACGCAATTTATAGCAATGTGATGGACAGGAATTTTATGGATTTTAAGGGCTCTAATCAGAGAGGCTCTGAACTGGATGAAAATCAATGTCTGACATAGAGTTAATGCTCATAATTTGACAAAGCAGCTCCAGTCATCTCTTACAAATGCTTGATCCAGTTATTAGATTTCTGGGATCTTTACTCTACCAGCCAACAGATTTCAGAGAGGATACACAACCTGAGAAATGTGGGCATTCTCAGTAAAGGCTTGGTGAGGCTAATTGATTCATTAAAAATCTAAAAAGAAAGTAAAAGTAAATTCAGAAAAGGGCTCATCCCTATAAAGACACAGGTGATTCAAGCAGGCTGAACAATATACCAGGCAGGGTCATAGTTCAAACTATAGTTCAAGAAGTATCTCTAATAAAAAGCAATTTCCAAACATCATTCTAAGGCATCAGGGTATCATTTGAGGCCAATACAAAAAAAAAAGATGGTTTTCTCTCCCCTTCCTCCTTCCCCAAGCCTCAAGTTCACTTCTTTTTTACTTTGTCTTCTTGGAGAAAATTTTATTTCTACCATTTCTTTTTGAATGGTTGATTTGCTGTAGCACACGGAGAAAGCTAGATGTGTGTATTTTCTTTTCCTCTCCTGCACTATCAGTCACCTGCTGTGTGAGATGTTTCTCAAGGGACCTCATGAAAACTAGAGTTGGGAGCTGATTAAGATCTGTGTTTTCACCATATAATTATATTGCCTTCATTTCAAATCTGTTAGTTTGGTTTTTTTGCTTTAGTATAGAGGAAGCAATTGAGTCTTTATCAGTTACTCTTCAAAACTAACTTGGATCTTGGATATATAATGTTCTTTCATTTATTAAAGTTTTTTGTTTTTGTTTTTTTAAAGAGAGGAGTATCATTTTCTAAATACACTAGACTTTTCAATTGCATGCAGAAACTGAAGTGCTGGGTAGCTTTTGCATGGTAATCAAGGTACTGGATTCTACCAGTCTTGGCATAAGTGTTCTTTAGAAAATGGTATTACAGGGTGTGGAGTCAAGATGGTGGAGCATAAGGACACACATACTATAGGGTTTTCCCCCACAGCCCATCTGTAAAAAAATGACTCTAAAGGAATTCTAGAGCAGCAGAAGCCACAAAACGACAGAGTGAAAGAGATTTCCAGCCCAAGGCAGCCTGGAAGGTGAATAGGAAAGGTCTATCACTGGGGTATGGAGCAGAGCACAGCCCATGGAGCACAGCTTAGCCTTGGATGCTTGGTATCAGCAGGAACAGGACCAGAACGGGCTTTGGGGCAGAATCCCCAGCAGCAGCAGCAGTGGTTCTCAGATCCCTCAACACATAAGTATCAAAGAAAATTTCAAAGATCAGTGAGAAAGCTTTTTCATCTGAGAAAGGCAACGAAGTCTGGCCCCAACAGTAGCAGCCTCTAAAGCAGCAGTGCCCATTGTTGGAGCCCTCTACCTAAAGCCCCTGGGAGAACTGAGCAGTTGATCTGAATCTCAGCCCTGAGTCAGGCCCTGGGGTGAGGAGGAGGAGCACAGAGAGGGAATTCTACTACTCCAGATTCTGGACAGAAAAGTTTTGGTTGCTCACAGAGCAGTGTGCAGACCAGGAGAGGAGTAAACTTATTTCCTTTGATTGTGCCACCTTGGAGGAACTGAGAACTTTCAGGTCTCCAGAGTATACCTCCTCTTGAAAAAGGATTCAAAAGTCAAGTAAGTGGCTGGGAAAATGCCCCAAAAAGGGGGGGGGGAGACTATAGAAGGTTACTTTCTTGACGAACATGTATTTTCTTCCATCTTTTCTGACAAGGAAGAACAATGCATACTGTCAGAGGAAATCAAGGCTTCTGCATCCAGTACCTCCAAAATAAATATGCAATGGTCTCAGGCCATGGAAGAGCTTGAAAAGTGAGTCAATAGCTTCCTAAAGGAGAGCCAAAAAAATGCTGAAGAAAATAACACCTTTAAAAATAGGCTAACTCAATTGGCAAAAGAGGTCCAAAAGGCCAATGGGGAGAATAATGCTTTGAAAAGAGGAACTATCCAAATGGTAAAGGAGGTTCAAAAGCTCACTGAAGAAAACAGCCCTTTAAAAATGAGACTGGAGCAGATGGAAGCTAATGACTTTATGAGAAACCAAGAAATTACAAAACAAAATAAAAAGAATGAAAAAATAGAAGATTGTGTGAAAAATCTCTTTGGAAAAGCAACTGACCTGGAAAATAGATCCAGGAGAGATAATTTAAAAATTATGGAACTACCTGAAAGCCATGATCAAAAAAGAGCCTACATATCATCTTTCAGGAAATTATCAAGGAAAACTGCCCTGATACCCTAGAACCAGAGGACAAAATAAATATTGAAAGAATCCACTGATCACCTTCTGAAAGAGATATGAAAAGAGAAACTCCTAGGAATGTTGTAGCCAAATTCCAGAGTTCCCAGGCCAGAGAGAAAATATTGCAAGCAGCCAGAAAGAAGCAATTCAAGTATTGTGGAAATATAATCAGGCTAACACAAGATCTAGCAGCTTCTACATGAAGGTATTGCAGGACTTGGAATATGATATTCCAGAAGTCAAAGGAATTAGGATTAAAACCAAGAATCACCTACCCAGCAAAACTGAGTATAATACTTCAGAGAAAAAAAATGGTCATTTAATGAAATAGAGGACTTTCAAGCATTCCTGATGAAAAGACCAGAATTGAATAGAAAATCTGACTTTCGAACACAAGAATCAAGAGAAGCATGAAAAGGTAAACAGGAAAGAGAAATCATAAGGGACTTTCTAAAGGTAAATTATTTACATTCCTACATAGAAAGATAATATTTGTAACTCTTGAAACTTTTCATAATATTTGGGTAGTTGGAGGGATTATACACACATACACACACACGCACACATACATAGAGAGCCCAGGATGAACTGAATATGAAGGGATGATACATAAAAAATAAAATTAAAGGGTGAGAGAGGAATATAGTGGGAGGATAAAGGAGAAATGGAATGGAGTAAAATACCTCTCATAAAAGAGGCAAGAAAAAGTTTTTTCAATGGAGAAGAAAAGGGAGGAGCTGAGAGGGGAAAAGTGAAGCTTACTCCCTTCACATTTGGCTTAAGGAGGGAATAACATGCTCACTCAATTTGGCATGAAAATCTATCTTACACTACAGGAAAGTAGGAGAGAAGGGGACAAGTGGGGTGGGGGGATGATAGAAGGGAGGGGAAATGGGAGGATGGAGTAATTAGAAGTAAACACTTTTAGCAAGGGACAAGGTCAAAAGAGAGTAGAATAAATGGGGGACAGGATAGGATGGAGGGAAATATAGTCTTACACAGTATGACTGTTATGGAAGTCTTTTGCAAAACTACACACACACATATACACACACACACACACACACACACACATTGAGTTGCTTGCCTTCTCAGTGGGGATGGGTGGGAAGGAAGGAAGGGAGATCAGGTGGAACTCAAAGTTTTAGGAACAAATGTTGAGGATTGTTGTTGCATACAACTGGGAAATAAGAAATGCAGATAATGTGGTGTAGGAATCAATCTTGCCCTACAAGAAAAGAAAGAAGATGAGGATAAGGAAAGGTTAGGGTGTGATAGAAGGGAGGGCATATTGAGAGCAGGGGTAATCAAAATGCAAGGCTTTATGGGATGGGGAGGGGAGATGGAGAGAAAATTTAGAACTCAAAATTTTGTGGAAATGAATGTTAAAAACTAAAAAGAAAAAAAAAATGATGTTACAGTTTCAAATCCTGGCTCATCATTAGTAGATTTCCATGTAATTTTTCATTCTTTCTCAAAGAATTCAGTAACTGGACCTTGCTTTCCATCTCTATCTTTTATTTATATATAAATCCTTTCACTGTGTTCTTGAACACCATGGTCCCTCAGGTCATCAGCCTCTTCAACTCAATGACTTTGATTTTTGTTCTGGTTCAGCCACACACAGCAATGTCACACTTCCTGACCATTACCTGTAGCTGTTCTACCTCATGACTCCTCTGATGATATTTTCCTATCCTTTTATCATTGCTTCATTCAGTCTCAGGCCACATGTGGCCTTCTAGGGACTTGAGTGCAGTCTTTTAACTATGTCCAAGTTTTATAGAACAGATTCTTGTTCTCTGAAGTTTGGATTCAGTCACTGGAGGACCTAGAGGGCCACAGGTAGTCTTAAGGCTGCAGGTCTGCAGGTTCCCCACCCTGCTCTAGAGCTTCTTTGTACTCAACGCTGTCCAACTTTTCTTCTTCATGTTTATCATCTCTACCCTGGTGTCTCTTTCTTCATAATCTTGATGCTGACTGACCAATTCAATTATACCCTATCAGTTATACCTCAGTCCTTTGTTCCCTTGTCCTAACACAAGTTTTAAAATGCTCCCAACCATGTAAATGACCTGTCATTGTGAACCAGTAAAATCTGAATAATTCAAGTATCCTCTTCTGACCAAAGTGCGTAAAGTCATCATGTAATGCCTTTATGGTCACAGGGCAAAATACCTTGGGTGGCACCAGCTTCTTCCTAGTACAATGTGTGGATTAGTTGCAGAAAGAGTCTTCTATCGCACAAATACAACTCAGCTACTATCTCACTAGTAAACTGTTCCTACGTAGGAAAAAGCTTTAGTTACTGAGGTCTCTACCTTGGTTTTTGGTTTCTTGAGTTTTTATATCACTCCTCAGCTCTTGCCACAAATCATATAAGAATGATCCAAGTATAGAAGATTAATTAATACAACAAAACTCACATATGTTAGTGGCATATCATTTAGTGAATATCTAAGACTTGTGGGCCCGAAGTTCAGCTCCCTGGGCATTCCAGAAAATTTCCCCTCATTCTGATGATGTTGTCATAATTTTAGTGTCTCATAGACTGAGACAGAGCATGTGCTTCTCCATTATCCATCTCTAGCCAGCAGCATCCAGCTTAGTACTTGGTTAAAATACAGGCTGGTGAATTATTGTTCATCCATAAATGAAATTTAGCTGCAAACCCATAATCTTTAAACTTCTCCATGACAGTTCACCTTGATGCCACAGATTCACTGAGGATTATAGATTTCAAGCAGGAAGAGACCTTAGAAGTCAGCTACTATAACTTCATTTTACAGATGCTGGATTTCCTGGCTTCAGTGAAATCTCTTTATCATGAGACAAACGGACGGATAACATTCTTTTGTCTTTTTCCACAGCTTTTTCAGAAAAGAGGTAGCCATCAACACATTCAAGCATTGAACTAACTCAAGTTCTCTCCCCTGTTCCCCGACATCTCCCAAAGGAAAATAGAAAAGTTTGTCTTAAAGAAGTGGTTTATCTATTCTTCCAGCTCTAGGCTAGAACAGACTTTTTAGCTCACGCAGGTGATCCTTTCCCTGAGGCTTATCAAGCTCTTAAACCACAGAACAGAGGTATTCCTAGCTGTCTAGCTAAGTGCCCTCAGGCTTAATTTATTTTTATGAAGATTTCTAGTTTCCTGGGGTTTGACTCTTCAACATGACCTCACTCTAGCATAGGGTGAGAATTCCTTACATTTTCCTTCTTTAAACTCAACTGAATGTTCTATGCTTACAAATCCATTTCACGGGAGCTTTGTAACAGGAGCCCCATTGGAACTGACTGCATCTGATGCCTTGCAATCTCTTCTTAGGCACCCAAGATGCTTCCCATCTGCTGCGCAAATGAATCTAAGCCAGGACAAAACTAAACGCTGGAAATGAAAAGGAGACAAGCATGCAATTCCCATCTGATCACATTCCTGGGCTCCCACAAGCTTCTGCAGCAGCTGAGCCTTTCCAGGCTTCACCTTCTCTTACCCAGTTTTACTAATCTTTATAATAATTCAAAAATGCATTCCTTTCTCCCCATTCATCTCCAACACTCTAGTTCACATGGTTCTTACATTTTGCCTTGACTTTCAAAATAACGTTCTGATATATTTTCTTGCTTTGATTCTCTCCTCTCTCTAACTCACCCTCCACATGGCTGTCAATGAAATTCTTAAACCATAAATCTCACCACTGTCACCCTCCTTTTGCAAAATCTTCATTGTCTCCCTTTTGCCTCTGGCATAAAATAGAAACTCTTTTAGTATTTAAAGCCTTCCAAAATGTTGCTTCCGCCCATTGGTTCAGTCTTACTTTATATTAGCTCCTTTATGTACTCTCTTTTCCAGTAAAACTGGTTTGCCAGCTCTTCTCCGTACTATAAATCTCATTTCCTACCTCCATTTCTTTGCACGAGTGGTCCCCTATGTCTAGAAAATGTTATCTTCTTTATTTCTGCCTCATCGATTCTGAAGCTTCTTTCAGTTCAGATTCCTCCAGGGACTAGTATTTTATCTTTCTTAAAATTACTTAGTATACTTTGGATGGAGAAGAAGACAGAAAGCATGGTCAGAGAAGTAGGAGAAGGTGCAAGAGAGATGAGGGTAATAGAAGTCAATGAAGGAAAGAATTTTTAAGGACAGCCTAACCAAGCACTTGATACTGGTTTCTTATTATTCAATAATTTTTCAGTTGTGTTTGATTTTCCCTGACCCCATTTGGAATTTTCTTGGCAAAGATACTAAAGTGATTTGCTATTTTCTTTTCTCCAGCCCACTTTACAGATGAGCGAACTGAGGCAAACAGAGTTATGTGACTTATCTAGGGTTACACAGCTAGTAAATGTCTGATGTTGGACTTGAACCCAGGCATGGCACTCTATCCACTGTGCCCCCTAGCTGTCCTTCTACTAACTACTATAAGAACTTAAAATGCCCACAGAGATGTGAAAAATTAAATTCTTCAAAAAGAAAATCTGGTTTAGGAATAAAGCTAACAGAAATAGCTAACTTAAACAGAATTTCAAATCCAGTCTTCTCAGAACGAATTCTGTCATTCATTAGGATGCATTCGTTAAGTTAGAATTGTATTAGTACCATCAATTCTCAGAGGATTGTGAACATTTAGGTTACTTTTCCAGAATCCCTAAGAATTCTAAGATACCATCTCCTAGAACTGTCCTCTGAAGTAAACTTGAGATGATATAATTCAGGAGCTGACATATCTCTTTTGAGGGATCTACAGCTTTTGCAGCTTTATTGAAAGTCAAGATAAAACCCAAAGAGGACATTTTACAGAATCTTTCCATGTTCATGTTGGTATCAGCCGTTATATTGTTCTCTTAGTCTCTGGATACTTCCTGATTTCTCTTTGGTAATTTCTCTGTTTTCCTCTTTTTGTCTTTTAGTAAATGCTTAGAATAGTGATATGAACTTATTACTTACACCTCATTTTTTTTCATAAAAAAGAAACAAATCTGCCACTTTAAGTGGTAATAATACAGAGTTCTCCAAGCTTCCTCTCAAAAAAGCTTACCTGAACTGTACGTTCTGGCAAGACATAAAAATTAATATAAATGATGTCAATCATTTATAGACATATAGCATAGGTCAAAATATATTTCATACTAGCTATTTTCACTTTCCAAAGAAACTGTGAAATATTTAAATATTTATATAATTATAGTGTCTAGTGCAATTCATTGCATTTGGGATTGAGTTGAGAAATATCTCCAAGGAAAAGTAGTGTTACATCAAACTGTAAAACTCAAATAATCTTAAACTCTTTAAAATAAAGGAATTTGACAGAGTTCATTGAATGGTATGCACTGATGGGAAATGAAAACTTGATAAAAGATGAGAATGACAGGGTCATTCTCTGGATTTAGCCCATTCTGATTTATCATACCTTGCTTTGTAAAATAAGATCTTGCCCTTCATGAATAAGGTTCACCGGGCACAAGCTCCATATAGGACTACATTAAAGGAATCTATACCACAGTGACCGAAATTTAGATAAAACTGGTTTTTTTAAGAAGTCTTAAAAGAATTTCCCATCTTTACTTTTTTACATCATATGCCAAAGAACGAAATGGCAGATCCAAAAGGCAGAAGTCAGAAATAATAATGAAAAGGACTGAATCTAGGTGTACAATCTGACAGGCAGAATAAACAAAGATTACCTCAGAATGGTGACAAAAATGGCGAAAATCCTAAAGGATTAAAAATCTCACAGATGTTCCTAACTCAATGAAAGGATATCAATTGTTTCAAAGAAAATGGTTCTTCACTCTCCATGGGTGTTAGCCGGTTCCAATTACCTTCTGGTCCAAAAGTAGTAAACATTTTCTAAAAAAGACTAAGCCGTGGGACCTAAAATTCTTGCCTGACAACCAATTATGCGTTGAAGACTCTGAAGTCTGGGGGAAAGCTGACAAAGTCACCTTAATTAAACAGAGGCTGCTGAGTCTTAAAGTGAAGGACTTGGACAAAAAGAACACCAAGTAGCCAAAAGGAAGAAGACATAAATGTAGTTCTGGATGACATCCAAGCAGATGAAGACACTTATTTCTTGATTTCTAAAAAAATATCTTGTTCTTATCTGCATAATATTTTGGATGATTCATTTTTCATTCTAACATTAGACTATCCACAACTTGATTCTACAGATTGCGACAGAAATGGTCTAGGAAAATACGTTCATTCATTGGGCGCTTGTATTTCCAACCAGTCTTCTTTTCTAAATATAGATGTTTTCATATTTGCTTTTCACCCATTTTCTTCATGTGGAAATTTATATAACCTGCCTAACCTGTGATGTGGTATAATCTAGGAATAGTTGCAGCAGAAATAGGAGTTTTAAGTTTTTAGGATATGAATGAAAATAACTTAAAATCCTTTGTGTTAAATAAACCTAAAGACAGTGCAAATGCCAAGAAGTGGAATTACGTAGGAGTGTGTATATATACATCCGTGCTTGGGAAGAATGACATTTTGGTTCAAAGGTCAGTTGCAGGGACTCAGTTTTCTATAAAAAACAATTGGGTTTGAATAAGTTAGAGTTAGTAAGTGATAGCTTTCATTTAGTTCTTTTATCATTAACATTATCTTATTTCTAGAACCTTGGAAAGTAATACTAAGGACAGTTGGAATGAATCACAGACTCTAAGTGTTACATATAGACCCTCAGCCCAGCCTATACCTGATTCTCCAGTCTCTGCTTGAAGACTTGGAATAACTAAATGGGGTTTTGGGGGAGGGAAGCTACTCATTCTGCTTTCTGACATCTCTACATGTCAGGACGTTTTTCTTTTTATCAGACTTAAACTGGCCTCTGCAATTTGGCCTTCAGCACCTCATGCTGCTTGCCAGGGCTCTGGGAAACAAGTCTAATTTGTTTTCTATATTATAGTTCTTCACACAGATAGCTATGATGCTTTCCCCCAGTGTTTTCTCTTCTCCAGACAAAACATTCCTAATTGACATCTATCTACATAAGGCAAGACACAAGCCCTCATCATACCCTGATGTAATAATTGGCTCGTTTTAATAACCTTTAAGGTTCATGAGTTAATATATTCTGTTTCTTTAGGAAGTTTATTTTAGAAGAAAAATTATGACTACAGTCACAATCACTTTGAACCACCAATAAGAAATATTCCTAACATTTAGGTGAGATTTTGTTAACTCTATTAAATTATATTACTTCCTATCTCTAACTTTTATCTTCTTTGTGTTTGAGGTAATATCCAGGTTTCCAGAAACATCTGGGTAACAAAGCAGCGGATGATATCTGTCCAAAGTATCTGCGAATAGGTGAAAGGGGAAACTGTGAAAAGACTGGATCTTTTTTTTGGGGGTGGGGTGGTGCTTTACTCCATTTTTGAGTAGCTGAGTATAACTGGTGGTGTCAGCACAAGTCTTCTGCTCCAAGATGCCAATAGACAATTTCATAGGAATTTACAATGGCCCTACTTGATATGTATCTCTTATGCCACAGCACATGTCTACCTTCTCTCTTTTTTTCCCTTTCATTGGCTGCCTCAGGGCTGCTCGTACTTTCCAGCTCGCTCTGTTTGACCCTACTCTTTGCTCTCCCCTTCCAGAACTTTGGAATCTCTATCTGGTTCTGAAATAGTTCCTCCTTTTTACACAAAGTTTATACATTTCATCAGACTAAATCTCTCATACTTGATTGGCTTTGGTGGACTCCAGTTGCTATACAGACCTAGTTCAGATTTAGTTCAGATTGACTGATTCTCAGCAACAAAAAATATTAAGTGGGGTGGCAGAATCAACAGAGCCCCATTTGTACAATGGTCAAATTCCTTTGGTTGCATTCAAGTTTGTTTACGTTTTCCTAAAATATAGTGCCAAGAACTAACTGAATGTATACTTCAGGTAGGACCAGAATGGGAAAGGATTTAATCAAACTGTGTCCTCCCTTCATAACACCTATAAGATTGTTGGCTTTTTTCTGCTACCATGTGAAACTATTCTTTATATTGCTTAATAAGAATTTTACTTAGAAAGAGTCTACTTTGTTCAAGGCACTTTGCTAGATGCTGCAAATGAAAAACCAAAAGTGAAATAGTGAAACTCCTTCAAGGAGTTTTCATTGTCTATGGAGGAAACTATATACTATATACACTGACAATAAATACAATAGATGATAGATAGAGAGGTAGATAAATAGAAAGATAGAAAAAAGAAAGATAGACAGATGGACAGATAGTAATATCAGGATGGAGAGCAAATTAACAGCTAAGGATATCAGAAAAGGTAAGAGGCAGCACTAAAATCAGCCTTCAAGGAAGTTACATCTTCTAAGAGTTGGAGTAGAGGAAGGAATTCACTCCAGGAACAGGGGAAAGAATGTGCAAAGAATGGAAAAAGGAAATGGAATTCCCCTTTAGGTAACAGCAAGTAACACTGTTTGGCTAAAACATACAGTGCATGAAAGGGAATTCATGAGTTAATATCAAGAAAGAAATGTATCTGGAAAAATAGATTAGAGTCAATAGTGAAGAGTTTTAAATGCCATACAGAGGGAGTAGTTTTACTGTAGATATAATGGGGGTGAGGAGGAAGTAGGGGAGCTAGAGCTTCTTGAATAGGACTATGATATGTAATATCTGATATGATATATCAGACCTGTGTAGCTATGTGGATAAAGGATGGATTATAGGCAGGGTAAATATTAGAGGTTGGGATGTCAATTAGGAGGTTGTTGCAAAATAATGGTGATGAGAGTCTGAATTAGTCATAGTATATGATTGAAGAAAGAGTGATAGAAGCAAAAGATATTCTAGCGGTAGAATCACTAAAGTATGGTATCTGATTCACTGTAGTGGTTCAAAAACAGTGGAAGAGTCTAGGGTTCTGATCATGGTTTACTGAAAGGATGGTGGCATCTTGGACAAAAACAGGGAAGTTATAAAGTGAAGCTGTTTTTTGGGGAAAGATAATGAACTCTGTTTCACACCTATTGAATTAGAGATGCCTTCAGATGAAATAGGCAGATTGACTGCAGCTCAGGAAAGAGGTTAGGGTTTGGATATATAGGTCCAGGAATTGTTTGCATAGATAAAATAATTGAATCTATGACAACTATTTTGAACACTCAGGGGGAGAAAACCGAGAGAGGAAATAAGAGGGTCCACGACTGGGCAGTTGAGTTTGCAGCTCACTCAAACTATTCTTCACAGGAATTGTTGTCTAACCACCTCTCCCACATCTTGTATTTTGAGGGTAATTTTTAGAGCCCAAACATAAACCTTCAATTACATTTGCCCCTACTGAATTTCTTATCATTCAATCCAATCCATTATTCTAGCTTGTCAAGATATTTTTAGATTTGGGTTCTGTGGGATTAGCTATCCCTTCAAGCTTTGTGTCATATGTAAATTTTACAAATATGTCATCTATGACTTCATTCAATTAATCAAAGAGAATGTCAGGGAGCACAGAGACGAGGAAATATTCCTAGGGTACCCATTAGAATCTCCCTCCAAATTAAAAAGGACCCATTTGAGTTCAGTCATTCACCAATTTGAAATCTACCTAACTAGACTATTACCTAGTAGAATGAACCTCCAAATCCATCCAGTCCTAACAGCCCAACCAGGGCACACGGAAGATAAATGCAGGCTCTGACTCAGCAATTGGCAGGAGAGTTAGTAAATACATAGGAAAATAGAGGCATGGAACTCAGAACCTATGAACGTCTACCTTATATCAACTTTGCCAAGAGCTGCATTGTTGGGATTTGAGCCTAGTTCCTCCAACGCCATGTTCATGATCTTTTCCCATCACACTGCTTTGATTTTATTTTTATATTAACTAATAATAAAAAGTCTAATCCTACATACTAAAGTCATCTAATGATACACATTGTAAACTAGAAAATTTGTTTTCTAGAATCTTTTTTCTCATTTCTGTAGTGCTTGAAAATTTATAAAGTACTTTTCTAACAACTTTGCAAAGCAAGTAGTAGGTATTACCCCCATTTTAAAGATGAGCAAATGGAGGCTCAGAGAGATGTCAAGTGAAATGCCCAAGATCACATGGCTGGGCAAGGGTAAGTTAGCATTTGAACCCAGATTTTCAAATTCAGGCTCAGTGCTTCATCATGCCATTATAATTCTCCATAGGCTTTATATTAAAATTTTATTCATATTACATGAATTTCAATTAATAGAAAGATGGAATCAATATTTTAAACAAGTTACTCAGTTTAACATTTGCTTTTGTATCTAGAATGATAATTCAGTTCAAATTTTATTGTTTTCTGCCAAAGATCATTGTAAAATGAACTAAAATGAGCTATTTAATTTATAAAGATCAGGTTTGAGTGAGTGAAGGTTTTGATGCAGTAATATTTTAGAGCTGTTTTCCTTTAAAGCAAACCAATACACTTCCATGTCATTTTAGCCTTAGTTTCTAAAACAGATTGTTTCTGATTTCCAACATGATTAAAACAAGAGACTCTACTAGTTCTGTACGTTAGTATAACCTTTGATAATTATGTTAGTAAAAATTCTCTCTTCCAAGCATCTATTATAATGAGGGAAATGACAAGGAATAAAAAATGTGATGCATATCTTCACATTGAAAAACTGTTCTTGCAAGTTTGAAAATACAGTACAAAACTAAAAAAAAAAAACAACCTACTAAACAACTTGTGTTCTCTTAAGCACTTCTTTATCTCACAGTTTCCAAAAAATGAAGATATTTCAAAAGCTATAATCTAAATAGAAGTAATGACACACTAAATTGTAATTTAAGTGTAGGATACAATCAACGTTTGTGTTTATAATCTTGCAGCTGGGCAAGAAAGGTTCAGATAAATGGGAAACTCAAAGCACTATAATCCATTTGTGAGCATGTTAAAATCCCACAGAAATGGTATATTACATTATCTTTTGCCAGATTTCCCATAACCATAAAGCAATTCTGTATTAAAACAAGGAAGTTTTGCTTGGACATTTTTAATCAGAAGATTACTAGAGAAATTGTTGTTGACTCTTGCCACTATGGACAAAAAATGACAATAATGATAGATAATATTTATATCGTGTTTTAAGGTTTACAAAGAGCTTTACAAATATTATCTTGTTTGATTCTCACAACAGCCCTGCGAGTAGGTGCTATTATTCACCCAATTTTACAGATGGGGAAACCAAGGTAGACAGAGATTACATGACTTGTCCAAGTTTACACAGCTCGTATCTGAGGCATGCTTTGAACTCAGGTTTTCCAGATGTCAGGGTCCATGTTCTAACCACTGTGCCTCCTAGCTGCCTCAGGAAACTTTAACAGTGGTTTATAAAATTGCTTTCTAAACTCCCTTCCCAATTACACACATAATAGAATACCTGAACAAACCCATAAAAGGAACATAAATTTAAAGTGGAATAATCCTTAACTGAGTTAATGTAAGAACTTTAGAGAATTTAATGTATGACCAATATGACAAAGAATAAAATTATCAAAATTAGAAGTCTTTTAATATTGAATTTTTGGTTCTATATTAAAATCAATTAAGTAAGCAAATAATAGACCTTTTTCCGACCAGTCCATGCAAGACGTTTTACCATAGATAACAATTTTCCTTAAATATTACTTTTTGTCATGTCACCCCCAACTGCATCAAGTTCAAACAACTCTGCTTAGTTTTAAGTCATTTCATAATTTTGTCCCACTCTGATAATTATAATAATAATATTATAATTTTTTGTATCATTTACCAAAGCTTGGTCTACTGTGTACTTTTTCTCCAAGTAAAAAGTGAAATAGATATTAGCTATTTGTATATTTCGGTTAACATTGTGTTATAATCATTTCCTAACTGTATGCAGGTAGATTATAAATACGGATGGTTGTTTCTTCACAATCTCCCTTCCTTACCCATGCAGCCCACTTGACTTGTGGTTATAACTCATTAACATGCGAAGTGTCAATGTATGCTTTCATTAGCATAGATGTTAGTGGAGAGAAGTAGCCTGAATAATATTAAGAAAACACATAATGAGGCTAGTATGTGATTTTTATTTTTTAGTCTTTAAATTCTGAAATCATTGGCTTTGAATAGGTGCTTACCATGAAATCCCAAAGGCCAGGGAGTGAGAGAGAGATGTAAGACTTTTACATTGACCAGACTGGTTTTTGTTTCCTATTTGTAAGTATTTTAAAGCATAAGCAAACATCGCTTTTACCGGGGAACTAGAAGAATCGCTCTTTAGGGAAACAGGATGCCTAAGAGAGGGTACCTAGCAGTCCTCTGGGAAAGGGAGGCTCAATAATTATCCTAGGAAAAGTGAGAAAGGAAATGTGATGCAACCAGCTCACTAGAAACAAGAAATGAGAAAGGAGGTGATAAAAAGGACCATTTAACATATCTATTAAGTAGCACAATGAAATTTGGGGACACAGAAGCAAATATCAAAGAGATTGCCCTCAAGGAGCTTCCATGGCGAGTGGGGAAGAGGAGGTAGGAAAACAAAATTCACACAAGGAAGCATATTACAAACTAACTTAAGAGAACATTAACATCTGTGGGAAGGAGCTAAGGGAAGAGGGAGCCTTTGCACGGAACCGTGAATGATTCTGAGAGGAAGAATGGACAGTGATTTTATAAAATCATTAAAATCATTTTATGTGATATTTCATGAAATAAGATTGGGAAGGTAGGAGGACGTCAGACTATGGAGGGCCTGAAATATTTGAGGTTATGGAAAGCTGAAAAATGTGTATTTTATTGTAGAAACATGGAGGATTTTTGAGCAGGGGAGAGGTCTGTACTCAATACTTTGTTATCTGACTAACATTGTACTTTGTGAAGATTATTTTGTTAGCTCCATGAAAGACTGACTGGAGAAGAAGGATATTTGAAGGAGAAGACTTAATTGGGAGACAGGACATGATGAGGGTCTGAACCGAGCTGCGTATAGAACTGGTCAGGTATGAGAGATGTTGTGGATGTAAAACTGTCAATACTTAACAATCGATTTGATATGCAATGTAAGGGAGAAGGAAGAGTCAAGGATAATCCTAAAGTTTAATAATCCGGGTGGATTATAATAATATCTTTACAAAGCCAGGAAAGTTTTAGAGGACAGGTTGGTTTAGAAGGGAGATAACGAGTTGTTTTGGACATGCTGAGTTTGAGATGCTATAGGCTAGGTGGTGAAGTTGATAAAACGCTAGAGTCAGGAAGACATAAATTTAAATCCGGTCTCACATATTTAGCTGTGCAACTCTGGGAAAGTCACTTAATCTCTGTTTCTTAATTTGTAAAATAGGAATACTAATGGCACCTCCCTCCCAGGGTTTTTGGGAGGATGAAATGAGATAATAATGCCAGGCTCATAGTAAACACTATGTAAAGTTAGCTTTTATTATTACTAAAATGAAACCGAAAATAAATAATCAGGCAGATAGGAGGGCAGTCAGGAGACACAAAATCCAAGGGGAAAAAATGTTGCCCAGGATAAGGTGGTCAACAGTGCCCCAAATGGTACAGAGGTCAATGAGGATGAGAACCTGATATTTAGTGGTCAGTTAAGTGAGTGAAAGGAAGGGGATGAAGAGGACAGTGAAATTTGCTGGTTGAGTGGCTTTCTGTCAGTCAGTTCTCCTGAGTATCTGGATTCACTAGTTTCTTAACTAAGTAGATTTAACTAGACGTTGGTAAAATTGAAGAGAACAGTTCAATGTATAAATAAGGATAAATATGTACAAATTTGGACAATTCTAAGAGTTTTAAAAAGGGAGGAGAGATATGAGGACAGTTTGAGGGTATGGAAGGATCAAATGAAGATGATTTTTGAAGGATGAGTCAGACATTTGTGCATGTAGAAGGAGCTAGTAGGTAGGTAGTTCTTGAAAATGAGAATGAGGGATGGAGAGACGGGATGAGATGGGAGAAGGTCTACCGCTTCATCAGAAGCTGGAATATAGGTGAATAAGAAACTCAGGACAGATGGCCTTGATTTCCTCAGAAAAGTAGAAGGTACGGGCATCTGCTCAGAGACAGGGTGGTAGAATATCCATTGAAATTAGTGGGGCCAAGAAACAATGAAGGAAGAAGGCACCCATATATAGTGGAAGGAGCTCTAGATTTGGAGCAAAGAGACCTTGGTTCAAAATCCTACACACAGACACACACACACACACACACACACACACACGAGTGACCTTGGACAAGTCACATGGCCTCTTTGACCCTCAGTTTCCTCCTCTATGAGACAAGGAGGGCTGAATTAGAATGCCTTTAAGGTCTCTTCCAATTCTAAATATCTAATCCTACTAATAAAGTGATTGACTTACTGCAGTGAAGATCCAGTAGAAATTAGACCAATCCTATTTAAAATACTATGTGACCCTGGGAAGTCTCTTAAACTGTTTGAGTCTCAGCTTCCTCAACTGTAAAATAAGGTTAATAACAGCACCAACTTCATACAGTTGCTGAAATGATTAAGTGAGATAATCTAAGCAAATATTTTGCAAACCTTGCAACACAAATAAATGTGAGTTATTATCATATCAATTTGTAAAACTGGTACAAATGAACTATCTGGAGAAAGAAGTGTGCATAAACACATACATACATCTTCCCCATGTCACTGATATATGTGCAAACAGTAACTTATTTCAGTGATAGACCATACTGTTTATGCCCATCTGTCCGATCACTTCGCACATGATCAAAATTAAATTGTTCCTTCAGTACAAGGAAGAAACTGTAACTAACTTAAACTCATTTTGCTTAGAAAAGATTTTTATTTAACTTCCCTTTTTCCCCAAAATTAAATGTACCATCCTGCAGAAATAACTGTTCTCCATTTGGAGAGGTATGAGAAAAATAATTGCAAAAAGGTATTATATATTATTCATCTACTTCTAAATGTGGTGGCTTCCATCTTATCTGTATAGTGTACTTTGACAGAGAGTAGCCTACTATCATCCTCAAGGAAGAAACACATTTATTTAGTGGTCAGCCAAGTGAGTGAAAATAAGGGGATGAAAATGACAGTCAAATTTCTTGGCTGAGTGGCTTTCTGTCAGAGTCAATTCTTCTGAGTGTGCGTAAAACATCCTTTAGATTTCACTACAGTCCAGCAATCAAAGGAAGATTGTATCAATATCTTCGCTGTTGAAGGAAGCAAACTAATTTAAAATTTTTCAATCTGCCTACTTTTAAAAATATGAAAATTGAGGATGTTACCTGAAAGGAAACTCAGCAAAAGTTTTCACATAAAAATAATTAGCTGCCTTCAAAAATTCTCTTCCACTATTGGCCTTTTTGTTCATAGTTTATTCAATGCTATGTGTCAGGTACTGTGCTGGGTGCTGGGGATACAAAGAAAAATATGAAACAGTTCCTGCTTCAAGAAGCTTATGTTCTTTCAGGGAAAATAATATCGTCTACTACTACTACTACTACTACTACTACTACTACTACTACTACTACTACTACTACTACTACTACTACTACTACTACCACTACTAGCAGTACAGCTACCTCTACTCCTCCTCCTCCTCCTCCTACTGTCAGTACAGTTACTCCTCCTACTACTACCAAGCAGCAATTGCATAGTGCTGTAAGGTTTGCAAAGGGCTTTACAATATTATCTCATTTTATCCTCACAAAACCTCTAAGAAGTTGTTCAGCCAGTTTTCAGTTGTGTCCAACTCTTCATGACCCCAATTGGGGTTTTCTTGGCAAAAACACTGTAGAGGTTGCCTTTTCCTTCTCCATCTCATTTTACATATGAGGAAATTGAGGCAAACAAGGTTAAGTGACTTGCTCAGAGTCACACAGGTAGTAAGTGTCTGAGGCTAGACTGGAACTCATGAACATGAGTCTTCCTGACTCCAGGACTGGAGCTCTAACCACTGCACCACCTAGCTGGTTCGAGTAGGTGCTATTATTATTTTTATTTTATGTATGAGGAAATTCAGGCAGATAAGAAGTTAAGTGACTTGCCCAAGGTCATTAGTAAATGGCTAAGGCAGATTTTGAACTCAGGTCTTCCTGACTCCAAATCTAGTACTGTATCTACTGTACTACCAATAAATGAAAATATTTTTTTGGGGGGAGGGAGCACTAGTAGCTGTGAATGGGATCAAGAAAGGCTTCATGTAGTTGATGACATTTTAACTGAGTTGTAGAAAGGTAGGTAGGGATTCTAGGAGGAGATTCCTGCCTGATCCAAGTACAAATGACCACGTGGAAGTTTGGGGATGACTTCACTTTAATCAATTATGATTCTAGGCTTTGCGTTTAGTAGTGACAAAAAAAATCCCTTTTATTTGGCCTTGGAGTCTGACTTACTTATGCCTATATAGGGTACCAAAAATAGTTCGATGATGCAAATAACATCTGAGACTGTGACTGGTCTAACCGGGAGATGGAGGGTGGGTTGACTCAGAGGAGGGATTTCCATAACTCAGGACTGGAAAGTCCTGTGATAGGCACATCTTATCACCAGATTAATTCATCTTTCCATAGTTTGCAAAATTAGCAGATTGGAATATTTGTGGTTGGACTGTAGCCCATAAGAATAGACAAGTTAAATACATTACATATATACATAATATACATATTCTACTAATAGAAGGTATTTTGAATCTACCTAATAAGGTCTATATAATCAAGTCTGAATTTAATTCACAAATTTTGATTCTGATTAGATATAATGGCTAAATACAATTAATAATTAATTCTAGCCTAAATTTCACAATTGGGAATGTTACCATCATTATAACTTTGGTCTTATACATGTTCAAGCTCCTGAATTACAAGGATTGTAATTTAGATTTAGAATTGTTCAAGTTTTCATTTTTAATATTTTCTTTCATTCATTTTTAATCTATAACTTGAGTTTGAAGTTGAATTCAGTTTAATATTGGCTACTTTTGAGGAAGATTATAATGCCAAATTTTCTTTTGATTTCAATACTGCCTTTTCTTGAAATTGTAATATATAACTTCAAAGTATAATTTTATTTGTAGCATTGATGTTTTATTTTTTCTCTCACATATCGTATGGATTTTTATTTTATATTCAGCATTAATTTTTTTATTTCTTCTATTTTAATTTGGGGATTTCTCTTCAAAATTTACCTATCAGTTAACTCTACTGAGCTTTCAAACAGCATGAATTACTCTATCATATATGAATATTAATACTGGCTATTTGATGATATCGAGAAAATCATCTTTTTAATGACTGCCATTAAAACTATAGCTGCTTATCTACATTTACTTTGCTAATGCTTTACTACTATGGTGGCTCATTTGAATTGATGGAGTTTTGGCCAAATTGTTTGGTTAATTCTTGTGCTTTTCTGGTAATCGGATAAATATTAGGATTATAGACCAATACTGTGAAAATAGGAGTGCATTACTTAGAAAACATTGTTAATTTATGAATGCTAATATTCATAAAGGATTGCTGATAGAAGAGACTTTTGAAGGCCAGAATCAAAGAACTGAAAGTTTATAAAATGCTTCATATAAAGGTGACATGAAAAGAATATGGTTAGAACACTGCAAATTAACAGACTCATATGATCATTTAACAATATTTAAAAAATTTTAGTGGAGGAAAGCACCTGACGTTAGAAGTGTCCTCTCTTGGGAGCTTTAGGGGTCACTATGGAGTACAAGGTTGACTGGCTGGCAACTCACTCCTCACTTCTCCCACAAATTGAGAAAAGGGACAGGGACATAACGTAGGTTGTACCTATCTCTGCCCAATAGGAGTTGGCTTAGGGTGGATCTTTCCTTTTAGTTATCACTCTCTTTTCTGTTCTTTTACCCCTCGTCCCTTTAGGAAGGGAAGAGCCCTGTTGCCTCAGGGGCTGCATAACATCCTTGCATCCCTTCCCCCTCCTTTCGCACTAGGATCAGGGTTGGAAATTTTGTCAGCCATTCTCAATGACATCATGGGCTTATTTTTTAAATCAATTAATAAACATTGATTAAGTGCTTATGAGTCAGGCATTGTGCTAAGCTCTGAATGACAGCTGCAGAGGTGACGGCTTGAGATCCATGTGTGATTCTCCTTGGAGAGTTCCTGAAATTAATAATAAAATGCTAACATAGCTCATTCACCCCCTGGATATGGGAGGGTTTTTTTTTTTTTCTCTTCTAACCATTGCTGAGCTTGGGATCTCCATTCCAAATCAGAAAGAAAACCAAATTACTTTTGTGGAGTTAGACTCAAAGTTTCACCATTCCTCATCAAACATATTGCTCTGAACCTCTATTTTTAGACCATAGTGTCCATGTTAGTCTCATGGATTACCAGCTACCATGACAGTCTCCACCTCCATCTATCTGTCTTTCACCTAGGTGAGAATGCCTAGAAATAGACAGGTATGTGAAATCACCCTTGCCACCCAGCACCTTGTCCCTAATACTGCTCCTAGCTGCTGGGGTCTGTTGCTGACTCCCTCTAGGAGATGCTACCATTGCTGTCTTCACTCTCTGCATTTCTTCTTTTTGCAGAGTTTTATAATCTTAAGCCAGTCCTTGTGACTCTTCCTTAGATAGGAAGATGAGCAAAAATTCCAAGTCTCCAAATTCCCAGGGAGGATTTAACCTAATTCTCAAGTGAAGCCTCTAGCATTTTCCTCTGCCTGTAAGGGGGAGGGAATGGGGGATGTTATAAACCTAATTACAGAATGCATGGGAAGTAATCTTCAGAAAGGCATGTAGAAATGAGATTTGAGTGTCATAAAGAGAATTATTTATAAAAGGACTAGAAATACATGTCAGAGCCAGGTAGTAAAGAGCTTTAAATGACAAACAGAGGAGTCCACATTTGATTTGAGAGGTAATATGGAAACAATGGAGTTTATTGAGTTGAGGAGCGACGTGGCCAGGACAATACTTTAGGAAATCATTTCAGGAGCTATATGGATGACAGATTGTGGAGGGGAGTAGGGAAATCAGTTAGAGGCTTTGAGAAGTGATGACGGCCTGAACTAAAGCACTGTCTGTATGAGTACAGAGAAAGGGATAGATGTGAAAAGCGTTGTGGGAGAATAAACAAGACTTGGCAACTGGTTGGATGTGTGGAGTGTGGGATAGTGAAGAGTGGACAAGGACCCCAAGGATGCAAACAAACCTGACTGAAAGGGTGATGGAATTCTCAAAAAAACAAAACCCAACAAAACAAACAAACAAAAAATCAGAAATGTTTTGATGAGGGGTGGCTACGTAGGGAAAGCCAGAGCTCTATTTTAGATATATTGAGTTTGAGGTTGTCTCCAGGACGTACACTTTGAAATGTCCAGTAGGTACTTGATGGAGAACTAAAGGTCAGAGAGAGATTTAGGCTAGATATGTGGTTTGAGGGGTCATCAACAAAGGACTGATAATCAAATTCATAGGAGTTCATGAGGTCACCAAGAGTGTAATAAAGAATAAGGTCCATGACAGAATACTGAGTTTGATTGTAACAGGCAATTTGAAAGGTTAGGTGGATTTTTCGAAAGGTACAATCGATGCACTTGAAGTGGCTTGAAGTGAAAGGATGGGAGTTCAGTAATTATTACAGTTTGATGGCAGAACCATACAGGCATGCAATTTTTTTTGTAGTTCAATTTCATCTAAATAGATCATACTTGTCTTCTTCTATCACCACCAATTTCCTGAGTTGTAACTTCATGAAAATAGGTGTTATTCTTATTTTTAAAAGTTTGAAACTTAATATGATCGTTCCAACCATCCGTTTGTTTGTATCTCTTTCCTACCTCTTCACCATTACCATACTATTTAAGTGTTCCTACTAGAAGAAAAGAATTGGAAAACTTTGAAACTTAGCTCTAGAAAATTTTATTGTGATAGATAGTCTGAGATCACTTAAAATGAAGCATAAAAATAGATAAAGGACTTTAAAAACAGACAGAGTTAACTTAAACAATAGCAAATACCCAGTAGGCAGCATTTCAAGTCAATGGAAGACACAGAGAATATGAAGAAAGAGAGTTGGCATGGAGTGAGATATCATAATTTAGACTTCTGGGACTTAACTATCAAATATGTGAAGGAATCTCAAAATCGTAGTTGTGGAGAAATCTATTACACTTTTTGCAATTTACAATTATTACAACATTTACAATTACTCTGTTAAATGGTTGAACTTATTACACTGGTGTTTCAAAATTATTTAGACACTTAAAAAAAAGATTCCTGAGTCGATCATAATAAGGAGTGATTCTCAGGAAGAAGATTTAGACTTCCACCGTAAGTGGAAAGGAAATGTCAAAAGGGAAAGGGGAAAAGAGTGTGAATTTAGCTTTTTGCAGAAGAAATTTTCTTCAGAAAGATAGAGAGCAAGGTAAATAGATACTAGCAAATCTTTGATCCAAGAAAGAATCAGTTTAGAGGAATTCAATCCATTATGATTCTTAGAGAAGGTATTTAAATACTGGGAACTGGAGGGTTTCAAACATCAAATTCTGATGGAAAAGAGAAAGCAAAGATATGACAAGCAAGTAAAAATGGAGTCAGTATACATTTTTGTTTTTGTTTGCTACACAATGTTTTTGGGTCCATCTTTTAATTTTTGAAAGTGAATTAACTACTTGAAGTTGGATATAAGGAATAAATACATACATACATATGTACATATATATATATTCTCATTCTCCCCCCTTATGTATGTATGTATGTATGTATATATATATATATTTACACACACCTACATATACAGAATATATGTATGTATACACAGACACCTGTATGTTTTCATTTGCAATTTTTTTTGCAGTATACTATCTCCGACTGAACTGTAAGCTCTATAAAGATACAGTATCTAGACCCTAGCAGAATGGTTTGCACACAGTAGGTCCTTAATATTTATTGAATCAACTGAAGAGCCTTTTCCAGAAAGGGAGATAAAAAGTCCCACTCTGGACATGCCATCAAAAAAAATATCAAATTGTGATAGGAATGCTATAAGGAACATTGCAAAGTTGTAAAAACAAATCATTATGGTACATAACTGAAAATAAATCCCAAAGTAAAAATTATGTAGAAACTATAATTCTGGTGAAAATGTAGAAAAGATTTACATTATGCCACCAAATTAGTTCTCCTTTCAGGAAAAACAAAGTTTTATATGAGGAAATGTGAACTACTTCAGCGACTGGTTCTATTATTTCTTCTCTATAAATATCATCCATGATTAAATATATCCATGTACTAAATTATTTAAATTCTGTTGGGGAAACAGTAACATAATCCATGGAATGAATGAACGGCCCACTAGTGTATCACAGCAAATGAACCAACCGTCTATTAATGTATGACCTATACTGTTTTTCTGAAACAAGCCTCCACCATTTACACTGTTGGTTTAGGTTTGTCCTTTCACAGGGATAAGCAAAAAAACTGAATCTGACAAAAACAAAATAAGGTATCTGTCGAAAAAAATGTGTAACGTCATTTTGGAGGAGTAAAAACTTGGAGTACTAAAAAATTCAACTTTTAACTAAATATTTTAAGTATTTCTCTGCTGTCACAATTACAGCTATGTAATTCCAAAAATAAAACTTCATTACTGATGCTTTAATAATCTAATTATAGTTCTGTTTCAAGAATCTGTGATTTTTGTCAAGGTGAAGATTCTTCTATTGATTGGATCTCAAACCCTTTGTGACTTTCAAGAGTTCTTATGGACTAGAAGTTCATCACTCTATAGTCAGCCTTGTAATGAACCTCTCCAAATTTAGTTAAGCAGGGCATACATACACTCCACCCATATTTAAAGACATTTTTTTTTCTAATGTATTAGCACCTGTCAGGTTTCTGACATAGCCCTGAAAATTTAGGGTCAACTCCACACCATGATGAGCATTAGAGGAATTATTAAATAATATTTCTCTTCCCTTTCAGAATTATAATTAAGAGGTTCAAAAAGACTGTCTGAACAGATGTTGTAGTAGTTCTCACTTATTTCCATACACGATCTGGGTAGCATTATTATTTTCCCTACCTTTCCATCCCCACTGCAGTTTATATTCCCAGTACCTAGTGTTAACACGTAATCCCTTAGTCATGAAGTGCTACTCAGATTTTTAAAATGTGACTTACTCTTAGGAGTATGGAAAAAGTTTTTATTTAAGGGTGCTGGTCCCTATGTCTCCCCTTTCCATCTCCTCTCACTGTGAATACACTAATATTAAAACAATAAAAGCACATTTCTATGAAATATGATAGCAATTCCTTTGGGGAATACTACATAGAAATCCATCTCTAGAATAGAGGCAACTATAAAATTTTCCAATTTAAATGACAGTCACCTCAGAAAACCTGATTCAAGTTTTGTTTCAAGAGAGCAAAGCATAACTAATTATCATCATTTTCTTTTCAAAGAAAAGTAACAGGAAATTGAAGGAGCTGAGCCAGAGTTTAAATCTAGTCAACAATTTTGTCATTAAATATCTTCTCTAAATAGCTAAAAAAATTGTCAGAAGGGATTGACTAAAATGAAAACTATCCAGAAGACATAAACAGATGGTGCTTTGCTATTGTATTCACTTGATTTAAACGCCAACGCACAATTTTAGTGGGTCCTGTCATTTACTGTCATCTTACTCATTCTAGAATATAAACAGGAAGGTTTTTTTTTTTTTTGCAGACAGGTAAAATCCTATTTTGTCCAATATTGAGTGAAAGTACAAAGGATTTACAGCTTGAACTAGAAGGTAAATAAACAGTCTGTTCAGTGAAGCACAATTAAGTATCCAGGCACAGACAAAAAGCCAATACTATATAAATGGGTATGTTTAGTATCGGAGGCCATAGACATCTGCATGTTACTCTTTAACTATGATGACTCATGAATCTCTGGATACAGTTTGTTATCGTGACTCTAAGTGGCTTTCTCTAGTTTGTTTCTGCATTAGGCATGATAAATTCATTTTAGAAAATCTGACAGGGTAAGATTAAGCTCATAACCATCAAAGAGAACTATGGACACATTTCAAAAACATTTCATTGTTTCTCTCCACTTCTCACTCCTATTCAATCAACACTTACTTATGTAGGCTTCCTCATCCACGGGCAGACGCAATGACATGCAGAGGTAGGTATCAGACTGTGAAAGAAAAGAGAAAAATAAACAAATTTTTCGCTATTTAGGAATGAGGATAAAACTATGACCTGTGAATTTAGAACCCCAAAATGTTAGAGTTAGAAGAAATAAGTCTTCTAAACTCTTTACAGATGGGGAAATTGAGGGTCCCCCCAAAGAAAAGTTATCCATTTCATTATTGGCAGAGCTGTGAGTAAAATGATTATCTCCTAAAAATTATTAAAGTTCTTTTTGCAAATTATTTTTAATAATATTTATTTTTTTCCAATTATAGGCCAAGGCAATTTTTGCACTCATTTGCATTGCATTCATTTTACAAGATTTTGAGTTCCAAATTTTTCTGAAAATAGGCAATTTGATATGTTTTACATGTGCTATTATGTAAAATATACTTCTATATTAGTCAGAGCTGTGAAAGAAGAAGCAGATCAAAAGGGAAAAAATACTAAAAAAGAATAAAATAAGTGAAAAAAATACTCCTATCTGCATTCAGAGTCCATTGGTTCTTTATCTAGATGTGCGCAACATTTTCCTTCGTAAGTCCTTTGTACTTATATTGTTGCTGAGAAGAGCTGAGTTTTCCATAGTTGATCATCACACAGTGTTGCTGATACTGTATATGTTTTCCTGGTTCAGCATCAGTTCATATAAATGTTTCCAAGATTTTCTGAAATCTGCCTGTTCATTATTTCTTATTGCACATCTTATTGCACATTCTTATTGCAATATCATTCCATTACATTCATATACCATAGCTTGTTCAGCCACATCCCCAACTAAAGAGCATCTCCTCAGTTTCCAATATTTTGCCCCCATGAAAAGGGCTGCTATCAATATTTTTGCACATGTTAAGGTCCTTTTCTCTTTTTTATGATCTCTAAAATTTGATCAACTGAATAAGACATCAAAATAGATGTTGTTGTCAATTTTCACCTTACTCATCTCTCATATCTGACCCCTTCTCTCCTCTGATACTGTTACCACTCCGGCCCATGCCCTCATTACCTCATGCCTGAATTATTGCAAAAACCTAACGACTGGTCTTCCTGCCTCAAGTTCCTCCCCATTCCAGTCCATCCTCCACTCAATTGTCAAATCTTCCTGAAATGTAGATCAGATCATGTCATTCTTGTATTCAAAAAAGTCCAATGGTTCCCTAACATCTCCAGGATTAAATGTGAAATCCTCTACCATTCCAAATGTAATATTAAATTAATCATGTCAAAATAGATAAAGTTGTTTTTAAATGACTACCACATATATTTTGTTATTTTTATATTTTGGTTTTTGACACATCTTACAACATAAGTCAAAGAAACACAATGAACAAAACTTTATTCAATTATCCTCCCTCTGCTTCAAAACAATATATTTATTATATTAAATAGATAAATAGTAAGTCATGAGATCCACCTGGGTCCCATAATGAAAAACTGTTTACACAAAGAAGATAGTAGTAGTTGATAATATTGTGCATTAATTTTATAATTAAGTTCAGATATATTACCCCCTTCTTATAATAACTCTAAGAAGCAGATACCATAGGTACCATGTTCATTTCACAGTTTAAGAAATAGGCTTAAAGAAATTAAGTTACTTATTCATGATCATAAAGGAGTTAAATATCAAAGGTACTTTTCTGACTCTAAATCTAAAATCCTTTCCATTTCATCAAACAACAAATTCAGTACAAATACCATATTGTACTTATTCATTTTCTAATTCACGTTTTAATAATTCTACATGTATACATAATTTTTAGTAATGGTATACTTCGTGATCAAATTCGTAAACATGGAATCAATTTCTGACACCTATATGGATTACATTTTGATTTACCAGTTCCTAAGTGGTTATTTTCTTAAAACACCACTGAAAGGACATTTTTATTTTCCTTTTGAACTAGTGGAAGGAACCCTCTAATTTAAGATTTGAATTTAAAACAAATATTTTTTTTAAAGGAAAAAACACAGTTACAGAATCTGACAGTATGGTTTAGATAAAGAGGCACATAAAAACTGTCATAAAAGGATGCTCTGTCAGAGATGTTTGAATTGGAATTGTTCCTTGAGGCGTTTTTATTGTTTTCTGATATTTTCCTCTTAGCCTAGCTTCTTCTGCTATCGACTGAATCCAATACTCATTCCAGCTTGTGAACCTCGACTCACACTGTTATCTCCATTAATGTAAGGGCTTTTCTTTGTGACTCACTTTCTTAGCTGTCGGGCTTTCATATGACTCCTGCTTACTTTTCTACACTTTAAATGATACTAATACCACTCTTTTCTGTCCCTTTCTGCTCCCAGCCTCCCTATTCCTACACATATCTTGACCTCCTTCACAACCATTATTATATACCACTACCTTCTCTTTAAACTCTGAGGGTCTTCCCCCCTTCCCCCTCCCCCCCACCACACACACCTACCCTGATTGGTTCTTTTGTGAAGGCAAAGTAGGTCATCTTTTACCTCATTTCTTCATAGCCTTTAACTACTGAATGGGTGCTGTCTCAGAAAAACTGAGATCTGGAAAAGATCTTAGCTTAAAAAGGTCATGGTTGCCCAATGCATCCTGGGCCATTGCCAGCCAGACCAAACTATGTCTTGCCACTGGACTCTGATGCTTCTGGAGGAGAGAGTGTGGTGGATGACTTTACACAGCTGTGCCTCAATTAAATCTTATTCACATGCAAATCAAGACATCACGCTCCTGAAGGCACTGGTCCTATTTGAGAATGAAGAACACATAACAACACCAACGATCTTTGGCGCAATAATCGCTCCTTCTACCCAAACTACTCTAAACTATAATCATTGGTCAACCTGATCCAGCTAACTGGATGCTATTTGAATGTATACTATAATTCAATTTAAGTTGCTATTATTTAAGTTATAATCTTTCTCTGCCCCTCTTCTTGCTTGATTCCCTTTACTTTAGTAATGGCTTTAGCCATTCTGTTCTGATACTTCGTCATGGCATAAAGGTTGCTGTGAGTTTCCAAGAATTATGCCAAGGGAAAACAAAACCTAGCAGGTTGTTACAAGCTGAAAGAGCTTCAGGTAGAGACCCAGCAATGGACTGTGTATCCATCATCTGATATCCAGGCTAAGGTAAGTTCGGAGAGCCTCATCATCTTATGGTTAGTTATTAGGTGATAACTTTTTCGTCATAACAAATCATTAAACTTTTTATTAATTTATGAAAATTTTCCCATACTGCTGAAATTATAGATCTTTTAAAGCATTAAAGGAAATACTTTTCAATTATTTTATTAAATATTATCCATTGATTTCTATACAGATTTGAAAAGAAGAAAGGAAACTCTGAACTATAAGATGGAATGAATACTGCCTTCTATAACACATCTCAAATGAATATGGGAGAAATTTCAGTCCTTATATATTAAAAAGAAAAAGCAAGATAAGAGCAACCTGGCTGTTTCATTTTTTAGATATAATAAAATTAACAACTTTCCACAAAAGCAACAAAAGTATATGAAATAAAAGCATAACAGACAAAACCTTGCCCTAAACTCCTAGCTTTACCAAGTCAGAAAAAAAAAAGAATTAAAAATGAAGGAAAAGGAGTGCTTCTATTATGTGTTCTCTTCCAGAATTATCTGAAGTTCCATCATCTGTGGCTCTGAAATATAGTTTGATGAGGAAGAGTTTAGACATAACTTTTCTAAGACCACAGTGGAGTCAGTGAAGTATGTGGTTGGCTATTACATCAAATTTTAAAATTACTTATTCCTCCAACTCCCCCCACCCTCTCCCTCTGAGATTTCTCACTCCACATTCAGTACTAGCTCATTTCACACTCTTTCAAAAATCTTTTTGTTAAAATTGCATTTATTCACTCAATCCTGATGAACCAATGATGTACCAATATTTTTGGTGAATTTAATTTTCATTACTATTTGTTTTCACACTTAGAATTTTCTAGCTGGATCAGAATTTTACTCCTTACCATATAATCCTTTATTTTTCATTGTGTTAGAAAAGACATTTCTATAATTCAACCCAAGCTACCATAGTACCCAGCTAAAATTTTTCATACATCATCATCATGAATTCTTGCCCACTCCTTTCCAGGAGGCACCTCTATCTTTATTCACTGCCAGGGGACAGTGTGTAAAAGTACTGTAGCTTCAACTGCTAACATAAGGATCCAATATAAAAAGAGAAATAGTATTAATCTGCGTAGACACATCTGTGGAGGCCTCTCTTCCAGGGCTGAATCCTAGGATAAGCAGCCAAATTTGAGTCAAGAGAGATATGCTATTGCGCTGCCTCTGTCCCAGTGTTATTGGGAGCCAGCCAGGAAAAGCACATTTTCTACTAAAAATCTATAGTACTCGAAATAGAAAAATGTACTTATTACTCCCAAAACGATTACGATGTGCTGTCTTTTCTGTTTTTCATAACAAGCGTTCTTATGAAGGTAAAAGAAATAGCAACAAGTTCTTAAGCACTGAATAAAAACTTCAAACCTTATGGCTTATTAAATTCAATTCAACAAATTTGTATTAAGCTCCTTCTGCGAGGAACTTCTGATCATCTTCAGAGATACAAAAACCAAATAGTTTGCATTCAAACTATATTTTGGCAATATAGAGACGTGATAACTTTTCTGGGAAAAGTATTGTCTTCTTGTTTCAATCAGTATTGCTTAAACCAAACCACTGCATGCTATTACATAGATTCCCAAACCCCAAATGGGGTCACCAAGAGTCGGACATGATTGAAAACCACTAATCAACCGTAACAAAAACTCCTCATCCATCTTCTCCATGGTTTCCTTGCTGTCTAGACCAGAGAACGTGGCCTGGAAATCTTTGAAGAGTTCCTGTGTTCTTCCCTCTCCCTCTGTCGGTGAGTGCCTTACCTTGCCCGTATTTCAGGCAGGCAGGTGCTATGCTGTACTTTGTACCCTACTCCTTTACCATCTGGTTGTCAGACGCCTTGTAACCACCCCACCCTTTTTTCTATTTCTGGAATCATAATTAAAACAATATTCATTGCTCCTGGAAAACATCTGTCAGCCTCCTTCTCTTGCAGCTCTACTCATTGCTCCTGTAAATTTTTAAACCAAAATATTCTACTGTGACCACTCCTCCCCTATGTGTGCTGTCTCTCTCGTTAGAATATAAGTTCTGTGAAGGCAGGAATAGATATGCTTTTGTATTTGTATCCCCAGTGCTCAGCACAACGCTTTCCACAAAGTAAGTGCTTAAGAAATGCTTTTTCATTCATTCATCTCTTCACTATAATGAAAAGTAGCTCCCCCAAACTTACTGTTTTTGATCTAGAGAATCAGTGGCATCCTTTAGAGGTCAATGATGAAGCACTAATTTGACGAATGGTTAGCCTTCACAGATAATTGGATGGACAAGCTCACAGAATTCCTTGTACGCTCAAATTGGGATTATATCCTCAAAAAACGTACAAATAGACAGCATGTCTGATTATGCATGAATAGGCCTGTCTTGCTTATTTGACTGGATAATTCATTATAAACGGGTCATGATGTATGGAAATTGTGTGTGTGTGTGTGTGTGTTGAATTTTACAGTTCTCTGGAAATTTTCTGCAAATTTCCCCTTTTTAAATCAATAGAATTAATGAGATTGTCCCACAGTGAGACTAAGACTCAATCATTTTTTTCTCTCAATGGAATTCCTTGAAAAGCAGCTCTTTTGGGGCACAGTAATTCAATCAATACTGTCATTACAATGGAAAGGGCAAATCAATAGGCTGCCCTAGGAATCACCTCACCATCTCTGTAATTCTCCAAACCAACATTTTCTTTTCTGGCCAATCCCCCATAAGATCTGTTTCCCTCATTAGAATGTTAGCTTCCTACAGGTTTCATTTTATATCCATATCCCTAGCACTTAGCACAGTGTAAGAAACATCTTAAGTGCTTAAGTAACTTATTTTAACTAAATTATATTGTGTTTAAATTAAGGCAGTGAATCCAAACCACTTTGTAACAACTACAACAATAAAAATTCAGACATTCCCCTCTCCCACATCCCTCAGTCCCATGACAGAACTGTACTCTAAGTATCCATTGAGAAATATGTGACAAAAATATTATGAATATAGCAATAATTCTAAATCACATAAATTTATATATCATTCATTATATTAAAATATATTCAAAAAACAACATATATATGTATATATATACATATATATACATATATATATATACACTAAGCATAATGCTTATCTAGTCTACAGAATTTGTTTTTCAATTTTAAATTTTAGGACTAGTAGAGACACGTCTCTCAGGGGACTGTCATGGCCAGGTTGGGAATTATGTTCTAAGAGAAAACTTTCTGGTTCTTACTAGGACAGAATAATCACTTCAAATCCAAACTTCCTCTAGGAAGCAATTAAGCAAGCTCTACAAAGATCAGAGTATTAAGAGCTGTGTTTTTTTTCTAATTCAACAGAGGCTAACTTGACTTCTTTAGAGTTACAAATGCTCACTCTGGCAAGAATTGTAAACTGTGATCTAGAGGTGATCTTCAAGTGTTTCTCCAAGGTCTCCTTATAATTGAAGGAATGCAGATAACACATTCAAATCACCATTTGCCAAAGGGATTCCAATAAGCAGAATCCACTATAGTTATTTACCCATCATAGATTCATGCATTATAGAACAGTTGGTGTTTGTAAACCACCATTTATCAATGACTTCATGATGATGTGGGGAAAAAAACAGCAAAGAAAATGACACCTAAGAAACTTTCAGGGTGAAAACTTTAGGTTGTGAGAAAATATGCCTTCTAAATTAGGACCTAGGGTACTTAAAAAATTAAAACTAAAAAATTCTAGTTTGCATAATCAGTTTGGCAAACATCTCTAGGTCCATGTTTTTTAAGATTTTGGTCTAGATCTGTTAATATGTCAATTTAGGGAATGCCTGGTGAGGAAATTCCTTCCAACTAAGACCTGGGATCAAATTCTATTTCTGAAATTAATCAAATTAACACTCAATCAAATGAAGAGTCACATGAACAGTAGCTGTGCCTTTGGGAAAGACTTATCTTCTTTATGATTCAGAGAACCTCTTAGGACTTATCTACTGAAGTCATGAATTGCTCGGCATGTGCTTGTGGAATGAAGGTCCTATATTGACCTTCTCGTCTGAAGGAAAGAATTATATTATATTATATTAGTATGTAGTTGCCAAAGATTGCTCATGCTGAGTTAAATTATCGCCATCATATCATCATCATCCTCTTCCCCATAATGTCACATTTATACAGCATTTTATGGTTCCAAAGTATTCTACACACATTATCTCAGTTTATTGTGAAGTAGGTAGGGCACGTATTATTCCCGCTTTACAGATGAGCAGTTGACCGTGCCCTGAGAATAAATAACTCACCTGAGGTCACATAGCTAACAAATGGCTGACCCAAACACTCAACGCAGGTTGTCTTGTGTTGTTGTTGCTTTGGGCAGCACATATTCTGGGACACTCATTTCCCCACTAACACTGGCAGGCTGGGGTCCCAGAGCAAGAATCTAACATCCTCCCCTCACAGCTGAGCCCTCAGGAAACACTGAACGACTGGCAACTGGTGTGGAGAGGAATGACTTTCTAAGGTAAAAGCTCCCAGGCTTTCACTGGTGTGCTTCCCTCATTTATTAGCAGTTGATATCAATTAGTCAGACCTATCTAGCTTTGTGAAAGCAGACTTTATTAAGGTACTATAGCAACAACAGTTCATATGAAACATTCCTCTAAAAGTTGGTGATGCACTGCCTAAGTGGACACAGAGCCCAGGGAAAAGTAGACTTAAGCTTAGAGAACAAGTGGCAAAGAGAGGACTCCGTGTTTGGAAGTACTCTCGTGGAGTCCTCGAGCTTTCGTCTTTGGGTATGGTATCTGAGGGGCCCCTTGTAAGGAGCTGTCTTTCCTCCAAGTATTTAGCTTGTCTTCAATTTCTACTGCAGACACTTTGAATCAGGGCCATCAGTCATGGATGTTCCTAGGACTTTGCTAGGACATTGATAAGAAATCAAGACCCTCCCAAGTTTACAAGGTTATCCTCTGGCAAAGGGAATTGGAGGGATAAGGGCTGGGGAAGGAGATGGAGATTCTGTTCTCCCACCCTCCAAGCAATTTCCCCCTTCAGGGGTTTGGTGAGTAACCATTCTCTCCCCTCTAGGGCATTAGATACTTGAAGCACTGGGTTCTGAACTGGCTTTCTATTTTACAGAAGACTCACAGGGTATGATGGAGTATCTTCAGCTAATAGCAACTTATCTCCGTAAGTCACCACTTTAAATTACCCAGTTGCCTTCACTATTTCCAAATTTGAAAACCTGCTATCCATGACAGGGAAGTGACTTAAGTCAGTAATAAGATAATAATTATAACATATCTATGGTGCCTACGATGTGCCCGGCACTGTGCTAAGCTTTTGTACCAATGTTATCTCATCTGATCTTTACAACAAGCCTGTTACTATTAGTAGCATAACAAGGTGATATTATCCCCATTTTACAGATGAGGAAACAGAGGCAAATAAAAGATAAGTGACTTGCCCTGGGTCACACAGCTAGTGTCTGAGGGAGAATTTTAACTCAGGTCTTCCAGACTCCAGGTCTAGTGCTTCATCTGTTTCACCACTTAACTGCCTCTATTAGGATCCTGGAGGACTGTCTTTAGGACCTTAAATAGGCCCTTCAAATCCTGATTTCAATTTATTTTTCCATTTGTATTATATATACATATATATATTTATATAATATGTGTATATATTTATATAATACATAATATATTTATGTATCATCATATACTGTAAAGTATATTCAAATTGACCTGCTTGCTGTGTCTCCATTCTCGTCTATGCTTTTGCACAGGCTTAAAGGACCTCCCCCATTGCTGGAGTGCACCCCCTCTTCACCACCATCCCTTAGGATCTTTAATTCCCTTCCTATCTCAGCTCAAGCACAGCCTTGCTCAGGAAGCCTTTCCAGATTCCCTGAGATGCTAGTGCCTCTTCACCAAATTATCTTGCATTTGGACTGTATATTTACATACTCTTGCATGCCACATCACCTTTGGAATGGAAGTTCCTTGGGAGCAGGAACTGTTTCAGTTTTGGTTTCAGTCAATGCCACCACCCTGGCACCAGTCTGGTCCTCACTGCCTGATCTATGGCTATAGTTTCTGACTACCTCAAGCCTTTCCCCAATCCAATGCTGTCTTCCATTCAGCTGCCAAGGTGATTTTTAAAAGTGTAGGTATGATCAAGATAGCCCCCCACTCAATGAATTTCAGTGGCTCCCTATTACCTCCAGGAAAAAATATGAACACATCTTCTGGGCATGTGAAACTTTCTGTAAGTTGGCCCCTTGGCATCTTTCCAGTCTTCTCCTTACTCCCTCCATGTTTCTATGATCCAGCCTCACTAGCCCACCTGCGGTTCCTTGAACAAAGCACTCCACCTCCTTTCTCAGTGCCTTGGCAATGGCTGTCCTCTGGAATACTCTTCCACTCCCTTCTACCTGTTGGTTTCCTTGGCTTCAAGACTTTGGCTCAAATCTTGTGTTCTGCAGGAGGCCTCTTCATTCTCCTAAGCTATGAATCTTACTTTTCCTTCTTCTTTCCCTATTCTTCCCCTCCTGCTCCCTCTACTTCTCTTCTGTATCTATTTCTGCAAGTCCCTCTCTGTCTCTCTCTATATGTATATGTATAATATGTGTGTGTATGTTGTTTTTCCTTCACTTTTGAAGAGGAAAAATGCTATCACAGGGTGATGTCTTGCCTTGTACATGAAGTGGATTTCAGTGAGGCAGAGTTGCACAAAGTCATCAGCCTCACTTTGTCTTCCAGAGCCATCAAAGTTCAGCGACAAGATAAAAGTCAAGACCACTGGGGATGGCCCAGGATGCGGCGGATGACTGTGACTCCTTCTATGTCTCGAAGTGTTCCCCAGCACCTGCTTCAGCCACTTTCTTGGTCACTGGGATACTGTTCTCATCTGCCCACTCTGCCAGCAGTGGTCTTCACATGCCCCACATCACCCTAACTCACTGACAGGTTTGAGGCCTGTCCATTACCCTCAACCTTGCCTGGCCAATCTCTAAGACAATTCTGCCAGCTTGGGGCCACTGCACATGCTGCAGCTTCTTGAAGCCACAGGTGAGACTTGGGGGGCTATAGAGTGTTCAGGGAGAACTAGCACCTCTGATATGAGGGGTTGTCAAGTCCTTTTCAGGGTTACTCATCCACCTTTGGTGTACACCTGCACCCCAATTTAAACCTGTAGCTCTAAGAAGCTCTCTTTCTATGTGTGTACACACACATACACACACACATGCACACACACACACACTTTGTATATACCTAGTTATTTATATGCTATTGTTATCCTCATTAGAATGTAAGGCTCCTTGAGGGGAAGGATTGTTTTTACCTTTCTTTGTAAAATTCTCATGGCTGTGCACAGGGCCTGGGCCATAGAGCTAACATGGAAACAGACACATTGAGGAAAAATAGGAAATATAAGGGTGGCTCAAATCTAGGTGGTCAGTAAACAAGCAGCAATGAAGTACTTACTTATCATTGTTTGGTCTTTTTTTGCCGGTCTCTTCATGACCCTATTTGGAGTTTGCTAGCATGGTCTGCCATTTCCTTCTCTAGATCATTTTGGATGAGAAAACTGAGGCAAACGGGGTTAAGTGAGTTGCCCAGGGCCACATAGCTAATAAGTGTCTGAGGCTGGATTTGAACTCAGGAAGAGGGGTCTTCTTGACTCCAGGCCCAGTGCTCGGTCCCCTGTACTACCTAGATGCCCTATTGTGAGTCAGGGACTATGCTAGGCATTGCTGATATTAAAACTGAAGTGATAGTTTGACAGAGATGGGGAGAGAGACAGAGATGAGAGAGAAAGAGAGAGAGAGAGGTATGTATATACAGAATATATATATTAGAGGAACAGGAAGGTACTGGGGGCAGGAGGAGGGCATATCAGCTCTACAATTCTTGCCAAATCTTGAAGAAAAGTAGTGATCCCATGAGATAGAAGTAAAAAGGGAGGTAACATAAGAATAATAATGTTTCCTAAAAGATTCAATATCTACAAGAAAAGGAGTCTATCAGTCCTGATTTGCATATTTTTTAATAAATTCTGAAAATCAGAACTATTACCACATAGGTTCAGTTTTGTCCTTTTCTCTCCCAGGGCCCACTCATCCTCCTAAGAACTCTATCACTTGAGGGTAACATTGCAACAGAATTTGCACTCTTTGCCTTGGACTCCTTGGGGAAAGTATTAAATCAAATATATGTTCTTTGAAGCACTCATTTCAAGTTCTAAAAACTACATAAGGAAGAAACTCTCACAAAGAAACCATTCCTCTAATGCCTCTCCGTAGCATCAAATCATTCGTTTTCCTTTCAGGTCATTGTGTGCTTTTAAAAAAGGATACTAAATCAAACTCATCCCGCTGTAATTTCCAACTTCCATTCAAAGTCAATATTAATAATTTAAGAAAAGAAATGATTCTACAAAGACTCTTTCCTCTTTGTGTCTAAACTCCCAAGGGTGGATACTCATCTTCTAGTTAATGGAGGTACTAACATTAATGAACAAAACAGAAACTGCACACATCCATTTTCCTCCTGCCTCTGACTAGTCATCAGTTCAGTCTGCATGATAAAATACAAACACTGTTTCAGTCCATAAAAAACATTCTTTATTTAGTTGATCTTAAAGAAATTAAGAGCCGTACAAGATGAGATATGAGTGGATCGGGTACAATCGAAACCGGAAAACCATGCACGCATCAAAATAAATGAGTGGCTAACAAAAGAATTTTGTGATCTTTTCCCCAGTAGCATTGACATAACACCACATCTTAATATCCAGTATTTTAAGATTAGTATAATTACTGCTAATATTATAATCATCATTATTAGCTCTAAACCTATGATTTTATCAATGTCAGGAGCTTCCTCCTGATAAGAGAAATACGAAACTCTTCTGGCTGCCTGTGGTCTTAGTGAATTGCCTGGGGGTACTGAGAGGGGGCTCACCAAGGGATCGCAGAGCTAATATGTGTCAAGACAAGACTCGAACTCAGATCTTTGTGACTTTGAGGTCTGCCCTCTACGCATTAGGCTACATTTCCTTCTTCTAAAAGTATCTTAATAATCCTAAGTCATCATCACCATTTGTGTAGGTTCATTAAGCTCACTGAATTTATTAGGTGCCACCTGGAGATCTTATATACACTATATACTCAAGCACCCTAAAATGAACCAATCTACCAATAAACAATTTGTTACACACACCTACTACATCCACACACTCAATATACTCCAGGGAATGCCTAAAACTGAGAGGTCACATGGAGGATAAAAGATAATAACTCATATTTATGCAATACTTCAAAATGTTTAAGGTGTGTTTTTGACAGAAGCCTCATGAGTACAAATATTATTACCTTTCTTTTTAAAGCTGCCACAATGGAGTTGGTCCTACAACTAGTTAAAATAGCTAGATTGCAGTAAAAAAATCCCAACTTCCAATCCATCCAGAGACATTTACTAGCTGTGGGACCCTTGTCAAACCACTTAAATTGCTGCCTGACTCAGTTTTCCCATTGGTAAAATGGAATTAATAAAAACACCTAGGTTATTGTAAGACTAAAACGAGATCATATTTATAAAGCACTTTGCAAACCTTAAAGAGCTCTATAAATGCTAGCTGCTGCTTCTGGTGGTAGTAGTAGTGGTAGTAGTAAGTGACAGATAGGAGATTAAAGTTCAGTCCTTCCTAACTTTGGGTCAATCAATCGGTCAGTAAATATTTAGCCCTGCCTTTGCATTAAAGCATTATCTTTTCCACTGTATAACAAAAACTTTTGTTACAGAAGAAGTACATAACATGGTCTCTTCTCTCAGGGAGATTCCCGTCTAACAAGACTGAGAAAAACGATATCCTTGAAACAATGTGAGAACAGTTCAATCAACCAGCACTTAAAATGTACTTTCTATGTGTCAGGCTTTCTGCTTTGCTGTTCATTTGTTTTCTCAGTCATGTCTGACTCTTCATGATGCCATCTGCTGGTCTTCTTGGCAGACACTTGGAGCATTTTTCCATTTTCTTCTCCAGCTCATTTTACAGATGAAGAAATTGAGACACTCAGGGTTAAGTGATGTGCCCAGAGTCACACAACTAGGAAATGTCTGAGACTAGATTTGAACTCAAGAAGATAAGCTTTACTGACTCCAGGTCCAGCATTCTATCCACTGAGCCACATGCCAGCCCCTAGGTTCTCTGCCAGGGTCTACTAAAGAACACAGTATTGACAATGTAATAGCAATCACATCTAATAAAGAGGAACACAGGAAGGTTATGTTGAGGTATATGTTTATTTCCTAACTGAGGTGTCATTTGAAGTGGGCTATAAAGGTTAGGATTTCAACAGGATACAATGGTGTTGAGGTCATTCTAGGCAGAAGTAATAGCTATAGAAAAGCTGTGGCTCAAGGGACATCTGATGAAAAAAAATATTCAAAATGCACTTAGCAAAGGGCACATAGAGCTTTTTTGGGGTTTGAAGGAAAAGGAGGTCCTTCCCTCTAGTCACCACATTCCTTCAATGATCTTTGTACTTAATTCCTTTCTCCTCCATTATCACAGGTTCTAGCTATCTCTATAGTTCTCTTTAGGGAAGCTAAGTGGTACAGTGGATAGAGTGCTGGGAGTGAAATCAGGAAGACTCATCTTCCTGAGTCAAAACATGATGCTTACTAACAGTGTGACCCTGACTGAGTCACTTAACCCTGTTTTCTTCAGTTTCTTCGTCTGTAATATGAGCTAGAGAAGGAAATGGCAAATATATCACTCTAGTATCTTTGTCAAGAAAGACAACCCCCCCAAAAAAATGGGGTCATGAAGAGTCAGATATGACTGAAACAAAAGAACAGCAGTGTTCTCTGTGTGACAGGATTCTTTACGTTAGGACAGTAGGAACGACTGTCTTCTGTGCTGTCATACCACAACCCAACACTCTACTGTTTTAGCTAATTATGGTACTGGTAAGAAGTTCAGTCTTGATGGAATGTGGGGTAGGGTTTTTAATGTGAGGAATTAAATGCTATTTTTAGGATGTCATTATTATTTGAATTAATTATTAATTTTATTTTACAGGGCTTTGAATAATGATGGGTTAAGGGTTTTTGATATCTTTTATTTTATTTGGAACATAATGAATCACTGAAGGTTCTTTAGAGAAACAGTAAAATAATCAGAAGTGCATTCTAGGAATATAGGATAACAGATGCTTGGAAAGTGGTTTGGAGAAGGGAGAAAGTGGAGGCAAGAAGATAATTCCTTCCTTCAAGTTTCCTCTAAAGTGCTGCTTTCTCCCTGATGCTTCTCTAGCTCCTTTTCCTTTTTCTCCTCCACCACCATCCATCCCAGCTAAAAGCAACTTCACTTCCTTCAAGTTTCTCTTAGCACCTGGCTTAGATTTCCTTTTAATTAGCTTCATCTTCTTTTTGTACAGTTACTAGGATTTCATTCCTCTTCCCCTAGTCGATATGATTATCCTTGGTAGCAGGACATTTTAACTATCTTATATCACAAATAGATTCTGAATAAATGCTTCTCAAACTGGATCAAACTGGGACTTAGTAAGGGGCAGTTGATATAGTTCCGATAAGGGACTGGGCAAGGAGACAACAGTGCAGGAAGTGGAGGAAGGGACAGATAGATGCATGGATGTATTTGGATGGATAAAAAAGGTATTTAAGAGGCAACATCAACAGAACTTGGTAAATGATTGCACATAGGATCTGAAGGAGGAATCAAAGATGACTTGAATGGAATACTGATAACTGAAAGAATGGGGACACTTAACAAAAGCAGGAGAGACAGAAGAGAATGTTTTTGATGTGTCTATATGTGTGCGTGCGTGTCCGTGTGTCTGTGTGGGGGTGGGTGGAGAGAGCTTTGGATAATTATTATCTAATGAATATATAAAATAACTCTAGTGAATGTAGGTAGATGCAGATAAAGGGTGAATACCACACACACGCACATATGCACACACACATACACACAAAGTTAGTTGCATTTGCTTAAGGCTTCTGAGAGAGGCCGACTTGAATCTCAACATTTCCTTGCTTTGTAAAGGTATTGTAGAATGTAGTTAAATGGATGATTGGGGGCGAGGTAGAGATCATAACATAAGAAAGATGAATTGGAATAAAAAACCTAAAGTTTTTCCCACTAGCACAAAGCAGCATAAGATAGTGGCTAAAGCAAGGGAATTTGAGACAGAAAGGCACAGGTTCAAATCCTGTCTCCAACAATATACTGGTTGAGTTAACATGTAAGTTATTTAACTTTTCTCAACCTGCTTCTTATACAATGAAGAAATACTGCTTGTGACATCTACCTTAGAGTGTTCTGCGCCTCAAGGTAAGCAATGCACATGAAGTATCATAAAATGTCAATCATTAGTAGTAGCAATATTGCAAACAGAGAAAATGATGGATAAAATGACTATTTTATCACATTTATGTGTAATATACTTTGGGTAGGGTTACAATACCTTTGTCAAACAAAATTTCCCATGTTCTTGAGAGCCCTGGAGAAGTTTAATATACTATATTTCTAATTGATAAATTTGTAATGCTTCCTATGGAATGGAATTAAGAGAGCCTGATTAATTGAATGATTTAGAAATTCTGGTGCAAGCTTTGGAAAAACATGGTCAGATTTACAAGGGAGACTTTCTTTGAATATAAAATCTGAACAAATTCAGAGATGGCAACAGTACTTCTCCCTCCATCCTAACAGGAAAACTGATTCTCTGCATTTTATTAGCCACCAGAAAATTCTCTTTGTTACACGTCTTTTCAGATTTGCATAGCCTGAATTAATATTTCAATAACCCTCTTGAAGGAGGGAGTTTAGAACCATTCTACATCCACGTGGCATTCTTTATGCAAAACACAGATTGCTTTTCACAGATAACATAGTGTACTTAATCATGTATAAAGGAAAGCTTCTGATGCACACATTAGAAAAGCAGCTCTTTCTCTATCATGCAAAAATTACTCTCTTTAATAATCACTAAGGCCTTCTGAAAATGGAAAGAAAATCCACCTGATAGACAGTCACATCTATCAAAACCTTGCTATTCCTACCCTCTAAATACAGACGTACATTCCAAAAGCAATTTTTAAAAAGTTTATTGCCATGGTAACAATGATTCACAAGTGGTAGATGATACCTATGAAAGGTTGAGAATTTCCCATCAAAGGATACCCATTGTATTTCAGCAAACTTATATTTGCATCAGACCAAGAAAAACACTAATGATAAGAGTCTGCATTTGTTTTTAAAGGAAAAGAATAAATCAAAGGAAAAGGTCAACTAAAAATTCCAGCACTGATAGCTTAAATGAGTTAATAATTATTAACATCAAGGTTGTTTATAAGCTAACAAATCAATGGGAATCAGTAAAATGAATTTTTATTTTCCAGACATTTACTAATTATACACACATTATATATTCTCATTACTATATGTCAGTGATTAGAAGGAACAGGTAGAGCTGAGTTTGAATCTCACTTTAGACATTTATTAGCTGTGTGATCGTAGGCAAGTAATTTAAACTTTTGCAGTCTCAGTTTGCTTATACATAAAATGGGGATAATAACAGCATTTAGCTCATAGTTCTATCATAAACACAAGTGAGATAACATGCAAAGGGCTTTGCAAACTTTTAAACACAAGATAAATGCTAGCTATTATTAATATTATAATAAGTTTCTTCAATATCAAATTAATGAAATTCTTGTTTCTGATTCCAAAACAAGGAATTTTGAAGATATGCTTAAATTTTCCTTGATACTCATGTAAGAAATGATAAAAGAGACTGTTTCAGAGAAATTTGGGAAAACGTGTATGAACTGATGCTGAATAAAGCCAGCAGAATCAGTAGAACAAGCTATAGTATAACAACAGCATTACATAAATAAACAATCTCGAAAGACTTAAGAACTCAGATCAGTGAAATGATCCACCACGACTCCACATAACCAGTGATGAACAATGCTACCTCCCACCAGTCAGGGATCTAGTGAATTAACTATTCAGAATGAGGTACATATTTTTAGACTTGGTCAACACTGGTTATGCATATTTGTTACATGAGGTTTTATTTTTTTTCTTTTTTAGGTAGGAGGGAGAGAAAAATAAATGCTGAATAATTTTTTAAAAATGTCCTTAGTCTCATATCCATAGTTTCAGCATTACTTGAATACTTATCTATCATAATTATATTATAATGCATAATAAAGAAAATTGGGCTAAGAGGTGGAGGAAATAAGAACTCAGTTGAGAACATGAATTTATCTTATTTGGCTTGTATTCTGCCAGAGGAGTATACTACTTTATCTCAGATTATCACTTACTTAATCAGTACAGTAAGCAAGTGTAGGTTTCAAAGCCCAAGGCTCTCAGGATAGTGGGATCCTATTTCACTGATCAAGTACGTCAAGAATAATTTGAACTACATGAGGAACATCTCACCCACTACTGCCCAGAACATTGCCTTCCTACCTTTGTAATATAATGCCCTAAAAATATGTGACCATTGATGAGAATCACTGAAGTATTACAGAAGTAAACGAGAGGCAATTTTGGCACAACTCTTGTATTTCCTCCTCCAGGAATATTTGGAGAAAACTTGACATTTTATTTCAAAATGGTAATACTGGAATTTTTTTTCTTATGATCCCCAGAAGTCAATAAAATCAATTTTTTATCAGCCAAATGGTTGGATAGGTTAGCTAAATGCAATTTATTTTTCACCTTTTTATTTTTTCTTGATTCTACATAAAGCAAAATGTTAAACATTATTTTTTTTTAATTTTGAATTCTTCCCTTCCTTTCCCCCTCTTTGAGAAGGTAAGCAATCTAATATAGATTATATCTTTGCCATCATGGAAAACATTTTTATATTAGCCATGTTGCAAACAAAATGCAAGAACAAAAATAATAAAGAAATAATAATAAGGAAAGTAAGAAAGTATGCTTCAGCCTGTATTCAGACTCTATTGGTTCTTTCTCTGAAGGCGGATAGCATTTTTTCATCCAAAGTCCTTTGGAATTATTTTGGAACTTGATCATAAAAATCTACTATATGGCAGGAAAGAAAGAGATACAAACTCAGAATAAGACAGTAACATGAAAAATACAAGCAAAACCTCAAAGAAAAATGATAATTGGACATAAGTCCAAGAAGAATTTCTATAAGAGCTAAAGAAAGATAAGCGTGGTTGAGGAAAAACTAGGAAAGAAATGAGTGATGCAAGAGTGATGAAAAGAAAATTAACAACTTGGTAAAAGAGGAAGAAAATAACAACTTCAAAAAACAGAATTGGCCTAATAATATACAAGGAAAAAAATCACTGAAAAAAAGATCTCCTATATCTATCCAAATAGAAATTCAATGAAGAAAAGAAGTCCTTAAAAATCAAAATCAGGGGACTGGAAACTAATGATTTCATGAGACATAAAGAAACAACAGAACACATTTTGAAAATGAAAATAGAAATGTGAAATATATCACCAGAAAAAAATAACCTGGAAAATGTATCAAGAAAAGATAATTTAAGAATTAGTGGACTGCCTGAAAGCCATGATAAAAGAAAAAAGACTAGACCTTACATTTCAAGAAATTATCAAGAAAATTGTTCTAATATCTTAGATTCAGAGGATAAAATAGAACTATAAAGGATCTTGATCACCTCTTGAAAGAGATTCTAAAATGAAAACTCTCAGGAAAACAAAAGTCAAATTCCAGAGCTCCCAAGTCAAACAGAAAATATTTCAAGCAGCCAGAAAGAAACCATTTAAATACTGCAGAGCTACAGTCAAGGTCCACATTATTTAATGGCTTCCAAGTTAGAGGAGTGGATAGCTGGGAATATGATATTCTGAAAGGGAAAGGAGCTGGTATTACAACAAAGAATCAGCTACCCACCAAAACTGATTCTCATTCTTCAGGAGAAGAAATCTAGTGTTTAATGAAATAGAGGGCTTTCAAGTATTTCTAATGAAAAGACAGGAGCTAAATAGAAACACTGACATTCAAACATAAGATTCAAGAAAAGTATTAAAACAGTTAACAGGAAAGAAATCATAAGGAACTTATAAACTATTTACATTCCTACATGGGAAGATGATATTTGTAACTCCTAAGAATTTTCTCATTATTAGGGCATTTAGAAGGAGTCTATAACTTAGAATGAACTAAAAAAAAGTGGGAAAGAGGAATACATGGGGAGAAAGGAGAAGAGAGAAGCAGAATGGGGAAAATTTTCTCACATAAAATAGGTTGCAAAGAAGAGCTATTAAAATGGAGGGGGAAGTGAGGAGCAATGATTGAACCTCACTTTCATCAGAACTGTTTCAAGAGGGAAGAATATATGTACCCATTCAGTTGGGTAGAGAAATCTATTTTACCTAATAAAGTGGAGGGAAAAAGGATAACACTGAGAGGTGGAGGGAGAATGATAAAAGTTAAAAAAGATCAATCTGACCAAGGCCAGAAGGAAAACAGAGGGACAGGATAAAATGCCAGAGAAGAAACAGAAGAAAATTGGATGGACGGAAATACACAGTTAGAAATCATAACTGTGGATGTGAATGGGACGAGTACAACCATAAGCCAAGTGGATAGTAGAATGTATTAGAAACCAGAATCTAGTAATATGCTATTAACAAAAGACACTTTTAAAACAGAGATAATAAAAGGGTTGGAGCAGAATCTAATACGCTTCTGCTGAAATAAAAAAGAAAAGTATAGCAATCAGATTAAGCAAAAGCAAAAAAAAAAGACCTAATTAAAGAGATAATCAGGGAAACTACATTTTACTAAAAGCTACCATAGAGAATGAAGTAATATCAAAATAATTAGCAAGTTTCTCTAATAAAGTATTCATTTCTCAAATATAGAGAGAACTGAATCAAATCTCTAAAAATTTGCCCAAGTGATAAATGTTAATGGGATATAAACAGGCAGTATTTAGAAGAAGAAATCAAAGCTATCTATAGTTATATGAAAAAATTCTCTAAATCAATATAGATTAGAGAAATATAAATTGAAACAACTCACTATCTTCTCACTAGGTGAAGAAGGTTGGGAGGGAGAGAGAAAATTTAGAACTCAAAATTTAAAAAGAATGTTAAAAATAAAGAAAAAATAATTTAAAAATATTTAGTTCATGCTCATTTCTTTCTTTTAGGTTTTTGACACCAGCATCACTAAATTTGTATAATTTATATTGTTATCAATGACTTGTCTGCCGTATCTTGAGAACTGCTTGTTTATGTTCTTTGATCATTTATGTACTGGGAAATGACTTTTGTACTTTTATTTTTGTATCATTTCCCTATTCATCTTGGACATCACAACTTTACCAGAAAAGTTGTGATAATTTTTGTCCTGGTTAATTACCCCCCTTCTAATTAGAACTGCTTTACTGAACATAATGGGTGGGGCATGTGTATAATCAAGAAGACTGAGGCAGATGGGTTTCTGAGATCAGAAACTCCGAGCTGTCGTAAGGCTAACACGGATAGGGTGTCTGCACTAAATATGGTACCAGTATGGTGAGACCCTGGAAGCAGGGGTCACCAAGGTTCTTAGGGAGAGGCAAAGAAGTCAAGTTTAAAAACAAAACAGGCCAAACTTTCCATGCTGATCAACAGTGCGATTGGTCCCGGGAGTACTTAGAAAGATAAGGAGACACAATCTCAAAAGAAAAACGAATAAAAAAGAATCACATTTTTTTTGTGGAAAACAAATTGTTTAATGTTATGCAATGAAAATTACCTATTTTGTCTCTTATATTTCATGTTTGACCAAATATTCTACCTATATTTGTAAAAGATAAAGTAATATCAAAATAATTCGCAAGTTTCTCTAATAAAGTATTCATTTTTCAAATATATAGAAAACTGAATCAAATCTATAAAAATTTCCCCAAGTGACAAATGTTAATGGGATATAAACAGGCAGTATTAAGAAGAAATCAAAGCTATCTATAGTTATATGAAAAAATTCTCTAAATCAATATAGATTAGAGAAATATAAATAGAAACAACTCACTATCTTCTCAGTAGGTGAGGAAGATTAGGAGGGAGAGAGAAAATTTAGAACTCAAAATTTCCATCTCCCTATAATCTATTTATGATGTGACCTTTTGTATCTAAGTCATGTATCCACTCATAACTTCTTGTGATATATGGTGTGAAATTTTGGTCTAACCCTAATTTCTAACAGACTACTTTGCATTTTCTTCATCAGTCTTTGCTGAATAGGAAGTCCTTACCCAAACAGCTGGTAACCTAGGATTTGCTGAACTTTATGCCACTGTATTCAATTGATTCTGGATTTTGAATTTATTCTATTGATCTTTTCTATTTTTTAACCAACACCAAATAATTTATAGCAATTTGGAGATCTTGTAACATAATGAAGAGAAAAGAAGGACAGAAAGGAATATACTTGTCTTTATTTCCTATGATATTCTTTACCTTTACATCCTTGAGATGAATTTATCTGTCATTTTTTTCTATTAATTTTGGTAGTTTGGTATGACACTGAATCTATAAATTAATCTAGATGTTACTGTCATTTTGTACTTTGTGAGGATAGTGCAACCTTAAGAAATTAGTATTATTCCAGCTATTTAAGTCTCCGTATATGTTGTGGTATTAGCAAACTTCCATATAGTTCACACTTTCTGAAACTATTTTGGCATTTTTTTCTGTCTCTTCTGTCTCAAGTTATTTAATCCTGCCAGTTTATCGAAGTTATTGCATCAATTAATTTTTAATTACTTTCACCTTGTCTGAGATCTTGCTACTCATGCTCTTTAAAATTTATCTGAGGCACAATAAACTTCATTTAAACTGTGTGAATCCCTTATTTTTTTCCTGTCTCCTGTACCCCTTGAATTTTTTACTACAAATAGAAAGGAGGCAATGAAAGAAAATTCAGTACTAGTAAGCTAAAATTGAAATTCTCCAAACCAATTCTTCTTCTCCTCATGAGTGGCCTCAGTTAATTGTGTGACCCTGAGTAAGTCACTTAACCTCTTCCTGCCTAGTTTCCTCAACTGTAAATAGGGATAAAAGTAAGACTCAGCTGGGGATGGTATGAGGCTCAAAATAAGTTAATAATTATTAAGCACTTTGCAAAGTGACTGGTACATGCTAAATGCTTAAGAAGTGCTCGTTTCCTTCTTTCCTTCCTTCCTTCCTGCCTTCTCAATGAAACTGACTCCAATTACTGGTTCTTATACTCTCTTTCTCTCCTTTTGCCTTACCCTTTATGATCCACTCTTCAAAGCTAAAGTTTAGTGGCTCCTTTGTAAACTGCTCTCTCCCTTTTCTTTATCCTTGCCTTCACATTGGAATATTCTTCTTGTGTACCCTAACCATGAAAAATAGGAAATTCCTCCCTTTTCTTCTTCATTTCTTGCCTAGTATATTTCCTTTCCTTTCCATTGTTTCTCTCTCTTAAGATTAGTAAAAGAGGACAAAACTATCTTCTTTGTACCTTTGTCTTTGTAACTCACCTTGAAGATAGTAGGATTCTTCGGAAACATTTATCTCTTCTCCCTTTATTTAAATACAACATCATTTTGCCCTTTCTAATGGCCCAAATGTATTTACCTTCCTAAGCTTATCTTGATTCCCAAGCTTGTATTTCAAAGGTTCTACTTGATCAGGAATGCTTTGATGCTATTAAAGCTTCTTTTTCTTTTTTCGTCTACAGACTTACATCAGTTTTTCAGGGTGGGTTACTGAGGTGTAGAAATAAAAACAGACCAATTATACATAGATCTGTACTACAGGTAATATAATTTTGAGGGCACTGAGGAAATGATTGTCAAGAAAGCTAGAAGAGGAAAACTTCCCAAATACTTGGAAAAATGCCATACTTTACTATCACCAAAATGAAAAGGTCTAAGAGAATACCAACGACTTAGTTAAAACTAACTACTTTTCCATTACTATGTACTTTTATAAGAATAATCCATACCTTCATTGATCTCAGTGAAGATCTGAGAAAAAAAGAAAAATGTGGCCGGCTTTTGTAAATGTTATGTCACAGCAGAGTGTATTTTTAGATATCATACCTTTAAAAGGTCTGTAGAATACAAGATCATATTTTGGTTATTATTTATTTTTGATAACAAAAAAAGCATCTGATTAACTAGAGTAACACACTGCCTCATGGCTCTCCTTCAACATGGTGTTTCCCATGAACATGTCAATCATATAAGATTCCTGGGAAAATAGAGCAACAGAGTTAAATTCTGTAAGTGAAATATAACAAGAAGGCAAATGCCACCTCCGAGAAGTTGTCACAGTCTTGGAGGATATCCATCATAGAGTCTAAATGGAACAGTGATAGAGAGCCTCTAGACTATCTGATGACGTGGTTGATGTACTAATTGTGTCAAGTCCTAGAACATTGAAGAACATCTTAAATAGGACTTACTATTTAATCACTGTCAGAAGATTTTGGTTAAACTACTCATAATAGAAAAACCAAGTAAATGAAGAAAACCTGTTATCCAGATCATGATATGCAAATGGGTAGATAACCTATAGAGCTCATTCATTAGAAAATAGACTTGGGACAAAGAAGCTGGGTGCAGAACTCAACAGTAGGTAGAAAGCAGACTGAATTGCCTGGGGGAAATTATTCTTTTAATAATCCCAAGCATCTCCCAGAAACAAAGGCCTATCTTTTAATATCAATATTCTTCTGGTGAACTGAGTCACGAATCATTATAATCATCATCTAAAGAATTACAGTTGTGGCACTCCCCCAAAACAATAGAGGGGTATATCATGGGCATGAGTTGGTTGCAGTTCATTGGAAATGAAGAATTCTACAGAATTGAATTATGTAGACATCACCTGGGTACTCTATGTCCATATAAGAAGGGATGAGTCGGTTGTGTAAGTAGGAGGTCTAACTCATGGAGAACTTGGGTGTGCCACTGGTATTCACACAAAGGTAAGAAACATAGAGGAAAAGGGTTAGCATGCTGATTTTCCCCTTCAGGGAGGATTTATGGGAGGACGTTGACAACAGTAGAATAAGATGAAAAAGCCCGGATGAAGGAAGTACCAACACTAAGAAAGTCACTATGTCATGGATCCAGTTAAGGATCAGAGCATCCTCTCATTGCTATATTCCAGTTATCATTCACAATTCCTGAAATGGTCAGTCACATTTATACATTCATATTTACCTCCATATGGATAATAAAAGTATTGAACCCTAAGAGTGAATTTAGGAATGACACTCCTTACTTCTCAGTTTCTATGCGTCACTAATGATGTGTGGAAATTTTGTTTTTACTCTCCTACTCAATACTACCAAACACTCTCTTTTAAAAACACTTTGCAATATCCCACTTTCTCCACTTAGCCTTCCCTCTGTATATTGCAGGTTAGTAATTTTCCTGTCTCAATCCCTCAGATACTGCTTGACATTTATGAATCCTTATACATAACCCCTTCTCTAAACAAATCATAATAATTCAATATTCAGTATTCATTCCTTTATCGTTAGCAGTGTTCACTCCTTGCTCTGTATTTTTAAAATACAGAATATGAGATACAGCATAGCATGGCAGTTAGAGTTATGACTTTGGAATTAGAAAGATTTGAGTTCAAGTCCTTGGATTCATATTGGATTTTGACCTTGGATAAGTGAGGAAAGAGAGAGAGAGAGAGAGAGAGAGAGAGAGAGAGAGAGAGAGAGAGAGAGAGAGAGAGAGAGAGAGAGAGAGAGAGAGAGAGAGAGACAGAGAGAGAGAGGGAGAGTTAGAAAGGTAGGTATATAGGTAAGTACGTAGGCTAGATATTCCCTCTGATCCTCTAGAAGACAGAGAGGTAAATAAGCATGACATAGTGAAAAGTTCTGACATTTCCCAAATGAGTGACTGTAGATAAATTACTTATCTGAATGTCAGACATATCACCCATAAAGTGCAAGTGACTTTAACACTTTCATTATCTATTTCAAAAAGCTGTTGTAGATAATATACTTTGTAGATCTTAAAAATGCTGCTTAAATATGAACTATTATTTTTTTTTGTTAAGGGATATCTTAGAAATCGTCATTAAACATAAGTCACAAACTATCAACGCTTTCTCCTAACTTCAGCTTGGAACAGAGATAAGAAAATATTCCAAACTTGGTCTAGATATCATAGATAGTATCTATTTAACTTTACAGACAGATGATATAGAATGTTATTTGATAACTATGAATTTTAATAAAATGATATTATGTCTATGGTGATATTATTGCAACATTTGTATAACAATTAGAGTTGAAAAAAGAGAGGAAAAAAGAGAAATTAATTTTCTTCTCCATACAGTTCTTTTCCTACTCTTCCCTCTGTGCTGAATAAATCGTTTAATCTCTTTGGTCTGTTTCTATATCCACAGAATGAATGGGTTGAACTAAATGGCTTCTAAGGTCTTTTCCGCTTTAAAGTCTCTATCGTCTTTAAATTCATATGTATAATATGCTTAACATAAAGCGATGTTATATATTATGTACTTCAAAGGGGTATACCACGGAGCCTTCAGAGGTTTCCTTTGTTTTTCTTATGTTGTAGACAGCCTTGTTTCCCAGTTGTGGTGATAATTGTGTGCTAACTGGGAAAAATATTCCTGAAGGAGAGATTACAAAAATCCCAAAAGAAAAAAGATGGGGCTAATTTTATTACAAATTTTTTTCATCAAACAATGAACTTTTTCTTTATCCCTGGGAATTTATTTTAAATGAAGTCATAGTATTAAATTGCTTATGATCACTTTGGTAGATTGGGTTCTAATATGAGTTCTCCTATGAGATGTCACTTCAACTCTCTGGGATTCAGTTTCCTCATATGTAAGAAGAGGGGATTAGAAAAGAAACATGTAAAGTCTCTTTTCTACCTCATATTCTGTAATTTTATGTGCCCACCCCTCCAAATCTTCAACCTAAAATACTGCCTACTGCCCATTCTCTCTCAATGATTGGCTAAGTCCCTCCCACTAACCTAAGCTTTCATCAATCTTTTCTGTTTCTTTTCTTTTCTTTGCTATTCAGGTCCTTTCTTAGTTTTCACATTCTCTTTCTCCCAACCTTCTTTCTAGTATTTTCCCTTTGCTGCAGAATAGACCAGGAGTCAAAAGGTCTAAATTCCAGGTCTGGGTCATCACTTATCAGGTATCAAGACTTGGACAAGACCATTAATCTCCATGGCTTCAGTTTCTTAATTTGTAAAACAAAGATGATAATAATAACTCTTTCTGTACATTCCTAAGAGGGTTGTTGTCAAATAAATGTCCAAGTTTTCTGTAAATTGTAAACAGCTGTACCAATTGAAGGGACTATCACTGGTCCTTCCTTTTTTCTCAACTTCTTTCCTTTCCTCGTTTATATTTCTCCATTTTGAAAACTTTCTCCCCTGCTTTGGATTCTTTCTTATCTCTCGTTTTGACTTCACTCTTTTTCTGTTTGCTTTTTCTTCCTTCTTCTGTCATGGATATATGTTCCTTTTTGCTGTCTCTTGAAAAAGGATAGAAACTATATTTTCTGTGTTCTCCAGTCAATTGATCTTACGAAAAGTCCGAATGTATCACTACCCAACATTTCCATCAACACCAGTGGCTCCCTGTCATCTCAAGGATCAAATATAAAATCCTTTGTTTGACTTTCAAAGCTCTCTATAGCTTACCTGACCTCTTTGTACTTTTCCTTTCTTGAACTTTACTATCTTACATGTACTCTGTGATCCACTGACATGTGCCTCTTTTCTGTTCCATGAAGAAAGCTTTCTATCTCCTGACTCTGAATGTTCACTGGCTTTCTCTCAAGACTTGGAACTCTCTCCCTTCTCATTTCTGCCTCCTGGTTTCCTTGACTTCCTTCAAGTCTCAGGCAAAGTACCACCTTCTGCAGAAAGTCTTTTTCATTCCTTCTTACTCTTTGTGACTTCCCTCTGAGATTATCTCTAGTTTGTACATAGTTGTTGGCATTCTGTTGCTTCCATTAGACTGCCTGGTACATGGTAGGCACTTAATAAATGGCAGCTTACAAATTAGCTGTCCCTATTAAAATCTCCTAGGACAAAAAATGTACTGGGGACTCAACTAATTTTCCTTGCCAGGCTATTCAGTGCCCATATTTGTTTTCATTTGCAGAGCTGACCAAGAAGTGTGCCATGTAATAGATACATCAAGTGAAAGAGTACCTACTAAAGTGTAGTAGTTGGAAAGTAGAAGAAAGTGATGAATCTGACATCTATATCTGAACTAGTCAAGGGGAATCAGAGCATAATCACTGAAACATTCAAAATTCTCAAGATACAAAGACTTATCTAGCAAAATATAATATATACATATAGCTATGCTTTCTATGTCTTTTGGATATATACATTACACACACATGGGTAGCCATAGTGTAGACATCACACAGTAGATGTATAGCATCATATACTCCATGTATGTCCATGACAACAACTCATAACTATATAGTACTTAAAGTACTTTAAAGTTCTCCTACATATACTAGGGCATATATAAATAAGAGGTGTCATGGTGTATGAATAAGAGTTCTGGAATTAAAGTCAGGAAAGTCTGAGTTCAAGTCCTACTTCTGACATGTACTAATTATATGGCAGGTGAAAAGCACTTCATCTCTCAACTTCAACTTTCTCATCTGTCATAAAATGGGGATAATATCACCTGTTGTGACTTCATCATGGTATTGTTGTGAGACTCAAATAAGAAAATGTATATTAAGCACTTTGCAGATTGTAAAATCAGTTACTATAATCACTCTATAAACTAATGTTACACTTATACTATATGTGGTATGCATAATATATATAATGTAAAAATAACATAATTATATCAAAATAAATATTTTCCCATTTTGATAATCACAAGAGATCTTATGATTTATAGTCACAAAACTAATAAACATTTTATGATTGTCTTAAAATGAATCACCTGGAAGTTGTCCTCCAGTAGCTGCATCCTCTATCTTTCATGGATAAAGTCATCATTAATACATTATAATGGTGGATAATTATGAATAATCATGAATTATAAATAAAAGAGTTTCACCTATGATTCAAGGTCTGTCTGGCGAGTGAAAGATTTCTGAGAAAAGGAAATAATTTCAACAATACTTAAATAACTTAGTCACAGTTTTAGTAACATGTGAATTTACGTTGAATAAAATACAGGAAAATTGGTGCCCTGATCTACATATTTCATCCAAATCATAGAGTGAGAGGAGAAAATTTTCTCATTTTTCTTCTTTTTCTCTCTTACTATTTTTCTTTTAACTAAATACTATCGGTAAGGCTTTGTGAAATTCAAATTAAAGAGACCAATAAATTAAAATAGAAAAATTGGGATATATAGATATTTTCAGAAAGGGAGTATTTCCATAGTGCTAATCCAAGCAGTTATTAATAACTCACTAGGTCAACAAGTTATCCTTTCTCAAACAAGTCAATGTGAAGCCTCCCTCCCCAAGTTCCACATAAACTTCCTAGGGCTCTTGGATGCCAGCTTCAAAGATATACCCCCCAATAGTTGGAATCTTTTTATTTTTCAGTGCAACAAAAAATGTTATCTGCAACAGTGAGTCATCTACTGCAGTTCAACAACAACCTGTCCTTTTCATAGCTCTGCAGCCCTTCCAAAAGAAAGTACTATCTTTTAATGACATGCATAAATCCCCTCACTGCCTAACTGCAAAACATAATTAATCCAGAACTTTTTATGATTAATGAAACACCCTGAAAAACACCACAGTACCGGAGATAAGCCTATTACATATACCTGTGAGAAAATAACCTCTTTCATTTTGCTTAGGTGCACTTTATTTATATTTCTGAGCTTAGCTATCACGGAGTATCAGCACATACTAAGCCACCAGTCAGAATCACTTTTTAAACTTTTTAAAGCATGAAATAGTTTATTTTCAAATACTGTCTTGTTCTTAAAAAAAAAACAACTTTCCAACTGGTGGTTGCAAGAGGATATTTACAGGCAGTAATCTCTTAGATACAGCTGCTGGATATCATTTCACTTTATTAGAATAATTTTTCATATTTTAATCCATATACAGCACATTACAAAGAATATTACTCCTTGGAGAATCACAAAAAGGAAATCTTCTAGGTTCCATTTATATACACAAAAGATGGTCTCAGGAAAATTAAAAACAAAACTATCAAATTCTCTTCTTAACTCAAGTGCCATTCGTACCCTTCCCTCCTCCCTTGCCCCACTCCCCACCAATAATATTTAATTATTTTAGCACTTCCTCTGGGAGGAAAAAAATAAATAGGTATAAAACTTAGTTTTCAAGACAGTCGTAATGGTAGATAGTTTCTCTGCTCTAAGTCATCAGAAGTATATATAGCAAGTAAGAAATATAATACAATTCCCTTACCTGCTTCGGTGTAACCCCAGGCATGCGGATATCCAATGCAAAATCTGATGAATCGATAGGGATTACTGGCCTGGTGGTACCAAGGCATTCATTGGATAAAGATCTAGTAGTTTCTTTATACCTGCAAAGAGATACAAAGTTTGAAGAAACTTGAGTACAATGGAACTTTAATTTAATAAGAAAAATAGGATTTTCACCTACTTGCTATGAATCCTTCCAGATTAGTCTCATAAAAATAAATAAAAATAAAAACAGTAGACTTCCTAGTCATGCAATAAATTCCCCAAAATATTTTCTAACTCAGGGCTAAGATAAAATAAAAATAATCAAATGAAATACATTTAATATTTGTTTTTACACTACTCAAAAAGGGAATTAGTGAAATGATTAATGAAATTACAGTGTCTCATATGTGAAATGATATGTCAATTTCTTCAACCTGAGAATAGGAACTACAACCCAGTAAATTTTTATAACTCCATCAAGGGTTGGTTCAAAGATTATTAGGAATACTGCCAGTCAAGAATAAAAACAAAACATTTTCTTAGTACTCAGCAGAGTTCTAAGGGGGAGGGGAGATCATTGAATGAAAAAGAGCTATGTGAACACATAAATATTTAACAGGGTAATTAACAGAAGTGTGTCTACAGCTCAGTGCTTTTGGGTGAGCTGCTTGAGTCCATGATCTATCCCACTCACCCACACCAAAGTCTAACAAGATATTTTATACTTCTAGATGTGATAACAAGAGAGTGTTTAAGTTTAAACAACTGTAACATGATTTCTGGATAACTCACTGGCAGAGGGAAAGACTGGTATTAGAATTCAAAACTTCTCATTAGAGTTTTGAAAAACAGGAAACCTGGCTGCCACACAAGGGGTTCATTTCACAACAGAGACCTAGTTTTCGAGAACTTACACCCATAAAAAGTAAACAGTTTCAATAAATGGTATTTAGCTGGTACCTACTTCTAAGACTTACAGCTGAGAAAGTGATTGCACCTTTAAACAGCATGCACAAAACCCATCCTAAACATCAGCTTTCCCACAAAACCCACCTCTTAAAGACAGATAGTGGGCTTCTAAAACCCAAACAGCTGGTTTGAAAAACAAGGACTAGTATTAGCAGGTTATTAAGGAGGCCAGCCATGTCCACCCTGCCGTTTCTGGCCCGATTGGAGCTGGAGAAAAAGGGGAGAAGCGATCTGTCGGGTACGTTGCCAACAATTAGGCAGCAGTGGCTGGATCAATTCACTACTTCATCATCCTTTGCTCTGCAGGCATCTCCCACAGCGCTGGACAAAGCATCTGTCTTGGAAGGTGACGCACGGTGTATCAGGAAGGTGGACGATGCTGTGTCGCTTCTTATCATTAGCTGCAAAAAAAAATCTGTTGGAAGAAATCTTTCCCAGCGAGGTTACGCTCTACTTTTTTCCAGTCAAGAGACAGAAGCAAAGAGGTAGTCCTGATGGGTGCCCTGGGAAGCGTTCGGCTCCGGTGCTCCCTTCAGACCGGCAGGTGACTTATCCATCCACATTAACAGAGGCTGTGAGGGATAGCACACAGACCCACGTCATTCATCATTCGGAACCTGCAAAAATAGAAGCAGATAATGGATGACTAACACATTACAGCACTTGTCCTCAGCAAATCCCTGTTGAGGCTTTTTAATACATTAATACTTTCATAAGCTCTAGCCCAGCCCAGTGAGAAATGCCTTGGCTGTTGATCTCTGCCTTCCTCCACCCCCACACAATTACCGTTCCACATTTCCTTCCTCATCTCTCTCCCCTCTATGACTAAAAAAAGCATTTCAAGCCTCTGATAATATCTTGCTCTAGCTAAGAAAAGTTATTCACATAATAGATTACTGTCATATGAAAAAGACAACCGAAGGAGAAGCAGGGAAAGAAGCTGAAACAGAGCATTTGGATGCAACAGTAATCAGAAAGACATGCTGCTATATGCACCGTGAAGTCTTTTACAAATTCTGTAGATTATGAACTATTAAGTGGGATGATATAGAAATAGCAGTGCCTAACTTCCAAAAGGTATTTCAATTTTGGAGACATGAATAAAGAGATACAAACGGTGTCACTTAGCTAACATCTACTATACACTAACAAGCATGTTACGACGAGATTCCCAAGACTGACAAAAGTATCAGGACATTTAGAACTACAGTCATATTTTAATATTCTGTGGAAGGAGTTCTACCAAAATAAACTTAAAATTCTGTTTACTTGTTTTAATATATATGACTTCTTGTTCCCTGAACGTTTCAGTATTAGTTTTAAGGTTCACATTCAGAAATCAGACATTTAAAATCACACATTATTGCCTATATATTAATTTTATTAAAAAAGATTTATTAAATAACTTAGTTATTTAAGAATAATTATTATATCATTCACCATAACCACAGGGGTAAACAACATATATCCAACCACCAAGCTAATAAAAACAAATAATTCTATGCTAGTATTATATAAAAGTTTCAAAATAATATATTTTATATGCTACTCTCCCAATTCAAAAGATAAAATATGTGAAATGTACAAAGTTCATCACAATTCTTTAAGAAATATACCTTACACTAAATATAAGGCACGCAAGGTTAAACCTCCAAAAAAACAAACAAACAAACAAAAAAACCAACCCTGTTGCAAAAGAATTGTTCCACGAAAGCTGAGGACCTGATCACAGAAAGGGGACTAATGACAGTGAAGTATTAAGCTAACTAATAAACGAAGCCAAGTCTATGATAATCAGAGGTGGGAAGAAGTTATTTGAGTGAATGAGAAGGAAGCAAAGTCATTGGACAGTAACTGGACACAATAACTCGAGTTGACCCTTAAAATCAATCAAACAGCCAATGAAGATTTAATTAAGGACCTCCTACATGCCAGGCATAGTGCTTAGTACCTGGGAAACAAACAAACAAACAAAGACAAAAAACAGTCCTTACCCTCAAGGAGCTTATATTATAATGGAGGGAGCAACATGCAAACATATACAAAGCAAGCTATATCTTGAATAAATAGGAAATAATTCAAAGAGTGAAAAGAATTTTAAGGCTCTGTTTTCCAGAATTTTTAGTTGCCTTGGCAGTAAATTTTCCTATGTGCGTGCTTCACTATCATCTTAAGTTTGTGCCCATTCCTCCAACGGATGTTGTCAATTAATCGACAAGCATTTATTAAATGCTTACCATATGCCAGGCACTCTGTATTAACGGGATAGTGCCCACTGGGTTTCTGAGAAGACTGTTTTATAGTCACAGTTCTTACCATGTTATCTTAGGAAATACTAATTCTGTGAGATAATCATGTTTTATTCCACGAAAGGTTCTGTAGACATGAGAAAGTCAACTTAAACTATTTTAGTTTATATCCAGACGACATTGAAAGTAAGGTAAAAATTATTTAGGGTAGTGTGGTGGCTCAGTAGATAGAATACTGGGTCTGAATTTAAGAAGACCTGAGTTCAAATCTAACCTCAGATACTTCCTAGCTGTTTGACCCTGGGCAAGTCACTTCATCCTGTTTGCCTCAGTTTTTTTGGAGAAGGAAATGGCAAACCATTTCAGTATCTTTGCCAAGAAAACCTCAAATGTGGTCATAAAAAGTCTGAGGGAATCACAATAACAACAAAATTATCCATAAAATTATCAATGTAAATGCAATTCAATTATTATCTTATTATCTATTATTAAAGGCCTTACAATTAAAATCATTATTTTTTACTCTTAAGTTCAAAATGCATCGTGTTGAGATCATATGTAAAATAGCCTTTTATATGTGGTGTGGGAAGTGTTTGCTCAGGTGAGGAGGAATAAGTTAACAGGGGCAGGAAAGTGTTAAAATGGTCTGGGAGGTTGGGTGGATAGAGAAGATGTGAAGCTAAAGCCTATCTTTTGTCTTAAAATAAAATATGAAAATATTGAATTTGATATGTGTTGTGAAGTCATGAGAATATTAGTCAAAGTTGAGAAATTTAATTAAGAATAATGTCTTGTTATTTTCCATGTGGAAGTATTTTCAGGACCAAATGATTTGGTGACTAATAGATATATTCAGAGGGAGTCTGTTACGGATCATAAGGACTGAAAAAAGAAAATTGTTACTGTTGCTAAGTTGGTGCTGCAATAGAAGCACAAGCTGAATGGTACCAGCGAGATTTTCTATTATTTCTCTAATAGGTATCCAATCAATGTTGACTGTTAGGGGAGGATAACCTCATAGTTACTATGTCACATGATATGAGTCTAATAGCCCTATGCTGAAAATGACCAGTTGAATTGCTGTATCTTTGGGAATTTGTAGATGTGGAGGCACACAGGAGTCATTTTCCACATTTATTGTAACCTGAACATTACTAAATCTCATAAATTTCTATCCCCAGTAATTTCAAATGATTGTTAATTACAACAGAACTAAGACGAAGTTTCCCTTTACCCTAAGAAAACAGATTATTCTAAAGCAGTGTTCTGTTTGTGTTTTGCCTTTTATTTCTGAGACAATTACTGTTGTGATTTGTCACCAAAGGGAGTTTTTTTTACTTAGCATAGATACAAAGATAAATATCTTTACATATATATTATACTTATAGGTATATAAATATAATATCTGATATATTTCAATAAAAATTACTTAAAATATATAATTATCTCCAATGAGATAGGCCAAGGGCACGGTGATAATGGCTCTAAAATATTTGATATCATACTTGTAGCAGTTCTTTACTTATGTTTATATAAACACTATGAATTAAATTGAAAAACTTTCTTACAGGGTGAGGAGTATCCTTCACTTTTGCAAAGAAAATACAACATTGCTGGGCTAACCAGTTCTGGAAAGGTAGTACTAGTATTAGAACCAGAACTTTTTACTAGAGCAAAATGGATATATATATATATATATATATATATATATATATATATATATATCATACTATTACTATTGGATCATTCATTTTGCAGTATTAAAAAGTTCTGGTTAGCATCCATAGCATTTTCTAAAGGTAGCTGAGCCACTGCCAGTTCAGTATCGAACTGCATCTATGTAGCAATTAGCAAGTGTCTTTTTTTATTTTTACAAAAAATGTTATTTGGTATTTGATCATTTTACTTTAATATTTCAAGGCGTTATGCCATAGGTTTTCTCCATCCACACATATTGTAAGTCCTCTTGTTAGCCATTAAGAGAAACCTTGCCCAGTTATCCTGCCCTCAGAGATTACCTCTGATTTATCCTGTATATATCTTGTTTGTACACATTGGATTTTCTTCCCCAAGTCCAACATCAAGTCTACAAAAATGAACAAGATTAATCTCTAGTCACCATCTGGGATTCTTTCCAAAATGATTAACTTATCTTTTATTTAGGGAAGATTTGAAGAATGAGTCCAAAATTGGTACTTAATGATCTACTAAAAGTTCAAAAGATTTTTCTTTTTCAGTAATGTGTCAGGAATTGAAGTTGCCAAATGGCAAAGGAAAAGTACACGGTGGACATGAACTACGTGCAAAATACCACAAACCATAATTTACACAGCAGAAATAGCTTAATGGATTCCATCATGATGAAAAAAGCAGGATTGAACATGCCGTGACTGCAAAGGCTAACTGATGGACACTGAGTTTTACCAGTATCCTTATGATAGCCAAACAACTTAAGGAAGACTAATTGTTGGGCAGAAACCTATGGCAAACTAATGATATGATTAGAATATGGATGAGTGTTACAGAGAGTGGGTATAGGTATGGATGGATCATGATCCACATCTTTGGAGGGAACACTCTTATCAATGAGATCACACATCCATTGGAAAGTCAATCGAGTACTGTAAATGTTCAGTCGTTTCAATATTGTCTGACTCTTTTTGACTCCGTTTGGGGTTTCCTTGGCAACAATACAGAAGTAGTTAGTCATTTCCTTCTCCAACTTATTTTACAGACAAGAAACAGGCAAACAAGGTTAAGTGACTTGCCCGAGGTAACATAACTAGGAAATATCTGAAGTCAGATTTTAATTCATAAAGATGAGTCATTCTGACTCCAGGAATTTTATCCAGCATTTCCTTTTAAGGAACTATTTCTTTTAGCCATCGACAGGCAGCTGGTGTAGCAGTTGATAGTATTGGGCCTAAAGTTAAGAAAACCTGAGTTCAAATCTAGTCTCACATACTTGTTACCTATGGGACCCTGAGCAAGTCACTTAACCTCTGCCTCAGTTTCCTCAATTATAAAATAGGCATAATAGCACTTACCTCTCAGAGTTGTATGAGGACCAGATAAGATTTATAAAAATGCTTAGCACAATGCTTGGAACGCAGTAGGCACTATATAAATGCTTATTCCCTTCCTCTTGTATGTCTTATCATCAGTGTTATAGAAGAAGATAATAGTGGTTGAATGGGGCGGGGGGATAAAGTAATCAGTAATCAACAAAATGGACTTAATCATAGCTTTCCATTTTAAAATGGCTATATGAAACTCCTGGAAAAGCCCACCTGCCTCCAAAAATACTCCAGCAAAATTCTACAGAACTCCCAGAAGAAATAATGATCAAGAAAGCCAAAAATAAATGTATTCCAAGATTTTGTCTTTTTAAAAATCCCTTGAGCAGTGTGGTGTTGTGTGATGCAGATTATGATTCTTTGGTATCTGAACTATTTCTTTTTAGCTAATTTGCACAAGTGTTTTGAGGGGGGAGAGACAGAAACTCTGAATTTTAGCTCCAAAATTCTTTATTGTTCCCAGTTTCTTTGGATTTTTGCTCCCCAAGTCATGTCAATAGGCATTTATTACTCACTTCTTAAGTGAGAGGCACAGTGCTAAGAGCAGAGAATTACAAATATAATCAAAAAGAAAGAAAGTCCCTTCCCTCAAGGAGCTTACATTCAAAGGAGAGAATACAACATACAAGAGAGAGCTTAAAAGCTTAGTAGGAACAAATATGTTTATATGAAATTGGAAAAAAAAAACCAAAATACTACTAAAAGTAAGAGGAAAAGTTTAGTGGGAAAAAGGTCCCCATTTGGGGCCATTGTTTAAAAACTCTGAGGTGTCAGAACTAGAGCCAGAAGAGGAATGAAGCAATTATCACCTTTGTCACTTTCCTTAATACCGGATATTTTCTTTGGATTTTCACTTTTCCGTTCTGTTTCCAATAGCTATGGGGACGCATCCTTTATCATTACTTCAACTATGGTACTCAAACTATTTGTTTGCTCATGGTTTTCGGAAAGATAAATGATTATCAAATTATATTTCATTAGCCTATTTCCCAGGTTGATTTTGATAGAAGATACCTCACTTACTATTACAATTTTCTACTCTTTAGGTTTTGTCCTGTTGTTTATCTCATTGAACCATCGAGTTCTGTTGGCTCCATCTTATTTCAGAAGGATATCAACAGAAGGTTCTCTACCTTCTGTTTACAACTCTTTCCAATTTTTTAAGAGTTCTAATTTCATTTTCTTTAAATCTTTATATCCATTATGGAGTCATTGTTGGGTAATAAATTCTATTTTGCTTTTTGAGACTATTTATGCTTTCTTCTTCTAGGTTTACCTTTGGGCTGATCTTAAATCGTAGTATCTTTTAATTGTATTACAACTTTTCTACTGTTTACCCATTTTTCCTGGATTTTGAGTTTGTATTAGAATCAGGTTCTTTTTCCTCCAATATTTTTTGATAAGGTAGGCAGATATTGCTTGGCATTATCTTTGCTGAACTATAAATGCTACTGCCACTGCCTTGCTTAAATTCTAGATGGGTTCCTGGTTATTTTTACTCTTTGATATTCCTGACCTGGGACTGTGAGCTTGGTGCAGACCTAGAACCAGTCTCCATCCTTTGCTTTAATTCCCAACTTCTCATTCTGTCTTTTGGCAGGTCAATTAGAATCCTGACTTTGGTTCTGTCTCTGGCTCCTTTGACTTTCACAGTCACAACTTGGAAGTTGGCTTTGTTCCTTGATAAGGGCCTGAGGGATAATGACCTGATATCACAGACTACACTGGCTCTCTGCCTTCTGGATCCATCCTTGCCTTGTCTCCATCTCCTTGACCTCCTGGCACTGTTACTGAATGTCAGAGTTAGTTCTCATCTGGGGATGTGTGAAGGGCACTGTGCCTCTCTGTTTCTCTGGGTGGTCATTTACTGGGAACTAGGCTTCCTCCAGGTCTCTAAGAGGGTCCTGAGATCTGACTTACTGCTCTTTGCAGTTCCTTGCCCAGGTACTCTCTCTATCCTTGGCTGATTCCAACAGGCCAGGGCCCCAGTCCTGCTGGCTTCAGAATTGGATTTCAGGAGATAAGCTGTTTTCTAACAACAACAGCCAGCTAGTCATCCCAGTGCCAGGCAATGATGCTAAGTGCTTTACAAATATCCTCATAACAACTCAGAAAGGTGGGTGCTATTATTTTCCCCATGTCATAGCTGAGGAACTGAGGGAAACAGAGGGTAACTTGCCCAAGGTCAAACAGTTAGTAAATGTCTGCGGCTTGATGTGAATCCAGGTATTCTTGATTCTGGGTCCAGTGCTCTATTTATGACATCACTTAGCTGTGGGGCCCCACCCGGAATGCCAGGCAGCTTCTAGAAGTACAGACCTGTACAGAATGGAGGGGCATACTGATAATCCCCCTTCGGTTTTAGCAACCGTTCTTTCATCAATAGCCCTTTAAAATTTTTCCTGGATAAGTTGGGCTCAGTTGAACCCTTTCAATTCACAATCTTCATTAGAAATAAATGTTCAAGATAATAATAATACTATGCTATGGCATTATTAGATACTATGCTAGTCAATACTATTATTGTATATGATTAGATATTATTACAGAGACTAATACTACTATTATTAAATAATGACAGTATTTATAATAATAGCATTTATACAGTGTTTGAAGGCTTGCAAAGTACTTTACACATATTACCTAAATGGATTCTTACAACAACCATGTGAGGCAAATTCAATTACCATTCTCTTTTCACAAGAGGAAAAGGAGGCTAAGAGAAGTTGAGCAACTTGTGTAAGGTCACATAGCCAGTGAGTGTCTCAGGCAGGATTTGAATACAGGTCTTCTTGACTTCTAGTCCAGTTGATTAGTCACTGTGCCACCTAGCTGCCATCTCTAAATTGAGGTAAGGCATATAGATTCAAATTTTGTGGGCTCTTGTTAATGTTTCCCATTAAGTAATAATATAGATTAAGGTGTTACCAATATTTGTTCATATACTTTTAGAACACTGGCAGAAACTTTTTATCTAAATTTTTTTATTTAAATCTTAAAATAAGAATTCATGGTTTTTAAAAAAATCATCACCTTGCTCATTAGTGCTCAGTAATGTATGTTTCTATTATATTTAAGTTTACTCAAAATTGCAGAAGGTAAAGATCACACAAAAACACAAAATCCTTTATCGTTGCAAAATATTTAAGAACTATAATATTTAAAACGTGCTGGTGGGGAGGAGGCAAGAAAACCTGATTTATCTCTTTTTAAGTTACATGTTACTCAATATTAGAAAAATCAAGAAGGAAAATTAAGCCCCAAAAAAGAGAATAAAGCAGGAAAAAAAAAACAGAGATTTACCAAAAAAATAGCAATAATTTTGTTTCAACTTCAGCTAAAGGTCATGGATTTGTCCACAAATCAAACAAAATTTCACCAATGAAATGTTCTTTGAAAATAAGTGTTGGCTTTTTTGGTAGCAAAAAAAGAAGAAAATAAAATGGGTGGGTGTTGGTCTACTGGGAACACGGAATAAATTGTGGTATAGAAATGTAATGGAATATCCTTCCCATCTCTGAGGCTCAAAACTTTACTACTTGTGTGACTTTGGTCAAGCCCCCTAACCTCCCTGGGCTTGTTTCCTCTGCTATAAAACGACAATGCTGGAACAAACGGCCTCCGATGGCCCTTCTAGCTTTCTCTCAGTGATTCCACTTCCCGTTTCCCTCTCGCTTTCACCAAGATCTTATGGTTATTTTATTATAGAAACTCAGAGAAGCATGGAAAGAATTTGTAACCAAAAAAATATGCACAATCACTATAGCATCATAAGTTATAACAATAACAACACTGAAAAGAAGCTGAATTTTGATTAATTGCAGTGACCCATCGTGGTCCTGAAAAACAGGTGATGAAAAGTCCTTCCTCCTTTTAGCAAGTAGAACAGTGGGCACCATAGTTGTGAAGTAATACACTGTCCCGTTCAATCACTAGAGGCATTTGTTTTGCCTAATTTACAAGTCTTTTTCTTTGTTACAATTGGTTCTGGATTGGGAGAGGATGGTAAATTCAGATATTATTATGATATACTAGCAAAAGCATAAATACCACTCCCACTTTTCCTCTTCTTTCTTCTTATAAGTTTACCTCATCAGAACCTAATGAAAATCAAGTTTTCTTTTCAAACACACACACATATTCTGGCATTGTTTTCTATTTTACTTTCAAAAGAATCTATGGTATTTTATGTGTATAAAAGTAATATAATACGGTGGTTGACTAGAATAATTTGATCCACCTTAATGACTGGTATAGACGGTTGAACCATTAATTCAGAGATTATTACCAACTCTGTAGGCAGCTGAAAAGATTGGAGTGGACCCAGGTAGGTTCCATGCTTCTGTATTTGAAATATTTATGAGAATATGAGCATATTGCCCAAGTTATTCATGGACATAGCAGAGTATCTGTGTTATCTTTCATGAGTAAATTTTGTTGGGACAAAGCTTTTGAAATGTTCAAAAGGCTGACTTAAATAGTGCAGAAATGATGAAAGCCTTTATGACATATACAATAATAAAACACTCCGATTGCCTTTCTCTTTAACTAAAAGTCAGCAATTTAACTTGGAATAATTACTAAATTAAAGTTTAGCTCAGTCTAATTCGCTTCTTCCTGAATCATCTTAATGGTCTTGTCATCTTTACGTTATATGCTTACCATCAAAATTGCTAACAACAAAAAAAGAAAATACAATTTGCTTTCCAAGAACAGATCAACATCTTTTAACAATAGGTGTTATCATAACAAAATGTTCATTTTAGCTACAGAAAAAAATGAATGGGTAAGACAGTATTAATTATTTGCTTAAAAGGGCACAAAACATAAGAAGATAAATTTTCTCTTGCATTTTGATATTTAAATCACGATTAGTTTAACATTGTAATGAGATAAAAGTTCATTAAGGCAGCCTTTATTTTACTTTGTTATGCAAAAACAGGACACAGTAGAGGGGAAATTCTTTATTGAGTTACAATTATCTTCCAAGGATATAGAAAATCAGATGTCACTAAAAATATTTAAGTTTAATTATGTAGTACATATAGATACTGAATCAAAATACATATGCACACTGTGGAAGGACTTCAACCATACTTTTGAAACCTTTTACTTCTAATTTTTGCTTTCAAAGAGAAAGCCAACATTAACAAAACCACTCAGGATGAGACTTTGCCTTCTTTGTCAATGTTCATTAGTTCTAGAGTTATCCCTAAGCAAAATCAGTGAGGAAATAATTGGTCTTTTGGTCCTATTGCTCTCCAATAATTGGATGTGGCAAACTTAGCAGGTTGGTTCCACCAAGCAGGACTTTTCCCAAAGGTTCAATTTCACTCATAGTTGAAATTACTACCGTAGTTATTCTTGCCTGTTTCCTGGTTTCCTTCCTTTCCTGTCCAAGAAAAGGAAACTTGATTGGACCATCTATTCTGAAATCCAATCCCTTCATATGCTACATGCTAACTAATTACTCTCTACCTTGGGTCATTTCAATGACCACCATCACACTTCCACTTTACAAAAATTTATTAAGCTTCTACTACATTTCAGGTTCTATGCTGGATGCTGAAAATAAAATGATACCTGCTCTTAAGGAGTTCACAATATATTTGAGTAACATGACATTCACAAAGAGACGTAAATGTACAATATATTCAGGGGAATTTCAATAGGGAAGGGGAAATAGGAGGGGAATAGGAGAGGAAAATCAGGAAAGATTCTTTCCTATATGTGATTCTATTTAAAACTGTCAGCAGTGATATTCTTTCCTTCAGAGTCAACAGTGTTTTGAAGATTCCTAACTATCCATGACTGATCTTAAAAATCAGTCAACCTTGTTACAAGATTCCTTCCCCTCCTCCCCATTGAAAGATCAGAGAATACTTTAAAAACAGTGAAGCAAGCTGCCCCATCCTCTCCTTGTTTCCTCATTCTTTATAATCAACACCAAAATTTTATTGACTCTCTACTGTGTATAAAGCCCTCTGAGAGATACAAATAAGTATCCTTATACTGAAAGAGTTCACAAATTAGTTGCAAAAGGAGGATGTAATATTAACAATAACATAGTATAGCAAAGCAATCTGCATGAACTATTTTATTTGATTCTCCAAGCAATCATATGAGGTGAGGTTAATAATTATGTTATTACTCCTAATTTATAAATGATAGAAATGGAATTTCAGACAGGTTCAATGACTTGCCTAAAATCAAAAACTAAAAAAAAAAGATAAGAAACAATATTACACGTGACTATAATGCAATGAGACCAATTTTTATATGGAATTTTGGGAATCACTTCACTACTTGACAATCATACTTTCTATAGTATCAGCATCAAATGTATTTGCTTCAAAAGACTTTCTCCCTTTCTTTAACTACTTTACCTTCATCAGTACGTGTTCCCAAGCATAGAGAGTTCCTTCCACTTACTGCCTACATCAACAAGCTTTTATTGAATACCTTCTCCACGTTGGGCACTCTGCTAAGGGCAAAGTATAATACATGGTCCCTGCCCTCAGAAGGTTTACATCTAATTGGGAAAAAAGATATATCAATAATTTACATGTGTATATATGTATATATATAGTATGTATGCATATACGTAAGTACATACACCTATACGTGTGTATACATACATATGTGTGTATACACATATACACACAAAGTGACATAGACATATATATATATATATATATATATATATATATATGTCATCAGGGCAGCACAGAGTAGTAGATAGAAAGCTAGAAGGGAGGAAGACATGAATTGAATTTCTACCTCTGGTATATACTAATTGTGTGAATCCTCTAAATCCCCCCAGACAACTTCTTAGAACAGTTGTTGATACACATTGGTAGAGAGAATATCTTTCTTGTGTAGTGCCTCTACCATAAAAAGAATTAGTAAATCACCAAAGATACTACTAAAGAAAAGGCCAGGGTGTAGAATCAGCATTTTGGAGCTGGAAGGAACTTCACATAGTAAATAAGTCCAATCATTTTGCTTATTATATAAGGAGAATCTGCAGTACACACATGCAAGTTACTTGTTCAGCTTACATGATTAGTAAGTGACTGGGTTTGACCTGAATTCACATACAAATAATTATAATACAAGGTCCCAATACTCCAGGTATTCATAAATAAGTTGGAAAAGGAGGGCATTTTATTAACGATAGTTCTATAGCTATAGCCTACCTTTATAATCTAGTGCTCTTTCAACTTTACGAGCTGACTCTGTCTACAGTAAAGATTCTGCATTGAACAACAACTGAACCCAGAACCCTGGATGGAAAGCAAGAAATATACCGATAATTTAATGATTTATATTCATGTAGAATCTGAAGAAGTAGTAGTAGTAGTAGTAGTAGTAGTAGTAGTAACAGCAGCAGAAGTAGTAGTAGTACATGTGCATACTAGATATCCAATAAATGATACATTCACAATACAGTATATATCAAATATGCTAAATAAATACCTTTACCATACAATGTGGTATTGTACAAAATAACCCAAAATAATTTAAAGGACTTCAAATAGGGAGACATTATTTGGGGTTCTAGGATTAGGGAAAGCTTTACTGAAGAGTCAGGACTTGAGCTGTCCTTTAAGTAGGGATAGGAGTGAGTAGAAAGTCATCCTGGTTAAGGGAAATAGTGGAAACAGAGGTAAGGAAGGAAGCATGATTTATTCAAGGAGTAAGGAGTTTATTTAGTGAGATAATAAGTTAGATAGGTAGGCAAGGATCAGATTGTGGAAAGTTGTGAATGTCAAATATTTTGGACATTCATTTAAGGGAAAGAATGAGAAGACATTTAAAGTTTTTAAGTAAGAACATGACATGTAGAACATGATGGTTTAGGAAGATTTATCTGGTGTGTTGAACAGATTGATGGGAAGGGGGAAGACTGGAGGCAGGAACATGAGTTGGGAGATTAATCATAGTCTAAAAATGAGAGGTGGCATTACCTGGTGGCAATGGAAATGGAAAGTAAATGATGGATACAAGGTCCATTCTAAGATACACTGGAAAGGACCAGTGTAAAACAGTTGTTTTAGGATGTCATTATATGAGGTAATATTTTCTTCTTTAAAACATGAACCTTAACTGAAAGCCATAAAAAAATAATATAGCATCTGGAATCTATCAAATGGAAAGAATCTGATCAAATGGAAAAACAGAAATGATGAAGGAACAAACACTTTTCTCCAAAAAAACATTATCAATAGTTTAAAATCCTGGATTAGGGAAGATTTTTGCCAATGCTCTTAAAATGACTCAAGTCCTGGACACATCCCCAGATTTAATAGCAATATAGAAAAGCAGTTGATTGCTTTATTACACTTTAAAGTTACTTTACTGCAGCTTTCATTCCACCCAATTTATAATCTACACTTTCTATGTTTCTTCTAGAAAAAGAAGCCATTTTACACTTTAACATTTAATTTTATCAACATTGATGACATCACTCTTTGAAAATAATCTCAGAGATTCTTCCAAGCTTAAAAAAATAAAATGAAAATGGTGTTATTTTCAGAGGATCGTAGATAAATAGATGGGACCTTGGACACCATGGATTCCAGTCCCTTTATTTTACAGATTAAAAAAAAACCTGAAGCTTAGAGAAGCTTGGTGACATGTCCATGAATCCACGGATTTAAGGAATCATAGAATTTCAGCGCCGGGACAGATTATAGCCAATCCTTGTAAATTAGTAGAGCCCAGTTGATAATACCATTAATATCACTTCCACTGAAAAAAATCATGCCATTTTCTGATGGGTAAACATTTGACAGCATTCTTACTTTATGGGCATGGTTTAGTAAGAAGATCACAGGCTTGGGAGTCAGAGATCTTGTGTTCAAATCATGAAAAGTTCCCATCGGTTTAATGAATTCATACAGATGACTCCCAGGACTAAATATCCATCACTATTCTCTCTCCTAAGCTCCAGTTAGATATTTCCAACTGTCTATTGGGCATTTCAAACTCGATGCCCTTTAGGTATCTGAAATCCAATATGTCCAAAACAGAACTCATTCTTCTCCCCCTCTTCAAATCCATCCCTCTTCCAAACAAAGGAAATAATTCCTTTGAGGATGCTCACAGACTCAGCATTATTTTAAGTTCCTAATTCTAATTATTGCAAAACCTTTTTGTTCCTACTTTCACGATATTTTTTGCTTCATCTCCTTTATTTTACTCACACAATCAGAGCCCTTGTGTGGGTCTTCATGGACTACTGGGATAATTCAACTGCTCTCCCTGGCTCAAGCCTCTCTTCATTTTCCACATGAAGCTAAAGGTATTTTTCCCTAAAGTTCATGTCACTCTCCTATGCAATAAGCTTTAGCAACTGCCTATTTCCTTTGCTAAAAACCTCAGTTTAACAGCCCTTAAAGTCTTTCACAACCTGGTCTTGGCACCTGCCCAGCCTGATATGCACTACTTTCTTTAGTGCACTTGGGAGTCTAGCCTTCCTGTTGCTCTGAAAATACATCATCTCCCACTGATGTAATTTTCAGTGAGTGTTCCCATACATGGAATGCACATCTGACTCATGTAAGACTTCAAATCTCAGCTCAAGAACCAACAGTCTACGGGAGGTGCTTCCTTATCTCCCTATATGCTAGTGACCTTCCTCTCCCATCCCCAATTACTTAGAATTTATATTGTAAATATTTTGCATTTGCATATATAGGATAGGTTTTCTCCCACAGGAGATGGAAGCTACATGAGGGCAGGAAATATCTCACTTTTGTCTCCAGATTCCCTGCCTTTATCATAATACCTGGCACATAACTTACTAATTCTTATTGACTGATGGAAACAAGATGTCCCTTCCAGAATCTCTGCCAAGAAAACCCCAAGGAAAATATCCAACAAAGTATCAGACAAGACTAAAAGGCTGAACGTCAACAAAATGTGCAGAGAAAGTTCAGGTATTATATGCCTATATTATTTGTTTTGATATCTTTCCTTATATTCTGGTTCCCTCGACAAGAATGATATATTATTACTTCAGGGGCAGAAGATAATCGTATTTTCATAATCAAATATGAGAAAAATATTTTAGATGGAAAAGGACAGAATGAAAGGTAGATAACTTTCATTATAAATAGGTTGCCTGAAATAATTAATGAAAACCAATTTTACTTTCAGCTAACTTAATTTTATAGAGATACGATGCAAAGTAATTATTCCTAGGCTGGTTTCTTCCCTATTTACAATGTCAAAATTGTGTTAATACATATATACATACCTATATTACAATATTCACAGGTTCAATTTGGTCAAGGAATATTAAAAAATCAGAACAGTTATCCATATGAAAAATTTTTCTGACATCAGTATCAATCAGATTAACTTATATCTGATTAGCACTACTATGGTTTGGGACAAAAAACTTTCTGGGTTCTTTTCAATTTTCTCTATGTTAAAGTTAAATAAATAAAAAAAATTATTCCTAAAGGAGTTCTTAATAAACCCTAGATAGTTCTAACTTGATAAATATCAAGTTTCAAAATTTTTAAGAATATTCCAAAGTTTTTGTGCAAAAGTTGACACGTTTTGATGACTAAACTTAATTTCATATTTTCTCCAAGTTTAGTTTTGAATTGGAAAAATGGGTTATTCATAAGTACAATTAAAACCACAATAGCCACACAAATTCTACAATACTTCCATTATAAACCCAAGTGTAAATGATATTTCAGCTTTATAAATATTTCAGGATTAGGAAAGAAAATATCAGTTTCAGTTATATATAGACAACTAAATCCAATATAAAAAGTCAAACATTTTAATTTTATTACAGGCTTATTAGCTACTATCATTGCCTACATTTCACATCTTGCATAATTTTGAAAGTTACAGTAAAGTTTAATTAAAATATCAATGGATCAAAATAAATAGCACCTTTAGTTTAATTACGATAGGTTATAGTAGGATTCTTCAATACATCTAAGATCTCACTGACGTGCGTTCTCCTTCCAGTGATGCAGATTAGAAGCCCTTCAAACCCTCCTGTCCCAAGTGGCTCTTGTGCATGTCCTCCTCCTAGAACTCTTGCCCAGGAGGGCCATCCAACTGCTGATGATTTTAATCTAGCTCTCCTGACATTTTGTACATAATAGAGGAGCACACAGACCCTCCATTAATTATCCCTTACTGTCACTATGTGACCAACTCATCTGTTTTTTCCAATCACAAATCTCTAGCAATATCGTTTATAAGGTTTCTCCTATGAAATTCTTTATTAGCAATTTGTCGCAGTATCCTCATGTCTGCTATTCACTTCTCCAATGCCCTCTGGTGTGACATGATGGCAAATTATGTTTTTAATTTTTCCATTATCAACCCATTTTGTTTCTTAGTTTAATGGTAGATTGGCTTTCAACATCTTCACCTTCCTCCTACACTTAATTTTTTTCCACTTTAAATCTGAGAAGAAGAGTATTGTTTGAATGGGTATCTGAACTCTGTTTTGACATCACTATTTAATATTAACCTTTGAAATCTTAACATTCTCTCCTTTCTTCCCTCCTACTCCAACTCCAGTTGCTGAAAAGCAATGATGCATCCAGAGTAACATAGAAATCAATGGAAAAAAGTAATTGAAATCTTTATTTCCATTTTTTTGCTACTTTCGGTTATTTCTTGCTTAAATTGAAAGATTATTTTAATGAAGTCTTTGTGGGTATTTGAGAGCTAGAGAAAAAGAGATGAAGATATATAGCAGATCATTAAAATGTAGGACTTCCTGTTCCTTCAAGTTTCAGATATAAGTTTACGAGTCGGGAGGAATAAGGTGAGATGGCTGCTACTGCGCCATCATTAGTCTCATGGACTTCCCTAATTGAAAGTGCACCATGGGACTGCCACACCTTGGAAAAAAGAAAAGAAAAAGAAGAGATAGTCATGGAATTGAGGCAAACTCTCTAGCCAGAAAGTGGTAGAGGAATAACTATTCTTCTTAAAAATATTTTTTCAAATTACATGTAAAGCTTTTTATCACTCATTTTTAAAAGATTTTGAATTCCAAATTCTCTCCCCTCCTTCCCTCCCTGAGAAGGTAAGCAGTTTGATACAGGTTATACATGTGAAGTCATGTAAAACACATTTCCATATTAGTCATGTTGTGAAAGAAAATGCACACAAAAAGACACACAGACACACATACACACACAAGAAAAATAAAGCTTTTTTTTTTTAAAGTATGCTTTGATCTGCATTCAGACTCCATCAGTTCCTTCTCTAATGGTGGGTAGCCTTTTCATCATGAGTCCTTCGAAACTGCCTTACATCATTGTATTGCTGAGAATAGCTAAGTCACTCACAGTTGATCATGGTACAATATTGCTATTACTGTATACAATGTTTCCCTGGTTCTGCTCATTTCACCTTGTATCATCATGTATGTCTTTCCAGGTTTTTCTAAAAAATTCTACTTGTCATTTTTTTATAGCACAATAGTTATTCTATCACAATCATATATCACAACTTGTTCAGCCATTCCCCAATTGATGGGAATTTCCTCAATTTCACAAAAAGGGGTGCTCTAAATATTTTTCTATATAGGCCTTTTTCTTTTGATCTCTTTGGGATACAGAGCTAGAAGTTGTATTGCTAGGTCAAAGGGTATTCAGTTTTATAGTCCTTTAGACATACTTTCAAATCACTCTCCAGAATGGTTGAATTCATTCATAATTCTACCAACAGGGCATTAGTATCCCAATTTTGCTACATTTCCTCCAACATTTGTCATTTTCTTTTTCTGTCCTATTAGTCAATCTGATAGATATAAGGTGGTACCTCAGAATTGTTTTAACTTGAATTTCTCTAATCAATACTGATTCAGAGCATTTTTACATTACTATAGATAGCTTTGATTTCTTTGTCTGAAAACTGTCTCTTCATCTCCTTTGACCATTTATCAATTAGGGAATGACTTGTATTATTATGAATTTGATTCAGTTTTCTATATATATTTTAGAAACAAAACCTTTATCAGAGAAACTTGATGTAAAAACTTTTTTTCACCCAGTTTTCTTCCAGGAATGACTGTTTAAGGAACTTTTTTATTACCAACATGGCAGTCAAGAAACTTTCATTTTATTTTATTTTGGTCTTCCCTGTCAAGAACAAAGAGTAAGTCATTTAGATCTCCTCTGCCAGCAATGAAAGTGTAAAAAGAAAAAAATCCCAGAAAAAAAAAGCTTTTAAGTTGGATCCTATGGAAGGTAACAATTGTATTAGGTACAAAACAGAAAGAAAAATGGTACATTGATGGAAAAATGATACATTGACAATGGAAAAAAGGCCTTTTAAGTCACAGGAGACAATAATTGGGAAGATGCTCAGATACAATATTTATATCCTTGGATAACAATATACATAGCAATAAGCAAAAAGTGAAAATTCCCTTATTACTGTCATTAGGACTTCACAGGATGGGAACAGATTTCATATAAGGGACAGTTGAATTATACTATGCATGGAAATTCAAAATAGATGGCATTTGGGTAAAGACATAAGGAGAGAAATAAAAGATACCACCATGGAAAATTATTATAGAGCCTCTGGCCAAAAAAGAGAATGTTAATAATGTTTTCCTAATGCAGATCACAAAACATATAAAGACAAAATATAGATAATTAGCTAATTAATTAAAATTCATTTAAGAAATGCTATGTGAGAAGCACTGGGCTAAATGCTCAAGATACAAATATAAGCAACCAAGATTCTCCATGCTTACACCTTCAAGGAGCTTATATTCGAATGGGGGGAGATACATAAAAGGGAAGGAGTATGGCATGTGCAAAGTGATAATTAAGCTCTCATCTAAGCTGAGTGAAAGAATAGGTGAAAATTCTCCTATCAAAATCCAGAGCCCCAGGCAGCAGAGTCCAGGATCAGGTGAGAAGGGAATGAGGAAAAAGACCCAAGTGCAGGTGGCATGGTTTGGACGTGGCTAGGAAGATCCAGATTTATGACTAAAGCTTATAACTTGTTGGAAAGTCCATTATTTGCTGATAATTTCTCTGTCAAAAGGTTGAGTAAGCAATAAGTCCCTTGTTACCTGGGATTTAATTTCAACCTAGAACTACTGACTGGAGTTAAAGGAATGGAAATTCTGTCACTGTGCCATAATAAAGTGCCTAATGTTTCCCAAGGGAACAGTGAGCATATTTACATGGATGCCTTAGACACTATCAACAACAATGATAATTTATTGAGCACCTACTGTATACCAGTAACTGTGACAGGCTCTATGCATACAAAAACAAAAATGAAACCACCACTTCTTTTGAGCTTACATTCCACTGGGGAGACAACATATATATATATATATATATATATATATATATATATATATATATATATATATATATATGACATGTACACATCTTGTCTCTGTAAGTTTTGTGATCTACATTAGGAATACACATTGATATTCTCTATTTTAGGCAAAGATATTCTCTCTCTCTCTGTGTGTGTGTGTATGAGGCAGATAGATGGTTTCAGTGGATAGAGCACTGGGCCTGGAGTCAGGAAGACTTGAGTTCATATCCAGACTCAGACACTTACTAGCTGTGTGGCCTTGAGCAAGTCACTTCACCTCTTTTGCCTTAATTAACTAGAGAAGGAAATGGCAAACCACTCCAGCAAGTTTACCAAGAACAATTCAACTCATAGACAGTATGGTCCATGGGGTCACAAAGAGTTAGACACAACTGAACCACTGAACAATACACACACACACATATGCTTATATGAATATCACAGATATGTACATAAGTATGTATATAGAGAATAAGGTAGAAATAAATAGAAAGAGCTTAGGGAAAATGAAAACTAGCAGCTGGAGGGATTAGGAAAGCTTCATATAGATTTTGGAGTTCTGGAAGAAGTAAAGGATTCTATGAGGTAGAGGTGAGTCAACCCCTGCAAAGGTGCAGAGAGGGGAGATGTAATACATGGGGAACAGCAAACAAAAAAAGAGTCCAGTTGGCTAGGCTACAACGTGGGGAAACAGGGAGCACTGTGGAATGAGACTGGAAAGTTGTGAAGAGCTAAGTCAAGTAACTTGTCCAAGGACACACTAACAGTAATTATCTGGGATGAGATGAAATCTGTGGTCCTCTGATTTCCAATCCAGTACACTTACCACTGGGAAATGACATGGTATGACTCCTACTTAAGGAAAATCACTTTGACATTTTTGCAGAGTCTGGATCACAGTAAGGAGAAACTTGAGCCAGAGAGATCTATGAAGAGTCCAGGTGAGAGGAAGTCCAGGTCTGAACTAAGGTAATGCTGGTGAACAATGAGAAAAGAATGGATTCTAGTGATGCTGTGGAGCTACAAAGAGCAAGAGCGGACCGCTGGCAGGCACATGGCATGAGGGAGAGTAACAAGTTGAGAATAACTCTGAGGTTGTGAACCAGGGAAACTAGAAAGATGGTAATGTTCCCCACAGAAAAAGAGAAGTTCATAAGACGAGGTCTGGTGCAATGGAAGATGAGCTCCCTTTTGGACTTGTTGCATTTGACATGTTGGTGGGACATCTAGTTTTGAGTCACTGATATATAGTTGGTTATACAAGATTGTAATTCAGAAGAGAAATTTGGGTTATATAGAAATCTGCATAGAGATAATAATGAAACTTGTAGTAGTAGATGAGATCACCAAGTGAGCAACAGTAGTCAGAGGAAAGAAGACAGGTAAGGACAACACCATCATGCTCAAGTCTCTACCTGTACCTTTGTAAGAACAAAGATGAGCTCAGTTCGGCTTCTTCTAAGCCTGAATGATCATAGACCCTCCCTATGCTATTACCACTTTGGTTTTAGCTATTCATAGACCATGAAACTATTTGGCAAATGTAGTCAGAGGCACAAGATTCACCAAGGCAAACAGAGAGACCCTCCTGGTTTCCTCTCAGGGAGAAGGAATCCTAGGAAATCACAACTTAACCAGTTGAATAATTCCTACAGTGACTCTCAATCACTGTAGCTTCTGTGCTTCTGACTATGAAAGATCCCACCTTGACCCTCATGCTTTAATAGTCTATGCCAGAGGTGGGAAACCTGCAGCCTCAAGGTGGCCACATGTAGCCTTCGAGGTCCTTGAGTGCAGCCTTTTGACTGAATCCAAGTTTTATAGAACATCCTTTTATTAAGAGAATTTGTGCTCTTAGATTGGATTCACTCAAAGGGCTGCACTTGAGGACCCAGAGGACCATGGGAGGCCTCAAGGCCACAGGTTCCCCACCCCTAGTCTATTCTCACATTATAATAAAGAGGATAGTCAGAATATAAATATACCTGGAATGGTGTTATGTTTACTAGTTTGCTTAAAAACACTCATTGTGTGAAGGTGAAAATGCCTATTGAGAGATTCCTAACACTGTAAATATCTTTACCTTCTAACTATTTGGAATGCGAGTTTAATACTTGAATCTCTCTTCCCAGGTCCTGCCAGAATAACAGATCTTGTAAAACTGGTGTGGCAGCAGTAAACTCTGTGATGTATTAAGGAAGTGGTTTTCTGTTATTACAGTGCAGGAGCTTCTCCCTTTGAAAAGGTCTCTACATAAAAGCAGCATCACCCAAAACCATCAGTTCTAGAATAACACTTGGATTGTAGAATGTACCATTTTTGTTTCTAATCCCTGAAGGATAGGTAGTTGAGGAGCAGGTTTTGAGGAGGCAAATCAGAGGATGAAGTAATTTAATCCAAATTCTTACACGTGACCTGACAAGACTACAATTAGTAGAAGGACATTCACAGACTATGTCTGTTAAGTGGTCCAGATGTATGTTTTTTCTCTTTATTTTTAATCCACTTTTTGAAGCCTGTCTAATAGGTCAACCGAAGAAGTCTCTATTTATGCCTATGTATTCATTTATCTGTCTTTTTCTGTGCACAGCACCACTCTTAGACAGTCACCTAGCTAACTGTTTTCTCCTCTTGTTTATGTCCTGGTGCTTGGGATCTGAAGTTAGCAAGTAAACAACACAATTGCATGTCAAGTATGCTACAGAGCTTTCGGAGAAGCTCTAGATTTTCAATATTATTCTGTCCAATCTATATATGATTCAGTTCAACCAAACTACCAAATCCAACATTAACATTCAAGGTAATAAATGAAAAGTAAACATGAGACAGTTTTTATACTTCACAAAACATTTAAAAGACTGGAAGTACTCAGAGAAAGTAAAAAAAAAAAAAGTTAAGTCAACAAGAACTTATTAAGTACTTACTATGTGCCAGGAATTGTACTATATGCCTGGAATTGAACATATACAGAACACGTACTCAAATGACTCATATGAACTCAGAAGCCAAAGTGAAAACAAAAAGCATTCAAACAAGTCATAATAAACTTCCTTTCAAAGGTAATTGGGACAATCCTCCGATGTTCTAGTGATCCCTTCTCACAGGATGCTAAAGAACCTTCTCCCCATTTTCATACCCCCAATTCTAATATCATATTATGGTTTAGACTGCACCTCCCTTCTAATAGTAAATATACTTTGGTGATGGCTGAACAAGCAGTCCCCTTCCTGAACTGTATTAGGGGGTACTGAGGCTGAGAATTCTAGGGCCACCATGATGCAGCTTCTGTTCTTCAGCTCCTTCTAGGGTTCCAAGGCTCATATTCTTCTTTCTCCAACTGTCAGTGCTGTTCAGGATCCATGGGAGGAGATCATTTTCTTTCTCTAGAAAGTCTCACTCCTAAACCTTTGAGAACTCGCAAACTTGAGGCTACCAACCAGGCAACACACTAAGGCTGGTATTTCCCATGAGACCTCCCTTCCCTATGGCTAGAAGGACAGATTTCAGAACTACATGCCTACAAACTCAACCCTCTCCCTCTTCTAAACAAGACTGGGGATCAGCTGCCCTATTCCTGAGCTCCTGACTTAAGCCAAGGAGGCACAGACAGAACTGCTTCTGCCACATGCTTCAACACATCTATCAGTGCCTTAGCTATGAACATTTCTTGCACTGGGGAAGTCATTTCTTAGACACTCTCCTCTCAAGGTGAATGAATAGGCAATAATACACTGGATGTGAACTCAGAAGACCTGAGTTTAAATCCTGACTCATACACTTAAAGTTGGGTAATCATGGGCAAAGTTACTCTGAATCTCAGTAATCTCATCTGTAAAATGGGGATAATGATAGGACCTAAAATAATGATATAGTTAGATGTGATGAATGAAAGATTTATAAAGTGCCTTACAAACCATATAATGTTTTATTATTTTTAATGAGCTATGTGATGATTTTCTTCCACAAATAATTTATTGCTAGGGGGCAAGGGGAAAGGAAGAAATTCTTTCTCTTTTACCTTTGTATAATTCTGGGAGCAAGAGACAAGTGAAAAGGAGAACAGGACTGATCTGGTTGTTTCTCTAACAAGAGTTGTCTTTTTACAAGGTCTGCATAACCCAATCTTTTTTGAGGCAATTCGCTCTTTGATAACCAATCAGGAATTAACTTTAAATAAGGCACCAATGGGTATATCCTCACCACCCTGAGGGAGCTGTCCCTCACTTGCCTACAAGTCCTTTCATGCCATGTAAGCCCATTGAGTTGACTGAGGACTTCACCAAACTGACAGACCAGGGCAAAATGGGGAGAGAAAGGGAGGGACAGAGGAGAGACATCACTGATTAATCACCTTTATATTGGTAATAATGACATTTAAATTTGCATAGTGATGTACAGTGTTCAGAGTTCTTTCACATTTCATGTCATTCCACTTTTCCAACAATCTAGTGCAATTAAGAGAGCAGGTATTATCACCAGCATTTTATGTCCAAGGAAAATTAGGATCCATGAGTTAAAACACCAAAGGTCACATGTCTAAGATAAGCTGATACTAAAAGTATGATCTGTGGTACCTAGCCCACAGACCTTTGTATTTTACCATTTTGCCTCCCTAATGTACAAAACAAAGGAAATAAATCACCCCATCGTATCCTATCTCACCACACATCTATATTATTGCATTCATTTCCAGGCAGATAGTTTAAGAACATTAACAAATATATATGGCAGAAAAAGACCAGACTGATAAGCACAAATTATATCCTTTGGTTGACAACTGAAGCAACTAGGGGTATTTAAAATTTCAACTAAAAGTGCTCTCTCCAAAGTTCCTAACGATTTACTAATTGCCAAACTGAACAATTTCTTCTCAATCTCTCTTCTCTCTGGGTTTTTGTGACACTCCTCTCTCTCCTGGTTCTTCTATCAAACTACACCTTCTCCATCTCCATTGGTGGTCATACCTGATAACTACAGACTTCCCCCAAAAGAAGAGGTTCTGGTTCTCCTTTACTCTCCTTCTAGAATATTTCATTGGGTGATCTCATCAGCTTCCATGGTTTCAATTGGCTCTATAAGGATGACTCTCATACCTATTTGATCAGCCCTAAACTCTCTCCTAATCTACATTTTCACATTTCTGACTGCCTACTTAGACATCTTGAACTGGATGTCCTTGTTCAACATGTCCAAAACTGAACTCAGTATCTTTCCCCCACAAACCTTACCTTCTCCCCAATGTTCATATTATTGTCTAGGGTAGGTACCACCATCCTCCCAGTCACCTTAGTTCACAATTTACATGTCATTTTCACTTTCTCACTCTAACCTCCCACATCTAATCAACTGTCAAGTATTGTTTCTTTCTTTTTTTAATTAATTAATTTAGTTTTAGTTTTCAACATTCATTTCCACAAGATTTTGAGTTCCAAATTTTCTTCCCATCTCTCCCCTCCCCCTACCCTAATGCATTCTGATTACCCCTTCCCCCAATCTTCCCTCTCTTCTATCACACACCTCCCTTTCCTTATCCCCATCTTCTCTCTTTTCCTGTAGGGCAAGATAGAATTCTTGTTGATTCTTTCTTAATATCATATTTCATATATGTCCCCTTCTCTCTTTGAATGCTGCCACCATGTTCATGGAGGCCCTCACCACATCAAGTTTAGACTGTTGCAATAGCTTGCTGGTTAGTCTCCTTGACTCAAATATTTCCTCCAGAGAGAGGAAATGGACTTCAGTCCACTTAGCTGTCAAACTGATCTCCCTAAAGCTCAGGTCTGACTACCTTACCACTCCTTCCCCTAGTAAATTCCAGTGCTTTCCTATCATCTACAGGATCAAACATAAAATCTTGTTTGGCTTTTAAAGTTTCTCATAATCTGGCCACTTCCTTTCCAGTCTCCTTACGCCTTATTTGTCCCTAGGCACTTTGCAATCTGGTGAAGTATTAGCCTCCTTGCTATTTCTTACACAAGATCCTCCTGTTCACAGTGTTTTCATTGGCTGTGGCTATGTCTGGAACTCTCTCCACCCTCATCTCTGCTTCCTAGCTTCCCTGGCTTCCATCAAGTTTCAGCTAAAGTCCCATTTTCTCTAAGAAGCCTTTTCCCATCTTTCTTAGTCTTGTACCTTCTTTCTGAAACCAGTCCCAAATTTATTTTGTAAGTAGTTGTTATTTCCCTCATTAGACTGTGTGTTCCTTGACAGCAAGGATGGCTTCATTTTGCCTTTCTTTGTATCCCCAGTGCTTAGCACAATGCTTTGGCATGAGTTGGATAAATGCTAAATGACTGACTGACAGAAGAGTTAGGAGAGGCAGGATGGTTGTATTCAAATATCAAAGGGTATTGGCTAAAAGAGATCAGACTTATTCTGTGTGGCTCTAAATGGCAGATCAAGAACAACGGGGTCAAATTTACAGGAAAGTAGATTTCAATTTAGTATAAGGAGAAATTTCCTAAACCTGAGGGCTTTCTTAAACTAGATTTGGTCATCCCCATCACTGAAAGAAAACAAACAGATACTATCAGAATTTCTATGGGGTAATTGCACCAGATGGATTAAAAGATTTCTTTCAATACAAAGACTATGTCATCTAAAGTTGTAGTTTCATGACAGAAATATTAGGTTATACCATGCAGGGTATAATATTATTTTGGGTAAAACATAAGGAAAGGGAACATGTGGGTAAAAAATAGTAAAAACATGAATGGTAAATAGATCTCTTCCTAAGCTCCCATTAAAAGCCCAGGCTTATGTTTTTGAAAATAACATGCATGTTAATAGGTTAAAATGAAACTGAAGTGCTCTGATTTACACAATATTTAATATATGCAACATTCTGCTGGGCCAAAACATTTCTCTTTATGAATCATCACATCACTGATGTCAGCACTGCTCTGGGAGCAGTTTATTAAGCAGCATCTGCTACAGAACATAGGTAGACAGGAAAGGGAAGGGAAAATCGAGAAAATGGAAAGATAGAGTAAGATAAAATAAAATTAATTTTCATAATTTTTGGGGTTTTTTCCACTCTCTGGGTGACTTGCATATTCACATAACTACTTTTTAAATCCCAAAGTTGTCCAATTGTTTTATCATCTTTCTCCATCTACCCCCTCCATGCTTTTTTTCTATACAACTGATTATAGCCTGCTGCAATCTACCAACAGCGGTATTACAGGAAATGAGAAACACTGCAGAAACCAGTATCCATCTTCTTAGTGACAAGCATCATTCCTATCATGTTTACAAGTCCTTTTGCAGTAATAAACTACCTATTAAATTATTAATAAAACAAAACAAGAACAAATACCTTATAAAACAGCACAGGAATTAATTATAATAAAATATTAACTTCACTGAAATATAAGAAAAGAAGTGGACTTTATGAATAGAGTCTTGGGGTATAAAATAAGAGGCAACACGGTATATGGAGATGAATGCTGGATGTCATTCCAGAAAAATCTTGGTCCTGACATTTGCTGTTTGACCAAGGGCAAATCATTTAGCCTCTCTGGGCCTCAGTTTCCTTATCTGAAAAACAAATATAATAATAACTGTAGTCATCACATCTCAGGATTGTTGTCAAAATTTAAAAAAAGAAAATGTATTGCAAATGCTTTGTCAATTTCATTGTGGCAATATTATTAGGAGAATTACAATTTAGTTGGGAGGGAGTTATGCACAAATGGAAACTACTCCAAGAACACAAAATAAATTATTTTTAAATTTAGTTGGTAAATGCAAATTGCATAAATTCATTTATTTAGCAAATATTTCTTAAACCCTGACTTAAGTACAAGGAACTGTGTTAGGTACTAATAGGAGCACAGCAATATATAAAACATGATTTCTGCCATCACAATGATTATAATCTAATGGAAGAAAAGGAGAAATACAGAATAACAAAATTATGCTAAGTAATAATAATAGCTTTTACTATTATAGCTAACATTGACATAGTGTTTACTGTGTGCCAGACACTGTGCTAAGCTTTTTATAATTATTATCTCATTTGATCTTATCCTAGGAGGTAGGTGCCAGTGTGATCTCCATTTTACAATGAAACTGGGGCAAAGAAAGGCTAAGAGATTTGCCTAAGGTCAAAGAGATAGTTTAGTGTCAGAGACTTCTAAAAGAAGGTGGAACTTGTGTTATGTCCCAAAGGAATTATTTGTGGACATGAAGAATCCAGACCAGGGAGCTGGAATAATTTGTGCAGACAGCAAAATGGAGGAAAGAAGAATGGGTTTATGAAATATCAAGTAGGTCAGGTTAGTTAAAACAGAAAATGTGCAAAATAAAGATAGATGTGACTGATTATGTCTCTGTACTAATAAGTTAAGATGTGAAGTAGATACCCCAACTTAAATTTTTCCGGTTTTTTTAATAAGTGATTTTGTCAAAGATGGGCTAGAAGTCAGTTTAGAAGCAACCATTTCTTTTTTACTTCAAGTACAAAATGAAGCAAATAAAAAATGCAAATCTATTTGAAAAGTACAACTACAGAAGCAGAAAATTTTCTCTTCTAAAAATTGCAAATGATCCTGCTAATGATAATTTTATATTTCAATTTCTCACACACAAAGAATTTTAAAATAGATTTAAAAAACACTATTTATTTTATTTTACTACTTAGTGTCACATCCCTTTATTCCCTCAAGTTCCCGAAATATTACATTTTTGTAATAAAATCATTACTTTATGGAAATTTCAAAAGAACCACTTATTACACAGGAATGTCTACAAAGAAAGCACAAAACTCAAGCACTTGTGTGGCTAATATTTTTTTTTTTCATTCTAATGATAAAATCAATGTACAAGGCAAACAGACTGATGCCTTAAAACAATGATATCACATTTAGGACCACAACACTCAGCCAGTAATTGAAACGCAGTGCCACAGAAAGAATTTTCACTATTTTTTATTGTTTTCAAAGCCAGTGATTGCCAGACTGCCAAGAAGTGATTCATACTGACTTTTGTATTTTGTTTGTTTCAAAGGAAAAAAAAGCAATTGACCAAAGTCGAACCTTTCCTTAGAAATACATACGCTTTCTAAATAGAGCATAAACACTTCTGCATGCAAAAATATGGAACAAGGAGAGGAGGATGGGAAAAGAGGCTGAGTACAAATGAAGAGCTAGTGATAATGAAATATTCAAAAATGTTTTAAAATAGTTTATTTTCAAGAGTCACTCAAAAGTGTTTTTTTTTTTTAAACTTTCCATGAGAAACCACAACACCCTCTCTTGTTACCTGGAAATGATGATCCCAGAGGCAGTAAAAAGTGTTTTCTTCAAGTCATGGGATTCTAACAAAGGAGACATTGAGCTGAAGGCAAATTGTAACTGGCTGCTTTACAGTGTAGCAGGAATAATGACAAATGACTGATCTAATATCACTCTCATTTCAATACTTCAGTGATCAGTTATTTCTCCTGAGTGGATACTTCCTTCACCCACGTAGAACACAAACTTCTATGGGCATTTTTGTTGGGCAGAAGGGATCTTGAGAGTGGATTATTTTTTTCAAATTTTTGCATTTCAGAAATTGAGATGGATTGAATAGTTCCCGAAAGAAAAAATAACTGATGTGTCTGAAGCTCATTTTATTTTCTATTGTTGAGAGACAGATTTTGCTCCACCATAACGCTTATTTTAGCCAAATTCTATTTTTTTTGTGGTGGTGGTCGTGATGATAGGGGTTACTTTTTGTTTTTTTAGTGACTTATGGATGCTCTTTTAAAAAAATATTACTAGTATTCCTTCTTAACCCTTATACATTCCTCTCATATAACAAAGAAATAAAGATAAATATATATATAATTTATAGATATATAATTCTAATACTCTTGAAAGAAGTATATACTTATTATTTATATGTATTTTTATTATATTTCTTTTTACAGATTGGTTGGCTGATTGGGTGCTGTCCTTTGTTCTCCAAGAGCACCACAATGACATCACCATGCTAGAGTCAAGTTTCAGTGTGACCAGCTGTGGCTGATCAGACCAATATGATCTCAGAATGTTCCACCACAGGTCAGGCACCAAAAGTCCATGTGAATATTTAGGGTGGATTTTTGAAGTTTGCACATCGTGCATTTCTTTTCAACTATTTCAATTTGGCTTTGTTCATGGAGCACAGGACCTTCTCTGATGTGGGCATGCCATGCTGAGTTGTCCTGTGCCAACTCTCTCCCATGGCACACAATGAATTGCAAAGTTCTTAAGAAACATTTTGAGAGTGTCCTTGTGTCACTTCTTCTGAACACCATGTGAACGCTTGCCCTGTGTGAGATCTCCATGAAATAGTGTTTTTGGCAAGTGTATGTTGTGCATTCAAACAACATGGTCAGCCCATTGGAGTGGAATTCTCTGAAAGAGAGTTTAATACTTGGCAGTTTAGTTCAAGAAAGGACTTCAGTATCTGGGATCTTATACTGCCAGGTGGCCTTCAGAATCTTCCTAAGACAATTTAAATGGAAGCGATTAAGTTTCCTGGCAAGGCTCTGGTATACTGCCCAGGTTTCACAGGCATACAACAGTGAAGTCAGCACAATGGCTCTGTAGACCTTCAGTTTGGTAGTCAAGTCTAATATCTCTTCTCTGCCCTGTTTTCTTTCAGAGTCTCCCAAACACTGAGCTAGCTCTGGCAATGTGTGCATCAACCTCATTGTCAATGTGTACATGCCTGGAAAGTATACTACAGAGGTAAGTGAACTTATCCACAGCATTCAAAAATTTTTCATTTGCTGTAACCGATTGGTTCCATGTATGGATGGTGTGGTAGTGACTGATGGAGCACCTGTGTTTCCTTGGTGTTAACTGTTAGACCAAAATTAGCATAGGTAGCAGAAAATTGATCCACACTTTGTTGCATCTCAGCTTCAGAGGCTGCATTAAGTACACCATCATCTGCAAACAGAAAATCATGCACCAACATTCCCTCCACTTTGGTCTTGGTTTGTAGCCTTTTCAAATGGAAGAACTTATCATCAGTGAGGTAGCTGACCTTGATGCCATGTTCATCCTCATTAAAAGCATTTGACAACATGGCTGAAAACATTGTTTTACTCCACTGGTGACTTGGAAAGCACAAGAGCATAGTCCATTACCCAGAACCTGGGCAAGCATGCCATGATGAAATTGATATACAATGCTGATAAACTTCTTCAAGCAACCAAATTTTGACATAATTTTCAATAAGCCCTCATAACTGACAGTATCAAAGGTTCTGGTACAAACTATGAGCATTATGTACAGACCTCTGTTCTGCTCATGGCATTTCTCCTGGAGTTGTTGGGCAGTAAATACTATATTGGCCCTTTCTAAATCCACACTGGCTCTCAGGTAGATAACCATCTTCCAGGTAAAGGATCAGCCAAATAAGGAACATTCTGGTGGAATTTTTCCAGCAATGACACTGTATGTGTGTATATACATACATACAAACACATACGTACACACACACGCACGCACATATGTATTTACAGACACACATTTCTATCTGTAGCCAAAGGTACATTTAGCAGCCTCTCAGCGTAGCCATTGCCTGTACATGTAGTCATTGCCTGCCTATGCTAGAAGCCTTCAGGCTTGATAGATGTTGCCAGAATTTTTGCTGTGGCTTTCAAGAACCTACATTCATTGTTACACTACAATGAGGCAATGGAATAATAGCACATAAGTGGAAAAAATTTACTATGGCCTTACAAAATGTGAAAATAATTATTTTTATTTCCACATTTATTGACTTACTCCAAGTACAGTTAACATTCTGCTTTTCTTGACTGCAGAAGACCCAAGACTCAGAAAAGAAAGCATCCATGTGTACCTTTTCTTTTTATTACATTTCATGTTATGTAAATTACTTAAATATGACACATCCATTGACTATATTCTGGGTTTCATCAGTCCAGATGCCACCTCATGCATGAAGCTTTTCTGATGCCCTCAGACAATGGAAAACTCGTCCTCCCCAAATTCCCTATAAGAGTACCTTATCTTCAGCAGTATTGAACTCAAATAGAGGTAGACCCCAAGGTCACCTATTAACTTAGAAAACTACAAGTTAACATTATTTATGCTGTGTGGTATTTTTAATCATTTTGTCAAACATTTCCCAATTACATTTTAATCCGGTTTAGACAAAATTTAGGCCAAATTTTGTATGTCTGACCTCTAGAAAGTATTGCTTTGACTTATCACATTTCACTTAATGTATGTGTAAGTATACACATATTTCTATCAAGAGATCGACTGATAGAAGTATGTATCAACAGTTCCTGAAAGAAATACTTATACATTTCTTTCAAGAGAATTAGAATAATATACACACATACATACACATATATATACATACATACATATGTACATATGTCTATTTCTTTGTTACATGGGAGGAATCTATGAGGGTAAGATCATCATTCTTATTTAATTGAATATGTCAGTCCCCATCCCTCACAACCAGCAAATTGTAAGTTGTGTTAGGGAAGGAAATACAACATTTTTAGATCTCTAACGCCTAGAAAAATGTTTGAAAATGATTATGGCAGCATTGTTTTTGTACAATTAATGATAAAGATAACTTATATTAATATAGTACATTACGATTCCAACAGTCTGCATACATATTATTATATCCGCTTTATAGCAGAGAAAATAGAGATTCTGTGAAGTTAAATGTTTTATCTATGTTCACAAACCAGCAAATATTAGAGCTGGAATGTGAACCCAAGCCTTCTGATTCCAAGGCTAGCATTATTTTGATAAAAACACAAAAGGTTTTTGACCTGATAACCCTATAGCACATAATAGCAAGTGGTAGAAGGAAACCAGCAAATGAATCAACTCCTTCGGGAGCATAAGTGCCACAGGTTCACATTCATTAAATAAATTTTCATCAAATGTATTCTCAAAGAGGAAGCAAGTTGTAATGGATGTAAGACTAGCCTTGGAGTCAAAAAGACCTGAGTTCAAGTTCTGTCTCTTTGGCAGTTTGATTATTTTTAAATAACAAACTCTCTTGATGAGGTACAGATAACTTAAACTCTCAGTGTCCCAAGTTAATTTCTGAAATGGTTAGAAATGAGTTTCAAACATTAGAAGGAGTCTCCACACAAGGAATTCCCTAAACCAGAGTTTCTTAAAATGTGGATCCTGAGGATCCTGAAGAATTTTTCATGGGATCTCTGAAGTCAAAACTATTTTCACAATAATACTAAAATGTTTTCATTTTTAATACAGTAAATACTGATAGATAACTCATATAACCGAAATCTCTTTTATAGGTCCTCATGAATGCAAAGGGATCTTTTGATAACCTCGATCCTAAACCAATGAAATCCAAATCCAGGCCTTAATTCAATTTTCTTAAGAGTATGTAATCAAAAACATTGAAATCTTTGCTTGGTACAAGGTTCAAGCAAGGAGATTTCAAAATAAATTATGTCTAACAGTACACTCTGCATGATAACAAAAAATTTTCAACATTGGACATTATTAACATCAAAAATATTTTTAAAAGTATGGTTCTTTGAATTGGAGAGTACAGATAACAAATCCAGTGGGAAAGCTGTAAGTGAAAGCTTTTCAAAAATGTATTTTTTAAAGCAAATTGTGCCCTACTAAATGAGTATGTGTGCGTAAAAGAAATAAACTGCAGTTGGCATATGAACCTTACATTCAAATTTCCATCTTAGGCACTTAAAATTTCATAAATATCACAGTATTAGCCTGACTTTTCTGCATTTTTCTGCTACAATACTTAGAAATGTAATCTCCTAGAAAAATGGCAATTCAAGGCTTCGACAAAAGTGATTCATGATTTTATTTTACCAGAAAGGCATATTTGCCATTTAACTTTCCCCCACATTTTGGAGTCGTTTTGTGATTTATTTCTGGAGAGAGTCTATTCAGTATTTTATCCAACTAAAGTCTATATAACATCCATCAACTCTCTCTGGAAAAAAAAATTGTTTTTGCATTATATGAAATGGAGAAAACTCTTATAATTAAATGAGCTGCATATAATAATCATCTTAGCCTATCTTCTTTGGCAAAATTTTAAAATCTTATTTCTATATAACAGACATCTTAATCTAAACGTGTTCAAAAATGAACTCATTATCTTTCCTCCTTCCCCTTCCCCCTTCCTCCTACCATCTAAAATATTACTGTAAAGGGCAACATCATTCTCCCAGTCTCTCAGGCTCACAATCTAAGATGCACTTTGGATTCCTCACTCCATCTCATCCCTCATATCTAAACTGTTGCCAAGGACTGTTGATTTCACCTTTGCAACATCTCTCAAATAAGTCCCTTTTTCCCCTCTGACACTGCCACCACGCTAGGACAGGCCCTCATCACCTCATGCCTGTCACTCTTGCAGTAGCCACTGATGGAACGGCCTGGCTCAAGTCTCTCCCCATTCTAACCCAGAGCATGTCCAACCACATCAATCAACTATTTAATAAACCTAGAGCATCATACCCTTAGCTGTAGGAACTCTGCCCAAAGGAATACGAATTTTGATCACCGAAACCTTGCAAGATATTTTGGGGCTTATGGTCTCACTATCTTTCCTAAGGAAACAAAGTCACTCTGGCTCTCCTTGGTTGGCCAACAATAGACCCCAGTTTAAGCTTCATTTGGTCACTGTTTGGCCCGGATGACTCAAAATAGCAATTGTTTCCATTTTGGCCAGAAACTCTGAGGGTCTTCCTCTCCCAGAATGATATTTTATTAGGTAAAAAAGGTCATTCTTTGCCTCATTTCTTACCTTGCCTTAATGGGCATTACCTCAGTCAAACTGAGACCTGAGAAAGACCTTAAATTAAAAAGATCAAGGTCTCTGCATCCAGGGCCACCTCTAGTTGTCCTGATCTGTATGTTGCCACTGGGGCACAGATGGCTCTAGGAGACAGGACACTGGTGGCTTTGCACAACCCTATCTCACATGTAAGTCATGGAATCCCCTTCCTGATATCATGGTCCTCTTCCAGAATGGACAGACAATACTAACCTAGTCCCACCCAATCCAGCCTTCCAGTCTTCTTACACCTTAATGCCCACCACATAGTCTTGATACAGTGACACTGGTCTATTTCTGTAATGCTCTTTCCCCTCGTCTCTGCTTACAGTTTTCCCTGGTTTCCTCTTAAATTCCAACTAAGATCCCATCTTCCTTCTGGGAAACAATTTTTATAGCAAGTGTCTCTGATAAAGGCCTCAGTTCTCAAATATATAGAGAACTGGGTCAAATTCATAAGAATACAAAGATTCTCCAGTTGATAAATGACCTAAGTATGTGAACAGGGAGTTTTCAGATGAAGAAATCAAAGCTATTTACAGGCATGAGAAAAAATGCTCTTGATCACTTCTTATTAGAGAAATGAGAATGAAAATTGCAGATTGGCTAATTTTACAAAAAGGGAAAATGATAAATGATGGATAGGTTATGGGAAAACTAGAACACTGATGGTAGAGTTGTGAAGTGATCTAACTATTCTGGAGAACAACTATACATACTCTTTGATCCAGTAATACTACTACAAAGAGGTCTGTATCCCAAAGAGATCATAAAAAAGAGAAAAGGACCGACATGTACAAAAATATTCATAGCAGCCCTTTTTGTGGTGGTAAAATATTGGAAACAGAGGGAATGTCCATTAGTTGGAGAATGACTGAACAAGGTATGGTATATGAATGTAATGAAATGCTATTGTGCAATAAGAAATGAATGGATAAATTTCAGAAAATCCTGAAAAGACTTGCACAAAATGATGCAAAGAGAAATAAGCAAAACCAGTAAAACATTCTACCCAATATCAACAACACTGTGAGATGATCACTTCAGCTCTTCTCAGTCACACAATGACTGAAGACAAGTAGGAAGGACTCATGAAGGAAAATGCTATCTATATCCAGATTAAAAACTGATGGACTCTCAATGCAGATAGAAGCATATTTTTTTCCACTTAATAGCATTTTATTTTTTCCAATTACATGAACAGATAGCTTCCAACTTCACTTTTATAAGATTTTGAGTCCCCAATTTTTTCTCTCTCCCCAAGACTGTATGTAATCTGATATAGTTATACGTATACAATCCTGTTAGACTTATTTCCATATTAGTCATGTGAAGGAAGAATTAGAACAAAAGGGAAAACCATGAGAAAGAAAAAAAAGAGAAAATAGTATGCTTCAATTTGTATTCAGACTCCACAGTTTTCTCTGGATGTAGATAACATTTTCCATCGTGAGTCTAAATCTATCCAAGTTGGTCGCCACACAGTGTTGCTGTAACTGTGTGCAGTGTTCTTGTGGCTCTCTTCAATTCACTCAGCATCATTTCCTTTAAGTCTTTCCAGGTTTCTCTGAAATCTACCTGCTCATCACTTCTTATAGAATAGTATTCCATTAGATTAATATACCACAACTTGTTCAGTCAATTTAAGGACATCCACTCAATTTCCAATTCTTGGCCACCACAAAAGGAGCTGTTATAAATATTTTTGTACATGCGGGTCCTATTCTCTTTTTTATGATCTCTTTAGGATACATACCTAATAGTGGTATTACTGGATCCTAGAACAGGTACAGTTTTATAGCCCTTTGGGAACAGTTCCAAATTGCTCTCCAAATTGATTGAAGTAGTTCATAACTCCACCAACAATGTATTTGTGCAGAAGCATATTTTTTACTTACTTTAGTCTTTCTCTTGATTTTTATCTGTTTCTTCTTTCACAACTGGGACTAATATGGAAATAATTTTTTTTTTGTATGAAAGCACATGTATGAACTACATCAGACTGCTTACCATTTTTAGAAGAAGGAAGGAAGCAGGCAGGGAGGGAGAAAATTTGAAACTCAAAATCTTATAAAAATTAATGTTAAAATTTTCTTGGCATGTCACTGGGGAAAAATATTATTAAACTTAAAAAATAAATTTAATTAAAAAATAAAATAAAATCCCATCTTCCATAGGAAACCTTTTCTAAATCTATTAATTCTAGTGCCTTCCTTCTCTTTTAATTATTTTCTATTTATCCTGTATATAGTTCATTTGTATATAATTTTTGTTCCCATTATCCCATTAGACTGTAAGCTCCTCGTGGATAGGGACTATCTTTTGCCTCTTTTTGTATCCCCAGTACCTGGCACATAGTAGGTGCTTAATAAATCTTTACTGATTGATATGCAAACCTTACTTTATCCATTAGAGGGAAACTATGATTTTCAATTTCATATATAAAAATAACTTATGTCAGCATAGCTAGATACTTTTATTTAGCAAATAAGTGATGGTGCTGTTTTTTTAAACAAAATGTCCCAAAAGTCTTACTGTAGCTTTAATCTTTAATAACTTCTGAAGTATAAATGCTGCAAACTTACAAAAATCACACGAGCTCTTTGAGAATAGGTACTTCTCTTGATTTCTTTTCCTTTTCATTTTTTTGAGAGGGGGTTTTTCTTTATATTCTTAGTGTACAAAATGGTGTCTCCCATATAGGTACTTAATAATACTTGCAAAATTGACTCTAGTGCCTTTGTGCTGTACTTTCTTGCACACTGTAGGCATTCAATAAATGTTGGCTGGATTGAATCCGGGGAAGAAAATTAAATACTATGTGAAGTCCTAGCCTGGAAGAATCATTACCATTTCAACTATTAGGTCTCAGTTCCAGACTGAACTCTGTCACCAGAACTGTAACCTTAAGCAAGTCATATATCTTCTCTGAATCTCAGGTTTCTCATTTATTCAATGAGGACTTTAATAAGGATCAAATGAAATAACACATGTGAAAATGCTTTGAAAAACTTTAAGCACAAGATATATTGTATTAATATTATTGCTATCAACAATAGAAATTGAATATTAAATAACTTGCTTCCTCTGTCCCTCTTCAAAGAATGTGTTTTAATAGAGACAGTCTACAGAAAAGATTCTTAACCTTAGGTCCATGAACCTTTTTTAAATTTTATTTCATTTCAGTAGAACTGGTTTCCTTGGCAATCCTGTGTATTTCATTCCTTGGCAATCCTGTGTATTTCATTTTTCTATTTAAAAGCATTCTTATGAGGAGTCCATAGGCTTCACCAGATGACCACAGGGGTCCATGACAACTGAATTTGATGTCATATGAAGATATACTGAGAGAGTTGAGGATGTTTCTCATGGAGGAAAGGATCTTTAGGGGAGAAATAATAGCACCTCCCTCCACAGTCTTATGGAAGGGATTAGACCTGTTCTTCTTGGTTCTAACTAAATTCAAGAAATATTTTTGTTAACCTATAAATGTGCTAAGAATATAGAGACAAAAAAGAAAAGGTCCCTGTCCTCCAGAAAATTATATTATACAATATAGAATAAAATAACAAATATTAAAACCAGGAAAAGTGAGTACAAGCTGGAGAGAAGCAGATTTAGAGTCAAAACAAACAAAAATACTATCATAACTGGTGCTTTTCTAGAATCAAAATTGGTAATTCTGTCACCAAGGGCAAGGTTCCTCCCTACTTTTTTTTTAAAGGATACACACATACATAGAACTATGTGGACATACAGAGTCACTTGTGCTATAATATGACATATGTGTTCCCCCAAAGAAGCAATACATACAAAATTGCACAATAAAAACCACAGAGCTTACAGGAAATGATGGGGTTAGGGAAATGACACTCAAAACCCTCACAACGGATTTTCCATCAGTCACTCTGCTTGGCTTACACTTCATAGAATATCCTGCCTCCCCAAGGATAAGTAGTTCACTTGAAATCTCATCACCATGCAAAACGACTCGGCTTTTGAGTCTCAACACCTTCAGTTAACATTCCCCCAGATTGGAGGACTGAGTGGAAGAGCAATCCTCTCTCAAAGTCACCCTTCATAGAGGGCTCAGAACTTTCCAGATAATTCTCCATTTTCCATCAGTGGTTTCACTTGGTTTCCGCTCCACAGAACATCGTACCTGATGTTCTTGTAATCTCTGTTTTCAGCTTCCATTTGTCTGTCTTCCCTCATTAGACTGTAAGCTCTTTGAGAGCAAAAATTCTTTTTTTTATTTATATCACTACTACTTAGTACAATACCTGGAACATACTAGGTACTTAATAAATGTCTATTGAATTCAATTGAAATAGTGGCACATAAAACAAAGACAGGAGACAGAAACCTAATAAAAACAGTTTGTTCAGTCATGTCCAGCTTTTTGTGATCTCATTCAGGGTTTTCTTGGCTGAGGTACTAGAGTGGTTTGACATGATGAAATGGAGAGAGGACTGGATGGGGATTCAGGTGGACCTTGGTTCAAATCAACCTTCAAGCACATTATCTATGTATGAAGCAGTCTCTTAAAACTCTCTGTGCTTCAGTTTTCTCACTTGTAAAAAGTGGGGTTGGATTTTATCATTTCTAAGGATCCTTCCAATTCTAAATCTATGATTCTATAAAATATGCTTAACTTCAATTTGTGGGAAAATTCTAGAAAGAAATATTGAAAAGATGATTAACGGAAATCTAGAAAAGCAAGTGGTAACAAATCACAAAAATCCAGCACGGCTTCAGCAAGACCAGGTGATGTCATAATCATTTCACCAATAATAATTAAGAATTTCAACATTGATTTAGTGCATTAAAGTTTGTAAAGCAGTTTCTGGACTAGTAAATCCAAACGATTCTGTAGATCGTTTACTTGGTTGTTAGCACAGCCCTTGACAAGGTTTCTTGTGTTATTCTTGTGGAAAGATAAAGGGAAGTAGGCTAGCCAGTAATATAATTACTTTTATTCAAAAATGGTTGAATGTTCAGACTCAAAAAATGTCATCAATAGTTCCAAGTTCAGTTTAGAAAACCTTTTATCGAATACCCCAGGTATCTGTGTTAGACACGGCAGTGTTTAATAAACACATTTATCAATGTGTGGATAATGGTATGGATGACATCCATATCAGATTTCAAGATAACATAAAACTAGGAGGGATATAACAAATGATGTTGGAGTCAGATTCCAAAATGAACTTGACATAATAAAACACAGGACTGAGTCTAGTAAGATCAAATTCAATACAGATACAGGTGAAATCTTATTCCTGGGTTCAAAAAAGTGTCAACTTTATAAATACAATATGGAGTATGGATGAAAGGCATGACTTAACAATGGTTCATTTGGAAACAATTTGAGGGTTTTAGTGTACTGCATACTCAATATGAGTCAACAATAGGATATGACTATAAAAAAAGTTAAAGAAATAGAAGGCTACAGGAAGGGGGGAAACAGTGCCCAGGAATCAAGAAGGGACATTACTTCCTTTATGCTCACAGACTACATACATGTTCGGTTCTGTACTGAAAGTATATTGACCAGTTTGATGATATCCAAGGATATCATTAGGGAAAGCCTTTGAATGAATGCTGTCTCAGGTTCAGCTGAAAGAAATGGGGATGTTCAGTCTAGATAAGAGAATCTTTAGGTGGAACATAATTACTATGATCAGGAGGACTGATACCATCCAAAAGGCTGTCATGTGGGAGAGGGTTAGACTTAGGAGTATGAAATTGTAGAACTAGAGCTAGAAGGCAGTTTAGAAGCAATCTTGTCCAACTCCCTCATTTTACAGATGAGGAAACTGAGATTAAGTGATTTGCTTACTATATAGCTAAGTGAAAGGATCTGAATCTGAACTCAGATCTTAAAATCTCATAAAACAGAAATGGAGACACATATGGAAGATTCGAAAAGGCAAAATTAGGCTTGATGGCAGATAAGGTTTTCTAACAATTCCTAATTTTCCAAAGTGGATTGTGCTGCCAGTGTAAGATGGCAGGTTTTCCTTTATTGGCAGTCTTTAAGCAAGCCTGGATAACTACTTAATTCAGGCTCAATTTAGGTTCCACAGATGATCATTTACAATTTATCTTGAACAGCCTGTTGCTTTTTTACATTCACTCTGAGCCAACCTGTTTGGCCTGAGGGTCTTCCTCTCCCAAATCGATTGTTTTTTCTTTTTTTATTAAGTTAAAGAGACTATTCTCTGCCTCATTTCTTACCGAGTCTTAATCACAGAATAGGCATTGTCTTAGTCAAACTGAGACCTTACAAAGGCCAAGATCTCTCACTACATCCAGGATCATCTCTAGAAGTCCTGATCTATACCTGCCACTGGACCCAGATGACTCCAGAGGAGAAAGTGAAGCTGGTGACTCTGCACAGCCCTCCCTCACTCAAATCCAATTCACTTGGCATATCATGGCATCACCTTCTTGAAGCTATGGTTCTCTTTGAGGATAAAGGGTAAACTCCAACTATAAAAACAGTTAGTATAGATACAACTTAGAGTAGAACAGCATCGTTGCTACCTATTTGCTACTTTATTTCTTCACTAATCTCTCCCTTTTCTAATATACTATAGCACTATAATCTATATCTAAAACTGTTTCCCCAATTTTGTATTTTCATTTGTGGCTTCCCCCCACATACACATAGCTCTTTGGTTTATAACTCTCTAAACCTCTGTCATCTAATATTGGCTATTATAAGTTAATGATATTTGTGTCCTACCTCCTGTCTGGGCTGTAAGTTCCCAAGAAGCTCATTCATAGAAAGTTTGAATCTCCCTCAAGGAATACCACCTATTTAACAGAGCATTCAGCATAATGCCTGGCACAGAGTAAGTGCTTAATAAACATGTATTGATTGACTAATTAATTGACTGACAATACTAATTTGTTGCAAAGAAGGATTCTATTGGGAGAAGGGAGTTATTGGGAAATGACAGTGCTGGTTTTTTATGGACATAAATAAAGCATTTTTAAAGTAAACATGGGGTAAAAGGATATTTCTTTCTTGAATAAAAGAGCAAAGGATCATGGGATTGATGTAGAAAGGAGAAAAATTTAAGTAGAAAAGCTGGACACTGAAGGAATATATTTGGGATGACTTTGAAATTCTAGCTGAAATAGGAAGTAAGACTATCAATTATATAAAGGTTGGCTTGGGAGGTTTAAGAGACTGGAAAAGCTTTGAAATAATAGCTATGGGAAACTGGGTAGAGACCAAAGGGATGAAGACAAGTGTTATCAAAGATAAAGCAGAAAGAGAAAGGTAGCAAGAATTTGTAGTGGACATAATCTGTACAGTGTTATAACTTTCTCCAGCAAGGCTGGGCAGCCTAGAAATGGAAATGAGGGTAAGGAAACACTTCGATGTAGATAAATAGGATTGAGAATTGACAAAGGGTTTAAGGAATGTCAGGAGGCTGAAGGATCCTACCGTTCTAGTAGGATCATCATTTAAATGATTGATTACGGAGTCCAGGCTGGACAAGGAATTAGATAAAAACAAAATAGACTTGATGGTCTGGGAACAGGGAGGAATCAAGTTGTCTGAGATAATGATATTGGCCAAAAAGCAGGGTGGTAAGAGAGGTGTCCAGATGAAATAATAGGAGACAGCGGTCAGCTATGGGAATGTCACAAATCCTAAAGTAAGAACTCTGACCCAGGACTAAAAAGTTTCCAGGATTAAAAATGCCATGTAATGACAATTCTGAAATTTGAGAAAGGCCAACAATATTCACACTGAGATTGTCTGGGATGACTAGTTTATCACTGTTAGTAATCCAGGACATTGTAGTATTAATAGCTATAAAACACATAATACCTATAACTGTAATTCCTATAATTCCTTATAATGCCAAAAAATCCTATAATAAATGAAAATCTCATGCCAGCTATGATTTTTTGTATAAAGTAGCAATCAACAATTGTGAATTCAAGTACTTGTCTTAACATTTTTTTTATTTTTTAAATGAATTGATGAATTAGGGGATATAAGGGACCATGCAACATTCTCAGTTCCTGGGATGTCAGAACTGTAGCTAAGGCAGAGAAAACTATGATTCTGCCATTTCTTCAACCTTTCATGGGGTCTCGTCTCTTATGAAATCAGGAGCCAAAAATTAAGCAGGTAGGTAAGCTCTACATTTTAATTTCTCAGCAAAGGATAACAACGAATAAAGGAAAATTTAGGATTGATTAATTTGATTACTTTTAAATTATTTTCTTGCTTTTACTTATATCAGTATGGAAATGATTATCTTCAAAATGATGCATCGATATTAATAAAATGCAGTTTTGTTTACTATGTTAGACAGATATGACTTTTACAAAATAAAAAGAAAACCCAATTCTACCAGAAAATCAAGTAATAATACACGTTCAAACCACTAAAACACCATAGCAATGTTCTTTTTTACCTAGTTGTCCTAAGGAAGGGATTATATATGAAGCCTCATGACAAATAGATAGTGTTGAAATAAGCCTAAGACAATCTGTGTTCTTTCTACTCTTGACTGCCGTTTACTGGCTTTGTGACCTTGGACAAGTTACTTAATGTCTTTAGACCTCAGTAATAAATGTAAAATGGAATAAATTATTTCTAAGATTCCTTCCAGCTCTTGCATTTTATTCTATTAATTCACAATATAATTCTTGTGGTTGTTTAGTCACTTCAGTTGTGTCTCTGACTCTTTGTGACCCCATTTGGGGTTTTCTTGGCAAAGATATTAGAGTGGTCTGTCATTTATTTCTCCAGCTCATTTTACAGATGAGGAAAGTGAGGTAAACAGTGTGAAGTGAATAGCCCAGGGTCACACTGTTAGTAACTATATGAGGACAGATTTGAATTCCAGTCTTCCTTATTCCAAACCTGGCACTTTTACCAATTGTACTATTTAGCTATTCCTATATTATATTTATTAAGATATTAAATTATTTTCGTTTCCATATATTACAATTTAAAACAATATAACATAAAATTTAAGAATTCTGTTCTGTTCAGTGACTAAATGAATGACAAAGATGATATGCTTACACGATCTGCATAAGACATGAAAGCAGGGGATATCCATTGGATGGTGGGGTCAAATAAAATATTAATAGGTACTGCCAGTAACTTTGAGGTGTAACATGAAGTTATGACTAGCCTCTGAACTTGAGCTCAAATTCTGCCTCTGACGTTTACTACCTGTGTGACTGCGAGCAAGTCACTTAAGTTCTCTGAGCATCTGAAAATTCTTCTGAGACATACAGGAGGGGTTATAATCCATATGCTGGTGATGGCAAGCAAAATAGGATCTTTTGCTCTTTTTGTTTTAGTATAATTAAGTGCCTCTGATAGAATCTTGCCTTTATTAATCAAGAGTCTTTACTAGGAATAAAGTACAGAAACAAGAGTTTCTTTAACTAGAAACGGTATATGTATTTGTATTGTTAAATTATTTTATGTGATTAAAGATCTTCCCCACCCACTAATGAGCCTGCCCATTAAGGGTAGTTTGGTTAGGGAAAATTTGTGGGAAGGCTCAAGCCTTGTGTTACTGAGGTACTAGTTCTCAAGGGTTGCGATGCCCTCTGGCTCTAAAAAAAGGTATAAATACTCTGAGTTAAAGTTTCACTTTTTGGCTTACTGGAAGTGTTTGTTTCACCAGAAAAGGGCTCTGGCAAGCTGCTAAGGAGCCCCCTGGCTTGGAAAACCCAGATGTCCATGCTTCCCTCTCTGATAACTATAAGCAGACAGTTGGATCTGTCTGTTGATGGTCAGGCAGAGGAAACCATGTCTATTGACCTTTGATTTCTCTGTATTTTCTTTGAAATTCAGGGTGCTGACTCCGCTGAACTAGGTGAATGATACATGTGCTTGATTAAAGTAATTGTTAACCCCTCAAAAGTTGCCTTTCCTTTTATGAATGAAGATGTAAGAACCTGTGATAGCTGCCCCCCATTTATGTTGGGGTGCTTACTGATACAATAATTTAACCCTAATGAAATTGATATACTGATTCATAAACATTTTTTTTCCCAAGAAAACACTTAGAAACACCATAATTCTGGATTTTTAAAGTTGAGGAATATATCTGTTCTATTTTAATACCATCTAATAAGAATTTTTAAAATGCAGTGGTTCTTGAGAGAAAAACAGAATTTTTGCAAATATATTTAATGTAGTAAAGAATTCATCATTAAATGTATTTATCAGGCTTATATGTTTTTATTATTTATTATATTATATTTATTATCTCTCTGATAAGATACAAATTACCTAGACTGATATTTAAAGATCTCCATAATCAATGTTCTACCTACTTTTTTTCTCAGTTTTATTACATACCTTGCCTCTTCTTGTCTTAAACTGGTCTGCTTTCTGTTCCACATATGCAACATTATATTGCCCCTCAGTCCCCAACCCTTTGCACATGTGGTCACCTTTACATGTGATACACCCCTTTTTCACTCCTAGCTTCCATCAATCCACATGCCATCTCTTATATAAAGTTTTTCCTGAAACCTCCAATTACAGACCCTATTTTACTTTTAGATTTACTTTGTATTAATATGCATGGAATTTGCATCAAATTACTTATGAACATGTTGTATCTCCCCCTTCCCCACCTCTAGAAATCAAATTGTTCTCTGCATTCCCCATTGCTATTCAGCCTTTCAGTGATATCTGACTCTTCATGGTCCCAGAGCCAATACTGTCAAAGGGGGTTTCTCAACAAAAGATACTGGAGTGGTTTGTCATTTTCTTCTCCAGTGGATTAATGCAAACAGAGGTTAAGTGACATACCCAGTGTCACACAGCTAGTAAGTGTCTGAGGTCAGATTTGAATTCATGTCTTTCCAACTCCAGACTCAACACTCCATCCACTGAGCCACCTAGCCTGCTCCAAAGAGTCCACAGGATCATGAACAGTCAGACATGAGTGAACAACCTGCACATAAAAGGCACTTAATTGTTGAAAGGTTAGTTGAACTAGATTCAATTAAAAAGTTATTTTTGAATTTCACAACCAAACTGATGGGTTCTGAATTAATGATGAATCTCATTTTCTTAATAAACCCAAATATTTGACTATAATTTTGAAAAACTTTAGCAAATATGGATGTAAATACTTTTTTAAATAAAATGTAAGACATCTTTCAGTTTTTGGTTAGCTGAATATAAAATCTAATTTTTGAGTCCACAATGTCACATAACAGGGTTCCTCTCCCCCCAAAGACACATTCACAGAAGAATAAAGATCAGAAATGATTGATTTTATTACTTTTTACTCAGAATTCTTCTTTAAGATTCCCGGCTACTCATTCATTCACTGATCTACTCATTAAGTTTGCTAAACAAAAAAAGATCAGAGGTCTGTGTGTTCCAAGAGTGTCAATCATTTTTACAACTTTTCAAGAAGCATGGAAGTGAACTGATATCCTTAAAGACCAATGCATTGATAGAGTACTCATACTATTACCGAAAGAAAAGTTCAAGGTTGAATTTTTCAGTAGACAGTCATCTGAAATGGATATAAATGAAATAAACAGAAAAATGCCAAGTAGCTCAAAATGAGTGGCAACTCTTTGGTAGTAGTTTGGATAATGTAGGGGTTTTATTTTTCTTTACTCCCTCCCCACAATGCCTCATATAGTGTCTTTATGGTACATAAGAAGCACTTAATGAGAAAGAAAGGCAAGAAAAGAGGAGGACATAGACAAAGAAGGCAGGAAGGAATGAAGGAGAGAAAAGGGAGGGAGACAGATCCAGAGATTTCCTAAAAATGTTATCTTATTTCTGCGACTGATCAAACAAAATGTCATTCTTTAAGCCAGACTACAAACATCTACAAACAAATTATTAAAAATTTTAAGTAAGGATTTTTTTAAAATGGAAAGAGATTAATTATTTCCTTCCTTGTGGCCTTCTATTAGAAGCATCTAATTCACAAACTATCTGTTTTATGTATTTTTAATCTAATGAACAGAGGACAATGCCTGTCGAGGACAGCAAATCTGTCATTCTCTATGGTTAGTATCCTTAAATGCCTATAATAGAAAATTCACCCTATTTACAAGAAAGAGAGTGGAATGAAAACTTTCTTTTTAAATGTAAGCATTTACTCACTTGAGCCAATTTTAATTTTAGATAAAGAAGATGGAGTTCAATTATAGATACTCTTTGGAATAGTGTCATGAAAGTCCTCTAATTGTCAACACAATCTAGTAAATTTGGTGCACGGTCTCGGATAATAGCACATAGCAAAAATCTTCCGAGGGTTCTGGGAGACAATAAATAACAGATTCTTCTTACAGCAGAAAGGCATCCTTTGTCCTCTTCTAGCACAGGTTCTGACCTTCCATGGTATATCAATAGCAGGAGTCTTTTTATTCCCTAGACTCCCCAGTTTGGCATCGTATATTTTCTGTAGCTTTAAGAGCACATTGAGATGCAGATTTTGCATGTTACATTGACATAGTAAAGAAAGATATGGGATATATGGATTTTCTTTTACAATTAGTCATGGAAAATCCATTATATTCATAGTCATATGTCTAAAACAGTTCAGAAAGAAAGTACTTTGTAAAATTCTAAGTATGATTCTTTACATTCCCATGAAAATAATTAAGGTAGGTTCACATTATGTGTACTTTGTACTTCTCTGAAGTCCTTTATTATCTCTTTCCTATTTCTCCTTCAAAAAGTAATTTAACATACTTTTATTACTATGAAATGAAAAGGAAAAAGACTTTCATAAATGTTAAAGCAAATCAGAGTAAGGCACAAAAATGGTAGGAGGGGGTCAAAGGACCAAAAATTAGATTTTTCAACTAGACAAGAGATCACTTTCCTACCCCTGGTCATTAAGTACTTGAGTTCAAATCCTACCTCTGATACTTACTTTATGTGAAACTTTGGACAATGTCACTTAACTTCTGTCTGTCACAATTTCCTCATTTGTAACATGGAAATAATGATAATACCTACCTCAAAAGGTTTGTTGTGAAGATAAAATGAGATAATACTTATAACACATTTCTCAAATGCTTCCTATTATTGCTATTAATGAATAGATTTTTTTTTAAAATGAAAGAAGGAAATTTAAAGAAGCTCCCCTTGCCCTAAGAGAATTTCAGCACACTATGTCTATTAAAAGAAATGGCTCTTCCGAGGTGGCAACTCCCACCTGCCTAGGAAAATGTTTTTGAATATAAAAGTAATGCAACAAGCTTTGCTCAACATCTTATTGTAAAACTCCATTTTCAGAATTTCATTAAAATAATACTCAAATAGATATTCTGAATCAAGGATCAGATTACGTAAACCTTCACAGAGAATACTCACATACATGCCTATAAACGAACTTGAATTAATATCATTTATTATTATTATTTTAAATATGTATATGTGGCAGAATCTTTACCCAGCCACCTTTTTCTCAACATAGCTCTTCTCCCATTTACGTATCAAGGTCTTGAATTAACGATCAGGAAGCCTGCTGGATGAATATTCTGTACATAATTTACAAGCTTAAAAAACCAAATGACATTTTAAATGTTTCCCTTTCTAATGCTTGCACTTGAACTAAACGTGATTGACAATAGTGATAACAACTGGACCTCCTGCAATTTTAACCCAAGTGAAGAAGATGCCTCCATCAGTGCTGGTACATTGAACAGAGGTGTCAAACACAAGGCCAGAACCAAATTAAAATGTAATTGGGAAATATTTAACAAAATAAAAAATTAAATACAATATTGATAATATTTATTTATGGTTTTCTAAGTCAACATACCACCAACAGGGAGACATTTGTATTTGAGTTGGACACCACCAGTCTAATGCCCTGAGAAGTTGAAGTGATTTGCCCCAGTCCCAAAATGAGACTTGAATTCATGTCTCTGTGAGTTCACTCTCCCCCATGCCATACAGGACTGATAAGACATAAGCAATATCAATTCCTAATATTCTGTCAGCTACTATAAAGCTGAATTTATAATAAAAATATTATAATAAATGTTTTAGTGCTTTTTAAGTGGAGTCACAAGTATCAAATATCTTTTTCAGGTTCAGTATTCACTGCAAAACAAAACAATCTATGCTAAACATGCTCTACTCACTATGATTAAATTACCAGATGAATCACTAGATGATGACAAACTTTTTTTAAGGATTCCCAGAGTTTGAGTGTCATAAACAAAGTGATTTAGTCAATAAGAATTAAGTAAAACAAATATAAACAGGTGACCATATTAACCAGTTTATGTTTCTATACACACCCTGGGGGTGGGAGCGGAGGAGGGTGGGGAACCATGGGAAAGAGGAATCATAAATCTTTTACTTTGAAAAAAGTCATCTTTAAGGCTATTTGGTTTTACTTGCTCACCCTGGACATGTGTTGTCATCTCTTTCTGGTTTTTTCCAAGCTTCAGGTCACCTAAACAGAAAAGACCACATCAGCTGGTTAGAGAAAAATATTTATTCAGTCATTAATCTGTCACGAGTAAACACTTAGGTTTACCATATGCTGAAGTACTGATATTGGGAAACAAAGAGGAATGAGACTTTTCTATGCATTTCTGATAATTTTTGAAAGCTCTCTTATGGCGGGGACGTTGTATTGTATAGTTGCATGAGTTGAAATGATCAAAATATTTATCAGTTGCACCCTCCCTTCTGGTGATATACTTCTTTATATTTAACATGTCTGGTCCTTAAACAAAACGAAACAATCCTCACCATATTTTGTTATTGGGGCTGTATCTGAAGATGTTCTAGCTGATAGATTCTCCTCTAACTCACTCTCTTCTTGGTATAGATTTTAAGAACCAAGAGTCAACTCCATGCTATGATGAATTATTGGAGTAGGACAGTGTCTTTGTTTTGCTTCAGAAAAAGCACCCTCGCTGTGACTTAGGATGACACAGATCATCCAGGAATGGATCTAATCAGAAAAGAAAGAGGACCTGTTACATAACAAGAATCAGTACAGCTAGTAGCGGCAGTGTTGATTTGAGTCCAGAATTGGAAGGCAAGGCTAGGATGGGGAAAGGAGGGTGGTGCACAAGCAAGGCTGGAACAATCAGCATGATGTAATGAAATACATAAGGTGGAAAGCCAAGAGAGTGTAGGAAAATGCCTGACTCTTCTTTTGGGGGGAATAAGGTCACCTCCCCCCGACCCAGGGGAGTCCCAGTTCTGTGTGAGACTAGAGCAGGACGTCTTTATTGGAAGGAGCCACTATGGGGCTCCAGGAAACAATAAATATTATAGAGATTATAATAAGCTCTAGAATGATTAGTATCCCCCATTGTGGGACAGTAGTAGAAGAGTGGCTTTACAATTAAGAAGCTCTGGTGTCAAATCCTTCCTCTGACATGTTATCCATACAGTTTTGTGACCAGAAACAAACGATTTAGCCTCCAAATACCCTCCCATGCTATATTGTAGATGAGTTGCCAAACAGTGCCATACATAGCATAGTGCCTAGCACACAAGTAGGTATTTAATAAATGCCTACTGGCTTGACTTGCTTATACTAAGGGAGGATCCATTCAGAGATGTCCTCAAACTGATAAAACTGAAGGTCTCGACCTTCACACTTACACACTATTCAGGTACAACCTGCCTCATGTTTCATTTTTTTCCTCTACAAGTATAAGAAATTTATAAAGGCTAGTTTTTCTGTGTAGATGCATAATAATATTTCCCTATACATGATGCCCTAATTCTGAATTGCAACATCTCTATGTAATAAACAAAATGAAATATTATATATATATATATATATTCTGTTTTCTAGGGAGATCAAATAATTTTGACTGCTATACCTCTATAATTTTCCCTTCCCTACAACTTGACCCAAATTCTGCTTCCTCTGCCTTTAAAAATGTTTTTAAGCAATAAAATTTTAGTCATTTGTCCTCAATTTTAAATAGCTATCTATGCCATATTCTACAGAAGCATTCATGGAAGAGCTTCAATGTATATTTTTATATAGCCATATATATATATATATATATATATATATATATGTAGACACACACGTACATACACACACACACACACACACACACACACACACACACATATATATATATATATATATATATATATATATATATATATACATGAAGAAATGCGTAGAAAATTCTCATTCCTCTTTGTTTCCCAGTATCAGTACTTCAGCATATGGTGTGTGTGTGTGTCTATATATACATATATAAATATATATATATAGTCATGTATATTAAAATCCATTGTGAGAGTCTCTCATTTTGATGCACACTTAGACATGCTGGTGTCATTTTCCTTTGTACTTTAGTTAGAGTAGAAATGAAAGGACATAAAGTTCAACCTTTTTAAATAAAAATAATAAATAAAATTAGAATTAAGGCTCTCTTTCTCTAATTCCCCCCTCTCAATTCTCTTCTTAAATTCACCCCAACATCATTCACCCTCCTTTCTTCCTCTGCTCCAGTCTCAGAGTAAGAGGTGACCCTTTTACTTACTTAATCCCATGAAACTATTCACACCCATCTCCTCCAGAAGCCTGCCCCTTTGAGGATCATCTCCTGCCTTCGTAATTTCCAATTTCTCCTTCTCTTCTGGCTGTCTACACACGTAACCAGATCTCCATCATTCTTAAAAAGCCTTCATTTGTTGCTCCCATATCTCTGAGCAATCACGCTCCAACTTCGTGTTTAATAACCAAATTCCTAACTGTCTATATTTATTGCCTCTTTTTTTTTAATCTCTAACTCACCTTTCAACACCTTGCACACCAGCGTTCATCTCTAAGACTTAACTGAAATCATTCTCTTCAAAATTACCAATGATCTCTTTTTTTTTGCCTTTTTTTGCTAAATTTTTATCTTTGCTGAGTTCAATAGGAACTCCTGTGGGAATATGCTCTCCTCCTTTGGGATATGCTCTCCTCCCTGGGTTTTTGTGACACCATGCTCATCTTCTACCTATCCTTCTTTGCAGGACCATCATCCACGTCTCTACTTTTAAATGAGTGATCTGAATCTCCTTCTCTTCTTTTCCTATAATCTGTCTCTCTTAATAACCTCAACAACTCCCTTGGGTTCAATGACCATCTCTGCAATGAGCTCTCAGACCTACATATCCAGCCCAATAGATCTCCTGCTCTAATTTATTTTTTTATTGAGTATCTCTCCCTAGATATCCCACAGACATCTTGAATTCAACATTTCCAAAACGGAACTCATTCTCTTCTGCCTTAGACTTGTCCCTCCTCTAAACTTCTCTATTTCTGTTGAAGGCCACAATTCTGTTAATTATCCAGTATCTCAATATGGAAACAGGTCAATATGTTTAGGAGCTAATAATAATAAATAACTGGCTCTCAAATAGTATTTTAAATTTTGCCAAGTGTTTAGATATGAAAGTAGCATGTATATTGCTGTACAGAGGTAAAGTTTGGCTGAGGATCACTTTTACCTCTTCAGAGTTTATTACTGTGAAATGAGGACCTTTGTGCCCATGGGGCTTGGCTTTGGGTGTTGGCACCCCACCTTCCTGCCACAGTCATGCCTTTAAAAAAAGTATTATTTATTCATTTTTGACACTTTTTAAAAAAATGAATTCCAAATTCTCTCCTTGCTGCCCTCTCATCTCCTCCATTGAGAAGGCAAACAATATATCGATTAAAACATGTGAAATCATGTAAAACATATACCCATATTAACCGTATTGCTAAAAAATAACATGAGAAAATTGTATTTCAATTTGCACTAAAGAGTTCATCAGTTCTTCCTCTGGAGGTGGATAGCATTTTTCTTCATAAGTCCTTTGAATTTGTCTTCGATCAGAGTAGCCAAGTTTTTCACAGTTGACCATCATTACAGCAATGCTGTCACTATGCACTATGTTCTCCCAGTTCTTCTCATTTCACTTTGCATCAGTTAATATAGGTCTTCTCATGTTTCTCCCAAAACCACTTTCTTTACCATTTTCCACAACACAATTTCTCTATCACAGTCATATGCCACAACTTGTTTAGCCATTCCCCAACTGATGAACATCCTCTCAATTTCCAATTCGTTGGCACCACAAAAAGAGCTGATATATATATATATATATACATATATATGTATATATATGTATATATATGTATGTATGTGTATATATATATCCCTATACATATAGGCCCTTTCCCTTTTTCTTTGATTTTTTTTGGGATAAAGACTTAATAGTGGTATTAATGGGTTAAAGCATATACATAGTTTTATACCCCTCCAGAATTTTCTGTTTCTGGTAAGTATAATGTGGTGCCTAAAAGCTGTTTTATTTGCCTTTCTCTAGTCAACAATGAAGGAGAGAATTTTTTCATATGACTATAGATAGCTTTGATTTCTTCTTCTGAAAACTGCCTGTTTATCTTCTTGGATCATAGGAAATGGCTCTTCTTTTTATAAATTTGACTCAGTTCTGTACTCAGAATATAATACAGAAATGAGACCTTTATAAGAGAAAGCTTGCTGTAAAATATTTTGATATTACTTCATAGTCTGGGGTACCTTTTAGCAAAACATACCTTCCCCAATTATCCCTTTTAATTAAGTGTATTTTTGCTTTTGTTTTGTCTAAGGTCACGATAGTTATCCCCATCTTTTGAAGCAGATTAGATTGTGTTCTGGGCTCTTATTTGAATTCCCTGTGTGTTTCATGTCTCTTGTAAACAACATCTTGCTGGAACGTGGTTACTAATCCATTCTGCTATTGTCTTCTATTTTATGGGTGGGCAACCACACTTTGTGTGGCACTACTACACAAGTGCTTTAGCCTAGGGGAAAGCTGGCCCTCTGTTAGTCATAGTTTCCTTCCTTTGCTTTTTGGGGAAGCAAGAAGACATACAAGTTATTAATAAAATCATAAAAGTTCAGATCTCCTGGATCTTCGATCACTAGGGCTGGGTCTGACCCTGGCCTATTTAAGTTCTTGTGCTTTCAGACAGTGATGAGTCATGGCCATCTCCCCATTTGTACTCTCTGTACCCGAGTAAAGATATTCAGAACTCAAAAACAATCAAAATCAATGTTATCATTAAAGAAATCCACCTTTAAAGAACTATCGAGAAGTGCAAATAGCTTTAAAAGAGTAACCAGGAGAACTATATATAGCACCTGTTACTGCCACAGGCAGGCATTATCAAGGGGAATTTCAGGGGAGTAAAGCCTTTCAGAGCTTTCTTCAGTCTTTAACATGGAGAGTTTAATGGGCAGATCCAGTCTTAAGTTCTTAATGCCAAGATGCCCACGGGGATCCTCATCACTATTCCCTTAGGTATTCTGTGCTCCCTCCCTGCTACAGCTGGCTGTCCTCTCCTCTCTTCTTGATCTTCCATTACAATGCACCCTTTGGCTTCAACTTCTCTCTCAGCACCATTACGGACTCCTTATGTGTGCCTTAGTGTCTACCTATCCATTTATCTCTCTCTATCACTCTTGCAGAGTCATTTAACATTTCTTTTGTGTTAGAAACTCCACCCTCTAGCTCAGAGACAGCTATAGCTGAGTCTCTTCCTAATTGAGGAAGACTTATAAATCCCAGAATGTGTCCATAAGGTTCAGGCTCTTATCCTGCCCTCCCAAAGGGCAGCCAGTATTTCACCCTTTGACAATACACATATACTGTCTCATTTGAGCCTACAAATTCCTTATGAGGATGGAACAACAGCTGTTATTGTCCCCATTTTACAAAAGAGGAAACTGAGCCTCAGACAAGTTAACTGACTTGCCCATGGATTAGTAAATGCCTGAAGCAGGATTGGAAACCAGGTTTTCTTGAGGTCCTGTCCCCAGTGCTTTTTACTTATTATGTGCAAGTTACTGGTGATAAAAATATGAAAATATGATCTTTCCCATCAAGGAGTTTCTAATCTGCTAGAGGAGAAATGACAAGGAAACACATAGATATTGATAAAAATAGTAAGTACACATTAGAGGCAAATATGCTATAATAAATACAAGGTGAGAAACAATTTAGATATTCAGAAGTTAGGGAAAGTTTCCTGGAGAAAGACACCTTACAGAATAGAAGGGATTTTGACAAGAAGAAATAATCTAAGCATTGGAAGTTAAGGCATGTGGACTTAACAGGAACAAGGAACAGAGTGACCTTAGCCCCAATGCCCCTTATCCAGGTCCATAAGGAGCCGAATAGATCTTCGGCAAGTCCGTAAATTATATTCATAGGGGAGCTTATGGGGTTCCTTTTGTCACTTTTCAGATATGCCCAACTCTTTGTGACCCCAGTTGGTATTTTCTTGGCAGAGATACTGGAGTGGTTTGCCATTTCCTTCTCCAACTCATTTTTCAGATAAAACCGAGACAAACAGGGTTAAATGACTTGCCCAGGGTCACACAGGGCTGAGGATACACTTGAATTCATGAGGATGAGTATTCCAGACTCCAAGCCCAGCACTCTATCCACTGTGTCACCAAGCTACCCTAAGAGTTTCTTGCATTCATGTGATGTACTCAGACGGACAATCTTATTGTGAGGAAAACACTTTGTAAACCATAAAGCCCTATATAAATGAGATGTTTTTTTATTTGTCAACTTGCTCTCTAGACCCAGTTTCCCAGCCTCTCTTTAGTAAACTAAGCTCTGTAGCTGAGTAACCCAAAGCAAGTCACCTACCTTCTCACCCTGTTTTCTCATCTATAAAGTGAGGAAGCTGTACTAGATGACATCGAAGATCTTTTTCAGTTCTAACCTTCTAGAATTCAATGATTTATTTTAAGATGCATTTTTGTATCCTCTTCCATCACCAGCATAGTGTCTTACATATAACATCATCACTTCTTGCCTGGACTATTGCAAAGGAACTGCTATCCCTTGGTAAATATGAGTTAAATGATGAACAAGTAAACATATGCTAGACTAATGAAAATACAAAGCTCTCCTCTCCCCACCCTCCTCCACTCCTACCTATCCCAAAGTATTCGATTCTTTTAGGTTTGAATCCAAGAGATTGTCAATTAAAAGAAAATGTGATGCTAATCCTAAATTTATCTGAAAAACCACTTCTCAACACAAAAGATAATAGGATACTGTAAGTTAAAAATTATTTTCCATCTTTTCCACTGGCACATCTCCAAAATCCCTCTTGTTTTTCATACTATATACTCATACTATAAAACCATTAACTTCACTGATCTGATTTTCGGTAAACGATCCTGCTCCGGTACCAAAGTCATTCTTCATCTTTATTTTCACTTGAATCCTACAGAGAATCCACTATAATCAGATCATTCGAACATTCTTTGAAATTTTCTTTGCCCTTGTCCCTACATTCTTTGTTCTGACAACCTTAAGGCAAAAGGCCAGCCTGCTGTGTCACCAGTATGGCAGATCACGCTTTTCCATCCTAACGAGATAATTAAGACTCTACAAAAAACACAATTTCCCTGCATCTAATTTTATATGCAAAATAGAATACAAGGCATTATATATAGATATATCATACACATGTGACATACAGATTCTAGACACATTCATAAAGCAATATAAATATCCTTGGTTCGAGTTCTTTAAATATGTTTTTGCAGTATTGACATTTTAAATATAGCTCCTTCTACATGTAGATACTAAGATGAATGCATTTCATTCATGCTATTTCCTGTAGTTATTTCTAAATAAAAATAATAAACTGATAATGTATGTATCTATATGGACTTATTTAAAGAATTATAATACATAATTGTATCATATATATTGCATTATATATAATTTTATTATATATTATATAATATATTAAACATAATATATAATATTAATATAATACAATATTATATAAATATTAATAATTAATAGTATATATAATTGTATTATGTATAATTATAACACATAACTGAAAGAGTTGTTTTTTTTTTTAAATCCCAGTACACAAAAATCAACATAGTCTTTTACAGCATTTCAAGGAATAATTTATCTGAGTAAAGGCTATAAGACACATATTAAAGTATTTTCTTGGCCTTAGGGCCTTCTTAACTGGCTTGAAACAGTCTCCACATTCTGCAGTTCCAATCTACATTTAAAGCTTTATTTCATGCTTCCTCCTCCTCATATTCCAACCATTCTGCACTTTCCAACTTACTGCATTTGTATGTGCCATTTTCTAAGCCTGGAAGAGACTTCCAAGATCATCAGGTTACTGTGTCTCTTACATGTAGCAGTATTTTTCTTCCTTTCAAGACTTATCTCAGGTGGAGCTTTCCCTGATCAGTCTCACCAGCTGGAAGTGACTTCTCCCTCACTAATCACTCACCCTTTAATTGCACAGAATAAGTGAATTATTGTTGCTTACGCATATGTCTTATGACTTGGCTAGATTGCAATGTTCTTGAAGGAATTACCTTTTCTACTATGTCAGTGAGGGTGATATAAGAGCTGACATTTAGATAATGGCTTCAAAGTTTTCAAAGAACTTTTTGTTCATTATTGCCTATCACAACAGCCCTGTGAGTTAGTATTTTAGAGCAGGCAAAATTAAAGAGAAATCGCAAAGCTTAAGTGATCTGTCCATAAGCATGTCACTAGTAAGTGAGAGGAGTAGACGTCAAACCTATATATGTCCAGATTCCAAATACAACACCCTTTCCATTACATGTAGCATGGAACTGTGTATAGTAGATACTTAAGAAATGTGTGCTCATTTGAATTAATGGATGAAAGCATAAAACTTCAACTTAAAACTGTCATGGGCAAAAAGTAGCTGAAAATGTAGTGCCCATCCCCTGATTAATTTAAAACTTTTTATCTTTCAGGGGAAAGTGGTCTATTTTTAGTGTTAAACATCTACGTCAGAGGAAAGGCATGATAGATATAATAACTCTGTTTATAAGTGAATATTTTGTTACATATTATCACCACGAGCATGCAACTTTTCAATGTATAATTTTCCATATAACTTTTCACAGCTCCAGTAAGGGGGATGTAGTCTACTCAAATTAAAGGATTAAAATTAGCTCATGCAATAATCAGGAAATTCCTCCGAGGCCATCCTATCCAAGCTGACTGAAGGCAGATGGTGCTGATGTGTTCAGCATAGAGTACTGTTGATCACAGAATATCTGCCAATCAAACACGGGAGAGAAATGAGATCCATCTGTGTTTTAATTACTGTAGCAAAACTATCCAGTGTAACTACCGGAGATGTGCATTTTCACACGGTACAGGACACATAGAACAGACTTTCATAAAAGGAGGATAAAATTGCCACATACTAAATAAACAATGATAACAACAAGGTATAAGTATTACCAAATAAGACTATTCAATGACACATGAATTCTCTCTTTAAAATATTTTCATTTTTATCATAGCTCTTTCAGTCCAGCTCTATGTCTAAAAAAAAGTTCCCAACCATACAAAGGGATGAGGTAAGGATGAAATCCAAACAAGTCCAAATCTTTGAAATGTTTTGAGGTCTTAAAAGGGTATCCTATGAAAAAAAATCAGAGCTGGAGAAGCTATCAGAGAATGAGCACAGTATTAATAGAGCTTTGAAGTGGATTAACCTTTCTGGAAATCGATTTGAATTTATGAAAGAATAGTGACTATATTGTCCATATTCTAACTCAACAATTCCATAATTGATCATAGATCCCAAGGATATCAAAGATTTGCTGCAGTACTCTTCATGGTAGCAAAGAGCGAAAATCTGGTTGGGTCCCATTGATTGGATAATAACTAAAAAAAACTCTTATACACACAATCTGTGTAGTAAAAAGGAATATGAAGGCGAAACAAGCAGAATGATATACAACATGAAAAGATCACTAAAAAGGAAGCTAAACTCTGAAAAATGAAAAACCCAGAGAAGAGAAGATAATGAAATAATCCTTAAGGCAGAGAAACAGAAATTATTATTATTTATAATAAATTATTAGTAGTATTAGAACAGAATAGTATATATTGTCAAATGCAATAGACTGTTTCTGCTTAATTGTTCTCACAAACAATTGTAATGTATAGAACAAAGACATCAATAAAACATTTTTCAAAAAGGTAATTCATTGAACATGAATACATACTTTTAAATTGGATTACTGAAATTTTCAAAACATTTCCAATGGCAAATTTTTTCATTTGCTTTTAAATATTTTCTTGTTCCTCTAACTGAATTTAACTCTTCTTAACTTTGGAGCAGAACTGTGACCCAAGTGAAGGTAAATGGAAATAGTAATGAATCCTCAAGGATTTCAGGAAGCCTTTTACAGTTATAAGCCAAAAACAAGTAGTTAAGGATCAGAAGAAGACAGTGGTATGAAGGAATATTTCTCTGTCATTCCTTATTATCCTCAATCAGTCTTTCTCATAAAAACAAAGAAACAAAACCTTTGCTTATGATCTTACAATTAGTATATTAAAGAGATAAGACTTGAGCCCAGGCACTTTCCTGATGCCTTTACTTGTTTTCTATTAAGTGGGTCACAGTGCTGCAAAAGACATAAAACACTGCAGGCAGGAGCATGATCATGTTTCTAAAATTCATGCAGGTGGAATTTTATGACTTCTAGGTACTTGGGACAATACATCATATACACATATTTGTTGTTGTGTCTGTCCTTTGTTTTCAAAGAGGACCATGACATCAGGGACATGATGACATGATTTGCAATTGACTTCTGTGCAAGGTCACAGGCCTCACCTTCTCCTCCTGAGCCATTTGGGTCCAATGACCAGATATTCATCAGGATGGCTGGAGATGGCCAGGGATGCAATGGGAGACCCTGGCCCTTTTAGGCTAAAGCCTTTTCAGGTACTCACTTAGAGTGAGGTAATGCCCATTCAGTGAATAGGCCTCTTTAAGAAGTAGTCAAGGGATGGCCCCTATAATTAGAAAAACAAAAAAATCAACTGGGGTAGGACAAAATCCTCAGGGCTGCTGCTGCAAAGAGAAACAGTTACCTCTGATATTCACTGTAAGCCAGCAGGGCCCAAAAACAGTCATGAAGAGGAGCTTGGGCAGGGACCTATTGTGGGCCAATCTATGGGCTTCAGAGTGGCCAGAGCTATTTGATAATTATGAGGGCAAATCCCCACAAATATAGAAACAAGAGTTAGGCTTAAAATACATTAAGTTAAGAAAGGATGCAGGCAAGAACAAAAAAGGGAGAGCAAGTTTTACAAGGATAAGTAGAGTAAGGGAAGGAATAGTCACAAGCGAAACAAATTTCTATTTTGGAAGGATTGTAAAAGAGGGACTAAAGGGAAAGAAAGAAAAGAAGACAATCGGTGATTGAGGTCAGGGCAAGAAGAGGAGGGGCAATGAAATGGAAACAGTTTTAATCAGAGTTTCTAGCGTACATACATACATACATACACACACACACACACATATATATATATATATATATATATTTCTAGTGTGCATGTACATATAATTACGTATGTAATCATAATTCAGAAAGTATCATCTTTTGCCAAAATTAAAGAAAGTTACAATTATCCAGTTTGGACATTAAGATAATGTTAGTAAAGAATTCTGTATACCTTAATGTACTATATAAATAAGGCATTAATTATCTTTAGTATTTTCTCTCTCACCCCTTTAATGCTTATCAATGCCTTCCAAAGTTTAAAAAAAAGGAGGAGGGGAGTTCATTTTTGCCACTTGCTACTAGTTATTCTGGTTTGACCAGTAAATGACTGAAATGATTGCCTTTTATCAGATTTTGGAGCAGGAAAATATCGAATTCAGAGATTCATTCAATATATGACCTCATTAGTATGGATAATTAAGAACTGGTTTAGAATGAAATTACTGAGACTGGTTAACAGATGGTGCAAATATAATAAAGATAATGTTACTTCACTACATTGACAAATTATATTTCAAGCATTTGTTAGCAGTAAAAAAAAAATATGCACACACAATGTGAGAAAGATTCACTTCACGGGTTTATAAAAGAAAAAATCACCACCAATTCCTATCTATATAACACTTTCATTCTCCCTTAGTACTCTAGAGCAACTAACACAGATTATGCTAATACCTTTACATTGCTTCAGTCAGTTCCCATGCTGCTGCGGCTTCCCTATAAGAGAAGGACAAGGAACTACTGAGCTATGGTAATTCAGTTGGGTTCTATTACTATATGGAGAACCCACCTCTCTCCTATGATATCCTCTAATACTGGCTAACATTCATTGGGGCAGAAAAATGACCCCCTCAAAAATAGTTAGTTACACATAAGGAATTTATTATTATTCAACTTTAAAATGAAATCCCAACTAGTGGGCTTATATAAAAGGCTAGAACTTGCATTTAACTCTCATATAGAATGCTGATGGTACAGCAATAATCAATTATAGTAGTAAGCTATAAACTTCTAACTACAGCAGTTCAGCATCACTGCAATGAATAAAACAAGGAAAGATTGGGAAAAAGAGAGCAAGGAGAAAACAAGGAGGGAGGAAAAATCTAAGGACTGATAAGAGAATGTGTATGTGTGTGTATATACATATTATATGCATGCATATATATTGAAATACTGACATTTATTATTAGAAAGTAAAAGATGTCAATGCCATGGAAACAACAAATATGACCTAAACAGCTAACATCCCATTAAAAGTATTCTTGAAATACTGCAAACAGTGCACCTTTCCAACATCAGGAAGTACAAGAGATGTGAGCCAGTTCAGACAACAGGTAATTAACTGACATGGAACATAAAGTCTTCTTTCCAATCACTAGTTCAGTTCCTAGCCTTGTAATCACCTCCAAAATTGGGCTCTCTTTATTGAGCTTTCTCAATTCTGAGGCAATAGCACTAGAGCATAGATCTCAATCTAAAATCAAAACTTAAAAAAAAAATGTGCTGTTCACCTCCCTCTCTCCTTTTTTCACAACAGCCAGCTAAGGATCCCTAAATAGGATGTATAAAACTGACTGAAATCTCCTCAATTTGTGTGTGTGTGTGTTTGTGACATTGGGGAGAAAGTTGTCAGCCAAGAAGTGTCCTATGCTGGTTGTTCAACTGTTTTCAATATTTCCGATTCTTTGTGACCCTATTTAGAGTTTTTTTTAGAGAAGATACTGAAGTGATTTGCCATTTCCTTCCCCAGCTCATTTTACAGATGGGGAAACTGAGACAAAAAGGATTAAGTGACTTGCCTAGGGTCACACAGCTAGTGCCTGAGGATGAATTTAAAGTCAGAAAGGTGAATCTTCCTGCGTCCAAGAACAGTATTCTATCCACTGTACCACCTGGTTGCCCACACTGTACCTACACTGGTACAAGTGAAAAATTACTACCTGAAGAAGCCACAACTGAGCACCAAGAATACGGGTCACATAGACAAAAGGGACAGGAACAGGAAGGAGGCAGTGTCTAGAGGCGAAGCATGAAAAGTCCGATTCATAACAAGATCCAAGAGGGAATCGAGGACACCAAAGTTCAGGAAGTAATAGTTGAGTACCAGGACATGTAACAGGTTATTAAAATGAGTTATCTCAACCTGCCAGACTCAGCTGTTTAGTGGGCACTGGAACAGGAATGTTCCTGCCTGGCCCAACTCTCCAGCTCCCTGTGATACCTCTTCAGCTAGAGAACTTCTGTGGCAATTGCTTTTCATGGCAATCATTGACTCCAAAAAGAAATAACACTAAGCCTAAAGAGTAGTAGTCAAATGAGAGATTGTGTCAATGGCCAATCATTAGTAATATGAGCTCATTCCAAAATAATTGGTATAAATTGCTTAGGTCACTGATACCACGGGGAGGCAGAGAGTAAAGGAAATGAATGTATTTTAGTTCTGCTTAATCAAGGTCAGAACACAAGCATCTTTGTGAATTAATGATCGGACAACTTCATCTTTCAAGACCTCGGATTTATAAAACATCTTTTTACAACTAAACCTTTTACAATGATTAATATCCATCCCTCTTAATCTCCTACTTTTAAGCATGGCCAAAACAGGATGACAGTACTGATTTTCTTGGTGACAAACAAATGAGTTTCACCAAAACTCCAGCCAAAGCAAGTGTTAAAATAATGTCATATTTTTTATCGTTTTTTGTAAAGAAATTATTCTGTTTATCAACTACAGCACTCCCCTGCTGTATCACTGTGGTCTTGCTGCACTTCTAGGACCTTGGATCCCAGAAAGGCTAGGCCAGTTGGTACAATGTTAACTATGTTAATGAGAGTTAAAGATCTTCCCCACCTATTAATGGGTCTGCCCAATAAGGGAAGTGTGTGTGATTAGGGGAGATTGGTTTTATAGGAACGTCTACAGCTTTTGTTAATTTCTAATGAGGCACTAGTTCTCAAGGGTTCTGATGCCCTCTGGCTCTGAAAAATGTATATATACTCTGAGGTAAGGTTTTGTTCGGGCTTACTCATTGAAAATGTTTGTTTGTTCAGATGAGACTCTGATTAGCTACTAAGGAGCACTCTGGCTTTGAAAACCCAGTTATTGGTGCTTCTGTCTATGGTAACTACGTATGAATTCGTCAGACAGCTGGATCTGTCTGTTGTTCTGTGATGGTCAGACGGTTGGAAGCCCTGTCTGCTGGTCTTTATTTCCCTGTTTGTATTTTCTCTGAAGTTAAGGGTGCTGACTTTTTCCCTTGACCTGAGTGAATGATATATGTGCTTGATTAAAGTGGGCCCCTCAGCAAGGGGGTCAAGGAAAGCTGCTTTCCTTTTAGAAAAACAGATCTAAGAACCTGTACAGCAGGCCCTCCTGTGTATGCTGGGGTCCTTGCTGTACAGTTGGGTACAAGCTCTGACAGGACCTACCAAGGTGGACAGGCTTTAAGTGCAACACAAGGACAGTTCTCCCTTGCACATCACAGGGATTAGGAGTGTGGCACTCCCTCCCTCTTTCAACACCCCCATACACAATCTGGAAAATCTGCAGAAAATTTTTAACCCTCCCTTTGTACCAGAGAAAAACTCTGAATTATTATGGTATTAAAAAATAAAATATGTTGATACTATGCAATACTCTCTCTGTATATATACATACACATATATACATATATTGTATATATATTTATGTGTGTGTCTATATGCACATACACACATACATATATATGTGTATATATATATATATATATATATATATACATATAAAATGTTTTTTTGAGTTTCTAAACTTTTTCTGTGTCATCTGCTGGCCTTCATGAGTAATCTGCAGCTTCCACAAAACTGCCCCCAAATTTCCATATAATTTCCCTGAATTTCCCTATTACTCTTGGAGGTATCCTCCTAGTCACCCAGGTCCTCAAACTCATCCTCAACACCTCATTCTCACTCAGTGTTTTCCTTTCTATCTTCAGGGCATCTGTAGTATAATAAATCTCCTTCTCTCCACTCATTTAGCCATAGCTTGCTGAATGACTGAATAGTGCCCAAGGACCATCCTAGCTAAATTTGGACATTCTGATCATCAGAGGCTTGGCCACCACAAGATGCTTCATTTTTTTTTTTTTTTTTTTTGTCACAGCAATCCTTTGCTGAGGTTGTGCAATCTACATCCATGGAAGGACTATCCACACTAACCAAATAATGGATCTTCAAATTATGGAAATAAATTATATAATGTGAATTATCTTCAGGTATTGTGTTCAGTTTAAAGTAATTAATTAACCATTTTTAAGTAAACAAATGAATGAAAAGCATTTATTTATTAAGTGCTTATTACATGTCAATGACTATGCTGAACACCGGGGATACAAATACAAAAGAAACAGTTCCTGTCTTCAAGAAGCTTTCGTTCCGATGGAATAAGCAATATGTACAGGAGATTAGATTTATATAGAGTAGGCAATCTTCAAGGGGAAGATATTGGCAGTTGGAGGAGGCAGGAAAGCTCTTTTGTATAAGATGGGACCTGAGCTGATTACTACAGTAAGCCAGGATGAAAAGGGAGAAAGAGAAATCCTGATATGGGACACCCATGCAAATCCTAGGAGATGAAGTAATATGCTCAAAGGACTGCAAAAAAGCCAGTATAGCTAGATCATGGAGTGCATGAAGGGCATACAGTATAAGAAAACTTGAAAAGTAGGAAAAGGAGCAAAGATCTGATTGAAAAGAATGTTAAAATGTCAAATAAAGTTGATTATATTTGATCCCGAGGTAATAGGATGCCATTGGAGTTCACTGAGCAGGGATGTGACATGGTCAGACCAACCCTTTAGAAAAAAATCATCTTGGCAGCTGAGTAGAGAGTAGACTGGAATGCCGAGAGAACTGAGGCAGGGAAACCAGTCAGAAGGCTATAGGTCAATCAAGAGATAAGAGTCTGAATCTCAATCTGTGGAAGGCAGTCACACTAAGAAAAAAATTTACTGAAGTAACACCCACCTATATAAAGCCTTCCCTGATTCCCCCAGATAAAAGGGATCCTCCATTGCCAGAACAGCTATGGCTAAATGAGTAGAGAGAAGGAGATTTATTATACTACAGATGCCCTGAAGATAGAAAGGAAAACATTGAGTGAGAATGAGGTGTTGAGAATGAGTTTGAGGACCTGGGTGACTAGGAGGATACCTCCAAGAGTAATAGGGAAATTCAGAAGAGTGGCATATTTGGCAGAAAAGATAACGAATTTTGCTTTGGATCTCATGAGTTTGTGATACATGTAAGTCATCCAATTCAAGATATTCAAGAGTATACATCCCAATTTGTATTAATTTACATTCATGATTATCACCTGCCTGAGGGCAAGAATTTTTAAATTTTTTATCTTTCTAACCTCAGAAACCTACCCATCACGTATAGGTGCTTACTGAATCAAAATGATGCACGAATGGAGAACCAGATCTTCCCTTTCTATGACTTTATTTTTTATAAGCTATGAAACAATATGAATACCAACCAGCCAGCCAAATATTTTCCAAATGTGTACTTGGTAAAGAAGTTATTCAGGATACTCTTGAAAATATTACGGGCATTAAGATATTTTACATCTCTCTCAAAATTTGTATGTTTCTGAATAGTAATTTGAAATAAGTATCGGCAGAAAGAAATGGAAAATATTGCATTAAATTCAGGTTAACGCATGATTCATGACATTAATGCTATAGAAAGTAAATTCAACATAAACCCCTCAGAAAAAAAATAACTTCAATCCTATAATTACTGGCTGTCATGAAGATGAGATCTAAGTTTCCAACTGATTCAATGAAATGTTGTATCTAGAATTATCTGCTTTCTATCTAAATTCCATGTCAAAAGTCACTAAGCAAGACTTAGACACAATTGTAAAAATGGCAAAATCCCAAGCACAGCTTTATTCCACATAATAGAGAAATTTTTGCCAATACAAAAGGAACAGAGGCTATCACACAAATCAATAAAGAAGAGAGTTACAATTAACGGTGCCCTGGAAAGATCAATTAGGCCTTCTTTCAACTTGGCAGCTTTACTCAGTTGGGCCAAACGGAAACATACAGCTTCAGTCTCGCCTGAGGTTAGAAAGATAAATCTAGAATTCACCATGAGATGAGTTCAAATGAGATAATTCTAAAAATCAAGTTACCTCAAATGGTGATTGACTCTTAGTAGCTCCTCATTCTTTCCAAATTCCACTCATAAAAAATTCAAATTCTTTCTAAATATAATTGAAGCTTTCCACTTAAAATGCTTAACATATGTGAATTGGCCATGATGAGGAGCCACAGGAAGGCAAGAAGGAACAGGCAGAGATAAAAAAAAAAAACGACAATTCAGGAACAACATGAGAAAACTTTTCAGGAGCCGCCACCCATGAAATAGAGACCGCGGAAAGCAGGTTGTTGGGTTTTTTTTGACCATTTCTACTTTTTCCTCCTACTAGACTATTGCAATAGCCTTCGGTTCAGTCTCTGTGACTTCTCAATGCCCATTCCAGCCTCCACTCAGTTGCCCATCTCATTTTCCATAAGCACAGCCTGACCCAGTCAACCACTCCTCCTGACCTCCTCTATTTCGGCTGCTGGTCATCCATGTTTCTTCCTCTCTACCTTGTGACTTCCCTGGCTTCTTTACAGTCCCACACAAAATCTCACCTTCTATAAGAAGCCTTTCCCATTTTCCCTCGATGCTAGCACCTTCCTTCTGTGACTGTTTCCAGTCTATCTTGCATAGACCTTGTTTGTACTTAGTTACTGCTCAGTGTCTCCTGCATTACACTGTGACTTCATTGAGAACAGGACTATTCTATCCCTTTCTTTGTATCCCCAGCATAGTGACTGGTATACAGAAGGTGCTTTATAAATGCTGGTCAACTAGACTTGATTTAAACCTGATTCTCATTACTCTCCTTTCTCATTGATAGCAAGATGACAGTGCAATCCAGGCCTTCCCTTACAGTGTTGATTGTATCTTCTCTCACACCCTCTGACAACATGGAAGTAGAGCACAGATATTCCTTGCCTCCATTGCCACTTTCATACTTTGGATAGAGCACCAGACCTGGGGTCAGGAAGCTCTAAGTTCAAATCAAATCTCAGACACTTAACTAGCTCTGTGACTCTGAGCACGACACTTAACTTCTATTTGCCTCAGTTTCCTCATCTGTAAAATGGATATAATAGCACCTTCCCCCCAAAGCTGTTGTTAGGATCAGATAAAGTAATTATAAAGCACTTAGCACAGAACTTGGGACAAAATTAGCTACATATAAATGTTAACTACTATTCCATTTTTTCCATACTGCCTTCATTTAGCATCTTTGCCTCCTTGGAGGTTCACTCAGTCCAAATCCAGAACCTGTGTGTGTGACCACCTGGAGATTTTTATTCCTTCCCCAAGGAATTCAGTGCCTGAGGGACATTATTCCTCTCTGCCCCAAGTCCTATCCTCATACTGAAAAACATCAACACACATGTTCCCTCAAATACCCCAAAGTGCCATTTTTTTGGTCTGCTTCATTTCCATAACTTACTCCTCAAATACAGAGTCAGTCACATCCTTAATTTTGCCATCACCCAAGAGTCTACTTTGGAAAATTCCTGTATCAGATGAACAAGCTCCTATCCTTCTATCACTCCCTCTGTCCTGCTCCTCTCAAAACTTTCTCTAGCTCTCACTATGACCTGAAGTCTCTCCACCCTGAGTATTTTGCCAGATCATCAATGCTGCTCTGCCTATAGCCTCCCTCCTTCCAAATTCTGAGCCTTAGAGATCCACTTAAATGCTATGTTATTATCCTTTACTCCTTTCCTTCCTTGTCTGCATGCCACTCATGCCTTACCAAACCCCAACTTTGTGTGAATCTTATTATAACAATTATCCCATGCTAAGCATTGAGGGCAACAGAATTCCCCCAAGGTCTATTTGGCTCCATCTTCTTTAGCTTTTGGGAGTTGATCTTAGATGAAAATTTCCACAATGTTCAAAATCTAAGTCCTACTTAGGAAAAATTTTAATGCCTAGGTGGAGGGTGGACTCTCTGCCTTGACTTACATTGATCTTTAACTAACCTCTGACCTCTTTATAATTGAGGCAAAATTCAATTTACTGGAAATGTTGCATCATGAAACTATATTTTATTACAGTGTCTGTAGATAGATAGCAGCAGCAGGGGAAGTTGAAGAGAAGGCTGATCTTTTGGGGGACTTCCCTTGACGTGGGTCCTCTACTCCAAGATTCCTATATAACTAATGTCTTCCCTTCAATATCTCCCTGTTCTGACACTGATCGATATGTACTGTAAAAAGCATGACCAGTCCAAGCTCTGGAATTCAGAGCCTCAGAATCTCCCCCTTCAGTTCTAAAATGATGTTTTCCTTTTATATGCAAACTGCTCAGCATGACTCACATAATGTCTTTGATTAATTCATGGAGGTATATAGGCTCTGCTCACGCCCAATTTTAATTATTTAACTCAATCCAAAAAATTCAGAATTAAGATATAGGAGCTCAAAAGGGATGGCTTTAATCCCACATTTATATCTCCCATCTGCCTCCTCCCTCCTATTCACAGGATGCTGAATGGAGCCGGTGGAAGACTTGCAACTAGACTACCTGGCCCAACTATAAATTTATATTATAACAGTAATAACAATAGCCACAACAATGATACAAGTCAGCATTTATGGAGTGCTCTGAGGTTTGCAAAAATCTTTTACAAATACTGATCTCATTTGAACCTCACAGCAATCTTAGGAAATAGGTGGCATTATATTATCCTTGTTTTACAAACAGGGCAACTGACAGCCCCAATGACTATTTCTTGCTTATATGTTAGAGATAAGAAATCGACAAGGATGAAGGAATTTTTTTAAGGCAATTCGGTGACACAGAGGATAGCGTTTTGGTCCTGGAGTCAGGAAGTCTGAGTTCAGATGGGACCTTGGGCACTTGCTAGATGGGTGATCCTCGGCAAGTCACTTAATATCTATTTGCCTCAGTTTCCTCAACTGTAAAATGGAGATAATAATAACCTACCTCTCAGGGTTTTGGGGAAGATCAAAGCTATTATAGTGTTGTGAAATGTGCTTAACAAATGGCCTGGCACATAGCAGATATTATACAGATGCTTACTCCTCAACCTGACTTTGTAAGTAATGATGAGACACTGAAGGATTGTACACAGCAGTAACATGATCCTGCTCCTTTCCCCAAAATAAAGATTTATCATTACAGGGCAAAAATTTTATCTCTGATATGACTGAATTTCTTTAAACATATACATTGCTAAGTTAAGCAATATTACATTACTTCAAAATCTTTGGGAAAGTAGACGTTACTTATAAATTAAGTAGCATCATTTTTTTTTTCTATTCTATTTACAAATTGTTTAAAAGTCTTAGTGTATTAAGACAATTTTATCCAGGCAATAACACGGTGATACAAAAAAAGATAGACTTGTAAAGAAATTCTCACTTTCTTCTTTAGTATTTGTGAGGCAAAGAAAATTTTAAACAATAAATTAAAGTTGATATGATTTTTATTTCAATAGGAATAATTTTATCACAATGTAATTAAGATTTTTTTTAGCATCTTTCTAATATTTTTCCAAAACCGAAATTCTTTATGAAAACAAATCAGCAGGCTTATAAAGCATATGTCAACTACCAGGCTATCTGGCAAAACCGGTGTATGGTTTAATTGTAGGAAGACAATTCCAGAATATAATTCCAGAATACTCCACATATCCAAATTCCAAAACGTAATCACTAATCAACAGAGAATGATAGACTAAACTGAAAGAGCTACTGATTTATTCCCATCTAGCATTAGCATTCAACCACAGGAAAAGATAAAAGATTTTTCTTCTCTATTTTCATTCTTCTTTTCTAGTAAAATGTTAAGCTAAAACTGGTACCTGTCCTGTACCATCACTTAAAACCAAAACTGTAATATTTAGTGCAACGTTAATAGTAAGATATTATTAATGTTCTTTAGAAATCAATAAAAAGAAGCAAGTATCTTGTTGAACTAATACAATTCTAAGAGAGACAGAAAAGCTCAAAGGCAGGGGAAGAGAGAAAAAAATACCCGTAAAAAAGCCAAGCCAGAAACATCTGCTTTTCACTGGCTATTGACAGGAAATACTTTAAAGAGAAAATGAAAAATGGATATTAAATTCTAAGAGAAAAATTCATTCATGCCACTTCTATAACTGTTTAATAAGAAAATGGTTCCGAGATGCTAATTCCTCTTTCTAAAGTTAATATCCTTTTAAAATATACATAGTGAAAAGATACTTATATATTTAATGTTATATATTTCATATATTTAATGTTATAATTACAGCCTAATTTAAACTACTAAAAATAAGAAAAGAAAAAGTTAACGTAGAGCAAACCAGTTAGAATTTTCAACTCTTATAGTCATTAATCCAAACAACTTGCACATATGCCCAAGTCATGGGTCTCTGATTTTAAACACTGGGGATTTTGCTATCTGACATGTATTCTTTGTCTTCTTTTCTTTACATTTTCCAAATTTATTAAAATTCTGTGGTCTATATCTACAACATACAACTTATTGAAGTCCATTAGGCCACTGATACTTTCCCATTGGGGTTTGCTTTCTTTTCTTTCTTTTTTCTTTCTTTCTTTCTTTCTTTCTTTCTTTCTTTCTTTCTTTCTTTCTTTCTTTCTTTCTTTCTTTCTTTCTTTCTTTCTTTCTTTCTTTCTCTCTGTCTCTGTCTCTCTCTGTGTCTGTCTCTGTCTCTGTCTCTCTGTCTGTCTCTGTCTCTCTCTCTCTGTCTCTGTGTCTGTCTCTGTCTCTCTGTCTCTCTCTCTCTCTGTCTGTCTCTGCCTCTCTGTGTCTCTGTCCCTCTCTCCCCCTCCTGCCTACTTTTCTTTCTTTTGCCTGGGGGAGCAGGGAGGAGGGAAAAGGGAAAGTCTCAATTTGTGATTTCATCAGTATAAGGAATGATTAGTAAGAAAACTCTTCCACCAACGTAGATCAGCAATTTAACCATAGCCTTAGAAGCTGCCTGGGGCATTGAGATTAAATGACAGTCGATACTTAAATACACATCTTCTTGACTTCTTGACTCTAAGGGCAGCCTCCCCCACTCCCATCCACTATACCATGCTTCCCCTCATAATATTGCAGCTTTTTCAAATGTTTATGTAACTAAAACACAGTATACATATGTCACATATTTTTTAAATGTTTCTTATCACTTTTCAAAATATCTATTGAACCAACAGGAAGTATAAATATATATGTGTCTATGTTCTAAATAGTAAAAACAGAGGACTTTACTTTTCTACTGCTGTTTACTACTTTACTATTGGCCTACTTGGTAATTTTGACTGCAGGATTTTCATTATGCATTTACAGGTATTTTTTATAAGCCTGTCTAATAAAAGCTTTAATTAAGGATACCCCACAGGTCTTTTCTAGATAACTGTTTGAAATGCCCCCACATGCTACAAATTCAACTAAGGATGCATATACGACGGAAAAAAATTCTACATACCTGAAACAGCTTAATATAGTCATTTAACAGCACAAATTACTTACCTTCCATTACTGAGAATGTCTAAAATAATACTGGGAGCCTCAACAAATGGAGAGGGGCTTATGATCTTTGGTGAGGGGTGAATCATCCTGTTGTAGCTGCTCTGAATAACCCCTGTATGCATACTGACATCATCAGTAAAGACTTGGAGGCAGAGGATACTATGGTAACCGTGCAATGTGCTGAGAGACAGAAGCCTGTAATTGCTTTAACAACTTCCTGGGGCTCTAGCTCCCGAGCTTCGATTTGCTAAGTAGGAAATGAAGGTTGTCACAGAGTCAGGGAGTGTGACACAGAGCCAGAGGACTCAACGAATTCCAAACCTATTTATTGTGAAGTGACTTTTTAATGACAAATGTCATTCTTTGGATCCATTAGCAATTTTCCTGTGGCATCTAAAGGTTCTTCCAAAGTCACAGATTAAGAAACACAGCTCCCAGGTAGCAGTTTTACAAGTAGTCTCTTGCATGGTTTTCCCATTTGGCCAGTATCAATATTATTGCATCATTATAGCACTTAATAGTATTCTTAAAAAGAGGATTATACATATGCTTTCCAGAGCTCAGGATATTTCTAACAATGGAAAAGGAATACCTCTATTTACTGTTTGGCAGGATTTAGGCTGCTTAGAAAACACTATTCCCAATTCCACTTATCTCTGAGTTCCAATGAATTTTGACAAAATATAACAAGAGTACACCTCTGTTTAAAATCTATAATAATAATATCGAGATATAATAAAAAATACATCTAACATCTTACCTACTACCTACTACCAGATTCCCTTAACTTACATCATAGCATTCTAAAACAGAACAAAAAAAAGCTGTACTAGGCTTAAAGTAATTTTAAAACTAAGAATAGTTTAGGATAAAAAATCTAAAATGATATATTATGTTCATTTGATTTGAAATGTATGCCTTCATAAACATAAAATTTATCATCTTCACCATAAAAAGTATGGTGTGTTTTTTCCCAAAGGTTGGATTGGCATGTTTTTAAACCAATCATATTTGATTTTTTTCACTATAAAAACTATGTAATTATAAGGATAAGCAAGTGTCTCCATGAGTCTTCTTAAAGTTCCTCATGATAATAAAGATGCATTATATATGTAGATCTCACCTACTTCAGATAAGCTATCATTATTCTTGCTTTCACTTAGATGAAACTGTACCTGTTTTTTTAACAGCCCTTCCTGGGTAAATTAGTGCACAGATATACAATAATAATGTTATTTACAAAAATAATAAATTAGTGTAAAATAACTTTACTAATGTGACAAAATGAGGAAATACAGAAAATTTTAAGGAGATGGAACTTATACTGTTGAACTGTCGTCCATGAGAACTGAGAAACTCTTGAACTGATAACTTCAGAGACAGGTAGCTCATAGACACTATATTATGAAATCCTGCAGTTTCCCAACCTTCGGCAATCAAGCCATTCCTCCTTAGTTTCTCTCATTCTAGAACCTGAACTTTTTGGAATTCTGAGTGTTTTAAATGTTTCAAAATCCAATTAAATATGGTTTGCTCTTGCAACCAAAGTTTGTCTACTCCTCAGGGAAACATGCCTACACCTGTGGTCCGATGTTGTGCTGAGCGAGGTCCAAGCATGCTACAAAGACCATTTCAATGATGACTTAGTCGAGTTCCTTTTAGGAATAAAATAATTAGGGGTATGGTGATAAATATTTAATAAACAATTCTCCAGGGGAAAAACTGCTAGCCTGACATACTTTTTAATGTTTAATCTATGTTATTAACGTTTATCTATCAAAAATCTAGGCAAAAAAATAATAAATCAAGCCTTGATTTGTAGCATTTGTTGATTTTCAAGATATAAATGCTCACACCGAGGATTTAACAATAGGCTCTCTAAGCCATCTGCAGAACACATTATAACATAATATAACATAACATAACATAATATAATATAATGTAATATAATACAGTACACATAGTTTTGGGGGAAAGGGTTATCTCCAGAAAGAACAGTGATAATGGTTAACTATGCAACAGAAAAAAACATTTAGACAATTATCTACTTTTCCAACAGAGTGAAAAGGGTCAAAAAAAAGGCTAATGAGAAAGCTGGTTTGTTTCCTTAATCTAGTGAGGTAGAAATTTTAGCATCTAAAAACCAAGATAAAACTGAGGAATCTCTTTCAATAACAAGGGAGCCTGAAGTAAGTTCCAGCGACCTAAAAGAGTCATTGGTTGACCAAAGCAAATGACCTGTTGAAAGTGTTTTGCCCAGTCACGGATAACCTAAATTCCCTCCATAGCACTTTCACCTACTTCTCATTTTTTATTTCTGCAGAAAAGCCCTTCTTCCATTCCTTCATATTGCTACTGTTGTCATATTTTTGAGTTAGAAAGATAGCATTTACCTTCTACAAGGTATAATGGCTAATTTTATTTGGTGGGGTTTTATTTTTGATTTCGTTTGCTTGTTTGTTTGCTGTGCCATCCTCAGGTGATCTGAGAAAATCCCCAGCCTTCTTTGAGAAAGTAGTCAGCCTGTTCTAAGATTAATAGTATCTTGTTCCTAAAAATCATGGACTGATTTTTAGGATTTTAAAGTGGGGTGATGAAGAAAATCTACTTAAGAGCATTGTCACATGGTCCAATTCACATAACTGGAAGGCTAGAAGCTTATAAACAGTTGTCTTGTTGTTCAGTCGTTTCAGTTGGGTCCAATTCTTTGTAATCCTATTTGGAGTTTTCTTGGTAGAGATACTGGAGTGGTTTGTCATTTCCTTCTCCAGCTCATTTTATAGATAAGGAGCTGAGACAAACAGGCTTAAGTGACTTGTCTAGCATCATATGGCTAATAAGAGTATCTGAATTTAGGAAGATGAGTCTTCCTGACTCCAGCTTCAGGAGTCTATCCACTGTACTACCTGTACTACCTGTGGCCTCAAAGCCACAGGTTCCTCCTGGACTAGACATTTTCTCTGATCCTCTTGAACTCTCAATACTCTCCAAAACAGAAATTTTGCACCAAAGATAAAGCAATTTCACCTATGTCCATGGTCTAGAACACCTAGAATCCAAAAAATTTAAAAAAAAATAACCCACGAACATCATGATACTCACTGACCCTGAGCTTAGTCAACACTCCTCACCTACTTCCCATGTTACAAGCATCAAAACTACAATGGCATATTCCATATTCCAGTGCCCCTTCCCTCTTTCCAGTACCATGGAGAATTTGGTATCAGGGTATAGAAATTTGTGTGGGTAAAACAGATAACCAGGTAGCCACAGCCTCTCAGGAGCAAAAGCCCACTGGAAGCCACAACCCTATAGCACCAATGCTGTAAAGCTATGAACTGCTATTGCCAGGCCAAAAAACTAAGGAACAGGGAAAGCAGCACAGAAAACCAGGACAAGCTACTATGTATGTATGAGGGGGAGGCAGGGTTGGGGAGCAGGAGAGCTGTGCCTGAGAGAAAGAGTTCTGACCACCCCAAAAACTACTTGGAGGCAGAGATGTAGGTTGTTGAACCTTGAGTTAGCTAGTCTGAGATGAGACTAAGATGCTTTGAGATCCACACCCCAAGGAAACTAGAATCAAAGGGTAGGGAGTCAAAAAGAAAATCATGGGGGAAAATAAGGAGAGAAGGAAGACTAGAATTATAAACGACTTCAGGAAGAAGAAAACTCAAAGATTTTAATTACAAACAGATAAATTGACAGTAAAAATCCTAACAGAAGGAACTATGACCTCCAGATCTAGTAATTGAGATCAAGCATCTGTGAATAAGTGCTTCAAAATAAAGAAAAATAATACAATACTTAATGAGACAGGAACTGTATAGAATTTGAGGAAAACATGGCAGTGTAAAACTGTAAGGGAATTGCCAACCCCCAGCCTCTTGGACGGAGTTCACTGGTGATGACTCAGGTAAACTGAGGGGACACTGGTAAGGCATGAATAAGGTGGCTCTGGGAGGAAGGGTTCCACCCCTGTTTTACTCAAGGCTATTTCCCGGGCCCTGGGAGAATAAAGAAAGCCCAAGATGTTTTTCTTTCTAGGGGCTATGTGTCAGTCCTGGGCAGTCCTGGTCATAGGTATAGGATTTCCTTATTAGGGCAAACTATTTGTTGATAGGTCCACTAAGGGCTCTGGTGTCAGGAAAGAGATAAAAGCACTGCTTGCTGTTGCAATAAACGGAGTTGCCTACTATCTTGTCTCCCACCTCCGTCATTGCTTACAGCTCACTCCACCAAGGCCTGCAGGCTCTGCTGGTCAGATAAGGTCTGTGGGCCTGAGAGATCAGGCCCAAACACCCTAACATAAAACAATTGGAATCTGCAATGGTGACCTTCACTAAAGAAACACAAGAGAAAAAAAACTATTGGGGATTTAAATAAACATAAGTAAAGCACTATCTAGCAGAAGAGAATTAAAAAAAAAACAATAACAATTGAAGAAAATATGCTATGCAGGCAAAACATACTGATCTCACAAAAGGATGTGAAGAGACAACCTAAGGATCATAGGTCTCTCAGAATAATATGACAGAACAAAAAACCTTAACACTATAAAGAAGGAAATAATAGAAGAAAATGATTCAACTTCTGAACATAAACACAGAAATATCCATTGAAAGAATTCATAGATTGCCTCCAGAAAAAAAAAATAAATACTGCAAACTCCAAGACACAAAACAGTTGAATTTAACAATTTAATTCAGAAACAGTAAGTTCTAGAAATGATCAGACTTGCAAATACAAAGAAAAGAACTTTATTTCATCACTAGAAAACACAGAAGGGATCAGAATAGTGTTTCCTAAAGAGCACTGGAATGCAGAATACAGCCCAGGGTGACCTACCCTACAAATCTGAGCATAACTATATGTGATCAAAGATGGACATTCAACAATTAAGAGAAGTTAGAAACATTTTTATAAAAAAGTCCCAATACTGAAGACATTATTAATTATCAAATACCTCCAAAAAACAAAAATGCTAGAGGAGTAAGTAAATGTAGCAGGCAAGGACAGTAACAGCACCAGAGTGACAATAAAGGAACCAATGAGAAACTTCTTTCTAAATGAACACAAGAAGACAGGGGTGAAAGCATAAATCTGGTAGAGGTAACAGAATCTGGTGACACTCTACCTACAGGTAAATCAAATGCTTTTTGCAGGACTACATTACAACATGAAAGAGTAGATGAAAGGAGGTAAGCTATAAAGGAATTGAGAAGAGTAAAACGTGTCAGCTCAAATCAAAGATAGACATGAAAAGGTTACCTCTGTGGTCTCAGAAGGAGAAGAACCTACAGGGGAATGGGTGCGAAGGAGAGGCAAAAGATTGAAAAAGAGGCATTACTTTGGTGGTGAGAGGGGGTTCTACTTAAAAATGCTTCTATGGGTGAAAAGGGATACTCTTTGAAGATGGGTGGGGACCTTACACTGAGTGTGGCCTGAGGAATTCAGTATATGAAAAGTCTACTCATTCCAAATCAGTGGAAGAGGGGTGTTAGAACTCCTGGAGCTACTCTAGGGGAATGGGAAGCATGGACTCAGCAAGGAGAATTTAAGGTAAATGTGGGGAAAAAACATGAATCAGGAGAGGATATGTATTAGTGGTGGGCTGCAAAATCAGAGACTTGGTGGAGAAAGTGCCCTGCCATGGGGAAGTGTCCTCTCTGAAACCTGCAATATTTGGCCACCTTCAAGGAGTGCAGCAAAATGGAAAAGAAGAATCTAAAGGGCAAGTCCTGCAATGAACAGGACTGGTTGAGGGGAAGGAGAAAAGGGGAGAATCTACTTGACTGAGTGAAAAAGGTAAGGAAGAATTATATGACTAGATTAAAAAGCAAGAGAGAAAAAGGAAGTAATAAAAACTCAAAGGGAAAGGGCTAATAAATGAGAGGAGGAGATCAGAGGTAAGGTAGAGTCAGTACAAACAGTTACTTAACAAAAAAAATATTAAAGTAACAGAAGAAACATAATGCCAAATTTATAGCAGAAAAGGATGGAGGGAGAAATCATAATTTGCAAAAAAACTATTACAGACAGATGGAGGAAAATATAAATTTAACACATAACTTTAAATGTAAATGGACTAAACAGTCCAATAAAAAGAAAAAGTGATGCATTAGATAAGAAAACAAAGCCCTACAATCTGTTGCTTAAAAGAAGGTGTAGAGGAGTTGCAACCTGAATCAGCAGAGATTGTGCACACACTGATGAAATCACAGGTGCATTAAATTATCAAGATAAAAGATGCTACAATAGTCCTTTCACAAAGTTGGTCGCAAGTATTTTATGGCACAAGCAGCTAACCCAAAAATTGGTTGTAGTGTTTATGTGGTTCAAAGGATGATTTCTGTAAAATTCATAGCCTGAATGAAGTACAATCTTTTCTTGATAGCAGCTGCCCTGCTGTGTTTGGCAGGAACACCGTGAATGTTTCCACTGATGAGGCCTGAATACTCTCATAAGCTGAGGGAACTTGACATAGTAATATAAAAAGCAACAAAGCCAGAGACTCCTTCAGGCCAGGACATGTGCTCTATTTCTCATGTGCAAGAATCAGTCATTTATTCTGGGATTGGCAAAACATTGCCAGGACCTGAGTTCTGTGCTCTTCAGGGGCCCCTCACTGGAAGCTACAGAAAGAGGATTATAGTTCACAGTTAAGGGATAAGGTTGGAAAATTTTTAAACTGCTTGCCCTCAGCTAACTGAATGGCTGTGCAATTTCAATTCTGATTCTCAAAATATCTCTGGGCTTCTAGGAGAAATTTAACATTGTTCTTTCACATGTCTCTCCCAATGACTTGTACCAAATAATACAACAAAATCCACGGAGCAAAAATGTAGTTGATCTCTCAAATTTCAAATTTAAAAAAATAATTCAAACAGTGCCTTCAGTACAGTTCTTAGACTATCCTGAAATTCCAGGGATCTGCTTTGGCTTGCATTTTCTCACTGCTGAGCTCCTTCATGCTACCGTAAGTAACTGGCTATTTCTGTATTTAAGTTATTAGATTGAGAACTGCTCATTCAACTACACAGTTTTTTTCCAAAAAGTTACTCAAACTAAACAATTTACTGAACTATGAATCCCATAAGGTCCCTTTTAGAAGATATTTTCGGAGGGAATTGTGTGATGGTGATGAGAAGAAATTCAAAATCATCTAGATCCAGAAAAGGCTGAGAACTATTTACTTTTCTGAATTTGTATTTTTCTAATGAAAGAAAATCTCTTTCTTCATTCACAAAAGTTAAGGATCTTTTGAAGGCAAAATGAGTTCTAAAGAGATACCATAGTTGTATCAGTAAGCACTCCAACATCCACCATGGGCCTGCTCTCACAGGTTCTTAGATCTGCATTCAAAAAAGGAAAAGCAACTTTTCAGGGGTTAACCATAACTTCAATCAAGCACATATATCATTCACCTAGTTCAGGTGAGTCAGCACCCTGAACTTCAAAGAAAATACAGAGAAATAAAAAGTCAACAGATGTGCTTCCAAAATGTCTGACCATTAACCTGCATACATCTTTACCAGAGAGGAAAGATCTAGGTTTTCAAAGCCATGGGGCTCTTTAGCGACTTCCAGAGTCCTCCTCTGGCCAAATAAACACTTCCAGTCAGCAAGCCCTAAAATAAAACCCTCAACCTAGAGTCTTTAGAGCTAGAGGGCATCACATCCCTTGAGAACAAGTGCCTCATTAACCAAAAGGGTGGACCTTCTTACAAATCTTCCCAGGCCTGACAATGAGTGGGAAAGATCCTTCCCAGTCACATTCAAATAGAGGCATCATACTTCTTGATTATACTAAAACCAAAATAACAAAAGATCCTACTTTACTTGCCATTACAATAGTACAGTTTGTAAGTCGCTTAAATTACAATGTCCAACAAAGTTGTTTGCCTAAAATCCAATGTACTACAATTATCCTCAAAGTATGGTTCTTGAGGAAACACATTAGTCTCTTCTTGCTGAATGACCACAGGTAATTTACTTTCTAAAGTTCCATAATTAGTGGAAGGAGTGATTCACAGAAAAAAGCATCATAAAAGACATGAAAACCAAGATGAGCTCACTATTTTTTCCAAAGCCCATTCCCCTTCTCAACAATTTCCTTATGTTCCAAACCTGAAAGACCATGCCAATTATTCTAAACTATGCCTGACTTAGGCCAGTCCCCTGGTAGTTTAGGTATGATACTGGATTAAAATGAGACATTTTTAAGTCAATTAACATTTAACAAAAAAAAAATATTTGGCCATTTTGTTGTCATTTCAAGTTTACACGGTAAGTGAGGCCACATTTGAACCCAGGAAGATGAGTCTTTCTTACTTCAGTCCTGGCACTCTATCCATTGTGCCATCAAGCTACCCTTAATGAGCCATAGTACAAAGTTATCTAACAAGGATAGGAATTGAGCTGATTTACCTGAGCAAATATCCTTTATTTGAGCTACCTCTTGTAATCTACCAGCAGAGCATCAGAACATCCCTGGAGTTCCTGGCTACCTTGTAGTCAGATGATAAGGAAGTGATGTCAACAGCCCGAGCCTTTAGTATTCAGAGCCAACCAAGCATTAAGAAGAGTCTTAAGACCTGTTAAGGAAAAAACTAGCCTAATGTACCGGAGAGAGGGGTTAGGATTTGGCTCCTTTTAGAGTAGAATTAGAAGCAAGGTCTTCCTGAGTTCAAGTTTTATGATTCATTCACTATACAACAGTGCCTCTAAACCCAGAAAACTGGCAAAGATAAAAAAGATGGAAATGGTAAATGTTGGAGGAGCCACATAAAGTCAGGTAATTTAGTTGACTGTTGGTAGAGTTGTGAATTGGTGTGACAATTCTGCAAAGCAATTTCGAATTACTCTTTAAAGGTGATCAAAACATCTATACATTTTGAATTAGAATATCTGTCTTTATGCACAGACCCCAAGGAGATCAATGACAGAGGGAAAGGTTGTACATATACTAAAATATTCAAAGCTGCACTGTTTATAATAGCAAAGAATGTAGCAGAAAAGAATTAAAACTTATCCATCGGGGAATGACTAAACAAATGCTGGTTGTGTTTCTCAGTCCTTTCTGTCATGTTCAACTCTTCATGACCCCATTTGGCATTTTCTTGGTAAAGATACTAGAGTGGTTTGCCATTTCCTCCTCCACATCATTTTACAGATGAGGAAATTAAGGCAAAATTAAGTGATTTTTCCCAGCATTACACAGTTAGGAAGTGGTCTGAGGCTGGATTTGAACTCAGGTCTTCCTAACTCTAGGCTCAGCATTTATCCACTGTGCTACTGCTAGTGACTCAATGGATAAAATGCCAGGCCTGGAGTCACAAAGACTTATATTCTTGAGTTTGAATCTCCAATATCTTTGCTAAGAAATCCCCAAATGGGGTCGCTAAGAGTCAGACATGACTAAAAAAACAGCAAAATGAAATTTTGATAATGTATATAAAATATACCTTTGAAAGGGATGAGTAAAAAAGAATTCAGAGAACAAGCATGGCAAGACATATGACTTGATTCAGATTATAGTAAGCAGAACGAGGGAAACAAACTACACAATGTCTACAAAAATGGATGCAGAAAATACAATGTAAAATAAAGTAAAATAAAATAAAACTGACTGCTGTATGATTATAATAACCATGCCTGACTCCAAAGAAATAGGAAAATTCAGATCCCTCTCTTTGCACCAGTTCAAACTATGGCAATAGAACATAGCACATATTGTTAGACCCAACTAATATAAATGGCTATTTTTTATTAATTGTCTTTTTTCTTTTTAAAATTTTGTTTCATTGAACAGATCATAAAAGTAGGACATGGAGAAGGGATATATGGGACATAAAGACGATGCAAAATAAAACATGTCAATAAAATTTTCTTAAAATAAGATTCAGCTTTTCCATGAACAAAATCAGTGCAGCTAGAATAAAAAGATAAGCTGTCAAATTTGTTTTATATCAAATGTCTCTGGTAAAAACCCTCTTTCTTCTTAGCTAAATATAGGAATTTGGCAGAATTATGTAACTAACCATGTCTCAACAGATGCATGGCCAAAGAATATGAACAATTTTAGAATAATAAATATAAAGTAGTAACAATCATACAATAATGCTAAGAATAAAAAAATGTAAATTGAAATATCTCTGAGGTTTCACCTCATATCCATCAAAATGAAAAAGATAAATAGAAATCATCCAAGCTAGAATGACTATGGAGGACAGGCACTCTAATTTTGAAGGGACAACATGGGAAAAGAAATAGGGTAACATTTGTTTTCCAAGTTAATTTTCACTTGAAAATTTAAGGAAACTAAACACCCCCAATAATCACCACCAAAACCACCATCCTGGGATTTTCTAATTACAAGATCATATATTTAGAGTAGAGTGAAATGTTAAAAATTGTCAAGTCCAGCACCTTCATTTTACAAATAAAGAAAATAAGCTACAGAGAAATAAGTGACTTGCCCAGGGACATGCACTAGTAATTGTCTGAGGTGGGATTTGAACCCAGCACTGTCTTTTCCAAAGTAAGTAAAGGTAAATTAATAAGAAACATTAGCTGACATCTTTGTCTCTGACAAGATGATACACAGGCTAACACAGAAAGAGGGAGCAAACCCATGATGATTTTTTTAAGAGGCTACTTCCCCATAAAATACTTGTTTTTTAAAGAAGTCATTCCCAGGACTTCATTCATCACTATATCAAGCTCTTCTCAGTTTGATATATGGGTCAAAGAGTCCATCTTTACTCCAAATTTCAAGATAAATCATGGGGCTGAAGAGAAATAGCAGCTATATTATAGCAAGGACCAAGTTCTCACTCAAAAAAAAAAAAGGTTAACATTTATATAGTGCTTAATATGAACCAGGCACTGTGTAAAGCACATTATATTCTTACAACAATCCTCTCATTTGACAGATGAATTCGAGGCACACAGATTAAGTGACTTGCCCAGGGTCACACAGTTAGGAGGATTTGAATTCAGTACTCTATCCAGTGTCTCACTTAGCTATCTTAAGTATATTTATTTTCCCTCCTCATATCACAGGCATGAACATGCAAATTAGGAAACTATAAGTTTCTAGCCTGTAAGTTTCCAGGAATAAAATGTTCCAGACAAAATGTTGGGTTGGGGTGTTTCATAAAAGGGAAAGGACAGAAGGCATAGGTAATAAAATTTAGGAGGGGATGAGAGCTGAGTGTAGACAGCCTGAGGATTGAGAAAGACCAGTCCTGAGAAACAGAAAGTTTTCTGGACCACAGTGGCCACACCAGGCTATTTTTATCATTACATAGCAAGCTGGACAATTCAATAGGAATACACAGTTCATGAAAGTGCAAGGAGATGAGAACGAGATAATGTGCAGTAAGCCTAGAACTTCGCCAAAAACCAGAATATGCAGGGCTTTAAACACCAAACAGACAAGTTTTTATTTCATCCAAAAAGTGGTAGAGAGCTGTTTTCTTTCTTGTCTCCCCTAAAGCCTTGGACTTTGTGCTCTCTGAAGCCCATGGATTAAACAGGGAAAGGTCCCTGCCCAACCTCCACTCAATGTCTGCTTTTGGGCCCTCCTGGCTTAGAGTGTATGTCAATAGAAATGGCTTCTCTTCAAAACAACAACCCTGAGACTCCTGCCCTTCCCAGAGTGATTTATCTATTTATTTTTTCTCCTTTATTAAAGGGGCCACCCCCCTGACTACCTTTTAAAGAGGCCTATTCACCAAATGGGCATTACCTCACTTTAAGTGAGTACCAGGAAAGGCCTTAGCCTAAAAGGCCAAGGTCTCCTGGGCCATCTCCAGTCATTCTGATAAATATCTGGTCACTGGACCCAGATGGCTCAGGAGGAGAAAGTGAGGCTGGTGACCTTGCACAGCCCTCCCTCCCTCAAAACAAAGTCAAGTGCAAGTCACCATTTCTCTGATGTCACAGTCCTCTTCGAAAACGAAGGACAAACACACGACCAACAGGTATTGAGTCACCAAAGCTTCTAGGGCAGGATACTGACTTGTTCAGTCCTATTCTTTAGGATTATCATTTTGGCAGCTATGTGCACGATGGGTGAAAGGAAAAGGACAGAAAGTAAAGATACCACCTAGGGGAGATCATTGCAAAAATCCAAGTAAGTGGTGGCGGTAACTTGAATGAGAGAAGAAAATGAATGCAACATACTGTGGAGGTAAAATTAGCAAGTATTGGATGGAAAAAATGAGTAAAAGCAAATGATCAAGAATAACACAGACTGGAAATCTAAAATGACTAAAAGATTGGTGTTGTCCCCTATGGAAATATTGAAATTAGAGGAGGTAGGTTCAGAGAGAATGACGAGTTCCAATTTGGACATGATGAATTTCAGATGCCTGAAAGATATCTAGGTGGATATGTAAGTTAAAGATGCTAGACTAGAACTCAAAAGTAAGATGACTGTTGGATATATAGATATGGGAGGCAACTGAAAGAGATGATAGTGCAGGAGCTGATATGGACACTAAGAGAGTGTTGAGAGAGAAGAAAAAAGATCCAGGACTGTTCTGGGGCATAAATGGGTGTGGGACATGGATAAAGATTCAAAAAATGCATTTATTAGCTTGAACTTCCTAAAGACAGGGACTGTTTTTGCATTTCTTTATATGCTCAGAATATAATGCCCATCACATAACAAATGCTGGTTGACTTTTTGACTTCAAAAAGCATATTCAGATAGGCAGGAAGGAAACCAGGACAGAACAATGTGATGGAAACCAAGGAAGGCAGAAAGAGGGCTTTTCCTACAGAGTCAAATATTGCACAGGTTAAGCAGAATACTGACAAAAGACGTTACTGGGTTATATAATTATGAAATTCTTGGTAACTGTGGAAAGAGCAGTTGCAACAAAATGGAAGGCTCAGAAGTTATATTGCAAGGAGTTGAAAAGTGGGTGGATAGTAAGGAAATGGAGGCAATGAGTGTAGACCCTTTATTCTAGAAGTTCAGCTATGTAAAAAAGAATTACAGAATGATAGTTTGGAGGGATATTAAAGCTAAGTGAAGGTTTTATGTTTGTCTGTTTTTTTCAAGGCTAGCTGAAAGGCAGCCAGAAAAAGCAATCAAGAAAATTAGACTACTTGAGAAAGAAGGGAGGTGATAGGAGGTGCTGAAATCAAGGTTTTAAGTGGAATGGACTATGTTGGCAAAGAAAAGTGCTTTCCTTCCATTTCTTCAAGAATTACTCTGTCATCATATCCCACCATAAGGTACTCTTGTGGCAAAGTGTAGTAAGTACAGAAAAAAGCTAGGAATTTATAGTTTTCTTCAAGTTTCAAATGCTAAGATCCTATGATTTTGTCTTTTGATAGGTCTCACTTCATCTTAAGAACTGCAAAGTTGATCACAGATGATGCTAGAAGTAAGGAAGTTTAAGTGGTCAAAAGAGGAATTAAAGTCTTGGAGGATGTAAAGATCTATGAAGTTATATAAGGCAAATTTCTCATTTTTAAAATGTAATTCACCTTTTGCCCTCACTTTCAAACAGGCTATCAGATGTGTAGGCAACACATCTTTCATTGATGTTCTCTAGATCAGTGGTATCAAACATGTGACTTGGCCTGTGATAGTCCTCTGTGTGTGTATGTGTGTGTGTGTGTGTGTGTCCAGTTAAAAATGGCAAATCTTTAATCAAATAAGGGTATCTGGGTGGTACAGTGGATATTCTATCTAAAATGCACTGGGCCTGGAGTCTTCTTGACTTCAAATCTGGCCTCAGACCCTTACTCTCTGCGTGACCCTGGGCAAGTCATTTAACCCTATTTGCTTCAGTTTTCTCATCTGCAAAATGAGTTAGAGAAGGAAATGGCAAATCACTCCAGTATCTTTGCCAAGAAAAACCCAAATAAAGTCATGAAAAGCTAGATACAACTGAAAAATGGCTAAATAACCAGAAACAATAAAAATATTTTTAAAAAACCATACACATTATTACCTTTACAAATTATGTCCATATACAGTCCCCAAAGATCCTCATATGTGGATGAATGGCCCCAGTTTTTATATGAATTCACACTTCTAACACACACAATCAGCTTCATAACAACAACCTTGTCCCTTAGACCAATACATACCCAATGTAATCCAAATGGATGAAGATTGACTATTTCTCAGACTATGGCATACTTGGTTTGGTAGCTCACCAAACTGGTCTATCAGCAAATTATATCCTTGACAGACACTGGAAATGAATAAGAACTGAACATATGAACAGAGAAATTGTTCAGTGCTTTCAATGATCCCAAGCTGCCCTTTTCATTAAAAGCTCATGTTTCTGTCTCATCATAATCAACTTTTCTCAGTCTATTGGCTCCTTCCCTCCTAACTACAAATGTGCCCAGATCTTCCAGTTGGCTTAAGAAACTTTCTTTTGTATCTACAGACTGGAGAATGGCTGAAAATTATGAAATATAAATGTAATCATCAAAAAACATTTATTAAGAAAGTCACTATGATAAGTGCTGGGGATACAAAGGCAAAAGGGAAAACATCCTTGCCCTCAAGGATCTAATGAGGAAGACAATATGTATACATGTGGGTATAAAGCAGGAAAAGGAAGTTTTCAATTGTAAGGCCTTAGGAGCTGGGAAAACCAGAAAAGGCTTTCTGTAGAAGGTAGAGCTTAACCTGAGTCTGCAAGCAAGGGATCCCAAGAGGCAGGCGTGCTGATGGGGGCATTCTAGGTACAGGTGACAGGCAGTACAAAGGAACCAAATCAGAAGATGGAGTATTGTGATTGGTACAGTAGGTTGGGGGAGCAAGACTGAACTCCAAAGTGTGAGGAGAACAACGTATAAGACTATAAGGGTATGAAGGAACAGGTGGTGATGAGATTTAAATGTCAAACGGCAGTTCATGATTTATCCTAGAAGCAATGGAAAGCTACTGGAGTTTTGTGAACAGAGGAGTGAGACGATCAGACCTGAACTTTAAGAAAATTGCTTTAGCATCTAGGTACAGGATGGATTGGAGGACAGAAATGTGTGAGGCAAGACCAAATAAGAGATGTTTGCAACAGTCCTGATGAGAGGTAATAAGGGCTTAAACAAAGGTGGTGGTTGTGTAAACGGAGAGAAGGAGACATATGTGAGACATTGTGGCGATGGAAGTAACAAGATTTGGCAACTGATTGGATATGTGGAGTAAGAGAAGGAGAAGAGTGGAAATTAATGCTAAGTTGGAGAAGCAGAGTGACTGGAGGGTGGTGCTGCCATTGACAATAGAAGGGAAGTTTAGAAAAAAGACAGCACTGGCTGCAAAAATAATTAATTCGCTTGTGGCATAGTGAGTTCAAAATACTTATAGGGCAATGCAGTTCAAAATGTCCTACAGGCAAATGGTAGGACAAAAGCTGAGGAGAGAGAATAGGGCTCGATATATAAATCTGGGAGTCATAGGAATGCAGATGATAACAATAGCCATGAGAGCTAATAAGTTTACCAAGTGAAAATGTATGAGAGAAAAGGTAAGAAGATCAAGGACAGAGCCTTGAGGGACACCCACAGTTAGTAGTCATGACATGACAATTTCATGAAGGAGATTAAGAAGGAATGAGCAAATTAAGTAGAAAGGGAAGCCAAAGAGAACAGCGTGATGACAGCACACAGAGACAGGAGTATCCAGGAGGAGAGGATGGTCAACCGAGTCAAATACTGCAGACTGGGTAGGAATTATGAGGATTAAAAAAACTAGATCACCAAAGAAGAGAATTATGGAGAAAGCACTTTTAATTGAGAGGTGAAGTCAATCTACAAAGAATTTAGAGGAGACAGAAAGGAAAGGTCATGGAGACAAATGTAGCCGGCGTTTCCTAGCAGTGGGAAAACTCTGAGTTGATCGGATATATGTCTAATGATAGAATGTCACTGTGACAATAGAAAAGAGGAATGAAGCTATCGGAACCTGGATGATCACTTATACTTCCAAAGGAACTGTTCTACCGATGATAATGCTTCCCTCATCTCTGGTAGAAAGGTGCCAGACTGTAGGTACAGAATACAACATGCACGTTTAGACAGGATTGCTGTGTAATCCAGTTTTGCTTACCTATTTTACTTTTATACAAGGGGAAATTATTAGGAGATGACAGCTACATAGAAAATCATCAAAAAATATAATAAAGGGGAAAAATTGATCCAAACATCCCCTTAATCTGTTGTCCTAAATCTCTCTTTTCTTTTAATTCTAATTTCCTAGAAAGAGTAGTTCTTCCCCTTTCAACATTCTTTTCTTCCTTAGGACTCAATTCAGATTCGATCTACTTCCTAAGGGCTTCTCTGATTCCCTAAGCTAAAAATGCTCCCTCCCTCCTCAAAGTTTTCTTATCTACCAGAATCTTCTTTTTGTACCTATAGACCTCTACTTTATGTTACATTTATCCACATACATATAACAGTATGCAATCTGCTTGTGATTTGTATCATTTTTGTATCATTTTACCATTGTATTCCCAGTATGACATACTAAGTAAAGTCATAGGATTACAAAATTACAAAAAATTACAGCTGCAAGGGGCCTTAGAGCCATCTAGTTCAACCCTGCTCCATTTTACAGACAAAGAAACTGAGGTCCAGGGAGGCAAAGTGACTTGCCCAGGGCCATATAAGTAGTGTATTTATAAATGCTGAATCCATTTTAAACTCTAACATTCTCTTTTTTGATGTTATATGGTTATGAATCATGAAAAATGCTATCTTGGAAGAATCAAATTTTTTAGCTAACCAAAAGGACAATGGAAAAGTTGGGAAGAAGGTACTTAGGACATGTATGACTGGAGAAGAAGGGTTATTTATGTAGCAAGAGTAAGAGATACACAAGTGGTTCAGTGAATCCATGAAAAATTTCAATAAGCAGAAGACGGCTTCCAGTATATTAGGAAAAGCTTCTGTGTAAGATTTATGAAAAGGTTCAGAATAAGAAGGGAAGAAGAGGTCACTCACCATCTGTTCTGGTGGAAGAAGAACTCACACTGAGATCATGGCTCCTTCAGAATATCAGGTACCCAAATAATACTTGCATTATTGCAGGTATCCTTAAGTCTGAAATTTTTTATCTAAACCACAAATTGAACTTTTACAATTTTATTCAAAAGCATATGATTAAAACTTTGTATAACTTCACAATTCCACCCAAAGGGGGAACACATGTTTCGTATTTTTCCTCAAAAAAAAAAAACCAAAAAAAAACACTTTAAAAAAACCTGTAATATTTCCACCTAAGACCTAAAATAACTGGAGGTTATAGGTGGCTTCAACCTCACACTGATCATAGTTAAGAATTATTTTCCCATTGTATGATTCTAACTAATATTGATTATAAATCTTAGCGGATGCTCTTGAACTAAGTTCTCATTTGTTTTCAGAGAGTAATTTGTAAGGGAAGTTGTCATTTTATTCTCTTAGTATAGGATAGAGTTTTGAAGATACTGATAGAAATGCAATTCTTTCTAAAGAACACAGAGAAGGTATAGGTCAAAACCTTTATACATTTAAAAGCAAAAAGAAAAATGATATTCACAGGAAAATGTATATATACATTCTGTTTCTTGAAATAAAGAGAAGAAAATGAAGGGTTAAGGAAAATGTCTCAAGAGCAGGAAAGCCGACAGAGCTGAAACTGTCTGACAGCAGGATGTGGATAATAATGCTCTTGGATGAATGCTGTGAAGCTCTTTTGTGCCAACGTCTCACAAAGGGGATCCGAGCAAGAAGGTACATGTTGGATTTAAATTAATCAACTCGTCAGTTTCACAATACAGAAGTTCTTCCAACTTAACAGATTAAGGCACTGTTTGTAGACATTTCTCAAAGATGTCAATAGCTTCTTAAAAGTCAAATACACTACCATGCTTCAAATGCCCTAAAGTATTAACCTACTAAATAACTTACATCTTGATAATCTACTCTTGGATAATTATTTTTACATAGCAATTTATTCAATTTTTAATCAATTCCTTTGTTTTCATTTTGTGAATCATACACACACAAAAAACGAACACAATCTGTGTGTTTTCATGCTCAATATTATATAAAAAGCATATATGACATACCTCCAAATCAAAACTTTAATTAAAATAAACCATGGGCGAGACAATGAAGTCAAACCATTCTGGTTCAAATACCCATACATATGTGTTCACAAGGGGGCAATAGTTAACATTTGCTGTCAAAATGACAGGCATGGAGCAAAGGAAATGCTCCAATACAGAAGGAAATCCAGGATGATCTTATAGGAGGCCCAAACTAAATATTTCAGGGTATTGTTATCTCCTTCAAAAGCTTACGACTCACCTAATTTCCTAAATGGAGAAGGGGGATACAGTTAAGGGAATGTCACTATTACATAGGACTTGATTTCAGGCTCGTAAAAAATTAATCAAGAACTTATCAGACATCAAATCTCTGAGGGAAAAAAAAATCCTGCTTGAAGGGGCACAGGACACCCAGTGCTAATAGCACTCGAGAGCATGCAGTGAAAATGGCTGGTACTTTCTGTCAGCTCTATGTAAATAACAGCTGCATAGATTAGAAGTTGAGATTGTCATCTTAATGGTCATTGAGAAACCCAGAGCTCCCCCACAAAAACTCCCCAACAAATATGTGGAACAGACTCCACAAAAATCATTGATAAAGAAACCCCAAAAGAAATGAAAACATGCTTCTCCATCCAGTCAAGAATTGCAGAAAAAGACAGTGAGAAGCAGGCAGCAGCAGGGAAAGGGGTCTCACCAGGAAAGCCAGGGGGAAAAGACAAAAAGGATACGAGGACAGCATAGGGGGAACAGACACTCCTCTCTTCCAGAAAGTTGTATTATATGATTTAGCACCTCATTCTTTTGTAACTCCGAACCCCTAGCCAGAGACAGCACCCTGAAAAACACCTTTTTGTTAAATCTGTCTTTTCTTTTTCAATGATAAAGGAGAATTGATAACAAACATGAAGAAAGTGCAGAAAATTATTGCCCAGTTATGTAAAATAGAATAATATTTATAAAAGCATAAAATCCATATTCATGGAATGATAGAGAATTTTAAAAATGCAATCTCAGAAAAATAAATTGAACAAGTACAAAAACAATTCCAAAAGAAACAAAAATTAAGGTCAAATGGATCTATAAGTGAATTCTCTCAAACATCCCAAAGACAGTTCATTGCAACATGCCATAAGTCGTTTGCAAAAATGGAGAAGGAGGAGATTCTACCAAACTCCCTCTGTAAATCAAATATAGTACTAATATTTAAAAATCAGGGGGAAAAAAACAAAGAAAACCAAAACCTAATATTTCTAATTAATACTTATACAAATAATGGATAAAATATTAGCAAAGAGGTTACAATATATTTAAAAGACTACACACTATGACCAAGTTGGAGTAACACCAGAGATGAAAGAACGGTTCAAAATGAAGACAATCAAATTAATCTTATTTTTAAAAACCCAAACCACATAATTATCTCAATAGATGCAGAAAAGACCTTTGACAAAATACAAAATTCATTTCTGCTTTAAAGAAAGATTTACAAAGTGTAAGCATAATGGGAATTTTTGATATAATAAAAAGTTTTTATTTAAAACCAGAAGCAAGCATTGCACACAATGGGGAAACACTAGAAGCTTTTCCAGAATAATGCAGGTGCTTCTTTTCTCTTCTCAAAGCAATTGAACAGAGAGCCTTTCATACCCTCCCCATAGGAAAAACTGTAGGCAATCATTTGTTTCTTTAAAGTGTCAATCGTCCAAGTGAACATTCTAACACATTTTTGTTTAGAACCTATTGGTGAATTATTCCTGTTTTCTTATCATCAGCAGGACTAAAGCTGTAAACTTTGTTGTATCAGGTTTTTTTGTATTTTTTCTTTTTATGCAACACAGAACACTGAGAAACTTTCAACCGGAGAAGAAAGGTAATGATGCAATATTACAAAAATAACTGAAAGTTCTGGCAGTTGCTAAAGCTTTTGTCCAAAATCACTTTTTTATTAAATCAAACAGAGTCTGGCACCTTAACAAAAAGGAGGTTTTACACTGATGTCATTCCAAAAAGGATTATGTTTGGATGTTAGCTTTAAGATATAATATATGCATGTAGAAAGCAGAGAATTTTTTTTTTTGCATTAGTGGGCTGACTTTATTAAGCAACACATTTACATATTTCATGCACACACATATATACTATGTGCCTGGCACATAGTAAGTGCTATATAAATGAATCTAAGTATATATACATATATTGCTACATATATAATTAGATTTTGGTTATTTCATAAGAAAAAAGGAGTTAAGAACTCTGATCAGTATAATAATTGATCATAACACTTAAACATTCTAAATCATAATTCCTACCCTTTAGCAGAGTGGTGATGAACTAGAAGTACAGAATAAGACTTCTATTTTTGGATTCAGGAAATATATAAATTTATTTTACTTAATTATATACTCACATGCATGGTTTTTATTTGGCAACAGGGATAGTGGGGAAAATTGCATAAAGGTATGGTTGTGGGCAGTGAGTCTTGCAAAAAGAAGAAAAGGAAGAAAATACTATCAGTGAAGCATTTTAAAAATAAAAGAGAATAGGAGAAAGTTCAGACAAGAAGAAAGAAAATGGGTGATTTTATTACTATTGTTTGAAATTCAACATACACTTTGAAAAAACAGCATTAATAAACATTTATAATGTCACACAATTGCATTTTTCTGTTCTTTGCATAGCATCTTTTTGTTAAGTTCAGAACAAAAATATTTTTTTAAGAGAAAGAAAAGGACTAAGGATAAGAATGGGTATGAGACAGCATAACCTTGGGAATATGTTTAACCTTCCTGGGCTTCACTTTCCTCATCTGCAAAATGAAAGCATTAGGTTAGGTAAACCATAAAGTCCCTACCAGATCAAAAGTTCTATTATCTTTTATTAAATGTCCATGAGAAGTTCATCCTAACTAGGCAGAAGTCAAGCTGACTATAGAGGTCCATAGAAACTCCATCATCAGCTAAAAAAATTGAAATGTTGGACCTTCTGCCCTGTATTGTTTTCTATGTTATAGCAGTTATCTCCAAACTTTTTTGATGGCACATATATTAATAATATTTTTTTGACACACATCCCCAATATGTATACATTTACTTATAAACCATCTACATGTATCATGCTAATTATACACATTATGAAACATACACAAAAAACATTAAAAAAGCATGAGATAAAATTATATTTGATCTTAAGAGTCAATAAGGAGCCACTGAAATTTGAGTAGGAAGTGACATGTTCTGACCTGAGCTTTAAATAAATCACTTTAGCAGTTGCGTGATGCATGAATTGGAGAGGAGAGAAACTGGAGGCAGGGAGGGCATATAGGAGGTTAATAGCTGTGTGAAGAGAAAGACAGGTCTGATGTAAGATATAGAGATAGAAACAATAAGATTTGGTGATTATGGATGAGTTAAAGTGAGGAGACAAGGATGACAATGTAATGGTAATTTAAATGAGAAGATCTTTCCCATGCATTAATAGGCCCATGTGACCTGCCTGGTTCACATAGAAGCCTGACTCACATGAGTCTGTGTCCTATGGAACCAGTGGTGGGAGGACAGTGCTGAATGGGTAGAACAGGAAGAGGCAAAGCTAGAGCAGAGCTGAGAGGAAATTGGTCACAGTCTAGTTGGAGCTAGGAAGGATTCAGGCTGCTAACTATTATGAGTGAAAGAGCTTGTTTGTGATTTGTTTAAGGGAGCTGGTTTGTGGGAAGCCTAGCAATGGGAAGGCTTGGGTCTAGTGTTGTTCTCTGCATTGTCATTGTGTGTAGATTTTTGTTACTATGATGGACTTGGCTTTCTGATGTCTGAATAAATGTTTTGGTTTTGTCTTCCATGTGCAGAGTCTGTTGTATTTTGAGATTCAGAATTGCACAGGGATATTCATGGCCACAACAGGCATTGTGAATATTGCACTGGTGCTACACACCACATTGGCAAAGTTGTATGTCTAAAGGGATGGTGGCATCCTCTTCACAGTAACTGGGTGAATCTATGAGGAAAGATAACAGTGGGATATGCAGTACCAATAACAACTCAACTGTGCTTTCTCATCCTGTACAATTCATTCTATTCCAACAAAAATGAAAACTGGGGGTGGAGGGAAGACAGGAAGAGGGTTCTTTTTCACCAGCTATTGACCCTGGAGCATAGAACCCACCTGCTGAGGAACACTTGCTAAATTGCCAGATGACTTGGGTGCCAAGGTGTGGGGACTGTGAGGGGACTGGGAATTTTGACTGGGTAGTTGCTGGGGGTACCTGTATTAAGATTCGATCATAACTGACCTGAGGAGATGCCCCTTAGCACAGCCATGGGGGATAGAGGAAGAAGCAGAATTGGGGAGTGATGAGTTTTTGATAACTAAATCGGGGGGAGAATTAGTGTAAGTAGGGGGAAGATTAGACCCGTTTTCCTGCCCTCTGACTGATTAATCACATATCACTTGGAATTATGCCATGGCCCCTCATTTAGAGGCCACAGCTCTAAAACATTGTGAACAATGTTAAAAACTAAAGCAGTATATAGATTAAGGACAACCCAGGTAGCAAAGTGAAAATATTCATTCTACCCCTGCTCTTTTGACTCTATACACCTATTTTTCTGAAAAGGTGTTTTCTGGAAGAAGTCTTCATTACAGGAAAGGAAAAATTGTACTGAATACTAGGCTGATTTGAAACTCACAAACTAGTCAGAATTTGAATTTCTATCACTAAGAGCTGCAGGCAAATGAAATAATGTACAGTACCTGCTGAGGTGGTTAGCTTTATTCATGAACTCATGTTGTACTTAAAAAATACTTCAAAGCATTATTGAAAGATGATTAATTCTCTAGCTATAAATGAGAATTATAAGCTACTTTGAAGTGAGTTTGTGATGCCTGAATCCTCAGAAATTTCATCTCTTGATACAAGTTTTGCCATTAAATTTTTTAAAAAATCCACTATTTTGGCCTCTCTAAAAACTCAGTGTTACCCAAGGGAAGAAACAAAAACTAGAACTCATTCTCTTGAGGACAATTACAAACTCAAACTCACATACTAGGTTCTTATAATGACACAAAGGCCGTAACAAAAATCCCAACTTTTGTGTGTATTGCTAACCCATGAGCTTCTTGAGAGCAGGGACTGCTTTTTAGCCCTTCTTTGTACCCCTGGCATTTAGGAGATTGTTCAGCACATAGGAGGCACTAAATAAATATTTGTTGAATGACTATACTATAAAGGAAATATAGTTTGTTGCCAATACAGCTCTACACACAGTATTTAACCATTTGCAGCGAACCTCCCTCATTAGCATGGTTTAGTGGAAAGAGAATTGAATTTCTACTCAGAGAACATGGATTCAAATCCTGCCTCTACTCCTCATTACTTTTATAGGTAAGTCTCTTTTGCCTCTTGCTCTCAATTTCCTCATTTATAAAAATAAAGATGTTGGATTAGATTATATCTACAATCCCTTCAAGTTCTCAAACTATGATCCTTCTGCACCAGTTCAATACTGGTCATTAACCAATGTCCTTCTCTAGTTCAATATTCAACTTTGTGTATCAAGAGTTTTGCTCAAACATATACTTTTGTGTATATATGTGTATATATATTTTTCATGTATAAATGTATGTGTGTGCATATATATATGTGTGTGTGTGTGTGTGTGTGTATATATATATATATATATATATATATATATATATATATTTCAGAAGGGGAAGACAAGATCTATGATTTCAAAGATGTAAGGCATCACAATGTGCATGAATTCAGATTGGCAGCTCCTCTACAGGTCAAGTGACTTGCCCAAGGTGACAAGCTGGGCACTCAGAGGCAAAACTTAAAGTTAGGCTTTCTTGACTATAAAGGCAGCTCTACCCACTGTGTCCAATAATATCTAATGTATAAATTATGCTCTATATAACTTCAAGTTCATTGGTAAAATATAAACTTGATTAGGGCCAGGACTGGTTTTTTTTCCCTTAATCTTTGTATCCTCGAAGTTTCCTGGCAACCAGTAGACACTTGATGAATTCAACTCAATTTAATTTGGTTTTAGAGCTACTGTCATACATCTCAAAATTGGATTTGAGAGCACAATAAAAGTGCTATTCCTTAGTTGCCTCTGTTATTGACTTTTATTTTAGGCCACAGAAGTTCAAGTTCCTGCCCATAAAGAAGCATTTGCTCCTCTATTATTAGACAAAACTGGATCTGTAATTTCAATGGTGTTGGAAACATCCAATGAGGAAACTTTCTCTACCAAGAAGATTGGCAACTTTTCTGCAACTTGTGGTCTTAAAGAGTTGCCTAAAGGGAAATGAAAGGTTGTAACTTAACACCAGTCACACATATTACGCATCCTGTATGTTTTAGGAGAGACTTGAACCAAGCTGTTCTTCCCAACTCTGAGGCCAGCTCTTTATTTACTATGTCACTCTGCCTATCTATTATTTTATTCCTTTAAAAAAATGAGTAAGATTAAAAGTATAGAACATAATTGCAACAGTGAATACTAGACTTTTTATTGGAAAGAGTAAGAAACCAACTAGAGAAATATTGAGCAAAAAATCAAAATGGATTTCAAGTGTTCATCTGTAGGAACAAAATGTGTATCTTACCTAGAACAGATCAGAGTATGAGGATAGCGGTATAAAGATAAGAGAAGGAGGATATATATCATTTAAACATCTTTAATGGACAGTATTGGGTATGATTTAAATACACTTCAAAACTGTTGTTGAACCCTAGGAGCTGTTTTTTTTTTTCTTTTTTTATAATGCTATTTGTAATGATACATAATTGATATCATTTATAATGATATCTGTATGTCAATAGCACCTATATGCAAGGCATTCTCAAAAAGGCAAGAATTACTGTGCTATTTTATGCGGAATGAAAATGCTGCTTTTTGAAAATATTGTAACATTCAGGACTGCACACTGCTTTTGCAGGACAAAAAACATGAACCACCTGCTGAGAAAACACACTAGGAAATAAAAGTGTCCTTCAGAACCATCTTGCCTACTACATTCCCATGAGCATTGTATCCATTGGAATGAGTGAATCTGTAATGGGTCCAAATAAGTTTTTTTTTTAAATAGGAAGGCTCAAAGCAAAATATATTCACCTTGCAGAAGGTAGTCTTTTAGGGAATGAATATGAAGATTTAAAAGCTGCTGAATCATTTTAGAACACATGTATTGAATACTAAAAACATTAAATTAACCAGCAAGAATATTCAAGGGAAGAATCTTGGCAGAATTGATGGCAGCTCAATACCACATGTCTGTAGTCTTTTGTCTTTCCAATAATGGTAACAGTGAATTGGGAGGTATTTGACATGGTTATAGAACCCTCTTTCACTCCCTCTTATTATTTCCAACACATCTCAAGGCATTCTTTTTATATGATAAGACATATTTTCAAGCAACTTAATTGCAAATATAGATGAATGGAATTTGTGAGATGGATATTGAATGGCAGACAAGACAATAATATTAAGCCTATGTATCTTTTTAAAAATCTTTTTTTAAGTAGAGCAAGACAGAAGGACCAGATACGTGATATTACAAGTAGAGAGAATAAGGACTATAAAAATCCCCTTCACTGATACAAATTGGCAACCTTGGGGGAGAATGAGAAGTTAAGTGACTTGACCATGGTCACATAGCATGTATCAGAAATAGGACTTGAACAAAAATACTCCATCCATGTTGACACCTGGTCATTTTTTCTTGTTCTTAACATTTGTAAATAATACGTTGAAATTTGAATCAAACTTTAAGTTAAGTGTCTGGGTCACTGGTGCTCTATTAAGAAAATAACCACCACATTTTATGATTTTAAAGTTACTACAAAGGACTCGTTTGCCCTAAACGAGTATTATCATCTCCACCAGTGAAGTTAAAATTCTCATGATTATGGCTATTCCTTTGGTTACGAGAAATGAAAATATAGTATTCTGGAGCTTAAAAAGGAGAGAAAACCTTGGAAGAACCTCTAATCACTCCTACCAGAAGTAACCTCTCATTCCTTGCTTCTGGCTTCATGACTGTCTGAACTTTTGTACATCACAGTTCCGTTTGTATCTGTTGATTATCTTTAACTTGAGGTCAGAAACATGTCTTATTCATCTCTTACGAAAGGGAAAAATAAAAAATTCATAAATTCAAGGTAGACTAAAATGAATACTACATTATGCATAAACATACCATATACAGTGAAAAGATCAACAATATGAAAAACATTTGCAGAGCAACTAATTCCTTTTATTTTAAATATATTTTTTCACCTACATTTCCCAATGTGATCCTTCCTCTTCTACCTCTAAAAGAGTCCTCCTTTATAACAAAGAATGAAAAAGAATGAAAAACAGTTCAGCAAAAACAGTCTGATATTATAATAGTGACTTCCTTGGGGCATATGCCAATCATTGTCATTTCTAGGTCAAAGGAAATAGACCTTTTAGCCACTTTTTTAGCATAATTCTAAATTGCATTCCAGAATTGTGGATAAATTCACAGATCTAGCAATGATATATTAGTGTGTTTACCACTCCACAATCCCTCATAAATTGATGGTTCCCATCTATTGACCCCCTTGCTAATGACAATTTGCTGGGTATAAGGTGAAAATTCAAGGTTGCTTTGACTTGCATTTATTAGAAAGACATGTTGGAAAATGCAAATAATGTAAGAAACAAAAGATATTAACATGAACTTGAAAAAGAATGATATTATTAGTTTTGGAAAAAGTAATCTTTTACTAATAACACACCACTCTGTGTAGTAGAAATAAATGATTATCCATCAGAAATTAAACCAGAAAAATTCTTTAAAAAAACAGAATTGGCAAAGAAACGAATTGAGACAATAGCTTCAGCTAGAGAGGAAAAATTATAATATATCTAAAACAATCATTTGCATGTCTACATAAATATTAACAAAATCTATAAGCAAATGATAAGAAAAATTTCAAAGGGTTGAGCCAAGATGGTGGAATACAGGCAATCATTCATCTGAACTCTACCAACATTTCCCTCCAAACAATTTTAAAATAACTCTTCAAATCAAATTTTGGAGCAGAAGAGCTGCTGACAAAAGGTCAATTTGAAACATTTTTCTAGCCTGAGACGACTTAGGAGCTTGACAAGAGAGGTCTGTGACATCGGGGTGAGAGACAGCGTTGGAAGCAGCTGAGACAGGAGCAGCAGCAGCAGCAGCTTTAGGAACTCTCAGCCCAGAATCAGTAAAGGGGTGGGACAACTGGTCATAAAAACATTACAGGAAACCTTTTGCTAGCACTGGGTGGAGCTGGTGCTGACTGGCAACACTATGGTTCTGTGGGTTATAGTTCCAAGGTGGAGAGAAGTCCTTGTGTTTATTCATAAGGGAGCAGGGGCCCTGTACACAGTTTCAAGATGAGCACTAGAACTTATAGCTGTAGGTTAGCAGGGACCCTTCCTGGGTAAAGGACAGAGCATAGATGAGAAGAGCATGGACCACATTTCTCCCTGAATCACACCACCTTGGAAGCACCAAAAATTTATAGACCCCCAGTACTAGCTCTGAAAAGACCGCATAAAAAAGCCTTATCAGCCCTCAGATTATGTTATAAAGTAATGGTTATCAAAACTATTTGATAGTATTTAAAAAACAGAAAAATAAATCAGTAGAACAGAATAAGTAAGCAAGAAAACAAAAATAACTTAAAACAGCAACCCAGTGTTTGACAAGTCCATGAATAAAAACTGCTAGAGGAAAAAAAAAACCCTTTTTTAAAACAAGAATTGCTGGAAATGTACTAGAAGCAATTGAGCAGAAATTATGTTTACATGAAAATCTCTTACAATATATAAAATAAGCCAGAAAGGCTTCTGAATTTAAAAAAATCATAGCATAAGAAAATTAGAAGAAAATTAGTTCAGATACCTATTACAACCTGAAATAGGAGACAGTTCTTAACCAAACAAGGTATAGAAACTATGATGAGATAAAACTGACCATTTTTCACTACTTAAAATTTTAAAAGTTTTTAAAAAATAAAAGACAATATTAGAAGAAAAACAGTAGAGTGGAAAAATATTTGCACTAAATAAAATTTGAATGTCCAAAAAATATAGAGAATTAATTCAAGCACATGTACACAAGATCAAGAGCTATTGCCCAACTTGTAAATTGTCAAAGGATTTAAAGAGTTTTCAGTTAGTTGTTATGAATGCAATGAAATATTACTCGGTGGGAAAAAATGGCAAATACCAATTTATAGAAATTATATATATATGTATATATATTTAAAGATCTGTATAAACTGATGCAGATCCAAGAGAACAATACACACAATGACAACAACAATGTAGATGACCAGATAAGTAAAGGAAGTTGCAGTATAAACAGCCCAACTAAAGAAGATTCCTGAGAAGGATAATGAAACACATTTATCATATATATATATTTTTTTTTTTGGCAGAGAAGTGGGACTTAAGACAGAGCACTGCAAACTTTATCAGATATGGTTACCACACTGGAAATTTTCATTTTGTTTTCTTTGTCAAAAGGGAAGATTTAGTTTGACAGAAGGAGAACTGAAACGATTTATGTAAGGAAAAAAGCATCAATAAAATGTGTTTTAAATAAGTTAAAAATAATAGATATATAGATAGATGGATGGATGGATGGATAGATAGATAGACATATAGACAGACATAAATAAATAAAACAGCTAGCATGAAACCTAGGAATGGTCCTTCATTATTCTAGATACTTCAAAAATTATCTAAAGATCTAGTTGCTAGCATTGTCCTCCATTACCAGAGCCAGTCAATCTAACGCAGACATGTGCTTTGGCTTCTCCTTGCTCATTCATAGGAAAATTTCAGGTAGCTCGAGGTAATAAAATACCTGCAATAGTTTTGGGAGCATCTGATCCAAAAACTATAGTAAAGTTTATGTTGTCTCTATGTTTTTGTAGGTTTACATATCTTTTGTTTGTGTTGTTTTGACTGGAAGTTTTTGAGGGGAGGAGTAATGTTTTTTTTGATGTTTTCAAAAAATTAATGAGTCTAGTGATTTTCTCCAGTATCTAAAAAGGTCTTGACTTGTACACAAATATTCCTTGTCTTTTGGGTTTCTTACACTTTAGAGCAGCTAAGATTTCCTCCATATTTTATCGAAAATCCTACCATTAAGAGAACGATTTAGTTAATAAACGGGGAAATTAAATTATATAAAAAATACAGAAACTATAGAAACATATATATGTCTATTTATATATAAAGATACAAATATATATAACATATAAACTATATATATACATACATACAAAAACAGATGACAGCAAATACAGGATTCAGAACAGACATAAATCACAGCAGTGAAAATTCACCTTAAGAAATACTTTTAATCATTTAGAGACATTTTTTTTTTTGACAAGTTCACTGGACAACTAATGGGCAATATAGAAAGGAGATAGCAGTTTTTCTCCTTCTTCTGTTCCTATGTCCTTAACCCACCGAAATCTCAAAGATATGTTAACGATGACCACATGTTCCAATCAGAATCAAGACTGTGGAGAAATAAAAACCACCCAAGGCACGGTGGAGTAAAATGGCAAATTCTTTGGCAGGACAACTTACCTCCCTCTGTTGGCTTTCCACCTGCTTCTCTTTTTCACTTGTTCCTGGGTTGACAGGTAGTTAACACTTGATTAATTACTGGAAAAAGCTGGATCACCTAAGCAAATGATGCAAGGAAAATAGAGAACTTGTGAAACACACGAAAGATCCTGGCAAGTTTTTAATTTTTTTTTTCTAAGCATTTACCTCGCCCATAAATTCAAATGTATTTAAAAGAATTTTTCACAGACAATTGTTTTACATTTTTCAATAGATATATTTAAGAATGTTATTACTGAAAAACAAAATATTGCATTTATATCTAATATAATATTAAACTATGTGACCAATAGTCCTGACTGTTAATTTTGCCTAATTAATTAATTAATTAGAAGGCACCACCATTCTTGTAACATCTCTTGTATATGGCTTCTTCTCTCCTCTGAGAGTAGAATTCACCTTTAAAAAAAATCTCTTGACTTTCCATTGATTTTTGCCCACTCTTTCAAAAGAAAAGCCTTTCTAGCAGCCTACATTTGAAAGAAATAAGAATAATCTGCAAAGAAAAGAGCCTACCCTAAATGTTTTCTAAATGTTTCAAATCAGAAAGGAAGAAACATTCATCCTCAGCATTTTCCCAAAACTTTGTAGCATACATTTCCACTTGTCTTTACTGTCTCATTTTCTCTTTTCCTTAGCCATCTCAATCGGTGGGAAAATGCACCAAAATTACAATCTTGCTCCAACCAATTAGCAGACAGGCAACTGCCTGCATTATTACTAAGTTTCCCAACTGTCCTAAAAGGGTGAGCACTTCAGCGTTATTCTTCCTTCAGGGTTAAAGTCCAGCCTCCTCTTTTCTTACAAGGCAAGAACTGCGCTTTTCATTGTATTCAGTACTAGACACTGCTGACCATCAGCATTTTAGAAATAAAAGTGAAGTTCTATGAAACTAGTTCATATTAAAATGGGCATTTTAAATTACCACCATAAAATAAGAAGTCATTCTGGAGAAGTAAATGGAATAACCCCATGGAGGTCAAAAACAGTCAGTATGTCTGTCAATAAACACATATTTAAAACCTACTGTGTGCCAGACACTACCGTGTGCTAAATGCTAGAGATAAAAAGAAAGGTAAAAGACCTTCGTCTTGAAGTACTCACAATCCACAGAGGAGACAACAATCCAACAATTATGTACAAACATTTTTACAGGAAAAAAACTGGATATAATCAATAGAGGGGAGGTAATGGAATATAAAGGGATTGAGAAAGGTTTCCTGTAGAAAGTGGGATTGGATACAGGGGATGAGAAAGAGTGAGGAGTCAAGGATAATACCTAGGTTGCAAGCCTGAATTTCTACTAGGATGGTGGTGCCTTCAAAAGTAATCGGGAAGTTTAGAAAGGGGAGGGTACAGGAGGAAAGATAAAAAGAATTCAGTTTTGAATGTGTTGAGTTTAAGATATCTAGAGGAATCCACTTCAAGACATCCAACAGGCAGCGGGAGATGCAAAACCGAAGGTTAAGGCTAGAAAAGTAAATCATCATCAATATAGATATAATTGAATAAGGTCTCATAGAAATAGAAAATAGATAATATTTAAATAGCTCTAACTATGTGCCAGGCACTATGTTAATTACCTTATAATTCTTATCTCATATGATCCTTACAGCAACCCTGGGAGGTGGGTGCTATTATTATGTCCACTTTACCAATGAAGAAACTGAGGCAGACAGAGGTTAGATAGTTTGTCCAGGGTTCCCCAGCTAATAAACATCTCAGTCTGGATTTTAACTCAGGTCTTACTAACTCCAAGCTTGGAGCTCTATTTACTGCTTTATCCAGATTTCCAATAGATATATAATATGCACATGTGTGTATATGTCTATGTGTGTGTATGAGAGAGAGTATTTTTGCAGGAGGTAAAATTATAACTATAATTAGAAGCAAAGTAGATACCTATGAATTGTGGAATGGCTAAATAAACTGCAGTATATTAATATAATTGAACATTATTGCATGGAAAGAAACAATGACTATGAATAATTCATAGAAGTACATGAAGATATAGTAAGCAGAACAGTTTACATTATGACTCCAATAATGTGAAGGAAAACAGCACTGAAAAACTTTTTATAATTTTTATCAACGCAGTGACCAATCATAAACTCAGAAGGGTGGTGAAACATGGCTCCCACCTCTCAGTATATAGGTGAAGGTTTATGGTTTCAGAAAGAGACATTTTTATATTTGGGCAATGAATAGATTAATTTTACTTGATTGTACTTATGTATTTTAAGAGTTTCATGATAGGCAGAAAATCATTGGGAAGGAACAGTGATGTAAAAATAAAGGAAAAGCACTGCCTCTGTATTCTGAAGACCTAGGTTCAACTTTGACCTCTGACACCTGTGATGACTTTGGAAAAGTCTCTAACCTCCCTGGACTTTCCTTTCTTCATCTGTGAAACGAAAGTTTTGGACCAAGTGACCTCTTGATCTATGGTCCTAAGAAATAAGTTTATATAAAACACCTTTAAAATAAATGAAAATATACAAGTACAACAATTAATTAAAATGTTTTAAGTATGTAATAAATGCCATTTAAAATCTCTAGGAAAGCAGAAACCCAGAAGTATTGGTCAACTTTTTAAGGGCTTAATTCACCAAATTGACAATTCCCAGATAATTCTACAAGCAACTACAGAGATCGGAATATCTTACTTTAGAATATAAAACAGTGAGCTGACTATTGAAAGTACTAACTCAACGATTTCATTAACTAATCTCACAGTAATTTCAAAATATTGTAAAGACAGTACAACTACAAAATGTTTAACTTAAATGTCAGGAGTTAGAATTTCTAGAGAAACTAGACTTAATGAAGTAAATAAACCAGGCAACTTAAAAAAAAAAAATTATGCCAAGTATTTTACATAATTCACATACTCGGAAAAATCAACTACCTGTGAAAAGAATGAAAGAATGTGAAGGGCAGAATTAAACTTCATTAAGTACAACATACATTTATTAAATATCTACTGTGAGCAATTCACTGTACAAAAAACTGTCACTATTTAATACTAGAATAGGGTGACTGAAAATAACTTTCCAGTTATCCCAAAGAGATACTGTGTAAAAGATGGCAATTAGGTCTATTCACCATATTTCAAATTAAAATTAAAGTCCATTTAACAAGCTTGTTTATTTCTTTATGTTGCTTTTCTGTTCAGAAAGGAATTGTAAGTGAAAGAAATTACTTTGAGACGTACTTCTAAAATCTAGAATCCGAGGTCCTGGGCTTGAATTCAGTCTCTGTCGTCTACCATCAGTTTTTATCAGGGTCCCAATTTGTAACACGTAGACAAATGATTAGAAGATTTTTGTTTTAAGGCAATCAGGGTTAAGTGACTTACCTGGGATCACACAACTAGTAAGCATCTTCCACTAGATTTGAACTCAGGTCTTCCAGGGTCAACGCTTTATATGCTGCACTACCTGGATGCCCCAGATTTAGATGATCTTTAACATTTTTCCTGTTTCTGAAATCCTATAATGCTCTAAATTGGCCGCTGGGATAGGAGACTTACGTTACTCTCCCCATCCCTGATGTAATAATCTAAAGTGGTTCCACCTGGGAGGCACTGTCAACATAGGTGCTTTCACATCATTAATCAATCTAATGAGAAATTTTGATGTATTTAAGGCAACAGCATCAGTACACTTAATGCTCCCCCTGTCTTTTGGCTAACTAATCTCCTAGATACCTTCCCCCTACTTCCCCACTCTCCTACACTCTCATTCCTTTCTAGTTCAGCCATTCCCTTACATTTTACTCTATGAAATCCTTACTTCATTGTTAGTCTCTCCTTACCCCTAGATCCTTTCGCTCACTCTCTATCTTCTTCCACTCACAGGGACCTGACTTTTCTCTAAAGATATCTCATCTTCTACTACCTTTTCTAATACTGACCACTCCTCTCACACACCCAGGAAAATCTGTCATCCTACTTGCTCACCAGTGCAATTTCAGGCCCTGCTCCCTCTGCCATCATCTCCCAGCAATCTCTCTTTATTTGAAACCCACATGTCTGATCAGCAGCCTCTAGGTTATTTTCCTTTCTTAGTAAATGGATCTTATATTTATCTGTTCAATCACAGTAAAATTTAAATTTGTTGTGGGCAAGGACTACCATTTCTATGCTTCTATGGCTAATACCATACACAATGTCATTAGAAAGCTTATATAGTACAGAAAGATAAGAACACAAAATAAAACGTATAATATTTTAAGTGCACAAGAAAGTTAGGGACAAAATGTTTTACTAAATATAGAAATTAAGAGATATGAATGACATATAGATGAATGAGACGTATGTCCAAAAAGGATACTTTAAAAAAAATCAGTGAAAGTTTTCTTTAAAGAATGAAACTCCTCTAAGTATATTATAAATATAATTTATAAAAACTGAATTTACAAAAAATTTTCAACAAGACACATGATACAAAAATTTGCCACAGACGACTTCTTTTATGTCCTTCCCAGCGCTTTCACTGTCAAAACTAATTCTTATATATATGATCACATTATCATCTAGCTATAAAAGCCTAAAACTTTAGTTCTTAATATGACACTGTTTGCTTTTTCAAAGGACTATGTCAATTCACAGATGAGATAATTTCAAGCCTCTATAGCAACCAAGGAGTTCTTAGCAGTCTACTGTTCAGTACACAAATAAAAAAGAAAATCCTTATGCAATCATTAAGTGCTTTTTATATAATACACTCATTTCCTGGTACTTGTGCAAATACATTTTGAAAGCAACCTTAAATGGTTTTCCTACCCCCATTAGCATTATTATTTGAACAGAAACACTATGACAATAAAAATTTCATATAGCCTTAATAATGTCTCTCTTACATTATTTGGCATTATTGTGGGTTCTTTCGTCCTTTCTCTCCTTTCCTGCACTGCCCTTTTCCTCCCTACTTCCCAATGCATAAAGGTTGTTGTTTTTTAAAAAAACGTGGTAGTATTCTTGGAAAACCAGTAAGCTATATTTACATGGATAGGTGGGTACTTTATTAAATGCTTTCGATCATGAAAATGACCATCATCTAAATGACCCTACTAAAGTCCACCTCTGAAGCTTCCTTAGGACACTGAAAGTGATCCTGATATTTCCATTTCTACAGTGGAGGATCATAAGCTCTGGGAGGTCCTACCATGTTGCAAAAGACTGGATATGACAAACACCTATCATCTATTTTCTGACCAATGTGATAAAGCATGAAAAGATTTTTACAAGTGGATTATTCAACCAGTGATGATTTTTTTTTTGCTACATATGATCCATACAACTGACAAAAGAAGAGAACAGCTCAGTCCTATATGACTTTCTACTTGCAAATGATGATGACAAAATGGTGGAAAAGTGGGAAGTGAATGCTAAGATATGGCAATTTTTCAGACTTCTATAAATATTTAATTGTTGGTATTTTTACTACCAGATCTATGTTCACTAGTGAATACACTGATACACTGAAGGAACTGAATTACATTCACATTGACATTGTTGTTATAAATGAAGTCAGAATATGTGACTGGTAAAGATAGTGAGATGGTCACATAAGAAGAATGACAGGATACTTCTTCTAAGGGTGGTGTCAAGACGGTGGAGCAGAGAAAACACTCAGCTGAGCTCTCCCAAAATGCCCCTCCAAACAACTTTAAGTTAATACCTCAAATCAAATTCTGGAGTGGTAGAGCCAACAAAAGATCAGAATGAGACATTCTTCCAGCCCAAGACACCTGTTTTCAACTGAAGATTGAAATCTGCCAGGAGCACACATGGATGAAACACCAGTGGTGGAACTAGGGGGTAGTGACAGAAATATCAGAAGCTTTGGGAACTCTCAATTCAGAGACAGTAAGGGGATCTTGGAACCAGTCAGAAAAAGATTACAGAGGACCCTGATTCTAACATAGGACACAGGATCAGATGTTTGGCAAATCCATTATTTATACTCACTTTTGGGTATTACTTCAAGGGTGGGAAGAAGAATTTTCCATCAGTAGGGTGTGGGAGGTCTGAGGAGCAGGATGACTTTAGGTCACAAGGGATCATGGACTCTTCCTGACTATGGAACAATGTTAAGATCAGGAGAGCAGTGACTGCATTTCTCCCCAGATCACACCAGTTTGGAAACACCGAAAAATTCTAAACCCTTAAAATTAGCTCTGGAAATAGCAGTGTGAAAAAATTGAAGCCTAAAACCATGCCCCATACCAGGAACTGAGTCCAAATTTAACACAGAGTTCAGTGTCAAGAAATATTAGAAAAATGAGCAAACAGTAACAATAAAAAAGAACTTGACCATAAAAAGCTAACAATGATAGGGAAGATCAAGGCACCAACTCAGAAGAAGACAAGAAAGTCAAAACACCTACAAAGCCTCAAGGGAAAAAATTAATTGGACATAAGCACAACAAAAATTCTTGGAAGACCTAAAAACCTATTTTCAAAATAAAATAAAAGTGATAGAAGAAAATTGAGGTACAGAAATAAAAACAAAGGAAGGAAATTATGAAAAGACATTTAACAGCTTGGTAACTGAGGCACACACACACACATACACACACACACACACACACACACACTGAGAAAATATCATAAAAAGCAGAATTGGCCAAATGGAAAAAGAGGTCCAAAAGCTCCCTGAAGAAAATAATTCCTTAAAACTTTGAATTGGGCAAGTGGAAGCTAATGACTCCATGAAACATCAAAAAGCAAAAAACAAGATCAAATGAATAAAAAAATAGAAGAAAATGTGAAATATGTCATCAGAAAAACAACTGACTTGAAAAATAAACAGAAGAGAGACAGTTTAAGAATTCTTGGACTACCTGAAAGCAATGATCAAAAAGAGAGCCTAGATAGACATCATATTTCAAGAAATTATCAAGGAAACTACCCCCAATATCATAGTACCAGAAGAGTAAAACAGAAATTGAAAGAAATCACCAATCACCATCTGAAAGAGATCCCAGAATGAAAGCTCCAATAATATTATAGCCAAGTTCCAGAGCTCCCAGGTCAAGGAGAAATATTACGAAAAGCCAGAAAGAAACATTTCCAATATTGTGGAGTCACAATCAGGATAACACAAAATTTAGCAGCTACTACAGTAAAGGAATGGAAGGTTTAGAACTAATAAGTAAAAGTAGAAGCTAATTTTATTTTAAAAAATAGTAAAATAGATAAACCATTGGTTAATTAGATTTTCAGAAAGAAAACCAAATTACTAATATGAAAAATGAAAAGGGATAATGTGCCATCAATGAAAACTAAATTGCTGCAATTATTAGGAGTTACTTTGCCTAATTGTATGGTAGTACAACTGATAGGCTAAGTAAAATGGATGAATATTTACAAAAAACATAAACTTCCCAGATTAACAATAGAGGGAATAGATACTTAAATAATCCTATCTTAGAAAAAGAAATTGAATAAGCCACCAATAAGAGTGAGCTCCCTAAGAAAAAATTCCCAGAACCAGATGGATTTAAAAGTGAATTCTACCAAACATTAAAAAAACAATACCCTAACCCTAAAATTTCTACCAAATTTCTTTTATGACACAAATATGGCTTTGACACCTAAACCAGAAAGAGCAAAAGCAGAGAAAGAAAACTATAGACCAATTCCATTAATGAATATTTAGGCAAAAAAAAATTTAAATAAAATAATAGCAAGGAGCTTGCTATATAATATATCACAAAGCTCAAATACAAGTGGGATTTATACCAGGAACTCAGGACTGGTTTAATATTAGGAAGACTATCAACATAACTGACTCTATAAATAATAAAAGCAAGAAAACTCATATGATTATCTCAATAGATGCAGAAAAAAGCTTTGATAAAAATACAACACCTATTCCTATTAAATACACTAGAGAGCATTGGAATAAGTGGAGCCCTTTATTAAAATGATAAACAATATCTATCTAAAACTAAGAACAAACATTATCAATAATGGGGATAAATTTAAAGTCTTCCTAGTAAGAAGAGAGGCAAAGCAAGGCTGTCCATTATCACCACTATTATTCAATATTGTATTATAAATGCTACCTAGAACATTAGACAAGAAAAAGAAACAGAAGGAATAAAAATAGGCAAAGAGGAAAAAAACTATCACCCTTTGCAGATGCTATGATGGTATATTTAGACAACAATAGAGAAACAAGTTAAAAAAAAACTTGAAACAATAACTTTAGCAAAGTTGCAGGATATACAATAAACTTACACAAATTATCAATATTTCTATATTCTACCAACAAAACCCAGCAACAAGAGAGAGAAAGAGAAATTCCATTCAAAGTAACTTCAGATAATATAAAATACTTGGGAGACTACCATGCCAACACAAACCCAGGGATTATATGAACACAATTATAAAGCACTTTGCACATAAACAAAGACAAATCTAAGCAGTTGGAGGGATAGATATTGCTCATGAGTAGGCCAAAACAATATAATTAAAATGACAATTCTACCCAAGTTAATTTATTTAGTTAATTTGCAGTACGAGAACAATCAAACCACCAAAGAATTATTTTATAGAGCTAGAAAAAAATAATAAAATTCATCTGGAAGAACACAAAAATTAAGAGCATCCAGGGAATCAATGAAAAAAAATGTGAAAGAAGGTGGCTCAGTAGTACCAGATTTCAAACTATTTTACAAAGTGGTAATCATCAAAATCATTCTGTTCTGGCTACGAGACAGAGTGATGGACCAGTGAAATGTATTACACACTTAATACACAGTAATAAATGACCATAATAATCTAGTATTTAATAAACCCATAAAGATCCATGCTTTTGAGGCAAAAACTCAATATCTGACAAAAATTTCTGGGAAAACTATAAAGTAGTTTGGCACAAATTAGGCATAGACCAGCATTTCACACCACATACCAAAATAAAATAAATGATTTAGATGTAAAGGATACTATCATAAGCAAATTTGAAGAACATGGGAAAATGTATATGGAGAAGGAAGAATTTTTGACCAAATAGGAGACATGGAGGATTATGGGAAATAAAATGGATAATTTTGATTACATGAAATTAAAAAGCTTTCACATACATAGAAGAATAATGCAGATAAAATTAGAAAACAGGAAATGGGGAAATTTTACAGCAAGTTTCCCAGAAAAAGCCTTCACTTCTCAACTGTTTAGCAAACTGATCCAAATTTATAAAAATAAAGAGCCATTTCACAGTTGACAAATGGTCAGAGGACATGAACATGCAGTTTTCAGAAGAAAAAATTAAAGATATTAATAATCATGTGAAAACTACTCTAAATTACTACTGATTAGAAAAGTGCAAATTAAAACAGCTCTGAGATACAACCTCACACCTATCAGAATGGCTATAGAACTACATAAATACTATCTAAGAACAGAGGGTGAACTCTATCATTCATTAACAAATGACATTGCTTCCCTTTCCACACTCTCTATATAGTCAAATTTTCTTTTTTGCTCCCCATATATAACACTCTATTTCCCATTTCTGTTCCTTTTTATTGTCTATCCATAAGCCTAGAATGCACTCCTTCCCCACAACCATCCCTTTTAATCACTTGTTTCCTTCAAAACTCAACTCAAGCACCAATTTCTATATCAGGAAGTTCTTAGCCTGGAGTTCCCATACGGGATTTCAGAGGATCTAGGAAAATAAATGAGAAATTAATTACATCTCTACTGTCACCAATGTCTAACTGATAAAATTTAATATTTCTTTATATTATGACTGTAGGCAACAACTCTAGTATTTAGTAGTACTATGGCTGTCACCAAATGGAATCACAAATACTTCATTATCACGTTACAAATGTTGCAGATATCTCAATATATTATTTACACACATTACTATTTTGAAATATACTTACTAGACTTTGCTATTTGTTTTATTGATATATTACCTTTTGATAACTATTTCAACATAATTGATTTCCTTTGTAATCATATATATTTTCTCTTATACATTTATAACCATTATTCTGAGAAAGGGGGTCCATAGACCACTAGACTTCCAAAGGGATCCATGACACATAAAAAGTTTAAGAACCTTTGTTTTATGTTTTATTTTTCCTGATCCTTCCACTACCCTTTTATTTGTTTTGTGTAAATATAAATCTATTTGCACTTACACACACACACACACACACACACACACACATACACACACATTATCTTGTCCTTGATGTCTGGGATGGTTTCCTTTCTGCCTCTGTATTCCCAATTCTTAGTATGGTGCCTGGCTCGTATTAGGTTCTTTATACTGACTGATTTATCAGCAAGCCATGTGACTGCCACAACCAACACTGTTAATGCAGGTACAGATTGACAGATTTGGGCTGCAAGTTAATAACTTTATTAATCATCCCACATTTAGCACAACTCTAATTTCACCATACTAGTTAGTCGATAGAAATAGCAATCACTGAGGTAGAGGTTCATTTTCTCCTTTAATCTGTCCTTCTCTAAAATGTACATAAGCATCATCCAATTCATCCACTTCTCATACTATCCTTTTATCCACAAATCCACAAAAGCCTCCTATTCACAAACCTCTATTATAATATGGGGAAAATACCAAAGTTTTAAAGCTATTATAGTATTTAGCCTTCTCTCTTTAGAAATGAATTTTCCCTTATTTTTTAGTAATAGCTTTTCTCCATTATCACCCATTTACTAAGACTTCTCTTCTTTATCTAGCCAGTCTGTCCTAGTCCTGGATAACCAATAATCTATCTGTATAATGTTGCCACATTCCCTGCCATGTAAGAGTTGGAAGGCATCAGAATAGTTCTGTCAATTACGTTCTATTTTTCCTGGCCATTTTTGTCAAATAGTGAATTTTTGCCCCCCAAATTTTAGATCTTTGGGTATCAAACAATACATTATGATAGTCATTTACTACTAAGTCTTGTCTACTTAATCTGTTGCATTAATGCACCACTCTGTTTTGTAGCCAACACCAGTTCATTTTGATGATTACCATTTTGTATACAGTTGGAGATCTGGGACTGCTCGGTCACCTTCCTTAAAGTTTTTTTTCATTGACTCCCTTGGAATTCTTGACTTCTGAAGGCATTTTGTTATTTTTCCTAGCTCTGTAATTGTGAGGGCTTTTTTTGGTAGAATGGGAGCGTTTCAGAAGAAAAATTATTTTATATATAAAATTAAATAATTACAAGATGAATTTCAGTTACTTTGTAAACATAGTAGAGACAAAAAGCTTTATAAAATACTTGTTCATATATATCTGCATATGTATTTAAAGATGTATATGCAGTCCTCCACTGAATCCCTTATAATTGTGTCGAAGGGCCTGAACTGCATGGAAAGCTGGGTTGATGGAAGCAGACCTTTTAAGAATTGGCTCAGGCCCAAAGATGTAAATTACATATCTAGGTCTCTTAAGGAAAGTTGGGAGAACTATTCAGGTATAGATCCAGTGTTTCATTCATTTAGCAAGACTGGGTCAAAATGGGTATGTGATTTAGATATAAAGGGTGATGTCATAAGCAAATTAGGGGCACATGGGAAATTTTATCTGTCACTATGTATAAGGGAAGAATTTATGACCAAACAAAAGACAGAGAGGATCATGGGAAGCTGTTAGAAAGGTTTCATTATCTGCAGGTTATTCCTCCCCCTCCCATAACACAGACAGTAAGCTACTTGAAATCAAGGACTTTTTTTCTGCCTTTCTTTGTATCCCCAGTGCCCAGCATAGTGGCTAGCACAGAGTAAATAAATGCTTGTTGACTTGATTCCCATTTTCTGCAAGTTTGTTATGCTCTGTCCAGGTGCATCCTTAAAATAATCTCAGGATGACTTTGTGTAGTTGGGTTTTTTGCCAAGTTTCCTACCAATTTGTTTTTCCCTCCACTGCTTCTTGTTTTATGAAGTCATGCTGTTTGTAATATTTCATTCTTCATTTCCATAAAACTTCACAAATAAATTTATATTCAAAATTGGTGTTCTTCTTGGTGATCCTATCTCTTCTTGGCAAGGAAATCAAAGGTTTGCTAGCTGAAATGATTTCTATTTCCTTTTGTTCTCCCCGTTACAAAGATATCAGTTAAATTTATCTCAGAAATGATGATAGTTTGTATAAATGTGTATTCTTTCATCCATTTCCCAGTTTTCAATGTCAACATTTCATTTAAGTTTAAGATTAAGTTGCAGTTGTTTCAACTCCAGGTCATATCATCAACTCATTTTTATTCTGCCTCCTGGCTAACTATTTTTATCTCTGCCCTAATAAGTCCCGCATCAACAACTGGTCATGCTCTGTCTGTTAAAATGTAACCAATTTCTTATTTTTTGTTGGTGTTATTTGTTGCTTATAGTGTCCAAAACCTTGCAACTCTCTTCATGAAAACATTATTTATGACAGCATGAGACTTCTGTGTATTCTAGTGGTATTTGGACTATTTCATTTCTTACTTCTGAACTGTATTTTCCAAAGTATTTTGTTCAATATCTGTGCTGAATTCATTAAACATTAAAGTCTGTTTTGATTTAATTAGGCCAAGCTATGCCACTAAAAAGCTCTATGACTAGAGGCCAGTCAACCTCTCAGTCTTAATTTTCTCATCTGTGAAATGAGGACATAGAATTAAATGATCTCTAGAATGCCTTTCAGCTCTGAGATTATTTGAGTCTGTAAATGTCCTAAAAATAGCAGTTTAAGGTTTATAAAGCATTGATAAGGCCAGTCTTAAGCAAACTATCAAACAAACCAAGTTTTCTTTAAGCAAATTATTTTCCTTTCTCTTAACCCTATTCCCCTCTCAGTATTCTTCCTTTTCTTGTACTTTCTCAATCCCCCATATTAGGCATCCAGTGATTAGGGTCACTAAATCATCAGGTCCCAAACAACAGTCAAGGCTGGTTACTGCCATGATTTCTTCCTTCATGCCCTGATTCATTATTATATTTAGATACCCCATCTCATCCTCTCAATTACCCTCTGCCTTCCCAAATATCTTAAGAGAGGATGCTCGAGGTCGGGGAAGAAAGACCATCAACTTGCCACACCTACTCTCATCAAAATGAGATCTTTCCTTCTATTTCCAAGAGACATGTGTTCATGTTAACAAATGACCCCACATAGACTACCAATTTTGCTGTAAAATCAGGAGTAACTCCAATGGTCAGAATTTGGAATCAAATTGAAGGACAAGGCCATAATACAAGAGATACTGGTAGACAGCCTTTTAAAATCCTTTAGATTATTCCACAAAGGCAGTTATCAGTGAACTATGCGTTCATTGAACACTGTAAGATATGGAGAAATCTGGTTAAATTTCTACCTAAATAATTAATCAGTGAATATCTATTATTCATATAAAAAGTATTAGTGGAACTCCATAGTAAAATGACATGCTATGGATTTGGTTATACTTCAAGTGAAACCATGTCCCTCCTCCCAAACAAAAATATCCCATAATATCACAGGAAAATTCAAGTAGAACACATGACCTCTAATGCAAGCGTATTTTCTACAAACGAACACACATGACGTTAAAAAGAGGGTCATGAAGTCTATGTTCTGAGCAGAGCTATAGAGATGTAAGTGACCATTTAACAATCTCAGCTATGAGTTATTAACCTCTTGAGGAGAGAAATATAGTTTCCCTCAGTAAGAGAGAGAGTTATTATGCCTTTCACACAATCCATAACTTAAAGACACCACTGGCATGATAGAGTTATTAAAGTCTCTCCTTAAAAGGAGAGACTATAATAACTCACCACTACTTTCATCAGAACTAGGAAGTTCCAGAGTATATCACCCTTCCTGAGTAAATTATACAGGCAGGATTTTATTAGAAACATATTTTAATACATTATTATAGCATATTAACAAACAATTTAAAGCTGGTTGAATGATATGATTGAATTTTTAAAGGAGAAGAAAAGGGAATAAGTAAGCATCTATTAAGAACCAACTGTGCATCAGGCACTGTGCTAAATGTTTTACTTATGATGCCATCTCATCCTCCCAACAACCCTGGTAGGGAGGTGGTATTTTTATCCCAATTATACAGTTTAAAGAACTGAGGCAGAGGTTAACTGATTTGCCTAGAGTGACCCAGCTAGTAAGTAGATGAGGTTGGATTTGAACTTTGACTCCAGCCCAGCTCTCTATCCACTGTACCACTAGCTATCTAAAAGACAATTACAAAGACACACACACACAATTCCTCTCTGTCTCTGTCTTTCAACTGTTTGGGGGCATTAAATCCCTTACCACAGTTTACTAAAATCTTCCAAATCTGCCAGTTAAGGAAATCCAACTGAAAGAACTTCTTATAATTTACTTTCACTGAAAAATGTCTCAACAAGTGTGACAAAACTACAGTTTTAAAATATAAAGACTAGTGTGACTTTTGAAGTAGCCATATGTGAAATAAAACTAAAAGACAGCAATTGAGGGCCATCTAAATTGCATATAACAATGAGTGAGCCAAATGTACTTGCTAGATTATGACTAAGGAAGACTTTGGAATAAGGTTAAACTGAAGAAGTGGAGAGGCCATTAACTAATTAAATAAAATGTTGCTGTACACTAATTATTCTTCCATGTTGTATCAGGGCAATACATTGAATTTCTAATTTCCTTGCCAAATCAGAAGAAAAAAACCCTAAAACCAAAGAATCTATCAGTCCTTACAAGATACACTCTGGGATTTTCTTACTGGGTTATATAATAAGGCTTTCCTCCAGTAATACAGCTAAATAAATTATTCAACCAGCTGATTAGGATAAGGTCCAAAGTGAGTTTCTTTCTGAAAGGGGATGTACTCCACTCTGGAGCAGTCACAAGAAGTCTACTAAAGTCATTGGGTCAGGAGTCACCCAGGTCAGACTACTTTAAGTAATGTTAGTGCTAGAACTGACCCACGGATTTGGATTTGCTTTAGGATGACTTGAATGTGTGTACTGCAAACTTGACTTCAAGGGAAAACTTTTTCCTCTATTTCATCCCCATAACCAAATCAACCTCTCTTAATGGCTTTGATGACTACTTAATGAATACCTCATAACAATATTAATAAAACCTACCTAGCATTTGGGGGGAAGCAGGTATTTGGGTTTCCATACATTCTACCACCAGACATGGAGAATTTTTTTTTAAATTATATTACCTTTTAGAATAATGAATAAAATGTTTAAGATAAGAATTTTTGTTTCACTAGTTAACCTTTACTCTCTTAAGATCATTCAAAAGAATAAGCTAAGGTATTCACGTAACATAGTAAAATAACATACCTAATGGTTAATAGAAAATAAATTTCTATAACAAAAGCACTGTAGAAACTATTAAGTACTACATAAATGTGATCTATCATAGTTTAACAGTAGCAATCCCTTCTGGAGAACATGACTAGAGGGGTCCTTACAGTGACATGTCTTAGTAATTTCTGGTGGCCCCCTTCCGCCCAAGGAAAAGGCACATGAAACCAGAGTTTTCTCATTAGTGTCCACATGGTAAGGTATCTTTCCTTGATGGAAGGCTATTTTTGAAAAGACTGGCTAGTGAGCAGAAAGCACTTCCCATTCACTGGACTTTTCTGTTCTTGCAGTCTTCTGAAGACTCATAGTCAACAATCACACATCTGGCATTTACCAGCTGGCTAACCATGAGCAAGTTTCTTAGTCACTCTGAGCCTATTTCCTTATTTTTAAAACTGGGATAATAGTATTTTTGTTGCTGTGTTCATCCTTCATGCTCGAAGACACTATGACATCGGGGAAATGATGACATGACTTGCAGTTGACTTTGATTTGAGTGAGGGACTGCTGTGCAGGTCCCCAGCCTCACTTCTCCTCCTGAGCCATCTGGGTCCAGTGGCCAGATATTCATCAGGATAACTGGAGACAGCTCAGGATGCACTGGGAGACCCCTGGCCCTTTTAGGCCAAGACCTTTTCAGGTTCTTACTTTGAGTGAGGTAACGCCCATTCTGTGAATAGGCCTCGTTAAGAAGTGAGTCAAGGGGTGGCCCCTTCAACTTAAAAAAAAATGAAATTTCATTCTGGAGCTCATATATTAGACCAAATAGGTCCCTGCCCAAGCACCATTCAATGGCTGTATGGCCTTTCTGGCTCAGGGTGAATGTCAATAATACCTGTTTCTCTTTTGACCAGCAATCCTGAGGGTCTTTCCCTCCCAGTTTAATATTTTTGCAACTTCCCCTAGAGGAAGTAAAAATGGTTCATATTGGGGGAAATGAAAGTTAAAGGGGCGACACACAAAAGTATGTGTCTGTGTGTGTGTGTGTGTGTGTGTGTGTGTTTCAGATCACAGGTGATTACTCAGGCTGCTGGAACACTAAAGGGAAAACCAAACAGAGCAAAACAAAACAGAACAACACCTTGCCTTTTGCCCCTTCAGTCTGGACCTCTTCAGCATCCCAGGAAAAGGCCTGGGTTTGAGGAGAGGAACTCCAGATGTTGCCACCACTGCCCAGGCAGTTGGTGGTACTGCTACTTCCTGGGTCCAAGGAAAAGTGCTGACCACCTTCCTCCTCCTCATGTGTTCTCTCTCATCTTTTCTAGATTCTCTTTTTAGTCCAATTCTAATCTCAAATCATGAGATATTTCCTTAACTCAGAATTTGATCAAAAACCTCTCCAAATCCCAGACATATATGCAGGTTCAGACCACGTAAGCTAACTCTAACCCTAAATGTGCACCCTGAGTTATATGTATACTCTGTCTCACAGGGTTGAGGTGGAGGTAGCACTTGGTAATTTTTACAGTGCTATGTAAATGTAAATTATTAAGTTCATTATTTTTGTCATAGTTCTGTGTCCACTCTTGGGAAAACTTTCACACCCTTGATCTAGTGGTTGGTTCATATGGCTAACTAAATGACTGAGTGGAAGCTGGGTAATAGCATCTATTTGTTGAAAAAATGAAAAACAAAGACATCCTACCTCACTAAAAGACACAGGTCAGAGAGGAAAAACACTGAAATTAAGAAAGTATAAGGCCCTTCCTGGCTCTGTGAGACTGAACTGAAAGGAAGACATATATATATATATATATATATATATATATATATATATATATATATATATATAGATAGATAGATAGATAGATAGATAGATAGATAGATAGATAGATATATGGACACGGATACAGATGTATGTCTACAGAGAAAAGGGAAATTTAAATATACACAAATTCAAGATATTAAACTTATTCTAGTTGCATTTACATATTTTCATATCCTATGTAAATCAGAACATTATTCTAATAAATCTTTTATTTGCATCAGAATAGTGATGGAAATAAACAGACAGAAAAATAAAAGACTTCTGATTATGAAATCTCAAAAAGTAACTCTGATTAAGCCAAATTTCCTGTGGCCAAAACTGTCTTCTAAATGGGTTTCTTTTTTGTCTTCTTGTCCTTGCTTCCCTACACTCAGCCCCGTTTCTGAAAATGAGTTGCAAGGATGGGAGGGTGGGGCAGGAGGTGGTAGGGGAGGTGTTGATCAGGTTTACTTACCCTTGATCAACTTGATAATTTCTCCAATCAAACTTTCAAAACTCCAGAGAACAGACTTTGTCTGAATGGCACCTGTCATAGTGGTGGTCATGTGCCCTGGCATCAGAGCACTCAACTCTCTTGATTGGTTTCTATTGATTAGGACTGTCTCCAAGTTTATTAAGGACTGAGAGTCAGGATGAATTGACCCTTTTCCGAAGAGCTGACCCTCTTCCATGGTGTAGAAAAGTTTACTCTCCTTTTGGCTTCTTTGGATTTACAGATTAGAATGCAATCCTCCTTTTTTCCCAGCCCAGTAACAGAAAACAGTCATTTGACTACGAGAATAAACAGAGAGCTAGCTATATGATTTCAGGTTCCTGGGCTTCAGGTTTTTGACCATCTCCTGCAGTTTGTTTTCCTTCCCTAAGTATAAGTAAAAGTCTAGAGTTGCTGAAAGTAGATTTTCTCAGCCATGGGAGTTACTTTCTGGATAATCACAAGTTTGACAGTTTCCAAGTTTAAAAATCTTAGCACCAGTCTCCTAAAGGGAGAATTACTCAATAGCATGGTTCCTGAAAAAGGAAGAATGCCGACATGACTCCTGAACTTGGGAAAGCTTGAATGTATCCAGGGTGGAGGGAGGGAAGGCAACCTGAACTAGACCAAACCTTCTGCAATTTTGTTAGGAGGTGTTCAGGCAGGGCAATTCCAATGTGAATGGGGAGAGACTATTCATCAGAACACAAAATTTCTTTACTTTTTAGGAAGAGTTAAATAGTACTTTATGTTTTCATATTTGTTCAATGAGTTTCCTTGGGTTTTGAATATTTTCTGACGCAGATAAAATTTTTAAAAAAGTTTTATGTCAAATATTCATATTGTAAATTAAGTTACCTATATATGAGACTACATTATCTCTATCTTGATAAACCAAGACATGAACCATATAAAAGCTTTATTTTTGTGGTTTTGCCAGAGTAAAATTCTAAGGGAAACGAGGACCAAGAGAGAAGCTGTCCCTTATCGGGTCAGGTACCCTGGATCAGGCCCTTTGCCATGTATGACAATGTTTTGTTTTTTCGTTTTTGTAACCACTTGTCAGAGAAAACAATAATAAAACACTTTTCTTCGTTTTACTATAAAGGTAATGTTTTATATCTCTTCATCTTGCCTTGCCACAACTAGAAAAAAAAACTGAGATATTACATTTTTTTAGAATCCAGCATCTTTGACTCCATTATTAATAGAATGTAAAATATTTCAAAATAAGTTTATAATTATTGTGTGAATAAAATATACTTTTAAATTTAAAATACTAAAAATGGTAATCATATCAGTAACTTACATTATATATCTAATACATATTTATATTCTTAAACTAACAATGATGTTAGTTTGTCTTTAAATGATTTGGGGGGTAAGAAAACAGGTAGAAAATAATGAGGTTTATTTAATTTCTTTTAAAAAAAGGTTAATTTTACCCTCCACAGTTGAAGAAAAAAAATGTGCATTTCACCATGGTTTTAGGATGCATTCCTGTTCATTCTTCTGTAGGAATGTTTTTTGGTGGATATAACTGAGAAGGGCTTTAACAGTTTGTTTCCCGAATTCCTTCACATATGATCAATCTAGTTTTTACACTTGTCCACAGAAGCCATCAGTTTCTTACCTCTCCCACCCCACCCACTTTTCAAAATGATCCTTAAAATGTTCTTCTGATTCGCACATCATTATAGCTAATCTATTGCTAAAAGAGATCTTGAACATCTGCTAAATTTAAGAAATCATTTTTCAGAAGATTAATACAGAATGAAAAAAGTATTTTCTTTTTCTTTCCTGCCAATGTAACATTTGCTAAAACTATTATATTTAATTTAAGGTATAAAGTTGCTGGTGCCACTCTAGAAATAGAAATTTAGAAAAATGATCTCATTAAAAACTCAAATACAAGTAACATTATGGTGATTGTGACCAAAGGAAAGTTAAATGTTAAAAATATTTTCTTATAAGTATGACAAGGGTGAATTGGTCTCTTGGAGCCCTCCCAATCTCAAAGCTCTCCTGGAAACTTCTGGGGACTACCAGGACATGGTGACTTATTGCATGGACCTTCCAGTGATGAGAAACGTCCTGACTGTTTCTGGGTATGTGGTAGGCAATGTTTGAAAAGACCCGGCATATTAGAATGATATAGCAAAGTCTGAGTGAGCCTTAGGTCACTCCCCCACTCCATGACAGAAAGCAGGATTCTGTGGTTATTTAAAGAAGAAAGAGCTACCATCCAGGATTTTCTTAACTCTCCAGGTGGTATCATGTACTTTCAGGAAGGTACGGGAAAGGTAAATCTTCCACGCCAGTATTATAGTGACCTTCCTCATGTTATCCAAACGACAAATTCACCTTAGCTGCCAAACCTGCAAATGAAATTCTGACGACTTTTACCATTTTTGTGTTTGTTTTCTCTTGACCTTAGGTAAAAAAATACACTGAGACAGTCACACTTAGGTTTGGAGGCAACCTTGTGAGTTTGACAGTTCAGACTTTGCATCCCATTGGGTCAGACGTGGCTGGCAGCAGGAGAAGGATGCATATCAGAGAGGTCAGCCACTGGCAAGAAGACTGATTCAACCCTAGTCATTTTAACAGCAAAGTTACAGGAATTATTGGACATTGCTAAGCTGAGGTGAGATATGAAAAGTATAATTAACACTGTCAAAAAATCAGTCCCTCAGCAGTTTCTACCAGTAGTTATAAACTTAATTACTGAACCTTGTTTTAAGTTAATTTTCATCAAATATGATTCTTTTATGTTTAACATTTCTTGTGTGCACAGGAGTAAATTACCTGTTATGTCTGATTTATATGGCATACTATCTACCTCTTTTATCATTATCATTCCATCCTTTTTGGAGAAATTTTAGATGTGAGCTGTAAAAAAAATCTCCTCTGGGCATGGGAGTGGGGACTTTAATGAGAGCCAGAGAATGTGAGGACAAGAGGCCTAACCCTCCTAATTAGAGGCAGACTCCCTGAGCCCTGAATGCAATCGAAACTGCTTACCTAGGTACAGTACTAGGAGTAAGTGCAGTAACTCAGCCTTGGTGTATATGTCAGAAACACATCCTTCATGTTAGACAATGATCCTTTCTAAAAAAATTTTTGAGGGGGCAGAGCCAAGATGGCAGAGTAGAAAGACCCACATACTCTAGCTCTTCCCCCACAGCTCATAAAATACCTGTAAAGAATGACTCTCAACAAATTCTATAGCAGCAGAAGCCACAGAACAACAAAGTGGAGGAGATTTCCAGCCCAGGGTGACCTGGAAGGCCAACAGGAAAGATGTGCCACACCAGACGCAGAGTGGAGTGAAGACCAGCCTTGACCACATGGCACCAGGAGGAGCAGGATGGGAGCAGGCATCGGGGATGGAATCCCCAGCAGCAGAGGAGGTTCACAGATCCCTCAACCCACAGGCACCAAAGACATTCCAAAGGTCAGTGAGAGAGCTCTTTTACCTCCGGGACAAGGGAGCATGGTCCTCCCCTAGCTCCAGACCTAGGTGGCAGCAGTGGCAGCGACAGCAGCAGTAGCAGGCTGTGGCTTCTGTGGCAGTGGTCAGGGCAGCAGCCAGTGTTCATTGTTGGAGCCTCAGCTTAAATCCCCTGGGGAAATTGTGCAGATGATCTGAATCTTAGCCGGGAGCCAGGCAGGAGAGTAAACTCTTCTCCCTTGATTGTGCCACCTTGGAGGAACTGAGATCTTACAGATCCCCAGAGTATACCCTATTCTTTACAAAGGACCCAAAAGTCTAGTAAATGGTTGGGAACATGCCCAGAAAAGGGGAAAAAATAAGACAATAGAAGGTTACTTTCTTGGTGAACAGGTCTTTTCTCCCATCCTTTCAGATGAGGAATAATAATGTTTACCATCAGGGGAAGACATAAAAGTCAAGGCTTCTGCATCCCAAATCTCCAAAATAAATATGCAATGGTCCCAGGCCATGGGAGAGTTCAAAACTCAAGTAAGAGAGGTGGAGGAAAAATTAGAAAGAGAAATGAGATGCAAGAAAATCATGAAAAACAGGTCAACCCTTCACTAAAGGAGACCCCCCAAAATACTGAAGAAAATAACACCTTTAAAAATAGGCTAACTCAATTGGCAAAAGAGGTCCAAAAGGCCAATGAGGAAAAGAATGCTTTAAAAAGCAGAATCAACCAATTGGAAAAAGAGATTGAAAAGTTCACTGAGGAAAATAGCTCTTTAAAAATTAGAATGGAACAGGTAGAAGCTAAGGACTTTATGAGAAACCAAGAAATTACAAAACAAAAAGAATGAAAAAATGGAAGATAATGTGAAATATCTCATTGGAAAAACAACTGACCTGGAAAAGAGATCCAGGAGAGACAATTTAAAAATTATGGGACTACCTGAAAGCCATGACCAAAAAAAGATCCTAGACATTATCTTCAATGAAATTATCAAGGAATACTTCCCTGATATTCTAGAATCAGAGGGCAAAATAAATATTAAAAGAATCCACCAATCACCTCCTAAAAGAGATCCAAAAAGAGAAACTCCTAGGAACATTGTGGCCAAATTCCAGAGTTCCCTGGTCAAGGAAAAAGTATTGCAAGCAGCTAGAAAGAAACAATTCAAGTATTGTGGAAATGCAATCAGTATAACACAAGACCTAGCAGCTTCTACATTAAGGGATCTAAGGGCATGGAATATGATATTCAAGAAGTCAAAGGAACTAGGATTAAAACCAAGAATCACCTACCCAGAAAAGCAGTATAATACTTCAGGGGGAAAAATGGTCATTCAATGAAATAGAGGACTTTCAGGCACTCCTAATGAAAAGACCAGAGCTGAAAAGAAAATTTGATTTTCAAACACAAGAATCAAGAGAAGCATTAAAAAGTAAACAGGAAAGAGAAATCATAAGAGACTTACTAAAGTTGAACTGTTTACATTCCTACATGGAAAGATAATATTTGTAACTTGAAACTTTTCTCAGTATCTGGGTAGTTGGAGGAATTATACACACATGCACACACACAGAGAGAGAGAGAGAGAGAGAGAGAGAGAGAGAGAGAGAGAGAGAGAGAGAGAGAGAGCGCACAGGGTGAGTTGAATAGGTAGGCATCATATCTAAAAAAATAAAATTTAAGGGTGAGAGAGGAATATATTGGGAGGAGAAAGGGAGAAATGGAATGGGGCAAATTATCTCTCATAGAAGAGGCAAGAAAAAGCTTTTCCAATGGGGGGCAAAGCGGGAGGTGAGAACAAAAACGTGGAACTTACTCTCATCACATGTGGCTCAAAGAAGGAATAACAGGCACACCCAACTTGGTATGAAAATCTATCTTACACCACAGGAAAGTGGGGGAGAAGGGTTGCAGGGCTGGGGAGATGATGGAAGAGAGGGCAAATGGGAGGAGGGAGCAAATAGAAGTAAACACTCTTGGGGATGGACAAGGTCAAAAGAGAGAATAGAAGAAATGGCAGGGCAGGATAGGATGGAAGGAAATATAGTTAATCTTACACAACATGACTATTGTGGAAGTCATTTGCAAAACCACACATATATATAGCCTATATTGAATTGCTTACCTTCTCAGTGGGGATGGATGGGGAGGAAGGAAGTAAGGAAGGAGGAAGGAAGAGCTATGGGAAGTTTTAGGAACTTTGTTGAGAATTGTTTTTCCATACAACTGGGAAATAAGAAATACAGGTAATGGGGTATAGAAATTTATCTTGCCCTACAGAACAAGAGAGAAGATGGGGATAAGGGAAAGGAGGGGTGTTAGAAGGGAGGGCACATTGGTGGAAGGGGCAATGAGAATGCAAGGCATTTTGGGGTGGGGGGAGGGGAAAGATGGGGAGAAAATTTGGAACTCAAAATTTTGTGGAAATGAATGTTGAAAACAAAATAAATAAATAAACAAAAAAATGAGTAAAGCAGAATAAAAAGAATTAAAGTCAAAACTGTACAGCATATAGCACTGGCAAGGTGAAATTTCTGTCTTGTATCCTACTTATAGCAAAAAAACAAACAAACAAACCTAAGACTGATTTCAGAAGAACCACAATGCCATTTATAATTTTTTTAAATATTATACATGAATAGGTTTATATCCATTTTTTCATATTTGTATTTACAAAAAGTTTTCACCCAAAATATCTTCATGAAATTGAGGGACTGTTGCCTTTTGTTTATGGGATTTCCCTTGGCTGTGTCCATCACATACTATTTCCAGTGTATTTTTGTAATAATAATTAAAAAGGCAACAGTAATGACAACAAAAATTAGCATTTATACAGTGCTTTAAGGTTTGCAAAGTGCTTTATGAGGTTCATTAAAGGATTTTTAACATCTCTCCTCTTGGGGGATCTTTTAACTTCATTTAATCCTTCGTTTATTTCATCTAAAATCTTTCATTCTATCCCAAATTGACGTTTATCATGGCGAGTCTTGCTTTATTGTGCTCCTGATGTAGACAAGATGAAAGAAACCTTTATGTCCATTTTATAAAGAAAAGGTTCACCTTTGATGCAAATATTGGATGAGTTTGAAGAACTTTTTAATCTTGGAATAAAATACAGCAATGTTCTGAAAGACTTCAGGTCTGATATCTAGCTCCTCAGAATGCCAATATGACAGAATATAAAGAAATATGGAGAAGCAATGTGGTGCAGTAGATAGAGAGCTAGATTTGGAGGGCCTGGGCTTAGATCTTGCCTCACTGGCAATGTGACCCTGTGCCAGCTTATTAAAATTCTCAACCTCAGTTTCTTAAATGTATAAAATGAAAGAGTTGGCCCTCTAAGCTTCCTTCCAGTTCCAAATGTATGATATTATAAAATATGGCTTTCATCAGCCTAAAAAGTGTTTGTGACTTTCATCAGCCTAAAAGTATTTTTGACTTTAAAACACTTCCAGGTTGACACTGTAAAGTAACGGTTGTACTTACTTTTTCTTTCAGTAATTATATGAGTGAAATTTCAAAGAAAAAAAACCCAAACAGTATTCCATCTTTGCTTCTCCATTAAGTATAATTATTTCATCTGCATATAGCTCACAGAATGCTAAACAATTTTATAAATATAGACTGCATTTGGAATCAATGTGGTACGACAAAAGAATGCTAGATTAGCAGCCAGGATATGTGAGTTCTAATTCTACCTCTAGCCTTATCCAGTTTTTAGGACTTTAGAAAAAACAACATTGTCTCTATTTCTCATTTTTTTTAATCTCTAAAATTTAGGGGGAGGGGAAGATGGAAAGTAGACTAAGTACTAGCTCTAATATTATTTGATTCTAAAAGCCCGAAAACTAAAGCTTCATTTTTTCAAAATGAAATTTCAAGGAAGCATTCCTGAGATGAATCTTTATTAATTAGCTCCCCAAATGTTCCTTTTCCAAAAATATATCATTGGTGTAAGTCAATACAGAGAAACCAAGAAATGCAATGAAAATAATCCTAGTTTTTAGGAGCCAGAGAAGTGAAAATAAAGGAATATTTAAAGCTTTAAAAGTTACCTAGATTGACCTGGTAGGTAAATTCAAATTACCTTTCAGTTCATAGAAATATGATATTCACTGTATAGTTGGTAAGGGTTTAACTTCTACTTTCACTCCCACATATCTCCAAATAGTTATAAAATCATAGCCTATTAGAGCTAGAAGAGACATTAGAGATCATTTATTACAGCCCCCTCATTTTAAAGATGAAGAAATGGATATCTTTGCAAGTTAAGTGACAGAGCTAGTTATTGCAGAGCTGTAGAACCTAGACCTCCTGATTCCTACAAGTTTCTTTCCAAGATAATTCTTTGTCTCTCATCCTTCCATTACCATAGGGTCATAGGATCGCAGATTTTAGAGTCCGAAGACACCTCAGATATCATGTCATTCCATCAAGAGTATATAAAAGAGAACCTTATGTAAATTCACTCAAAGTTTCCTTCCAAACCTCCAGGGGCAATGTAAACTAGATATGCTACAGAGGCAGAGCAGAAAACATGAATATGGAGAATATGATGAGAATAAACAACGTAGGATGCAAATCTCCTCCAAATTAAGTTTCATTCATTTGACTATTTGACAGTTCAGTTGTCTGCATGAACCCCATAAGAATGAGGATGGGAGGGATCCATTTCATGAGGCTCTCTTAGTCCAGAATGAGCTAAGATCATCAAAGAAAAGGAATTTCCTCCAGAAAGAAAAACCACAAAGCAGGCCTCCTAAATAAATAAACCTATCCTCAAGAATCCCTCAGGTCTTTTTCTTCCAGTAGTTGAAATGGGTAGTGCCTAATTCATGTCAGAATCTTCATACTAAGGTTTTCAAATGCTTATTTGGATCATAATTAGGTTAGTAAAATTTCCAAGAAGACAATGCCCTTACAAAAAAACAGATTTCTTCTTTTTCTCGTCACTCAAACAAGTGTCCATTATCTATCAAACTCTTTATTGTATGCTATAGAGCTTAATGTCTACTTTCAATAAGTTTTCAATTTAATAAGAAAAATGGAGTCCCAAAATAGTCATAAATTTGTACATACACAATTACCCACACAAGAACAAGGGAAATATGAAGAGATATGTATTAAAAGGGGATGTTAAGTGAAAAGAATTTTACCCATTCTAATGAAGCTAAATCACCATTCTTGGTATTTTAGATTTCAATTTCCACAAAGTGTTCTTCCTCTTTTCAATTCTTTCCCTCTAATCAGCCCTTACCATTTCTACTGTCTGTCTACTCTGAGACTTAAAAGTGCCGTAAAATTTTAAGTGGCAAATTCATGATGATGTACTTCTGACTGCTAATAGCTTTCCAAAAGCAATTACTGGAGATACCTCAAAAATAGGTGCAATTTGACGCATGACCTGTCTATCTTCAAGCACATTTCAGAAATGTTTATCTCTGAAACAACAAGAATAATTTCTCTTTTTTTCATCTTCCATTATAGAAAATTAGATGCCAGTGGTTACTTTGATGATCATCAAAGTCATTTTAACCCTATTTCTCCTTTCACCTAATAATAGCTAATATTTATATATCAATTAATATGTGCCAGACGCTATACTAAGCACTGTGCAATTATAATCTCCTTTAATCCTCGCAACTGAGAGGTATTACTATTATCCCAATTTTACAGATAAGGAAACTGAGGCAAACAGAAGCTAGCTGATTTTCCCAAGGTCATGCAGCTAGGAAGTACTTGAGGCTGAATTCGAATTTAGGTCTTCCTGACTCCATCACCAGTGTTCTATCCAATGTGCAATCTAGCTATCTTTTCCTTAGGGATAATATGTGTGTGTGTGTGTGTGTGTGTGTGTGTGTGTGTGTGTGAGTGTGGTAAGATGGGCAGTCTCCCAAGAGACCTTGAAAATAAATATCACACACCATCCCTTATGTCTCATGTAGTTCAACTCTATGAAGTATAATAAGGAAAATACTTGTTTTCTTAATACTTTGTCTGATACTTCCCAAGGAGATGGTTTCCTATATGGCCATTCTAAATTCCCTGTACTACTTTCAGATGTTTCCCTTGCCCTCCAACCACCTACAAATACCAAACTTGGACAATTGGTTCCATTATGCAGGAAACTCAACTTCACACCTTGTCATTTTCTTTTATCTATTTACATTTTATGATAGGCTACAGACACAAATATAAAGAAAATGCCCTCTCAATTTTTAAATCAACATGAACGAATATTATTTTTGTTTTCTCTTTTATGGTAATATATATAATGTTATAGTGGTCAAAAAAGAAATCAAGCTAAGGAAGAACCTGAAAGGAAAGTCATTATTGCCAGATTCTGTTCTTAAAACATAGAGGCAAACTACTCATATCTTTTATACGAAGAGATACTCTACCACAAGAAGTAAGAAAAAAATGTATAATCCAACGTCCATCTATTTTATATTTATGTTTATTTTTAGAATCAGCATACTAGACAATTTCTGCTTTTCACCCATATAGCTACCTAAGTTGTCTCTGATTTACAGATATTATAAATCTACTTGGAAGTCTTGCCAATGTGTTATTTCTCAGTTCATAATGTGTTTCATATGTACTAAATTAGGTTAAAATGTAGGTGTATATGTAGACATACATAAATATACACATATGTACATGTAGCAATATCTATATATCAAAACATTTTCATTGAAAATGACCAAAATTGTGGCCATGAGTTTGGTAAATATTAATTTTCTTTCCTCTACAAGATTTTCACACTTTCCTTCTGTCAAGTCTCCTTTTTCCTAAATAACCTTATTATGACTGACCACAACTATAAATATATTCACTTTTTTGTATGGAGGGAAAGTCAACATCATTAACTAAAGAGTTATTCCCCATTATAAGAAGAGTCATTCCTCAATAGATATAAACAGACAATTCCCAAGGGAAGAAATACAAATTGTCAAAAGTCACATGAAAAATGTTAATGTTCCTAATAATTACATAATAATGTATACTAATAATAATGTACATTAAAACAACCTCACATCCATCGGATCACAGAGGATAAAAATAGAAATAGAAAAATAAAAGTCCCTAATTGAGGGACTTCAGGTAAAAAATAAACTAATGCAACTATTGTTGGATTTATGAATTAATTCAGGCAATTTGGAAAAGAATTTGGAACGGTACCCATAAAGTCATCAAATTGTACATGTGTAGCCTCTGACACACAACAGTACTACTATTAGACCTACGTCCCGAATTGATGAAAGAAAAAAGGAAAAAGACACGCTTGTACAATATTCAAATTAGCTCTTTTTTGTTGCAGTACATAACTGGAAACAAATGGATTTCCATCAATGAAGGAATGGATGCACCAATTATGGCACATGAACAGAATGGAATATTATTACAGCATAAGAAATGACCAAAGAGATAGTTTCAGAGAAGCCTGAGAAGATTTGTATGAATTGACACATTTAAATTAGAAGAACGATTTAGTACAATAGCACTATAACCAAAAGTCAACTTTGAAAGACAAGGATTCTGACTAATGAGGGCCAATGATGAGGCATACCATCCACGTACTGACAGGTGATGGACTCGTGAAGAGTCAAGCATACATTTTTGGACATGGAGAATATGTAGAATTCCTTTGTCTGACTATGCTTATTGGTTACAATGCTTTTTTAAAATTTATTTTCAGTTGAGAAGGTGGGGGGTGGGAACTAGCTATAATGTTGCCCCCCTGAAAAGAATGAGAACAATTGAAAAATTTTCAGAATGCATAAAAAACAGAAGTTAGCTCAGAAGGAAAACAGAAAAGGAATATATACATATATGGAAATGGTACATAATATAGTTTCATAATTTTATATGTAATCCTATTTTTCTGTTCTTGTGTTCTGGGAAGTATTTTTTTTTTCATTTTTTGAGTTTATTTAACAAATAAAAACAAAGGTCAATACCTAATAAAACCATGAGCTTACTTCAGAACTTGTTTTCATCTAGAAGGCCTTTCTAAATGAAGCTTATTATACAATTGTAACAGTGAGAGATGAAAAAAAGATTAGTGACCTCATACATATCTTCTTCAGTCAAGTATAGATGACAGCTGAATATTAAGTTTTACAATTGTTACAGGAACTGACTTCTGTGGATATAATCCAAAATGGCCACCTGGCGTTTATAGTTCCCATAGGGCTTTAAAGACAATCCCGCTCTTTTTTTTTTCTACACAGCTGCAGTCAATTCATAGACTGAATGAGAGGAGTTAATACATGCATGAATTAAATATCTGAGTTTAGAAACAAATATAAATCTTTGTCAGTTTCAATACATATGTATGTTTCACATGTTTCTATGTCAGGAAAGAAAAAATCAGATATTTTTCACAATTCATAAATATTGTTGAAGTATCACTTTTATTAAAATACTATTACAAAATGGTAGAGTAAGTAGTTCAATGTTCACTGCAAAGTGACCTACAATTTTTCACACTCTACTGAATCAATGTGTCCCTTAGGGTTCAAATAGACCATCCAAAGGGAAATCTACAGAAAGATAAATTTTAAGAACTTCATCTTTGAGACAAAATAATATCTATTTTATTATTATTTCTACTATTTATTTAGAATCCACTATTGAGCACACTACATTCAATGCAAAGAATGTCTCTGCACTGAAACTTAAGTTTGAAAAAAGGGAAGAAACCTACTTATAAATACAGGGTGTTCCAAAAGTCTTAAGCTAAACTTTAACAGCTTAAATATGCACTGACTTTGGGGACATACTGCTTTTTAATTAGGAATAAGAAATTTATGGAAGGAAAAAAGGAAAGAAAGAAAGGAAAAGGAAGGAAGGAAGGAAGGAAGGAAGGAAGGAAGGAAGGAAGGAAGGAAGGAACTTAACTCAAAATGTATAGAATTAGAGGCCACAGTAACCCAACACCAGAGTGCCATGGTCCTGTTTTCCATTTTTTTCCTCCTCCTAACTAGTAATTTCTGTGTTAAACAATTTTCTTTAACCAGAATATCTCAATTTATTAACATTCAATTTCTAACATAAATCAATGTCCATCCTTCTGATACTTCTGTTTTAGAGGGGATGATACTACTGTACTATCTGTTTTAGAGTGTAAAAAAGAGAGCAGGATCCACAGACACCCACAAAAAAAAAAATTAAGCCTCCTGAATTTAATGTTGAGAAAACACTTTTGTTATTTTATCGTACTTATAGTAATATGATTGTAAGTTTAAAACCTAAATCCACAATGGGCATTTTCTTAGTAATTCTTACCTTAATAGAACACTGAAACAGAATTTACTGTCATAAACAGCAGCAGAGTCTAAAATGTATTTTCTCATGTCTTAAGATAAACAAAAAACCAGGAGAGTAGAGCTTTTTTTTTTTAATTAAATGGGTAGATTATTTTCCTTTAGTGAACATATTAATGGAATAATAATGAGACAAATTAATGGCACTGCTGCAATTAAAGAGAAGAGTGCAGGGTGCCGCTATTCCCAATGTTGTAAGTTGCTAAAAGTAAAGCCTCCTTTCCAGGAAAAAAAGCAATCAAGTATCCAATTTCTAACCACTAAATTTAAATGACTTTTTTTTTTTTATAAAAGATCCTTCAAATGAGATTTTGTGCCCATTTGTAGAAAAAAAAATTTAAATGATTCAAATTTTAGTAGACAAGGTCTCGAAAACAGAGACTAAGGGGAGGCAACCCAAACTTGGTCCCAAAGTACCAATATTTAGAGGATGATAACAGGATTTCAATTCTTTTTGCAAATAAAAGCATATCTCATATTTGGGCTACTATATAGTATAGAAAAAAATAATAATAGTTAACATTGATATAGTGCTTACTATGTAGCAGGCACTGTGCTAAGCCCTTTACAATCAGTATCTCATTTAATTCTCGTAATAGTTGCTGTTTTCATATGCCCAGTTTACTGATAAGAAGACTGAGGTAAACAGATGTTAACTGGTCACGGGTCTAATGGTACACTTGAACTCAGGTCTTCCTCAAGTCTCAAACTCTAGCTACTGTGCCACCTAGCTTCCTTTTAATTTAGAGTGCAAGCTTTGCTACTCATTAGCAGCACAGACTTAGTCAAGTATTATAATTACTCTGGATCTCTGTTTCTTCATGTGTAAAAAGAGAAATTTGAAAGTAGATCAGGGCTCAACAAGCTTATTTGAATCCAGGATCCAATCCATATATTTAGGTGCCGGCTTTTTCTTCCTTCAACAAATTCTCATCTTCAGTCTGTTGCTACACCATTTATTTTCCCCCAAAACCTTTTAGTAAGAAATAAAGCAGCAGGGAATGACTGAACAAACTATAGAATGTCAATCTATTTTTGTTGTCCAGTTGTTTCAGTTTTCTCTGACTCTTCACAACCCCATTAGGGGTTTTCTGGCACAGATACTAGAGTGGTTTGCCATTTCCTTCTCCAGATCATTTTACAGATGAGGAAACAGAGGCAAATAGGGTTAATTGACTTGCGCAGGGTCACACTGCTAGTAAATATCTGAGGCCAGATCTGAACTGAGGAAGATGATTTTCTGACTCTATAACTGGCACTTTATCCACTGGGCCACCTAGCTGTCTATCTTAACATAACAGAATATTATTACTGTGCTATTAGAAATTACAAAACAGAAAGATTCAGAGAAATTTATCATCATGTATGAACTCATGCAGAGAAAAATGAGCAGAAGTAAGTAAACACAATTTCCACAGCAGTGTAAGGGAAAATAACTTTGAAAGGGCTGAGAACACTCATCAGAGCAATAACCAATGGTGACTTGGGAACACGGATGATGAAACAAGCATGATTTTGATGTCGTTATGGAGAGGTGATGGACAGCAGAGTTACAGGGAGACAGACATTTCCAAACAGAGCCATTGCAACTCAAATTTGCTTTGTTTGACTATTCTTCTTTCTTTCTTTTTTAAACAAGGGAAGGCTCTTATTTATGGAGAGGGAGTTGAGGGGTTGTAATTAGAGGAATATTTGCTGACACCCTGCCATACAGGCTGGGCAAGCTTCCCTAAAGCAAAAGACTTTTGGGAGCTCCAGCTCCCTCACCGAGGCTTCTGACCATCAATCAAAAACATGGCCAACATTGGGAAGCTGTTCTCAGTGGAATCAATGTGGTATACTAATTAATGAATGTCTTCTGAATATTCTTCTGCTATAGATGAATTAAATATTGAAAGGCGTAACAGTGTCTCATTTTGTTCCAATGCTGAACATAAACTCCTAGGGGACAGGCTTGAGTCAAGCTCAGCCTTGGAGGGATGGGGGATAAGAAGGGAAGAGGAAAAGAAAGAGATTGAACGGGATAGTGAGGATAGTAATGGGGAAACCAAGAAAAGGAGGAAGAGGAAAAGAGAAAAACCACCAATGAAACACTTAGAAACCACAGAGAGGGTGCCAGAAGGAAGTTTAGGGGTGTGTGTGTGTGTGTGTGTGTGTGTGTGTGTGTGTGTGTGTGTGTGTATGTATGTATGTATGTATATATATATATATATATATATATATATATATATATATATATATATATCTCCCTATATACCCATTGCCCTGTTTATAGGGCAATGTTAGCATTAATGTAAGATAAAAGGAACAAGCTCTATGTAGTAGTGCCTTTGTGGTTTCATGTATAGTTCCCATTTTCTGACCTTCTTTGTATATGGATATGTTCTTTTTGTAGATAGTTTTCTAATTTAAAATAATAAATCATTTACAACAGAAAACAATTTAAAAGGGAATATTAGAATATATATATATATATATATATATATATATATAGAGAGAGAGAGAGAGAGAGAGAGAATATATGTGTGTATGTGGATACACACATATCTATACATAGATGTGGACATATATCATGACCCTCCCCCAATTCCCCTAGGACTCCCTGGCTTGAAATTCTGCCCTTTTCCCAAATTTCTTTCTCCAAATTCCTCCCTGATTCCTCTGACTTTGAAGCAAGGAATCCTAATCACAAATCTTCTACTAGTAACCATTTCCAATTCCCCTTAATGCTACTGCTTTCCTTCTGCTGGTTAACTCCAATTTATCATATATATATATATATATATATATATATATATATATATATATATGTATGTATGTATGTATGTATATGTATATGTATAAATGTATGTATATGTATACACACACATATATAAACATATATATATACATATACACACATTATTTGTACATAATTGTTAGCATATTGTCACCCCCCCCACTAGACTGTGAGTTCCTTTAGAGCAAAGATTGGATTTCTATTTCTTTGTATCCTCAATGATTAGAAGCCTGATGGATAAATGGTGCTTAATAAATGTTTGGTGACTGACTGATTGGTATATTTCTTCCCACTCCCCCAGGTATCCATCCCCTTCATTATGGCACTCACCCCCCCACCCCCGGCTCCCCGCACACTTTCACCCTAAGATCCCACACAAGGGAGATCAAATCTCTTCCCTATTTTTCCTGCTCTGTAGCACTATCCCTTCAACTTCACCTTCATATACACTGTCCTTGCTTATTTTTTTTATATCACAAGATACAAAATTTCAGTGATTTAATATTATTACTTGTGTTTTTCAAACAGTCAAGTCAAATCTACAAAGCAAAGAAAAATAGGAATAAAAGCAGAGTACTCCAAAATATTTTAACATACTTTACGATGTATATTTATTTATAACAGCTTTTTCTTCATAAGTTTCTTCCTCTCCTCTACTTAAAGGTAATTGAAAAGCATAAAAGCAGTAGCATAATGTCAGTGGTAGACAAAGGTGCTAGATCAACAATTTGGGGCATGAAAGAATGAGCTTATTACACTGAGAAAATGCTTCTGATGAGTGGGAAATTGATGACTAGGTAATATGTCTGCCCAAATCGGAGCCTCAGATCACTCTAGTTGGAAATAGGGAACTCAGACAGGAAGCAGGGCAGAGAGGGAAAGGGAAATGTCATTTAAATTCCAATTTGAATAAGGGAGGTAGAAAAGGAATTTTGTTGTGGCCTTGGATCTGCATCTTTCTACTGCACAGAGCTCTACAATCTAATTGAAAAAAAGACGAAGAGGAAACATGGCAGGGTGGATTGAGAATCATTTTCAGAATCAGGAATACTGAAATTCCAGATATTCTGACTTTTGGATACCTGTAAGTTATTCAACCTCCCAATGCCCCCAGGCAACTCTTAAAGACTCTAAATTGTAGAACAAAAGGAGATAGAAATTTCCTAGATCAATGATTACACATTCCTGGACAAAAAAAAAATTAAATCATAAATAATATTTAGGTTAATTCCTTCTGAAATAAACTCAATATCTAAAACTTATCTGAAAGGGCTTGAGAAAACTTACAAAATATCTGATAGTAGTTTTATCCTTTCATACTGGCCTCACTACTTATTTTAATGTATTTTACATGTGTTTGTAGTGTTGTTTTACAATGGCAACAAAACCAGTAGTTAACACCATACTTTATGCATGTGAAAACTGCCCCTTGTTTGTGGCTACTGCTGTTACTGGTAAAACCATCATCCTTCGCTTCTTTGCATCCCTAAGGCTATCCATGCTGGATATATTTTCTCAAAATGAGCCACCCCACATCTATTCACCATAGCAGAACTATCTCCTTCTGCTATTTCTCAGCATGAATTCCACTAAATTAAATTAAAATTTCATTAAATTTAAATATAAAAATGAGTTTTATACCTTTGCCATATTTCTTCTGTTTGTTTCTTTCCCCTCTCTTCATGGATAATTGCCCTCTTAAACTCACCACACAATAGCCATTTGGATATTCTTGGATATGTCCATTCTTTGTGTAAGTCCAGCCCAGCACAGCTGTGTTACAGCAATCATTGTTTCAATGCTGATAAACTGGCTCTATTCCAGAATGTCAGTGTTGATGTTCTTCCCTTGTATTTTAAGGTTAAGAATTGTGTATCAGTAAAGCAGGGGAAATAGTTTTAGAAGCTTAATATGGCATCTGTGGTAAGTCTAAGGTTCACAGTTGGACTCCATGTGTATAGTCCTTCAGATGACACATTTTCACTATATTCTGCCCATCTCCAAACGGGGATATATGTGATTTACTTTTTGCATCCCTTTTCTAGGAGCATGTGACAGGACACTCATGTTACCATTAACCTCAGATCTACCTGTGAACTTAACACCAAATCACAGCAGATTTCACAGAATCAGTAACAGAATTATAATGATTATTTTTAACGTACTTTATAATTTACAAGGCATTCTATATTCACTTACTTTCTTATCGTATCTTGACAACAAATCTAAGAGACTGGTGATACATTGCTGTAAGGGAAAATGGATTTGAAGTCCAGAAAATGGGTTCAAAGTCCAGCTCAGCTCCTTATTTCCTATGGGAGGAAGCCAAGTAACTTAACAGGATGGACTAGATTATGCCTATGGTCCGCTCTAAATGTAATTTCCCATTTTACAGATGAACAATCTTAGGCATGGGAAGGTTAAGTGACTTGCTTAAATTTAATGGACCCAGATGGTTCTAGAGGAATGAGGTTGGTGACTTTGCACAGCCCTTCCTCACTTAAGTCCAGTTCACTTACAAGTCATGGCATCAACTTCCTGATGGCAAGGCCCTCTTTGAGAATGAAGGAGAAATAGTGGGTGTTTAGAATCAAACCAAAGGATCCTAAATCTTATTACTATACCATGGTTTGGGATAATCAAACACATTCTACCATCCCTCTCCACCTGGAATATGGCTCTATAAATGTCTATAATTTCCTTTGTAATAGTAAAAAAAATATAAGAGGGTCACTTCACTTTGTTACTGACTCCAAAGAAATAGCGAAAGAGAAAGAAAGGGGTAAGAGACAGAGAAGGGGCGGGAAGAGGCAGAAGGGAGAGAGAAACAGATAAAAAGAAAAAAGCAGGTTGAGAATTAAGCATTACAACTTCATTATTTTGTTCTTATCCTATATATGTATAATGTTGAGAACTAGACAATGAAAGCCTTGTCCTTAGTGCATATGAAATATATTCTGTCTGGCATTGACCCATGCAAAGGCTTCATAAGCCTGCTTCCAAAAATGAGTGATGTGATGGAAGACTTCTCCCTGCTTCAGAACATGCGCATGTATCTGTTTTCTGTCAGTTTACCGCATGGTAACAGAAAGCCTTTTAATTTGATACTGAGCCAAAATTGAGCATGCATACAAAAAAGCTTGGACAAAAACTCCTCCTTTTTGGTGGAAAGTAAAGCAAAAACCCCTATGATCCTCCAAGTGAGGGAAGGGGTTTTGGTTCTCCTGTCTCACCTGGCTATCATGACACCACTAACACATGCTGTCATCTATCTTTTTGTCTCTGTGGTTTCATTTTTTTCCTGCTCTGAGTATATCAGAGATGGAACAAACCTGGTTATAACCTTGTGAGGTTTGAAAGGTGTTTTAAGGCAATTTTCTTTGTCCTCTCATTACAACCAAGAATTTTCCATTAAAAAAAGAAAAGAGAGGTCAGAAGGGCCATCAAGCATCCCCTTAAACAAATAGAACTAGTGGTTTTAGCCACCTCGTCCAATGAGGAATCAGCCCTGATGGGTGACCTGTTTGACCCAGCACAGCAGGGGGTCACCTCAGTATTTGGAACGCTATGTCCTATAAGCAAGGAATTGATTCATCCATCAGATATGCTGTGCCCAGAAGTTTAATCTAGAGGACAAATGATTGGTTGTCACCACTTTAAGTTTGCACTCAATCTCCCCAGAGAGACTGTGGGTACCTGGTTCAAGGGGGATTTCCTTTTTTTGTTTTCAGTTCTTGCTGTATCTTTTCAGGAAGCATTTCCTGTGTTAACTGATATTGATTGTTAAATTGAGATTGAAGAGAAATGAATTTTTGTCATTGTATCCATAGTATCTGGCATACAGCATTCACGTTATGTTGCTGTCTTGACATTCCATCTCCTGTCCCCATCCCAAACCACCGTACTTTAGTCCTCTCTGAATTACTATCTCTAAGTCATAGATTCCTACCGCCATGGTCAAATGCCCCCCAAACATTGTCTTGCGTTGTGGACATCTGACAGAAAGAATGAAATTCAGTTTCCTAGTTATTTTGACATCCGTGTACCTGGTATAACTGATGTGTCAGGTTCATGTATTTCCACAAGAGTGAGTAAAGGCGATGGGAGCTATTTGTTTTGTTGTCAGTTTCGTTTAAATTTTTGTGTATTTGCCCAAAGTCTTTCAAAATGTTTATACCCATGGAACTCCACAATCTCTGCCCTGTAGCATAGAAAACTAAAGAGAATCTGGGTAAATTATATTAGTGTATGGGTATCCTGTTAACATATAACGGATTTCTCATGCTATTCTAAATAAATTTATAAATATTTTAAATGTTTCCAGTTTTAAATTCTAACATGGTAAATATCAATAGCTGTAACTCACATAAGCAAAATGTCTTTGAAGTCCTCAATAATTTTTAAGTTTCAGAACCACTGACCACGTTGATCTCTATGGTTCCTTCTAGTTCTGACATTTTATGATCCTATAAAAACTTCTATTAAAGTACCGAAGAAGGCAGACATGAAAATAATAAGTAACATACAAGTACATACAATTTTCCCATTTGCTCGTCAGAATAACCCTGTAAGATTCATAGTACAAACATTTTTTAACACTTTATTCAACTAAGACTCTGACAGGTTGGTTATCTGCCTAAGGTCACACACGGTTGCTAGTAGATGACACAGTCAAGATTTTAATCTAATTATCCTGACTCAAAGTCTAGTGTTCCTTTCCCTACACTGACAATCTTTGCACACATGTCTGTATGTGGTCAACTCTTGGCATTTCACACAAATAGAAAAAGATCTACGAAACAGACTATTTTGCAGTCAATACTGGATACTGGAATGCACTGCACGTACATCTTCTTTGAGGTTGGGTTGTTGAAAATTCTCCTTTCACAGGGGTATAGCTGCCTCTTATTTTTCTTTAGCTAATATTTTAATTAGTTTCCATTCACTGAGTACAATGCAATTGACAAGATGGTTATACCCCATAAGCATCCTGAAGGAGAAGTGCAAGATGGCTGTTAAAAATCTGCTACAGCTGATGAAAGGTAGAATTTTGTAAAGAAAGGTATATGGAATTGTAGCTAAATTTTATTTCTTAGTTAGTCCTAATTCTTCTATTAAATAGCTGTATGAATTAAACTTCCTCATGTCTGCTGTATGTGCAAAATTCAGGGAATGGAGCTAGATCATATATGCCAAAAAAAGGTAACTCCTGTATAATAAAAATGACTATACTACCTAAATTAACTTATGGATTCAGTGGCACACTAACAAAACTACCACAGGATTATTTCAGAATTAGAAAAAAAAAAATGTCTAAATTCACCTGGAACAAGAAAGTGTCAATAACTGAAGGGAAAAGGTAAAAAGAAAAATGGGAAGGGAGTGTCGCACTATGAAATTTCAAAGCACTAATCATCTGAACCATTTGGAGACAGTTAAAAAGTTGATCAGTGGAACAGACTAAATACATAAGCCCCAGAAGCAATCAAATATAGCAGCATAACGTTTCATAAACCCAAAGACTTCAACTGCTGATGTAAGTATTCATGGTGGGTTGACAAAAACAGCTGGAAAAAACGGGAGACAGTGAGACAGAAATTATGTTTAGACCAATAGCTCTTATTATATACCACAACAAGCCCTAAATGGAAACAAACTAGAGTAACAAGGAAGATACCTTTCCAATCGTTAACCGAGAAAGAGGTCTTTTCCAAAGGATCAGGGGGACAAAACGGGCCCTTGAAATGTTTCTGCACAACCAAAATCAACACTTAGAAGTGAATCTGTTACCTGTGGAGGTGGAGGAGGAATCTTTCCAGTAAATTTTTCTGATAAAGGTCTGATATCAAAACTATATAGGGAACTGATAGACATATATTAGAATAAAGGTTGGTTCCTAAAGGATTTATTATAGGTGGTTCTCAAAGGAAGAAATACAAGCTATCAATAACAAGTGAAACAAAAATTAAAACCACTCTTAGGTTCCACATCACACTCATCGGCTGGTCAAAGGTGATAAAAAGGAAAAATACCAATTGATGGAGGAGCTATGAATTGATCCAACAACCTGGAAAGCAATTTGGAACTGTACCCAAAAGTCATTAGTTCCATTAGCTCTATATCCCAAAGAGATCAAATAAAGATGGAAATGACCCACATGTGAAAAAATATTTATAGCAGCTCTTTTGTTGTACCAAAGAACTTTTTTTTTTAAAGTGTGCGCTTGAATTAGGCAATAGTTGAACAAATTACAGTTTATACATGTTTTGGAAAATGATTACCTCATAAAAAATGACAGAAGAGATGAATTCTGGGAAACTTGGGAAAGTTTGCATGAAAGTGATTCAGAGTGAAATGGACAGAACCAAAAGAATGTATACTGTGTCATGTCTATTTTCTAGCTCTTTATCCCAGAATCAGAATTGCTACATTTCCTTCTCAGGTTCCTACAAGTCCATTGAGGGGATTGGGGGAAACTCTCTAACATTAACTCAAGCCATTGCTGGATGGTGTTCCTCCCATTTATGAGGGAGTCACTGACTAGCACCATTTAACCAATTAATATTAAATTAGCAAAGGTATATTTATTTCAATGACGTAGCAAGAAGGAATATGCAAGATTTCCCCCATCCTTCAACATCTCGGTGATATACCTTGCAGGTTCTAACATAGCATTGATCCCAAGCTTATCTGACAGCACTGCTGGATGAGGTTTTGCCTCTGCTGCCCCTGGGCTGAGGGGTGCTCATGATTATATATATATACTATGCTGGTTGCAAATTGCACTCCAGAACGTTGGGATGCCTAGATGCTCTCTGATCCTTTCGAACTCACAAAGTTGTAGGTTCCACTCGTCTCTGAGCATTCACACCTCTTGACAGAAAGCTGATGGACTAGACATTCAGAATGAAACATTTTCCAACATGCATTTTCAGGCAATGTGCAGATTTATTTAACTATATACATTTGTTTCAAAGGGAGGTCTTTTTTTTTAATTTCCCCTTGAAGGAGAGACAATTATGAGGGAGGGGAGTAGTAATCATGATGCCCAAAAAAAGAAATAAAAAAATATTGCTGAAACAATTAAAAAACACAGAGTAGAAAGACTACAGGAACACAAACAAGCTAGGTAGTATTGGAATTAACTTGTTAAATTCAAAATATACTTTTTTAAAGCTGCACAAAATGGATTTCTAGCTTCATATATAATGCACATTTTCCAGTTTCATATATAATCTGTGTTGTTCTGGGTTTTTACATGAAAATATTATTTTTTATACTTGTCAAGTTTGTCATAATAAAGAAGAAAAAAATTAAAAGATTTAAGGGCTGATTCTAGTAACTTTCACCCGAGGAATTCTCTCAAACTACCGGAATTCTCTTCAGAAAACTAAGCACTAATGGCCTGAAACATTAAAAACTCAGAAAGTTCTTAATTCTTTACACCATAAAAGAAATTTTCAGGCTCAATGTTCCATTACTCTTTGCAAAGTTCCAAAAGGAAAAGAAGTAGCAAATATTTTGATACTAAGTTCCTAAATATTCAAGGAGCAAAAGAAAAAATTAATATTATGTCAACATTAAGTCCCTCTGGCCACTCATTAGCCCATTTAGCTGCCATGATGAATTTATTCTAAAGTCTATTTTAATCTTTAGTACATATGGCTCAAAAAATTCTAAACATACTCAGAAGGTCCTAGCTTCTTACTCCTAAGAAAAGGGATGTTAGAAGGTAGAAATAAAATTAATGTTATTAAGGAACATGAAATCCTAACTAGGCCTTGAAAGATAATGTCCTAAGAAAACATTACTCCCTTCCATATCCTCAAGGCTTCAGCCCAATCAGTGAAATTGTTATGCCTCGGAGCTCCTTTCCCTCCCTCTCCTCTCTGCCCTCCCCCCCCCACCTCATTTCAGTCGCGATGAATTTACCCAGGATTGTTGCTTTCCAGCTTCAAGTCAGCCTCTTAGAAACCTTGGTTTCCTTTAGGACTCAGATCAAAAGCCAACTTTTGCAGCGGGTCTTTTCTTCTCTCCCATCCCCCAACTATTAGTGCCTTACTCTCTAAGGTTATTTTTCTGCTACTCTGTATAAATCTGGCTTGTATCTTTCTCTATACTTGTCTCCCACCTAAGAATATAAGCCTCTTGAGGGTAGGGAAGTGTTTTTGCTTTTTCTTCATATACTCAGAGCTTCGTATAGAGCCTAGTACATAGTAAATACTAGTGAAATATATTTATCAGATAGCTCAAATTGCCACAATGCTCAGAAAATCTAAGACAACTAAACTACACCCCCTCCCCAATTTTACAAAAAAACTAAGATCTAGTGATGTTTAAATGGCTTGTCCAAGTCTTTCTTTCTCCTTTATTCCGTTGTTTTCATAGGCATTATTTTCAAGAGATTTATATCAGCTTTCATTCTCACTTTAATCAGATTGAGACTCTTTAAAAAGATTCAAAAGAAAGTCTATTATCTCCTAAAAATCACCATCAGTCTATTATCCAGAAGACTGATAAATGCTAAAGTTTCATTTTTATGTCAAGGTTTCAGTTTTAGATTTGTTGATTCTACATCCCTCTGGTAGTTTTTTCTCACATTACATATTTTGTTTTGTTTTGTTTTCAAAGACAGAAATACTGAACTCCATTAAAGCCAGACAGTAATGCTGAATTTTGTGTTTTACTAATTAAGTTTTGAGCCTAAATTTCAATGGTTTCTTAAACTTCACTACAGAGTCAACCACATGTTAATTTGTGCATGTGTGTGTGTGTGTGTGTGTGTAGTTTTCCTTCAGCTTTCATATTCCATATTTACAAAGTGGGCCCCACTGAATGAGCATCTGAAAAATTATTATGGAAAAATGCTAAAACTTGGCATTCATGTCAATATGTTTAGTGAATGACCTTAAAAGACCCTTGACAATCCATGGTCAGAAATCAAGCTATAATTAACATGGGATCATTAGAATATACATTTCACTTGTGTATAAAACACTATGAAAAAGAATTATGTACTGCGCTCCAATCGTCAATGTCAAGTGTTATGTTAATTCACTTAGACCTCTCTGACTCTTGCCTTCTGTGCAAATGAACAAGACTGGGGATTCCAAAGCTGTGTTTTAAATACTCTATAATAGCTGGAGACAAGTTAGAAACTGAATGCTCAAGAAACACGCGGATTGCAATTTACCCGAGCTATGTGTTTGAACTTGTTTGCCTCTATTGTTAATTGCTTTCAATGCTAATATTAAACTTTTCACCAAATCAAGGATTTAACATTTGATCTCTGACAGAAACAGGTGATGGGAGTGGGAAAATATTCTAAGCAAGAGCAGTTTCTATATCCCAAAACCTTCCACAGTAGGCATTCTCTGCAAAATGTCTTTAAAAAATGGATTCCAGGAAAAACCCATAGGTGAAAGAGTTATGGAGGGCAGTTAGTTGCTTAGGAATGATATAAATATATAATTTGTTACAAAGAAGCTTTCCAACTTCATAGATTGTACTTGTTTTATTAAACATGTTACTGATAGTCATAAGAGAAAGTAACATTGCTTTAACTCCAAGTCGTCCACTGCCTATTATTTTTGGAGAAAAAGCAAACGTTTAAGAAACCAAACCAGAACTTTTTAAACACAATTCTTAATCATTTAAGCATTCATTCCTTCCCCACCCCTCCCAGCCCGAAGCAGACACCACTCACAGCCTCACACAGTCCGGTAGAACTCGCACTACCCACGGAAGGACTTCTCTTTCCAAAACTCGGGACCCCACCACTCCCGCTTGCTCCTGTGTTGGAGCCAGTTCGTAAAGAAGGACCAAGAGACTCTAAAGTTTTCCCAAATTCGACTGGGGGTGGGGATGGACAGGGGTGAGAGGAAGGTTCGTCTCCTGACGCTTCCAACTAATTAGAGACCGTTCCCAAGAGTGGGGACTGCACCAAGGAGAAAGAGTAAGGCAGCCCAAAGGGCTGGACAGCTAGAAGGAGTGCCATGTGAGGTGAGAGTGGCAGCAGAGAGATGGGGAAGGGACCTAGCAAAACAATCCTGAGACGCGAAGCATGAGGTGGGGCTTGGGGTTGGGGGTCCAGGGGAGGAAGGATTCAGCCTGCACCCAAGGCAGAGGGGCCAGGCTGGCCTGGCCCAGGGGCCGGCCTGAGGTTGGGGCTACGTATTCACTCCTCCCTCTCGGCTCCGGGACTGCCCCCGAAGCCCCGGGAGAAGCTTTCCCGGTAGTGGCCGATGGGCGGGGCGGGGTCCCGGGGTCCGTCTACAGTGGGCAGGGGCAGATTACGCGGGGGGTTTGGGGGGGGGGGGGCAAGAGACAGAGGAAATCCCCCAGCGTGCCCGCGGCGCCCGGGGGACAAGGAAGAACCGATCCCCGTCCCGGGCCCTGACATCTCCCCAACTTCCCGGCCCCGGAGGGCGCCCACCCCCGCGAACTCCGCACCCACCTGGACGGCCCGGCCCCGGCGGGGCGCCAGCCCGGGACCGACACCGGACTCTCCGGGCGGCGGTGGCGGCGGCGGCAGCGGCGGGGGCAGAGGCGGCGGTGACGGCGGGCGGAGTTAGTCGGAGGCTCCCCTGGGCGGGGACAGGCGAGCCCCGGGGCCGCCGCCGCTGCTGCTGCTGGGCGGCCGGCTTCCCTGCCTCCCTCCCGCGCCAGCTCCGGCTCCCGCTCTCCGCCTCTGCTGGACCCTCTCGGCAGCTCCTGCTCCCACCCCAGAGGCTGCTTCCCGGACTCTGGGCGCAGGGCGGCCGGGGCCCCTACCCCCCCGCCCACTCCTCTTTCCTCCTTCCCTCCCTTCCTTTCTCCCTCCTTCCCTCCCTTCCTCCTCCTCTGCCGCCCCTCCCTTCGGCCGCACTAGTAGCTACCAGGGCCAAAGAATCGCCCGGCAGCCGTTTCTCTGGGTGTGTGGATCTGGGACCCGGGACTGGCTGGAGCGAGGACTGGCAGGAAGCCTCCACCTCCCACCCACCAGGGAACCTGCCCCTGCTTCCTTGGGGCTTCTCGGGGGGCAAAGGGGTGTTGACAGTTTTGCAGCGTTTTATGGATGGGGAGAGGCGGACGGACAAGGAAAGCAGGGCAGAGGAGCCAAGGGGCAGGGAGTCCGGCTGGGAAACTCTAGCCCCCCGTGGGGGCGGGGCGAAGTCCGCAAGTCCTCCTTCCCCGGCCCCCTTTGGCCTGAGAAGCAGACCTGTAAGGTGACAGTCCAGGTTGCTCTGAGGGAGTGCCTAGAAAAATGCCTGTCCCTCCCCCCACCCACATCGGTTTGTGCTGACCAGGAGGTTTAAGGAGAACACACGCAAACACGTCCCTCCGACTTGGGTGGTGGGTGATAAAAGCTAACCAGTAGGTGACAGATCCCAGGAGCTCAGACAGAGGGAAAGCTAAGGAAAATGAAGGCTCACTTCTCTCCCGAACCATCCGGGGCAGTTTCCAGCTCTGCCGCCCAGGTCAATTTCAATTCGACCAAACCAATAATGCGTTAAGCCACCTACTCTGTGCAGAGCCGGTGAAATGCAGTTTCAAGGGGGTGCATGCACTTAGGCACTTCACCTTTCACCGTGCTTCTCACCGTTAAAGGGACGTCTTTTAGGTTATAGATCTGTCTAGACAGCGTGCGATTTCTGATCACCCACTGACCACGAGAAAATCCAGCCCAGAGCAAGGCTAGGGGAGAATATTGTGGGTTGAAGGCAAAGTATTTGACACATTACACAAGACAGAAGCTTGAGATTGTAGTTCTAGGACGGGTCTTAGAGGTGGAAAGAGAAAGGTTTTACCATTGTTTGCTATTACAAGTGACAATTTTGGTGCTTATTATTCACTTATCCTCCCCCCGCCCCCTACACACATTTCCCTTCTCTCCTATTTCTCATTTTCTCACTTGGGGATCTCCTTTCCCAGCCATCTGTCATCAGAATGTGAACTCCTCAGACAGGAACTGTTTTTACTCTCTTTTGTATCTTTAGTGTTTAGCACGGTTCTTGACACATGGATTGGATACCCTGGTAAATAGTGAGAAGGATAGGGATAAATGCAGATCAATTTAGATAGCCTTAAATTCCAATTCAATATAAAGATCCCAAGTACTTTGCTGATTATAAGAAGCTCTGACAAGACGCAAGTCCAACATTGAGGAACTGCCTGAGCCCACAGGAGCTTGAGATACTGCACACAATTCTGTTTTGAACTCAGATATGGGTTTAGTCTTGCTAAGTCGAGCTTCCAGGAAGAAACAACTCTGTGTTCTCTACATACATTCCTTAAACACTTACCCAGGCACTGTAGGGCCCATTATAAAAGGTTATGTGATTCCCCCCAAAGGCAATCCAATGAATAGGAATATGCTATAGGACAGGTAATTTATTCTTCCACACAAATGGAGACCTAAAAACTTACAGCCAGTCAATGATAAAAAGGTTTAAAACAATTTAGTAACAACTTGCAATTACTGTCCCCTTCTTCTAGAAAGCCAATAAACTTCATCAGAAAATAAGGCAGTTTGCAGAACTGTTGATTAAACATTTTAAATTTCACTTCAACTCTACACTGAGCAGACAGCTCCAGATACTTCTGCCAGTGAAATGACCAGGCTTAGGTGAGATCTTTTGTCAATGAATACCCTTTCTAAGATTACTGGAGTAGTTGCCAGGGATTCCTCCTCTGCCTCCATTGAGCTTTGACATGATGGGACCCAACACAAATGGAACTCTCACAAGGTTACATCCAAATCTGAATAGGTCCATTTCAGTTTAGATGCTCATTTACCTAAGATCAGGATGAACGAAAGTAAAAGAGGCAGTCTGAACTTAGTCTCAGGCTTGCTTTGGCAGGATATATGCTTTAGATGCCATGTGTATGTGGCCACATGGAGGCCTGGTGGGAGGGAAGAGAAGGCAATCTATCCTTTCCTCCACCCTGTCTCCTGAGGAATCAATTTAAAACAGCTTGATTTTATTTGGAGCTGGTAAGGGAGGGAAAGGCTGAGGAAGTAGATGGTCATTCTTTTTGTGACTCATCATCTCTTCCAGCATTGCATCCACTAAGGTGCATACTCTGAGTCACACATGGCCAGAAGCAAGCCATAAAATTTCCTGAAACCAGGAATGGCATATCTGAGTATTCTTAATAGGATGGCTCCTTTTGACCAATTCTGTGACTTTTCTATACTAGACACAGATTGAGGTTGCAATGGTATTATGTAGTTTGTGAAAACTGCACACAAGAGCTGACAATATTACCCTTAATTCTGTAACCTTTTTGAAGGGCCTTAGCAATACCAATAGACAAATCAAAAACAGGAAATCCCTCTTAAAACACCATGCCTATTGGTCTATTTCCAAAGATGATTAGAGGAAAAGAACCTATATGTTCTAAAATATTTATAGCAAATCTCTTTGTGGTGTCAAAGAACTGGAAATTGCCGGGATGCCCATCAACTGGGGAATGACTGAACAAACTGTAGGATAAGATTGTGATGGGCTACTACTGTGCTATAAGAAATGATGAGCTCGGTGATTTTAGAAAAACATGGAAAGACTTGTATGAAATAATGAAAAGTGAGATGAACAGAACCAAGACAACATTTTATATAACAGCAATATTGTTTTAAGAATGTCTTTGAGCAAATAAGTTATTTTGTCTTTTATAAATACTCAAATTAACTATAAAGGGCATATGAAGAAAGATGCTATCTGCATCCAGAGAAAAAACTGACAAACAGAAGTATATGTAGAATAATTTGACATATATATATATATATATATATATACACATACACACATATGTATTTGTATCTAATGTAAGTCATCTCTATGGTGGAGTGTGGGAGGAGAGAAGAAAAAAGGAAAAAAATTACATGATAATTTTGTTGTATATTTAAAAGGAATAGCAAGTTGTACATTGTAGATTTGCAGTTTCATGTACAATCATCTTTTTAATTATACTATAATATGGAAATATTTATTTTATTCCATAAATTAACAAAACACCATGCCTAATAAAAATGGAGTTTGAAATAAGAAAAATGGAGTATTTGTCTTCTGGAAAATGTTATTGTCTTTTAAGATCAGTGAGTGAGACAGGGATATATAGCATGAAAGCATTTCTTCTGTACTACTAACTGACTACGATTTTCTGTAGTCATGCTGGAATATGGGGAACAGATCTTGGGATAGACTCAGGGTTCTTTATGGACCTGGGAGAGGTAAATAAAGCTACTTAAAGTGTGTTTTCATTCTGTTGACCTCTGCAGTAGGCAGGGCTCCACACTCTGCAGGGCTATGTAAGACAGCTGCTGCCCTGGAGACCCAGCATGTAAGTGCCACCAGCCAAAGTGGTAGTGGCAGCTGCCTAGATTATTGTTGCTGTAAAGTATGGGGGCAGGGAGAAGCATGATGTACCAGCCATTCAGTATATAATAGAGGAGAAAGGCACCTTTTCCCTTTCATCATGGACTCTACCCTGCTTTTCATTGGTCCAGTATTTTAGATAAAACTTATTGTATTTAAAAAATATGAAGAAAGAAATCTTAGTTCAAGGGCAGGACAAAACAAGATCCTGGAAGGATTTGGGCCTGGGTCTGTTGTGTGCAGACCCCTGCTTTAGAAGATTCCAAAGTTGCCAAACAGTACAATACTTAAAGGGTAGTGGTCTATCTAAACCAGGCAGCCTCAAGGCCACATGTGGACCTCTAGGTCCTCAAGTGTGGCCCTTTGACTGACTGTAAACTTCACAGACCAAATCTTTTTATTCATGGGATTTATTAATTTGCTTTAATAAATTTAATAGTTTGTTTATAATTAATTATAATATAATTTAATTATTATAACATGGTTATATCATATATCATAATATATAAATACAATTTAGTAAATTATTTTATTAATAATAAAAGGATTTGTTCTATGAAGTTTGGAGTCAAATGGCTGCACTTGAGAATCTAGAAGGCCACATGTGGCATAGAGGCCACCTGTTCCCTATCCCCGGTTTAAACCGTACTCATTTATTTTCAGATTCCTTTAAAGGTATTATTAATCAAAGGTACAATAAAAGCCCAGTGTCCCAAATTTTACTTTTGAATAGACTGAGTCCAAAATTAATTAGAAAATCCTGTATTTCTACTATAGCACAGATGGCTAAAATAAATAAAGGTCAGGGGTCTAGAACAGGTCTTTTCTTCTTACTAATGGAAAACAATTAGAAATGTAACTAGCAAATTTGTGTAATTTGTGAAAAAAATTCTAATCACTGAATTTCATAATGCAGGTTTACTAACCAGTGAGTTTAATTACATCAAGTGCTTCAGTCTTGTTATCAGAAGTAGCCAAGCTGCTGACTCAAGAATAATTGGTGCTCATTTGCATGTTATTTTTCATGGAATTGGAACATTCGTTCAATATCCCAGTACTCAGAAATATCCCTATCAACAGTTCCTACTTTCCTTTTTCCTTTCCCATCAACCTCTTCTTTCTCCTACTTCCCTGATATGATGGAATGACTTCCCAAGCTGTCCTGTGCTGAGATGAAATCAGAAGAACTAATTCAATGACATTAGCTATTAAGACGATGCCCTGAAGAGTTCCTGCCCATTCCTCCATCTGACCACAACAGGAACCTCCCTAGAGCTAGCCTAATCTCAAAAATAGCTACCCAGTATTAAAATCAACACCTTGGTTTTATTTCATCCTTGAAAAATACTGTGGTATAAAAGAAAGAGCCATTTTCACTGGCCATGCTCCTCTGAGAATATTGGGTAGATGAACTTCTGGAGACGAGTGAGTAAATGCAGTCTATGCGCTGCAAGCAAATTCACTGCCCTGTTGGATTCTTCGGAAATAATTAAGGTATTCAAACTTCACACTCTTTCTAAGGAGGAGACTATCTTTTATTCAAGTGAAGTCTTTCCAGCTTTGATTTCAATGTCTGCCTTTTAGCACCAATAGCCCTTCAAGTTTTGCCGAGTTCTCAATGAGTGATCTCTCCCTACATTATTATCTTAGAAAAGATAACAAAAGAATCTTCAGCATAGAGAAGGCCTCCAAACAGAAACATTTTAAGGACTGAGGTGATGACGGTATGCTGTCATGGAAAGAACACTGGCCTAGGGTAAAGCAGAGCTGAGAACATCCACAGAAAATAGAAATATTCAAGACACCTGCTGAAGATGGATAACAAAATACTGTTGAAAGGCGGGTAGGAAGGCAATCACCCAGAAGCGGGGTGGGGAGAGTAAAGAGAAGCAGAGACTAATCTTTGACGGGATTAATCCTATACAGGACTGAAGTTCTGAGTCCCCACCAGGGTTGGGGAACCTGAGGCCTCGAGGCTACAACATCACCCTCCAGGTCCTCAAATGCAGCCCTTTGATTGAAACAAATCATATGTTCTGTGAAGTTTGGATTCAAAGCACCGCACTTGAGGACCTTGAGAGCCACAGGCAGCCTTGAGGCCACAGACCTCTGGTCTACCCCCTGAGACAGAAGTGGTAGTTGAGAAATTATGCCCCAGATATATTGGGAGAAATGTTGGTACATTTATTCTTTGAAGTAAATGTCACTTTGTAAAAGCTATACAAAAGTACGTGGTTAAATGTGATGGTGGAGACGTTTGGAGACATTTCTCTCGTTTGGTTCCCTCCTACCTATCTGACCACTCCTTGTTAATTTCCTTTACCGGATCTCTATCCAGGTGACATCCTTTAGACATGGCTATTTCACAGGGCTCTCTTCTGGACCCCCTTCTCTTCTCCTTCTATAATATTGTACTTGGTGATCTCATCAGCTCCCATGAATTTAATCATCATCTTTATACTGATAATAATCTACTTATCTAGCTCTACTCTCTGCTAAACTCCAATCTCCACCTACAAGACATCTTAAACCCAAAATATCCCAAACTGAACTCATTCTTTTATCTAAAATCCTTCCCCATTCCAAACCGTCCTATTACTTTTGAGAGCGCCACCCTTTTCTCAGTCACCTAGACTGACCACCTAGGTGTCATTCTTCACTATTTCTCATTCCTCAACCCCAGTCCATATCCAATTATTGTCAAAGTCTAGCAATTTCATCTTTACCATAGCTCTCAAATATGCCCCCTTCTATCCTCTGATACTGCCACTATCCTGGTACAAGCCCTCATTTCTTCCTGCCTAGAATAGTCTGCTGGTTGTTCTGTCTGCTCCACGTCGCTTCTGACTTTAACCCATCTTCCAAGTAATTTTCCTAAAGTGAGGATGCTACTTTGTCCCACCAACCCCCTCCCCACCACCTTCATAGTCAATAACCTCCGGGAGATCCCTATCACCTCCAGGATTAAATATAAAATCCTCATGTTAGCATTCAAAGCCTTTCAGTTTACCTCCTCTTCCCAGTCATCTTATGCCTTATATTTCCACCTCCCCATACCCTTTAATTTAGTGACATTGGCTTCCTTGCTGTTCCTCCAACAAGATTTTCATCTCTCATGGTGTTTATCTCACATTCTAGCTGATGAGATCACAAAGTAGAGAACAGAGAGAGAGAAAAAAGGAGAGGATCCCCAACCAAGACTTGAGGGGCAGATAGACGTATTTGTTGTGACATGGATGAAGATTCATTAAAGGAGACTTTGAAAGATCAGTCAGATCTTTGGAGGATAACCGAAAAAAGAGGATTATCCTAAAAACCCAGAGAGGAGATGTATCCAGGAAAAATTAATCGAATGGTAACTGATGCCAAGAAGTCAAGAAGGATGAGCACTGAGAACAGGCCAGTATATCTGGCAGTTTAATTAAGACTAGTGTTGGAGAGACTGTGGAAAGATGGGCACATTAATGCATTGTTTTTGGACCTGGAAATTGATCAGACTATTCTGAAAAACATTTTGGAACTATGAGAAAAAAGTGACTAAAATACCATTCACTTTGACCCACGGATTACACTTCTAGACACCCCTAGGAAGTCAATGAGAAAAAGAAAGACTCATAAACACAGAAATGGTTGTGGTGGCATTTTTGTATTAGCAATACAGTAAATTCCTATCAATTTGAGTATCACTAAACAAATTGTGAGAGATGAATGCAATGAAATTCAACTGCTCTAAGAAATAGTGACACTGATAAATATAGGGAAGTATAAAGAGACATGCTATCTGACACAATAGAAATAAACAGAATCAGCAAAATGATATACCCAATGACTACAACAATGTTGATAAAGAAAACCATAAAAAAATTAAAATATGTTCTATGAAATTATAATAACCAAATCTGACCCCAAAGAGGACATATGAGAAGGTACCACTCTAGACTTTTGATATGTTGGTTAATTCTTTTGAATTTCCCTGCCCATTTTAAAAAATTCTTTATTATAGTGAAAAGCAAAGGTTAGAAGTGGTCATAGAGTAGTAGTTACAGTAACGGTTTAGGAATAAAGATGAATTCTGTTAAAATGCCTTATAACAAATAGTTCAAAATATCCAATAGGCAGTTGATGATGTGAGACTGGATTTCAGAAGGAAAAACTGAGGTTCTGAATTATTTCTATAGCTATGATAATTAAACCCATGGGACCTAATTGATCACCAAGAAAGGAGATGTAGAAAAATAGAGGGCTGACAACTGGGGAATGATACATAGATGATGATACAGAAAATGAAACTAAAAAATGGTCAGATACAGAGAGCCAAAACAGAGACATGCCATAATAAGCCTGGGAGGGTAGAAAACCCAGGAGAGGATGGAGGTCAACAGTATCAAATGATACAGAGGTCAAGAAGGATGAGGTTTAGGGAAAGGTCACTGTTGTTCAGCCACTTCCAACACTTTGTGACCCCATTTTTTGGATTTCTTGGCAAAGATACTAAAGTGCTTTGGTCTTTCCTTCTCCAGCTCTTTTTACAGATGAAGAAACTGAGGCAAATAGAGTTAAGTGACTTGTCCAGGGTCACACAGCTAGTAAATGACTGAGGCAAAATTTGAACTCAAGAAAATAAGTCTTCCTAACTTTGGGTCCAGCACTCTAGACACTTTACCATCTAGCAGGCAATTAAGAGAGCTTGGTAATTCCAGAGTTTCATTTTGAGTTAATTAATGAGATCAGAAAGCCTAGTGTAAAAAGTGCAGAAGCGAGAAAAGTGTATTCACTATGTGCCTGATGGTAAATGTTAGGGAGATAGAATTATAACAGTCCTTGCTTTCAAAGAATTTATATCCATTGGGGTGTATGTGTGTGTGTGTGTGTGAGAGAGAGAGAGAGAGAGAGGAGGAAATATATAGACAGATAATTCAATATCAAGTGTACATGTGAAACAGATACAAGTAATTGGGTGGGGAGGACGGTGAAAACTGGGGAATCAGGAAAGGCTTATAGTAAGCACTGACACTTGAATTGAGCTTTGAGGGAAGGTATGGGAGTGGGAGAATGAAAAGCCTGTGCAAAAGCGTCAAGTTAGCGAATGAAATGTCATTATGAAGAGCCGCAGTTGGACAGTTGGCCGGAACAGAGTGGACGCAGAGGAGTAATTTGAAATCAATCTAGAAAGATGGGCTGAAGCAGGGAAGTGAAAAGCTTTAAATGCCAAACGGAAGAGTTTGTGTTTTATCGTAGCAGCAATACGAAGTGGTTGAAGGCACAGGGATCAGGATGTGCATCTAATAACGGACATGAATATAGAATGATCTTGTAGAAGAATAAACAGGAAAGAACAGTGTCTTGAAATTCTGGGGGAGCTGTGGGTTATAACTGATATTTCAAAATATTTCAAAAATATTTCAAATATTTCAAAAATATTTCAAAGTATTTCAAAAAAGAAAAGGATAAAAAATGAGAAAAGGTTGTTGGATTTAATGGTTAAAAGACTATTGCTCATCTTGGAGAGATCCATTTCAGTTGAGTGGTGGGGTTAGAAGCCAGAAAGTAGTTGGACTGGAGCATGGAATCCTGGAGCCAGTTTTATGGACAGAAGTGAGTGAGGTGAATTGAGGGTATGTAAAAAGAAGTTATATGAACTTGAGTCCTAGAATCTGCCATGGACAGATTACTAATGATCATTGAGACCAGTAACGATGAATTCTGAGGCACGTAGCTATCTGGATAGCACAATTCTGGGGCCTTGGTGGTACCGACATGGAGGATAGTGCACCATTATGTATGTAGGTATGTAGATGTATGTGCGTGGATACACACACATATGAATATATATAGATTTATATGTATATATGCTATAGTTTTTGACCTTCCTACTCAAAGAGGACCATGACATCAGGAAAATGATGCCATAATTTGCAAATGGATTAGATTTGAAGGAAGCAGAGTTGCACAAAGTCACCAGCCTCACTTTCTCTCCCAGAGTCATCTGGGTCCAGTGGCCAGATATAGATCAGGACAACCGGAGATGGCTCAGGTTGCAATGGGAGACATTGGCCTTTTTAAACTAAGATCTTTCCAAGTTCTCACTTTGATTGAGGCAACACCCATTCAATGTATGCTAGTATATATAAATATAAAATATGTATATATTCATATACAATTCCATACATACACATGTGTAGTCATGAGTGAATGGGAGTCAGAGAAGGAGGGCATATGAGCAGACCTAGAATCAGACCACAAAAATGTATGAAATTATGAGCTTGGACTAGACAATTTCAAAAGTCCCTTCCCAGCTCTGTGTCCACTCCCAAATTGTGGGGCATCCTCTCAGCTTCCCCAGTAGCTTTCCGATCCTAGAGAAATTCCTCTCCTAGGGCCTCACTTTCCTTATTGGTACCTACCTCAGCAGGACTACAGTTTCAGGAAATGATCTCACCATCTCTTCAAGCCACCTTGCCCCACTCTGGGTATCTTTTCCTACCCATTCATCAACTCTCCCACCTCAGCTCTGGAGTGATGATCAAATCAACTCTGCCATTTTTGGTGGATGGCAGGGTGGGTCAATATACTTCCCTATGGCCCATCTTACCCCTCGGTAACTTTCTGCACAAAGGTGTCCTTCCCTAGTGACTTCTTCCCTTTGGGTGCTGTCTTTGCTTTTTATATTTGTGTCTCCAACAGTCAGTAGAGTGCTTAGTACTTGGTAAGGTTTAATAAGTGTTTTATCATTCATTTCAATGATTCGTGTTCTATTTTGCAATGAATTTACTTACTTTTGATTGCATGTGATCAATATCCTCTTGGTTATTAAGCAAAGGGAATAAATAGTAAGTTTACATATAGAAATCGGGGCAAATTCTAGGCAATCCCAAAGTTTGGTTTTCACTCCCCGGGGCTTAGTCTCCTCCATTTTCAACCATTCCTGTACCTTTCTCAAATCTAAATTAGTGCCTTCTCCATCCAGAAATGGATCTGATTAAAGAATTTACCCTAACTTTTCAGGGACTAAATGGATTATCCCTCCATTGAATATTTGAATATTAAAAGAGGAAAATTCCACCATCCCACATACATGATGAATGCTCACTGGTAGAAATTTGAGTACCTAAGAGATGGAAGAATTTTGGGGAAAGAAGGATCTTCTTTGCTTCCAAAAGTTATAGAAGACTTCTACATTATAATAGCATTAGCATTTCTGATAAGGCTGGTACTGACAGATAACTTTTAACCTAGATTACTATAAAAACACAGAAAAGCTTCAGGCCTTTCCCTAAAAAAGTAGCATATTAGCCTTCCCTATTACACAGCACTTCTAGCTATACCAAAGATCACTGTAACTTGACTAGGAACAACATGTTGTATTTAAACAATAAAATTCTCTTAGAATTGATTAAATTTAAATAGTACAATTGGCTTAAGAATATCTGAAGATAGAAACAAAGATTAATTATAATTTATTCTCTTTCAAAAAGAACTTTTCCTATAAAATGTAGACTTCTGTCATTCTATAACCCTTTACAGCCTACACACCCTCTTACTATAAAAGAATATGAGAGAATTAATATACTACATTGCTTACTTGAAAGTAATTGAGAATATGTAGTACCATGCTGACATATCTTTAATTTCATGGTGTCAAGAAACAGTTATAAGAATACAAAATAGCATATCTTTTTATTTTGGTGTGCTGATTCACTTATCCATCAAATTACATGTATTGGGAATTTTTTTTCCCACTAGCACTGGCTTAAAAACTGTGGGGTTGTTTCCTGCCTCGCTCTAGGAACCCCTGTAGAGAGGATCCAAGCATGAGGTTGTCTTTGAAGACTCCACACTCAGATAATCTCCAAGGGTGTGCAAAAATGGTTATTCTGAAAACATAAATTAACATTTAAATTAGGCCAGAGTCAGATGAAAGTTATGCCTCAAACGAATCTCAAGATTTGAAAGGTACAATAAGAGACAGGCTTTGACAATCTGCTTTGAAGCAAAGAATCTCTGTCTGTCTTTGTCTCTCTCTCTCTGTTTCTCTCTCTCTTTCCCTCTCTCTCTTTTCCCTTATCTTCCTCTTCTTTCTTTCTCTCTCTCTACTATTCCTTCTTTCAACATTTTCCCTTTTCTTTCCTTTTACAAGTCGATATTTTTTTTAGTAATCTTGACTAGGTTTCCACAACCTTCCTGAATATTCTCATACTGCTTCCATACGCATTTTTAAAAACAACAATTCTATGTTGTTTAGTCATTTCAGTAGTGTCAGACTCCTTGTGACTCCATTTGGGTTTTTCTTGGGAAAAAAAGTGGTTTTGCCATTTCTTTCTCCAGATCATTTTACAGATGAGAAATCAAAGTAAACAGAGATAAGTGACTTGCCCGGGATCACCCAGTAAATGTCTGGTGTCAGATTTGAACTCAGGAAGATGAGTCTCCCTGACTCCAGGCCCAGCACCATCTAGCTTCTCCAATAATTCTGCAGTGACTATTTTTTAATAATTTTCCAGAGAGTGGGTTATAGCATTACTACTAGGTAAAAATAGACCTGACCAATTAGCCCTTAAAATATATACAGTATCTACATTGAAGCTTGGTAAAGGCTACTTGTGGAAATGAATGATGAAGAAGTCTTTTCCTTCCTCACTCAAAGCGTGCATAGGTCTCACCTAACTGTTTCATGATAGTTTACTGTGTGGTGATGAAAAGCCTTTTAATTGGGTGCTTAGCCAAAAATGTAAGAACATAAAAAGGCTTGAACAAATGAAACTATCTCTTTCCTGGTGGCAAGTGAATCAAGGATTTCTGTAAGCCTTCTGGTGGGGAGACAGGTGGTAGGAGAAGAAATTCAGCCTGTTGCCTTTGTTTGAAAGTAATTGGGAGTGTGCCTTACCATACTATCATACCTTTAATTACATGATATTAAAAAACAACCATAAGAATGTAAAATAATACCATGTAATGTTGCCTTGTGTCATCACCCAGCCTCCACGTCGCTGTAAACACATGGTCTCTCTATTTCTATCAGGTTTATTCTTTCATAATCTTAGGTGAATGGATATCAAAGATGAAAGAGATTAGGTTATTTTATGAGTTTTGAAAGTCAGAAGAACCATCAAAGGTCCTTCCAACACTGGAGTTGGTAGTACGAATACTAAAAAGTCAAGCTTGAGGAGTTCGCTTCATGCAACTCAGTTATAAACCACTGTCGTGATGTTATGTCCTCCATGCAACAAAGTAACTTATCCATTGTCTTAACTGAAGTCTGTCTACCCTGAAGTGAACTTGGGAAAGGAGGAGGGGATATAGTGCAGCAACTATTTTAAGTTTGGGACCATGTCTCCCAGGAATCAGCATGGTAATTGAAACTGGGATCCTCATTTAAGAACTTGTTCTTACTATATCTTCTTAGATACTGGTGTTGATTGGCTAAAACATATTAGAAAAACACACAGGGTGGGACTTGTGAGCAGTAGTACTAGAAACCATACTCAATTTTGGGTGGTTATTGTTATAACTCTGAAGGGAGAGATAGTCAAACATATTTTGGGCATCCATTATGCCAGTGAGAATGGGGGTTTGGGATTGGAGCCCTAGAGCTTTTGTTATACAACTGCCCTACAATGCTATTTATTTTAAATTTCTGGCTTTACATGTCTCATTTGCTCAGATTCCATAAGCTGACAATACAGAACCAAGCTATGATTCATGACTCCCAAATTCTGCCTCATTCCCTTTGGTGTTATTGACTATTTCTTTTCTTTATATATATATGCATCGCTTTGAGCCTGAGGCATGACCAGTTTAGCAAATAGAAATAAATTCATCCTTTAAAAAAAATCTAATGCTCAAATAGATCTGTAATCTCACTAATGTGGGTATTCCTTAAAACATACCTAGTTATGTAATGTGAAAAAATATATATTTTTTGCCTTTCTTAGATTTGGGGAACAGTTTTTAAAAATTTGTTCACAAATCCAGTTACAAATTATTCTCTCTATATAGCAGAAAAAATAGCTTTCCCTTGCTTTGCTCAGAATCTAGTGACAAGTCTAAATGAAGAGTGAAAAATCCATGATCTACCTCATTTTGGTAGGCATGTTATAGAAATCAAGGCCATAGATCATTACAGCCAAACAGAAATGGTAGGAATTGAATCTTATAAAGCCTAAATTCCCATAAGTAATTCCCTTGAGCTATTAAACCATTATCCAATTTAGCAGTTAAAAAAAAGATTCCAAGTATAATTAATTCTTTTTATAAAGTCTAAGGTTTAGAAACAAAACAATTACCAAGACAATCGTGGTCATCCATTTTATGTAGTCAGCATTAGTGAAGAACTAAATATTCTATTCTAATATGGATACTTTAATTGCTCCTGACAATTTCACGCAAGTAGTTAATGTGTTCATAGTGCTTTTGAATTGAAAATAATTCAATGCCAAAATTAATGTAAATTGCATAATGTGCTATATTATAAAAAAAAGAACTTTAAAACTTTTCTTATGGCTCAATTTGGCATGATTTGAGAAAGGAAAGTAAGAACATACTACATACTCGACAGGACCAAATTTCAGGAACTGAATTTTCAAAGCATTCAGAAAATAAAATTGGTATGCTATTGCTACATAATGAGAGAATCTAGAATCCAGGGTCAAGAAAGACTTCAACAAATGATTCCTCTTCTCCACTGTTCTTGCTTTATCCCTGTCATTCTTGAGTTGTGCGATTTGAATGAAAGACCCGTTCAAGGTCTTCTCCCAGTCTTGACTCTGAAATTCAATCTACTTTACCAGTTGCCTATTGGATATTTCAGATTGGATGTTTTGGAGGCATTTCAAACTCAATATATTTAGAGCTGAATTTGTCATCTTTTCCCAAAAAAAATCTTCCAAATTTCCTCTTTCTTTTGAAGGCACCGCCATCCTTCTAGTCTCCCAGGTTTATAACTTTGGCATTATCTTCAACTCCACACCCTTCCCAGCCTCACATCCCCAATCAGTTGTTAAATCTTGCCATTTCTGCCTCACAACAGCTTTTGCATCCTTTTTATTTTTTCTACCTACACAGATATCACCTTAGTTCAGACCCTCATCACTTTTCACTTAGTTTGTTGCAAAGGCCTCCTAATAGATCACCCTGCATTGTCTCTTAGCACCTAGTTCATACTGTATGCTGCTGCCAAAGGAAATTTCCTTAAGCACATATCTGAACATGTCAGTCCCCAATTTAATCAATTCCATTGGTCTCCAATTGGATAGGATAAAATACAAAGTTCCCTGTCAGACCTCTTCCTTTGTGTCTTAGCTGATTGGGGACAAATCTTTCAGTCCATTACACAATAAGCTCCATGTATCTGAGGCCTATTTCCCTTTGAATTCCTAGATGTGCACAGTGCATTGTACAAGGTTAACATTTAAGAAATGTTTGCTGAAATGGATTAAGTGAAGACAACCTAACTGGACTTTGGACAAAAGCCTTTATAGGAGGTGGAGAGGATATCCATACTTATCTGACCTCATGGCATCCCAATGACATGTCTAAATTGGACCACTAATCAAGGAGAACATCCTATTAATTACACAAGAAAATCTTGACCACACACACCAATGATTGGAATGGGAAGACTGATGGTTTTTCCTGGGATATGTTCATTTTAATATCTTTTATTCCTTAAAAAGATATTTTTCTCCTGTGAGGTCTTTATTATAATATTATTTTATTTCTTTCAGCAACTTGAAAGCTCAAAGTGAAATAGATTCACAACACAGATCTTTATCTTTTCTATCATTTGTATACAACTTCTCTTCATTTTTTTACGACTTTAGAGTTGTTTCTGCAGATTAGACTACATTACAGAACTGGCAGATTTATTTCAAAAAGAAAAAAAAAGATGTATAAGAAATGACACAAACTTTCCACATGTATTTGGGGTGGGGGGGGAATAGGTTATACAGTGTAAATGACTCTGGCCTTACTCTATTAGAGCCACACTAGTTCAATTTCCTCCACAGGGTTCTAGTGATTCCCCTGAGAAGTCTGGAGTATCTTCTCTAATACCATTGGTTTAAAGTAATGTTTCAGTACTATTGATCCCATTATATTTACGAGGTATTTACTTTTAAGATATAACAAGAATAAAAGTATGAATTTACCTCTCCCCCCCCCACCCACTGCCCAACACCCGAGCACACACCCTCCCCTTTATCACCTTCATCCCTGGGGAGAGAACTCAAAATTAACTAGGTTTCCATATAACATTTTCCACACCTGAGTCCACATCTTACCTATCTCTGGTCTGGGTCCAAAAGGTTATTTCTCAAGTCGTTGACTACTAAGCCCAGCCAGCACAGACTCCATTCTCATACATCCTTATAGCTCACTGTCTTGACCTTTTGAAACTTACAGGGTAATAGACATCTTCAATCTCCTTTCATTAAAAGCAGGAGGAAGAGACAAAACATTGAGAGAAACAACAGCATGTTCATGTGCCCACTGTCCATATTATAGCAGTTTCACTGGGGAGATAATGGCTTGAGGCATTAGCTCTTACCTCTGTACTTGAACACAATCTCAGGAAAATATCAGACCAAGGGACAAGGAAAGGTTGACTAGTGCCTTTTGAATATATCTCAGTTCCCACTTGAAAATCAATCAAAGCAACTCTTCTCTACTTCATGGTTAGCTGACAAAAACGAGTTACAGAAAGTCTGCATGTATTCTAAAGTCCAAATGGGGACTGAGTCAGCCAAGCACTCTGAACATGATCACGAGAGCTGGGATCATTGGCTAGACTTCTGTTACAACTGGTATTTACAATTTTATTCTGAATAGGAAAATTTAAAGTTGGTTTAAGATCAGTAGTAAGAAGATATATGTCTTCATTAGTCTATATTCTGGCACTAATTAACTATTTGTCTTTAGGCAAGGTAGAAATTTTCTGAGCCTTTGTTTTCTCAGTTATACAATGAGAAATTTGATGCATATAAAGTCTATGAACTCTCATAGCTACCTGGGGGGCAGGGGACAAGGCATAGTTGAGAGAATCAGAAACATGTAGGCATCTGGGTAGAGTTTAAAGCAGGAGCTCTTAGGCTTATTTATGGCTTGGAAACCACTGGCAGTCTGATGAGGCCTCTGACTTTTTTCTCAGAATAAGGCTTTTAAATTCATAAAAAAAATTACATAGGATTACAAAGGAAACCAATTATTAATGAAAATAAAGAGATAATTTTTACCCATCCAAGTTCACAAATGCCCTAAAATTTATCCAGAGACCTTTTAGCGATTCATGTACTCCAGGATAAATATGGGTAAGAAATTACTGTAGAAGAGGAGAAGGGACAGATTTAAGCACAGAGAAGAGAGGGAGAAAAGAGAGGAATAAATCTGTGACAGCACAGTATATTTTTGGGAGCTGAGATTAGTTTATTTTGGAGAGTAGAATGTGTGGAGGGGAATAATATTGAGATAGAGCTAGAATTTAGTATTTTAGGCTGGTAGAAATAGGAAAAGATCATGGATTGGGTGATTAAGGATGTCATTAATGAACTTAGAGAGAGTAGTTTCAATCCAAAGCTCGGAGTTGAAACTTAATTACAAGAGGTTAAGTAAAGAGTAAGTGATGTAGACAACTTTTTCAATAAGTTTAATAGTGTCAGAGAGAGAAGATCTGTGACAGACAACTGGGTAGCCTAGGGTGGTAGACAGAAGGCTTCTTTTGGATTGAGGAGATATGAATATATGAGAAGGAGGAGGCAATGGTGAGTGAGAGATTGAAAATGTATGAGATAAAAGTATTACAGTCTTGGAGGAGACAAGAAAGAATGAATTCTGAGGTATAAATAGAAGCATTAAATGTAGTGAACTGTAGGGGATTGATATATCTTCATGGCAACCTTAGGGGCAAGTGAACACTAAAACAGAAATAGTGATAGAGGAGAGGAATGTGAAGGAGAGGACTATCTGGTACAGTCTGACAGGTATCTGATATCTGTGGAAGGTAGATTTCAAATAGCTCTGAGAAAGGATGTGTTCAATAGCCTAATGGTGTTCCTCCAGGAAAGTCTGCCCAAAAGAGATGGGAGGCTCTGAAAATAAATCGGGAAGAACATAAGCCAAAAATATCCTGATGGGCAAGAAGGAAGAGGCTGATAAGCATATTTATGGAAATTATCAACTCTGATTTTTTAAAATGATATAAAATGGAAGCAAATACAGTACAGTGTTTTAAAAATACTGGCAAAAGTGCTAAAGACAAATTGAGAGAGCAATTGAATTGGAAGGACAGAAAATAATTATTTCTTTAGCTATGTTGCAGGGAAGAAGATGAAGATCTAGGTTCTAGGACCACAGCTTAAGGTAGAAGTGATTATGACCATTTACAGTTGAATTCAACAAACATTAAATGTCTGCTATGCTCAAGACACTGTGCTGCAGACACAAAGATTAAAATAGCTCTTGCCCTCAAGGAATTTATATTCTTTGGAACGAGGAGACAAAATGTATGCAGACAAGTAAATAAAGTAATTCTAAGTCATTTCAAGAAGGAGAAAGTACTAGCCACTGAAAGGATCAGAAAGGCTTAAGATGCTCATTGTTGATGTAAACAAACGAGTCAGCCTGTATGGAATGCATCCTTAAACTTTAGAAGTAAAATCAGAGCGTACAAGCAACCATAGCCTCTCCCAAGCAAATCCTTTGACGACTACCGTGAATAACTACATTTAAAAATAGTTTTGTTATGTCTTTCATTTTTATATCACAGTTATTTCCAGATGTCATGTCCCTTCTTCTCTCAATGATCCTTCTCTTGCAAAAACAAACAAAAAACAGTTAAGCAAAACTAGCCATGCAACATTGTACACCCCAAGATCTCCCATCTCTCCAAGAAAAGGAAGTACTCTTCTCCATTTAAAGATTAAGTTGTTGAACATGCAGAACATTAAGCTGATCTGGGGTATCATTCCCAGGATTTTTTCTATTGTCATCAACCAAATATATTTGTAGCCACGGGATTTCAATTGTATAGTTCATTTCTAGTTTAATGTTCTTTCCATTCTATTTTATTTCCAGAACATGAGCTTCTGTTTCTCCTATAAGCATCCTATTTTTATATAAACATTAGACTATAGACTCTGAAGAGGCCTTGGACTTCCTCTAGTTCACGGTTGGCAAATTAAAGCCCAAGGACCAAATCTGACTTATTTTTGTAGCTTTTGGACAAAAGCAGGGGGTGGTCCAGATTTTCACCTCTAATGTAGTGGAACCTCTCTACAGATAGAAAACTGAGTCTCAGAGTGATTAAGCAACCTATAAAATGATAAGGCAACAATGAGAACTGGACTCTTCAGTTCAGAGTAATAGACCCAATCATTTATTCAGTGCTCTGCCTATACTGTCCTGGAAGCAATACTCCTTCCTGGTCAGGTCTCTCTATTCTCTCATAATCATGTGTGACTGGTCCACATAGATTCTTTATATTCTTTCCAGAGCCCTACTTCAACTCCAAATTCAAATATCAAGCTGACCTCTGGGTAAAAGTCTGCACAGTTGCCATGGTTACTTCTAGCACCTCACATTCCCATGACAACGCTCACTAAACTCCAGGCCCAGAGGGGTTATATATTTTCCTAGGGTCAGAAATCAGATGATTTGAACACTTGAAATCTGCAAATACATATCAGATGCATTAAATGAAGCAACAACACTATAAAATAATAAACGTGATTATTCCAGCATCCCAGGTAATCAGTCTGGATGTCCTGTTTACAGCAAATATGCATTAAAAATGCAAATAGTCATGGTACAACACAACATATCACTTGACAGGTTGTTTTCATGACTAGACGTCTAACATATATGTAGGGTATAATACAAGCACATCCTAAGAGAAAACAAGCATGCGCTAACCACTGGGGAAACAAAGAAAGGCAGAAGGAATCCTTGCTCTCAAAGAGGTTACATTGTATCTGGAGAGGCAACACATAAATAACCAGGTACATACAAGACACATAAGGAGTAAATGTGAGGTAACTAGAGAAAGGACTCTGAGGGGACTGGAAAGAACTCTTGCAGAAAGTGAGGCTTCAGCAGAGTTCTAAAGGAAGTCAAAGAAACCTAGAAGCAGAAGTGAAAGAATAAAGCATTCCACACATGTAGACCAGCCAGTGCAAAGACGTTGGGTCTTGATAGATGGAATAATACTAGGGGTGGTGCTGGCCCTGACAGTAATAAGAAAGTGGAGAGGTGATTTGGAGGCAGGAAAGTGAAGACTGCTTTTGACCATGTTGAGTTCAAGATGCCAACAGGATTTCTAATTCAAGATATTCAATAGTCATTTGGAAATGTATGAGTGTAGCTCAGGAGAGAGACTAGAGCTGAGTATACGTCTTTAGGAATCATCTGCTTAGAGATGAATCATTGACCTTGGGAGATCACGAAATAAGAAAGCGTAGAGTGAAAAAAGAAGAGGACCCAGGATAGAGCACTGAGGAATACCAACAGTTAGTGGGTCAATATGGTTAAAGATATGGCAAAGGAGAATGAAAAGGGGTCAAACAGATAGCTAATAAGTAAATAATAATAATAACTAGTATTTTTATCTTAATTTAACTTTAAAATTTTCAGAACACTTTACATATATCAGCTTACTTGATGCTCACAATTCTGAGATAGGTGCTACTATTACACAATTTTACAGATGAGGAAACTGAGGTACAGAGAGGTTAAGTGACTTGGCCAGGGAGAGACAGCTAGTCAGTCTCTAAGGCAGAATTCTAACTGACTCCAAGTCCTGTACTCTATCCAGTGTGAGACAGGAGGAGAATGAAGAAAGGGTAGCGTCAGGGGAAAAATCCTAGAAAAGAGAGAAGAGCTAGAAGGAAAGTGTGATCAACAGTGCCACATGCTGCCAAGAGGTCAAGAAGTAGGACTGAGAAAAGGTCATTAGATTTGGCAATTATGAGGTCAACGATAAACTTGGAGAGAACAATTTTAATTGAATGATGGCAAGTTGCACAGGGTTTATTTAGAAGAATTAGAGAAGAGGAAGTGGAAGGACTAAGTGTCAATGGCTTTTCAGAGAATTTAATCATGAAGAGGAGGAAAGTTATGGGATGATTGCTATTAGTGATGGTGAGAATGAATAAGTTTTCTTAACGATGGAGATACATGGCCATATTTGTCAGCAGGAAAAGAGCCAGTATATAGGAAGAGGTTAGAAAGAAAAAAGAGTGAAGGTGATAGTGCTGTCAATTTGCTGGAGAAATTGGGAGGTGAATGTTGAAAAATTAACATGGGAAGTATCATCATCTGAAATGAATCGACATGAAGGAGGAAATAGTTGGGGAGAAGATGTCTGAATGAGGAAAAATGAAGATGGGAGAAGTAAGGGTTCTCAGTGAAAGATTGCAGTTTTTTCAGGGAAGGTTCTCATTTGATCAAAAGATAACCCGCAGTTCCATGGAAGGTTTCAGAAATTTTTGGAATAGCCACTGAGGAGAGTGGAGTTATGAATATTAGGGAAGAATAAATTGTTTGTTTCAATGAAGTGAAAGCCCACTTGAGACAAGATAACATCAATTTGTAATGGTCTCAATCAGCATGGCTTCATGATTTCCTCCAGCTCCATTCAATAACACATGAATAAGAAGTGAATGATTAGAGTCCTCTAAGGTTGGGGTTTGACAAGAAATAATTGGTTATAGGATAAGGGGGAAAGGGATCTGAGAATAAAGTTGAGTTTGTTCACCAAGGAGTCAAGATAGAGAATGGAAGTGATGGTAGCCATTCCGGGTTGATAGCCTTGGAGAAAAATCGAGATGGAGACAATAGAAGTCACTTGGAGGATGGAGAATAAAATTAGGGATTGTGAGGTACATGGAAAGATGGAAGGAATTTCATAGTTTGTAAACAAAGAACACTTGTGGGTCATGAGGAACATTAAAAGAGAAGCAAGGAAATGAGCAGACTGGGGAACTTGGAAAACATGGCATGCATATGCATATCCAAAAAACACAAGATATCATGATAAATATTCATCTAAAACAAAGTTATGAATCCTAATAATATCAATTGACTTATAAAATTACATTATACATAGGCATTATGCACAAATAACAAATGGCTAAATAGGTCATCTCCAATTGACAGATATTGTTTATACTATATATACTATATCTACAGGCATATAAGTAAATAAATGTTATATCAAAATAATGTTATATCAAAATAATAAATGTGATATCAAAATAATAAAGGTATACCTGAAAACATGCGGTAATTTACATAGTCAAGAAATACATTCAAGTACATGCAAGGCAAGCATTACATTAGCCATCTCTTGCTTTGTTGTTTAGCTACATGCGTAACCACATTTTTAATTTCACTTGTAACATTATAAATTATTGTAGTTTCAGTATATATGGGTCTAGCTTTCCACTAATGTTTCTGCAACTGTACCTGAGTTGGTTGATGATAAGGCCCGATTGACATTTGTCATTCCTACATGTCTACACCTGGATTTGCTGAGCACCCAGGATAGCTATCAACATTTTCAGTGTTCTCTGAATTGTCTCTGTATCCTAGAAGTCTCTCCAGCGGCACTGCCACTGGATACAATCTTCTTCACTTGTTTGAACTGCATTTTTCTCCATTTCCAGGTAAGGTGCTAGGATACAGTACAAAATATCTTTTTCACTAGACACAGTGAACCTGTATTCTGATTCAGAGTGTTTGTATAACTTTGTATAATTGAGCAGTGTTTTTTTTCTCAGAAGTGTGTCAATCACCTCTGTCCTGTACATTAGTGAGTCCAAATACATCTCCTATGAGCAACAGTGGCTGTGATCAGTTGTTCTCATATAGTCCCTATCACAATTTGGGTCTATTATACAAACAGGCAAGTCCAGACTCTCAAGATCTTGGTAAAGAGCATATGGCTTTCTATCAGTCTTTTAACTTGTATTTCCTTTGAACACCAACATTTCTCAGAAAAATTCTGTCATCTTATTGGAGGTTTTGTTAACACCCTTGGGAGTTATATGGTCATTTGTTTTTGTCAGAGCTCTTCTTAGCTGAGCTACAGTAGTTGATAGGCTCCTGTCAGTTTCTCTTCCAGCTGAATGATTGACTGTGAATATTTACATCTCTTTCTTCTGAAATTTCAGAGTACAAATCAACAGATCAATGTGACTTTCACCTAAATATGAGCAAAATAGCATAAAACTCATGGCAGCCTTCCTAGGAGTTGTCTATATGTACTGGAAATGCCATGTATTGATGACGCTGAGATTTTAATTCTGGTCTTAGAGTTGCTAACAGAGAATGGATGACCATATTTCAGTAATATTTGTAGAGAGGAGTCTTGTTCAGGTATGTAATGGATTATATTGCCTCTGAAATCTCTTCCACATCAGATTCTATAATCTTCTGTGATAAAAGGAAAAGACGAAATGATGGTGTTAAGAAGGTTTGAAAAATAAGTCAGGTACCGATTAGATTTGCCTTAGACTTGACCATTCTATTCCCCTAATCAATGAGCTCCGATAGTGGGATAAAATATAAAATCCTCTCTCTGGCTTTTAAAACTCATCATAACTGGGTCCCTTCTTACTTTTCCAGTCTTTTTACATCTTAGATGCAGGGACACTGACCTTCCTTGCATAAGACACTCCATCTTCCAACTCTGGGCATTTTCATTGGATGTCTCCCTTTTCTGGAAATCTCTGGAACTCATCTCTGCTTCCAGACTTCTCTGGCTTCCTTAAAGGCTCAGCTAAAGTTCTACTTTATTTTTTAAAATTTATTTTTAGTTTTCAACATTCATTTTCATAAAATTATGAATTCCAAATTTTCTCTCCCTCCTCCTACCCCAAGGCAGCACATAATATATGAAGAAGTCTTAGACCCGATAGGAGAACCCATGAGAAAGAAGAAACAAAAAAAAGAGAGAAAAAAAAACAAATAATCTACTACGATCTGCTTTCAGACTCCATAGTTCTTTTTCTGGATGTAGATAGCATTTTCCATCCTGAGTCCTTCAGAGTTCTCTTGGATTCTTGCATTGCTAAGAAGAGATAAGTCTATCCAAATTAGTCATTGCACGATGTGTCTGTTACTGTGTGCAACGTTCTCCCGATTCTGGTCATAAAGCTCCACTTTCTGCAAGAAGCCTTTCCTGATCTCCCTTAATGCTAATTCCTTCCATCTGACGTTTTCCCCAATTTATCCAATATATAGCTTGTTTTTACACAATTCTTTGTTTGTTGTCTATCCTCTTAGACTGTGAGCCCCTTAAGATCAGGGACTATTGTTACCTTTCTATCTCCCTTGGTAAGTACAGCGTCTGGCATATACTAGGTGATTAATAAATGCTTTTTGAGTTACTTTTACTCTGAGTTTCCTTCTAACTTTGAGTTTTGTGAAGGAAATTCACTTTGAATGGCCTCAGTATTCTTGATCAAGTAGAAGTATTTGCCACTTGTGGTTGCAGTATGGACAAAGAAGAAAAATTTGGACCAATCCCTACTCCTGGAATCCTTTGATAAAGTCCGTTGTAATATCTCTTCTTGCATTAAGATTTATCTAGTTCCTGAATGCTTTGCTGGTGGTGTGTAAACAATGACAAATCATATTAAGTTGGGAAGATTTTTGAGGACAGACGACAATAGATTGAATGCCTTATCATTTGATGATGGAAATTGCAAGGCTGAAATATCAGTCAGTCAATAAATATTTACTAAGTACCTACTATGTTCTAGGCACTATGCCAAGCACTAGTCATAGAAAGGCAAAAGACAATGCCCACTCCCAAGGAGCTCACAATCTAATGGAGAAGACAACATGCAAGCAAATTTTCACAAACAAGATATTGAAAGGACAAATTAAAGATTTAAAATCAGAGAGAAGTGGGGGAGGATTGGGAAAGGATTCCTGTAGGTCTGATTTTAGCTGAGGCTTGAAAGAAGCAAGAGACTTGAAAGAAGCAAGAAGGATGTGTTCTTTTTTACAGCAGTAACTCTTGAAGACCATCTCTTAAGTTGTAGAGGAGTTGTGATAAGTGTCAGTGGAAGGCAAACTCACATCTGTAAAATAACATATCCTTTAAATATTGAAATTAGATTAATTATTAAAATTTAATTTAAATGATCAAAAATGAGAATTTTAGATTTAAATATCAAAAATTAGAAATTAGAAAAAATGGTATAATTCATTTGGAAGAACAAAAATCAATAATATAAAAGGAACTAATGAAAACCAGTGTAAAGGCAGGAGATTTAGCAGTAGAAGATCTTAAACTATATTACAAGGTAGTAATTATCAATACTGTTTGATGCTGGCTAAGAAAGATAGATCAGGGGAACAGAGGAGACATATAATTTACAGCAGCAAATATAGTAACCTTCTATTTGACAAGTATAAAACCTTAAGATTTGGTGATAAGAATTCATTTGATAAAATTTATTGGAAAAACTGGAAAGCAGTATGGCAGACATTAGGCATAGACCAATATCTTTCAACATTTACCAATAAAAGGTCAAAATGGATATATGACCTAGATATATAGAGATTTTATAAGAAAATGTGAAGATCTTGGAATGTATTACTTATCAGACTTATAAGTAAGTGAACAATTCATAAGTAAGCAAGAAATAGACAGTAGTGTGGGGTTGAAAATAAATAATTTTGATTATATTAAGTTGAAAAAGGTTTTGTACAATAAAACAAATGTAGCCAAAATCAGAAGAAAAGTAGAAAATTGGGGAGAATTTTTATAGTTTCTCAGATAAAGATCTTATATCTCAAACATATGAAGAATTTTGTCAAATCTATGAGGATATGAGTTATTCCCCAATTGATAAATGGTCAAAAGATGTCAGCAGGCAGTTTTTAGATAAAGAAATAAAAATAATTTGTAGTCATATGAAAAATGCTCTAAATCATTATTGATTAGAGAAATACACATTTAAACAACTTGGAGATATCATTTTCTACCTATCAGATTGGCTAAAATAATTGGAGGGGAAAGCAACAAATTATGGAAAGTATGTGGAAAAATTGGGACACAATTCATTGCTGGTAGAATGGTGAACAGATCCAACCATTTTGGAGAGCAATCTGGGATTATGCCCAAAGTTATCCTTGACCCAACAATACCATTTCTAGGTCTAGTTCCAAAGATGAATGGAGGAAAAAGAAAAAAAAAAACCTGTATGCTCTAAAGTATTTACAGTAGCTCTCTTTACAGTGGCAAAGAACTGGAAATTGTGGGGCTGCCCATCAACTGGGGAATGGCTGAACAAGTTATGGTATATGATTGTGATAGAATATTATTGTGCTATATGAAATGATGAACTTGATGATCTTAGAAAAACATGGAAAGACTTGTGTGAAATAATGAAGGGCAAAATGCACAGAACCAAGAGAACATTGTAGTAATAGCAATATTGTTTTAAGAACAACTTCGTGCAAATAAGTCATTTTGACTATTATAAATACCCAAATTAACTTCAAAACACATGTGAAAGAAGATGCTATCTACATTCAGAAAAAGAACTGATAAATAGAACTATGTATAGAATGATTCTACACACACACTCACACACACACACACATACATCTATTGTGTTTAATGATAGCCCTCTCTAGTACAGGGGTGGGAGAAGGGAAGAAAAAAAGGGGAAAATAAATTTACATGATAATTTTATTATATATTTAAAAGAAATAGCAAGTTTTACATAACATTTGCAGCCTCATGGACAATCATCTTGTTTTTAATTTTACTATGTTCTGGAAATTAAAAACAAAATAAATAAAAATTTGAAAAGAAAACGGATAGCGCAAGACTATCATAAATGAGAACCCAAATGAGGTAATGTGCCATGAGTTATTAGTGGATGAAGTCTTCTTGCTTTTCTTAGTTTTTTCCAGGAGATAGCCATTCGGGACAAGGAACACATAAATCAGATTGTGGAAGTTATCCAGGATGAAGATGCAAGTGAATATGGTGGGAGGTCAAGGAAACAAGGGAGCTTAGAGTTTTCTGTAGTGAAATATTGCAGTGATAGACCATTGAACTTGTGGTCTATGGAGGTTGTATGAAGGTGCGTGAAACCTGGTTGAAACCTGCTAGAAGCATTAGGTTCAAGGGACCAGCGGTCACAATTTTGCTAAAGAGTAGGTTTAATGCGAATGACATCAAATGAAAAATCAAAGTATAAGAGCTGGTAGCCAGAGATTGCAATGGGGGCTCCAGTCAAATAGCATTAGAGGAAGATACTTTCAATTGCTCAGATTTCCCTGCCAGAAACTTGAAGGGAAGATTTGACTAGCCTGACCTACTCTGGAGACCAGATTGATTTATTTATCCCCCACTAAACACACTCACACCCACATACATACCATGAAGTCTTGGGTTCAAATCACATCTAAGCTTTATGGATTCTGGATTCCTTATCTCAATTCCCACATGTTTTCTAGGCAGCTCCTGCCTCTTTTGGACAGTTCTGATTGTTAGGATTTTTTTACATCAAGCCTAAACTTACTACTTTACAATCTCCAATCTTCACTCCTGGTTTGTCCACTGGTATTAAACAGAATAAGTTTCATCCCTCTCTATATGCCAGTCCTTTAAATGTTTGAAGACAGTTATAGTGTCCTGCCCCCTGCCCAAGTCTTTTCTTCTCCAAGATAAAGTTCTTTTAGCCTCCTCTGAAGGAATAAATATCTAACTTACCACTACTCCCGTATAGTTTACCACTACTCCAGTATAGCTTACCAGTACTCCAGTACAGTGAGACTGTCTGATACTAACTCTGTTTTTCATATTTTAGTTATCCCTCCCAATTTTATGTCATCTACAAAACTGATGAGCACATCTTCTATACCTTTATCCAAGTCATTGATAAAAAGGTTAAACAGCATGGTGTCAAACACTGGAAACTTTCTGCCACATTGTCATTAAACCATTAGCAATGACTTTTTGAGTCTGGTCATCCCATCCAACCAGTTTGGAATTCATCTAATCAAATTATTGTCTAATATAAATCACTGCATCTTCTCTTTCCTTTTTCAAAAGCTCTGCTTAAATCTAGGTGAACTAAATCTACAACATTCTTTTCATCTGCTAGTTTAGTAATCCTGTCAAGAGAGGCAATGTGGTTAGTCTAGAGTGACCTATTTTTATGAAGCCCTACTGGCTCTTTATAATTATCACTTCCCTTTCTAGATGTTGGCCGACCATCTCTTTAATCATCCACCCTAGAATTTTCCCAGGAATTAAATTCAAGGTCACTGGACTATAGTTTTCAGATTTCATTCTTTTTTTGAAAATTAGGATTAGCATTTGTCCCTCTCTAGTCTGTTGTACCTCTCTTGTTTGTCATGATTTTTCAAATATCAAAGAAAGTAGCTCAACAATCACACCTGCAACTTCTTTTGGGGGAAAAGAAGTTTACATGAACTGATGTAAAACGAAGTAAGCAATATATTCAGAATTACTATAACAATGTAAATTAAAAGAAAAACCATAGCAAAGCAATTTAAATCAAAGGCTACAAAATTATAATGACCAAATGGCTTTTAAAAAGAAAAATAGGAAGACACCTCATAACTTTCTTTGCAGAGGTTGGATATGGATCCGTATGCAGAATACTTCATATATTGGGTTTTTTGATGTAATAGTTTTGCTAGATTTTCTCTCCCCTTTATACTTTTTAATGTTGTTATTGTTTAGTCATTCAGTTGTGTCCAACTCTTCATGATCCCATGGACCACAGCACTCCAGGCCCTTCTACCCAATGCTATCTCTAAATGTCTATCCAGGTTCATGTTCATTATTTTCATAATGTTATCTATCCATCTCATCCACTGCCATCCCCTTTTCCTTTTGTCTTCAGTCTTTCCCAATATCAAGGTCTTTTCCAATGAGTCCTGTCTTCTCATTATGTGGTCAAAGAATTGAACTATCTTAGGAAGGTTCTGAGGATCACCTGGTAGCAGACACTGATATCCTTTCTTGAACTAAACTGCCAAACTCTGCTTCAGAGACCACAACTGCAATGGGCTGGCCATGTTGTTCTAACACAAAATGTATGCTTGCCAAAAAGACTATTTTATGTAGAACTCACACAGGGCAAGTATTTACATGGTGGTCAGAAGAAGTGATATAAGGACACGCTCAAGGTCTCTCTTAAGAACTTTGGAATTATTGTGTGCCATGGGAGACATTGGCACAGAATCACTCAGCATGGCATGCCCACATCAGAAAGGGTGCTATGCTCTATGAGCAAAGCAGAATTGAAACAGAACAAAGTGAATGCAAGATGTGCAAATTTGGAGAGTCTTCTCCCAATATTCACATAGACTTTTTGTGCTCGAACTGTGGCAAAGCATTCAGAGCTCATATTGGTCTGGTCAACCACAGTCAGACACATTGAAACTTGACTTTAGCATAGGGATGTCATTTTGGCCCTCTTCTAGCGTAAAGGACAACAACCACCAACCAGCCAGGGCATAGCTATTTGGAAGAAGTAAGGGAGAGAGACATAACTGGAAATTCATGCCATAAAAACAAAAGATGACAAAAAATTATTTTTTAAAAAAGTAGAGAGAATGACTCAAAAGCATGCAGATGGCAGCAATGAGAGGGAAGGATGATATAGGCAAGTTGCAACTTATTTGTTGGTTGAGAAATGGTAATACCGGAATGGTCTTAAAGTAGTAATATGGGACAGGGAGTCCATGGTGAAATGGAAATAGTGACATCTAACAGAGAGATTTCAACATATTTATTTCTTCATGAGAGAGGTTAAAGTGACAAGAAATGTCAGTTGAAATTCAAAGATGTAGGGGAATTTGTGGACAATAAGAGGGGATTCCAAAGGACATGGTGGAATGGCCTGGGCAATGGGTGAACTGGGTTGGACTCAGGCTGGGAAAAGTAGCGTTAATTAGAATGGGAGGGGTGGTTCAGACCGAGGCAATATGAGCAGTGAGACTAGATGATTGAGATTAAAGAGTCAGCAGAAAGGAAACTGGCACAACAATTTCTAAACCAGCAGAACTCAACTGAAGCTTAAAAATTTTATCTTTAGTTGTCTCTATCTCTTTATACTTCTATCATCACCTCCCTATCATTTATTTCTAGAGCTACATCCTTTCAGTTTAGAACTTTGATTTCACAGGCATAGGAAACTACCAGTGGAGAAATTGTGTCTAACGAATGGATATTGGCAATTATTCTTCAGCTTATAATATTAGTGAGTTGCTTAGGACATTAAAAGATGAAACAACTTTCTAATGATCTCAGAATATTTCAGAGGCCAGACATGAACCCCAGCATCTTCCTGACTCTAAGGGAGCCTGTAAACATCTCAGGTGTTCTGATTCCCAGTTCAGTTCTCTGCCTTCTACAGAAGTACTAAAGAGAACTATGGTCACCTGTCCATCCACTGTACCATACTCCTCAAACCTCCCCTGCCCCCGACTCAAAATAGTGATAAAACTAGCATTTAATAAGGTTCGGTAGGCCTTAACTAAATACATACCATGAGATAAGTGTAGTAAGAAACACAAAGAAGTAAAAGATATGATACCTGCCTTTAAATGACTTTCAGGTTATTTTGGGGAAAAGATGTGTATATGTTGTAGTACAGTATGTGAAACTGGCTAAATATGATGATTTGAAAGCTATGATGATGTCAGGTCAATCCACCTTGGGTAGTTCTTTGAGAGACATAAAAAGAAGTAAAAAATGAGCTCAAAATAAAATAGGGAATAGGAAGCCTAAATTACTCTCTAGAAACATTGGTTTCGATTACAGGTAGTCTATAGGCTGTACCTAATTGCTTTTCTGTTCATAAGACACTGCATACTGCTGAGTCATTGGAAATTTGCTGGCCATCACTAATCTAAAAACACAAAAAAATTGTTGATGTCCAGTGTAGAAAATAACTTCATCATCGAATACAAAAACCTGTCAACTAGAAAAGCTAATGACTCCCAAGGTCACAGTATATTTAGCAGTTGTGGAAGTTGAATCAATCAATCACAAGTGTTAACTGAATGCAAAGTAGTAGCTTGGATACTTAGATGTATTATACACACATATAATATCTGTGCACAAAATGTGTGTGCATACATATATATGTACATATGTAAAATTATATGTGTATATATGTCTCTATCCATAAGCAAATACACGGCATCTAGTTCATTTAGCATGATTTGTGCTTTCTGTTCCCTATCTAATCTTCTCCTGCACTTTTTGGTTGTCTTTGTGTCAGACTTATGAAAGACCTACTTCTGTAAAAGGTGGTTTTACTTGAGATTATCTAAGTTTTCAAATCTTAGTATTTTTTGAATTCATACATTTTCTTTTGAGTTTAGCCTTATTTAAATGCTAATTTTCATTTTAATAGAGCTAGTTTCTTGTTCTCCTCTATATGCCCTCAGAGCTGATCTGAGTGTGAAGATTTTATTCACTTCAAAAGAAACTTCAAGCTTGGATCCTCTTCACAGGGGGTGCAGAACAAGACTAAAATGGTTTCCATTGCTTTTCTGCCTGAATCTATAGAAGAAAGCTTTCCCTCTACATTTCATATTTGAAGTAACTGTCTACCAGTCAGAACATACATGAACTTTTTTTGCTATGTCATAATATTAAATGGCCTTTTAACACTAAGAAATTAAATGTTTGCCATGGCATCAAAATATTCCAAAGTGGCTATTACTTTCAAGTAAGCAATGCACTATCTAATTATTCTCATGTGTATGTATAGTAAGAGTGATCATGCTGTGGGAAATAATTGAATACATTATAATCAACATCCTTTACATGCAAAAAATATCTTTAAGGGAGAGCAAAAACCTATTATTATAATGTGGACATACACCACTTAGTTATATAACTCACTCTATATATGTGTGTGCATGTGTGCGTGCATGTGTGCATGTGTGTAGTTTTAGCGCCTAGTAAATTGGGGTTATTATTTTCTTCTGTCTTTCCTGAATTCTACATTGGGCCTCAGAATGTGCGGAACTTGGAGACGGCCATTTTGGTTGAAAAGCAGCTACGTTGCCAATATTCATATTTCCATTTCTCACATTTGTGTCAATTTGCATAATTTGAAGTGTTTTTTTAAAGCAATGCAGATCTACCTTAATTTAAATGCAATCAAGCTTTCTCTTCAATCAATTTAAATTGAAATAAGAAATCAGTATATGGGCTATTCAAAGAAGGAGGTTAATATTTATATAGAGGCTGGGGTTAGCTTTTTAAAATAGAAAAATATCTAAAGCCCAAACAGTTTACTGTGGCTTTTCAAGTTTTGTTTTATTTGGGTTTTACTTTTGCTTTCTGTACCAGCATCTACAGTTTGAACTTTCTTGGCTAGAACTACTTGTGTTTCAGGTGAAGGAAAAGTATCTGGGAAATAAGCAATAGATTTAGAGTGAAAGGCCCTCAGTTCAAATCCCAGCTCACCTATTTATTGCTCATGTCACCTGAACAAATTATTTAACCTCTCCAGGCACCAGTTTCATCATCTATAAAATCAAAGTGTTGGACTGGATGATCTTGAAACTAGAAACGAAAGGTTAAGCACAGTCTAATACCAAATTTATGCTAAATCCCTAGAGAGCTATCTAAGAATGCCTAACGTGCCATAATAGAAAATAAAAATAATCATAGTAGCAGTAACAAATATCTGTTGATAAATAATATCACATAGCAAATGGATCAGCTTTCAAATCAGGAGGACTCAAATTTACATTCTGTCTCTGAGACATAATAGTTTCATAAATAATAGCGTGATTATTCACAGTTAATTTATTTAACCTCAGAGTGCTCTGGGAAACTCTAAGTCTAACTTATGGACAAATTGCAGATGTGCATAAATGCAGAGAGTTTCCACACCAGGAGGTCCTTGCAATGATGAAATGACATGTCTGGATCAAAACAAAAATGAATCATAATAAAAACAACAATATTATGACAATAAAAAACCCCAGGCCCTCCAAGGTCCTAGTGCCTGTTGTGTGTTGGAAGTGGGAAGTGGGAAGCCAGACTGCAGAGTATAGAAATGCCAGCCAGGGCGATGTGCACTGGGGATTTCTGGGGTGTTGGATCTATTAAGGTAGTTTTAAAGGTCTGGCAGGAACTCTGAAATGCTGGAGAATTGGACTGTCAATACTGCCGATTGGATTTGCAGCCTTCTCAGTTTGATGCAACTGCTCCTAAGAGTAAAAGAAATAAATGGGGCAGCAGGGGGTTTCAGGCAATTCCTCCCGCAAACTGTCTTGATGATCATCTTGACACAGAAGATAGTGGCATTAGTGTATCCCTTGGGTTCTGGTGCCAGAAGAAGACAAGGTAAATCAGAGCAAAGAAGAAATACCAACAGCCCATCTGATAGAAATGCATCCATGCAACTGGTGCTGATTAATTAGGTGGACAAACCACAAGTACACAGAATGAGCGGAAGACACGAAACTTTCATTATGTGCCAGGACTGTATCGTAACAGATTGCAAACAAATCTTAACTAATCACAGGCAAGGGTTTCATGCTTTTGGTTTGTTTATTTGCAAATGAATTCCCAGCTCCAAGTCACATACAAACATATTGCATTCCAATGAAAATGTCTTCATTCCTAAGCACAAATTAGATGGCAGAAGAAACAAATTCAAGGAATTACTGAAGTCTGGAGAGAGAAAAGTAGGGCAAGCTATCGCCATTGAAAATCGTCATTTAACATAAACTCTAGAAATGCTACCTAAAAATGAAATGAATGAAAAGATAGTGTCAGGGTCTTAAATGATTTGAAAAGGAAGTGGGCTGCTGGTGGAGCTGTGAAGTGGTCTGCCCACTGAGGGGAGAGAGAGAGAGAGAGAGAGAGAGAGAGAGAGAGAGAGAGAGAGAGAGAGAGAGAGAGAGAGAGAGAGAGAGAGAGAGAGAGAGAGAGAGAGAGAGAGAGAGAGAGGTGCAATAATAGTAACATGTATTTATATGCTAAAGTGCTTTATGATTTCCAAAGCACTTTAAAATAATATTCTCCTTTAATCCTATCCTAACAAAAACCCTGAGAGGTAACTGCTATTATTATCTCCTTTTTATAGAAGAGGAAATTGAGACATACAGAGGTTAAATGACTTGCCGAGGTCCTGAGGCATAATTTGAACTCAGGTCTCCCTATCTCCAAGACCAGCACTGCAGCACAGCCCCTAGCTGCCAAGTAAAGAAAATGAAAACAGGAAACAGTGTATACAAGAAGTACAATAATGTAACAAAAACAATGATCTCCTGCTTTTCCTTCTACCTTGCCTGACCATTCCTTTTCATTCTCCTTTGCTGACTCATTATCCAAATCATGCCTTTTAACTGTGTTTTTCCCAAGATTGTGTCCTAACCTCATCTATTTCATAATTGTTTTGACTGAGTTCATGATCAACATCCCAACTTTTTAAAATTCACCTGAGGTATAATAAATTCAACTCCAATCCCTTGTTTATGTACTTTACATCCCAAAAGTTTCTTTTAAACAACATGTTGTTGAATTCTTCTTTGTAATTCATTTTGCTACTCTTAATTTTCTGCATAAATTCTTTCAATTCCCATTCAGGATTATGGTAGCTACTTGTGTATTTTCTTTCATCATCTCTTCTTGTACTTTTTTACTTTCTTTCCCATTCCCCTCCTACAAAGAATAAAGTGGTAAAAATGAAGGAATATGGTCATTCCTAATGATTCATAATTTATATGATCTGCCCCACTTCTGTCCCTCCTCTAGTCACCTAGCCCAGACGCTGATCACTGGTCTGCCCTCTTTAATCCCCCCATTAGAATCGATCCTATGAAGCTGACATTTGTTTTTCTTGTGACTATTCCCTCTAAAATTCTACCAACTCTTAAATTCCTTTCCTCTCTCCCTGAAACTTTCTGTTTCTCTCCTGTTTAATATATTTCTATACAAAACTCTGCATGTATGTATATTCATCCTTCCTTTGTCCAGCTCAGATAAGAATGATGCTCATGAGTTTCCCAATTCCCTCACCCCTTCTTCCATGGTTTTGTATTCTTATGCAATATCTCAACTATGAAAAATAGTAGTTTGCTCCCCTTTCCACCTCATTTCTTTCCTAGATTCAGTTTCCCGGCGTGGTGCTGGTAGACTGTTCAAGTTTCACAGGCATACAGCAATGAGGTCAGCACAACAGCTCTGTAGACCTTCAGTTTGGTATTCTGTCTAAAACCTCTTCTCTCCCATACTTTCCTTCAGAACCTCCCAAATAATGAGCTAGCTTTGGCAATGCATGCATCAACCCTATTATCAATGTGTGCATGCCTGGAAAGTACAGTACCAAGGTAAGTGAACTTATCCATAGCTTTTAAAATTTCTCCATTTGCTGTAATCAATGGTTGCATGTATGAATGGTGTGGTGGTAACTGATATATTTATCACATTTGATTATGTGTAGTTTTCAAGGATAAATTATTCTTGGTTTTAAGGCTTTTTTCTTTTTAAAAAATTAGGTTACCCAGAAATATCGCTACTAGGACTGTATCCCCAAGAGATTATAAAAACGGGAAAGGGTCCCACGTGTACAAAAATATTTATAGCAGCACTCTTTGTGGTAGCCAAAAACTGGAAGTCAAGGGGATGCCCATCAATTGGGGAATGGCTGAATAAATTATGGTATATGAATGTAATGGAGTACTATTGTGCCATAAGAAATGATGAACAAGAAGACTTCAGGGAGGCCTGGAAGGACTTATATGATCTGATGCTGAGCGAAAGGTGCAGAACCAGGAGAACTTTGTGCACAGCTACGACCACAGTGTGCGAGAGTTTTTTCTGGTACATTTGGAACTTTGTAATAACACAAGAACTTACTGAGAAAAAAAAAATCCTAATGTCGGTCTTCTAAGGCAAAATGCCTTCCACACTCAGAGAAAGAAATGTGGAAGTCATTTGCAGAATGTAGCAGATCATGTTTGTGTGTGGGTGGGTTTCAGTGTATTATGTGTTGATTTGTTATATGATTTCTTCCATTTATATTAGTTCGACTACGTAGCATGAATATAGTGAAAATGTGCTCAATAGGAAAGTATATGTAGAACCCAAATAGAATTGTATGTTGTCATGGGGAGGGAGGGGGGGTATTGGGGGAAGGGTGGTGGGGGGGTAAAATCTTAACTTTAAGGAAATGATTGTAAAACATTAAAAAAAAAGAAAATATAAAAAAAAGAAGAAAAAAAATAAAAAATTAGGTTTTTTTTTTTTTACAAATTTTTATTATTATCACCTTCCATGCCTCCAATTTAACAATGAAAAATCTTAACAAAATAAATCACTCACAAAACACACACATACATATAATTCATCAAAGCGAATCTTCACTGTTCATTTCCAAAAATACATTTCCCATTCTGACAAAAAAAAAATGGGTGGCACGATTCCTTCAGTCCTCAGACTCACAATTGAATGTTAATCAGACTTCTAAAGGCCTTCAAAGTTATGTTACCTCTATAATTTGTTGTGATTGTTTGAATATTCTCCTAGTTCAATTCACTCCAGATCAGTTCATAGAGTTCTTCTCAATGACATCTCAAACTGTCCATACCATCATTTCTTATGGCATAACAATATTCCTTTACATTCATATACCACAATTTATTTACCATGCCCCAATAGGTGGCCACTCCCTTAGTTTCTAGTTTTTGGCTATTACAAAAAGAACTGTTATAAATATACAAATATATGGATCTTTTTCTTTTCTTGAATCTCTTTGGAATATGGGCCTAGTGGTAAGAACAAGAATAAAAGCTAACATTTATAAAATGCTTTTAAGATTTGCAAAGTACTTTACAAATATCTCATTTCATCTTCACAAAAACCGTGCGAGATAGATGCTATTACTATCTTCATTTTTCAGATGAAAAAATTGAGGCAGATAGAGGTTAGGTGACATGGCCAGATTCACACAGCTAGTGTCTAAGGTAGGATTGCTATAGTTTGGTCAAAGAGTATGCAGTTTATTACCTTTCAGGGCATATTCCAAATTGCTTTCCAAAAAATGGATGACTGCCAATTCACAGCCCCACAAACAGTCCAGGAATGTATCTGTTTTCCTTCAAGTCTTCCAAGTTATCATTTTCATTTTTTGTCATCTTTGCCAGTCTAATATGCATAGTATAGAACCTGAAAAATATTTAATTTGCATTTCTCTATTGGTTATTTGGAATTTTTATATGGTTGTTAATAACTTGGATTTCTTCCTTTGTAAACTGCCTGTTCATGTACTTTGACCATTTATCTATTGTTGGAATTGCTCTTAGTTTATAAGACTTTAATCTGAGAATTTTTGGCAAAAATTCCTTCCCTGTTACAGACTTCCCTTCTAATTTTAACTGCATTAAATTTGTTTGCATAAAAACATTTCAACATTTTTCTTTTGTTTTTTGGTATATTGTAATACAAAGATTTCTTCTCTATCATACTTGCGCACAGCCTTATGTGATCCTGATTGTGGTTCTTGGTACTTAAACCCATTTGTTCTGGATCTTTTGCAACACTTTTATTTAGCCTGGAAGCTCTAGATTTTGACTGACATTTCTGGGTGTTTTCAGTTTCTTTTAAGAAAGTGACTCTGACATTGCCATCTTACCTGGCAGTCCACAAAGGAACTCTGCATCATCTTTTACAATACAGGTCATTCTTGCAGTGGATTATTTCTATTTTCACTTTGCCCTCTAATTCTGGTAGATGATATTTTGAAATATGAGATACAGTTAGTTTGTTTTGGTCATTGTTGCCAGGGAATCTAATGATTCTCAATTTGCCTCTCCTTGACCTGTTTTTTAGATCAGTTAATTTTAATAGTTGGTGATTGTCTTATTTATTTATTTATTCTAATATTTCCTGTGTCACACAATCATTTCCACGATAGAGTTCCACATTCTAGTTTTCAGAATCCACCATTTGGATAAAGTTTTCAACCTTTTGTTCTAAGTTAATTGTCCTTCTTTTAAATTTTTTTCTATCTTCAAGTTATTTTCTGTCCATTTCTTCTGGTTATCCTTGGAGTCTTTGTTTAAGAGTTCTTTTTCATTCTGATGATCTACCTGTATTTGTTCTTGTTGTCACTGTCTTCTTCTGGTTTGATATCTTGGTCTTTACATAATCTGCAGCATTTTGTACTGTGTTCAGTGCTGTCTTCTTCTGTTTGCTCATTTCTCCTGCCTCAGCTTCTTGTTTGGGAATTTGTGTTAGATCCAGGCTCTACCCCCTCTCGTGCTCTTGACTAAAATGGGAAGGCTCTAGTCAATCTTGCCTCCTCTATCATTTGGATGTTAATGCTGTTGCAATTCTAGTTGAAGGTGGATTGTAGCATACTACTTACTACAATAGAGTTCTACTCTATTATTACTTGGTCTCTTCCTGATGGCCTAATAGGGTGTTGCCCTCAACCTACCTCTCCTCCTTCTTACATAATCACCAACTGAGTTGACTCCATTTCCTGTGGCGATTCTGATAAACTCCCTTGCATGTTGGAGATCTCACTGGTCTGAAGATTCATACAGGGTTGCTTCAGAGGTGTATCAATCATTGATTGAGCCCCATCTCCTCCAGTAGTTCTAAGGGGTTCATTACTTATTTCCTTATGAAGTGATCTATGGGACCTGACTCTATTTCCTGCTTCTCCTATAGGGCAAAGCTGAGCTCCCATTGGCTTCAGGCTCAGACTACTAGACCATTGGTTTTACTCCATCTGGCTTCCACATCCCCTGTTGCCTTCTTATTCAGAGAACCCTCAGGCTTAGCCCATCATTTAATGGAACTCAAGCTGGCTCCTATTGACTCCTATTGCCCATAATGTAAGCCCTCTTGAGACCCTATCAGCAAAAACAGGAGTGCTGGTGTCTTCTCTTTTCTTCTAGTGTGATCCTGGACTGGATGAAGAAACTCACTTCTGTTTCTCTCTGGCCTTTTAAATCACTACTTTGGTGTCCTTTAAGATCACTTCTGGGGTATATTTGTAGCTGGACTCTTCTATGACTTCTCATGTTGCTATCTTCACTAGAAGTCCATGAAGGAACTTTTTAACATCTTTTACAATAGTGGTCGTTTGTGCATTACACATGGACAGAATGGAGACCCTAAGAGGATGAGTACCTTGCTTTAAGTAAGGTGAAGTTTCATTGGTTAGTAATATTCTTTAGTTTACAATATGGAAGTAGGAACAATGCCCTTAGAGTCAGACCTGGGCCCTTCTCCTTATCCTATAACTACCTTTGTAGCCTTGTACAAGTGACAACATCTCTGGGCCTTGCTTTCCTCACCTTTAGACAATATGATGGAAAGTTGGCAAAGATTAAGGGGCCAGGTAAGTGTTAGCTATCATTATGATGTCTGAAAGATATTTCCTCTTTAACATTTGGTCATTCTAGGTATTTCATTTTTGGAAGTTTCCTGCTATGTTCACATAGTTACCCATGTCTAGTCTACTCTGTTTCTTATAAATAATAAACTCCAAGATCTTGTCCAAAATGGACAAAAAGGATCTTTTAGGGGAGGAGCCTCGCTTGGCTAAACTCTTCATTAGGCTGGCTAAAGAAGTAAAATTTGAATCCTGGAAAATTTTTCTTTTTTAGATAGATATACACATGCTATAGTAAAAACAATATCTAGTAAGATTCTTATCACCCAGGATGGGTTAGTTTTTCCCAAAGCCCAGTCATGTGGATTGGACTTGCTTCTTCTGACATAGACTAGCCCGATCTTTCCATAAATGATATTTGTTCTTAAACTGTGTCACAGGACTGAAACTTCATGTAGTTTTGTGTTGGCCTAAATGCAAAAGTCAGCCCACCAGGAATTCAAAGCTCATTCCTACCACTTGACTAGTATTCCAGCACAGACAGCACAGAAACTGCACTCAGCTAAATCAATTTGGCGTCCTTGACAAATATCCTTTCAGAATGAAAAAATCTCCTTTGCCAAATGCTAGATGGTCTATAAGTGTCTCATTTTGTTCCAGGACCAAATTTGAGTCACTGGACCGTTCCGAAATAAGCCTGTCCTATCTGCTCCCAGTTCTTAACCCTATGATTAACCAAAACTTTTCATTCAGTGCCAAAGTCTTCAGATATTCTACTTTGATATTCTGTCTGATAAACAGGTACCTCTCAACTGTTGTCTTCTTAAAATACGTTCGTAACCATGCCCCCTTTTCTCTTATAATTAAGAGATTCTTTTCAATGCATGAATTGAATTAGAATTTCTTTTTCTTCATGCACATAATCAGCTATTATTTCTTCTCCCTGTTTATGTGATTCCATACTACAGGCTTTCATTTTAAACATATTAACATCATTCTATCTTTAGTTTCGAAAAGGATAGTCCATTTATGATCTGTCCATAGTATTGAACATTTGAGTGACTGTTAGACTCCTTTGCTTGTTTAAAGCTTGCTTTGTCCTTATCTCATACTTTTAATTCTATTTAATTCAGGACCATACATGTTACATGACAGTGTTACTATAAACCATGGGATCATAGTATGAGGAACTGAAAGAGATCTTAGAAATCTTTTATCTTGACTCGATCATGTCACAGATGTAGAAACCAATGTTCAAAGACATTAAATACTTGCCTAAGGTCACACTGCTCATAACTATGAGAGGCAGAATTGAAGCCCACATCCTTTCATGCCAAATTCAGTCTTTTCCCCATTATGCCATAGATTTCTCAGGCACATACACATGAATAAACAAAAACAAAACCCCATAATTAACATGCTACCACACAGGAACCTGCTGGAGCAGGAAAGCATGGAAATCGACTATTTTTTGAAGGTAGAAATTATATCATAAATTATTGAAAACAGAAACCTCCTTATTCCCTTTTCCTCCCTGAATTTTCTCTCCAGTTTTGTTCCTTCTATTGGAAAGAGAACCCTGCTAAGTTTCAGAATATTTCCATCTGTGTTGTTCTATAGAGAATGTCTAGCTGCAACTGGCACTGATGTTTATTAAAGAAAAAAGGCTGTTGACTAAGCAATAGAAACCAACCTATATGAATTCATCTGGAAGTAGAGTTTAGAGTTTCTATATTCTATTTTATTGCTATTTTTATATACTTAAAGTATTGCAAAGACATTGTAAGGATATTGCAGTGAGGAAAATAATGTTATAATGTTAAATTAGGGGTTTGCAGCAATTGGAATGAAGCTTTCCTGGGTTTCATAAAATGAAAAAAACAGGAGATTCAATCACTCCCTCCCATCCTTTCCCATTCCTTCATGGAGTGGATTGTCATGGGATGTTAAGGGCTATAGAACTCTTCATTTTACTTGCAAAGTTAAATAAAGTTAGGTATAGTCATACAACTTATGTCAACACATCATTCTGTGATCTGATGGTGTCATGCAAGTGTAGTCTACATTTAAAGGAGACTACAATTATTCTTTTCTCTTTATGTTCTTAAGGCTACATTCTTTACAAATACAAATTTTATCACTGTGGCTCAATAGGCACTATACTGATAGCCTTGAGAAACCAAAGTTGTGTATCTTTCTTAAATTATGGATTGACTGGATCTCAGACTTCGGGGGTCTATTTTTTAGGGCCATCACCACTTTTCTTAAAGCAAAATGGGACGCAAACGAAGTATTCTTTTACTCAAACAGGATGAGAACTCTTTGCTACTTTTTACAAAAACCCTGGACGTTTCTGGTAGATGACTCCAAATTCTAGATTTGTTTACATATTAAATAGGGCAGGACAAGATGTAAGTGAGGGCTTCTTAGATGAGCTCAGCTGGAAGCCAGAGACGAGACGTCACCAACGATAATCAAGAATAGTGATGAGGAGAATCTACTGCATAGTGTAATTTCCTGTTGATGTTAGGCACAAAAATGTTTACATGTAACTCTAGTTAGCGCATACATCTAAGTGATGTTTTAATAGAATAATCTAAAATAAACTGGCTAAGTCTTCTATTGAACAAACAATTAAGTTACTTAATGGTCTATGTCTTTGTTAAATTGGTTAATTTCTGAAGACACCCTACTGTAGGTTAAAGGCAATTTTTAAAGGGATATCATATATAATGAAACTAGCAATTGGAATATGTAAAGACCCAAAGGCAATTAACTGGTTGAGACAGAAGTCTAATAATAATGACAAAGTAGCTAAAGGTAGGAGAAAACTTTAACACTTTGTTAGCCATACTAATACCTTTTCTTAGAAGTTTTTCTTAGATAATCTTCTTTCAAGACCAGTGACATGAGCTACACAACAGACTTAGGAATCAGGATCTTTGTGACAGATTCATTGCTGAGACATACGTATGATTTTAGACAATTTGACTATATCCCCATGTGTTCATTTGTAAAAATGTAAAAATTATTTCACTTGAGCAGTAGCATTACTAATGTGTAAAAAAGATTAAGTCAGATTCTGTAGATTGAAAGAAAAACCAAATGTGTACATAGGCTGAACAGGGAATTATAATTTAACAGGTATAAGAAAATTCATTTTTTCAAACCATCTCCTCCCGCTAGTCCAACATCTACTATTAGAGATAGAATCCTTTTACACATGAAGGTTGTTCTGGAAATCTTCAGGAACTCCTTGTTACAGACATGTAGGGGCACTTTACAAATATCACCAAGAGGAAGGACACCTACTGCTGTCAGCACTTCACTAAGATTACCTGAGGACAATCACTGCCTTTTCATTGAATCACAGATTTGAAATGGAAGGAAACTTAGAGGCCATCTACTAATTCCTCTCTCCCATTTTACAGAAGATGAAACTGATGTCTGGAGAAGATAAGTGTCTTACTCAATCATAAACAAGTAGTAAGTGTTGGAAGTGGGATTGGAACCTAGGTCTTCTGACTCCAGTACCAGAGCTCCTTCTACTCTTTTCTATTCTTTAGGAAACATTTTACACATATTCTTTCATGTGATATTCTAATTGTATAGGAAGGTCACTAATAATAATTATAAGGTCAGTAATTACAGCAAAAACAACATTATGCCCATTTTACAGATGAGAAAATTGAGGTCCAGTCATGTGACTATTAAGGTGTAGAACTAAGGCTTCATATCTGAATTCTGTGCTATTTTTACAATGTCATGCTGCTTAGAGGCAGCTGGTAGTTCATTGGATAGTTCTCTGGGCCTGGAATAAGGAAGACCAGAGTTCAAATCTGGCTTCAGACACTCACTAGTTGTGTGACCCTGGGCAAGTTCCTTAATTTATGTTTGATTCTGCTTTCTCAACTATAAAATGGAGATGATAATAGTACCTATCTCCCAGAGTTGTTCTGGACCTCAAATGAGATAACATTTGTAAGATAATAAGAACAACATAGCACAATGCCTGTAACTATATAAATGCTTATTCCCTTCCCTTCCCCACCTTTTACTTTTTTTAAAAATTGGTACCAAATAGTATTCACATCAGAGATGCTGTAGGATCCCATCAACCACTTCAGTTAACAGACATTTTTTTTGCAAAGCAGACAGACATGGTAGTCAAGGAGAATGAGTACAAGCTCATTTGCAAAAATTTACAAAGGAGAAATTTGGATGATTATGAACAATATGGACTCAGGATACAAAAGCAATGAATGAGAGAAAGAATTTGAAGAGAGCTTGGCATTATGTTCAGCTAAGGCAGATTATGGGGAGAGCCTTTAGAAAGGACATAAGGGAAGTAACAAACATATAAAAAATGGAACAATAAACCTAAGATTGTCAATCCTCTAAAAGAACAAACACCTCATTTACTCGATTCTCTCAATAACGCCAGTTTCTGTGAATCATGCTGCATCATGATCTCACATGAATTAAAACTTCCATTGACACAAAGGGCATTAGTACATTGTGCATGTAAATAGGTTAGAATATACTTATTAGTTATATCTTGTATATGAGTAGTGGTGAAAAAAGTACATCAAGGATGGTACGACTGAAAAAGGAGGTAGGCTGGTCATCTAGTGAAAGTGAAAGTCAATGAATGGGCAACTGTACTATTTGACTGGTTACTCTGAGATATTAAACATTTGCAACAATGTAATGGAGAAAGACTTCCAGTCCAACAAAGAAATCAACTAATCAATCACTTAATCAAGCAAGTATTTATTAAAGTGCCTTTTATGTGACAGACATTGGGATAAGTGCTTAGGGATAGAAAAGAGATCAAATAATCCCTTCCCTCATTGAACCTGTACTCTACCAGGGAAATCTATACAAAATAAATGCAAAGTTGTTTACTTTTATGTGGAAAAGGTGCTAAGCTCATAAGGTGGGGGGATTCAGAAAGACCTCAAGTTCAAGGTGGTGCTTTGAAGGAAACCAGACACTTTAAGAGACACTAGGTAAAGATAGAGGGTGTTAGAATCAAATGGCCAGCTATGGGAAAGTATGGACATGACAGATGGAATGTCAAGTGTGAGGAACCACATAAAGATTAATTTAGTTGTACTGAGGAGTATGTGATGGAAATTGATGTGTAGTAAGGTCAGTTGAGGGCAGGATACAGAGAATTTTAAAGTACTCTTCAAGAGGAACCTGTATTTGATCTTAGAAATTAATAGGGCCTTATGGAAAGATATAGATGAAACTATAATCCTCTTTAAAATTTAAATAATCAGAGAACTATTACTTGTTTATGGTTATGTCATGCTAACATAATAAAGTTACAATATCTAAATTAATGAAATTACCAAAGAGTTACTTCATAGAACTAGACAAAATAATGATGACATTGACCTATATAGGCCATATCTAAGAAAGACTTTACTATGGGAGAAGGATCATATTTGTTCTGCTTGAATTCAGAGGAAGAACCAGAAACCAGGAGAAGAAACTGCAGACGTAAATTTAGGTTTGTAAGAAGGAAAACCTTTCTGAACAATTATAACTATCCAAAGGAAGATTGAGATAGTTTGAGACGTAATGGCTTCTCTTTCCCTTGCTAGAGGTTTCCAGGAAGACACTGGATGATCTCCTGTCCTGCTGAACAAGGATTCTTTGTTGGACATGATTGAAACCAGATATCTACAGAATTGTTTTCCAGCTTTGCAATTCTATGAGAGTTGAAAGACATCACAATATAGATTACACAGATTTAAGGCTAGAAATGCTCTTTCTAGTCATCTAGTCCAATGCCTTCACTTTGCAGATGAGGAATTGAATTGTTTGCCACAGTCAGCCACGGGGAATATCCAGCACAGAGTTCAATTTAAAGAGGGTTTGTCCAGATGTTCCTGTTTGTAGACAGTGTTATATGAATAACATCAGGCTCTGGAAAATACAGAGCTTCCTAAATGATGTACATATTCATTCTAAACGGTTCAGCCAAAGTATTCATATAGGGAAAAATAGATAAAGAATATCTATTGTTCGTACTACGACATGCCATTGGACGGATAGTCTATAGGGCTGGTCCATCAGTGCATCTCTTGGGCACTGTCAAAGAACAATGTTATGGGTCCAAAAAATGAACAGGAGGAGGAGAATGAATTAGATTCTGTGGAAAATGGCACAGTTATTTTAATGACCATCTTCCTAAAAGCCAAAGCTTTTTGTTTCTATTATATGACTGCAAATCGGGGGATTCCAGTCTGAAATAATGAAATTGAGGACCACCTGAGAGGTTATGGAGAGGTGTACAGTGGATTGAGTGGGCTGCAACATTTTACAAACAATAAGCTACTCAGAAGAATCAATCAAGGAATAAACATTTATTAAGCACCTACTATGTACCAGGCATTCCGCTAGGCACAGGGCACACAAAAAGAGGCAAAGGACAGTCCCGGTCCTTGAGAAGCCTGCAATCTAAGGGAAGCAGTATATAAATAATGTCTTCAGAGAATTGCATGTACCAAAAAAAATGGTTCCATCAAGTAGCAATAGTGAGGAATAAAAAATGGACAGGCCACATTCTCCACTGTTATCCACATAATGTCAACAGAATGAAAGGAAGACCCACACTACATTGTGGTGGATTTGTGGGAGGACATGGGTCAAAGTTGCACAGGTTGGGCAAGTAAGGGAGGGTTACAATATGCATCACTGGAGGGTGTATAGCATGAATGAGATTAAGATCTATTTTTAAAGGATCTTCCTTATAGAAGTATTGAAGTCTTGTGGGATTAGTAGTTAATGATGCCAGGGAAAACAAATTCTTCCCTGGAATCAAATTCTTCCCTGGATCTAAATCGAGGACTCTTGAAAGTTGCATTACTTCATTCAGATCATTAGAGTGGCATAAACATATTAAGATTTTAATATACTATGAAGCATTCTGATGACTGGAAAGAGTTAATTTCAAAACCATATGTTTATGAGGGATAACTTAAAGTTTCTAAATGAGCTCTTTGCAAACTTTAAGGCCCCATAGAAATATCATGTTATCATTACCAAAGCTTAACATGAAAAGAAACAGCAAAAAGGATTAGAAGACATAACTCTTTGTGATTTTCACTTTTAGCCATGTTAGCATTTATCATCATGGCAATATTTAGAAAAATGCTATTTTTCATAAGGCCTTGTCTTCTGAAAATGGATCCAGAATGCCATGCCTTCCTGTAACAGGATGACAGCATAATTCTCTATAGTCTGCACTACATAGCTAAAGTAGACTACAATAATTAAGGCTATATTATTTAACTTCAGTTTCCAGACTTTTTATTTAGAGTTATTTTATGACTGTGAAGAATGGGAATAATACGGAAGAACAAATTTCTCTAAAAGAACTGGGAGAATCAAGTAGGCTCCATGTCCTATTGGTCTTACATATAAATTTTATATTTGTAGGCTCAGGGATAAAATGTCCTACATGAAATATGTCCTCCTTTATTGTCGTTGCATTTTTTTATTTTGCTAACAACCTTTCCCTTTACTGAACAAAGCATCCAAAACTAATAAAGAGATTAAAGTACATTCTCTTCTAGTAGTTGTTTTCTTTTCTAGACTTTTCAAAATTTAATTCAAAAAGGTTAAAGGCAAAATGTTCCCATTTTTCCTGGAATGATATTTCTCATTATATTGTTGAGATCTTTGAATCAAATGTGACCTTTATGTCAAAGATTGTAACATGACATGAAGGATCCAGGTATCCTCTCTCTCTCTCTCTCTCTCTCTCTCTCTCTCTCTCTCTCTCTCTCTCTCTCTCTCTCTCTCTCTCTCTCTCTTTCTCTCTCTCTGCCTGTCTCTCTCTGTCTCTTTCTCTGCCTCTCTCTGTCTCTGTCTCTTTCTCTCTCTCTCTCTCTCTCTCCCTCAATGTCTATGCAGATAGAGTTACACAGAAAGAGATATAGGAATGTACATTCTGTGATGATTGTACAAGGCTGAATTGCATATGGTAAGATTTAATGAAAGAAAATTCATAAATTCTAAGTATTACATCCAATGATTTCTGACTTACTTTCCCTTTCAAGTGTCTTTATTCTTCCCATTTATATCCAGTTTCTGGGCCCATGGATTTTCCACTTCCACTTAAAACAGTTGTGTGTGAATTACTTGGGACAAGCAATAGCTTTGAAATGTTATATTTTTGTGACATTTGGTTATACCTATGTACTTCTCACACTAGGCTGAATCAGAATATCTAACCCTGAGCAGATGAAACCAGAGAGAGTCAGATTCCCCACCTTAGTTCTCTGTCAAATTTTGGATTTTGAGACATACATTCACGTTTCATTGCTCTTTTATTATTTTTTAGAATGGCTTTTACTTCAAGGAACTGTGCAAAAATTATAGCTTTTAAAGAACACACTTCAATGACTGTTAGAGCTGTTATAGTGCCTGCTGGTGTAGGAAAGTCAAACATTTCAAGGATCATCTAAATCCACAATAAAAGAGGATCAGTTGTACCACAGTTCAAAGGAAAGTGAAGCCAACAGTGAAAAACAATTCCAAAAACCAATAAACACTGCAAAACATCCTAACTAATCCTCAGAAAGCAAAGATTTTCAGAGAGAACTACCTAGAGCAGTTAGTGGGGAAGTTCTTGATTCCTCTATAGTGTGGCGATGAAGTTGAAAGAAACATGAGAAGACTAGTGAAAATAAAAACTTTGGTAACTATTGCTATGGAGTGACAATGTTTGTTGTGGTCAAGACAATGTAGATACTGGGATAGTAAGACTGAAAAAAGATTTTTAACCTTTGAAATTGACTTTTAAATTAAAAGCCATACCAAAGGTGTTTTCAAAATTAGTCTAAATGATCCCATAAGAGCTGAACATCTTTATCAGATTATAAAATGTTCATTCCTACCAAGTATTATTTTTTTTCTAAACTTCCAACAGGCTTGGAAGTCTTGCCTCCATTGAGGGAATGATGAATTCTGTTATAGATTAATATACTGAGATATAGAATTGTTCCAGAATTAACTTGGATTCCCAAATGGAGAAGGAATATAGCAATACAAAGAAGGTTGAGCCATCCTTGCTACACTTCATGAAAGAGTAAGAAATGTATCAAAGAGATGGATACAAACTTGCTTCAGTAACCTAGAAATTCATCTAATTTAAGCCCATTGAAACACTATAGGCTATAATTAATATTATACATAGAAAAAAGGGAGTTTTCAAAAGTACATTTTCTATTCATGTGATGAAAGATAGGGTTTTAGGATGAAGAATTTAAAAATATGCATCAAAATCTTGTGAAATCAGTTCCAAATCATGTGAAATATGAGATTACAGCAAAAAGACATATTACATGCTACAAGTTTCTTTTTTAAATATATAAAAATTTGTAAGGTTTATTGTGCAAGTCTATGAATTCTATGATTTTACTTTGTCTCAGTCAATTTCATTCCACTGTAGTTTTCCCTGCAGACTACTGGGGACTAAGAACTATGCTCATCAAAATGGAACATATGTCTGAGTTGTATCATCACCATCATCCTGAATGCTGATATGAGAAAGTGGAGATTGCACTGAGACTCCAGCATCCCAATCACTCTGGAGCTGTCCAGCTTTGCATCTAATCTCAGTCCCAGCAGAACCAGGGAGCTCCCACATTATTAGAATTTGCACCAGCCACCTTCGGCAGTCTTACATAATCTTAAACCCTGCCCAGATATTTACTCTGAGACTGTCACCATTCTGCTGGCTCAGGACTTTGCACCTGAGCAAACACAACCGCACTGACAACATAACTAAGATTCCTTCAGATTTCAAATGCTCTTCTCATATTTACATGCTCAAATCTGTTCTAAATAAAACCCCCAAGGGATGGCTTTAAACTATATTTGCTCCACTGTGCAAATACCAACATCTGGTGGACGTCCCGCTGCTTCCCTTACAGTCTGAGGGTGCACAGGAATGGCAGATGGGACCCCTTGTGACTCAGCACATTGCTGCTAGCCCCTCATTAGAACATTGTCAAGTAAAGGCATTATTAATGTCAGTGACAAGGAAACATGGGGCACCAGGGATCTACCTCTTTGTGCTTCAAAATGTGAAACCTTGTTCTGCTGCAGGGGGAAGGAGCTGTTTCAGGCAGAAAGGGAAAGAATCAGTAAGCATTTTAAAAACTGCAGAGACCCTCCTCCCCCAAAGAAGGCCAAAAACTGGACTGACCAATTGGGGAGGACAATTTGAGCCCTTCTAGACTGACATACCAATGATACTTTGTGAAGCTCTTTGAGCGAATCCCCAAATCCTCCTGCAATATCAGCATCCGCAAGACCAGATGAAGCTTACACAGATATCCCGAGTCAGGAATACTTCCTTGCTTTGGGGAAACTGTAATTTTGGCTAATAAAAGGACAAACATCCTGAAGTCAGGGGCACTTCCTTGCTTATTGGGAATTATGATCTTAGCTGTCAGGAAGTCAGAAATTCTGAGGCAGGGGTTCTTCCTTGCTTGGTGACTTTATAATCTGTGCAGTCTAACCCCAAAGTGAGCTCAGTTTAACTGTAGCACCCATGCATTTGTATGCATGCTTGCCCACTTTGAGAGAAATAAACACACATGCAGTCTAATTCTGTTTGCCTTTCTTAGAACAAACACTGGAGGTTGACACAGGTATACAATACAATTGCACCTCTTACAGGTCTTAATTGTTACCTAAAAGGTATCTAGCTTTGGCTTCTATGTACCAAACATAGTAAGAAATTATAAGAAATTACAGTTCTTTCACAGAACTGCCTAATATCTGATATTAATCCAATAATTTTAAAATCATCTCCAGAATTCATGCTTCCATATTAGGTACTGGTTCACTTAATGGAATAAAAAAATCTGGCTCCCCTACCTGTTCTTCACTCTCCTCAAGGAATTTATAACTTACTAGGGAGGGAAAATATTCAAACAAATAGAGAACATCTTGATTTTTTCTGACTAAAATATAAATGTCTTGAAAGGATATTGACTTCTGGAAACAGATCCTGATGTATCTTGTTGACATATTTGATTATTTCAACTTAAGAGAACTTAAAGTATTTGAAAGAATGTTAGACAGTTTTTAGCTAGAGAGAATCTAGCTGGCTTCTGAAAGACTTCTGTAGAAGGGTAGCTGAATGGGAGATGGTGAAAGTTTCCTTGGTTTCTCTTTTCTTCACTACTAGACTGGAAGTGGGCCTTCCACACCTCAGTAGGACAATGGAAGAGGGGGGAAGGAGGAAAAATTCAACTCCAGCATCACCCTGGTAGGTGTGAATGAACTATTTCTAATCAGAGAGCTGTGATTTAATGAACCACATTTGCAAGAAATATTATTTATATAGCATTTATGTAGCAATTGAAGTCTTACATAGCACTTTTCTCATTAAAAAAATCCATTAAACAGGTAGAACAAGTATTTTTATTCCCATTTTATAGAAGAGTAACCTGAAGTACCAGGAGGTCAAATGGCTGCTATTGGTCATATAGATTGTCTATAGTAGTTAGTCCCAGTAAAGTGACTCCCTGTTAGCCAGTCTAGTTCCATGGTACTCAAGAGATAAACATTAATCCTAATCCATCGTTCACAAGCCCCCATTTCCGTTTATGGCTAGGCATATAAGAAAGGAGCATTATAGTCTTATCCATTAGATAAGCTCTGAAGACTGAATTTCTAAAAGCAGACATGTTAAAATGACCACCAATACTTCTGAGTGCAGTTGAGTCAAATTAAAACATAGTTGGGAAATACTTAACAAAATAAATAAAAATACAGTAGTATATAGATGTTAATATGTGATTTTCTAAATCAATATGTGGAAGCAGAGATTCTTATGTATGGTCGAGTGCTGGTTTTTATTTTAATTTGACACTATTGCTTAAAAGCTATTGCCTTTTGCTATAGGAATGCTTAAAATTCCTCTTGGGAGCTAGGAAGGAAAGGGCATACACTCGAGATGCCATTTCTACCTGTAGCACTAACACCAGCGTATCATGCAACTTTCTTTTCCTTCTCCCTTTTCTCTCCATTCTGCTGTTCTCAGTGTTCATTCTCTGTCTTATCCCAGCATGACTTTCCTCCTCATGTCAACCTGGGTACCCTGAATGTTGCTACCCTGAATGTACCTGGAATCAGCTTCTGTGAAATGTAGCAATCAAAGAGAGCCAAGCAGAGGATACTCTGCTCTCCCTTACAAGTACAGTAGACTTCATCAAATATGGAAGAGCTCAGAAACCACATGAAAGAATTATTAGTCAATGGCATTATCACATATTCAAGCAATTCTTGACTTACCTATGGTTGAGGTACTAAGGGTTAGAAAGATCCATATGAGAACTAAGTTAGACTGGTCTTTCAAAGATCTGGTATGCTATGGTACATACTCAGCTCAAGATGCCTAGGATTCTTTGTTTGACATCCGTGGGCTTTCAGTATTAGACTAATGTTGTGGATCCTACAAGGGCTTCATAAAAATGAAAGACAATAACGAAGTATTTATCTGTCCAACAGTATTCTATCATTTTGAACCTATGTCCCATCAAGGCCTTTGGCCACATTTCAATTACATATGGAACAGGTGCTTGGGGATGTGAACTGCTTGCAAGTACTGCTATACCCAGATAACCTCCTTATCTTTGAAAGTGCCTTGGAAAGAGATGAATATAATTGTATAAAAGTTAGATATGATAAACCTCTGGAGAAAATTGAATGGAAAGAGAAAAATATATACCTATTTCTCAATGGTACATGCCACCTGCACAAAAATTGACCATGTATTATGCATAAAAAAAAGCACAACCAAATGCAGAAAAGCAGATATATTACATGCATCCTTTTCAGATCATAACACAATAAAAATAACATTCAATAAGGAGCAGTACAAAAATAGGTGAGAAATTAATTGCAAACAAAATAATCTAATCCTAAAGACTGAGTGGGCCAAAGAACAAATCACAGATACAATCAATAATTTCATCAAAGAGAATGACAACAATGAGAAAACATGCCAAAATGTATGGGATGTAGCCAAAACAGTACTTAGGGGAAAATGTATCTCTAAACTCTTATATCAATAAAATCCAGAAAGATTAAATCAGCAAATTGGTCACGAATCAAAAAAAATACTAGAAAAAAGAGCAAATTAAAAATCCCCAATTAAACACCAAATTGGAAATCCTGAAAATCAAAGGTGAGATTAATAAAACTGAAAGTACAAAAATTGAAATAACAAATAAAAGTAGGATCGAATTTAATAGGGGGAACCACTAAGATAAATAAACCATTCATTAATTTGATTTTTAAAAAAGAAAGAAAGAAGAAAACCAAATTATCATTATCAAAAATGAAAAGGGAGAATTTGACACCAGTGAAGAAGAGATTAAAGCAATTGTTAGGAATTGTTTGGCTAAATTATATGCCAATACATTGGGCAATTTAAGTGAAATGGATCAACATTTACAAAAATATAAATTGCTGAAATTACCTGAAGAGGAAATAAAATACTTAACCTCATCTTAGAAAAAGAAATTGATCGAGACATAAAAAATTCCCAGGGACAGATGAGTTCCCAAGTGAATTCTACCAAACACTTAAAGAATAATTAATCCCAATACTATATAAACTATTTGGAAAAATAGGCAAAGAAACCCTACCAAATTCCTTTAATGACACAAATATGGTGCTGATACCAACACCAGGAAGAGCTAAAACAAGAAAGAGAAGTATAGACCAATTTCCCTAATCAATGTTTATACAAAAATATTAAATAAAATACTAGCAAAGAGATTGCAGCAATATATTACAAAGATCATACACTATGACCAGGTGAGATTTATACCAAGAATTCATGGCTGGTTCAATATTAGAAAAACTAATTGACCATATCAGTAACAAAATCAACAGAAATCATATGATTATCTCAATAAATACATACACACACGCACACACAAAAAAAACTTTTTGACAAGATGCAGCACCCATTCTTATTCAAAACACTATAGAGGACAGGAATAAATGGAATTTTCCTTAAAATGATAAATAACTTCTATTTAAAATCATCATCAACCATTACCTGTAGTGGGGATAAACTAGAAGCCTTATCAGTAAGACTGGGCATGAAACAAGGGTGCTCATTATCACGGTTATCATTCAGTATTTTCTAGAAATATTAGCTATAGCAATAAAAAGAAAAAAAAAGAAATTGTAGACATTAGAATAAGCAACAAGCAAGCCAAGTTGTCACTCTGCAGATATTATGATAGCATTCTTAGAGAATCCTAGAAAAATCTTGAAATAATGAACATCTTTAGCACAATTGCAGGATATAAAATAAACTCCCAAATATCATCAGTGTTTCTATACCAATAAAGAGACAGATAGAAAGAGAAATTCCATTTTAAAAAAAACTGTAGGTAATATAAAATACTTGGGAATTCTACCTGCCAAGACAAACCCAGGAACTATATGAACACAATTACAAAACACTTTTCACACATATAAAGTCAGATCTAAACAATTGAAGAAATATCGATTCCTTATGGATAAATTGAACCAATATAATAAAAATTATAGTTTTACCTAAATTAATTTACTTATTCAGTGCCATACCAAACAAACTGCCAAAAATTATTTTATAGAGCTAGAAAAAATAAAAACAAAATTCATCTGGAAAAACAAAAGCTCAAGGATGTCAATGAAATTAATGTAAAAAATTGCAAAGGAATTTTGGAGCCAGATCTAAAATTTTATTATCAAGTAGCAATCATCAAAACTATCTAGTACTGGTTAAGAAATAGAATGATGGTTCAGTGGAATGGATTAGTAACACAATACACAGTAATAAATGACTATAGTGGTCTAGTGTTTGATTAACCTGAAGACACCCACTTCTGGGACAGGAACTCATTATTTGACTTCAGCTGCAGGTGAAACTGGAAAACAGTATGGCAGAAAGTAAGTATAGACCAACATCCTACATCATATTCCAAGAAAAGATCAAAATGGGCACATAATTTTGATATGAGGGTTGACTTCATAAGCAAGTTAGGAAACAATGGAATACTTGCCAGATCTATAGAGAAGGGAAGAATTTATGACCACACAAGAGATAGAGAGCACTACAAAATATAAAATGGATGATTTTGATCATATTAAATTTAAAAGTTTTTATACAAAAACCCCCACAAGATTCGAAGGAAAACAAAAATTTAGAAAACAATTTTCATAGCAAAAGTCTCTAATAAAGGCCTCATTTCTCAAATATATAGAGAACTATGTCAAATTTACAAGAATACAAGTCATTCCCCAAATGATAAATGGTCAAAGTGTATGAACAGGAGTTTTCAGATGAAAAAAGTCAAAGGTATAGATAGTCATATAAAAACTGCTCTAAATCACTACTGAGTTGTAGCAAAACTGTCTCCAGTACTTGATTGGCTCAGCTGAGCCTCCCTTGACATAGATTTCTGATAACCTTGGATACTGACAGTCAGAGCATTTATGGCATCAACAGATATGAACTTTATTGCATTGTATGTGCCTCAGGTGACCGTGGCTGTGATAACCTTGAGAAGCAAGTCAAGAATCAACAGAGTGACCCTTGGGTACTCGAGCTGTATTCTCAAGAGAGCATCTTACTATTGACACAATAGCAGAAGTTGGGGTCATGTTCTAACAGTGCTATAACAGTCTGTGCTTCACGATAATTATTAATAATTATTATTATAAACAACTAGCATTTATGTAACACTTTAAGGTTTAATTTACAAAAGACTTATAATCTATAGTTCTCAAAACAATTCTATGAAGCAGGTGCTATCTTTCTCATTTTAAACATAAGGAAATTATTAGATAAAGATACAGTGATTTGTTCAAAGTCATGCAACTAAGTGTCAAGGGAAAGATTTGCATTTAAATCTTGCTGATTCCAAGTCCAGTGCTACTTGGAACCTCTATATACCACTAGGAAACAGGGAGTGCTCCTCAAGATACTTTGCACTATACTCATAAAAAGCATTATATAATGACTTTGAACATAGTTGCCCAGGGATACAGTGTAATCAGGGAGGAGCCAGTTCTCAGGACTAATTGATGGAAGGGGTGAGAGAGAAAGAGGTCTAGAAATAAGAGAAGTTTGATGATTATGGAACAGGATTTAGAAATGGGCATAAGGTAAGAGGTGGGCAGGGTTGAAGCAGGAAATGGATAAGGTTGAGGCAGATAGGGATGAGGGAATGGAACCTGTGGTTTTAGGAATATTAACTCTTATGTGGCTGGTGATTAATATAGGAATAAAGGGAGAAGTGTCGTAGGGAGATTGTTAGCCATAGAGACAGCAGTAGGTGCCAGAGGAGTTATGGAGTCTCCACTCCCCAAATGGTGTTGTTGCTGAGTTCCTGGATAAGGGCCAGAGTATCCCTTAGTCAATGCTAGGGGAGCAATTGTACAGGTGAGTTTCTGCAACCAACAGAGGGTGCTGCCTGTGTCCTGGATCTGGTTTTCCTCTCACTGCCGCTGCTGTTTTTGTGGTGTGACATTATCTAGATAACATCTTTTACTCAAATTCTTCTTTGAAAGTCCTTGTTGGTTACATATTATAACTGCTCCTACCGCCCATGCATCTCTCTATTGCTCTCTCAGGGAAAGTTATTTTTAATTCTTTAAAAACTATTGTATTTCTCTTTTCCCTGCCAAATACTAATACTAGTAGAATGTTGGTGATAAAAGATGAACCCTTGCTTCCATAGACAGCTTGGTGTCATTAAAGTGGGTTCCCCAAAGCTTTCCAGCCCAATTTCCTCCTGTTCAACTTGGCTGAATAATAGTGATTGATTGATTGCATAAGGAAGAGGACTAGCCAGGACTGGGGAACTGAGTACAGAAGGAGACCAAGAACCAGCCTCCATCCCAATCGGAACAAGGCAGAACAGTGATAGCAATACATAGAAAGGACAGGACCAAGAAAGGCCAACTCACCCATTTAAAAGGTTCATGAGGGAAGGAATGTGATCCTAAACAGATGAAAACTTTGAATACAATGAAATAATATTATGAATTGAGAGCAATCAAGGAGGTAAACCTCAAAGATAGTAACTGCAAAATAAGTACAATTGAATAAACAGGAAAAAAAGACGACCATAAAAACCCCCAAAAAGATGGACAGAATTTCACACAAGAGGTGAAATACGAAATTAGAACCAACAAGGGAAAAAACAGAAAAGCTTAAAGCAGGAGGTGAAAAACACAATCCTAGTAGCAGAATACTTGAAAATAAAAACAGAACACAGAAAAAAGAATTTAATGTTTCTATGAAAGCAAAAGAAATAACTAGAACAAAGTGAAAAGACTGAACAGTTAGAAGAATATATAAAGTATCTGCTATCAAAAGTAACTGAACTAGAAAAAAGGTTAAAGAGAGATGAAAGAATCATTGGACTCCCTCATAACCATGACCAACCAAAAAACCTGCATCTCTTATTTCAGGAAATCATTGAGGAAAACTGCCAATATCTGTTAGAACCGGAGAGGAAAAACATTCACTAGTCACCTCCTTTAAAAAAAGAAGCCGAATTGAAAACATACAGAAATGTCATGGTCAAAATCCAAAGTACTCAGGTCCAAGAAAAAATACAACAAACATCTAAAACAAAGGAATTCAAGATTCTTCAAACTATGAAACTGATATTATATATTGATGCTTTAGTGGAAAATACAAATCATGAAATATTTTAAGATGGAAGCAATTTTAGCTGTCAAAAATTCAAATCAATTTTCCATATTCATAATGTATAACGAATCATTATTCATCCATTTATGGAGAAACTTCATTTAGTTTCTTGAATGTGTTACACAAAAAGTATATTGTTACATAATAGTTATATTTATATAAATATAAAATTTAATTTGTTTATTTGCTTGAAGAATTCATAGCATATATAATTTGTATAAATTCATTTCTAAAAAGAATCCTTGAAGAATAATATTTCACTATGTTTTTTTTTAAATCATCAGTTCTGATGTATGTTTTCTCAATTCTCTGAAACATCACTAAAGATCTTGACCCAGAGCAAAAATCACTTTCAGTGCAATCAGTAGCACCCTATTTGATGCCAGATGGAAGCTTAGAAATAAATTAGACTCTCAACATCAGAAGGTTAAATTCCATTCAGAGATGCAAAATGTAAAACTACTCACTAAGTGAAAACTCCAGGTACTATATTTGTCTGGTCTAGGTCTATGTTTTCAGCTTGGGGAATCTCTTTTACCAGTGAAGTTTAGTGGCTCCAATTGTCACTTAAAGTCTTAGAGGATTACTTAAGGCACAAAGGAGCTAATTGACTTGCCCATGGTCAAAGAGCTGGCATGTGTCAGCATAGGAGGTGAACTTGGGTTGTTTTTAATCCACAACCTGACCTCCATAGATGGTGTCAAATTGCCTCTGATGACACAAGTATTTGCAGGAAAAATGAATCCTTCTTCATGTTTTTCCAGTAGTCTTGAAAAGTTCTTTCCATGTTATTTTTAAAGTTTCTAAAGTCTCACAGACCAGAATTATGCTGTTTTTTTCTCTTTCCAAGTAAGAAAGGTAAATAAGCAACAAATGTCTCAGTGAGTTTAATTCAAAAATGCCAGAGCTGAACAGCAGACAATGCACCTAACCTTCAAAAATTAGACTTGGGAGCCAGAATAGAAGTTTGGCATTTAAATATCACCCTTGAATGCTACAGAAAATGGCAACAACCCCAGCTTTGTGTTTGTGTTCTCCCTTCCTGCCCTCTCCGCAGGATAATCCCATTCAGGCCAATATCTTTCATAATCCTCTCCGTTGAAAAAATAATAATAAAATGGTTCTGAATCTTTGTCATATGGTACCTTTTTTTGTTAACTTGTTTTATATCCCCTTGATTTATAAACTTGTTGAGGTCAGGGACTGTCTTCCTTTTTGACATCCACAAGTATCTGCCCTAGTGCTCTGTATGAATCTATGTTTTGACTGACTGAAGTATGTTGTGACTATAGTTGGATAGTCATATCTGATTGGTGGCAGAAGATCCACACTTTGATCCATTTCCAATCTTGTGCTCCTTGGCCTTGGAAAGAGACTGAGAGTTATTTCATCTGCTGGATCACTGAGACATAGAATCGGTTTTTGATCTAGTGCTACTATAATTACATCTATACATTCAGTAAAAGACATCTAAATAATTGTAACAGTAATTCTCACTTGAGCTATTCAACTGAGGCAGCTAGGTGCAGCACTGGATAGAGCACTGGACCTGGAGTCAGGAGGAGTCTAGATTCAAATCTGCCTCAGGCACTTAATCACTGAGTGACTTTGGGCAAGTTACTTTGCCTCTGTCTGCTTCAGTTCCCTAGTCTGTAAAATGGGATAATGTATTACCAACCACATTAGCACACAGAGTGGCCTGCTAGTACAGGTTCTTTGATCTGCTTTTCTAGAGGAAAGACAGCTTTAAAGGGGTTAACAATCTTACTTTAATCACAGATAAGTAGAAAGAAGTGAGTATAGAAAATACAAGCAGAAAAATTACCACAGAGATTCAACAGACAAGGCTCCAATTGTCTGAACAAAGTAATATGACCGCCTACACACATCACTGGACTGGAGGAGCACCAACATCTGAGTTGCAGGGCTCTTAACAAACAGCTACTCAGAGTCCCATCCAAGGAATCAAAAGGTCCTTCTCATGAGTGAGCCCCCAAAACAAAATGCCAACCTCTCAGAATGTATAACAAAGACTTGGCCCCTGATTGGCTTGGAGCCAGAAAACACAAAACTTATGTGACTCAGAACAGCTGTGAATTATCGGGGTTCAAAGAAGATCAATCCTTCAGACATTTACAGTTTAGCCTGGGCCTGGGAATCTGAACTCCAAAAAGAACACAACAAAAATACCACTTTGTTTGTGCTTACAGATAATAATAGTACCTACCCCTCAAGGTTGTAAAGATCAAATTAGATAACATGGGAAAAATGCTTGGCACAAAGTAGACACTTAATAAAGGTTTGTTCCTTTGTTGTCAAATCAGTCATAGTCCATGTACATAGACACATAAACGCCAGAGACCCAGCAATGTTTTGCCAAAGACCATATGGATAAGCCCCAGATGAGCTGATGTTTCTTTAACCATACATTAATACTTAGACATCTAAGGTTTTATGAGAGTGAACATTCACTCTTTCTCCTACCCCATCATCAATGGAGTTCATAATAGTCTCTCTGCACTTTAGAAGAAAATTTTTTGAATTGTTGGCTATGAGAAAAATTTTCCACCTGACAGTCTGAACTTTTTAAATGGATCCTCATAGGACAGGACAGATGCATAATCAATTTCCAGCCCTCTCCTCAAGCTTTCCAGGTTGATAGGACCTACCAGAATTTGTGTCCCAATGGCATAGCTTCAAGGTCACCTTCATGGAACAAAGGGGCATTGAAATAGGATTTTAACATATATAAGATAACACTTGGCATATAATTAAGAGAGAATATCATGAGTATCAGTATAAACACTGACTGAGGACTCTTTGCAGTATAGATTAAAAGCTGTTTTTCTCTACCTTCATAACATTTAAAATATTTTCATTGATATTACTGATATCTTTTGTTTTTACATTATCTTCATTGCTAAATCTGCATTTCCCTTTTCCTCTAAACTGGATTCTATCCAATGTTACAAAAAAGAAAAAAAAAAGAAAAAAAGAAATTCCATGAAATCAGCTAACAAATTAATCACTGGTAAAGCATTCATGATCTTACTGATTTGTGTTCATTCCTCTTATATCTTGGATATTGAATAATTATTAGAGATATTGGATACATTTTCTCCCCTGTGATGACTTCCATTCTTATTCAAGCTTCATTGATTTTGTTTGGTTAAAAGTTTTTCAAATTCATGTAACTGAAATTATTTTATCTTTTCTGATGGTTTTCCTCCCTTATTTTTTCTAAAAATTCGATCTATAGTCACAACTGTAATATATATATATATATGTAAACATATATATGTATATACATACATATGTATTTTCTAATTTTAATGATATAGTATTAAATATTCAGGTTACAAATCCATTTCATGGTTTATACTATAACTTGTTGATTCTAAACAATTTCTGCCAAGGTGCTTTCCTTTCACCACTGGAATTCTCATTAAATAGGGACATACTCCTCAAGTAAATCAATGTTCTTTGGCTATGGAACACGGGGTAATTGAGTTCAATTATTTCTTATTATTATTATTAATTTTCATTTTCGAAACTGGGTCTCCCTGTGCTACTAATGATAGGAGTGTAGCTTGCTTCTCAAAAGCTAGAAATGTAGCAGCTACTCATAAGCCCAGTCCTAATACTCATGGGCACAGAAGCTTTGACTGGATCTATTTTTCTGGCTTGGGATGGTTTACTCCTTTCTAGATAGTCTGGAAACCCTCCCCTACCTGGGACTTACCATATTGGTGCTTGACTTAAATGTGGAAATATGATAAGCTTTATCTCTCCCAAAGCTCGAAACTCCTTAACTGAAGATATCTATCAGTCTAAGCTGCTCTAGAAACGAGTTACAGCTATAAACCATCATATGTGGCTTTCTGATTTTTTTCCTCACCTAGTTTCTTTTACTGATTTACCATACCAAATACTTTTATTACTATTTTGTAAAAAAAAAAAAAGTAGTCTGAAAGTGCTATTCCTTTAAATAAATTTTATTGTTAATTTATCAAGCTCTTGGTAGTTTGATTGGAAATTAATTTAGGTAGTCATCATATTTATTGCAATAGTGTGGCCCCAAAATTCTTGACCTGAAGTTCATTAATTATATATGTGTATGTATATGTATATATGTACATATATTGTATACGTGTATACACACATATACATATATAATGTGTGTATGTATATGTTTGCGTGTATGTTTGCATGTATATGTGGATGTATGTGTATGTATATACATCCAACATAATTGGCATGCTTAAAAATTAATCTGAGGAGTTCATAGCTTTTACCAAAGTACACGCAAAAAGGTTGAGAACCCCTGGTTTAGCCCAATGATGAGGAATGTATATGTCTCCAATTATTTAAATAATTCTTATTTTTAAGGAATGTTTTGTTATTGAATTTAAATATGCTGAATATGTTATTAAATGAATTCCTACATTACTTGTGCATTTGTACTTCCTTTGAATTGGATTTCTCTTTTTATTATTTCCATCTAGATTGTATAATTGCTACATAGATGAGAGGTACATAGTAGAGAGGTAGATGACTGCAGATTAATTTTATATTCTCTTACTTTACTAAAATTGTTCATTTTCTTGGTTACTTTGCTGATTTTCTAGGGCTTTCTAAGTTAATCATCAGCAAATAGGAATAATTCTGTGTCCTACTTTCTAATATTTATGCTTTTAATTTCCTTCTCTTTTATTATTACTATTTTTTTGAGACTGAGTTGCCCTATCTTACCCAGGCTGGGAAAGCAACAGCTTATTCATGGCCCAATTCCACTGCTTATTGGAACAGAAGCTTTGACCTACTCTCATTCCAATCTGTTCCATTTTGCCCCTCCATAGGAAGCTTATCTACCCCATAAGTCAATTCCATTGGGCTCATTACATTGGTATTGGATTTAATGTGAATATCCAGTGGTCATTAGATGACTGCAGCTTTTAAAACTCCTGAATTCAGTGATCCACCAGCCTCTCCCTCAGTAGCAAGGATTATAAGTGGATGACAATATGTGGAGCTTCTTTTACCATTACTACTAATGTATCTTATATATTGTCAAGAAACATTGGAGAAAATAATCATTTTCACTTTAGATTCATATTTTTATCATATAAAAATGGATGCATCATGCCTATATTTTGTTGATTTCTTAGCAAAAAAATGTACTTTCTTGAAGACTTTTTCTACCTTTATTCATGAAATTAGTTTAGGGATTTTTTTATTTTCAATATATTAATTTATGAATTGTTTTTCTAATTTGGCAATTTTCATTGATAGTATAAATCCAAGCTGCTCATAAGTAATAGGTCTTTTTGGATATATTGCTGGATATCTTTTTTTCCTAGGATTTTATTTTAAAATTGCATATCTTTATTTGTTGGTGATTGTAGCTTCTCTGGCTTTATTTGGAGTATATTTGTCCTATAAAATGATATGCTCATTATCAATTTTTGAGAATTAGTTGTGCATCATGGATATTAATCACTTTCTAAAGCAATTTGATAGTTTGCTAAAAATCACCTGTAAATCTCTCTGCACAAGATGTTCACTGCTACCCCCAACCTCTGATTGTTTCTTTATTGTTAAATCAATTTTTTTAAGATATAGTTGACTGAGATCTCTCTTTTATGTTCTATTATTTTGAATATCTTATTAATTCTGTATTTCTTTTAAATTCTCAGTTTTTATTTAAAATATAATATTGTATATACTGTGATTACAAATCCATGTAGCCCACCTGTATCTCAACAGCCCCAGACCACCAGACCATGCATACTGGCAAACCACGCAAACCATTTTCATATTGTTCTCACTACTTCTGCAGTGGTCTCCCACAACCCTCTGCTTTCTTTTGGGAACCACAATCAAATCAGAACTGCCTCTCATTCCAGAAAAAAAATGTGTCAATTCATGGCCCTGTGATGCCATTCATTTTCCCGGCAACTTCCAAGATCAAATTACCTTTTGCCACTACTGCTATATATGTATTATCATTGTGGTTATGTGGTTTCTCCTTCATTCTCAAAGAGGACCATGACATTAGGGAGATGATGATATGACTTGCATTGAATTGGATTTGAGTGAGGGAAGGCTGTGCAAAGTCCCCACCTAACTTTAAGTGAGGCAACACCCATTCAGTGAATAGGCCTGTTGAAGAAATATGTCAAAGGATGGCCCCTTTAATTAAAATAAATCAATCTGGGAGGGAAAGACCCTCAGGTTTGCTTAAAGAGAAACAATTACTATTTAAACTCACCTTGAGCTAGGAAGGACCAAAAAGTAACATTTAGGTGGTGTTTGGGTAGTAACCAATTGTTTCCCAGTCAATGAGACTGAGTAAATTGGGTTTAAGGCATTGTCTTTGAGAAAGAAATCTAGTCAGTATGATACCCCATTTGGAGAGAGGAGAGGAGAGGAGGGGAGGGGAGGGGAGGGGAGGGGAGAGGAGATGGAGGGGAGGGAAGGGGAGGGGAGGGGAGGGAAGGGGAGGGGAGGGAAGGGGAGGGGAGGGGAGGGGAGGGGAGGGGAAAGAAGAGGGGGAGGGGAGGGGAGAAGATGGGAAGAGAGGGAGGGGAGGAGAGAAGATGGGAGGAGAGGAGAGGAGGGGAGGGGAGGGGAGGGGAGGGGAGGGGAGAGGAGAGGAGAGGAGAGAGGAGGGGAAAGGAGAGGAGAGGGGAGGAGAGGAGAGATATTATCACTGGCTATTAGAATGTAAGCTCTTTGAGGGCAAAATTTATCTCACTTTTATATATGTATCGCTAGGACTAAGCACAATATTTAACAAATGCTTTTTATTCATTCACATAATTCTTGATTCTTATCTTTGGATTTTGTGTCAGTACTGCAGTCTTTTCATTTTCTAATCTATCTGCTTCTTTTCTAATTTTCAAAATGTCACCTTGGACTTACATTGAGCTTTTTTCTTTTCTAGGTTTTAAAAATGCATGCTTAGTCCGGTAATATTTTCTTTCTTTTTTGATGGTATATATTTTAGAGATTTAACTTTTCTTCTAATGATTGTTTTAGCTATGTCGCAGATATTGTAACATATTGTTTTGATGGGGTGATAGGACCTGGATCCCTAAAAGGACATTTTGGGGTTCCCAGCAACCTCAAACCAGAAAAGTTTTGCAATTATCATTCTCTCACATAACCATTATGTTTGTGACTTGTACTTTGATCTACTCATTTAAAATTTTCTTTTTCTATTATGAACGTGATAAATATCAACAAACATGAAAAAAAGAATAATGAATCTATATTCCATTCAGTTTGGGGCTTATTAAGTGTGAGTTACATTTAATATACTAGTGCCTTTAGTGTTGTGCTTGGGTATGTCCCTTTATCAATTTTCTTTTCCTCTCTTCTATGTATTGCCTGTCTTCTATATGTTGCCTTTTGCTTCTCTTCTGACAAATTTTTCTCCACTTCACTAGTTTTGTCTTCCAAATACTTTTCTTTCAGAGCTTTTACTTCTTTGGAAACATTCTCTATCATATAATCAAATTCCTACTCTGCCGTTTTCATTTTTTATTTTGATTCTATCTAAATGTCTTGATTTCTGATCAAAATTTATTGCAGATTTCTTCTTTTATGGACTTTTTTTTTCTTTTGTAGTATTAATGGAGTACCTGTGATCTCTTGGGAGTTTGTAATAATCTCTCTTCAGGTAATATTGGTTCATTTTCCTTCATATTTCCAAACTTGTTTAATATGTTGTGACTTCTCCTTGAGGTTTTACTCATTCTTCCCTCTGTTTTTACCCAGGCTTTCTCTTTTAAAATTTGCCCTTTCCACATTTCTCTTCTATCCCCTGATACTTGCCTTTGCATTCTTTCCGTATGCTTCTTTCCCTTTCACTACTGGACATATTTCTGAGACAGAGCAACTGATCTTCAACCTCTTAAGGTTGGGATATCGTTCGTCCATACCTGGATTTCTACCCTCTTTAAAATCTTGGGAAACAGGACTAATTGTAGTTCAATTTCCAGTTTCCCTACCCTCAGGTATCAACAATCTTTCTCATCTAACCTGAAGCTCTGAGTGCACCTCAGATCTACCCATGCCCTCTGCATCCTTCCCAGGTCACGTTACTCTCTCCTTCTTGTACTTGGATGGAATCGGTGTCAGCCACTTCTTGGAGGAGGTTCAGGCCCAGGTATCTCTGTGAGGAATTCCTAAAGTCAAACTCTTGAGACATAAGACTTCAAATTTGCTTGTACTCACTAAGCCTGACCTGCAGAATGGGCTGATGGTGGGAATGTTGTTTGGGAGCTCTGTTATTAAAGCTCTTTGATATAAAATTCTGAATTTTTAATTTGTACAGGATTCTGTTTTCTTCTATTGTAAAATTAAATATATAGGCTATCCCAAAAGTCTTCATGCAATTTTAAGCTATTAAAGCTTACTTTTAAATTTTAATAGTTTAAAATTAAACTTTTATAGTTATAAACTATCAAGCTATAAAGCTTAGGATATCCTGTATATTTTAGACCTCATGTATAACTCTGCTTTCCGAATTTTTGGTTTGCTGAAGTTTAGGACAAAGTAACTGTTTGACATTTTTTCAAGTCACATGATGTCTCATCTTTAATACCATGTATATAAGATTCAGGAATCAAATCAAAGTCTCATAGTTATCATCTATTGTCTTGGTTTTTGAAAGCAAGGGAATTAAATAGTTTTAGAGAGATCTTCCAGCCAAACTCTCTCATTTACAGATGAGAAAACCAAGCCACAAATAGGTAAAGTGATTTTTTTAAAGTCACTTAGCAAAATAGCTCTAGAGACAATGTTAGAATTCATATTGCCTGGTTCCTAGGTCAATGTTTATTTCAATATATCATACAAATCTCAGGGCATCCGAGCCTATAAACTTGGCAGTTCTTTGGAATAGTAATTATGTTCTCTGAGATTTTGTTAGAGTAGCTTATCTTAGCAACAGTGCCAAGTGCCCTAACTAGCTCCTAACTGGCTCATTAATGAACTTTTTAAGTTACTTAAAAGAAATATAAGATGGTAGACTTCCCATTATACTTTTTTTTGAAAGTTGACGCTAGTCTCTCAGACTGTTAAACATTTGCTCTAACTCATCTGGAATTAATACAAGTGCTTCTACTTTCTGGAGAACTCAACCTCATTTCTCAGTGGGCTATAGATGACCTCAAAAATACTAAGACCTACATTTTTAAATTTTAATAGTTTAATAGTTTTAATAGTTTAAATTTAAATAGTTTACCCCTAACAGGGTAGGCCTTCACATTCTTTGTAGTGATCCGTAGTACCTGGAGCAGATTCAGAAACAGCATTAGGTCTCTGGAGACACAGACAATAACAGCACTTATTTTGTTAAGTCAAAGAAAATATTCATAATAACTAAATTTCAAGTATATTATTTTAATTTCCCATGCCAAGTTTTTAATCAATGCTAGCGTCAACAAAGCAGGAGTGGAGTGACATGTTCAAGGATTCCTTTGGCACGGTAACTTCCTTATTTTAACTGGTCTGGTATGACCCACCTCAGGCAATGTTAGGCCTTGAAGGCACAGCAGCAATAGCATCTTCTGGATGATGGGGTTCCCATTTTGCTTGTATTAATACAATACATACAATTAATTACTACAATATACGCTGTGAAATACGAGTGAAAGTTTGCTTTTCAGACACTGAATAAGCAGGAAAAATATTCCAAATAGCACCTCAAATATATTAATGATGAAGTCTTAAAGATGAACCTTTTTCAAATGTGGGTAGTCAAAGTCAGAGTAGGACAATTAAATTCACTTTGATCATACCTGGGAAAGCAGCACTCAGGCCCAGCTTCTGTGACTATGTACTTTGTTTTGAAAATGGAACTAATGCACATAAGTTTTCTCCTTGAAAAGATGTACTAAAAATGAAGATTTTGACCAAAAGTGTGATACTAGACACTGTCTAAATGAATATCCATAAGAGTTCATTTTGTGGGGGAAATCTCAAAGCACCATCACACGAAGACATAGGCTTAGAACAGGCATACCCAGCCTACTATGACAGGATCCCTAAGGGGACAGGTTGTCTGTTGAGAAAAGTAGGCTGCAGCTTCCTCAGATAATCCTCAGATATAGGGTTAATTCATAACTTCTGACTCTACCCTTACATCCCTTACATCTCTAGAAACACTCCTTCTTCAGAACCAAATGTTAAAATTCATCCTATTTCAATTAAAAACTTGATAGTTTAAATACTAAAATTGTCATGATAGCAGCAGTAGCTACACCAGTAATGGGAATCATAACAAATCTCAATCTTTGCCTCTAAGGACAACACCTGCTCTCTTTGCTCTCTCCTCTGTGCCTCCAGAGATACAGGAGTTAAGATAAGAAAGTTGGCATGCTTAAAATAAAAATGTTCCCTAAACACAACACACACACACACGCACACACACGCACACGCACACACACACGCACACACACGCACACGCACACACACACCACTTTTGCTGTTCAGTTGTGTCAGTCACATCTGCCTCTTCCTGACCCCACTTTGGGTCTTCTTGATAAAGATACTGGAGGGTTTTGCCATTTCCTTCTCCAGCTCATTCTATAAATGAGGAAACTGAGGCAAACAGGGTTAAGTGACTTGCCCAGGGTCACACAACTCGTAGGCCATATTTGAGCCCAGGAAGATGAGTCTTTCTGACTCCAGATCTGGCACTCCATCCATTGTACCACCTAGATGCCCACATATGCCACAGGGTCCCAAATTAGGAAGGCAGGTGACCACAAACTGGGGTATAATCAGTTTGACTCTGGAATGAAATGGTTCCCCTTACGGTCAAAGGGCATGCTGGTAGAAGTTTAACAATCATTTCTCCAAAAATAAAATGATGACTGACACATTTTTAAATTTAAATAAGTTTCTTATTTCTAGGCAATCAACAGAACAATAAATGAAGCCCTGATTAATTTTTGCTCACATTGATAATTTAACAGTAGACTCTCCTGCCCTTTAGGGTTGGCCTTTTTCTTAGTTCGACAGAGTTGCAGAAAGTTTTGGGAACATTCCTCTCTCTGGCTGCTCCTAACTCTTAACAGTCTCCCTGGTTTCATGTTGTGGCCATTGCGCAAAGGAGGAGAGGACCATGCTTAGTATCTGTAAGCTGAAGGCAGAAGGGATATCAGCAGTATCTTCCTTACTCTTTCTTTCCAGTTTAACTTTGCAGTCAGATGTTCCAGTGACCTGTTTCACTACCTCCTCAAGTCAATCTCTCTAATTAGAGTTTGTGTTAAGCCACCAGTCCCGACCGCCCTTCGCCCAGTTAGAGGCCAACACATGGTCAATGGGAAGTGCAGCCCAAACACTTAGGAACACATCTGAACTGCACGTATGCCACATCTACATTCCAGAATCTCTCCTCATCACTGTTTGAAAAGATACTTAGGCACACTCTGGTGAGCCTTGTCCTCTAGCTGTAATAATGCCCCCAATTTTGATACTGGCAGAGGGAAAACAATCGCTTTCTCCCTTCCCACCCCACCATCTGTTTGGATTTGCCAACTTTCTCCACGGTTGAGGAAACAGCTCTTGGATTGTGAAGAGGGTATGAGATGCCTCTGAACTAGACTGGAGTCTCCTACTGAGATGAGTTTGACCTAATATCAGCATCATTCTGTCAGCCTTCAGTTTGGAAACAAGGATGGAGCTCTGTTTTTACTGAAATTCACCTTTAATAACAATAGCTAACATTCACATAGTGTTTACTATGTGCCAGGCACCGAGCTAAGTGCTTTGTAAATATTGTCTCCTTTGACCTCACAATACCCCAGGGAGGTAGGTGCTATTATTAGCCCCATTTTATAGATGAGGAAACTGAAGCAGACATAGATTAAGTGACTTCCCTGGAGTCAGACAGCTTGGAAATGTCTAAGGCTGAATTTGACTCAAGTCGTCCTGACTTTAAGACCAGTGCTCTATCCACTAGGCTATCCATTCTAAATGATAAGCCATGATCAGTTTTGTAAAATGTTGCTTTTTGAACATGTGTCACACTATTTGGGATGATGGCAATCTTTGAATTTATTAGTTATGGTAGACCTGAGCCCTCACACAAAGACTTTCGGTATTGACTAATGAGATCCCCAATATATTGCCCAGTATTCTTTACATGGACTTAGGAACCCATTAAGGATTCTACATGGATTCTATTGAGTGTCTTTCATACAAATAATTATAGGACGACACTTCAAAAAATGGCTCTTAAGTTCCCCCAGAAAGCTTTCCAGAACTGGGTATATAGTCAAATGTGTTAAATATATCCCAGCTGAATTGCTAAGGACAGTAAATTTTAAATGGAGACAGTGGCCATCCCATGGAATATGTGTAGTAATAGGCTTGGGGCCTGGACTCTTGCAGTCACCTGTGGGCTCTGGTTAGGGCACTTCCCATAGAAAGCTTGAACCTGGAGTCTGGCCATGTCCTTGGTCACACATGTATATTGCTAAAGGATTTGGCACTTTGGGACCACACAGCAAATCCACGGTCCCTATTTATGCAATAGGGGGCAATTCCACATTTGCATCAGAGGCAATCAGAAAAATGTAAAGGAAAACATCCTCTACGTTTGTGTGGGTTGCCAGAAATCCTTTGGTGTGCAGCCCACAAGCCTGACACAATGTATACTTCTTTGAGTAAATACAAGTTTTTGCAAACATGAGAGCCCAAAAGCAGAGAAAGAATATTAATCTACAGACTGGCCACCTAGTCCTAACAGAGATAAGTCCTAGAAGCCAAGCCCAAGAAAAAAAGGATATGAGCTACCATGGAACATCCCTTAAAGGGAAGTGCACTTCCAATGCCCCTCTTTCAGTGCTACACGTGGTGGCCACATGTTATATGTCTACCTGTGCACCTCTCTTCTTTCATCTATAGAGCTCCCTATATAAGATAGGAAAAAGATTTCTATTAAAGCCTTTTAAAAGGGGCAGTTAGATGGCACAGTGCATTAAGTGCCAGGCCTGAAGGCAGGATGATTCATCTTTCTGAGCTGAAATTTGGCCTCAGATATTTAATAGCTCTGTGACCCTGGGCAAGTCATTTAACCCAGATGTGCCTCAGTTTCCTCATCTGTAAAAATGAGCAGGAGAAGGAAATGACAAACCACTGTAGTATCTTGGGCAAAAAAAATCTCAAATGGGGACACAAAGTAACAGATACAACTGAAAAACGACTGAAACGGAACTTCTTAAAAAGAAAGAAACTGTTATAGATATGAATGGTCATACAGATGAAAAGTTCAGCTCTAAGAAAAGCAAATGCCTTACATGAGCTGATGCAAAGTAAAATGTACTGTGTCCAAAGTAACAACAATACTGTAAGATGATCAGCTGTGAATGATTTAGCCATTCTCAGTCACATAATGACCCAAGACAACTCTGAAGGGCTTATGATGAAAAATGCTCACCATCCGCAGGCAGAGAAGTGATAGGATCTGAACAGAAAATGAAGCATACTTTTTAACTTTATTTTTTTTTTGGTCTATGTCTTCTTTCAAAACATGACTAATATGGAAATGTATCTTGCAATACTACACATGTATAACCTATATTGAATTGCTTGCCTTCTCAATGAGCGGAGTAGGGAGGGAGAGAATATGGAACTCAAAGTTTTAAAAAGAAATGTTAAAAAATGCTTTACATGTAACTGGGGGAAAATAACATACGAAAAATATTTTTAGAAAGAAGAAAAAGCAAGTAAGGGTACCAGTCACTCAGTCAATAAACCTTTATTAAGCACCTACTGTATACCAGTCACTGTGCTGAGCATAAAAAGGCAAAATACAATCCCTTCCCTAATGGAAAACAACTATGTACCAACAAGTTATATACAGGATAAACAGGAAATAACAACAGAAGGAAGGCAGTAGAATGAAGGAGGGCAGGAAAGGCTTCCTGTAGAAAGTTGAGTTTTTTCTGGGAACTGGTGGAAGCTGGGAAGTCAGGAGGCAGGGATAAGGATTGGGGGCAGGGCATTTCAGGCATGGGAGCAACCAGTGAAAACACCCAGAGTTGGGACAGAGTGTCTTGTACAAGGAACAGCAAGCAAGGAGGCCAAGTCAAGGGAAAAAGAACATGTAGTGGGAGTGGAGGATGCAAGAAGACTAGAAAGAGTCATTTATGTGGATTTTATATTTAATTCTTAAAGGGATAGGGAGACATTGAAGCCTGTTGAGCATGAGGCAGGAAATTTCTTGGCTGTTAGAGCCTTTGATACTGATGAGCCTTCCTTGACTGGAATTCAATACAATAAAATGCTTATGAGAGAGTTATGGAAATGGGGAATCCTAGAATGTTAGAGCTTAATGGGACCTTAGAGATTTGTTTCCCAGATGACAATGTTGAAACCTATGCAGGCAGAGTCAGGGCAAAATTCTGAGACTTCCAGCTTAATGACACATCCATTATCATGATTATATATCTAAAATGAATAACTGTCATTAATATGTATCAAAATATTTATTAGCAATACTTTTGTGATAGCAAAGATTTGCAACAAAGTAGATGCTTATCAATTGAGGAATTGCTAAGCAAGTTGTATTTCTTCGATGTCATGGAACATTGTTACTGTAAGAAATTACAAACATGATAAATATAGAGAAGCACGAACTGATGCATAATGAAGCCAATGCTCCCCTCCCAAAACCAATATGCACAATGACTACATATTGTTCAGCTCTCACTCACGTCTTCTTACAATTCCTCCACATTGAGTCCTCCCAGCATGTAAGGGGATGTTCCTTAGAGCTCTTTATGCTGCAGGGACGCCAGTGGAGCACTTATTTCTTTCTTTTGCACCCTGACATCTCCCTTTATTTTACCAATACATGTCTCCGATAATGTACCACTACTCTTGTACTTTATGGTTAATATATCCTTTTCATATGATTAAGTTGTCTGTGGAAGCAGTGCATTTCAGATTTTTGTCCTTTATCCCATTTTCTCCCCTAGTCTCTTTTTCTTTCAGTGATATTTGTCAGTGAAACAGCCGTATCTAAATTCATTGAGAGTGTTCAGTTATAGCAAAGATCTGATTTAGGTGAGGGGAGGTGGAATAAAGCTTTAATGAGGATTTCTGACTTTGATGCTTAACCCAGTACGGCTTCAGATTCCCTAATATGTTTTCATCACAGCATGGGTTGTTAATCATGTCAAATATGGAATGGATTCTTCATAGACTTTCCTTGTTTTAAATCATACAAGCTGGAATAAAGGTTTTCCTAGGACATACACTGATATATTGGAATAATCCTTCCAAAATGTTGTTGTCAACACCTTTTCTTCCCACAAGTCTAGACAGACCAATTCCAAAGAACAAGTTTGACATCATTCCACAGATTTTTGTGCTTAAGCAAATACTTGAACATTCTGAAAGGAGTGATCATCTCTAACTTCCTCCTCTTCCTTATGACTACACCTAAGATGAAAAAAATGATGTATATTATTTAAAAATTAACTATAGAGCTTATAGCAAAAGGTGAGGCAGCACACAGTAAATATTAACTTGTCTTTAGAGAAAAGTAATATTTGCACGAGTCAAGAATCAGTTTTACAGAAATGACAGAAAATGAACTAAAGCTGGAACAGCTTACAGGGATGGCTCTTACAAACCGAAGCATACTTAGTGCAGGCAAAGCAGCAGGTCTAGGTGGTATGACTTAAGAACCCATTTGCAATGAAGGCAAAGAAATAAGGAAAGCTTTAGCTATTATTTTTTATATACTTTTATTTGATCTGAGTTTGATTCCTGGTAACTAGAAAATGTAAGTCAACCTGTGCTATTTAGAAAGAAACAAGAACTTTTAGTTTACTATATACATGGAACTGATGATTGTTCCTGCAACAAAACTTCCTCCCTCTGTGCTTTTGCCTCTGTTATGATCTATGCCTGGAATGCTGTTTCTGACCCCAGCCTTATTCCCAACTCAGACAAAATGCTTTCTGTCTCTCAAGACTCAGCTCAGGTACCAGCTTCATTCCGTGAAGGCAGAAGTGATTGCTCAGTCCCTAGAATTCTCCCAACAAGTTGTCTGTACCTCTCAGGCATGCTTAATGTATTGCATTTATATGGTCATTTGTGCCAGTATCTTATATCCCCTACTAGGTTGTAACTTGAGGATGAGTTACATATCTTTGTAAATTTAGGTGTCCAATAGGCTTTCAATAAATGTCTGTTGAATTGATGTGGTTTTATTATCTACATTCAGAGAAAGAACTGATAAAAAGAAGTATGCATAGAATTTTACACGTATATGTAAATGTGTATATATGTATATGTGTGTATATGTATATGTGTATATACGTATGTGTGTATATGTGTGTATACATGTATGCATATATTTGTTTCTGATGACAGTTATCTCTAGGGTGGGGGACAGGTGAGGGAAGAAAAAAATTTACATGATAATTTTATTACATATTTTAAAGGAATAGCAAGTTGTACACATAATTTGCAGTTTCACATGCAATCATCTTTTTATTATACAATATCATGGAAATGCTTATTTTATTCCATAAATTAAAAATAAAATAGATAAATATGAGAAAATAAAAAAAATTAAAATTCAAAAAATTCAAAAGACAAGCAAATAAGCTATTGTTCTATAGCTCTTCCTTTTCCTGCTGAATTTCTAGGAAGAAAAGTCTACACTCAGTTCAGTCCACCTCCTCTCCTGATCTGACTTCTAAATCTGCTTTGCAACCTGGATCTTTTATTTGCCAAAATCCAACAGCCTTTACTCAGTCTTCATTCTTTTTTCTTAATAGTATTTTTTCAAAGTTACATGTAAAAAGAGTTTTCAACATTCATTTTTGTAAAATTTTGAGTTCCAAATTTTTCTCCCTCCCTCCTTTGCCCCCTCATCAAGATAGCAAGCAATGAAATACAGGTTATACATGGACAATCGTGTTAAACATAGTTCCATGTTAGCCATATTATGAAACAAGAATCAGAACAAAAGGGAAAAACCATAAGAAAGAAAAAAGCTAAAAAAGTGAAAGTAGTATGCTTTCATCTGCATTCAGATTTCACATTTCTTTATCTGGATATGGTTCTCATTTTTCCTCATGAGTCTTTTGGAATTGTCTGGGATCATTGTATTACTGAGACGAGCTGTCTGTCAGAGTTAATCATCACACAGTGTTGCTGTTGCTGTGTCCAGTGTCTTCCGGTTCTGCTCACTTCACTCAACGTTAGTTCAGTTAGTAAGTTTATTAGCAGTTCATTAGTAAGCTTTATTATTATTAGTTCATTAGGAAGTTTTTCCAGGTTTTTCTGAAAACTGCCTGCTCATCAATTCTTATAGCTTTCTATAGTATTCTAGTATTCTGTAATATTCATATACCACAATTTGTTCAGTCATTCTCCAGTTGATGGACATCCCCTCAGTTTCCAATTTGGGCACCACAAAAAGAGCTGGTATAAATATTTTTGTATGTGTGGGTCCTTTTCCCATTTTTATGATCTTTTGGGGATACAGACCTGGTAGTGATATTACTGGATCAAATGGGATGCACAGTGTGATTGTCCTTTGGGCATAGCTCCAAATTGTCCTCCAGAGTGGTTGTATCAGTCAATCTTCATTCTTGCTCTCTTCCCTTGGTTTCAGTAGATATTTCTTTCCAGGTGCTTTTCCTACCTGTCTAACAGCTTTTTCCTCTTTATTTGTCCTCTTAAATGTTAACAACCCAACACTCTGCCCTTAACGCTCTTCTCTCCTCTCACTACAACTTTTACTTGATGATCTCCTCTACTTCTACGGGTTCAGTTATTATCTTTATATAAACAACTGCCAAATCTATGTATTACCTCAGGTCCTGTGCAACATCTTCCAATACACATTATTTATCACTTGAATGTATTATCACCTTCATTTAACTTAACCAAAATTGAACTCATTTGGTTAAACCCGCCTCTCCCCCTAATTTCCTGTTTCTACTAATGATACTACCATGCTGCCAGTTCTGTTTTCTTTTCTCTTTTCCCCATTAAATTGTATTTTTACTTTCACACAAAGATTAACCTCTCCCCCTCACTTCTTTCCTCCCTGCCCACATTGAGAAAGGGAGAAAAAGAAAACTCCTGTTACAGTCATGCAAAACATGCATACACACATATACATGTTTGCAATGAGTTTTATTTTTCTTGGGTTCTCAATGGGGAGGGAGGAGTGGAGTGAGAAGATGGATCTTGGATGATCAAAATAATATTTATATATGCATATGTATATTTCTGTCTGCTTGCAGAATTTTTATTACCTATAATTAATAGGTAATAGTGTGTGTTCTATTGAACATTAGCTTACTGGCTTGTTTTTACTATACATACGCACACCTAAAATTATTACCTATGGTGTATAGGTAAGAAAAAATACTATAAGCATCAAGAAAGAATTTTATGCACATGCACACACACACACACACACACACACCTTTTAATTACCTAAGATCCACCTTCTCACTTTACATCCCCTCCACTCCATTGAGAACATAAGAAAAATAAAACCCACTACAAACACATAGTCAATTGAAACAAATTTCCATGTTGACCATGTTCTAAAAAAAATTTGTCTTGTTCTGCATTTCCCCTCTCTATCAGGAGGTACACAGCATCTTTTATCATTAGCTGTCTGGAATTTCTGTTGGTTATTATAGCAATGAGTTCGGCACAATAATATTTCAACACATTTATATACCATGGCATACCATGCCTCAATTTATGACACCCTCATCAGATTCCCATCCTTTTCTATCCCTAAAATGGATATAAATGTTTTTGTAAATCCTTAGAATTTGTTTTGTTTAGTACTAATCAATCCCTTAATCTCCTGTACCTCTAATTCCTTCTTTCCCCTTCTCCCTTTTTCTTCCTGTTTCCCAGTAGAGCAAAAATGCATTTCTATGTGACCTGTTAAATTACCAGGATTTGGGATCACAAAGGCAACTTGTATCTGAATAGGCACGAACATTTCTTTAGTAAATGAAACATAGTTCCCACAAAATAAAACACATCATGAACTTTACATTTGCCAAATACATGACATGGCAATTTGTTACCAGGGTGGCCATATGACTTTAAACAAATACAAAAGTACAGGCATAACATAGCAACATTTTTTCAGGAAAGAGCAACCAGCTCCTCCTTCCTCAATCCCAAACAGAAATGTCTAAGCATAGTTCTCTTGGGGGTGTGTCCTCCCCACCCTGAACTCTCTAATGAGCCCTGCTTCCAGGTCCTGAGGGGTGGTTGGACAGTAAAATCATCAGGGTGGAGTCCTTGGGGGCTACAGGGTACTTCCTCCCACCCACCATAGGCAACTCCACCCCATGGGTCCCAAACTGTCTGAGGAGAGCACTGCAAAAAAGTACCCTCAGTGCCTTGTAGCGCAGTTTCCATCTTGCCCCAGGGTTGAACTCTGAGCTCTTGGGTTCCTCTTCCTCTAGCAGAAGCCAGCCACTCCAAGCTCCCTCCTGGGTCTGCATGCTGGCAGCTCTCTCCCTTTCTTCTCATCTCACCAAGGTCAGCACACAGGCTGTTCTCTACTTCTGTTGGGTCTGTATGCAAACAGTTTTCCACTCGGATACCAGGGCTCCATTCCAAATTCTTGCTGTTCTGGTCTGGTTTTTGAATACAACACACTTTCAGGGCCTTCACTCCTCTAGCACATCTCCAGAGCCAGGCTAATTCACTTGAGCCCTGATTCTGGCCACCCCCATCCCACAGGACTCCAGAGAATCATAGCTACCACAACTGGAAAACAATAGACAATTATCCTAGTCTCCATACTTTCCTTTTAATTTATGCAGGTCCCATCCTCATCGCCACAATGTATCAGTAAGCACACCAGCATACACAAGGGGGCCTGCTGTCACAGGTTCTTAGATCTGCATTCATTAAAGGAAAGGCAACTTTTGAGGGGTTAACAGTCACTTTAATCAAGCACATGTGTCATTCCTTTAACCAACCACATGTATTATTATTATCCTAGTTCAGGGGAGTCAGCACCCTGAACTTCAAAGAAAATACAGAGAAATCAAAGGTCAACAGACATGACTTCTTCTGTCTGAATTCAACAGACAGGTCCAACTGTCTGACCATAGTTACCAGAAAGGGAAGCACAGACATCTGGGTTTTCCAAGTCAGGGGGCTCCTTAGCAGCTTCCCAGAGTCCTCTTCTGGCCAAACAAACAAAAAATAAGCCTCAAGATAAAACCTCAACTCAGAGTATTTATACCTTTTTAAGAGACAGAGGGCATCACGTTCCTTGAGGGCTATTGCCTCATTAACAAAAGGCTTGGACCTTCCCACAAATCTTCCCCAACCAAACTTCCCTTAATGGGCAGGCCCATTAATGGGTAGGGAAGATCATTAATCATATTAAAATAATTAACAATGCAAATAGATATGCTGCTTCCAGTTAAAGAAACACTTGTTTCTGTACTTTACTCCTAGTAAAGACTCTTGATTGATAAAGGCAGATTGAATCAGAGGCACTTGATTATACCAAAACAAAAACATAGAAAGATCCTATTTTACTTGCCATCACAATTCTATATATATACATGTGTATTCCTTCTTCTGAACAGTTCAGATGAGAGTGAATTTCAAGTGTTAGCCATTCCCCTCCACCCTCTCTTCCTTGTTTGTACATAAATCTACTTCCACACCCTGATTATTTGAGATCATTTCCCTTAATTTTCCTTCTCTTCCCCTTCCCCTGCAATATATTTCTCTTCTTTTCTCTTTCTATTATTTGTAAAGATCATCAAGACATAACAGAACCACTCCCAGGCCTTGTTAATTGGACTCCCTCTATGAACTTTGATGATAATAGTAATCAGAAGGTACACTTATATCATCTTCTCATATTTGAGTCTTTCCTTATTTAGTCATTTATCTTTGTTCATTCCTACTCTTCATTTTTGTGTTGTGGCCTTCGGGATTTCTCCACAGTTTTGTTTGTTTGTTTTTTTCATTGGGGATACTTGACAATGCTTTATTTCATTAAAGGTACATATTTTTCTTTGTAGCATTCAGTGTACTCAGTTTTGCTGGTTAAATTATTCTTGAATGCAAGCCCATATCCTTTACTTTCTGAAATATTATATTCTAAGTTCTCTTTTTCTTTATATCTGTGGCTGCCAAATTGTTTGTGATCCTGACTGTAGCTCCTTGGTTCCTGATTTCTTTCTTTCTGGCTGCTTTCAGTATTTTTTCTTTGACATAGAAGTTCTGAATTTTGATTGATATTTCTAGGAGTTTTTATTTTGGTGTTTCTTTCAAGAGATGATCAATAGATTCTTACTATTTCCACTTTGCTCTCTGGTTCCAAGAAATCTGGGCAGACTTTATGATATAGATTATCTATATTTTTTTGGTCGTGGCTTTCAAGTAGTCCAATGATTCTTAAATTCTTTCTCCTTTATCTGTTTTGCAGGTCAATTGTTTTCGGTAAAAAATACCTTACATTTTCTTGTATATTTTTGCCCTTTGACTTTGTTTCAATATTTCCTATTGCATTATAGAATAATTTGTCTTTCTTTGCTCCATTCAAATTTTGAGGGAGTTTGATGCTTTCAGAAAGTTTTGTAACTTATGTCAAGCTGTAAATAAGTACTCTATGTTTTTTACATAGCTCTCATTGAGTTTCCTTTTTTCCCCCTCAGAGTTCTCATTTCATTTGTAAAATATTTTAAGCTCATTTTTAGACTCTTGCTTCATCTCTTTCAGGAATTCTAGTTGAATATGTGCCCAAACTAAATTTTTCTTTGTGGCATTGCTTGTAGATGTTTTGGAGTAATTTTGTAATTCTGCATTTGTGTACTGAATATCAATTGGACCGCTAGGTTGTGCAATGGTTAGAGCACCAGTGTAGGAGTCAGGAAGACCTGAGCTCAAATATCACCTCAAACACTTGACACTTGTTAGCTGTGTGACCTTGGGCAAATCACTTAACCCCAATTGTCTCATCCTGGGTCATCTCCAGTCATTCTGATGAATATCAGGTCACTGGATTCAGATGGCTCTGGAGGAGAAGTGAGATTGGTGACCTGCACAGCCCTCCCTCGCTCAAAACAAACTCAAGTGCAAGTCACGTCACCATTTCTCTGATGGCATGGTCTTCTTTAGCAACAAAGGAGGAACACACATTGAGTATCAATGCCCCCAAAGTAGTTCATTGTGGTGGAGGTTTTTTTGTTTATTTGCCCACTCATCTAACCTACTTTTTGACTTTGGGCTTGATATTAGAACTAGATTCTACCACACATTCTGTAGAGAAGGTCTGCAACTATTTTCTTGCTGCTTTCTTGTGTTATGGAGTGTTGTATTACTCTGGGTTCTGGGACAGGCTGGGAACTTAAAAGCTTTCAGTGTTCTCTAAGTGGTCTGATTTCTCCTTGTTCTGAGCTCTGAAACTTCCTGACATGAGTTTGGATTTGTGCCAGAGTAGATGCTGCTGGACTCCAGCCCTTTTAGCCAATGGGAAAGCTCTGTTGGCTCAGCAGTCAAACTGTAGACTTCGCTTTGGTCTGGAATTCTGGCTTTAGTTATTCTTCTACAGGTTGTGCAAGACACTGGAGTTAGGATCCTGCTTTCACCCGGAATCTGAGTCATGTCACTGCTGCTGTTGGCTTCTGAATGTGCTCCTTTCTCAGTACACCATCCAGGACCTCCCCACCTAGAATGACACTCCCTTGTGCATGTCCCTTTCTTAGTCTACCTTGGATTTGTGACCCAGAACCGCATAGTTGGTGACAAAACTGCCAACTCACACCTATGCCTATTGAAGTGCCTTGGTGAGAATCTGAGGGTGATCCAGTAGGTATCTTGGAACTCTTTTTAACTTGGTACACTGCTTCTTCTTGGGCACAAAAGTGCTCCCTGTAGCATAATCTTCATATACCCATTGTCTGTCTCCAGAACTCTCTGTCTTCCTCCCCAAGCTTAATTTGCTATATAAAGGCCTCTCTGGGACTTTTTTTTCTGGATTTCCCCATTATGATCTAGTGCATTTTCTGGGTCTGGTGGAGGAATTATTAGACCAGAGTTTACCATGCCCACTGCCTTTCGCTCTGCCATATTGACTCTAACACCTCCAGTTGTTTTCCCTGTGGGAAGCCAGAGTATTGGCCATGCCCCTGTCCTTCCCCTTCATTCTTATTTAAGTAGACCCATAAACCCTCTCCTTCCCATAAGTTAGTGCACAATTTGACTCCGCTTGAATTCTGTCCTCTCTGAGGCAAACCTCTATCAGTTCTGTTCTGTGACTCAGCCAGATTCAGGCCCTTCATTTTACAGAGGAAGAAAATGAGGCATAGAGAATGGAAATGATTTATCCAAAGTTCCATATCTATTGAGTGGAATGGCTTGGACCTGAAATAGATTTTCAGACTCGTAGTCTATTATGCCACCCAGAATAAAGTGTAAATACAGAAAGGTTTGAAAGAGGGATTCTTACCTGGGGTCTGTGAACTTAAATATATATGAATATACACACATATACACACGTATACATACACATGTGTATGTAAGTGTGTATATATGTATACATGTTTGTATATATATATATGTACATATTTATGAAATATATTTGATTTGTTTCAATAATTTTGCTTCCTTTGTAGCCTTATGTATCTTATGCATTTAAAAATTTTATTCTAAGAAGGGGCTCCTGGGCCTCATCAAAGTGCCAAAAGGGTTCACAATGCAAAAAAAACCTAGGAACCCCTGATTTAAAGGCTTAAATTATTTTATTGTCAATGACAGAAGGTAGCAAGTATTGGAAATTTATTGTAAGGAAACAGAGCTAGTTAATCTAGTAACTAAGAATTAACTGAAGAAGAGGTGTAAATTGGATGGTCATTTAACACAAGGACAGGAGGATTTAGTGAGTGAACTCATTGAAGCAATCATCTGCAATTGAAGAAATATTAAGGAAGTTTCACTTATTGCCAGGAGAAATCACTGCTCTTGAGATTCTTAGGGAGAAGGCCTGTTCTACACTAAGGCAGGTCTAGAATTTGTTGAAAAGCTTAAGCCTGAAGCATATATAGTATAAACATAACTTGGCTGCTTTCCAAGGTTACAGCTTCAGTCCTGAAATCAGCTGATGGATGAACATGACAAAATATTTATTTCTTTGGGGTCTATGTAAACTAAATGTAGGGAAAGTGAAATCAGTTCCCTTCTCAAGAGGGTCTATTCTGCCACCATTCAGAGACTGAAATAATTAGCTTAACCCTTATTCTCCCTCTGGCTCACCTGTGGAGCAGTCAAATGAAACTAAATGGGTCCAGTAGCTTAGCATTTCCCTTGTAAATAAGAAAAGGGGAAAAAGACATCTAATAATCCAGTTCATCCTTCCTGCCACAATGAAAATTTTATTGACCCAGTTTTCCATGCTGGTCCACAGGTGGTGAAGCAAGAGACATTTTGTGGCTCTCACAAGCACGTCCTATGATTCAATAAATATGTTGTCACTTTGTCATTCACTAGGTATCTGAGCATTCCCAAACAATATCCTGGGGAGCAGACTGCATTAAGACATAGATGTAAGACATAGATATAAGCCTCAGTATACCTGAAGGCATAGCACAGTATAATGAAAAAAGTAATGGATTAGAATCTGAAGACCTGGGATCAAGTACTAGAGCTATGAGACCTGGAATCAAGTACTGGATCTATGTGAACTTGAGCAAATTATTTTTTCTCTTTATTTGTCAAATGAATTCCCTGTATATTCACTTGTCAACTGAATATAGCAATATATCTCCTTAACTCAAAGACTTGCTGTAAGTGTAGCAAGAACTACACGTCCTTCCCTTTTTAAGGTGCTTGCGTGTTAATTTTCTCTTTCCTCCTTTCCCTAGGAGGAATCTTCTGGGAAATAGTAAATTTGAATAATGCCTCTCAGCTGCCCAGGGAGAATTGTTATGAATTGAGAGACAACTAGAGGGAAGCTGTAAGATATAGGACAGTGAATGTCAGGGACCGGAAATTGGTGATATCTGCTGACTGTAACTGGAAGTGAAAGATGCAGAAAAAAGCAATGCTTTAACAGAACTTCTGGTATGACAAGAGTGAAAATATTGGGCTAAAACTTGCTGTCTTTACTTTTACCTCAAACAGTAAGAAATGTACTAAATGGAGTAAGAGACTGACAAAAGAAATTCCCATAAGCTAATCTATGCAAAAATTAATACACAGACACCCACACACACACACACAAAACACAACAAAGGCTATGATATTAGCCCCACATAGCTATATAGAAGATGTATTAGAAAGTAGTGAGGTCAGGAGTCCAGTTAGGAGGATGTTAACATAGTTCATGATCCTCTTTCCTTGAACCCTGCATTTTATCTCCTAAAGAGGACCAACTGTGCCTAGATGTATCCTCTCTCCATGGTCAGTGCTCCAAGTTCCATGTAAGAACATAGATTTAGAGCTGGAAGCTGCCTTAAAGACTATGTTGTTCAACTTCCTCATTTTATAGATGAAGAAACAGTCTCAGAATGTTTGAATGACTTGATCAAAGTTACCAAGGTAGGAAAGGATAGAGATAGAATTCGAACATGGGGACTTATGATTCAGGGACACTAAATGGTTCAGTGATTCAGCACGGGTTTGGAGTCAGCAAGACCTGAGTTCAAATCTAGCTTCAGACACTTATTAGTTGTGTGACCCTGAGCAAGTCATTTAACCTCTGTTTGCCCTGGAGGAAGGTAGGTGACTCAGTGGATATAGTGCTGAACCTAGAGTGGGGAAAACCTGATTTCAAATCTGACATTAGACACTTACTGGGTGTGTGACCCTGGGAAAGTCATTTAACCTCTGTTTACCTTAATCCCCTGAAAAAGGAAATGGCAAATTAGCCCAATGTCTTTATCAATACCATCCCATGGACAGTATTGGCAGGGTCATGAAGAGTTGAATACAACTGAAAGAGTGAACAACTTCTGACTCCATGATACTTCATATCCCTAGCATATACCACACCACCAACTCTGGCTATTGAACTGAAAACAGTTTTATACCAGTTGTTAGTAGAGTGGAAAATCACTAAGAATCTTCAGGTAGTCACTCCAAGCTGAATTTCCCTTGACAACAAACAGTTCAACTAGTCTTCCACCCTCAGCAAAGGAGAGTCTAGAGGTTAATCTCTTTCAGGGATAAATAGCTACAACAGAAAGACTGGAAAAGTGATCAAAGGAAAACTTCTAACAACATTGAAATTGTGGCTCTTATGGATAATCATAGAATAAAACTCCAAAAAACAATAGGTATGTATTAATGACAGAAAAAATGTAGAATGGCCACAAACAAAATCTCTAAGTATGGCTGTAAAGTCTAATGAAAGAACTGAAGGAAGAAATAAATAATGAAATCAACAGTTTAGAAGAAGCTTAGCCAAGCAATGGCAATCCTGAAAATTAAGAGCAGAGGAATAACAAATATAATACATAATCATTGTCTTTGATGATACAATAAGAAATAGGGCAAAATAAAAAGGCAGCAACATTTTAACAATGGTGAAATATCTGTAATAAAAGACCAATTGACTTGAAAAATATGACACAGAAAAATCAAAGAATTTTTGAGTTCCTAGAAAGCATGATACAGCTCCTCCACTCTCAAAAAATCATTTTTCATGAGTCATTTTTCAAGGAAACAAAAGAAAATTGCTTGTAAGTACTGGAATTAGGAGTCAAAATGAACTTTGATTAAATCCACAGGTCTCCACAAGTGAGAAACTCCAGATATAACATATGTAAAAATATGGCTTCCAAAGTATAGAACTCCCAGATCAAGGGAAGAAACAATGCAAGCAAAAAGATTGAGAGATTACAAACAATGGGAATTCCAGTCAGGATCATACAGAACCATATATCAACTGTGAGAAAGGCAATAATAGATGGGAATATGATGTAGTTAGAATATTTTATACTGGAAAGTTGATCATAATTCTATTGGAAAGAATTGGACTTTTAATCAAATTAGTTTTAAACACTTCTCTTGAAGCTAGAGCTTTAAGAGTCTTTGAAGGGATAAAATAAACTTCAGAAAAGTAAACAAACAACTTGTCATCCCAAATCCACAGTCATTTCCCCTACTCTGAGACTGATAACACCTTATTTTCTGTATCCCACATTTGACACATTTCATGTCGCATTTTACCATAGCATTAGTTATTTTTTAAATTCATATGTTCTGTTGCCCTGACTAAATTGTTGGATTCTGTGGAACAGACATCAGCTCTCCAGTAGCTAACAGTACTTTACATCTAGTAAGCATTCAATTCATGTTCAACGATTGCTTCATTGGATCTATTGTGGTGATTCCACAAGTCACCACATCTTCAGTTGCTTCAGAACCCAGCAAGATGTGTTGTGGTATGACCCAGAAGCTTCCAAAGACCTTACATGTTGGAGCTTCCAAAAAACCTTACCACACAGGCCATATGTCAGTGAGTTCGGGTTTATTATCTCCAGTTTATTTATCTGAAAGCCTCTGAAATGACTTTCACCATCTTTTTTCTAACAGTTGTGTTATTGGACCTAAAGTGATACTTTTATTCTGTCACAATTTTGTCGATTTGGATGTCCCATTCACAGACTTTCTACGCCAATAGTACTCAGTCTTCTAAGGTTCAGACTCTTGCATTGAGGCTAATGGGCAAATTGAATTTGTCTTACTTATTTGGCACAACCCCTACCTCCTACCGTACTTGCTTCACTGTTTTTCTTCCTTAACTAAGCAATTAATCTTAATTATATTCAGCTGTCTGATCTCCTGTTGGGATTTGAAGCTTTAGAGTTCAAAACACGTGCATCTAATTTAAATTTAACGACATTAAAAATAGGAGATTCTGGAACTAAATCCACTCAGGGTACAGGTGAAGAAAAGGGATATGGCAAAATGGATGAATGAGACACTGTTTTATCTTGGTGGAAAAAGAGGAAGAAAATGAGAAGTCTGGAGAAAAGGAAGATTTTTTATTTGTCATTAGATTGGCTTCCAAAGGAACTTGAACATAAATTGACATTTGGAAAGCTGAAATGGTCTGAAGTTGTTGATTTACTTAAATCTGTGGTAGAGTGTGGAGTAAAAACAATACTTTTGAATTATAATGCCCTGGGAGAAATTATTACAAGGCATTTTCTAAAAGTATTAGAAACACATTTTCTTTCCAGATTGGCTGAAAATGTATGGAAAATGAGCTGTGAGGTAGTACAGTGGATAGAACACAGGCTCTGGAGACAGTTCAAACCTGACCTCAGATACTTAACAGATGTGTGACTCTGGGCAAGTCACTTATCCACAATTGCTTCCCCCCAAAATGCATGGAAAAACACGAGAACATTCTAGAGATGTCTAACTCTCAATATGTTGCTTCTACTACCAGTGATATCAGAGCATAGACTTTGAGAGTTTGTACAGGTATTGCCATCTAGACTATAAGGAAATGGTTAAGTTTCTGGTAGCTTCTTATACAGTGTACCTATAGATACAAAAAGCCCAATGACTGTTATAAATAAATCTAACAAAAAAAAAGATAAATAGATAGAGGAATGTAGCTTCTTTCTCTAGTGACATTGCCATAGATAGTGGTTTGCCATAGGAAGTATCTGTATGGCCATGTACACCTAACCAAGAATTATTCAAGAAGAATTACCCAAATTTAGAATGATTAGAAGGGAATCCAGTACAATCCTGATTGTTCACTTCTAATATAATCATTTGGGAGGCTAATTATTCAATCCTTGTTGGGAACTAAACAATTGCTGCCAATTTGGCACTTCGCATTTCACCTCTACTTAGTAGAATCCCATCAAATGTCAAGCATGAGCTTCTTTTCCAGTGGCCTTCTCTTCTGGTGTCAACTTCCTCCTACCATTGCTGCTGCAACTGTAATCCACCCCATCAGGGGATTCTGCAGCTTCAGACTTGCTGAATTATTCAATTACTTTCTAAAACTCAGAAGGTCATCTGGATTCATTATCAATAAATATTTGTTAAGTTGTCAGTAAATATTTTTCAGGATTAGCATAATTAGTGAATAGGAAGTCCAAATTTTAGTGTGTGTGTTCATCCTTCGTTTTCAAAGAAATTGTGGTAATACTGAACAGGACGGAGATAATAAAGCATTTGTTTTGCAAAACTTTTTTATGAGGCACATATGTAAGAAAGAAAGTGCAAGCAAATAGCCCATAAATAGGAGACTAGATTTCAGAAGACACTAGAAAAGCAAAGAAATCATAAGGAAGCAATAAATTAATGTTTCTTGAAGTACAACATGAATTATGAATCTTGTGCAAGTTAAAAGTTTGGGTTGAGGAAACTGCATGCTTGGCTGAGTGTGAGGGAGTATAAAAAAGAGATAGAAGCATAGATAGATAGATGGGTAGGTAGGTAGGTAGATAGATAGATAGATAGATAGATAGATAGATAGATAGATAGATAGATAGGTAGATGGACAGATAAACACGAAAAGAGAAAATTAGACATTTAGTTACTAGCACTGTGATGCTTTGCAAATCACTTCACCCTGTAAAATGAGCTGGAGAAGAAAATGGCAAACCACTCTAGTATCTTTTGCCAAGAAAATCCCAAATGGGGTCGCAAAGAGTCATAAAGGACTAAACAACCAAAACAAAGGTAGAAAACTTTACCTAAACAAAAAAATAGAATGAAATAAAATAGAATCAAATGACCCAAGAAGGCAACAAGAAATAACAGAATAAAGTCAAAGATTTAAAAATAGAGGAAAATGTCAAGTATGTATTGTCCAAAATTGACTTGGAAAACAGATTGAGGACAAATGACTTCAGAATCCCAAGTATCATGACCAAACAAAAATGCGAACACTATATTCTAAAAAACCTTAAAAGAAAATCACCTAAACCTTTTAGAACCATAGGGCAAAGTGCAAATAGAAAGAATCTCCAAACTGAAAATAACCAGAGAAAGTCATGGCCAACATCTAGAGCTTCTACATTAAAAAAAGATAAATTCTTCAAGCGGTCAGAAAGAAAGAGTTCAGGTATCAGAGAAACATAGATAGAGTCATGCCAGTCCTCGCAACAATAACTACAAAGAAGCAGAAAACTTAGAATACAATATTCCAAAAAGCAAAAAATAAAAGCCTTGTAACCAATAATAACTTACCCTACTATGCTAAATATAATCCCGTAGGAGTGAGAAAGAATACAATAGAGGATTTTGAAGAGTTCCCAATGAAAAGAGATCAGATTAGAGTAAAAACTTTGAAATGAAAATACTGGAGTCAAGAGAAAACTGAAAAAGTAAATACAGTGGAATAATCGGAGGGACAAAATGTGGATGACGTCCTAACCTTATGTTCCAATGATGCAGGGATGGGCGTGTCCTTTAGAATCCTGTTGTCTTCAAGGGTCACAGAAGATAAACACAGCACTTAGGTATGGATTTGTTTGTTTTGTTGGTTTTAAGAGGAGAAAAAAAGAGAAGGGATAAACTAGGAAAGAAGTGAATAGGAACTTACTACTTCACATAAACGGGATATGTATGTAGAGGTGTACATATGTAGAAGATATGGTTGAGTGAGTGGGTCTATTTTGACCTCACTCTCATTTTAACCATATAAAGAAAAGTTTAACATGCACAATTTGGTATAGAAATGCATTAAACTTAATAAGAGTACATCAGGGATAGGAACGAAGGGACAGAAAGAAGACATAAAAAGGAGAGTAGATTTAGGGAAGAAATACAAGTAAAACAAATTTCAACTTTGGAGAACTGAGGGCAATAGGTGATTAAAGAGAAATAAAAAAAAAAATAAAAGAACCAGCAATCAGGGTTTGAGTTTGGTCAAGAGAATATGGTTAGAGAAGTGAAAACCAACCACTTCATTTATATATTATTGGTGTTTATTAGAGTCCTTCTCTGTCTTCCCATTTTCCTCTTTGTGAAAAGGTAGGCAGAGCAAAAGTGAAAAAAAGGATAAGAAGTTATGATGGAAGGAAATACATTATGAACAAGTCATAGTGGTTAAAAGACTGGGAAGAAATCACCCATAAATTGAAGAGTATAAAATAATGAATTTAGAAAGAAGAATCCAACAATGTATTGTTTGGAAGAAACATATCTGAAATAGAAAGATCCACACAGAGTTGAAATAAAGGGGTGGAGCTGTATTTCCTATATAGCAGGTGATTTTTTGTAAAAAAAAAAGAAAAAAAAAAAGAAAGAAAAAGGATAGCAATTGTGACCTCAGACAAATCATCAGGAAAAATAGACCTGTTTAAAAGAAATAAGCAGGGAAATGGCATGATGTTTAAAGGAACTGTAGCTTATAGACATAACAAAAACATACAGTATTTGTGTCAAATGGCACAGCATTTATGTACTAAGTAGAGAGAGATAAAGTAGAGAAAGACAACTATAGATAAATGTGCCTAATAGATATTGATGTAAAAATATTTGAATAAAATGTGTATAAAATATAATGTATTAAAATATTATAAACTGTGACCAGATTGGATTTATACTGAGGACACAAGGTTGTTTCAGTATTCAAAAAAATATAATCACAATAGTCATATTAATATCAAAACAAAAAAGATTATATTAATAGATATGTAAAAATCTTTTGACAAAGTACTCCTTTATCTTTAAAAACAGAATTAGAAATCATAAGAATAAAGAACAATTTTTAATATGAAAAATAGTATCTAAACCCAAGAGTTAGCTCTATTTATCTTTCCTATAAACAAGGATGTTCATTGTCAACATGACTATTTGATATAATTCTAGAAATACTACCTATAACAAATGCCAAAAAACATAAATTAAGGAAATAAGCAAAGACTTAACAAAAGTACCACTTTTAACCAATTATATGATAGTTTGTTTATAGAACCCTAGAAAGTTAACTAAAAATAAGTGAAAAATTAACTTGCGTGAAGTAGAAAAATCGTTGGCCTTCTGATATATTACCTACAAAATTCAGGAGGAAGTAGATAAACAATTTCTTTCAAAATAATTGTGGCATATGTATAATATCCTGGAGTCTAGCCACCAGGACATATCAGCAGGAATTACATGAATACAACTACAAAATAAGCTTCATGGAAATAAAGGGATCTAAATAATTAGACTGATATTAAATGTGTGATGAAGAAAAGCCCTGAGAGACAGAGTTTCCAGGTAATTAGTAATTGATTTATTAATTAGGTAATCTGGAAATCAATCAATTGGTCAGTGATTTGGTGACCAAAGAATCCAAGGGAGAATCTAAAATTCCTCCTTAAAGGGAAATCCTCTGACAAGTGAACTTCCACCCTGACTGGTGGACATCTAATGAGAAGGGGGCTCAAAGTCTTCAGCTCCTCCTTCTGAGAATGTGGCTTGATCATGAGACTCTGCAGCCTCAAGGAATATGAGCAAGGGAAACTATTTCCATCTGGACCTCTCTAGTTATTTTTTCCTTCATGAACTTAGTTGCCCTAAACTCTAATGGAGAGGATCAAGAGCAGAGATGTTCTCCCTCAGGCAAAGGCTCACACAGACTTGATTCTTTTTACAGCCAAACAGAAATTAGGTTTTCCAGTTGGGTGAAATTCTGCCCAATCTAGTTAACAAGCATGTGCCTTGTGGGCTAGGGGTAATATCACTCAGTCAGAAACTGACTGACCTTTTCAGGAGTTGGGTCTCAACAGAAATAGAAGGAAAAGGGTGGCTCACAAATGAATAATTATTAATATAATATGATGATATTAATTTATCTCAGTTGATATGTTATTATGGATATGCCCATAATAACAAAAATTACAAACTTACCTATGTTCATTTACTGATTTAATGCTAGCCCAAACTACCAAAGGGTTACTTTATTGAACCAGAAAAAATGATAATGCAATTCATTTGGAGGAAAAAAAGGTCAACAAACTCAAGAGGAACAATTGAAAAAAAGAAGGAATGGATGGGGCTTGCAACAATACTGGATCTCAAACTGTACTCCAAACAGCAATTATCAAGACTATTTGTTATTGGTTAAGAAAAATAGAAGAGTAGATCAGTGGTTGAGATTAGGTACGCTTGCCCCCAATGTAGTAGAATAATGTTTGCAGAACCCAATGGTTCCAGTTAATATGGAGAAGTACTCAATATTCAACAAAAATGCTGAGTAAAAATAAATGCATTTGGGCAGAAATTAGGTTTGGACCAACATTCACATCATATACAAAATAAGTTCCAAATAGATATGACATTGTAGCTATAACTGGATCTAAGAGGTTCCAGGAACAAGGCTATTATTCCGTGTTCAAGTTACTCTGTCAGTGTGAATTCACTCAGAACTATAGGTAACAAACCACTACCCTTTATTTGTCAGCCAGAGGACACATCTGATTCCAAGTCAAAGGCATTCAGTGAAGTAGCATGATAAGAAGGGTAGCTAGAAAACATTCCTCCAAAATCCTAGGACATACTCATGGTTACATCCACACGCTAGGAACAGTGAACACACTTAGGCAAAATGCGTAGACACCCTCAGAAGGAACACTTGTGCTGAGGTTGCGTACTTAGAAAATTAGGACCAGGATATATGGGGGTGGGCCCTAATGTATAGCTAACATGCGTAACCACTGACCAGGACATGTGTAATGTGTTATTCATGCCTCTGATGCCTCAGAGCCACCAGTGCCTTCAGATGATGGCATCGTGCTATCCTGTTGGCCATTTGGCTTCTGCCAGATGTGGTTCTGTTAGATAATTAGTATTTGCCAGATGCTGTTCCATTGGACACACACGGTAGCTGCTGGCCACTGTTAGACACTGCTCTGCTGGGAAGTTTCTCCATGCTCCAGCTTCTGGTTCCAACTGGAGTCTTTGGCTGGAGTGCTATCTCTTCCTTATTTGAAGAGTATGCTTTGCCAAACTTTCTAAATTTAAAGACCTGAGGCTTTCTATATGTTCTTTTAGAAAAGCAGCAGCTTTTTATACCATGAAATCATAAGAAGTACTTTGGTGGGGGTAAAAATTTTCCCAAGCTTTTCCTACACACACCCAGTCCTTCCCATGTTTCACCCACCCCCACATTATTTCTATTTAGACTCAGGTTAGAATTGGTATTTCATCTTCAGCAAAAGGTTCTTAGCCCTAGAAATCAATCCTTTTAGAGCACAGAGTAAGAACATACCTAGCTATTTATTGACCTTAAACTTAACTTTATCTTGTGAGTTCCAGTTCCGGGTCATAGGGGCTTTATTCTCTCCATCAGAGACCTTACTTTAATATAGGATGAGCTTTCCTTATACCTCTTAATTTTCATCTCCATGAATTAGACTACACCTAATTGTCCCCTGCTGTAAAGGCATCCCCACTCCCAACATACTTCTAGGGCTTTCTGTGTCCATGCCCCAGTTTCTCACGTCCAAAACCTGCATTCACCCATATATAGATAAGGATGTATAGGAGTGTGAGAGTGGGAGTGGGAGGAAAGTAGAAAGCAAAGATCCAGTTCAGGGGTCAAGATAATTGTCATCCCACTTCCTAGCCATATTCATGCCTATGTTATGTATGTATTGTCAATTAAACCTAAAGTTTTTTCAAGTTTTGAATTCCTTTACATATGTAAGGAAGAGACAGAGACAGAAATAGAGAGAGAGAACTCCAAGCTCTATATCCAAGGAATGACCCCTATCCCACATAATACCAGTTCCCTAGTGAACACACATAAGAAATCCATTTATCCAAATCATTGCAAAGTAGAAAACAGAGAAGGTATACACAAGAGAATACATATCAGACAATGCAGAATGAAGGAGCTATCCCATTGGGAGTGAGAGTGTCCGAGGGAAAACTCCAAAGTCTCTACAGTAGCAAACTGGGAATGGGGACATGATGAACACTATCTGCGCCTCTCACATCTTCCCAGAGTCTTTTCCTTCAGCATCCTTAAGTGGGGTTGACTTCTTCCATCTTCTCTCTCAAAGCAGGAAACCAAGAGCACCCAAAAGATGTGTGTGCAAAGTAGGACTGTTTGAAAACTGAAGCTCTCACCTTTCACCCTTGCCTCCCCCAGACCCTCATGTGGTGTAGGACATTCATTCCACCAGTAAGAAGAGAGTCCCATATCAATGGTCTTTGAAATACAGGTTACGCATACTTACTCTGATTTTATAGATAAGAAAACTGAAGCTGGAGATGTCTACTTCAGCTATAAAATGGAGATAATAATAGCACGCAAAGTCCAGGGTTTTTGTGAGGATCAAATGAGATATTTGTAAAGTGCTTAGCACAATATCTGGCATGCAGTAGGTGCTTAATAAATGTTTGTTGCCTTCCCCAAACCTGGAATAAAATAAAACATTCAAAGAGCATCCATCAGCCAACAAAAGAAGGTTTAGCCAGAATAGAGGAAGTGCATTCAAAGTACGCACGTATGTACAAAGTACATGCAGGGATAAGATGTTCAGTGAAGGTATAGCTTCAATTAATTTGAGCACAGTTGGAACTGCCTCTGTGGTGCCCAGGCATGGTGTTTGACTGCTCAAGTCTAAGGAAACACCAGGAGTTCCTTTTCCCTAGCTGTGTGTGTGTGCATGTGTGTGTGTGCATGCGCATGCACTTAGGTGATCAGGAAGCTGTCAGTTATCTGAATCTTAGGTCTCCTGAGCCAAATAAGTCTCAAAGATGGCTTTCATAACTTTTAAGCAAAACAACCTTATTTAACAGTGAACTTACTTAACAGTAATATGCTGGTAATGTTCAACAACCAACTCTCTGGGAAGAAAATGTACATGGACATACTTGTCAGTTTAATATGCATTAAACATTTTCTTCATCACTTTCTTAAGTTTAGTCAATCAACCCAAAAAATAGAGTCCTGATATGTGATATTTATAGATTTCCCAGATGTAAACGCTTATTTTGAAAATTGAGCAGTTGGCTTTTCTGAGCCACTTTGAGCTGGCTCCAGCTCACATTATTTGGACCCTTTCACACTTTCTTAAATGCAGATTGGACCTTTTTCTGTGTGGTTCTGTGATAAATACTGAGAGAGAATCTGGGAAGAGAAGTGAGACAGAATCTGCCTGTCAGATTGCAAGGTCCACATTCATTAGATTGAAGACTGGAATCAAGGCAATTTATATTTAGTTCTCATCTGTATCTTTTGATCTGGCCTTCTTAATTATGCATGTGTGTTTTCACAGAAAGACACTGTGCTTGCCAAGTTCAGTTCTGTAATACTGCCGGCTGTCCTTACAACACACAGGCTAGGCAGGGAGAGAGAAATTGAACCTGATGGTGTGGAGACTCCAGGCAATCCCCCAGGTGGCAGCGAGCTGCATTGTGTATTATGACATAAAGGAGGGTGACATTATGCAGCATGCCATAAATCAAGGATTCATCTCCTGCCTTTGTGGGGGAAGGTGTTTTAGGGGAGAGGGGAGCCCACCGGAATAAGTGAGGATTTTTCCCAAGCTCCAGCTATTTAAGATGTTTTATGACTCACTAGCACATCAGCATTGCGTCTTCCGTGCGTGAAGCACTTGGATTATTGAGTAATTATTGTACTGCTACCTCATACTTGGAAAGCCTAGAATTATGAGGAAAACTAATTTGAAACTGCAAAGCAATTGTTCCTTTTCACACATATTTCTTTCTGATGACAAAAAAATACTCATTAGAACACATTTTCCCTGTTATTTTTCCCTCTTTATCGTGATAAACTCAGCATGAACAATTGACAGTCAAGACATTTAAATCATGTACTTTAGAGTAATTTCCAGAGCCATAGAGCATGGGGCCTGTGACTGCAGCAATGGAGCAAACCCCAGGCTGCCAGATGGCAGATGAAATATAATGGGCTGAAAACCCTCAATCACAGCCAAAACCTGAATGCAAAGAGCATGGCCTTCGTGGCATCTGAAATGGGAAGGTGGGTAGTCACTGGCAGTTTCTGCATTGTTGCCAGTTGCATACAAAAGAAATACAGTCTCTTCTTTCATATTCCATTTGCCACAGCTATGAATGTAACTTTATAGGACCTCTCTGCATCCTGGTACATCCTGTGCTGTGTGCCTCTGTGTATTTCTGGCAGGGGACAGAATTGAAAACCAGAGTAGTATTTCTTAAGTTGGGATGTGATGATGGTTCTCTGAGAGGGGAATCTTGGACCACAAACCAGTCAGACACACTCCCCCCATTCCCGAAAACATCTTTAACAACTGATTTGATTCCTCTGGTTGACAAGATTGTCAGAGGCAAAAATATACTTTGCCACTGTTTTCTGTGTCAGAGCAGCACCTCAAGTGTGTGAAACTTGTTCAGCTAAAAGCTGTCTTTCACTATTTCCTGAGCATCTGTTAGAGAGTTTACTTGGATCCATTCAGTCGTGTTTAGCCATTTTTAAAATGCCACCTACGAACTTCAGGGTAACCATTTCAGGAGCGACGGATGGCTTTGCTCAGTTATGATTATCAACTAAAGATGAAGACCATATATGGTGATGCATTTATTCTTATCAGCATGATGATAAAAAATTTTTCTACTTAAGTAGGGGCAGCTTGTATTTAATGTTACAACTATACATGAGCTGTCAGGTCACATACAAAAGGAAATAACAGAAGACAGTTGCAGAAAGGAGGTTAGGTAATGAGATTAAGCCAATGAAAGCCTGGCATCTGACAGTAATTCCACTAATAATATGGAAGCTCTGCTCTCACACCCAAGTCAAGATATTTTTCTTTTCTCTTGAAACTTCATTGTATCCCCTTTAGCTGTGCAATGAGTCATCAACAAGGAGAAATAAAATGCATAAAAATGGAAGGAAGAGGAAAAATATCCCAGGCTGTCAAATTCATTGCTGGAAAATACAAGGGTTTTTTTGATAGGTAAATTTCCTAAATGGGAAAGGACCACAGAGTCTTCAACCATTCAGAAATAAATATGCCATCTTGATTTTATAGTATTCACAAAAACCCTATGGTGCCATAACTCTCATCTTCACAAATGTGGGACAATGGTCATTAGAACTGCCTGAAAAATCACTCAAATGAGGAAGACATCAAAAGTCAGTGAAGCAGGCATTTCTTAAGTATAAGTTAGTAGGGTTTCAATCACTTCAGTTTCTCAATTTGACACCATTAAGGCTAATATATGGATGCCTGCTAGCAGAGCTACCATTAAGAATCTATCAGTATTTCCATTATAAACCCCATTTTTCAGGGGTTAATAACTTGGTCATAAAAATTCACTGCAGGCTGAAATTAGGTCTTGAAGGGAAAAATATGTCCTTCATCCCAACAGAAGAGTTGCCTTACATATTTCTGAGACTGGGATGGGCAGAGTCTAGGAAAGGTGGGTTAAGAGTAACTTTTCATCTCTGGAGAATTAGCTTTGGATCTGAATGTTGGCTAAAGTGGAGTTGAATCTGGCAGTTTAAACACTGGCCCTTTGTAGGAATTGGTTCTTCTAACCTCACCATTAGACTCCTGGGAATTCCTCAGATTTCTAAGACAAAACTAACCTTATTTTCTATGAAAACCTACAGAATGCCAGACCCCAGTTAATTTCCACCCTGGCCTCAGCTCCAAGTCTTTGGCTCTGTATCAAATATTATTACACAAAAACATTTATCAGAAAAGCATCTTACTTTATTTTAAAATATTTATTGATATCATTTCTTTTTACAAAAGAAAACATATTTAAGACATGTTGCATATGTTTTCTTGTTTCCTCTAGCACTGCCACCACTCTAGTGTATCCTCATTACTTTATGCCTAGGCTATTGCAATAATCTGCTGGTTAGTTTCCTTGTCTCAAGTCTCCCTTTACTCTTTCTCTTCAGTGGTCAAACTGATCTTCCTAATTTTGACTGGTCTGACCATGTGACAATCTTATTCAGTAAACTGCAGTGACCTCCAGGATCAAATATAAAATCCTCTGACATTCCTATCTTATTCCACTCCTTTAAAACTTGCCCACCTCCTGCCTTTCTAGTCTTGTTATACTTATTTCCACCTTCTACCCCCAAACATACTAAGACACGAGTATCTTTACTGTTTCTTGCACCAGAAACTCTATCTCCTGGTTTTTAATTTTCCCTTGTTGTTCTCCATACCCAGAATGCTCTCCCTCCTCATCTCTGCCTCCTGCTTTCTCGGGCTTCCTTCAAGACCCACTAAAATCCCACCTTCTACAAATCCCCTTTCCCAAACCTCTTTAATACTAGTTAATTCCTTCTGTCAATTACCCTCAATTTACCCTGTATGTGTGTGTGTGTGCATGTATACATATATACACATATATAGAAAGACAGATGATATAGATAGAAATATTATTTGTGCCTATATGTTTGCATATCATCTCCCTATTAGAGAATGAAACCCTTTGCTTTCTTCAGGGCTTAGGAAAATGCCCAGTACATGGCAGGTATTTAACAAATGCTTGTTGACTGACTCACTTTAGTAATCGTTCATCTTTCTATATGCTATGCTTGAATTACTTTTTTCTACATCCCTGATATCTAATCCTATGCATAATTATCTTCGGTTCAATTATCTGATCTTGATGTACCTCATCTTGGATGGCTGGACACTGCATACTTCTGCTTGTAGCTATTCTGCTTGTCTTATATTTGTGATGCTTGAGGGATTCAAGGTACATGGATGGCCCTTCCAGTGACCACAGAGTTCTAAGATAGACTGACCTAGAATTTCAAAGTAAATTCTTGATTGTGCTGTATGACCACATCTTACATTTTATCTAGTTAATGCCAATTTCTGATGGCTACCTCTTATACAATTTTTAATTTCTGTATTCCCTTCCCTTCAAGTTTTGTGGAAGAAGGACTGTCTTTTGTCTGCAATTAGTCATCTAGGTCAAAATATTTTATTTTGCTTTGTAGTTTCTGTCTGAAAATCTATGACAACTTTCCCTCAGTCTACTATTTTTAATCTTTGTTTTTCATCAATGATAGTTGATTGAAAGCACAAAGTACAGACCTTTTGGGATATTAGAATTATAGGATGTGTATCAGCAAAGTTCCTTGAAAACTTGGCAAGGTACTGAAGGTGAGTCTTTATTTCGGACTTTTATTTTAATCTATGGAAGGCAAAGACTTGCCCATTGGTACTTGTCAACCCATTCCTACTTCACAGAGTATAAATGATTGAATTTTGGGTACAGGGAGTAATTATGGTTGAATTGATTGGCTTTGTCTATTCTGGGTCACTGTCATTAACTGACCATCTCCTGGGAAGTACCTTTATCAGGTACCGCATTGTCTTTTTGAGTGTTAATATTCCTCCAAATTGGAAAAAAAAATTGTTCTTTGAGTTAAATTGATTTTCATTTTATCAATGAACAATAACTTTCCTCTTCTGATTTTATGCTCGGTGCTTGAGGGCATATAGGAAAATAATTGGGCATGGCCCCACACAGGTTTTAAGGAGAAAAAGTTAAGAAGAATCTATTAAATTATTAAGTACAAAATTGTTTGCCTCTTATAAGTGCAGCAAGAGTTCAAGGACTACAGAATTCCACAAGACTTATGGTAGTCAAAGGCTTCAAAGAGGAGATTGAATTCTAAATGGAATCTGGTTCTTTAACTAGTGTCTTTGAATTTGTTTTTAGAAGTATTTTGTTCACTATATTTCAATATAATCATTTTCTATCATAATCCTATGTATTTTATTTTATTGGTTTAAAAAAACATTGTTCTGAAAGAGAATCCAGAAGTTTTACCAGATAGCTAATGGGGCCAATGTCTAAAACTTAAAAGTTGTTTAAGAAATTCTGAGTGTAACAGTAAGTACCCCAATATATACAGGGGGGCCTGCTACCACAGGTTCTTAGATCTTCATTCATAAAAGGAAAGGCAACTTTTGAGAGGTTAGCAATCAGTTTAATCAAGCACATGTATCATTCCTTTAACCAAGCACATATACCATTCACTTAGTTCAGGGGAGTCAGCTTCTGAACTTCAAAGAAAATACAGAGAAATTAAAGATCAACAGACATGGCTTCCTCTGCCTAACCATCAACAGACAGTTGATCATAGTTACCAGAGAGAGAAGCACAGACGCCAAGGTTTTCCAAGCTATGGGGCTCCTTAGAGGCTTTTCAGATTCTTCTGGTCAAACAAACACTTCCAAAAACTAAGCCCCAAAGTAAAACCTCAACTCAGAGTATTTATACCTTTTTTAGAGGCAGAAAGCATGACAACACTTGAGAACCAGTGCCTCATCAACAAAAGACTTGGGCTTCCCACAAATCTTCCCTAATCAGACTTCCCTTAATGTGTAGGCCTATTAATGGGTGGGGAAGATCTTTAATCATATTAATAGTACAAATAGATATATTGTTTCTAGTTAAAGGAACTCTTTTTTTCTGTAGTTTATTCCTAGTAAAGATTGTAAAGTAAAGTTCTTGATTGATAAAGGCAAGATTCAATCAAAGGCATTTGATTATACTAAAACAAAAACAGTCAAAGATCCTACTTTGCTTGCCATCACACTCCACCCTTCCATGATCCTTGACCATTCATTCTAAATAGCTATGGATCCTGGATCAAATAAAGCCATTCTACTTCTCAATTATACTAAAAAGAACCAGCAAAAGATCCCACTTTGCCATTACACTGAGCTAGACCTTGAATGATGGTTAGGATTTCATATGTATAAGCAAATGCCTATACATAGAAAGTAGCATATAGTCTGTATGAGACATTAAATGGAATACTCTTGCTGAAATAAAGAGGTAAAACTTGGGAAGAAATGGAAAATAAGATTATATAGAAAGTACGGAATTTTACTAGGGAGGGCCTTAAAAGCAAGGCATGTAAAAAAAAAGAATGACATATCTATGGAACTTTAAGGTTGTAAAGATTTCCTCACAATAAATCCAAACATGTTTTAAGCATCTATTATGTGCCTGGTGTTATGCTTGACACTGGGGATATTAAGTAAAAAGTGAAACAGATCCTCCCTGTGACATTACATTCTATTAGGGGAAATAATAAATATATAGTGCAAAAATTATCCCTATTTAACAAAGAAGTAAACTGAGGCTTATTGAAGTGAAGTGATTTGCTTAGGGTCATAAAGTTAGCAAATGTAAAACTTATTATTGTTTATAATTCATTGAGTTGCTTACAAACTAGATTGCCCACAGTGGAATTCAAGGATATGAAAACAGATGTCTTACATACATAAAGATCACTATTTCCATGGAGAGTAATAGAGGTGAGAATTGTGAAAGTTGTCCTGCCACAGCAAATTTAGAAAAATCTGCCATTTTTGGAGCCCTCCACCTAAAGACCCTGGGGTAATCAAGCACCCGATCTGGGTCTCAGTCCTGAATGGTGGTCCTGATGTGAAGAGAAGTGCTGGTGTAGTGGAGCTGGTGGAGATTTTGGAGAGGGAACTCTACTCGCAGATCCTGGGCAGAAAAGCTTGTGGTTGCTTCCAGAGCAGAAAGCAGACCAGGAGAGGAATAAACTCCTCTCCCTTGATTGTTCCACCCCAGAGGAACTGAGAACTTATAGGTCCCTACAATATACACTCCACTTGAGAAAGTACTCAAAAGTCAAGTAACAGACTAGGAAAATGCCCCTAAAAGGGAAAAAAATAAGACTATAGAAGGTTACTTTCTTGGTGAACAGGTATTTTCTTTCATTATTTCAGACAAGGAAGAACAAAGTATACCTTCAGAGGAAGACATAGAAGTCAAAGCTTCTGCACCCCAAACCTCCAAAAAAACATTTAATGGTCTCAGGCCATGGAAGAGCTCAAAAAGGATTTTGAAAATCAAGTAAGAGATGTGGAGGAAAAATTGGGAACATAAATGAGAGCGACGCAAGAAAATCAGGAAAAGTAAGTCAACAGCTAGCTAAAGGAGACCCAAAAAATATTGAAAAAAATAATACTTTTAAAAATAGGCTAATTCAATTGGAAAAAGAGGTCCAAAAGGCCAATGAAGAGAAGAATGCTTTAAAAAGCAGAATCAACAAATTGGAAAAGGAAGTTCAAAAGTTCACTGAAAAAAATAGTTCTTTAAAAATTAGAATAGAGCTGTTGGAAGCTAATGACTGTATGAGAAAGCAAGAAATTACAAAACAAAATCAAAAGAATGAGAAAATAGAAGACAATGTAAAATGTCTCATTGGAAAAACAAATGACCTAGAAAGTAGATCCAGGAGAGACAATTTAAAAATTATTGGCTTACCTGAAAGCCATGATCAAAAAAGAGCTTAGACATCATCTTTCATGAAATTATCAAGGAAAACTGCCCTGAGATTCTAGAAGCAGAGGGTAAAATAAATACTGAAAGAATTCACCAGTCACCTCCTGAAAGAGATCCAAAAATAAAAACTCCTAGGAATATTGTAGCCAAATTCCAGAGTTCCCAGGTTAAGGAGAAAATATTGCAAGTAGCCAGAAAGAAATAATTCAAGTATTGTGGAAATACAATCAGGACAGCACAAGATCAAGCAGCTTGTACATTAAGGGATTGAAGGGCTGGTAATATGATATTCCAGAAGTCAGAGGAGCTAGAATTAAAACCAAAAATCACCTACCTAGCAAAACAGAGTGTAAAACTTCAAGGGAAAATAATGGTCATTCAATGAAATAGAGGACTTTCAAGCTTTCTTGATGTAAAGACCAGAGATGAATAGAAAATTTGATTTTCAAACACAACAATGAAGAGGAGCATGAAAAGATAAACAGGAAAGAGAAATCATAAGGGACTTACTAAAGTTGGACTATTTACATTCCTATATTGGAAAGATAATATTTGTAATTCTTGAAACTTTTCTCAGTATCTGAGTAGTTGGAGGGATTATACACACACACACACACACACACACACACACATATAGACAGAGGGCACAGGGTGAGTTGAATTAGAAGGGATGATATCTAAAAAATAAAATTAAGGACTGAGAGAGGACTATATTGGGAGGAGAAGGGAGAAATGGAATGGGACAATTTATCTCTCATAAAAGAGGCAAGAAAAACCTTGGGGAAAGTGGGGGAATAACACACACACTCAATTTGTTATGAAAATAGGGGATAAGGGGATAAGTGGAGTATGGAGGGATGATGGAAGGGATGACAAATGGGAGGAGGGAATAATCAGAAGTAACATTTTTGAGGAGAGATAAAGTCAAAAGAGAAAATAGAATAAATGGGGAGCAGGATAGGATGGAAGGAAATACAATTAGTCTTTCACAACATAAGTATTATGGAAGTCTTTGCATAACTATACACGTATAGCTTATATTGAGTTGTTTGCCTTCTCAGTATGGATGGGTGGGCAGGGAAGAAAGGAGAGAAGTTGGAACTCAAAGTTTTAGGAACGAATGTTGAGAATTGTTTTTGCTTGCAACTCGAAAATAAGAAATACAGGTAATAAGGTATAGAAATGTATCTTGCCCTACAAGAAAGGAGAGAAGATGGGGATAAGGGAAGGGAGGGGTGTGATAGAAGAGAGGGCAGATTGGGGTAAAGGGTAATCAGAATGCACAGCATCTTGGAGTAGGGAAGGGAGAGATGGGGAGAAAATTTGCAACTCAAAATCTTGTGGAAATGAATGTTGAAAACTAAAATAAATGAATGAATGAATGAATTAACTAAAAGGGAAAAAAGGATTATATAAAGCTTTGTTCTTTGTTTTCTTTGCAGTTCACAATCTAATCCAGTGAATGTCAGATGATGACAAGCTTATATCTTCCAGGCATTTCTTTAATCACCTGTGCTGACATAGATCCTATGATCACTGATAAGAGTCTCAAAGCTTCAGATAGAGTCATACTTAAGTAGAGCGTAGATCAGGATTCAAAAGATATTGCTAAATCTCTACATGAGCTTCTACTTTCCCTCAGAATAAGCTAATCTCAAAAGGCCAAGACACCTAGACTGAGTCAATCAAATGTATAAATAAGATGTGAATATTTTCAGTCAATCTGGAAAATTCTAGGTTTTGAAAAGATTATAAGGTTAGGTATTGAAATAAAGGCTATTGAGCTGACTTCAGAAACTTCACATGATTGACTGTGAAGATAAGTCACACCCTTTGGGCTAGGTTTAGAAATAGTAAACAGTTCAGAATCAGCTACTTAATTGGTAAATCATTCTAGTGATGGAAGAGCTCTAGTTTGTAAGATTGTAGTTTGAGAATTGAAGGCAAGCCCCTGAGATAGAACTGTTGTTATCCATAGTCACACAAGGAAAGGCAGATTTAGAGAGTGTGACCCCTCACAGCAGAGAGAAATGCTGACTTACAGACTCTACAAAGGCACCAAGTGCCATATCCTTTTGGAGTTCTTTCCAAAATGGAATGAAAATGACCTCAGCTAACAAGGAAGTTATGAGATATACTTTTGGTTACCTCTCTGCCATGTGTTGTGCCTTACTACCCATATATTCAAAGTTTATGCTCACTCTCCCCTTGTATTTTTTATGTATTCATGTTCCCCAGAAACCGTGCCCTAGATTTTTTTAGAGAATTTTTTTTGTGGCTATTATTCTTCCTATATCATCATAGTAAATGTCTTTGCTTAAAAGCTCATCATCTACCTATTGTCAGTAGGTAACCTTTCAATGGGGGCTCATGAGCAACAATTCTAGAAACTAGACGCTCAGATTTAGCCCTAGAATGCTAGGAGTAATAGTATCTTGTTCTCTAGGGACCCAATACCTTCAATGTGAGTGGGATCTTAGGTAGATAGTAGTTTTTATTGCACACACGATACAAAGCAATCTTTGTATCACTGAATATTCTGTACCTAAAACCTCAAGTAGCCTTAAAAATAGCATGCATAAAACATACATAGACATGCAAAGAAAGAGAATATCAGCTTCTTTCCCACAGTGATGTTGCCTAGAGTTACCACATATAACTCAGGCCTCTGAGGTAGTACTCTAAAATGAAGGTGTATATTGTGGCTTGACAGCTGAGTATACTGGAGAGAAGAGGAGTAGAGCCTGTGGATAAGTGTTCATGGTAAGTCAAAAGGTGGTAAAACCTAAAAGCCATCCAAGTAATCAGACTTCCTAGAACTAGATGATTCTGGGGCCAGTGTAGGAATCTGCTGCAAGGAAGCTGCAAGCACACCACCAGAATTAATATCAGAAACCAAGAGAGAGCTAAAATTTTCAATTCTTTGTTGTCAGAAAAAAAGCTGATGTGAATATTTTTGCACATATAGGTCCTTTTTCTTTTTGTTTTTTATCTCTTTTGAGATACTACTAGTATCTACTAGTAGTAATATTGCTGAGTCAAAGAGTATTCATAGTTTTCTGGCCTTTGGGTCATAATTTCAAACTGCTCTACAGAATGGTTGAATCAGCACACTACTTCAACAGCAATGCATTAGTATTTCAATTTTCTCATGTCCCTTCCAACATTTGTCATTTTTATTTTCTGTCCTATTAGCCAGCCTAATAAGTATGAGGTAGTACCTATGAATTATTTTAATTTACATTTCTTCAATCAAGAATGATTTACAACATTTTCTTTTTCTGGCTGCTTGCAATATTTTCTCCTTGACCTGGAAGCTCTGGTATTTGGTTATAATATTCCTGGGAATTTTCATTTAGGTATCTCTTTCAGGAGGTGAGTGATGCATTCTTTCAATTTCTGTTTTACCTTCTGGTTCCAGAATACCATCAGGTTTCCTTGATAATTTCTTGAAAGATGGTCTAGGCCCGTTTGTGATCATGTTTTTCACGTAGCCCAATAATTTAAAAATTATCTCTCCTGGATCTATTTTCCAGGTCAGTTGTTTTTCCAATGACATATTTCATATCGTCTTTTTTTTTCATTTTTGGGCTTTTTAAAAATTATTTCTTGCTGTCTCATAAAGTCATTCACTATCATTTGCTAAATTCTAATTTTTAAGGATTTATTTTCTTCAGTGAGTCTTTATACCTCCTTTTTCACTTCCTGAGTTTTTTTAAGGAATTCTTTTCTTCAATGAATTTTTGTACCTCTTTTTCCATTTGACCAATTTTAACTTTAAGGATTTCTCTTAAGTGAACTTTTGTATATCTTTTTCTATTTGTCCAATTCTCATTCTTCTCATTAGATTTTCGTACATCTTTTATCATTTAGTCAATTCTGTTTTTTAAGGTGTTGCTTTCTTAAATATTTTTGATGCCTCTTTTAGCAAGCTGTTGACTCTTTTCTCATTATTTTCCTGCATGACTCATTTCTCTTCCCAATTTTTCCTCCACCTCACTTACTTGATTTTAAAGATCTTTTTTTTTTTTTTGAGCTATTCCATGACTTAAGACCAATTCATATTTTTCTTGGAGGCTTTTAGGAGTTTTTGCTTTGTTATCTTCCTCTGAGTGTGTGTTTTCATTTTCCTTGTCATCATAGAGCTTTCTATAATCAGAACTTTTTGCTGTTGTTTGCTCATTTTCCAGCTATTTCTTGACTTTTAACTCTTTGCTAAAGTAGGGCTCTGCTTCCTAGGTGGAAGGTAGACTGTCCCAAGTTTCATGGGTTTGTGCAGAAGTTTTTAGAGATACTTCTAAGGACCTGTAACTTTTTAGTTCTTCTGAAGTGGCATTCTCTAAGGAGAGGTGTTTTTACTACTCTCCTGGCCTGTGCTTTGGTCTTTGAGTGACCACAAGCAATCTTTTCTGCCTTGGATCTGGGATGAGAGTCCCTCCTCCACTATTGTGCAACTGTTCTTCCTTGCCCTGGGACTGTCATCCAGGGCTAAGACCTGGATCTGAATATGGGCAAAGAAACAGAGTCCTGTCCCCTGTGCCAGCAAAGAGACCCTTGTAATATCCTTCTGACCAGTTGTTTGAACCCCTTTACCATCATTCACTCATAAGGCTGGTTCCTGGTTTGCTGGGGCCTGGCTGTGGCCTGCACTGGACTGTACTCCACTCTCACCCTGGTGTGACTGACCATTCCTACTGCCTTTCTAAATGGTGTTTGACTGGAAAATTCTCTCACTCCATCCTTTTGTGGGTTCCACCTTTTTAGAATTTGCTTTGAGACATTGTTTAAAGGTGTTCTAAGGGATTTAGAGGAGAGCTCAGGCAAGTCCTTGCCTTTTCTCTGCCATCTTGGTTCCCTGTCTATAAAGCTGTTGATAGTTTGTATGTTTGCTTTCTTTTTGAGAACAGTCTGACCTTATCCCTTGACCATTTGTTTATCTGTTGGGGACTGGCTCTTATTCTTATATACCCACACAATATATATCTTATATTTAACTTTTATCAAACATTATACATTTTTTTCTTTTATAATTAACCATCTGCCTTCTTACTTTAGATTTTGTTTGTGTAAAATTGTTCTGTTTTATGTAAACAAAATTGTCTTATTTCTTGAGATTCTTTCCCTTGATTGTTTACAGACCCTTCCCCAATCCATGATGGTGAAGGTATCCCTCTGCTCCTCTAATTTCTTTATGTGACATTTTATATGTCTATATATTTGAAGTTAATTGTGATATATAATGTGAACTGTTGGTGTAATTCTAATTTCTGCCTGTTTTCTAATTCTCCCTGGATTTTGAACAATAAAATCCTTACCCCAGTAATTTGTGCTTGTTTCTGATTCATGCATACTTAACATGTTCTACTTATTATATTTTTTTCTATTTTAACTGGTACCAAATAATATTGATGGTTGCTAATATTTATTAAATTTTGAGACTGGGTATTGTTAATCCCTCTTCCAGCTTGCTTTTTTAAAAATCCTAATTTCCCTGGAGATTCATGACCGTTTGTTCCTCCAGATGAATTTCATTATTTTTTTTCTAGCTCTATGAGCTATTGGACCTGAAAAAAGGGAAATTAATTTAGATAGGAATAGGATTGGGTTTTTAAAAACTAGCTTGACACTGATCAATCATGAGAACTTTAATACTTATCCAATTACTGGTCTTTGTTTCTACAATGCATAGTTTGTAGTTGTAGTCATATAATTCCTGTGTATGTTTTATTGTATTGATTCCCAAATATTTTCTATATTTTGTGGTTATTTGAATGAAATTCTATTTTTGAATCACTTCATGTTGAATTATTGGTAATATACAAAAAGATTAGTGATTTTTGTAAATTTATTTTCATGCTAGTTTGCTATATCAATAAATTATTTCAATTAATTTTAGTTGAATTTCTGAAATCCTTGGAGTAAGCCATCATTTCATCTATAAAAAATGATCCTTGCGTTGCTTCTTTGTCTTTTCTTATTTCCATATGTATGTATGTATGTATGTATGTATATGTTCATGTACCATAGCTAGAATTTCTTAAAACTATATCAAATAATAGTGGTGATGATGGATATTCTTGCTTTGGCTCTGATCTTATTACAGGAGGGGAGGGAGCTTTTCTTCCCCCCTCCCTTCATTCCAGATAATTCTGACTCTTAATTTGAGACAGATATTAATGACTATTATTAAGCAATATGGATTCATTATTTTTTTCTTTTCAAGTATTTAATGGAAATGAGTTCTATTTGGTCAAAAACTTTTTCTGAATCTATTAATATAATTATTTGGTTTTATTATATAATTTGTATCATTGCTTTATCATTAATTTTATCACATAAATCATTTGACTTTTGTTGATTTTGTTAGAAAGTTATAATTAAAATTTTGTCATTGTAAACAATCTTTTAAATATATTGTAACCTCTTTTGTAATATTTCAATCTTTTTTTTACTTTGGTATTAATTAGGAATATTAGTCTATTGTTTTCTTTCTCTGCTTTGTCACTCCTTGCTTTAGGTATCAAGGTCATATTCTTTCATACAAAGAATTTAGTACAATATCTTCTTTTCCTAGTTTTAAAATAATTTTTACAATACCTGAGTTAATTATTCTTTTGATAACTGATAGAATTTATTTGTAAATCCATCTAGTTGTTTTCTTTAGGAATTCATTTATGATTTGACAATTTCTTTTCTTCCTGTTCAATTATTTAAGTTTATAGTCTTCTACAAATCTGAATATATTACATAGCTATTCATAATTGGGCAAAATAATAATTTCCATTATTTCCTTTTCATTTGTTGTGCATTCTCTTATTCCATTTTTTATATTGACAATTTGGTTTTATTGTCTTTTTAAAAAAAAGTCAGGAGAGTATTGGCGCTGCCAGCTGTGGATGGAGCCCAAGGGGCTCACCCATGACTGCAGTGTCGAGAGCCAAGACCTCCAGGACTTGCTTTTCTCCTTTCTCACAGATGCCTTATTGTGAAAATTAAGCTAATTCTTTGGGACATGGTTAAAAAAAAAACTAGCAAGTGAATCATGCAATAAAAAACTGAAATCAACAGAGGAGGTATATGTAGCCATGATGATAGTGACCATTTCCACACATCCTAAGAGATAACAGAGAACAACTCACTTCTTTTATCCATCTTTGATGACAAGGAAAATGGAAAAACTCAGGAGAGCAAGACTGAAACTACAGTTTTGTTGAAACCCTCGGGGGATGTAATCTTTTATATTAGGCCAGATATTATTGAATCATTTCCTTCAGAAAACTTACAGCATGCAAATCCTACGGTAATGTCCATGAACATCAAGGAAGTATCTAGAAATAACTGTACGTATGTCCCTGGAAATATTAAAGGAATTAGAATGGAAAGCAATCACAAGGTAACTAGCCCAGTTAGTGCAGAGGAAGTGGAATATAGCATAAGCAAAGCATTCATAGGACCTATTTATAAAAGTTTCCTTTCAAAAGAAAAATAAATGAGATAAAAGAAAACATTACGTAAAAAACGTCACTGGTGGATTGGAAAACAAACAGAACCCTTCTAATAAACTGGATATAGACTAGTTATCTCAGTTATACAAAGAAATTCAGGAGCTTGAGAGTGAAAAAAAAGATTTGGAAGGCAATTGTCAGGAATTTAAACCCCCTCAGGAACAATTTAGATCATATTATCAAGGCCATTGCAATGACAATTTAAAATCTGATGAAGAAAAGAAAGATACTTTATTTAGTACTATATATTCACCCTCTGGTGATGAGCAATATTTTAGTAATGAGCCAGTTGGCTGGAACATTAAATATCCAGTTAATGGACAAGTTGACCCTACATTTTTTTAACAAACCAGTTCCTTCCTTTAGGACTTAATGGCAACCAGTGGGATCCTCTTTAGTTCCTCATAGCCTTTTTCCTTCTGAGTTCAATTATCATTTAAATTTTCAAAGATTTAATCCCTCTCCATCTCCACCACCAAATATTTTCCATGCTCAAGATGTTAAATTATGTGAAATGTACAATGGATATAAAGTAAGCAGTGGCATTGCAAATTGGAATTGTCCAACATTTGATCAGACTAACAGATATTCTGATTGTGATGGGAAAAACAGTATTCTACAGGCCTCTAGAAATGGCCACAATGAAAAAAATGGAAGAGAAAGTAGTGGTTTCTGTGAAACGAGAAGAATCTTGGGAAGACCGTTCTTTATTCCAGATAGAGAAAACAAACAGACTTATAAACCAGAAGTTCCAAGAGGAAAGGTTAATGAGGCTACTCATTCTTTTAAGAGGCCAGCCCAGTTCAGGGAAAACAACATTGTCTCATGTTCTGCTTGGTCAGAATCATGGGGGCATCATCTTCAGTATTGATGATTATTTTCAGCATCGAAATGGGTATACATACAACGTTAGACAGCTTGGTGATACCCATGACTGGAACCAGAACAGAGCAAAGAAAGCTATTGATCAGGGAAGATCTCCAATACCCAAGCTTGGGAAATGAAACTTTATGTGGAAATGGCTATAGGAAAAGGGTACTAAGTAAAGTTCCATGAGTCTGAAATATGGTGGAAATTTGATCCTGATGAATTAGAAAAGAGGAATAATCATGGGGTGTCTCGTGAAAAGATTGCACAGATGTTGGATCATTATGAACATAAAATGTCCATCTCTATTGTAATGAATTCAGTGGAAACTCCACATGGAAGGTCTGAGAGACTGCAAAGACAGAGGTGGGGAGGCTGTAAGGACTCATGGAATCACTTTGATATTGCAGAGTAATATTTACTCTGCTTTCAACTAAAATGATCTCATGGATTACCCTTAAAAAACAAGCACTGAGATTTTCTAGAAGTTTTTAAATAGGTTCAAGTGTAATAAAAAAGAACCATCATTACCTCACAGAGTTTGCTCCCAGAAAACTACTTAAATTTGAAAATGCAAATAAAAAATAGTATATAAATTGTAAAAAAAAAGTCAGATTAGTAAATTTATCTATTTAATTACTATTTCAATGGTTTTCCTTTTTGTTTTTGTTAATATCTTTTTCTTCTTTCAGAATTTCCATTCTCTTGGTCATAACATTCTATTTATGTTGTTTATGACTTTTAAGTTTTTGTTTTCCAGCTTTTTTAGTTGCATACCAAGTTTTGGGTGATTTTTGACTATAATTTCTTTGTTCCTGAACATTTGGCTACATGACAGAAGCATTTTTCTTTCGTGTGGAAACTGTATTTTGGCTATGAGTTTCCTGAGAAATTTGGAATCTCTTTCTGAAAGTAGTATGTTGAGCTGCTTCTATCTTCCCTTTGCTTCCAGTTCAAATAGCTCTGAAATGTTTTCGTTATTAGTCTCTTGAAGTATGGTATCCCAGTTTTGTCTTTTATCATGGTTTTCTGGAGGTGTAAAATAACTCTCCTCAACTTTTTCCTGGGTCAAATGTTGTTTCTGGTCTTACAGCTGCTGCTGCTGCTGCTGCTGCTATTGTTAGTTTGAGAGCAGTTGCCTCACATTTTCTTCACAAAAAAATGTAAGAACATTCTGGGCTGGAGGTATTCCTGGAGAGGTTCTGATCAAAGGGCTAGCAGCTCCTGTGCTGTTTCCTTGTACTCATAATGGTTTCTTTTGTAGCATCACTATTGAAATGCCCACAGGATTCTGGCTGCTTTTTTCTGCAGCTTTGGGCTACATGACTCTACTTACAATTATTTCTTTTGAGATTTCTTGATCATTATTTTAAATGGTGACTCCATGAGATCTTAGCTGGAAAATATATAGATGATCTGATATCTCCTGTTGCCTCCAAGATTCCTTCCAGCTCTGAGACTGAGATCCTCTGATCTTCTCACGGCCACCATCTTAACTGAGAGGCCTTCTATAATAACATTATACAATGAGATCTTCTATAATCATATTATACAATGAGAAATTTTAAAATAGATGATTTCACTTTCCTTATGAAAGTCCTTTTGGGTGTACTTGGTGGCAATACAGAGACAGGGGAAAGACATGATTATGGCTCTAAAACATAATTTAAGTTGTTTCATTTAAGACTTTGACTGTGACTACTGCAATCAAATCTCTTAGATAGAATAATTAGAAAAAAAACTGTCCAAAATGTCCTGGTAGTTTTCCTTGTTAAATTTTTAAAAATTAATGTTCCAATTTTGAATTTAAATATCTCCCCATGAGCATTTCTTCAACAAGATACAAAAGATCATTTATTAAAAAATTGAACCTTCATTTTATAGTGCTTGATTTTTAAAAAGTATATAATGAATTCCATACTTTACTTTCAAAACTGTCTTTCTTATCTGTATTCTCCTGCCAGTGTTTTACTATTCTCTTCTGTGCATTTTAAAGAATGTTTTCATGGCCCTCTTTTTGGGGGGAATTTCTCTTGCTAAGTAACATTCCCTCTCCCACAGCCTCTCTTCCCAATTAAAAATGAGAGAAAGAAAGAGGAAAAATGGGAAAATTTTAATGTTGTTAAGCAAAATACATCCGCATAGTGGTCATGTCCAAAAAACAGGTAAGTCTTTTTATTACCTCCAGTTAATCACCTCTGAAGCAGGAGAAGTGAACGACTTACTTCAACATAAGCTCTCTGAAGACATGATTGGTCATTGAATTTTTAGATGTCTTCAGTTCAAAGTTCCTTAAGTTTCAAAGACCAACATGGTTGTTCTTTTTAAAAAATATCTTACTTCACCCCACATCAGTGAGTCCTACATAGAATTCTTGAAGTCATGTATTTTAAAATTTCTCATCGTGTGATATTATTCCATTACACTCATATAACACCATTTCCCCAATATTTTTATAATTTTTTGACATCCCTTTAGAATAAGTATAGTATATATATATATATATATGCACACATATGTGTGCATATACACACTCCATCCATACACACATGTGTATATATTACAAAGATTATAGTTATTTTCTTTTATCCCTTCCCCTCTTCAGCATTAAGAAGCTTATTTTGTTTGTAAACAAATTTGTATCATCATTGCTCTTAACTTTCCATCATTCCCATTTTTTCCTTTGAGCTTGATGTATTTCTATATTGAATTGCTTTTGTGTATATGTGAGTGTTCAACCATCCTTTATATATTTCAAAATGAAATTCATCTGATGCCATCTTTACCCATCTCTTCCTCCATTTTTGTATATTCTCACGCATCCCAACTCTGAAAAATAGCAAGTTCCACCCCTTCTAAGAAGTTAGGTGGTACAGCGTATAGAGTGCTGAGCCTGGAGTCAGGAAAACCTAAATTCAAATCTGACTCCAGATGCTTGGTAGCTGTGTGATCCTGGGCAAGTCACTTAACCTCTGCCTGCCTCATTTCCTTCAATATAAAATGAGGATAATATGAGCACCTACATCCCAGAGTTGTTGTGAAAATCAAATGAGATAATATTTGTAAAGCACTTAGTATCTGGCATTATTTGGGTAGCAGCTATAATGCTGGCTATCAATATTATTATTGTTGACATTGTTTGTTTCTACATTAATGTATTACCTTGACCTCCATTATCTTTACCTTCTTTAGACTCTCAAAATAGAACCAATCCACCTATGGGGTTTTAATTTTTTTATTTAACTACCTCAATACCTTTTAAAGATGAGATCCTGAAGGGATTTTTGTTTCATCTTCTATTAAAACTTCATCCTTAGATCAATGTATATAGCCATTTACATTTTCTTGAATAAATATATCTTTCTATGTTTCTCTTGATTCTCGTATTTATATTTCAAAATTCCTACTTAACTCTGGCCTTTTTGTTAGAAATGCTTGAAAGTCTCCTATTTCATTAAAGATTCATTTTAACTCTGTAGCTTTATACTCATCTTTGTAGCATGTTGTTCTTGGTTTGAAGCCTATATCCTTTGCCTTCTGGAATATTGTATTCTTCTATCTTCTCTAGTGTATGGTAGAAGCTACCAGATCTTGAGGGAGCCTGCCCTTAGTTGCTTTCTACTTGGACTTCTTATTTCTGGATGTTTATATTATCTTCGATGTTCAAGCTCTGGATTTTGGCCATTTCATTACTAGGACTTATTCTTTGGATACTTCTTTCAGGAGGTTTTTGGTAGTTTCTTTCTGCTTGGCTTTGCCTTTTTGTTCAAATAGATCTGAATAGTTTTCATTTTTATTTGTGATTTCTTGAAATATTGCGTCTAGGCTGGGTTTTTTCCTAACTCTGCTCCTCAAAGAGTCTTAATCTGAATTATTTCTCCTTGATCTTTTTTTCCAGGTCAGTGGTTTTAATATCAGAGTTCACATTTTATTTTTTAAACTTTTTGATTTTGTGCTAGTTTGATTTTGTGCTGCCTCATAGAGTCCATTATTTGTTAAGATTTACTAGTCCCTCTTCTAAACTATTTATTCTCCTTCCTATTTTTTCTCCCAGGACTTTTATTTCATTTTTAAGTTTCTTGCTTCATTCTCCTAATTATTCATTCAGTCCTTGCAGAAACTCAATTTTTTGTATTGATTTTGTGATTGAAGTTGTTGCAGAATTGCTGTTTCCTTACATGCTATATTTGGGGGCATCTCTATGTTTTTATATTAGTTGGCGCCTTCTTTGGGTTACTCATCTCATTATCTTTAGTTCTTGAATTTGAGCATTGTGCTGAAACCAGCTTGACCTCCCCCTGGGTTACCAGAGCTTCTGTATACATCTTCATGTCCTAGGGTTAGGTCCTCCTGGGGCTTTTGAAATCGAGACCAGAATCTTCAAGGACTTTTATGAAATTTCAGGACAGAGTATTAAGAACTTCTGAGGTTTTATGCTTTCTCTGTCTTTTTATTCTCATGCTACACTGGTCTCTGCCAGGAGGCTCCAAGGTCCCTGCTACAGGTCTCTTATCCCCTGGTGCTGATTCTGGATTCTGAGACGTGCAGGCTACACTTGTCCCTGGTCCATCTCTGTTTTCATTGGGAGGTTACTGGCTTCTTCCCCTGCCTAGGTGTTGTCTTTGTTGGTAGACCTATTTTCCACTCTTAGTGGGTTTCTGGTTGACTTTTATGTAGTTCTATGGTGTAAAAAGTCACTTTAGTGTCTGGATTTCTTTATCATTATTGGGCCCAACATGAAGGTTGAGTAGACTAAGTATATGAGATGTCGGTGATCTGCCTCTGTTTACGCAGGGCTATTAATCAGAATCCCATCATTTTTACTTTACCCCATTGACTTTGAGCAAGGGACATTCAGGTTAATAACTTTTGGAATTATTTCTATAAAATTCCCTGTAGATGTTTAAAAAGGAGGGGAAATGTTGTAACACTGAATGCTATAAATATGCTTCCAGTAAGAGCAGAAGAGTACCACGAACTTTTTCAGGAAAATCCCAAGATGTCAGGACCTGCCACTGAACCATCTGTGTGCTTCAGTACTGTTACAATTATAAGAAGTCACGCTATAGCCAAACCACATGATCTTGGGATGACCGAGATGAAAAAAATGATTTTGTGTTTTAATTTGCTTTTTTCCCTTTAAACTAACTGTCCTCTTAAAATAACTTTCTACATGCTTTAATACTTTACTGAAGAATCAAGTCAACAGTCGCTCTGAATGTGATGCAACAAGAAAGTTAATTGCTAAATAGACAGGAACTACAACTGTTCTGCCAAGGGGTAGATTAATTTTATGACCTGTTTATCAAACTGATTTTGGCAGAAAGGATAAGTAGTAAACATTGCCTTGGGACTTCTTAACTGTAAGAATCTTTGTGCCCAAGCATCCCACTAAAGTAAATGGAAAAAACAAATATTGGTGGAGTCAACAGTTTCTACTTTGCATTTAAACCAGGCATCAATGAGCCAAGACTCTTTGGAGAACTACTTACGTGTCTTCATCTCCATGCTATTTTGATACTTCTCTTAAAAATTGTACAATATCTAAAATCAAATTATTGTAGAGCTGAAAGTCACCTAGTTCAATACACTTATTTTACAGATGAGTAAACTAAGGCCCAGAAGGGTTAAATGGCTGGCACAAGATCATAGATGTACAGAATTGCAGAGCCAGTAACAAAATCCAAGGGTTTTGACTCCAATCACCATGTTTTTAACACTACACCACACTCTCTTTTACGAGGTATTCCTGAAGTCAGCCACAAATTACAGGGAGGGCATGTAATTACAAACATTTAATAAAGCTTGAGAAGCAGAAAGAGAACCAGCCCTAGAGTTAAACTTAGTATTAGCTAGGATGTGAGACCTCAAACAAATCACTTAACCTCTTAATCACTGAAGAAACTCCCTAAACCTCTGAAGTTGCAAGCGCTGAGTAGAAGCCTGCATTCATCAGGAATTTGTTATTCCAATGAAATCACAAGTGTGACAAAATTAAATCGTGTTATTTAGAAAAATATGTTTGCTTTGAATAAATACATACGAATTAAATCACGTTGTTCTGTTACCCTAAACAGTAACATTATTGTTTTATTGGCTCAACTACAGCCACAATAAATACAGAAAGTCAGGTTTTCATTATTCAGTGCCTGACCATCTAATTTGTAGGTTTTCCATATTCTTTTTTCCCCTTATTTCTCTTCTACATATGCTCCTTTGGGGAACATAACTGCTCTTAATATAGCCACCTGTGGAGGGAAGAGGTAAAAAGACTAGCGAGTGAAACGAGTCCATTTTTATCCCTATTTATAGGTCTAACAGTGGAGGTAATTGACCTTATTATATAAATGAAAATTGACTGATTAATTATCCCCATACTATCCTCATTGCCCATTAATATACGTAAAATTAAAACTTGCCTTGTGCATTTGCACGGAAATCACTTCATAACTGTTTAAAAAGTATTTCATTCAAATCATTTTCAATTAAAAGGAGATTTAACTTTTGCAAGAAAACTCTGAGCTGATGTACATTTCAGGTCTTTTCCTATGTAGCCCTGGTGGTAGAGAGACTCAAGACTCATTTTAGAGTAATTAAAGTTTAGTGTGAGAACGTTATTTTACCTAGGTTTTTAATTTCCTATAATAATTATAATAATAATGGCTAATATATCTATAGAACTCTGGAATTCATAAAGTATATTCCTCATAATAACTCTGTGATACTGCTTTCTAGTTTGCCCAACAATTCTTTTTACTACATAATAAATTCTTATCCCAAAATCTTAAGTCATCACTCTTGTCAGATGTAAGGTTCTCATATATATATATATATATATATATATATATATATATATATATATATATATATATATATGTATATGTGTATATGTATGTATATATATGTGTGTATATGTATGTATACATATATACATATTTATTCTGTTCCATTGATTTCTATTTCTTAGACAGTGTCATATACTTTTCATAATTACTGCCTTATAATATAGTTTAAGATTTGGTAATGCTAAACCTCCTTCCTTTACATTCTTTCAATGTTTCCTTTGATATTCTTGACTTTTTTCTTCCAAATGAATTTTGTTATATTTATTTGTAATTCAGTAAAATAATTTTTTGGTAATTTAATTGGGATGGCATTGAATATATAAATTGGTTTAGGTAAAATTCTCATTTTTATTGTATTGACCTTGTTTACCCATGAGCAGTTAATATTTCTCCAATCTTTTAAATCTGATTTTATTTGTAAAAAAAGTCTTTTATCATTTATTTATATAGTTCCTGAGTTTGTTTTCTGAGGCATAATCCCAGGAATTTTATACTGACTAGAGTCCTTTTAAATGTTATATCAAATTTAAAAGATTGAGTGCAAATAAAATAAATGTAGCCATTGTTAGAAGGAAAGCAGAAAATTTGGGGAATATTTTTATAGTCAGTTTCTTAGATAAAGGTGTCATATCTCAAATATTTAAAGATCTTTCTCAAATCTGCAAGAATACAAGTCATTCCCTAATTAATAAATGGTCAATAGATGTGGAGAGACAGTTTTTAGAAAAAAGAAATCAAAATAATTTATAGCCATATAAAAAAAATCCCCGAATCATTATTGATTAGAGAAATACAAATTAAAGCAAGCTTGAGATATCATTCTATACCTATCATATTGGCTAAAATAATTGAAGGGAAAACCAATAAATGTTGGAGGGGATGTGGAAAAATTAGGACCCTAATTCATTGTTGGTAGAATTGTGAATTGATCCAACCATTTTGGAGTACAATCTGGAATTACACCCAAAGCAATATCACTACTAGGTCTATTTTCAAAGATAAATAGGGAAAAAAAGGAAAAGAATCTATATGGTCTAAAATATTTATAGCAGCTCTCTTTGTGATGGTAAAGAACTGGAAATCTCAGGAATGCCCATCCATTGGGGAATGACTGAACAAGTTGTTTTATATGATTGTGATGGAATACTACTGTGCTATAAGAAATTATGAGTTAGATGATCTTAGAAAAACAGGGATATACATGCATGAAATAAAGAAGAGCGAAATAAGAAGAACTAATGGAACATAATATACAGTACTTTAAGAGTAGCTTTGAATGAATAGATCATTTTGACTTTTGTAAACATCTAACTTAGCTACAGAAGACATATGAAGGAAGACACCATCTGCATTCTGAGACACAGCTGATAAATAGATGTCTAGAATGATTTCACATAGATATTGCTATATAAATATACATATATATCTCTATATAAATATATATATATATATATATATATATATATATATATTTGTGTATAATGGTAGCCATCTCTAGGATGGGGGAGAAAGTCAAAAGGGGAAAAAGAAATTTACATGGTAACTTTATTATATATTTAAAAGAAATAGCAAGTTGTGCATGACAGATTTGCTATTTCACATGTGATCACCTTTTTAAAAATCATACTATGTTATTTCATGGATTAAAATGAAATAAATGAAAGTTAAAAACAATAACTCTGTGAGAAATATAGTACAGATATTAATATCCTTATTTTGCAGTGCAGAGACCTAAGGCTATGAGAAGTAAAGTTACTTGCCCAAGGTCACATGGCTAGTTAATTATCAGATCCATGACTCAAAGCCAAGTTCAAGTTCTCTGGCTTTAAATATTTTAAACAGTTTTAAATTGTTGTGTTTTTTAAATTTTACCCAGACTTGCAATCTAGTTATCATCCTTGACTTTTCACTTTTTTTCCACACAGTGGTCATCTTATTCTTTCCACTCTCATAGCATCTTTCATATATATTCTCTCCTTTGACCCTGCCACAATGACAGGTCTGACCTTGGTCGTCTCCTGCCTAGACTATTGCATTAGCCTACTGGCTAGTCTCCTTGCCTCAAATCTCTCCCTATGCTAATCCATCATCCACTCAGCTGTCAATCAACTTCCCTAAAATCCTATTCAATCAACTCCATTGGTTCCCTATAGTCTCTAGGATCAAATATAAAATCCTTCATTTGGTCTTTAAAGCCCTTCATAATTTGGTCCTTTTCTCTTTCCAGTCTTCTTACACCTTACTTTTTCCCATACCCCACTCCACATGCTTTTCAATCCAGTGACATAGACCACTTTGCTGTCCCATGCTCAAAGATTCTCTATATCTCAACTCTATGAATTTTCACAGGCTGTCCTCTCTGCCTGGAATTCTCTATCTCCTTATCTTGGCTTCCTGGCTTTCTTCAAGTTACAGCTAAAGCTTCATCTTCTGTTAGAAGTGTTTCCCAGTCCTCCTTAATTTTAGTTTGAGACTATCCCAAAGTTATCCTGTATATATCTTGTTTATCCATAGTTTGCATGTTGTGTCTTCCATTAGATATGAGCTTTTTGCAGTGTCTGATGCATAATTCATGCTTAATAAATGTTGATTCACTGATAATCATACAATTTTTCTGATATTTTTCCCTCTGTCTACTTATCTATCATTTCCATCATTTTCTAAAGCATAGTATTTCATGACACTAATACACCATAATTTGTTCAACCATTCCTTAACTGATGAATACTCCCCTAAGTAAATATACTCACCAGAAAAACTTCTTTAAATTTTTTTCTCCCAGTGAATTGTTTCTCTTCTAATTTTTAAATATACTGATCCTGTTTTTCAAAATTTTTTTCAATTTTATGTGATCAAAATTATCCATTTCACCCCTTTTGTCCTTTCTATTCCCTCATCGATAATGAAATCTTACGCTTATCAAGAGTGGTCTCTGCTCCTCTAATTTGTCATATGTCCTTTTACATCTAGGTCATTTATTCCTCTGGAACATATTGTGTTATATTTTCTGAGCTATTGATTGAAATATAATTTCTGAGACAGCTTTTCCAGTTTTCCCAACATTTTTTGTTAACTAATTAATCCTTATTCTAATAGTTGAAATCTTTGGGTTTATTGAACATTATACTATTATGTTAACTTCTTTCTGCATCCAATCACTTCCCTTTGTTTTAACTTCCCTATTTTTAATCAGTACTAAACAATAGTGATGAATATTGTTTCCAAAGCTTATCACTATTAGTTTAACATCTTTATTTTATATTGTTATTTTGCTAGTTTCTCTACAAGTTGTTACTGAGTAAAAGAAAAATGTGGATAACCCAAATTCATGATTGGTTTGCATGTATTTCATTTGATCAAAGGTTGTGCAATGAAGGCAATTGTGAACTTCACAGAGAACATGAAAGAAATTCTCCTTCTAAATCATTGGGAGCTTCTCCTGCTGGGGGTTTTAAGTGAAGCAAAGAGATTTTTTTTTATTGATCACATCATGTTGAATTCCAAAAATTGCAAATCAAAAATGAATCTGGACCTTTCTTGGATTCCCCTGGGCAAAGAATGAGTTAAGCTAGCCACAGAGAGATGGAGGTTTAGTAAGGAGAAACTTTTCCTGCAAGTCCTTTTGAGGCAACTGGCCTGGGGCAACTCCTTACCATTGTTTTCTTCTTGGTCAGGTGCAAAGTAATTTCCTCATTCTCATCTGATGGGTGGAATGATGATGTTGACTAAGAGAAAAGTCAGCCTACTAGGATGCCAGAAGGAAAGAGCTGGAAAGAGTGGCTCCCCACTCACCCACAAGGGTGGGAGTTCTCCGTTAATTAAGCCATTCCCAACCCCAGCCACTTTTATATCAATATGTCTTACTCATTTCTTAGGTCTTCCTTGTTCCCAGTGGCCAAATATCCAAAGCTGGTCTACAAAGTTTCCTCAGCCTCTTCCTACATTGGGTAATTTAGCATTCACAACTATGTTCCAGCCCTGAGTAGACCCTTAGAAATTGAAGGGAGGCAGAGCATGAACGCTGTCCCCAGTTTTGTTCCAGTCTCCTTTACATCTTTCAGGACCACCGCACCTTGGTACACTACCCTTGTTCCTCCCTTGTCTTTCTGCCTTTCTTTCTCTGGCTGGGCTGAACTGGCATTTATTGTGGGGAGCATTGCTGCAGACTTTGGAGTCCAGAATCCGATCAATAGGCTTTCTTTGTCTACTTGGTTTTTCCTCTGTTGGAAGCTAGGACAACCTCACTGGAGTGATTGTGGACTTCATTTAGGAAGGTTTGCAACATTCCAGGCCTTGTGCAATCAACACTGTCATTTCACAAACAAAGTGACAATAATAAGAAAGATTATTATTATAATTACATAGTGATGGAATGTTTGTTTTACATATATTATTCTCGTTTTAATTTAATATTTATTTGAGGAAACAGAGGCAAACATAGCTTAAGTGACTAACGTAGAGTCACAAAGCAAGGAAATGTCTGAGGTGGGATTTGAACTTAAGGTCTTGTTGATCTCAAGTTCAGCAATAGATTCACTGTGCCCTTAGCTGCCTAAGGGACCTGGATGATTTTATTATTTATAGGAAATCATTTTTTCTATTTGGATTCTGTGCTGGGTATCTTCCATGACATGTGGCTAACATTTTGTACGAGTCTCCTTTTTATATGGATGTGAGTTGGACACTACTGAAAAACGACTGAACAGCCCCCTTTTCTATGCTTCACTTGACAGTAAGAGTTATCTATGCTATTGAATTTTGCAAGGAATCATATGTGATTTTGACATCAACATGGGTGACAGTTTGCTGAAGGTGAGTCTTTAAAGTGGCATTTTATTCTTCCATATCAAATGTTTTTTAATATTCAACAAGTTATAGGCATAGTAGGACCTTATGTTTTCTGAAGTGTTTAATTATATAACTGTAAAGATGTGTTATTTCATTTAGGAGATTCTATCTTTTACCTTCTAGCTTTTTAAAAAATGTTCTTGTATTAATTTTTCTCATAAAGAATCTGTTGATTTCTTTATTTTTGTGCACCTTTTCTTTTGGCCTATTTCTTCTTTCACAACATGACAAATATGAAAATATGTATGACATGATTGCCCATTTATAACCTACATCAAATTGCTTTCCACCATGGGGGAAGGCTAAGGGAGGAAAGGAAAAAATTTGAAACTCGAAATTTTTTTAAATGAATATTAAAAATTGTCTTTACATGTAATTGGAAAAAATAAAATATTATTTTAAATATTGTAGACATTGGGAATTAAGCTTATGGATCAGCAGTTACTGCTGATTAATTTTTTGACAGTGCAAAAGGCCAATGTTCCTGAGAAAATGTTAAGGTAAACCTGCATCTGGGTAGGCAAGTACTCTGTTCCTGGATTATATCTTCCAGAAGGCTTTAGAAAAAGAGTGAATTAATTGTAAAAAAAAAAAAAAAAAAAAAAAAAAAAAAAAAAAAAAAGTCCTGAAAAAAATGTTGTAGAGGTAGAAAAAACAAGATTTGGTGACAGATTGTATATATGGGCTATGTATAAATGAAGAATTAAGAGTGACACTGAGATTACAAGCCAGAATGATTGTGAGGATGGTCATTCCGTCAACACTTATAGGAGGTTTGGAAGGGAAAGGATTTGGGCAGGGGGAGGGGGGGGAGATAATGAATTGTTTTGGATCTGTTGAATCTTAAATATCAATGGAGCATGGAATTTTAGATCTTCAGTAGGCAGTCGGTGATGTGAGGCTGGAGGTCAGGAGAGACAGTAGAGCTGGATAAATAGATCTGAGAATTATCTGCATAGAGATGACAATTGGATCCATGGTAGCTGATGAGATCAGTGAATAAAATGTAGAAAGAGAAGAGAAAGGGCCAAGGACAAACCCTAAAAAAAAATGTTACATTTTAGAAATAATTTATGCAGTTATAGTAGCAAACAGTTATATTTTTATAGAGAAAAAAAGCCATGATTAGTGTCTGTTACGGCCCATCAGTCCTGACAAATACAGACATTCATCTTGAAAACAGTTCTCTACAACCCTTTGGGTAAACAATATCTTCTCTGATATTCTAACTCTGTAAACTTCTCTCTGATTTCATCGAATCCCAGGAGTTTATCCACACAGCTTTGGCATTCAAATTGGCATTCCTCCCTGGGACTGAGTTGTTTTGACTGATAGGTGAGTGAAAACTTACCTAACTCAGTATTATGTACAAAGCTCGGGACTTTGTTTCATATTCCACCCATCTACTCAGAAGAAATACATAGTCAAGGTCAGCCCTGCCCCATTTTTCAGTTGTTTTTTTTTTTGTCCTAGAGGGAGTTTGGTGGTACAATGGACAGATTGCTGTCCATTCAAATTGGAATCAGGAAAGTACAAGTTCAAATCCAGCTTCAGACATTTGCTGGGTCTATGAATCTAGGCAAATCATTTAACTGCCTGCGTCAGTTTACTCAGTTTGTAAAATGGGGATCACAATAGCACCAACTCCCAGGATTGTTGTGAGGATAAAATGATATTTGTAAAGAACCTTGCAAATCGTAAAGTACCATATAAATCCTAGTTATTGTCATTGTTACCCTGGAAATTAATTAAATAAAAATATCATTAGTTCTTAACAAGGTGGGACAATCTGGTCCAATACTGGTCCATGACTTTACTGACAAATATTTGGAGTAAAGCGTTCTTTCTTGCCACCGTTCAGATACCTGTACTATATTGGCAGGGACTAGCTTAGTATAGTAGTATACTATATCAGTATAGGAGATGCTTAATAAATGTTTATTGATTAACTGGTTGGTAATCTCCTGTGACTGCGCTCTGTCCAGTTGACTTTTTGCTTGGTCTGACATTCTCAGGATATTGTATTTGGATTCTCCTTTCCTCACTGTAGCTTAAATCTTATAAAAAAATTCTGACCTAACCTTGGCAATGTCCTGATGTGGCTTCCTTTCACTCACGCTTCCAGCATACATTGCCCTTCTGAGTAATCTCCTGGCCAGATTGAAAATATGCCAGGCGAGCAGCCAGGCAAGTATCTCACAATGACTTTCACTCAATGAAATGCAAATTTGAGGTATTTTAGTTTTCCTTGTCTAGGGAAGGTCTGACCAGTCGGTCTACACAATCATAAATCAGGACTGACAATTCAGGTATTAGTTACCTGAATTGTAGACATAGTACATGGAAGGAAATAGTTAACCTATTTAAGTCTAGCTTTAGAAATCCAGATTATAATATGAAACAACAAACCCTAAATTCATTTGCTCCATGTGTCTGTATCCATTCCACCTGAATAATCTGAAGCTCTTTGAGATCCCAGATGCTCTTCCCCCACTTTACCCTGTCTTCTATACATACTCAGGTTGCCTAATACAAGGCTTTGCTCATGATGAGTGCTGACTTCTCATGCTAAAATTAAAATTGCAGGACACTTTGTTGTGTAACTTTAGCCAGAATATAGCAATGCTCAAGCTACATAGGATGTGGGCCCTGGTGGGAGAATGTTCAGGACACTGTCTTTTCATACTTGACTACTACTTTTGTACACATTGTATTCTACCCATGAATGGTACAGGGGCCATGGGATTACCTAGAGCCCTTTGGGTGCTTGGTGCTGCTATATGAACTTGAAGACACTTCTGAACTAAAACCCTTCAGGGAATTCCATCTGTGTCTTTATTATAATCAAGATTCCATGCAGTGGAGAAAACCAGGCTCATTGTCTTTTCATGTAGTCCTTGATTAATGTCCATGACTATTTGTTCCAAGTATTGTTGTATTAGTGATTTGCACAAGGACTCTAACTTGAGAAGTCAACAGATGGCTAGGGATGCCCCCTGCTACTGAGATGCAGCATGAGACATGTTAATTGGCTTCTCTCAGGATTCCCACTTGGGCAGAAGGAGCCAGCATGGCCATTTATGTGTGTTTTCAAAATCCCCTTTTGGCTCTTGGTTCAGCTATCAAATGGTTGACTAGACAGTGAAATCCTGGGCTGCTTTCTTTTCTGAGATAAAAGTGGACAGACATTTATAGAAAGAAACAAGACAATAGATTGTCACATTGTCATGTCTGTGATGAAATGAATGCTGCGAGGCTTGATGATACTACTGAGTATGGATGTTACTCAATTTAGTCTAGTATATAGCAAAGATAACTCAAGTAGAAATAAATAACTTAGATTTTAGTCTCAACTATACCCCTTACAAACAGTGTAAACTTGGGCAAACCAGTTGGGCTCTGAGCTTGTTTCCTCATCTAAAAAGTGGGGATAATAAACTGCCCTCTCTCATTGTACAGTTGGAAGGAAAGACAATATAGTATGATGGGGGAAAAAGTCAGATTAAGAGAGAGGATCTGATCTCAAATTATACCTCTGCTACTTACTACCTGGATGACCTTGAGCAAGGAATTTTGCCTCTTTGGGTCTGTTTCCTAATCTGTCAGATAAGCATTTTAAAATAGATCATCCTTAAAGTCTCTTCCCAACTCTAAATCTTAAGTTTCTATAATCTTATACACTGAAAATTCTTTGAAAATTGCAAAGTGCTATATGAAGGTAAGGTATTAGTGAGAAGTGTGAGGTTAGGGGCTACTCTGAAGCAACGAATTAGCATTTATTGAGTGATTACACAACACAGATCTAGGTAGTGGAGATATAAAGGCAAAAACGAAACATTTCCTGTTCTCAAGGAGCTTACATAATAAGCTCCCAATTTTGTACTAGGTGACCTGGTGGATATTAAGAAAGCACAATCCAGTTCACATCCTCATTATATTTTAATAGAGTTGATAAGACTAAGGCAGGTGAAATGAAGAACAATAAAACTTTATATAAACAAGTACTTAATATTATAACTAGTATTCATAGAATGCTACAAGATTTGCATAGATATTTACATACATTATCCCATTTGGGATATATCACTTAAGTAATAGTAAAGGCTCTAAGTCAATAGGCAGAGAAAGGACAGATCAGTGGTATAAGTTCCAATACAAACACTGCCATTACTGTTACTGTCAGGATTGTTGTTAACTCACGTTGGCTTTCATTTCCACCTACAAAGTAAGGAGTAAGGGATAGATTCATGGAAGAGTTAGGACTGGAACTAGTCTTTGAAGGGTGTATATGGATAGATAGAGAAGAGGTGGAAAGCACCCCATGATGAGCGAACAGCAAAGAAACAAAGGCAAGGACTAATATTGTATTTGGATCATGAGAACAGTCTGAGAAAAGAATTTAGGTTAAGCAGTAAGGAGTTAGTAATGGTAAATAATGTGGATGGGGGTAAATTATGGAGGGTTATGGGGAGAACCAGACAGAGCAGTTCAGATTTGAGGCAGGATGTTGTAGCAGAAAGAACCCTGCACTTAGAGTCAGAGGACCAACATTTGCCTCCCAGCTGCGTCATTTGCTAGCTGTGCAACATCTCTGGATCTGTTTCCTTAACTGTAAAATGAGAGGGGAAAGGGAAGTTGTACTAAATGATGTCTCAGTGGTAATGTTCAGTGATGTGGTGCTTATAGTATGTTCTTGAGTCAAAGACAGGAAATAGCGAATAAATTGCTTCATTCATGGATGATCCAGTTAGTAAACTATTTTTTTTTAAGGCAATAAGGAAGTGTAGCCTTGTTACCCATAATTAGTAGGATTTATTTTTTTGATTACCGATTACGTAAGAAGCATGAAACAGTCCTTCTCATTCTATCTTTCAAGGGGGAAAGAAATGCCAACTGAAGCTGTAGCTATGCTACAAGAGTCCAAAGAAGGTGGGAATGAACTCTCCCCTGGATAAGCTGAAATATGTCTGCTGACAGTGATTAATGGCATGGAAACACTCGTAAATCTTTAAAGAATATAGAAATCAACACCAGGGTCATGTGCTGCCCTCATTCCTTGCATGAAACTTCCATGAATGTCTCTAGGAGTTCAATACAATGATGAGGGGAAGCATATGGCACAACATCCAAAGCAAATTAATAACTGTATAAAAACCCAGTTAAATAGTGATAATTTCCCCTTGTTATCCAGCTTTGTTGGAGGCAATCCATTAGCATGATGTCTAAGTTTGGAGCAGGCATTTGTTAATGAAGAAAATGGACTTGAAGCCATGTGGTGTAGCTTTTAAAGGCAATGTGACAGGTTTGGAATTTGGAGTTCCTTATTCAGTCATTTGTTGATCATTCACAAAAAATCCCTAAAAATATCCATGTTTGAGGCTTTCCATCTGTCTCTGCCCCTCTCTGTTGCCATAGACACACATCTCTTAGCAACAGCTTATCTTTCTGCCCACCTCCATGCCACATACTTTCATGTCTATAGAATGACAAGCACTGAGACTGAATAATAAATGCTACAGCTAACATTCAGCAGTGGGCTTATGTTGAGTACTAGCCTATGAGACCCTTTAGTGATCAGTGTTCCTTGTAAACTCAAACAGCCAAAAACTCCTGCTCTGGATCTTAACACAGAAACACAATCTTACGTTTTTATTTTCCTCTGTGATTAGCTGGTTCCCCTAAACTAGTGAACTCAAATTGAAACAGGGTTCCTAAACCTTACATAAGGATCCCTGCGGGCTACATGTTGACTTAGGAAAATATATACATTAATATATTTTTTATTAATATATCAACACATTAAAATAAAAAAGGAATGACAATTTAAACTAGTTTGGACCATACTGAGCAGTGTTGGGGGTCACATGTTTAGCGTCTCTATTCTAAACTATCTACATAGTAAATTGATTATAATGCCAGGCAGCCTATTTTGGGGTATAAGTTCCAATATAAACACGGCCATTATTATGCCCATCAGAATATTGTTGTTCATGTTAGCTTTCATTTCCACCCATGAGGCACTTAACAAATAATACTTACTGTGACAGATGGGTGTAGGGCAAGTATGATTAGCTCATTCTGCAAATGAGAAGGATAAAGCTCTGTGATTACTTGAAATTTCATTTTTAAGTCCATGGAAAAATGCATCTACCATTTAAAAAATTCTCCCCATCGTTAACTAGAGCTTTGGTGAGTATTGAACTGGAGAGAAGCCACTGGGTCTGAATAGGAATGTTCCATCTCAATATATCCAGACTCTAAACAACTCATTGACAGCCTTTAAAATGAGAAATGAGTCTCAGCTGAGGTCACCAGGAAGAGATGGTAAAGAGGCTAAAATACAGATAAAGAGAAAAGGCTGTGTGCGTCATACTCGTCCTTGAGGCAAAGTGGAAAACTCACTTCTTAGCAGAGTTTTGGTTACATGTATCTAACTGTTTTACCCTATTTCAAATGATCTTCATTTAAATACTCTGCCAAGAGAAATCCTTTAGGAAAACCAATGATAATTTTTTTTAATGTGGCATAGTTCAGAATCCTAATTAGTATTTCATTTGCCCTGACCTATGTGCTTAATTAAAATAAGAAGTGTTGCATTTAAAACTCTTATTGATGTCGGTCAATATATACTATTTAATCAGAAACAGCATCACAATTTCATAAATATTCATGCATCTGAACATACACAACCTCCTTCTACAGGAAACTCTTCCTGGTCTGTCTATTCCAGTGCCTTCACTTTAATGATCATTTCCCAAGTATTCTATATATGGCTTATTTGTTCATAGTGGTTTGCATGCCATGATTTTCATGAAAATAATTTGTTTTCCTATTATTTACTAGCCTCAGAAATCATATCCTGTGCTTCCCCGCCCCCTGCAGTTTCTAATACCGCCCTTCTAAAGTCCTGTCAGAGTAAATTTGGTAAATGTCATGGAAAGATGCACACTGAAAGATGTGACTTCAGAAATGTCACAAGAATCTTTCACTCAAGGGAAGATGGAACAGTTGGACAGTGTTGTCTGTATGCTAAAGCACTTAGGCAGTCTATGATAATGTGTTTACATATTACATGCAGAGCCTGGCTTAACTGTGCTAACTACTTTGTGAAAAGAAAATCCTCCTGAAATTAAATAATCAAAGAAGATAGGTGAGTGCTGATTTTGTGAAATAAACAGTGATTGAGGAAAGAAATAAAACCAGCAGGACTCGGCATGAAACAAATTAATTCATGTTGGAGATTCACTCTCCTGAAGAAATTAAATTGCCCACTTCCTAATCAGCACAGTTTCCTGGCATGTCATTTTTCTCTCTTTTTCTTACCTAATCTGTTTATTATGAAGGTCCATAATTCCACCTTCTCCCCTCCTCCCCCACCATTTTTTAAATTATAGTTTGAAGCTCCACTCTTGTGTCATTCTGGGGATTTCAAAAGCCTATCACTTCTTCTACCATTTGTCTTTTTGGAACGAAAACAAAGCTTTGCCCATATGCCTTAGGAGTTAATTTTTCTGGCTTCTCAGAAGCTTAGGGTCTATGAACTAAAATCACTCAAGGAAAGCCAAAGTATTGGTGCCCATAACAGGGAAAGGCACCACAAAATCAATACAGATGGCTGGGTGAGTTTCCCATGGTTGGGACAAGATTTCTAATTTTGTAGCAACAGAAAAAAAAGTGTAAACTCTTGTTCTCTCATATAATGCTGAGCACAGGAAAGAGATGTCAATATACGTTAAAGCTTGAAATTTCACTGAAGAAGCCACGCAGAATTTTGCACATGCTCTTAATGTTTGTGTAGCATTGAGTTGGAGGGGGATCATATGTCTTTCAATCTGTGTTTTACTCTTCTGAGTTCTTAAAATGCACCATGTAATTCACACACTCATCATGTAAGTTATGCCATCAGTCTGTTGAGATCCATTGACTAAAATATCTTTTCCTTTTTGTTTTCCCTGATATGGGCTTGTTATTTTCTTCCCTGGGGGCAAGTCAGTATGTCTTTTGGAAGGCTGACAGGTAAGGCATGGCAGCAAGGCAGCACCAAATACCAGATAAAGATCAAAACCTGGCAAGTAGCAATTTTTGACACTTTCCCTCCAAGGTCTGACTTTTTTGTTTTTACCATTATCATAATCAACTACAGTAATAGAAAAATTCCATCAGTGCCCCCCCCACAACTAACTTGATTCCAAATGGCAGGACCACACGTCTAAGAGCAAGGTGTTGGAAGGCAGCCAGCTCTCATGAATTGAAGCCATTACTTCTTCTGCGTATGAGTAACTGGTTTTACGTGATAGTTAACATATCCAGATGTTCTCCTTTATTCCTGAGTCTCTATTTTCTCATCTGTAAATATGAGTGGTTTGAACTAGATAACTCTTAACATTCCTTTTAGCTCTAGATCTGCAACTATGGTCAGGAAACTGTGCATAGCTATAGAGAGCCGTAATGGTAATTTAAATGGGAAGACCTTTCCAACTCATTTATAGGCCCATGTGACCTTGCCTGGGTTACATGGAAGTCTGAGTTACATGAAGCCTGTGGTGGGAGAAGTTTGCTGAATGGGTGGAACAGGAAGGGGTGGAACAGAAAGAGGTGAAACTAGAGTAGAGCTGAGAGGATTTTAGCCATGAGAGCAGTCAGAGCAAGGAAGAATGCAGGCTGCTGAGTAGTGTGAGTGAAAGAGCTTGTTCATGATTTTGTTTAACGGACCTGGCCTGTGGAAAGCCTTGTTAGGCTAGGGGGAAGACTTGGTGATGGTGTTCTTCTCTGCATTGTCATTGTGTATAGATTTTTGTTGCTGTGATGTCTGAATAAATATTTTGGTTCTGTCTTCCATTTCGTGATTCAGAATTGGGCTAGGATATTCATGGATGCCTTGGCAAGAACTTATTAATGTGATCAAATAAAATTCACAAGGTTAACTTGGTACACTGTCTGACATTTATGATCACCATGTGCTGCATGGTGGTTAGATACAAAAGGTCTGCAGTTCCCATAAACAGCTCCAGTCAATATTACTCTTACACAGCCAAATTAAATTTCCACTTTTATTTTTTCTCACTTTGTTAGGCCTTCAGTAACTATAGTCCGTATAGTGGCATTTTCCTCAATACTATGTAATCAAGGATAGTATTACAATTTCATAAATATGTGTGCATCTGAACACACACAGTCTCCTTCTCCAGGAAGTCCTTTTTGGTCTGTCTTAATTCTAGTGCCTTTGCTTTGTTGATTATTTCCCATGTATCCTATATATGGCTTGTTTGTTTATAATTGCTTGCATGGTGTCTCTATGACTAAATTGTGACTTCCTCAAGGACAGAGATTATGACGTGCTCCATAGTTGAACCACTTATGAGACCATGAGAGCCAGGGAGTAGAAGTCCATCTCCTACCATCCATTTCTGAGAGCATCTGCTCATTTAGGATTGGATTCAGGGAGGCAAGTCATACCCGAGTGACTAAAGGATTGTCTAACAAGAGACTAGCTAGTCTATTTCCATTTATGAGCAGAAGAGACCAAGGCAGTTACTCAGATTATAAGAATTCACTTGTGAAACGCAACTCTAGAGTAGGCCAAATCAGCTTTTATCCAAAAGGACAACTCTGAGCAATCTCCATTTGTTACTCCTCATGGAGAAGTTAGAACCTTCAGAAGAAATGGAAAGACTACTCAATAATAAGAGCAAACTAACATTGATATAGTCTTTACTATGTGCCAGGCACGATTCTAAGTACTTTACAAACATTTGAATTTCCCAACACCTAGGAGATAGGTGCTATTATTATTTCATTTGACAGATGAGGAAACAGAGACAAACAGATTTACTCATGGTCACATAGCTAATAAGTATCTGAGAGCAGATTTGAACTCAGGTCTTCCTGACTCCAGGCTAGGTGCTATGTAGTTGTTGTTCCCACCCTTGCCCTAAATCACTAATATTTAATACTATTCTGACTCTCAACTCCTTTCTCCAATGAATTATTATGTTTTCCAAGCATGCCTTTCATTTTCCTGTCTCCATGTTTTTTTTTTCTTATTTCGTTCTCTCTCCTTAGAATGTTTTCTCCTTCTTTCCTTCCCCTGCAGCCCTTTCATGTCTCCCATTGTGGTGGTCTTTGAAGTTTTACTCCTGATTCATGCTGTCTAACTTCAAGTGTAGGAGCTCTTGTTATCTGTGTATAAGTACTATTCTCTGCACAAATGCTTCCATCTCCTCCTAAAGCCTTACTCTAACCAGTCTTACCCTTGGCTCTCCTCTCTTGAGTGTCCACATTATCAGCTCCTTCCACTGTGCAAAATGAAGTCTAAATTCTCTTTTATTATGTGATTTTTACTAACCTCTTTCCTTCACTTCCTTGTCTTCACTAAAACTTTTCTATCATCCCCTTCACATATAATTAGTTGTCAAATATTTTTCTCTGCAATGACTGCTATATCTTTTATCTTTAGTGCCACCCTTGTCTTGGTCCTTATTACCTCTTTCTTGCCTATACCTTCTTCTCATAATTTAGATTCTCATCTTGAGATTCTTCCTCCAATTCATTTAGTACACTTTGATATTTCAATATGGTAATAATTCTAATTTAATTAGAATTAATTAACACTTCCTTCACCAGTGTAGAACACTAATGGAAAAGAGGGCTTTATAAGCAAGTCATTTTGACTGCAGCATAGAATATATGAAATGGAGTAATGTTAAATAAGTTTGAAAAGATAAATTACATTAGAACTGTTTCCATCTAATGCTCTTTTCACTGAACCATCTGAAGAAGTAGCATTAGGATATAGTATAGGGGGAGGAGCCAAGATGGCGGAATAGAAAGACTCAGGTCTGCTAGCTCCGAACCCACAGCCCATAAATTTCCTGTAAAAAGAACTCCCCACAAATTCTGGAGCAGTGTAAGCCACACAGAAACGCAGTGGAGGAGATTTCCATTCCAAAGAGCCCTAGAAAGCCATCCCCAGAGGTCTGTCATACACCGGACAGCGGAGCCCAGTCCTGGTCACGTGGCCCCGAGAGGAGCAGATCCAAGCAGGCTTCAGGGACGGAATCTCCAGTGGCCGTGAAGGTCCCTCCACCCACAGGTGCTGCAGGTCAGTGAGAGAGACTTCTGGGCTGGCCAAGAGGGGAGTAGGGTGTCTCCGTGGCTCGGGCTCCCTCAGGGGACAGCGGAGGAGGCAGCGGCAGAGGCAGCAGTGGCCCAGAACTCCCGGAGCATACAGGAGCTCTACTCCATTACTAAGGTCTCCGCATAAACCTCCTGAAGGAACTGAGCCTGGGAGGGGGCCCTGCCCCCACCTGAGCACCAGAACTTAAGCTCACATTGAATAGCCGCTGTGCCCACTGCAGAAAGCCCTGAGGCTGGGGAGCAGCATTTGAATCTCAGACCCCAAGCATTAGCTGGGCGGATCTAGGTGGGGGTGGAAAGGAATCTCAGAAGTCAAGTAACTGGCTGGGAAAATGCCCAGAAAAGGGAAGAAAAATAAGACCACAGAAAACTACTTTCTTGGGGAACAGATGATGTTTCCTCCTTTCATTTCCGATGGAGAGGAACAATGCTTGCCATCAGGGAAAGAAGTGGAGGTCGGGGCCTCTGTATCCCAGACATCTGAGGTGGATGTCTGGTGGGCTCAGGCCATAGAAGAGCTCAAAAAGAAGTAGCATTAGAAGCTTTTCCAATAAATACAAGGCTAAAGGAAGGTTATTCCCACTTGCTACTATTGCTACTAGAATTCTAGAAATTCTAGCAATAATACAGCAATAAGACATAAGAAAGAATTTAATTACATAATCATTTTTAAAGAGAAGAAATCTTCCTTATTTTCAGATAATGTGACTATTTACATAGTTAGAAACCCAGAAAAACCAACAAGGAAAGTAATATAATGATTAATAATTCAGGAAGTAGCATGATAAAAAATAAATCTGTAAATATTAGCATTTGTATATAGCAATAACAAAAACCTGAAGGAAATGGTAGAAAAAAACATTAAAAATAACTGAAAAATGAATAAAATCTTTGAGAATGAACCAAGACATACAGAATTTATGTAGTGGTAGCATGATACAGTGGATGGAGTACTCAACTTAGAATGAGGAAGATCTGGATTTGAATCCTGCCTTGATACTCGCTAGACCCAACATATTCATAGCAGCACTTTTTGTGATAGCAATTAGCTCATAACAAAGTGAATATTTATCATTTAACTGAAGAATGAACAGATTATGTTATATGCTTTAATGGAGCATTATCATATCAGAAAAATGACTATGAGGAATTCATTATCACTCCACTTTGTATCTGCTGCCCTCCCTGAATGTCCACATGCTTATCACTTCTAGATTCACCACCGTGTTGCTGACTCAAGCCTTGGCTGACACCACCTCTCTCAGCCAACTCTGCCTTCTGACAGGAGAGCTGGAGGATAGAGTACCCATCTCCTCTCAATGCCTTTCATTATAGAAGGGCAAAATTGGACTCTCAGCTCACTCCACTTTTTATCTGCTACTATGACTGGTTTCAACCCCACAGAACAAGATATGCCCTGGCGTCCCATCCCCCTTTTCCTACTTTCCTAACTCCTTTTCTGGATTGTCTTCCCCTTTACTGTCTGCCCCTCAAGGGCAGGACTGTCTTTCTTGTTCTTAATTGTATCCCTGGCTAATACTTAGTACAGTTCCTGAAACATAGTATAAGGTTAGCAAATGTTTATTAGATTGGAATTCAGAGAAACATAGTGTGACTTCTATGAATTGATGCACAGTAAAGTACAGCAGAATTAGAAAAAAACATGCAAAACAGCTATAATAATATAAATTAAAGGGACACCAAAATAAAACAGAATGCTACATGCTTGTAATGAATAATCTTGGCTCTGGAAAAGAGAAGAAATTATCTTAATCACTTCAGGAGAGAAGTAGGAAACTAAGGGAAGAGAAGATTGCATACTCTATCAGATACTGTCATTTTGACAGTCATTTTTGCTCAATTGTTTCTTTTTTCCTACACAAAATGGAGGGCCCTCTGAGTTACTATGTATGAGATATATCCCAAAATGGCTCTAGGGTAAAAACAAAGAGCATTAGTATAGCTTTTTTTCAATTATGAGAGATGTAGTTAGATTGGGGTTCATGAAATAATAAAGGTTGTATTTAACATCATCAGAGAAGGTTTGGATATCATTACAGAAGTCTTTTGCTCTCTCAACTTCGCTTCTAAATATTAATGAAGTGATACAAAGGCAGACGATTGTTACTGGACATTGTATAGTTCAGAGGTATAAGGTAGATTATTGAACTGAACCTGGACAGAAAAGCGCAACTGCAAATTAAATATTCAGTGCCTAGATTCAGATCCTCAGACTGTTTTTAAGGGTGGATAATTAATAACCACAAGAGTTTTTGTTTTTCAGTTACATCCAATCCTTCATGACCCCACGGAGCAGAACATGTCAATAATGTCCAAGGGGTTTTCTTGGCCAGGATACTAGAGTGGTTTGCCATTTCTAAATTTTACGGTGTTTTATGTATATTAACTCATTTGACTCTCACAAGGACCCCATGAAGTAAGTGCTATTATTATTCTACTGGGGAAGAAAGTGAAGCAGAGGAAGGTTAAGTGACTTATCCAGGGTCACACAGCTAATTAAGTACAACAGGAAGGATTTAAACTCAGAATAAATTTGTTAAAACATTATTGGAATGAATTTAACTTTATGTATTAATTGATAAGGTACCAGTTTTTGACTCACTCCTCTCAAGATTATATCTATGCCTTCCTTGAGTATGGACCTCAGTATTAACAAACTTCAAAAAAAGTGAGATCACAAAAGATATATTTGTAAATTCAGTCAAACTGGGCAGAGCACAACTTTGAATCCATTTAATTTGCTGAAACACTATAAGAATTCAAAATTTTGAAATCCCTATAGGGCTATGCAAGGTCTGTGTGTTGCCCATGATGGTTTATGCACCCATGAGTTTACCTAAATACAGCTCATGGGAAAGTGTGAATGTATATCTGTGGAATCACAAATCTCATCCACTGTGTTCCAAGGGAGTCTTTTCTTCCTACTTGGAAAGGAGCAGAACTTTGTAGCCATAAGGCTGGCCTACTCTGCTCTCCTCCAGGAGGAAATACCAGACTAGGCTCATGCCTATTTGTCTCCTTAAATATTGCTAGTCTAGGGGAAATGACTTTTAGATTCATGCCATTCTCCTAATCACTATCTCTTTGGGGGGGAAGTGGTGTCCCAAGATGTATGTGAAGGCTTTATTCTTTTTCTACTAAATGCTAGTTATCCAACTACTGTCAAGTAATGAATAACGAAAAAGTGAATAAAAACGTTTATCCAAGGCAATAGCAAAGGGAAATTAAAAAAATATATACAGATTAGAATGTATCAGACGATACACACAGTGAATGAATTCTCACACTGGGAGTAAGATACTTTAGCTGAACAAAAGTGAGAAAGTCCTTGATTTCACGCAAGGGGAAATTCTCTGAAGGCTCTCGTTTGGAAAGTTGGAAATAGGGACATCTTGAGGCATTGGCTTCTCCATATGTCTGCACCTTCCCAAAGTTTTTCTTTCCTCCCAGGGACATATCCATAAAGAAAGCCTAGAACCATAGATTTCCTCTCTTAAAACTGGAAACCAAGGACAAAGACATCTCTCTTTCCTTAAGCCCTAGACAACTCCACCCCATTAGACATGAAATATTGAGTAATAATTATCTGTACCATTAGGGAGAGGCTTTTGCAAATGTACAGATCTGAGACCTAGGATATAGATATCTCTTTCTTCTTCATGCTAGTGATCCCATTACTCTTCCATCCAGGCGCAAAACTCCTTTGAATCTTCTCTGTCCCACATCTATACTTATTTATAAAGGTTGTCAAATCTGCCTCAGCAATATCACTTTCATCTACCCCATCCTCTCCATTCATACTGCCATCATCCTAGTTCAGGCCCATATCACTATTCACTTGGACTGTAAAGGCTTCTTACTCTCATCTTTTTCCTTATCTCATCTTTTCTATTCATTCCCCCCTTCACAACAAAGTAATTTTCTTAATACATAGGTCTGACCTTGCTGAGAAACCTTCAGTGGGTTCCTATCACCCACGTGATAAAGTACAAACTCCTCAGACAAAAGCCATTTGCAATTTTGACACAATCTAAGGGTCCATTTTTATTTTATGTTATTACCCCTTCAAATAGTCTGACTGGAACATATACTGATCTTATTCTGCATTTTCTACCTCCAAACCCCATTTTTTATTCTTGCAGCATACCATTTTTGCCTGTTGACATTTTCTTCTTTAAAAGTTTATCTTAGAGCCCCTCACCTTCATAAAGTAATAATTCTTTCTTGATGTTCTTATAATACTGTTCAGAGGTCTCTTTGTCCCATCACATTATGCTGTTTCTCTTTCCTATTAGAATTGTAAGCTCCTATCACAATGACCTTCACACAGCAGCCACTTAGGAAATGTTTATTGAAATTGCAATTGAGTAGTTGAAAGGCAATAAAAAAAATTTTTAAAGTTAGAGTAGGGAGAGGAAATCATGGTTTCCCATTTATAAAGGAAAAAACATAGACTGAAGGTTATTGAAGTGACACGAAACCAATGCATAGGCCAATTTGTGTCATACACATTAAGGACAAATTTCCCAAATCACTTCTACTATTCCGAGAAATTATGCAAATAAGAAAAGAACAGTATCTGAAGAATGAAGATAATAGTACTAAAAATGAATAGCTGAATATGATCATTTGATAAGGCAAATGTTTAGTATAGTAGAATGAGCAGTGAGCTAAGAGTGAAGAGATCTGACCCTGCCAGCAAGCTGATGTGTGACTTTTTTGAGTCACATAAACTTTCTAGACACCAGATTTCTTATCTACAAAATGAAGGTGCTATAGAGCCCATGTAATCTAACTTATACATGGGAGGCAGCACAGATCTTAGAGTCAAGAAAATGTGAACTCTAACCCTGCCTCAGCCACTAGCTGGGGAGCCCTGGGCAAACCACTTACTCTTCATAAATTTCAATTTCCTTGTCTCTAAAAATGGAAATAACAGTACCTATCTCATGTGATTAAAGATGATGACTAAATGAATATTATGTGTAAAGTGTTATGTAAACCTTACAATGCAATATGTGTGAGCTATTTTATGATTACCTATTAATAACAACCACCTCTGTGATATACCCAACAAGTAGACTCCCAACATTTATTTAAAGAGCTCCAAAACTTTCCAAGGTAGCTCAATGGTTAGCTCTAATTGTTGAGAAGTTTTTTTCTATAAGCCTAAAATTTCCCCCAGCAATTTCTATGCATTCCTTATCAATTTTGCCATCTGGGACCAAATAGAAACAAATTAAATCTCTTCCCCATGTTAGCATACTCCAAGTACTGGAAGACAGGCACCATAACCCCCATCTAGTATATTTTTGAATTTGATTTCATATTAAATTCTGCCAAATCTTGTGCTAACTTGTGGTAAAGATTGAGTATGCAGTGCTATTTTGGGGAAAACAAAGAGAGGCTAAAATACTGTAAGTACAAGCAAGGTGGGATTTATGTTATTTTCTTTTTGGAGTTCAGTTTCCCAGGCTCAGGTTAAATTGTGACCATCTAAAGGATTAATCTCCTTTGAACCCTTTTAATTCACAGCTGTGCTGAGTCATGTAGGCTTTGTGCCTACTGTCTCTGAGCCATGAGGAACTGAGTCCTTGCCATATATTCTGGAAGATTGGCATTTTGCCTTGGGGGATAGCTCTTGAGAAGGACCTTTTAATTCCCTGGACTGGACTCTGAGTAGTTATTTGTTGAGAGTACCTTGACTACTCAGAGGTTTGTGCTCTCCTATACCAGTGGTATATATAGATGGCTGTATTACTTTGTTTAGAGTACAGTAGTCCTGTCTGTTGAATCTCTGTGCTAATTTCTCTTTCGACTTATCTGTAATTAAAGTAAGATTGTTGACTCCTTTGAAAGTTGTCTTTCCTTTAGCAAAGCAGATCAAAGAACCTATGCTAGCAGGCCATCCTGGATGTGCTAGAGTGCTTGCTAATACAAACACAAAGAATCTCACCTTTGAAAAAAACACAGCAAGAACTGGGGATATCTGGAATGTGATCTAAGCATAAAGTTAATTAGCACAGTGTCTGGCACATGGTAGGCACTTAATAAATGTTTACGGAACGTATGGTTGAATGTTTATAGCATGTTTTTTATCCTTTATAATGTTGCTGTGGACCCAGATATCCTCCTCTGGAGGAGACAGTGAAGCTGGTGACTTTACACAGCCCTGCCTCACTTAAGTCCAATTCATTTGCAAGTCAAGGCATCCTGATGTCATCAGTCCTCTTCAAGAATGAAGGACAAACAGTAGCTATTAAGCAGACACCTTCACTCAGGACGAGTAAGAATTACTAACTGTGAATTGTTTCTTAGAAGCCTGAATGGAGAGCAGGTAGCACTCATTCACTAACACTTTGAATGCTTTTCAAATGAGCACAGAATAGTCTTTTGAAAGTGAACAATTAGATGATCCCATTTATTGATCGAATAATTTAATTTACTTAAAGCTCTAAATCAATCAATAAGTGAACAAAATAGTGTCAGGAATGGTGTTGAGCACTGGGAATACAAAGATGAACAAGAAGTAGTCCCTGCCTTAAAGGATTTCATATTATAAAAGAGGAGGTAAGATGTACAAATATATATATGTGTGTGTGTGTGTGTGTGTGTGCGCGCGTGCTCTGGACTCACTCTCCCAATCTGAATGGAACTATAAAGTCAGGGCCCCGGAGCTATTTATTCTAGAGAACCCTGAGAGGATGAGGGAGAGAGGTTGGTTCTTTGTTAATATTATCATATACAGACCCCTACCCTGTGCATCTTCCCATTTTCAAATGACCAGTTACTATCTCTGTACTTATTTAGCCAGTCAGTTAATGCCTCAATATCTATCATTTTTACTTCTTGATCTCTCAGTATCAAGGAAAAACTTAACATCATTAGCTTTTACAAAGATATTTTATTAAATCTCCAAAACCAGGAACATAGTTCCTTCTGCTTCCTTATTCCCAGTTCAAATTCAAATTTAAAGAAGTTGATATTAAATGTGTTCTGCTACCAATTTCATTTCTAGGTGTGGTATAGCCAATGAAGGAGCTGTTCACTTGATTACAAGACATGGTGACTTAGATACTAGGTAAAATCATTAGTGAACCAAATTAAACCAAGTGACCAAGTCACTAAAATAAACCAAGTCACAGCTGACTTGGATACTGTAGCTACTAGAAGATGTTGCTCTAAATGCTAGACTTCTGATAATTTTTCTATTCTATCTATGATGCCCATTCAGCTAAGGCAATTAAAGAAGGAATACAACAGAAAGAGAAGAAACAAGAGTTACCATGAGTTCATAACCACACAATAGTCTGGAAGGGGAGATAAAGCAGCCAGTGGCAATTCCTGATACCTCCTTCCTCACCTAGAAGCTTATATCATTTATTCTTCCTCACATGTAAGCTGTCAGGGAGAGGGAGAGCTTTCATCTGTCCATCCTTTTTTATATGCACATGCTGTTCTGGCTTAGCAGTCAATTAAAAAAATTTTCATCACCACTCAGTAAGGCAACAGGTGAGTCACAGAATCCCTGCACATGATCTGAATCAGGGAGTAGCTCTCCGTTACTCATGCCTGAAAGGGACTCACCAAGCCTCTATGTTGATATACATGCAGCCAGCAGAGAAGGTTGATCGTGCTCCAAAGATTAGGGTTCCATTGCACAGTCCCCTGTAACACACACATGTAAGTATATGCAGCATACACACAAAATAAACACAAAGTATTTCTTTGTTGTTGTGTGTGGGGACACTAGAAGCTAGAGGAAATGAAAAAGGTGTCATATGGGTGGTGACTTCTGAGCTGAGCTTTGAGGAAAACTAGAAGGATGCTAACGAGGAAGCAGCTGGGTGACACAACAGATTGTGTGCTGCACCTAGTGTCAACAAGATCTGAGTTCAAATGTGCCCTCAGAGACTGACTAGCCCTACCTCTTCTTTTTCTTCCTTGCCCTTCCCCTAAACCAACAGTGGTGTTCAGTCATCCTACTCCATTCTGAGTTGACTCAGGTACGTTACCTGGTAGTTTAGGTTTAATATTGGAACAAAAATAGACACTTGTTGGTCATCAGTAGTTAACCAAAGAAGTTTTATTTGGCAATATTAGAAGGATATTCAATGAGGAGAGTCACTGAAGACACCTTGAGATGATTCAGCTGAGACACACTCATTGCTTCATTTGCTTTTCATGATACACCAGTCACAAATCTGTGCACCCTGGAGTCCCATAGGCTGCTTTGTTCTCAGGTGGTGAGGAAGTACATAAAACTGGGACGTCCTCCAAGCCACTGCAAAACTTTTGTTGTATCTTAGAATTCCACTCTTCACTTCTATGTTGTTATTGCTTATTTGGAGTATTTGGATATTGCAATCTTATGCATAAGTTCGCTCAAAAGGGATCCCTTTGCTGCTCTATGAGTGGGGTATAACTTGTGAACCACCTGCAAAAGTTAAGCCTCACACCTGTGTTCTCTCTTCAGTGATCAAGGGGTGGACTTGGTAGAGGTGAGTATAGACCAGGAGCTATAGGAGCCTCCCTTTCACCAGTCTGCTCATATCACTCAAGCATGGAAGCGTGCTTTGTACTTTCATCCACAATGGAAATAAAATTCTGTTAAGTGAATACAACCTAGTTTGGGCTGAGCTTGAGACAACTCCTCTTTGCATATGCTCCTAGGTTCCCTATTTAAGACATAGACACTGCTGTGAATTCCTTAGCTCTAATAGTCACAGTGGGATTCGAGATAGTCCAGGAGGATCACGAAAGGCAGACCTGCTTATAGCTCTCTCTCTCTCTCTCTGCCTCTGTCTCTGTCTGTCTGTCTCTCTGTCTCTGTCTCTCTGTCTCTTTCTCTGTCTCTCTCTCTCCTTCTCCCCCTCCCCCTCTCCCTTCCCCTTTTCCTCTTCATTTCCCTCTCCCTCTCTCTCTCTCTCTTTCTGCCTCACTCTGTCTCTCTGTAAATAAAGCCTCCTATAAAATAAAATGAATTGTGTGTATGTGCCATTTATCAGACCATAAGAATCCTCTGAAACTAATCATTCATTCAAAGATGATAAACCTAGGTAGATGACTCCATTTCTTTGAGCCCCAGTATTTTATCCTTTTATTGATGCTAATAATAGTAGTATTTACTGGACAGGGCTATTGTGAGGAAAGTACTTTGTAAACCATTAAGCACTAATTGAATATGAGCTAATACCAACATGACTCAGAACTAGCATAATGAATTTTTTATACAATAACATAAAAAGGTAATAGCTTTAGGGGTTTTTTTAAGTAGAAAAGAAGGTTTACCCCTACACTAAAAGGCCCTACAAGTTCTTGCATCTGCTTTCTATAGTTTTTCTACCTTCACCCTCTTATGTTGTCAGCTATCATTTATCACAGCTTGGCTCTACCTACATGCCTTTTGATTTGCTGAGACTAATCTAAATGTGTAGTGTTCTAAACTGGGAAACCAGATAATAAACTTGTTAGAATTGTGTTTGTTTAAAAAAAAAAAAAGTAAGACCTTAGAGATTGACATATGAGTCTAGACCATGAGTTTTAGAGTACAAACATTGTGCATTCTATTTGGACTGCTCAGAGGACATTTTTTTCTCAATTCTTTTCTTCAGTTGTATTCTACGCAGTTGAGATTCATGGGAAAATTACTTTTAGGTAAGTGGAATATAATTACTTTCATTAGGAAGGAAGGAAGGAAGGAAGGAAGGAAGGAAGGAAGGAAGGAAGGAAGGAAGGAAGGAAGGCAGGCACTGGAGTTGATCAGAGAACTTGTCTCAGAACACTTATAATAAAGGTAAGAGAAACAGAATTTTAAAAATGAAGTCGGCTATATAGAGGTTATGCGGATATTCCTTCTTTGCTTTAGTATTTAACTTGGGAAATTTGTTTTGTAAAAGAATGAATGAAAGGTATGAAAGTGGTACAACAGCAGAAAGAAGTGACCCTTTTTTCAGTGTCAAGAAGGAGGAAAGGAAGGAAGTTAGGAAGGGAGGGAGGACAAAAGGAAGAAAAAAGAAAAATGCATACTGGACATTTATCTTATGTAAAGTACTATGGCAAGTGTGAGAGATACAAGGACAAGAGGGAGCTGTCTGATTTGATAAGGAAAAAACTTTGTGTTCCCAAAGGAATGATAAGGTAGATCCGCATGTGGTGAGATAGAAATCATCAGTCAGAAGAAAAAAAGAGTCATGTTGGTTGGTGACTCCTTGCTCAGGGTAACTGAGTCAGCTATTGGTCAGCCAGAGAACAACAATAGGGAGGTCTGTTGTCATCCTGGGACACATATTTAAGGCATGAGAGAACCTCTCAAAGCTTGTCAAAGCAAATGAATGCTGCCCAGTTTCTGGAGATCAGCATGAGCACAAATGATAGTTCCAGAAGGAAGCTCGAAAGAATTGCCAAACATTATGCAGTCTTGGGCAAGGAGTTGAAAACCAGAGGGGAAATGGTTTTGTTTCTATCATATACCCTTTGAAGGTAAAGGATTCCTAAAAAAATATATATATATTTCACTGGAAAATGGAAGAGCTGGCCAAAATGATTGTGCCTGAGAATGATATTTCAACTTCAGAACTATGGCATAAAAGAAGGAAATAACAGGCTCCTGTCCTGAGATGTGCTTGGTAAAAGCTGTTAGAATGTATTTGCTTTGTGTCTTGTAAATCTAATCAGAGGTATTTGGAAGCAAAAAGGGTGGGAGAGGGAGTAAACTGCTTATATAAGTCTGCTAAGTTAGCTACTATAGGGAGTAGCTATAATGAAGAAAGAATAGTTGTTCAGACATCCAGAAGTTCACAGGAGGTAAAATCTAAGAAATGAACTCTTGGTAAATTTCTTAATCTCAAAAGTCTATGCAAAAATGGACACCATTTTAGGCAACAGGGCCACGTAAGATAAGTAGGTACATTTGACTTCACAGTTATCACTGAGACCTGGAGTAATGAAATTCATTACAGGGAGATAACTCTGGATGGGTATACCTAATTCAACAAGTAAAAGCAGATGGAGTAACATTTTTGGTTGAAAGATAGTCACATGTAAGAAAACCAAGAGATGAAGAAAAAAGATGGAGAACACTGAGGACATGAATCAACGCAGAGAGAAGGACATGGTTCTGTCATTGGAGTATACTAGCGACCACATGGCTAGAAAGAAGGGACTGGAAGTTCAGGGAAAAAAGGTTAAAAACCTGTCACAGAAGCCTGATTTGGAAGCGATGGGAAGCCTCAGTTATCCATTTCTCTGTCTCTGTCTCTCATAATAAAGGAAAGAGAAGCAAGATTTAAAAATGGCATGGGTTATATAGAGATGTGGATGTTCATTTCCTCCTTTTCTTCCATCTCTCCTTTCCTTTCTTCACCCCCTCCCAAAGGAGAGCAACTAATAATTTCTTGACCTGCTTAAAGGTAATTTCATCCCTCAAAATGTAGAGGAAACATCAAGTGGCATATTTTGTTCTGTTTCTGACTTTTACTAACAAAGAATTGGTTGCTGGGTTAAAATGATGGGAACTTTGTGAGCAAGTGATCAATACCTTTTGGAATTTGTTCTAAAGAAGAAGTCAGAAGAAGGAAAAGCAGGATTCCCTGAATAGAAATTTGATAAGGGAAGGAAATGGACAAAAACAGGGAGGATATATTCAAAAAGTGTTAGATTCTAAAACCACGAAGGGAAATAATTATTCTGAGGAAGAAATAATGGGTGTAATCTGAAGAGACCTATGTGAATGCCAAGAGAACTAATCAATCATGTTTAATTTTTAAAAAATAAATATAGAGGAGGATGGTAGGGCAGAGGAATGATAACAAAACAAAATAAAAAAAAGAATGTCATCACTACTCTCAATTCTTCTAGTATGACTAACACAATGAACTGAGCTAGACAACAAAAGTGGAAGAAAAAAATTGGGTTTTTGTCATTGTTTATTGTTGTTCATCTAAAACAAGGAGAAAAGAAGAAGATAAAAGGCCAGGTGGATGGAAGAAGGGGAAGAGGAGAGCTGACAGCTCTTATTTTGCTTCCATTTTCTCTGCCAAACACCATGATCCATAGCCTGGAAAGGCTAATATCAAATGGGTACCCAATAAGGAGAGAGCACTGTGTAGAGCAAACTCATCTGTTCTAAAGTAATTCAAGTTGTTGTGCCCCAATGGGCTATATTATTTGGCACTAAATGAACACGCAGATATAATTCTTGTGATATTTGAAAAAAAATTAGATAATGGGAGAGCTACTGGATAAGGATGAATGTTGTCCTGACTTTTAAAATGAAAGATGTGTGTGTGTGTGTGTGTGTGTACAATTATCCAATGTTGGGTGATCCATGTGAAAACAAATGTTAATTCCAGAAACCTTGAATGCATTGCCAACAATACAAGGAGCTGAAAAACTCTCTCTCTCTCTGTTTCTCTCTCTCTGTCTCTCTCTATCTGTCTCTCTCTCTCTGTCTCTTTCTCTCCCCTCTCTCTCCCTTTCTCTTTATATACACACATACATACAAATATGTATAGATACATATATGTATATATGTGCATGTATACATATATGAGTAAAAATATTACTCATATATGATTGCATAATGCCAGAGTAAAAGTAATATTCATATATGAGTATATATAGATATCTACATATCAGAGTAAAACTATTCTTCATAAATATAAAATGTATACATATATACTCACATTGATCAGAATAAGATTACTTATATGAGAGTATTACATATATTTATTAATATTTATATACATATATATAAAGATATAATTCTGTTCTAGTTTTCTACAATGAGGACATTTACACCTTTTTCCAGTACTGTGGTAACTATCTATCTATTACCAACAAGCTTGACTTTTATTCCTGGCAAAACAAACAGCAAAGGAAGAATTGATCATAAAAAAACCAGCATTACTTTAAGAACAGGTCACATCAAACAAAACCTTTTTCCCCCCTTTTTGACAGGGCTACTATATCTATAAGGAGAGACTAGGGGGATTCTATAAATAAGGTCTATTTAGATTTTAACAAAGCATTTGATAAAATGTCCCATGCTTTTTTTTTGGCGGGGGGAGGAGTGAAGACATGAGCTAGATGATAGCACATCTAGTTGAATTGGAACCCCATTGAATTCCAGATGCAAAGAATAATCATTAATGATTTGATATCAACTTGGCAGGAGCTCTTTTGTGGAATGCTTCTGGGATTGCTGCTTGGTCTTGTACTGTTTGACATCTTTATCAATGACATGGATAAAGGCACTGGGGTGATGTTTGTCTTATTTATAGATGACACAAACCTGTAAAACTTGGCTAGCATACCTGATAGAGTTAGGCTCTAACAGAATTCTCACAGGTTAGGTACGAAAATGAAGATAATAAGAAATTTAAAAGTGGTAATATATAATAAACATACACTTGAGGTTAAAAAAATACTTCACAAGCATAATAGAAAGTGGAAGGGTTATGGTCAGATGTCAGCTTATCTGTAAACTATATGGAGCTTGTAGTGAATTTCAAATGCAATGGGTATAATATGGCAAACACAAAATAAACCCCCAAACTAATGTGACCTTGAGCTGTACCAAGAGCCATAGTTTCTATGATTATGGAAGTAACATTCTCCCTTCTGTCCTAATCAGGCAACTTTGGCATTTTGAGTTTGATACCAAATGCCACAATTTGGAAAGGACACTGATGAATTGTAAAGCATCCAGATGAGAACAAAGAGGATGGTGAAGCATCTTGATTCCGTTATGAATAGGAACTAGTTGAAGAAAATAGGGGCATTTGGATTCCCAGATTCCCAACTTAAAGATCAGTGAGTGAGGAAATAATAACTATTTTCAAATATATGAAGGGCTTTCAAGTGGAAGAGGGATTAGATTTGTTCCCATTGGCCAAAGAGGGAAGAGCCAGAAGTTACATGGAGGAAAATTTAGACTAAATGTAAGGGAAAACTTCCTAACAATTAGAGCTAGCCAAAAGTGGAACGGGCTTCCTCCACCATGGGGTTTTCCTTGTGCTCAAAGTCTTTAACTAGAGATTGGATGGGCATGTACTAGGCATGTTGTAATGGGAATTCTTTCTTTCAGGTGTGCATTGGACTAGAAGGTCACTGAGATCTGCAGTTCTGACTCTATCACCATCCCTGTACCTTCGTGATTATTCTTGCGTAGTGTGTTGTTCATTCATCGTCCATTTCCTGTTCCCTAATCATGGGTATACTCCAAGACTCTATCTGTGCTGGCTTTCTCTCTTTACACTCTCTCAATGATCTCATCAGTCCCCTTCCCATGGGTTCAACTATGATCTCTGTATAGAAAACTCTTAGATCTAAAGAATCAGCCCAAATCTCTCTTGGACTCTATCACCATCCTCTGTTGGATATCTCTAACTGAATGTCCTAGAGGAATTTCAAACACATAAAACAACCCAACTCACTCCTCCAGGCTTCCCTATTTTTGTCGAGAGCTTTCCATCCCTTCAGTCACCCAGACTTCCAAACTCAGAATCATTCTCTACTCTCCCCTCTGCCTAGCCCCCAATATCCAAACAATTGCCAAGTCCAATTGGTACTACCTTCATAATAATTCAGATATCCTTCCCTTTCTCTCCACTAGTGAAAAACTTCCTTGAATTCTTTGTGGGAAAAAAACCCTGACAGATGATCCTTCTCACTCATACCACATCCAATGATAAGACCATATAATAAGAAGTACCACAGATGTCTTCTCAAAGCTGAACCAATTTATCTACCACACTCAATCTGACCTTCTTACTAGCCGTGACTCAGGATGCACATTTCAAAATGTTGAGAAGGAGGCCTGAGCTGTGATGGTAGGATTGATCATTGAATATAGAGTGACTACCTCAAAAAGACTCAAAGAACTGTATGGGGATTTAGGATTAATAGCATCCACATGGAGGCACAAACCGAGATGAAGGGAGGTGGAGAGTAGGCAGGGGAAATTATCCTCTGGAGCGAGAGAATCAATGACTGTTTTGTTTTTTTTTACTGGATGAGATGCAAGGGCCATATTTTCACTCTGTGTATTTCCTCTTGTGATTCTAGCCATTTTCCCTTGAATGGACCCCAGGTGACACTGCAGTACCCACTGCAAGCTAGCATGGACAGTCTTCTAATTCCCTGCCATGTGTCCCACCTATCATGAAACTATGTCCTCCTCTGATTCCTCTTCCTATGAACCATCTTCTTCAAAAGTCTGGAGGATTCTATCAATAGCTTATATAACCACATTGCCTTCAATTTCTCCCTTGCAGAGCAAGTGTGTGGAGGAGGGGTTTGCAAAGGAATTGCTTGTAAGGTTACGGATGCCTCTGAGTGTTGCACATGAATCCACCTGTCCAACCTAAATGGATCTCCAAACTTCTGGCCTTCCTTCAGTCTTTGACTCAGGTCCTTAGAGATGATTCTCTTCATTGAGTCCTTTGATCCAGGATAACCTCCTCTATAAAATAGAAAAGCTGGTCGTTCAAGATCTACCTCTTCTCGTCTTTATGTCTGCTTATATTTTCATTCTTTTCTCCCTGATCAAGACAGGGGTTTAGTGCTGTTGTTAATAGATCACTAGTATTTCTCAAATAACCTCCTCCACTAATAACCCTGGTTCTGCCCAAGAGCAATTTGACCTTTTGACTATGCAGAATGAATTATTATGTTGTCATGAGACAAGAGGGAAATCATAGTAACGATACAAATGATTTTATACCAGAAATTGCCTTCCACTATCCCTAAAGTGAGAGAACGTGTATATCCATTCTCTTTCTCTTGACTTAGTAATCATCTATTTCTTTCTTCTTGCTTCAACCACCACATCAAAGTTCTGCATTCAGGAAATCCATCCTTCAGCCTTCACGCTTCCTGACTGTAAAATCCAATGCCCTTTTTTAACTGCTACATATGAAGCCAAGTGCAAAAGGCCTAACAGAGAGACTCTCTACTCTCAATTGGTTAAATAACAACTTTGAGCAATCTGACCTAAAAAACAGTGTTTTTTTTTTTATTCCACAGGAACACTCTAATAATACCTTCAACTCTGAGATTCTGTGTCTACTAGAATTCTTTAATGAAAAAATCAAGATTTTTCTTTGCTGTCAATGTATAAATATTATTGCACAAATGGACATATTTTAATGGACAAATAATTCTTAGAGAATTGTGATTTCTGTTTGGGGAAGGTAAGAGATCATAAGGTTAGGATGAAGACCATATTGACCTTCCAGAACTCTCAAAGAGAATTTCTTCCTTGTTGTTTTAATGAAGAAGGTTAGAGTGATGGTATTTCAAAATGGTCTTTCAAACATGTGGAAAAATGTGGTTGAGAATTCAATGTAAGCAGATAAAAACTTGGTAGTTGAATTCTGAGTGCCAGATAATTCTCATCATGTGTTAGTAAGAGATGCATCACTTGCTGTGCTGACAGAGATCATGTCATCTCTTCAGCAGACACGTACTTTGTGGACAGTCATAGGTTTTGACTCATCCTTCTGGCTTGTATGATAAGTTCCTATGGACCTGCTTATCATCTGTTCTCTATCTGAAAAATGGAATGTGTTAGTTGACCAGAAATGATGAGTTGGATCAATAACATGGATTGCCTAACTTTAAAAACTCTATTTGATATGAATTGAACATACAAAATCTTACAAACAGCGAAATCTAATGTAGAACTCAGTTTGAAATGTACATCCTGAGTTCCACTTCCATGTTTTAATTTTTTACTGCCATGTTCTGTCCTTGGAATGCAAAGTTTATCATTAAGAATTTCTAGTGGATGAAGAGTTCATCTTCTCAACCTATTCAACTCTTTGCCAGTTGCCACCACTTTCTGACACTGGTGACAAGGGTGGGAAAGTAATAACATGAAAAACACATAGGAGAAAATTCTCTGAAGAAAACCCTAAAGATCTTTATATATTTAACACATTTTCTGGACTATGCCCCTTATTTTTACTTGTACTCACAAGTTGTGGGGAAGGAAACTGCCTTTAGTAGACATAATTAATGTTTACATGACCTCAAGCTGAAAGGGATTCTCACCCTCATTTTGTTTGTTAGAGACAGTCTGAGACTTTATGCTATTTAAAGGAGGGCAAATAGTTCTTGAGAATTAAAAGATTATTAAATTTCATCTACCAAAAATAGCATAAGTAGATAAAAGTTCCTGAGTGCTGTGGTCAATGGTGCATAGATTATTAATAACTTATTATTTTGTTCCAGTCAAGGAAGAAAACATTGAATACTATAGCAAAGCTGTATTTATCACCACTGAATAACAATGCCACAAAAATAAAACTGTAACACATTATGCGGTTATTAAAATGCCTTTTTTCCATGGAGAGATTTCAAGTTATAAATTCATAGACTGTCTGAGCTGAAAGGATTTTTTGAGATTATTTAATTCAAGTATCTCTTTTTAGAGATGAGGAGATTGGGGCTTGGAGAGGGAAAATGATTTTTCCAAGGTCACATAGTAAATTGCAGACCTAGAACTAAAATTGGTAACAAATATCTGAAGAAAAGTAGTTACATTTCGATTTCAATCATCAAAAAATTATATAATTGTTTTTATCCAACAAAAACTTAAAAGCAGCATTTGTCCCTTAGTTTCTTTTTTTAATTAAGTGCATGCCCCCTTTTCTTTAAACTGCCAAAGTCTCCAAACCTATAGTTTCTAAATTGAGTTGAGTATTATAAAATAACAAACATTTAAGGATAGTCAAAGGACATGGTAATTTACAAACTAAATCTTTAGAGAATGAAGACTAGTAGAACTCTTTAACTTTCTCAAAGAAAACCAGAAAGTTTTTTCTTGCTTTTGGGACATAGTATCATCAATAAAAAATTACCTATTATGTCTTTTAAAATAGAAAATCCTCCACTTAAAAAACCAAACAAACATAGTTGAAGGAGTGAGGGAAGGAAATAGCCTGAAATTTAAATTTGGACCCCTGCTTAAGCTTCCAGACTTCAGAAATTATTGCTGGCCAAGCAATGGGGGTTTCATGATAGACTGGCTAGTGAGGGCCAAGTCCTTAGAGAATGTTTCTATTTTGCCTTTCTTGATGTGTTATGTAGAACATGTGAGAATATTCCATGCCTTGTTCCAATTCAACATATGGAACTTAAGAAGCCTATTTTTTCCAGGCATGTGTAAATGAGTGGCTAGAATTGTGTGATGGCAAAAAGTCTTTTAATTTACTGCAGAACTGAAGTGCTGGGCTGGGTCCAAGTGTACATTAAAAAAAGACCCATTGGACTCTCGGTTGCTTTTCCTTCTGGGATTTGAATAAGATGAGGGCTACAGTGAGCAGCTGGACGGAAGGACAGGCATCTGCTCTGTCATCACAGCTGCTGTCTAGAAGCATATGGCCCATCTCTTTATTTTGTATATGATTGGTCTTCATTTTAGGTGAATGAGGATGCCAAGAAGGGAGTGCCCAGGTGATCTTGTAAGTTTCAGAGATGCATCCAAACCATCAGAATGGAAACTGGAATCAGTAGAAGATTCCCTGAGAGGTGGTAGTAGTAGTCTCTGAAGTATTAGTGGCCTATAATAGAGAAAGCATCTATCGCTGGCTTGGAAAAACAATCACGAACTATAGAAAAATGCCAATCATAGGAGCCATTATGTCTTAAGGTGACTCTGATGCTTCCAAAGCAAAATCATTGAGAGGTTACTGTCACCACACCTGGTTACCTGGTGTGTGTGTGTGTGTAATTCTCACACATTCTCCGTTGAACACTGTCACACTCACGCTAAGAAAATAATTCAGCTACTTTGTAGGGAATCTGGTCTTTGCCTCTTGAAAGAGATCCCCACAGGAAACTCCTAGGAATATTGTAGCCAGAGTTCTTAGGTCAAGGAGAAAATATTTCAAGCAGTCAGAAAGAAACAATTTGAATATTGTAGATGCACAATCAAGATGACACAAGATCTAGCAGCTTCTACATTAAGCGATCATAGGGCTTGGAATATGATATTCCAGAGATCAAAGGAGCAAGGATTAAAACAAAGAATCCCCTACCCAGCAAAATTGAGTATAGCACTTCAAGGGGAAAAATAGACATTCAATGACAGAGAGGACTTTCAAGCATTCCTGATAGAAAGACTTGAGCTGAATAGAAAAATCATAAGGAACTTATTAAAGTTGAACTGTTTACATTCTTACAAGGAAAGACAATATTTGTAACTCATGAGACCTTTCTCAGTATTAAGAGGATATATATGTATATATATATATATATATACATACATATATGTGTGTATGTGTTGTATAGACAGAAGGCAGAGGGCACAGAGTGAGTTGAATATGAAATGTTATTAAAAAAGAGAAAAGCAAGGGGTGGGAAGAATATATTGGGAGAAGGAAAAAGGGAGAGATAGATTGGGGTAAATTATCTCACATAAAAGAGGGAAGAAAAAGCTTTTACAATGGAAGGGAAGTGGGGGAAGGAGAGAGGGAATGAGTGAACCTTACACTCATCAGATTTGGCTGAAGGAGGGAATAACATACACATTCATTTTGGTATCTTACCCTACAGGAAAGTAGGGGAAGGGAATACTGGGGATGATGGAAGGGAAGACGGATTGGAAGAAGGAGTAGTCAGAAGCCAACACTTCTGGAAAGGAACAGAGTCAAGAGAGAGAATAGAATAAATGGGGGGCAGGACAAAATAGAGGAAAATATAGTCTTTCACAGCATGACTATTATGAAAGTGTTTTGTACAACTACACATGTATAACCTATAGTGAATTTTTTGCTTTCTCAGTGAGGTTGGATGGGGAGGGAAGAAGGGAGAGAATTTGGAATCCAAAGATTTTTTTTTCTCTTTTCTTCTTTTTTTTATTTTTTAATATTAATTTGTTTTTAGTTTTCAACATCCATTTCCACAAGATTTTGAGTTTCCAATTTTCTCCCCATTTCTCCCCTCTCCTCACCCCAAGACACTATGAATTCTGATTACCCCTTCCCCCAATCTGCCCTCCCTTCTATTACACCACGGCCTTCAATTATCCCCATCTCCTCTATTTTCTTGTAGGGCAAGATAGATTTCTATACCCCATTACCTGTATTTCTTATTTCCCAGTTGCATGTAAAAACAATTTTTAACATTCATTTTGAAACATTGAGTTCCAATTTCTCTTCCTTCCTCCTTCCCCTCACATCCCCACTAAGAAGGCAAGCAATTCAGTGTAGGTTATACATGTGTAGTTATTCAAAAGACTTCCATAAAAGTCATGTTGTGATAGACTAACTGCATTTCCCTACATCCTATCCTGCCCCCATGTATTCTAGTCTCTCTTTTGACCATGTCCCTCCCCAAAAGTGTTTACTTCTAATCGCCCCTCCTCCTATTTCCCCTCCCTTCTATCATCCCCCCACACCCCACTTATCTCCTTCCCTCCTACTTTCCTGTAATGTAAGATAGATTTTCAAACCAAATTGAGCATGCATGTCATTCACTCCTTAAGCCAAATGTGATGAGAGTAAGCTTCACTTTTCCCCTCTCACCTCCCCACTTTTCCCTTCCACTGAAAAACCTTTTTCTTGCCTCATTTATGTGAGATAATTTGTCCCATTCCATTTCTCCCATTCTCCTCCCAATATACGCCTCTCTCACCCCTTAATTTTATTCTTTTAAATATCATCCCTTCCTATTCAACTCAACCTGTGCTATCTGTCTATATGTATGTAATCCCTCTAACTACCCAAAATACTGAGAAAAGTCTCGAGAGTTATAAATATTGCCTCTCCATGTAGGAATGTAAACAGTTCAACTTTAGTAAGTCCCTTATAATTTCTCTTCCTGTTTACCTTTTGATGCTTCTCTTGATTCTTGTGTTTGGAAGTCAAATTTTCATTTCAGTTCTGGTCTTTTCATCAAGAATACTTGAAAGTCCTCTATTTCATTGAATGACCATATTTTCCCTTGAAGTATTATGCTCAGTTTTACTGGTAGATGATTCTTGATTTTAATCCTAACTCCTTTGACTTCTGGAATATCATATTCCAAGCCCTTCAAACCCTTAATGCAGAAGCTGCTAGATCTTTTGTTATCTTGATTGCATTTCCACAATATTCACATTGTTTCTTTCTGGCTTGAAATATTTTCTCCTTGACCTAGGAACTCTGGAATTTGACTACAATATTCCTAGGAGTTTTTCTTTTTAGATCTCTTTCAGGAGGTGATTGGGGGATTCTTTCAACATTTATTTTACCCTTTTACCCTCTGGTTCTAGAATCTCAGGGCAATTTTCCTTGATAATTTCATGAAAGGTGATGTGTAGGCCCTTTTTAGATCATGGCTTTCTGGTAGTCTCATAATTTTTAAATTGTCTCTCCTAGATCTATCTTCCAGGTCATTTGTTTTTCCAATGAGATATTTTACATTGTCTATTTTTCCATTCCTTTGGTTTTGTTTTATAGTTTCTTGACTTTTCATAAAGGAATTAACTTCCATCTGCTCCATTGTAATCATGAAGGAACGATTTCCTTCAGTGAGCTTTTAGATCTTTTTTTCATCTGACCAATTCTGCTTTTTAATGCATTCTTCTCTTCATTGGCCTTTTGGATCTCTTTTTCCATTTGGGTTAGTCTATTTTTTAAAGTGTTATTTTCTTCAGTATTTTTTGGGGTCTCCTTTAGCAAGCTGTTGACTCATTTTTCATGATTTTCTTGCATCGCTCTCATTTCTCTTCCCAATTTTTGCTCTACTTTTCTTACTTCATTTTCAAACTCCTTTTTGAGCTCTTCCATGACCTGAGACCAATTCATCTTTTTCTTGGAGGCTTTAGATGGAGGAGCTTTGACTTTGTTTTCCTCTCTTTGCATGCTTTGGTCTTCCTTGTCACCAAAGTAAGACTCTAGAGTCTGATTCTTTTTCAGGTTTTTGTTCATTTCCCCAGCCATTTACCTGACTTCTGAGTTCTTTGCCAAAGTAGTTCTCTGCTTCCAGTGAGAGTGAGGGGATACTGTCAGACACTCCCCACAATCTGTGAGCCTAGAGCTCCAGAAACAGTGGCTGCAGCTATTCTTGCTGCTGCTGTAGTTGTGCGGGTTCCTCTACCCCTCCCCATTCTGCCTCTCTGGGGTTGGCCGGACCAGTGCACTTTCTTGCACTGGTCCCACAGGCTTTTTCCCACTGATGTTACAATTTATCCTCAGCATTTTGAGGTCATGAAGTCTGGAGACAGGTGTGAAAGATTCAGTCTCCCCAAAGTCTGTTCAAGTCCCCTCTGTATACTCCCGGCTCACACAGGATGGTACTCTGTTCCCAGCAAGGTACGATTGACACTTTCTAGTGACCTTCCAGTATGACTTGGCCTGGAGATTTGCTTCACTCTGTCATTCTTTGGATTCTGCAGCTCCAGAATTTGTTTAGAGCCATTTTTTTACAGGTATTTGGTTGGGCTTGGCAGGAGCCCTCTAGAAAGTTGGTGCTGTTACTCTGCCATCTTGGCTCTGCTCCTCTATTTTACCCTACAGGAAGGCAGGGCAGAAGGGGATAGGAGAGGGAAGATAATAGAAGGGACTGCAAATTGAGGAAAAGGATAATCAAAAGCAAACACTTTTGTGGGAGGACAGGTGAAGGGAGAGAATGGAATAAATGGAGAGCAGGATAGGACAGAGGGAAATGTGGTTAGTCTTTCACAACATAACTATTATGGAAGTGTTTTGCATGGTTACATGTGCTTGACCTATATTGAATTGCTTGCTTTTCAGTGAGGGTGGGTGGGGAGGGAGGAAAGGAGAGAATATGAGAACTCAAAACTTTAAAAATGAATGTTAAAAACTGTTTTAGCATTCAATTGCAAAATAATATATACAGGCAATGGAGTATAGAAATCTACTTTGCCCTACAGGAAAACAGAGGGGAGGGAGATGGAAGAAGGGGGTGTAATAGAAGGGAGGACAGACTAGAGGAAGGGGTGGATAAGATGCATGCTGTCCTGGGGTCGGGGGAGATGGGGAGAGATAGGGAGAAAATTTTGAATTCAAATTCTTGTAGAAGTGAATGTTGAGAACTATGAATGACTTAGCTATTCTCAGCAATACAAAGATGCAAGACAATTCTGAAGGACATGGTGAAAAATGCTCTCCACCTGCAGAGAAAGAACTGATGGAGTTTGGATGTTAGTTGAAGCATTCTTTTTTTACTTTTTTGTGTTTTCTTTTGGATTGTTTTCTTTCACAACATGACTAATATGGAAATGTATTTTGCATGAATGCACATGTGTAGCCTATACTAAATTGCTTTCCATCTCAGGGAGAGGTAAGAAGAAGAAGGGAGGGAGAGAATTTGGAGCTCAGAAATTTTTTTAAATGTTAAAATTGTTTTTAGATTTGATTGGAAATAATAAAATATATTTTAAAAGATTAAGAAGAAAGGTCTTGTGTTTGTTTCAGTTTTCATATTTGGAGGAGAGTATATAGGATAGAGGCAAATAGAAGAGAGCATAAGGGACAGGCAGAACATATTAACTAGAGAGACAACTGGGTACAACTTGGCACAAAGCAAAGATAAATGGCATTGGAGGGAGGGTTATCATTAATATGGATTGGAATCACCAGTGTCAAATTCATTCTCCATGCTCCATGTTCAACAGCATCCCATAAATACTTATATGTTAAGGATGCTCCATCAGATGCAGTAGAGTGCCATGGGTGACATATTCCCTCTTTTTAGTAGGGAAGTCTTCAGTTTCCTTGGCCTTGCCTCTTTTCAAACCCTTTTCATCACAGATTTACAGTTTATTTATCTGTGCTGGTTTCACCTCCATTCCACTGGGAAATTCACCAACATCATATCTAGATGCTGTTAACAGATCATTTAGATCTCTCAGATCAGTGAAATAAAATGGTTTAATTAGTTAAAAGCATGGTAACATGCTTATAAGCTATTGCAGAATTGCTCTAAATTTCAATCTTTGCTGCTCCAGTTTAGAGTTTTCTTTTTCCTGGGACTTTAGAACTTTAGGATTAGAAATCAGGAAGTCACCTACTTTATAGAAACTTCTAGCTTCCTAGAATTCCAATATTCAAAGTCTTCATTAGAGTTGCTAGGAAACAGATGTCTGAACTTCCTTGGGTACAGGGGATGACTGCAGTTTCTCCAATAACCAGCTAGTATCAGATTAGGGTTGGGCTTCACTGTGTTGCCTAGGGGCTGCAAGAATATTAAACTTTATTTACATTGCCTCTAATTGCTGAATTAAACATAGCAGGAACCATTGATCAACAAGCTGCTCTACTGGCTCCCAAGTACAAGTTTACTGCTTACTCTATCTTGGGATATAGGCATTTTAAAAATTATTTTGTTTTTGTTTCTGGAGATAATCTGTAGACTCTTTCACTGAATAGTTTGTTTTCTGAATTCAAAAGTTCTGAGTAGTTTTCTTGTGTGTTTATTTTTGCATTGTGATGTTCAAGTTTTGATTTCTTGTGTTCTTCTGAGAGATCTATGATCCTCAAATTGTCTCTATATATCCTGTCTTCAATATCAATATGCTTTACTCGTATAAAGTTTTTTTTTTTTCTTCTTTTAAATCTAGGTCTCATTATGTCATCCAGACTGCGAGTGCATTGGTTACTCACAGTTCTGGTTCCAAATGATCAGCTCAGGAAACTTGACCCATTCCATTTTTAAACAGTTTACCTCTCCTTAGGGAGCTTCATGGTCCTATGATCAGAAGAATTCACCATGTTGATGCCAGACTATGCAGACACCTGATTGGCTTTAGCTCTGCTGCATCATGAAGATTCTGAGCTCAAACAATCCACTGGTCTTGGCTCCCTTTATGGGTGTCACCACCATGCACAGTCATGTATTCTTTTAACACTGTTGCTTTTTTCTTCTTTTAGTCCAAATTATCCTTTACTAAATATATTTCTTTTTTTCACTTCTTTGGAGAAACTTGACATAGTGGATTCAAGTTTTTCTAATCTCCTCATTATTTCTGCTATATAGTTCATAAATTCTTCCATTTGTTCTCATCTCAGTTCTGTTTAGTTTCTGATTTCTCTCTTGACGTATTAAGCAGCAATCTTCGGCCATTCAATGCTCTCTTGGGAATCCACAGGGTTTTGTGTTTCACTGTGCCTTGGCCTTACAATATTCATTTAAATATATTTGTAATATTTTGGATATCTTTTACTCATCTCTCCTTTTGATTTTTTGGCTTATGAGTTTTCTTTCTTCTGAGATCTTTGGTGAATTTAGTTTTATTTAATCTGATATTTCCCTGTCAGTTACTTTCTGATTCTGTCTCCTTTGATAGTGGGTTTACCTTTTGGGGATTATTAAGATAATTAAAATTATCTTAGCCTCATCTCAAATTGGGGAAACCATTTTTTATTGGCTACATTCCCTATCCCACCTAACTTTCGGTGGGGGATAAGACTAGTGGCAGCTGTGTCTCCTTTTCCTTCAGTGCAGTTCCATATACTAGCTACCTGCTTAATTTCCCTCTATTCATTAGTTCTTTGGCTAAGTCAATGTCTGCCAATGTCTGCCAATGTCTGCAGACTTAGAAGGTTGAGTGGGTTTTCTTAAAAGAGTTTCTGCCACTTTAGAGTTCCCCAACCTAGAAGCCACCCCAGGAAGAGCATAGAATCCCCCTCCCATACGCTTCATTTTTATTAATTTATTTTGAACTTTAATACTAAAAATTAAATACACCATAAGAAAAGAAAAAAAAGCTTAAATTCTAAAACTTAAATGCAAAATAAGAGAAAAAGCATTGCCATATGTACAACAGAATGTAAGAGGATTAAAAATATAGAGCAATAAATTTCTGTTTTAAGAAATAATAAATACTACATATTCTGTTCAGAGCTGTCCATCTTTTCTTTGCTTCCATGTAAATTCTCTGCTGCTCATTTTTTGCTTTGTTCTTTTTCTCCCCTTCTTTCCTCCCCTCCCCCAAGAAGGTTACAATTAAACAGATAGATATACATACAGATATGCACACACATGCATGGAAAGGTTGAGAGCTAGTGGAGAAAGTGTCTGGTCCTCCATCCTGTTGATTACCTAACCAGAATAACAAATGTTACTCCATCTCTACCTCTCCTTTTCCTTCTCTAAATCTTGTATCCAAGCCTTTCCAGGTAAGTGTATCACTTTGCCATGCCAATCAATCCCTCCAATTAGAGTTTGTACTGAGGGCTTCATCAACACTATGGGTATTTAATTCAGTCTGGGAAGAGATCCACAAGAGCAGCTGTTGGGGAAACAATCATGCAGAAATTCTAGGGCTACATCTAAAGCTGAAATGTTATCAGCATTTATTAAATAGTTACACTGTGTGAAGTACTTGCTAGGTCCAACAGATACAAAAATAAAATAAAATATGGTCTCTGCCTTCAATAATCTTTTGGTGTAATGGAAATTTTAATTTTCTCCTTTCTCCTCTCTCTCTCTCTCTCTCTCTCTCTCTCTCTCTCTCTCTCTCTCTCTCTCTCTCTCTCTCTCTCTCTCTCTCTCTCTCTCCCTCTCTCTCCCTTTTTCTTTCTCCTTTCTTTCTTTCCTTTTTTGTCCCAGGTTCTGGGTTAAAATCAGATTATTGAAAATTCAAAATTCTAAATATGTCTAAACCTGTAGAAAAAAAGCATACTATCCATACTATTAAACGACTGAGTACTAGACTCAGGGGAAAAGTGGCAGCACACTACAAACCTATGTTCAGTAAATTACTTAACAAAAAATAGATGACTGGAATAAGCATCTGCCATTGTGTAATACTGATGCAATTGAACATGCCATAATGAGTGATTTGTAGAAATGCTTCTAATTGAATACAGATTATTTAATTAACTTATCAGTTTTAAGAGATCAAATCAATTGACGTTCCAATCCTGGGATGAAATCTACTTTTCAGTAGATGGATTATTATCCAATTAGTGATGTTAGGCTGCTTTTTTCTTATTTAGTGTGCAAAGAACTTGCATGATTTTATGTAAATTAGATTTAAAAGAATGAGTAAAAAAATTTTCTTAGAGTGAATGTTTACCACACAGCTATAAATGGTATTGCTGACAAATAAAGCAGGCATGTGTGAAAAGTCATAATGAACACTTGGATCAGTTCCTAGGACCTTTATATACTTGATGGGGACTCATTAAGGCAAGGGGGTGAATTTAGCTGAGGAAAACACAATTGAAATTAAATAAATTAGAGTTTTCTAAAATGCCAAATGAACATCTATATTTATAATCCTCTGCCTGCTGGGATTCCTTTCTAGGCTATATATCGAGATATAACTTTAAGAAATGTGCTATTATCAATGGGTTTTGAGTACTGTGTATTTTTTGGGAATAGACATTACCTTATTTTTAATTTAATTGCCTAGTCCCTGAGGTAATTAATCTACTCAGCTTTGAAACTCTTGCCTTAAGGTTGAGCTATTTGATTGTAAGTGAATGAAAAATTATCTTGTCACCTGTAATATATAGTTGGACCAGACCATACCTAATACCCTCTAGCTGATCACCTAGGCTATCTCAATATTTACCATGTTCTACCTGTCCCCTCTAATTTCTCCTCTGGAGATACTAATCAAATTAATATGAACATTCCTTCTGAAAAGATCATCTCAGTCATTGATCAATCGAACATTTCTATGACTCTCCAAAAGAAAATTCCTTTCCTTGGTCACTATTTCCTTATATAGCTTCACTCCTCCTATGAGAATGTAATTTTCTTGAAGGCAGAGACTGTCTCAATATTGTATTTGTATTGCCATGTTATGCATAGTGACTGGCATATAGCATCATTAATTAATGCCTTTTCATTAATATCTTTACAATAAATATTCTAACATTTCACAGTACAGTGTCGTGTATACATTACCCTCCTTATAATTGTTCAGTTTTCCACCTCTTTAATTTTCTAATTGCACTCCTCCAACCTGCTGGTACTGGCATTTAAATGCCTGGAAGGATGGCTGCCACTACTCTCATTGTCCTGAGGATAACTTATGGTAGCTCCTAGCATTGTAGCTCATGAGCTCCTCTCATTATTCTTTCCTTTAACAATCAGCCAGTAGATTCAATTCTTTAGCAAAGTCATTTACTCAAATGACACAGAAAGAATAGTAACAAATAATTTTTCAAATACACAAAAACAAAAACAAACCTGGGGCACATTTTTCTATAAATGTATGGAGTTTGCCATGAGACATGGCATTGGTAAAAGACAAGTCCCTCCCATGTTTATTTGAACTGGTTTTTCACAGTCAAATGAGTCAGTCTACTGCAAGGTTAGCTCATTCAGGTTGTGTGACTCTGGAGCCAAGTGTGGAACTTGTTCCTCAATGGCCACAGTTGATTCTAGGATGGTCCACGTTGATTAATAGTTCTCTAAACTGCTATTGGATTGCACCACAGAAGTTGTCCAGTCATTGGGTTGCTTCTGCCTGAGTGAGGTTAGAAAGGTCACTCGAGCACTCTACCCTTCATAGGAGACAACACCTTTACAGTATGGGTCAAACCACTGGGTTTCCTGGACTGAATGGATGACTTCCATCTTCACTATCTTAAGACTGCCTTGACTAGGTCTTACTGTGTTCTCTTCCATCAATGTATTAATAATGCTCTTTTTCAGCTGGGGTACTACCGTGCTTTTTCAGCAAAGACAGTGACATTTTGCTTGAATTCATAGATGCTTCTTAGAATTGTCGTCTCTAGTCAGGAGGTAGGAGAGGTATATATTACCTATTCAACAATGTTCCTGGTTCAGACAAAGTTCCCTCAATAAGGGACTCTTCCTTTAGTCACAGTCATCATCCTGTAAAACTTCCCAGATTCCTGTTGGGGTTTTATTTGAATGAGTGGCTGTAGACAAAGGCATTCTATGCCCTAGGTCAAATTTATTGAATTTTCTTGCCTTTTGAAATGTAGGTAAACTAGAAAGGGCTCAGACCATTTCTAAGGTAAGAAACATTTTCTTTAAGTCTGTAAGTGCTTCCCCTAAGCATTTCAATATCTCTTTTTTCCCCTTCTTCCCTTCAAATTTCTTCAGTTTAAAGGGGGCACATTCATATATTAAAATGTGTGGGACTTGAAAAATATCACTGTCTACACACACACACAAGAAACGAAGAGCTCAACATAATATTTTCCTTTTATTATTTTCATAGGTGTGACTGAGGTATGGGTTGGATGTGTCACAGTATCTGATACTCACACTTCTTGCACCTCTACCTATTACTTGACTATATAAAGTGCATGAATTAATGCTGAGAGTGCAAATTCAATAAAATTCTGATATATTCCTATTGTCTCCCTGAAATGGAGTCCAAAAAGCTCAATAATTAGCCAATAGATACTTGAAGGTTGTATATAATTTATGGATTTAGAATATTGATGTTTAAAGGAATATTTCTCCCCATTTTCTTCATTCCCACACACCTCAAAAAAAAGATTGATTTGAGGATATTAAGTTGGAGGATATCTTTTAAGAATGCAAAGAGAGAAATATATCCATTTTAATCAAATGATGACATCACAGAGTGAAACTGTTTAATCAGCTCTCAAATTAAACCAGGTCAGTGACGGTGGTACACTTGAGCAGAAAGAGAATACGAAAATGACAAGTACTCAAATCTTGGAAATTAGGCTATCATGTGCAAAGGATCCATCTTGGTAATTAAATCACCATTCTTTTCCATCTTGTAAGGAAAGAGGAAATGCTAACTAGACACAGTCTTATATGGACAGATCTCTTTCCCTTTCCATTTGCTAGAGACTTGATTAACAGCCCCTCAGCTCCTCCTTTTCTTCTTTTTGGTTCATATAAACAAGACAATTGCTTTTTTTGTATTTTTTGTTGCATTTGAGTTCTCTTTAAAATATTTTCTTCCCTCCCTCCAAAACCTACACTAGAGAAGGCCAATATTTCATACAGATATATATGTGAAATTATATAACATATAGTTCCATATAACTGTTCTTTCTCTGTGGGTGGAGAGCCTCTTCCTTCACAGCTCCCTTGTAGTTGATTTGAATATTTACAAGGAAGTGCTTTCTAAATTGTAAGGATGAGACTTTATTTGGCAGAGTGGATGAGCTTTGGCCATAAAAATTATATTAGAAAGTTACAATACACACTCATTTTAAAATTCAGTAATGTTGATCAGGTTACAGAGTTAAAGACTCTTCAGAGAAACATTATGCATTCGATCAAATCTTAAAATTGAGTATATACCTACAAATATTCACTTTTCTCTCAATTTCCTCCTAGCTTATCTGCAAGATTTCTGCCAATGACTGTGGGGCAAAGTATTATTTTGCCACAATAATTGTGATCAATTGACAATCTATTTTGTAAGATCTCAATTACATGATTAGTTTCAATACCTTTTTCTCTTCTCTGGAGTAGTGTTTTTATAATTAACTGTTTGTTTCTTGTGAATTAGATTGCATTTTATTCTTTAAAATAAGTAAGAAAAAGTCCAAGTTGAAATGATAGTTGTGATACATGAGGAATCATAGCCTTCATATACTTGAATTAAGATGTCTTTTAAAGAAAAGATGGCTTGCATGCATCTCTGTTTAACATGTTGCATTAAAACTGTTGCAGTGGTATGTAATTTTAATGTAAAATAGCTCTCTTTGCAGAGAATTGAGCTTGCTGCTGGATGCTTAAATTTTCAGTGTCTGTTACCATGGCAACCAGAATTGACTCTGGTACCCACTGTGTTCAAGACATAGCATATGAAGCAGTTTAGTCAATTTTGAGTATCTGGCTTGGTCTTAGATTTTGATGTGGTTCTATATTTAAAATGTCATTAAAATGTGTCTAATCAGCCTTGTCTGTAGGATTCAACATTTTAAATGTAATAGAAATGTAGAGAAAAAGGCTCCTGAATTATTTGTAAGATGAGAGCTTCTAATAACACACAGGACATTCCCACCATTCCTTCCAGTCCCAATGGAACTTTACTACTTATGGTTTCTTGTCCCAGTGCCTGAATATTATGCAAATTCATATACATGGGAAAATAAAACTGTGATGTGCATGCTTTAGTCAAAAATCTCTTGGGCCATGTACTGGGTTAATCTTCTAAGGTGTAGGAAGACAGGTACCTCTAATGATACTTTCTTCCTGTAGTCTGTCCCTATTATCTTTTGAAGACCTGGACATTTCCATGAAACAACTCTAGTCAGGTTAAAAATATGTTATACATGAAGCACTGTGGGGTTTTCCTTCTTTCAAGGCAATCATAAAGTGAGGGGGAATGTGCTATTGTGGAGTTCAAACAGCTCTTTTCTATTTTTGCGTAGATGTTGTACATGGACACACCCACTATATCAGTTCAATAGATGGACAATTTTTATACTCATTCATAGTAAAAAGAAGCTTTGCATTCTACATGGATTTCACGCTAAGGAGAGAATACTTGAAATGTTTTCACGGGGCACATACACTGACCATGTCTTTTGTTATAGGAAAACATTTAGAGTACTAATCATTCCCATTTGCCCAACAGAAAATATTATAGCTCATTTAGCGTTTAAAAATTCCATTAAGCATTATGTTAATTTTTATTGTAATTACAGTTGGAAGACTTTGGTGTTCTGGAACAAACCCAAAGCTGTTGTCATTTTCATCTTATTTCAAGAATGATTGTAGCTATGATATTAGAAAAACAAAAAATGCACATATAAAATCAGTCCTTTGCTTTTCAGAGGTAGAATGATGGAAATGCCATACCATTTATTTGAAATGTTTCCAAAAATAAGGAAAATTTATAGTCTTTTGAACCATCATCTCTTGCCCTTGGGTTTAAATGATGCAGTAGCCAGTGTGTGATTTCAGCTGCTTTCAACTAATTTTCTTATATTAGGAAGAATTCTATGAATTAAATACTTAAAATCCTATTTATTACATATGGAAATTCAAATGTTATGTCTGCCAGGAAATATTCCTTTTGCATGCAACAACTATGAGATATTGACAAAAACTAGAAAAAGACATTTCAGAAAAGGCAAGAAGGGATTTGCTATAAACTTGGCATGATTCCTTGCTGTTCACCCCATAGTTTCATTAATAACAAGGAAGAGGGAACATATCAAAATTGTATAACTCCTAGGGGAATTTATCTCAACATTTTCTATCAAAAGAAGATGGAAAACTTGGGTCATTTAGATTAAATTCTGCAAACACCTCAGCTTTTAAAGGAACATTCTGTCAGTCATTATGCTAAATCTTTAATGTGCTTCGGAGAAACAAAGTTTTGCTTACTATATCATTTGTAAACAGATTCAATTAAGGACGTTTTCAAAGAGTACGTTCTCAACACCCAACATTGCATAGATGTCTTCTATTTTCTTTCAGTCTTTCAGCTGTACCAAATGAAATATTTACCTTTTAAAAGGTAGAGTTTTATAGTGATGGATTAAAAATGTGTAATGTCTGAGTAAGGGGGGAGGGAGCTGTCCATCACATTCTCAGCTAACATTAGAGAAGGAGTCTATGATTCTCTATTTACATTTATTTACTGTGGCTCTGGGCCACCAGTTCTCTGAAGCTCTCTGCCCAGTTCAGCCTTAATGTGGAAGGGAACATGGAGGCATTTTAGGAGGAATTGATTCTGGGAGTTAGTTATGGTAGTGACCAGTCAATAAAAAATGGTTCCCATTACCTTTTGCCTCTATATCCAGAAAACAAAACAGAAACCAACTAGGATTCAGCCTTTGCCCAGAGTGAGTTGTGAGTTATGCTGGGTAGCTGGTGGAGAGCAATCCTTTCAGATTCACATGGGTGTCCCACCTACCCACCCCACCCTTCAGACAAGCTACTCAATGTTAAAGCTATTACAAGGGTTCCAAAGCAATTAAAATTGTAGTTCACAAATCTTGGTCAGTGTGTTAACTTTTCTAGTCAACCAGAGGACATAATTTAAAGTAAAAACATTTAATTAAATAACAAACTGGTAAAACTAGCAATAGAAGATTCCTTACCATAAACTTCCCTCGCATGAGTACACACACCATCATAGGGAAAACTAGACAACCTAGGGAGCACAAATGGAGCTAAAGGAAATCTGTATGTCTGGGTTGCACATGAGGAGGGCCAGTTCAAGCCTTCATTGTTAGAAGACTGCTTCCAACCCTGGTCCCACTGATTCCACTCCGTGCTGCTTTCTTGAATTCTGCTAGTCTCATGTTCACTGTTGGTCAGGCTGAGTGTGGTTCCTTTGGGAAAAAGGTTGTGCAACTTCCCTTTCTCCAGTTTTTGGCTTCAGCTAGAGTTATTATCTGAAGTGCTACTTTTCCTTCTTTCTTTTTGTTACCTTTCTTGTAAAAGGAAAAGTAGGTTCTGTCATCTCATCTCTCTTTTTGTTGGAAGCAGATGGGCTTAAACTCAAACGCTTTTTAGAATTGAGGAATCCACATTGAATTCCTGAAATCCAATTGGATTAAGGAAAACTCTTTGCTCCTTTTTCTCTGCCTTCCATCTTCATCTCTCTTAATAGGAGAATCTGTCAGTCTTCAGAGCCTTGACTGTGATAGGCTTCTTTTTCTCCAAAAGGCAGGTCTTCATCATAGATGTTGATGGGCTGCCGTGGCAAGAGTCATAGGACCTGATTTTGAATCATAGCTCTAAAACTACATAGATGACCTTGGGTAAGTCACTTAAACCCTCTGGACCTTGGTTTCTTTATCTGTCAAAGGAAAGCATTGAGCTAGCTGAGCTCTTCCAGGTATAAATCAAAGCTTCTAGTTGCTCAGAATTAATCCACTTAATAGTACCCCAAGATACTAAGTATATTTCTAAACCTCCATTTCCTGTTCAGCATACTGTCTATAGCCTATGTCTATAGATTAAAGCTAGAAAGTCATTGTAACTCTTATTAATGTCCAATTGCCAAACTATACCCAGGCAGCATCACTCAAGGGTTATCTTTTCAACAAACTGGCAAGAGCTCTCTGATTCTGTAATTCTTCCCTCTCCAGGTTTTCACCTCAGATTTTCCCAATTGCAAGATTATTTTTGATCTTCTTTGCAAGTATACGGAAAGGGGAAAGTCAAAAGAAAGTCCTTAGGTGGAGCTATAAGACTATCCACATTAATTCTTTCTTTCAAATTTCTGATTTTTATATATGACTGGGAGTAAATCTTTTAATACTTTCAGCTGAATTCTACATTTGTATGGCTATTACTATATGCTCACTCATAATATAAATCTTGCTGTTATAATGGGTGTGCTAGAGCCAGCTCTAACCAGCTTGGGAGAAACCATGATCAAATTTCCTGTGTGATTATTTACACCTCAGAAATTGACAATTGATACAGGGCTAAGTTTGATTTTTTGTTGATTGGCTAGACTTAAGCAAGTATTAATGATGAAGATTAAACTTAAATACATAGATTTTTTTTCTCCCCTGACCTCCAGCCCAGTTATTAAACATTTGCCAGCATGCCTCTATTGTTTAGTTGTACCCAACACTTTATGATCCCATTTAGGCATTTTCTTGGCAAAGATACTAGAGTAGTTTGCCCTTTCCTTCTCTAGTTCATTTTACAGATGAGGAAACTGAGGCAAGAAGGGTTAAGTGATTTGCCTAGGGTCACATAGCTAGGAAGTGCCTGAGGCCAAAGTTGAACTCTGGAAGATGAGTCTTCCTGACTTCAGGCCCAGTACTCTATCCCTTGCGCCATCTAGCTGCCCCAGCACACCTCTGTCTTTCTCCTTAAATATTGCTTGAACTCAGCAGGTATATAGTAGAATGAATTAATTACCAGACTAGAGGTCTGGTGACCAGAGGTCAACAGCAACAGTTATAGTAATAACTGTCATTTTAAGGTTTGCAAAATCCTTTACCCACACTGTCTCATTTGAACCTCACAGCGTCCCTGACTACAAAACTCGGTAGATCCTTTACACAAACCAATAGAGGAGTATCATTCTGGGTGTAGAAATATTCTATCTCATAATGATTTATGGACTGAAAATGTCCCAGTGCTCAGCACTAGTGTAGGATGGGAGAAGCAAGCAGAAAGTATAGGTGCTTCATCCAAAGGCTTCTGTCCATGCCTGCCCCATTTGGTGCCAGAGCACTGCTTTGTATGCCTTTGCTACAAACATATGAGTAATGAAGGAATGTCTCAAAGTTTCTCCTCCTCCAAATGGCAGCTCAGGGGGTTTCATTCTTAACATAACTCTCCAGGAAAAAACAGATGACCATCTTTTTCTCTCTCTTTTTTTCCCCTTTGTGCTTGGTTTCAGGAATGAAGGAAAGAGAAGTCAGAGTAGAGAGTCCCAGGTAAGAACCTTTCTCTATCAATGTGGCATGGCCCCTTCACTGAAAAGTCTTACAGATTTGTCACAGTCTCATGCAATACATATTAGAGGCAGGACTTGCAATCAGATCTCCCAGGCTCCAAGGCCATTTCTCTATGCAATACTCCACACTTAATCTCCCTATTAATGAAATTACTCATTTAAATAGAAGAATTTATTAGAGAATGATGTCTAGTGGACATGTTCACATCATAGAAGTTGTGGCATGGGTGTCACTGTAAGCATGTTCAAAGGACTAAGGGTATGCAAATTTTGAAAAGCAAGAGATTGTCTCATGTCAGCTAGAGGACTCTGACTGGTTGATGAAAAAATCAGTCTAGGGCCTCTGACTGTACTGTTTTCCATTCTTAGAAGAACAGGATGATTAATCTAACACCTTTGGTGTGATATGAAGTGAAATTCACTGAAAGAAATTTGCCTCATTAATTGAACACCCCTTCACTAATAGCAGTATCTCAACTGGGTGGCTCAGTGGATAGAGTGCTGAGCAGGGAAGACCTGAGTTCAAATCTGGCCTCATATACTATCTGTGTGACCCTGGGCAAGTCACTAAACCTGTCTGCCTTAATCCACCAGAGAAGGAAAGGGCAAACCACTCTGGCCTCTTGGCCAAGAAAACTCCAATGGACAGTATGATCCAGTGGGTCACAAAGAGTTGGACATGACTGATTGACTGAACAATGATAACTGAAATCTCATTATAACATAGGATGAACCTGGGTTATCAAATGCCATACCAATGGAGCACAGGTTTAGACAAGTCTTATCAGACTGGAAAGGCTTTGAGTATGAGCCTGGAGAAGGACTTCAGGACTAGCCCTTGCCCAAGTCTGAAAATATTCATCATCAGTGGATTGGCAACACAGTAAATGATAATTTTTTTGACTATAGCCACTCATTAAAGACAATCTCCTAAGACATGGAAGGGCCTATGATCTTGATTGGTGGAGTGATAACCCACTGCTAATGAAATCATGGATGCTTTGAAGTATTTTTAAATGATAAAATCCTAACCCCTACTGAAGATAAATATGTGATAAGAGATACCTCTCATAAGCCCAGAGTGATTATGACAATAAAATTTTCCCTTTATTTCAATTCCAATTAAACTCAACTAATTACCATTTTTTATATTGCCAGAGATTATCTCTGACAGTATGAATGGTTTCATATCATTGCTCTTGGAAAAAGAAGGAACTAGCCTCATCACTTATCAGTTAGGATTTGAATTTCATCAGGAGACCATAAAAACAATTTATATTGATAAAGAAATCTATTGTCTTTCTACCAAGGAAAAGCATGTGCCTCCAAAGGAAAATCTAAGAGAAATTTTTCAGTGGGCATAGGGCAAGGAACAGATCATCAGCCAAATTACACAAAGAGGAACAATAACAGGTTTTTTGAGGCCAGGTCTATTCTGTGAATTTGTTATGGAGACTCATTCAACCTCTTCAGGTCTCAGATAAAGTCTGAATAAACAGTACATGTTCTTAGGGGAACAATGAAGACAGTCTGTAACATCTGGTGTGGCTTTAAAAATAACTCCTGCTTCTGTAACAGACCTCACCAAAGATCAGCGATGTTTTCCCCAAGTCTCCAGACCAAAGTTGGATAGCACAAACTAATTCCATTGGAGTCCTGTGAGTCATGCAGCCATCCTGTTTTGTAAGAAAAATATCCGTACCTAGGAAACAGATGACAACAAACTATGGTGCTCTGGTCATAACCCTGGGTTCCTAAGATCTTCATGTATGCCCTAAGCTTCATTTAGAATCACTAAGAACCCCTTACTTAGATTTACTTCTTATTGATCTCCTACTACACATTTCTCTTAATCTGAGAAACACATCAGTTTTAAAGGGAAAAACATCCTGAACTCAGAAATGAATTAATCAATTTCCTCACAGGATAGGAGAGTGTGTGTCAGACTGTCATTCAGAGCAGCGCTGGATCAGGATGGGAATAACTTGTTGAGAACATATTTAACCCCATTTTAGCTGAGATGCAGTGTTTTGGAATGGTCTTTATTCAGTATTAGGAAGCTAGGGAACATTTTGTGACGCGGTAGTTGTTTGTGGCGCACTTCTCTGAGAAAAAAATAATGAAGTTGGATTCTGCTAGAAGTCTTCTTTGGGGGATAGTTTTCTCTCATATCACAAACAGAAATCCCTTTGTGATTCAGAAGTGTTTCTTGGTGGAATCTCAGATTTGTAAAAGCACTTCAGAGTAAATTTTCCGATACTTCTGCCCATCTAAATGCAATATAAATCATGACCAAATAAGGGTTAGAAAGGATCACAGAAAATAAAATTGACAGTCTTGAAAGCACAAAATTGAAAAGGTTTTATATAAACCTAAGCTAAGGAGAAAAAACTAACGAGGGAGAATATGAAGCCCAGAATGAAAATGGGCGCTGATTCATGTGTTGTCCGCAAGGTTGCAGTGATACCCAGCCATTCTCAGGATCAGTCCTCTGGGTATTTGAATCAATTTTGTTGCCATATTTCTCTCTGAAAAGTTTTAGGAAAATGAACTTTCTATTTTTATTGGGCATTTGCTCAGTATTTCTTTAAATGTGGGCAATTTTATTCTTTTTCCTACTTATCACAGCAGCCACCTAACTATTACAGTAATCAGAACACATTGGATTTGCTTACACTGCAGACTTCGGTGTCACTCATTTTTCCCTTCTCAAATAAAATCAGATGTATTAAAGACAATTCCATAAGAAGGAGGAGGAATTGTCCTTAATTTTATTGTAGAAACTCTTCACAGAGACTCCTAAAAGTCCCTTATCAATGACAAAATTTTCCTAATGTTAGTATTTGAAGAGATTGGTTGCATCAAATCCTAAAACACTACAAAACCTCATCAGATAAATCCAGACCAATTTGAAAGAAATTATATAATCACATATACTGGAAAAATAAAATATGTGAAAAGTTACTATTGCCCAGACATGGAGTTGGATGGGTAGGACATTGAATAAGTTCATTAATATATAGCTATGTCTATATATCAATAACTGTATATAACATATAGTAAAAGTAATAACTAGCATTTACATAGCATTTCAATGTTTGCAAAGTACTTTACATATACTATTTCACTTGACCCTCACTTGAGGAAGGTGTTATCCTTCCCCTTTTTACATATGAGCAATCTGAGTTGAAAGAGGTCTTGTCCAGTTAGCAAATATCTGAGGCAGGATTCAAACTCATCTTCTTAAAATGAAGTCACGAAGCTTAGCTATATGTTAGTATAGTATACTAACTATATAACTATGTATAGTATAGTATATTAACTATATAACTATATACTTAGCTATATGTTAGTATATGACCAATGAGGACTTTCACTAAATCAGTATGGAAAGGCAACATGAAGGGTGTATATGAAAGGAAAAAAAGACGGGTTAGTCATATGTTAAGAAGGAAAGTCAACAATTTGGACAGGTCAAGTATGGCAATGGGAACTTGGGGAAAAGTCCCAGTACATAGGAGACAGAAGCATTTCCAGGAAGCTGTGGCTCCCTCCCTTCTCTGCCTAAAGTGGCTCCATCTTTTCCTCAATAAAACTGGAGAAATGGAGACTCAGAGAAGTGACGCCCTTAAGGAATGTCCTAGTTATTTCTTTGCTTCTTGGAATCACTAGAAGTATAATAAATTTTATTCCATCTTCAAGTAATAACTTTATATCTGTTTAAAATGTTTCTTGCATGTAGCCAAGTTTTATGTTTTATGCTCTTAGCCATTTTTCTAGTCCCTTTTGTTTTACTGGATTATTTAATTCCTTTACATTTATGGCTATTTATGCCTTCTTCCATTAAATTCTGATTTTTTTCCTGGCTACTCCTAAAACAGTGCTTAGTCTCTGCAGTTTATTTTGTTTTCACTAATCAAACCCAAGTCACCTCCAATGTCTTTCAACTTTCCTTCTTCACTCCCTTCTTCTGCCTCCTTGTGTAATCCTTTGTGCCTTAAATTACTAAACTTATTCTTACCCCAACAACTTTCCTGACTCTAGTCTAACATTTTCAACTGCCTATTGAACATTTCAAACTGGATGTCATGTCAATATCTCAAACTCAATATGGTCAAAATAGAACATATTAACTTTCTCTTTCAAAACCTCTCCTCCTTCCAGCTTCCCTTTTTTTGTCAAGATAACCACCATCATATCAGTCATGCAAGGTTACCATCTCTGTGTGACTCCTCACTCATTCTCATCCCCAATATCCCATTTGTTGCCAGGTTTTGTCATTATTAACCTGCATGACATCTTTTGTATGTCTCTCCTCTCCACTCACATAGCTGCCAACCAGTTGCAGGCCCATTCTCATATCATTGCCTGGAAAAGTGCAGTTTCCTGCCGGTCATTCTCCTTGCCTCAAGTCTCTTCTTACTCTAGTTCGTATTATGCTCAGTTGTGGAAGTAACTTTCCTAAAGTAAAGACATGACCACTCAACCCTCACCCTTCCTCAAAAATCTCCAGTAACTCCCTATTACCTCCAGGATCAAATACAAAACTGTCTTTGGTTTTTAAAGCCCTTCACAACTTGTCCTCTTTCTACCTTTCCCATTTTCTTATATTTCACCCAATTCTAGGTACTCTTCACTTCAGCAATACTAATCTTCATGTAAAAGACTGCTTCATGTAAAGGACTCCCTATCTTTGTGCCTTTTCACTGAGTATTCCCTAGTCATGGGGGATCCTGAGCTCTAATGAGAAGTTTTGTTTCTTCAAAAAACTTTTTAAGTTTTATGTACTTGAAATTATCTATTTGATCTTTATGATGACCTTTATCCCTTGTGTGGTTAAGAATTTTCCCTCTAGGTAGAGCTGTGAAAGGTCCCTCCCATTCTCTAACTTAGGCTGTGATCTTTTCTGTTGAGTGCCTATCCATTCATTGTGCTAAATGGCCTAAGAGACTGGTCTATAATAACAACAAGCATTTATTAAGCACAGATATTTTGCATGGTACAGTACTAGACAATAAGAGATGCCAAGATAAAAATGAAAGAATTTCTGCCTTTGAGGAGGTTAATTTTGCTAAGAAGAAACAACATAACATAGACACACTATCTATTCATCATGTAAATACAAATTAAGGGTTTGGTGTTTTTGATTTTTGGGGGGTGTGTATGTGTATGTATGTGTGTGTGTGTGTGTGTGTGTCTAAACTAAACATTAAGAGCATCAGGAAAGTTCTCATGTTAGAAGTGGCCCTTTAAGTCTTGACAAAACTTTGCAAGATAGGGTGAGTATGAGTTAGGAGCTGAGGATGTCACTGAGGTTATAATCTATATGCCTGGGAGAGTGGTGATGCCTTCAACAGAAATATGAAAATTTGGAAAAGTGAAGGATTTGCAGGGAAAGATGATGAGTTCTTTTTAGATATGTTGAGTTTGAGATTTCTGCAGTCTAAGAGATGGGGGAAGAGTTGCCATGGAAGGCTTGAAGAAGGATGAAAGATTGGGAAGCACCATTGAGTTGAGTAGGATAGTAGTGAGGGGAGAGTGTATGTCAGGGCTGGATAAATAGATATGAGACTTATCTACAAAGGGATGCCAATGAAGTCTCTGATAGCTAATGAGATCATCAAGTGATCTTAATATTTGACAAAAGGGGGTGGGGAGGTAGAGCCAAAATGGCAGAGTTAAAGCAGGAACTTGCTTGTGTTCCCTCCCCACCACATTTGACTCTAAGCAAATTCTAGAGCTACAGAATCCACCAAATCACAGAGTGAAACAAATCTCTAACCCAAGACAACCTGGAAGGTGGACAGGAAGAGTCTACGGCACCAGGGAGTGGATTACAGTCCAATGCCGACCACACTGGCACAGACAGTTCAGAACAGGCCTCAGGGCACTAAATCACTGGCAGCTGTGGCGGTCTTCAGACTTCTTAACCCACAAGTAACAAAGACAGCCTAGAAGTTCAGTGGGAAAATTCTATGGGACCTGGGTGAAAGAGGCTGGTCTGGTTGAGGCATCATAGGAACTAGGATTAAAACCAAAAATCACCAATCCAGCAAAACTGAGTATAGTACTTCAGGGGGGAAAATGGATATTCAGTGAAATAGAGGACTTTCAAGAATTCTTGATGAGAAGACCAGAACTGAATAGAAATTTGACTTTCAAATAAAAGAATCAAGAGAAATATGAAAAGGTAAACAGGAAAGAGAAATCATAAGAGAATTATTAAAGTTGAACTGCTTACTTTCCTATATGGAAAGATGATATTTGTAACTCATGAGACCTTACTCAGTATTAGGGTAGTTGGAGGAAATATATACATACATACATACATACATATATATATATATATATATATATGTGTGTGTGTGTGTGTGTGTGTGTGTGTGTATAGAAGGCACAAGGTGAATTGAATATGAAGGGATAATAGCTAAAATATAAAATTAAGGGGTGGAAGAGGAATGTATTGGGGGAAAGAGAAAGAGGGAGATAGAACGGAGTAAATTATCCCACATAAAAGAGGCAAGAAAAAACTTTTACAATGGAGGAGAAAAAGGGGAAGATGAGAGGGAATGAGTGAATCTTACTCTTTATCACATTTGGCTTAAGGAAGGAATACCACACTCAGTTGGGTATCTTACCCTACAGGAATGTAAGGGAGAAGAGGATAAGGGGGGAGGGGGAATAATAGAAGGGAGTGAAGATTGGGGGAGGGGATAGTCAGCAGCAAGTGCTTTTGAAAAGGAATAGGGTCAAAGGAGAAAATAGAGTAAGGGGGAGCAGGACAGGATGGAGGAAAATATAGTTAGTCTTTAACATGACTATTATGGAAATGTTTTGTATAACTACATGTATAACCTATGTTGATTTATTTGCCTTCTCAATGAGGGTGGGTGAGAAGAAAAGAAGAAAAATTTGGAACTCAAAATTTTAAAAGTGAATGTTAAAAAACTGTTTTTATATGCAACTGGGAAATAAGATTCACAGGCAATGGGGTATAGAAATCTATCTCACCCTACAAGAAAGTAAGGGGGAAGGGATGATAGAAGGGATGACAGAATGGGGGAGAGGTAATCAGATTGCATGCCATCTTGGGGAAGGAGGGAAGAGAGAGATGGGGAGAAAATTTGAAACTCAAAATCTTGTGGGAATGAATGTTGAAGATTAAAATTATCCTAAATTAATTAAATTAAATATAAAAAGTATAGATGGAAAAGAGAAGACAGTCAAGGACAGACCTTTGTGGGATATTCACAGTTTGTGGATTAACAGGGGAAAATCCAAATAAGGAGACTAAAAATAGTAGTTAGACAGATGGGAAGATAGATGGCCAAGGTAAAGCAGTGTCCTTTAAACTTAGAGGGTAGAGTGTCCAGGAGAAGGGAGTGATCAACTGTGTCAAACGCTATAGAGAGATCAAGAAGATTGAGGTTAGAGAAAAGGTCATTAGATTTGTCATTTAACAGATAGATACTCTAAATACTAGGGTAAGGAATCACTATTTGATGAAAACAGCAAGAGCAAAACTTCTGAAAAATTGCATAACAATATGACAAGAATTAGGTTTACATTAACATCTTACTTGTTGTCATTTGCTATGTCCAACTCTTTGAGACCCTTTGTGGGGTTTTCTTGGGGAAACATAGTAGAATAGTTTGCCATTTCCTTCTCCAGTTCATATTACAGTTGAGGAAACTGAGGAAAACAGAATTAAATGAGTTGCCTGGGGTCATACAACCAGGAAATGTGTAAGGCTGCATTTGAACTCAAAATGAGTCTTCCTGATTTCAAACTCAGTGCTTTATCCACTGCACCACCTAGTTGCCTATAAGATGTAACATCTTGCATCTTGTATCAAGATCTATGGGTAGGATAGGGGAAAAGTTAGTTCATGACCAAACAATGGATAGAAAGGATCATAGAAGGTAAAATGGACAATTTTGAAAAAGTTTTATATAAACAAATCTAAGCTAAGCAGAAAAAAATTAACAAGAGAAAAACATATTTGTAGCTCTGAGGCTAATCTCATTTCCAAACTGTATAGGAAATGATTCAAAGTTAAATGGATTAAAGTCATTCCCCAGTTGATAAATGGTCTAAGGATATGAACAAGCTGTTCTTAGGAGGAATCTCAAGTCATCTATCTACAACATGGAAAAATGCTCTAACTCACTAACAGAGATGTACAAATTAATTGGCAAAGAGAAATACAAAGGAAAATTACTAAAGTTGTAAGGATTACAGTAATACATGCAAGTTGAAGCAATGCTAGAAAAGGTCTAGAAAGACTTCAAACCCTCAACAAAAAAAGGAAAATTAGGATTAGGTATGAATTTAGGTGGAAAGATGAATTCTGTTTTGACCATGTTGAATTTGAGTCACTTAAGGGAAATCTTGGTGAAGTCCGTAAATAAACATTAATTAAGTACCTGTTATAAAACAGGTAATGTTCTGAGCAGTGAAGTTATAAATAAGCAGTTAATGATGAGACATTGACAAAAGAATGAACTAAATAATGAGTCTTTCCCTTAATAAATTTGTCTTTTTGGATGGAACAAATACTGATCTAGTGTGTTTGTGTTCCTCTGAATTTTACTGTTTGTTACATATATCTATATTTAAATATATGTATCTATATTTCTTTATATTATCTATATTTCTTTTTTGAAACTAGCACCAAGTAGTTTTGCTTATTGCAGGGGAAGGAAGAGAAGAGTGAAGCAGGTTCTAGATATGTGACTCATCTTTGAGCATGTCATGGGGTACCAAAAGGTTAAGTGATTTGCTCACGGTCACACAACTAGCTTCTATCGGATGCAGGATTTGAACCTAGGCATTTTTGCCTGCCAAGTTAAGCCTCCATCTACTACTCCATGCTGCCTCTCTGTTTGGATGAATTTACTTTGTAGGATATCTTGAGATATAGTAAAACTATGCCCCCTTCATTAGTAATTTTTTCAATATTTCTCTTGAAATTCTTGGCCTTGTGTTTCTCCAAATGAATTATTATTACTATTATACAATATTATTATATCTAATATCTATAATACTATATTATATTGTATATATAATATATACTATATAGATATATAGATGGAGAAGATGGTCAATATATGTAATATATATACTATACATAATATCTATAATAATATTATTATAAAATCTAATTTGAGAAAGTAACACCTTACTAGTTGGATTGCTACTTTATGGTCATCTGCTTTGGACATGTAATATCAAGTCACCATGTATTTATTATGTGCCAGGCACTGGGTTGGGTACTGGGGAATTGTGAAATATTATTAAAACTCTTGCAAAAAAAAAAAATAGAAGCTATTAAGAAACTCTACATAAGCTTTCTCAAGGAAACCTTGAACTTCCCTACACACCGCCCCCCAAAGGGCTGTAATGGACAGCTGATGTTCCCAGGGGCTCCAACGAGGTTCACACATTTTCCATTTGCTTTCATAAACACAAAAGGGGCAGAATGAGAAACTGTGAACTGGAAATCTAGTGAGTTGTTGTCTTTCCCTTTCCAGAAAGAATGATGTGGTCTGAGGGGCATAAGCATTTAAAGAGATAGGGGAGAAACAAGTGGACTGAATGGAAAGTAGGTCATGACCGTTGGCAGAATAATTTGAAGCCATGACAAACTTGTCTTCCACTTCTAAAAAAGTACGCAAAGTAAAATGCTAACAAGTCACCTGGTCTGAGTTTCTCGCTGCGAAGTTCTTCAGTCAGAGGGGCCATCTTTCCATTTCTCAGTCCACAATCTATTTCATTCTCCACACTTTTGCACCACCTCTGATGTTTTGTTGCTGTCAGTCATTTCTCAGTCCTGTCCTGCTCTCTGTGACCCCATTTGGGGTTTTCCTGACAGAGGTCCTGGAGGGGTGTGCCATTTCCTTCTCTAGGTCATCATGTATTCCCTACTCAAATCTCTGTTGGGGCAGTTAGGTGGTACAGTCAAGTCACTTAACCTTGTTTGTCTCAGTTTCCTCAACTATAAAATGAGCTGAAGAAGGAAATGCAAACCACTCCAGTATTTTTGCCAAGAACAAAAATAAAGCTCTCTCTGTTGTTCGGATTCTATGGTTTCTTTTAAAGATCAGCTCAAGCATCACATATTTAGTGGACCACATGTGGTCCTAGGTCCTCAAGTGAAGGCCAAATCCAAAGGATTCCATCAAAGGGCTATACTTGAGGACCTAGAGGGCCACATGTGGCCTCAAGGCTGCAGGTTCCCCACCCCTGAATGAAGCCTTTCTGGTTCCCTCACAAAACTAGTACTTGCCCCTTCTCAAAATTATCTATTTATTTCATATAGATTTCATATGTATTTACATGTGTATACATTGTCTCTTCTTATATCTTTCTTATATATTCTTATGTTATTCAAGGTAAATTCCTTAAGGACAAGAACCACTTTATTTTGTTCTACATATCCCCAGGGCCCGACACAGTGTCTGGCATATATTAAATACTTCATAAATCTTTACTGATAGATTCAAAGTATCCCAACATAAAATACCATGCCGGGATTCCAAATACGGGGAATGTCTAACTTACCCTGATTCATCCATAGAAACAAATTCTATCAGGCCTCCTCTGTTACGTTACCTCCCAGTAAATGACACCAATAAAAAATAAACCTTTTGGTTCAGAAAAAGAGAAAGGTAAATTTATCCTGTGGAAACAGGATAAATTTAGGGTCATGCAGTGCCAGCTCTGCCACTTAATACTTATGGGACTTTGGACAAGTCACCTAACTTACTCATTTATAAAATGAAAGGATTGGACTGGATAAATTTTAAGTTCCCTTCTATCTCTAAATTCTATGAATTGCCCTAGGGAAGATTCTCAGATACAATGGTTACTCTTAAAGAATATCTCATGGATTAAAAGAATAAACTTTAGACGTAGAAAATTCACTTACACATATCAGGGAAAATAGATATTACCATAAGGTTCATGTCTCGGTCATAGTTTCCCAGTTTAATGATTAGGATGACATAGGAGGGAATCATAGCTTATCAGAGAGGGTAGTTAGAGATGACATAATCAAATCCCCTCATTTTGAAGAATGCGGATGGAGAAAGTGAGGCCCCACCACGTTACATGATTTTGCCATAAGTTACTTACTTGTGACAGTTAAAAACAATATAGCTAAATTATTCCCTTTCATCATTCCATAGATAGGTGTTTTTGTGGCATTTGCAGATGAATTTAATCTCAATTTTATCCAGTATTTTTTCCAAAGGCACTCTACCAGTAAAAAATTGCACACCACAAGTGACAAGAGATCATCAAATATTCAACTTACAATAGCCCATGCATAGAAACAAATACTAAGCACCATCTGGAAATTCTCCTTCTTCTAAAATCAGGAAAGAGCCAACACAAAAGAAGCAGACGCCTGCCTCACAGACACATGGCAGCTGGTTGGGAAATAGGACAGCTGCTTCTCCTCCCCAACCTCGCAACTCCTGTCTGATCTTCCTTTTGTGTATGCAGTCAGTTCTAGCTCCTGAGTCATTGATGTGTGTGGTTTTAAACCCAACCAGAAGACTCCTTGACAACATGCAGCATCAATATATTCCTCTACCCCAAATCATACACAGGCAAAGTAGGTTCAACAAGCCTCCACACATGGCTGGATTTGAAGAAGTCCAAGAAATATCTGCACATATATCTTTATAACCTCCCAGAAGGGGAAAATCTGGGCATGTTCTCTAAGAATTTCATCTTATTGACCAGGTCCCCCATTATAGAAAGCAATGGTATGGACGTGTGTGCGTGTGCGCATGCGTGTGTGCGTGTGCGTGTGTGTGTGTGTGTGTGTGTGTGTGTGTGTTTACCCCAACTTGATTATAAACTCATTGTAGAAAAAGACCATGTATCATATGTCCTGGGTACCTTAGGGGTTAGATCTATGCTAAAGAAATTTAAGGCAAAAGGGGTACCCATGACAACAGATGACGTTAATTAGGAGATAAGAAAGACATGAGAATAGGGAGAGAAGGAAAAGATTAATGATATGAGGAAAGCATGAATAATTATAACCTGAATTAGGGTCAAGATCAGGTAAAGCATATCTGAAGAAGTAATAGATGACAAAAGAACTCATGGTTAAATTTTAAAATGGAGTACTGAATTACACAACTAGGAAATACATTAGTAAAAATGACAAGGTTCTGATAGTTTGTGGATGGTGGTCGTTGTAACATAGAAAAGTAGTATAGAACGAAATTGAGGCTTCTGAAAGTTCCGCAACTTGTATTGCAGTTGCTGAGGTTGATGGTGGGAGATTAGGTGGGAAGGAAAATTGTTAACTAGATGTTGAGACTATTTAGAAAGGTAGGACTCAGTTGCAGAGTGGGAGAAGGGAAGAAGACAAAGATGTAAATTAATGAAGAGGAGGACAAAGATGCATTTCTTAGACTTCACATGATGGAAAGCAGAAAGTCGTGGATCTATGGCCCAACAGTGAGCCTAGGAATTAAGAAGTTTAACTTCCCATTCCCTTCATCTCCACAGAGAGGAATGGAGAAGCAACTCTATGAAAGGATGGAGCAAGAAATATGGTACATATGGAGAAGGAATGTTTATATTAAAGTGAAGAGATAATTCTCTAATGGAATGGAATTTTGCCTGTGCTGGAATGGGCAATCCAAAGGGCAGAGGAGAATGATAGCAGGGAGAGATGGAGAACTAAAGGAGAGAAGAGGTCAAGTAGAATAAATATGAACTACATTGGATGAGTTTGGTGAAGACAACTGAGCCAAAAATTCTGATCAAGAAGTGTGTGGCCAACTGGGGGCCTCTTGTAGGAGGAAAACAGAAAGGTCTCTTGTAGAAGGTGACACTTGACAAGATTCCTGTAGACACAATTAGGGGTAAGAGTGATGTGGGAACTGAGCCCATGGAATAACCCCCTTTCCCCACTGCTGCCTCATTCTGTAGGAGCCTCAATACTACTCACTTCCTATGTTGTTTCACTCACTTCAACCTGCTTTCACAATCATAGTCCAAAGTTCCAAGAGATAAGACCATCACCTTACGATAATTTAAATTAGTTTACCATCTTAAATGTAATCTCCTCTATTCACCACTCTAGGTCCTGAGCCGTCACCAATGCTCTTTCTTTATACAACCAGTCACTTTACAGTAATGACACTTTTAAATCATAAAAGTAACTACTTACTTAACAATAAGGCAACTGTAACATCATAGATGTTAATATATATTAAAAACAAACATGTAGCTAGTAAAATACAGCACAGGCTACTTGTAAATCTGGGTCACAGTCTCCCACTAATGCTGCAGATGCGTTCATAGGAACTTGGCAGAGAAGTACATGCAGGAAAAAAATGCATGTTTTGTGCTAATGCATAAGTCTGAAATGTAGGCTTTGATGTCAGGGGTCCATTCAGAACATCTGCATTATATGAAACTGTGTCTCTGCTTATTATGATCTGTTGAGCCACACCTTTCTTTAGCTGGTCAAATATTTTTTCATTTGGGTACTTAAACATGACGTTTAAAAATCTCTTTCAATTCACAATAATCTTTAAAAGGGCATTTAGAAAGTGATAATTCTTAAGTCAGAGGATTTGCAAAACTCAACAGACTTTCTATCTCTATGCTATTTCATACCAGACCAGCAAATTATTCGCTCACCTGGATACCATACGGTCCAATCAGAACAGAGATCATAGCATCACAGCTTAGGCTGACTTTTTTTTTAGTGAACATTATACTTTCACAAGCATTTATTTTTTCTCCCTCCCACTGCCACTCCAATTAAAAAATTTTAAAAGAAAGAAAAAATTTTCCCAGTAAATATGCATAGTTCTACAACACAAATTCCCAAATTGGCCATGTCTAAAAATGTATCTTTTATTCTGCTTTTTAAGACCAATACTTCTCTGGCAGGAGTTGGGTGGCAGGTTTCACCTTTATTCTGATGGACTTGTCATTTATCTTTGCATTGATCAGCCCTAAAGTCTTTCAAAATTATTTTCCTCTAAAATATTTTTGTTCAAAAATTCCAGTTTTACTCACTTCATTCTGCCTCAGTTAATTGATTTTTCCCCAGTTACTCAGAAACTGTCTGTTTTATCTTTTCCTATGGCACAACAATATTCCATTACATTCATATATAATAATTTATTTAGCCCTTCCCCAAAAGGTGGGCATCTCCTTAGTGTCCAGTTTGGAGATCCTATGAAAAGAGCTGCTATAAATGTTTCTTTCACATATGAGTAATTTTCCCTCTTTTTAATCTTTGAGGTATAAGTCTCCTAGAAATACAGCTGGGTAAAAGGTTAAGCACAAGTTAGCAACTTTCAAGACATAGCTCCACATAGCTTTCCAGAATGGTTGAACCAATTCACAGCTACATCTATGGTGTTTTCCTACAGGTCCTTCAGAATTTTTCATTCTCCTCTTTGGTCATCATTATCAAGCTAATGAATGTGAAGTAGAACCTCAGGGTTGTTTTAATTTGCATTCTTTAATTATTAGTTATTTGGAGTGAATTATTTTCATACAATTATTGATAGCTTGGCTTTCTTCCTTTGCTACATATTGGGTAGACTTTTGAAGTGAGGCAAGTTCACCAGCATATAAAGTAACTGCAAAGTCTGTTTCCTTTCCTTTTCCTCCTCAAATCAGTTCTAAATGTTGCTGAAAGATAATAGCTGTCTCTGAAGCTCCTGACTAGTGAAATTATTCTTTCTACCATAAATTAGGAACTCTTGACTGAAGCTTTCTGTCAGATGCTGACCTCTAGATACCACAGCTCACAGAAGAGGGGCTCTCCAGCCCTCTGGTGTGATTTTAATTCTCCTCTGATGCCTACATCTCTCCGGTCCTTATCCTAGATTCCTTTCCAGTGGTTTCAGTTAGACCCAAGAGGCTTTTAGAGACTCATCTTTCACTTAAAAGGAAACAACTTCCCCGCATGAAATCAGTCGTCCTTTTAAAACCATACCACTGTCTCTGTGTATGATTCATCAATTTTTAGTTTTATCTTCTTTAGTAATTAAAGTTATATACAAGTGATCTGAAGTACCATAATCCGCTGCAGTTACACATGAGTCCTCCATGTGATCCAACCTCATATCTCCTTGAAACTGTGTTTATTCTAATTCATATCCTGCCATTTTCTAATAAGTAAAAGTTTTACTGCCTCTTTAAGACATCAAACTCATCGTATCCTAGCAAGGTATTATTCTGCATTGTCTTTATATTCATGCCACAGTTCATTTTCTGTCCCAAAATTCTCAAATCACATACAACAGCTTTGTTTCTTTATATATTACCAGCTTTTTATTAAAATCAAGTTTTTTTATCTGTACCTTTCATTATTCAAATGAATGTAGCAGCAATATCCTACAGCCTTTAATGGTTTAAGTTTTTTCCCTTTCATAAATAAAAATACTTTTTCTGTCCCTTTAGCCTCTAAACTGAACCATATGAAGAGGGTCTTAGAGGGATAGTATATGACATATTCATAGTACAACCTTGACCTATGAACTGAAAAATTCTGTAAAGTTTAAATTCCCTGATGATATCATATTCCTTCAGGAATAGCAGAATCTCCTGTCATCATCATCAAATTAAAGTTTACCATGCACTTTCATCACAATAACTCTGCAATCAAGATGCTGTCACAAAGAAACAGAGTCAAGATGGCAGAGAAGAAAGATGCACATACTATAGCTCTTCCCCCACAGCCCATCACATACCTGTAAAAAATGACTCTCAACAAATTCTGGAGCAGCAGAAGTCATAGAAAGACAGAGTGAAAGAGATTTTCAGCCAAAGATAACCTGGAAAGCTGTCAGGAAAGGTCTATCTCACAGGATGTTGAGCAGAGTGGAGCCCAGCCCTGGATGCATGGCACTGGGAGGAACAGGACTGGAACAGGCCTTGGAGGCAGAATCCTCAGTAGGGAAGACCTCAGATCCCCCAATCTACAACCACCAAAGAAAGCTTCAAAGATCAGAGAGAGGACTTTCTCAGCTAACCGTGAGGGGAGCAGGATCCCACCCCCCCAGCATGGGTCCCAGGCAGGGGTGGCAGCACTGCCTGGCAGTGGCCAAGTCAGGGGCAGCTTCCATTGTGGGAGCAGCTCATCTTAAAGCTCATGCAAGAATTGAGCAGCTGATCTGAACCTCAGTCCTGAGCGTGATACTGGGGGGAGGAGGAGCACTAGGACCCCAATCTTGACAAAGGATTCAGAAGTCAAGTAACTGGCTGGGGAAATGCCCAAAAAAGGGAAAAAAAAATAAGACCATAGAAGGTTATTTTCCTGGTGAATAGGTATTTCCTTCCATCTTTTCAGATGAGGAAGAACAAGGCATCTGTCACAGGAAGTCAAGATTTCTGCATCCAGTATCTCTGAAATGAATATGCAACGGGCTCAAGCCATGGAAGAGCGTGAAAAGCAAAGCAAAAAATTGCTAAAGGAGATCCAAAAAATGTTGAAGAAAATAACACCTTCAGAAAGAGGCTAACTCAATTGACAAAAGAGATTCAAAAAGCCAGTGAGGAGAAGACGGCTTTAAAAAGCAGAATCAGCCAAATGGAAAAGCAGGTTCAAAAGCTCACTGAACAAAATAGTTCTTTAAAAATGAGAGTGGAGCTGAGGGAAGCTAATGACTTTATGATAAACCAAAATATTACAAAACAGAACCAGAAGAATGAAAAAATAGAAGATAATGTGAAATATCTCATTGGAAAGACAACTGACCTGGAAAATAAATCTAGGAGAGACAATTTAAAAATTATGGGACTACCTGAAAGCCACGATTAAAAAAAAGAGCCTAGACATTATCTTCCATGAAGTTATCAAAGAAAACTGCCCTGATATTCTTGAAACAGAGGGAAAAATAAATATTGAAAGAATCCACTAATCACCTCCTGAAAGAGATCCAAAAAGAGAAACTCCTAGGAATATTATGGCCAAATTTCAAAGTTCCCAAGTCAAGGAGAAAATATTGCAAACAGCAAGAAAGAAACTACTCGAGTATTCTGAAAATACAATCAGATTAACACAGGATCTGGCAGCTTCTACATTAAGGGACTGAAGGGCTTGGAATGGGATATTCCAAAAGTCAAAGGAACTGGGATTAAAACCAAGAATCACCTATCCAGAAAAACTGAGTATAATCCTTCAGGGGAAAAAAATAGAGGACTTTCAAGCATTCTTTTTTTCATTTCTAACACAGTTAAACAATAAAACAATCACATAAAACAATTCCAACTTCTGTTCAGGTGATGCTTCTTTTAAAGCATTTACAGTATAGACCACAAAAGAATTTTTTTTTTAAATTAACCAACTGAGACACAAATAGTAACTATGTATGCTAACTACACAAGACCTGGACCTAATAGTGACACTATTACTAAGAATTAAAGGACCCTAACTTATTGTTGTTGGTCTAAAGTCCTATGCCTAACAGCTTAATTTTAGACTTAACCTCGGATGTTCCCCTACCAATAATCTATAATTTAATAGGTCTGGTATTAAGCTTACAAACCTTTTGACTATAGGAAATTGCCACCAAGAGTAGGGACATTGCAGGGAAACAATATTTCCCCAACTTCATGTTAGCTCCAGGCAGGAGTAGATTGTGAATTTGCATTCAGTCAGGCTTAAAGTCTGCCAGGTGTCAGTGGGGAAACTGAGTCAAGAGAATTCTACCTCAGCCCAGGATGAACAGTTGTTCTCCCACCCTTCCCATGAGATCACCTTTTGCAGTTCATACCAGCATCTCACAGGCTTACTGGCATCATGGATTGGAGGCTGAGACCGCCTTTCTTGCTAACCATACTTGGAGTTAGACTCAGAAAAACAGTCAGTTAATAGTCCCATAGAATTTTAAAATGGTAAGTTCCAATAATCAGGTTTCAGATATGACTATAATTTCACTTTGGCTAATGAACATCTTTTGAGGCAAGTCTTAAGAGGCTTACATGCCTTTCTATACATGTTCTAGTTCCTGATTAAATAGCAATCATAAAATCAAATTTGCCATTAATACCTAAACTTTTCCATCAAAGCCAAATTTTACAAAGGTTACCTGGCTCTAGGAAACTTAGACTAAAATTCTTTTCCCCAAACTAAAGATATTTCTGATTTATTCTCAGTAATTAATTCAGTCAATTGTTTTAATACTAATTGCTTTTACATCACTTTGTAACATGTCCAATTTTTCTCTCCATCTCTCCCCTCTCCCACCTCCTATTACTTTACATTCTTATTAGTCCTTCCCTCACTACACTCTCCCTTCCATCACACCCACCCTTCCCTTATCTCCATCTTCTCTCTTTTCCTGTAGGGCAAGATAAATTTCTATACCCCATTACCTGTGTTTCTTATTTCCCAGTTATATGCAATAATAATTCTCAATATTAGTTTCTAATACTTTGAATTCCAACTTCTCACCCTCCCTCCCTCCCCATCCTCACTGAAAAGGCAAGCAATTCAATACAGGCTAAATATGTGTCATTTTGCAAAAGACTTCCATAATAATCATGTTGTGTAATATTAATTATATTGCCCTCTATCCTACTCTATCCCCCCTTGTTTTTTTATTCCCTCATTTGACCTTGTCCCTTCCCAAAAGGGTTTATTTCTAGTTACTCTTTTCTCCCATTTTCCATCCCTTATATCATCTCCCTCACCCCACTTTTCCCCTTCTCTATTTTCCTGTAGTGTAAGATAGATTTTCATATCAAATTTAGTGAGCATATTATTCCCTCCTTAAGCCATATGTGGAGAGAGTGGCTTCACTTTTCTGCTCTCCTCTTCTCCCTTTTCTCCCCCACTGAATAAGATTTTTCTTATCTCTTTTATGAGTTATAGCCTGCCCCATTCCATTTCTTCTTTTCCCCTCCCAGTAGTTTCCTCCCTCACCCCTTAATTTTTATTTTATTTTTGGTTTTTTGTGGATATCATCCCTTCTGATTCAACACAACCTGTACTCTCTGTCTGAATGTGTGTGTGTATACAATCCCTCCACCTACCCAAATACTGAGAAAAGTCTCAAGAGTTACAAATATTTTCTTTTCATGTAGGAATGTAAACAGTTCAGCTTTAGAAAGTCTTTTATGATTTCTTTTTCCTGTTTACCTTTTCATGCTTCTCTTGATTCCTGTGTTTGAAAGTCAAATTTTTTCTTCAGTTCTGATCTTTTCATCATAAATTCTTGAAAGTACTCTATATCATTGAATGATCATTTATCCCCTTGAAGTATTATACTCAGTTTTTCTGGGTAGGTGATTCTTGGTTTTAATCCCAGTTCTTTTGACTTCTGGAATATCCTATTTCAACCCTTTTGATCCCTTGATGTTGAAGCTGCCAGATCCTGTGTTATCCTGACTGTATTTCCACAATACTCGAATTGTTTCTTTCTAGCTGCTTATAGTATTTTCTCCTTGACCTGGGAGCTCTGAAATTTGGCCACAATATTCCTAGGAGTTTCTCTTTTTGGGTCTCTTTCAGGAGGTAATTGGCAGATTCTTTCAATATTTATTTTGTCCTCTGGTTCTAAAATATCAGGGTAGTTTTCCTTGATAATTTCATGGAAGATAATGTCTAGGCTCTTTTTTTGATTGTGGTTTTCAGGTTGTCCCATAGTCTCTCCTGGATCTATTTTCTAGGTCAGTTGTTTTTTACAGTGAGATGTCTCACATTATCTTCTATTTTTTCAAACTTGCGGTTTTGTTTTTTAACTGCTTGGTTTATGTCATAGTCATTACCTTCTCTGAACTCAGTTCTCTCTTTTAAAGAACTATTTTGTTCAGTGAACTTTTGAACCTTCTCCTCCAATTGGCTAATTCTGCTTTTTAAAGCCTCCTTCTCCTCATTGGCTTTTTGGACCTCTTTTTCCAATTGAGTGAGCCTCTTTTTAAAGATGTTATTCCCCTCAGCATTATTTTGGTTCTTCTTTAGCAAGCTGCTGACTGGCTTTTCTATCTCTTCTATTGCCTGAGCCCAATTTATGTTTCCTTTGGAGGCCTGGAGGCAGGGGCCTTGACTTCCTGTGACAGCATGCCTTGTTCTTCCTCATCAGAAAGAAAGGGAAGAGACACCTTTTCACCAAGAAAGTAACCTATTTTTTTCTCTTTTTTGGGCATTTTCCCCGCTGGTCATTTGACTTCTGAATCCTTTGTCAAGAGGATGGTCCTATTACCCCTTCTCTCCCCAGCATAATGTTCAAGACTGAGATTGGACTCAGCTGCTGGATTACCCTGGGGCTTTGGGGTATCACTCAGGACTGGGGTTTAGATCAGTTCCTCCCTACCAGCAGAGGCTTTAAGCTGAACTGCCTGGACAATGGACCCAGGTTGCTTCCTGGACACCGTAGATGAATGCAGTCTGCTGCTGCTGTTGCTGCTGTCAAGAACCCCAATTCCTTTTGCCCTGCTGGGAAAGCCCTCCAACACTGACCTTTGGAGCTTTCTTTGTCCTTTGTGGGTTGAGGTATCTAGGACCTCCTTGCTAGGAACTCTGCCCAGAGGTCTGTTCCAGTCCTGTTCCTCCCAGTGCCGTGTGGCCAAGATTGGGCTCCATTCCACTCAAATTCCCATGAAATATACCTTCCCTGTCAGCCTTCCAGGTTACCTTTGACTGGAAACCTCTTTTGCTCTGTTGTTCTGTTTCTTCCGCTGCTCTAAAATTTGTTGAGAGTCATTTTTGACAGGTATTTTGTGGGCTGTGGGGGAAGCACTAGAGTATATGAGTCTTTCTACTCTGCCACCTTGGCTCCACCCTTTACAATCTTGCAAGCATTCTTGATGAAAAGACCAAAACTGAAGAGAAAATTTGACTTTCAAACATGAGAATCAAGAGAAGCATGAAAAGGTAAACAGGAAAGAAAACATCATAAAGGACTTTCTAAAGCTGAACTGTTTACATTCCTACATGGAAAGATAATATTTGTAACTCTTGAGACTTGTCTCAGTATTTGGATAGGTGGAGGAATTATACATGCACACACACACACACACACACACACACACACACACATAGAGAGAAAGCATGGGGTGAGTTGATTCAGAAAGGATGATATCTATTAAAAAAAATAAAATTAAGGGAATATATTGGGAGGAGAAAGGGAGAAATGGAATGGGGTAAATTATCTCTCATAGAAGAGATAAGAAAAATCTTTTTCAATGCAGGAGAAAAGGGAGGAAGTAAGAGGGGAAAAGTGAAGCTTACTGTTATCACATATCACTTAAGGAGGGAATAACATGCTCACTAAATTTGGCATGAAAATCTATCTTACACTACAGGAAAGTAGGGAAGAAGGGGACAAGTCAGATGAGGGGGACGATAGAAGGGAGGACAAATGGGAGAAGGGAGCAATTAGAAGTAAACACTTTTGGGAAGGGACAAGATCAAATGAGAGAATAGAATAAAGAGGGGACAGGGTAGGATGGAGGGAAATTTAGTTAATCTTACACAACATGACTACTATGGAAGTCTTTTGCAAAAGGACACATATATAGCCTGTGTTGAATTGTTTGCCTTCTCAGTGGGGATGGGTGAGGAGAGAGGGACAGAAGTTGGAATTCAAAGTATTAAAAATGAATGTTGACAATTGTCATTGCATATAACTTGGAAATAAGAAATACAGGTAATGGGGTATAGAAATCTATCTTGCCCTACAAGAAAAGATAAGATGGGGATAAGGGAAGGGTGGGGCGTGATAGAAGGGAGGGTACATTGAATGAAGGGGTAGTCAGAATGCAAGGTGTTATTAGGTGGGAGGAGGGGACAGATGGGGAGAAAAATTGGAACTCAAAATTTTGTGGAAATAAATGTAATCTAAAAAAGTAAATTTTAAAAAAGGAATCAAATATGACTGGAAATGACTAATTAAAGTACAACTTATTAATCTCATTTTATAGAGTAGGAAAATGAGACCCCAAAGAGGACAAATTATTCACTACAATTAGCATAGTAAATTATGGAGCTGGATCTCAAAGACTGCTCTCCTGTTTCTAGGTCTGCTCTTATGTCATTTCTTTCCTAAATTCTGCTCTCAGTGAGGTGGAAAGTACTTTGTAAACCCCCATGTTGTTATGTGTAAATGGTCTATTGTCATTGTGATAATTATGAAAACCCTTATATATTTTATGCTCCCATAAACCCCTGGACTCACACACTCCACTTTGTGAAACTCATTTAGGATGAATTGGCTATAGGAAGAAAGGCACCATGGGCTATTCAGCTCACTTTGATTCAGTTCACCTCCACAAACATTAAATGTCCATTATGTTCAAGGTGGAATAGCTAGGTGGAGCAGTGGATAGTGCGGGACCTGAAGTCAGAAAGACTCATCTTCCTGAGTTCAAAATCTGGCCTCAAACACTTACTAGCTGTGTGACACTGGGCAAGTCACTTAACCCCGTTTTCCTCAGTTTCCTAATCTGTAAAATGAGCTAGAAAAGGAAATGGCAAACCATTCCAGTATCTTTGTCAAAAAACAAACAAGTCAATAAGAAATGGGGTCATGAAAAGTCAGATGCAAGTGGAAAATGACTGAGCAATTAAAATATTCAAAGTCCTGAGGGCACTAAGCAAAAACAAATAATAAAATAAAATAGTCTCTGACCTCAGAGAAGCTTACATTCTACCAGAAATGCAAACATCCACACAAAAAAAGAAGCACAAAATAATTTGAGACAGGAGAAAACCCTACCAACTGGAGGTATAGGAAAGATTTAATGCAGCAGATGAAATTTTAGTCTCTTTTCCTTAAAGCAATGTAAGATTCTAAAGATGCAGAGACGAGAAAGGAACACATTCCTGGCATAGGAAACAGCTTGAAAGAAAACAGCGAGAGAAGAAATAGAGCAGAGCTCAGGAAATAATAAGAGGTCAGTAAGGTTGGAATATAGATATAAAAGGGGCTAGGTAATATGAGATAGAACAAGAAAGGTAGTTTGTTGAGAGTTAGGTACTTGAAGGTTTTAAAAGCTGGGCTTAGGAAGATCTGTTTTATCTTAGAAGTAAAAAGACCATTGCTGATTTCTGAGCAGGGAATTCACAGTCAGAAGAAATAAAATAGTGTTTGCAGAAAAAAATAACCATTTGAGAATATGCCGCAGATGATTATAATAGATTGCTTTGTGATATAGAGCTTGCTCAGTTGTATCTGATTCTTTGTGACATCGTTTGGGTTTGTTTTTTTTTTTTTGCAAAGATACTAGAGTGGTTTGCCATTTTCTTTTCTAGTTCATTTTTACAAAAAAGGAAATTGAGGCAAACAGTTAAGTAATTTGGCCAGGTTCCTACAGCTAGTAAATGTCTGAGGCCAGATTTGAACATAGGAAGATGAATCTTCCTGACTCTAGCTGAGGCATGCTACCCACTGTACCACCTAGCTGCCCAGAAACTGACACAGAGTTAAGTGACTTACCCAGGGTCACACAACTAGGAAGTGTCTGAGGCTGGATTTGAACTCAGCTCTGCCTGATTCCAAGCCCAGTGCTCTATCTACAGATCAGAAAACCGTCATTAAGGCAAGAAGTACTTTAACTTTGAGTCCTCTGAGATAGCCTGGTACAATGAGAAAAGATCTGGACTTGTGATCAAGAGACCAGGGTTCCCATCTCAGTCCTGACACTTACTGGTCATGTGAATTTAAGCAAGTCACCTTGCTAAGACTCAATTTCCTTGTCTGTAAAATGAAAAATAGAGGAAGCTAGGTGGTGCAGTGGATAGAACATTGAACAATGAAAATAAGACATTTGCTTAGAGTTATATCATGGAACATTTAGGCCTACAATCTCCCATACATTATCCTGGCCATCTTCACTGCTCCTAAGGGAGTGGAGAAAAAGATATAGAAAGGAATTGTGTCTTGGATCCTCCAGGACTGGCTTTGCAACAACTGGAAAAAACAGGAGGGGAAGCACAGGAGGTTGGACTGGTCACCCTACTCAATTTTCCTAAGGTTGGGGTTTCACTTTAGTGGCTTGTCCACTCCCATGGACTCAGCCTCTACTGTCTGGCACATCACTTCATCCTAGTGCTGTGCCCTCTGTCCCTCAGCCACTGCAGCTCAGCAGGATCAGTTCAGTTCCACCATCACTCTTCAGAACTCTCAGAAGTTCCCTGTGACGCTCCAAAAGCTAAGCAAGATATAGGCCAATTGCACACCAAAACACGCAGTTTCATGACTTGCTTCTCTTAATAAACTGAGCCCATTCAAGCTCAGTCACAGTGCCTTTTCCAACCTAGCTACATTTGAAATTTTTTCAACTGGCAAGTTTGTTAGAGAGATGACTTGTTTAGGTCAAATCAACATTTGCAAGACTCAAATTAAATGAAAACAATGGAGCTAAAATAAGAAATAGAAATCTTAAATTCTAGTTCAAATGTCTGAATGTTATGAAGCAACTTCACTTTCTATTTGGTAAATGGAGACAATATCTGATTCACAGGAATATTTTTGATTCTGCAATACTTTTTTAAAACTTTGAGTGCTTGAAAAAAATCAGATTTTTACATTTATATTCATACTGTCTATTTAATATGCAGAAATACCTATAATCTCTGCAATTCTCCTCCCCCATATATTCCTGTTGCAGATATCAAAGTTGATATTATTCTGTCAGAAAATATGATTGGGAAGGCTTGAGTTTTTTTACTCCTGATAAAAAACTCTAGATGTTGCTAGGATAACTGAGATAACTGATTAAATTATCCAAGCTTCAAGAAGAGATGATAAATAAATTAATAATATCCTTATGAATTTTTTCCCTCACTCTCAAAAAATGTGTTTTTAAAGATGGGCACTTCAGACCCTGTTCTTATCTCTGTTTTTCTAACGTGTATCTTCAGCCTATTTTGATAATCATTCACTTCAAAGAAAGAATTACCTCTTTTGCAGTTGGGTAGGTCTGGGGAATTTGTCCCTTACTCTAATAATTCTTTGATTTGATAAAAGCTGATTCTGTTAAGACATTTTGAATATTTTGCAGCAGATTTTCTGCAAGTACAGACTTTTTTAAAAATGTAAAAACTAAATAATGCCATCTCGTGGCGAACTATTGAACACCTGATTGTTTTGCAGAAAATTCAACATTTCTGATTTATTACAAATAAAACAATAGTTTTATCAGTATAACATTTCAAAAGTAGCAGACATTTTTTTTTACAAAATCAATCTCTCTAGCTGTGTCCTTGGTCCACCTGCCTCCCTCATCTCTTCTAGGACTTTGCCCTCATCAACTATTCTCTTTCTCCCTCTTTCCCTACCCTTGTCCTCCCCTCCTATTGTGTTTTTCTCAATGCCTACAAAGATGGTTACTGTTGCTCAGTTTTCAATTGTGTTTAACCCTTCATGACCTCATTTGCGGTTTTCTTGGCAAAGAAACTGAAGTGGTTTACCATTTCCTCTTCCAGCTCATTTGACAGATAAGGAAACCGAGGCAAAGAAAATTAAATGACTTGCTGAGGTTCATACATCTAGTAAGTGTCTGAGGCAAGATTTGAACTCAGATCTTCCTGACACTATGCCCGGTGCTCTCTCTATCCATTGTTCCACCTAACTGCCCTACAAAGATGGTCAAGTTTCTCCTAATCCTAAAAAAAACCCAACCTACTTATGACTCTTCTATCACCTCAGTCATTAAGTCTCTTGAATACTGAATTTATTATGAATTAACCATGCCATGTTTTGACTTTTTTTGTAGAGTATGTGTGTTGCCCATGTAGCTCATGCCTATGTCTAACCATTGCTCCCAGGAAGATCTGAATAAATGTCTCAGGATTCTTAACCACCCTTCTCCAAAAGAGACTTCTATTCTTTTCTGAAGATCTGAATAAATGTCTCAGGATTCTTAACCACCCCTCTCCAAAAGAGACTTTCATTCTTTTCTGAAAGGGAGCAAGAGAAGCTGCCAAAACAGCATCCTGATTGCTTTGGCTAGGTCGGCAGGAGGTCTGGCCAAGATAGTGCCATGCTGGTGGAGAACTCCATCACCTAAGGACTGTTGAAAAAAATAGCCTTCCAATTGGCCTCTGGGTCTTTAGCTTATCCCCTTTCTGACCCTTGTTTCATCCAGCTGCCAAAAGCACAGGCCTAAGCCTGTTACTCTGCTGATTTAAAACCTTCAGGGACTCATTCATTTGTTTTGATAACACACAAACTCTTTAGCTAGAAATGTAAGGTACCTCACAACCTGAATCTAATCTGCCTTGCTAGCCTTGCTTCACATCATTCTTCTGCTTTCAGTCAATGTTCAAGCCAAATTATATACTACAGCTGGTACCTGGCCTTCATATTCCTCTGGGCATTCACAGCAGCCTTCCCTAGGTCTGGAATGTTTTCCCTCTTCATTTCTGCTTTCCTTCCCAGCTTGGCTCAGGAGCTGCCACCTCTGGGACACTTTCCCTGAGCCCCTTTTACTAATGCACTCTACCTCCCCAAATGACCTTGTATGCAATGACTTGTATGCATCATCCAATCTCAGCCCCCTTTCCAGCAGGATGTAAGTTTCTTTCAAAGCAGAGACTGTGTTCTTTCTGTTTTTGCAACCCCAGCACCTAGCACAGGACCTTGTACATGAAAATGCTCCTTATTATTGCTGTTATGTTTCTAATAGCATTGGGAGGTCATGAGATCAACAGGCACTGTGTTAAGTGCTGGGAAAGAAAAGCAATGACAGTCCTTACTCTCGAGGAGCTCACAGTCTTATGGGAGAGACAACATGCAACAACTATGGAAGAACAAGGCATATACATGATAAGCCAGGGATAACCAATGGAGGGACAGCACTAGTGTTAATAGGGATCTGGAAAGGCTTCTTGTAGAAGATGGAGCTTTCGCTGAGAGTGGAAGCATTAGAACTGGTTCCTGCACGCTCCTCTTAAAAATAATGGCATCAGACAAAAGGCATTGGTGCTGTAGAGAAAAGAGCACTGCTTAAAGAATCATGAGATGGGTCTACTCAAATGTAAAATGTGGAAATTAAATTACATAATCTTAAAAGTTCCTTATCCATCTTTTTTGAGTGTGTTTTAGTCATCATAACATCATCTGTGAATAGGAGCACACAGAGAATCTTGCCAGCAGTAACAATATTTCCTCCCGTTAGGTGTGGTATACAGGTCAGCCTCATGACACATCATGTGCAACATGTGTAACACATCTACATGAATCCTGCTATCTCCCTGCTTTATGTCTCGCTTGCTGTTGATATAACAAGCTTGCAGGATTTTAACATATGTATTGGAGTCACTTTGAGGAAAGTTCTTAAGGCTGTATTTTGCTTTATTAGTCAAATGTTAGCATTAGTCAATGCTAATTCTGTGAGTGAGTTGAGAAGGTAAATATGTGGGTTGATACTTTCTGATGCCTTTTTGTTAAGGTTTGTAAACTTTTCCATTCTTTCATGGTCTTCCCCTATTTTAGGTTTCTTGAAAATCTATACCTGAGTCACTTTAAAATTATGTGGTCTCCTGTGTAAGTTTCCTCTGTAAATCCTTGGTAGACTCCAGACACACTTCCTGACTTAATTTTCTTAAGCACCATAGTCAGCAAGTGAAATGATGCCACTATCCTCCCTGATGAGAAAAACAGAAAAATGGGAGCATATCTGTTTCAATTTACATCTTCATGTCACTATGCTTCTAGTTTCACCTATAAAAGCTCTTGAGATGATCTGATTTAGCCAACTCATGCAATGGAGAATTTGCAACTCCATTTTCCTTGACTGCTTAATATCTATAATATACCAAGTGTTGTATATAGAGTTAAATTTAAAAACCTCATGAAGAAGAAACTATTTGAATTATTATTCTTGGGGTATAGTTCCAAGGCATTCTGGTCTCCTAAAATAGAATGCCAAAACATCATCATATAAGATTTATTTACCCATTGGCTTTTACAATGTTGTCTTTATAGACATTGATAATCTGCTTTTAGAAAGTAATAATAACAATAACTCTGTTATACTCACATCAGTTGGTTTTTCAGAAAAATTTTTTCATCATCCTTAATTATACTAAATGTTTTCATCATAAGCAATTTTCCTGCAAGGTCGTTAATACAAATATTATTATTCCTCCCCCATCCCCCCATTTTTATAGCTAAGGAAACTGAGACTGAGAGGTGCTAAACAACTCAGATAGTAAGTAGTCATACACATAGTAAACAGACAATCTAAGAAACCCAAGCAACTACGCCTATTGGCATACTTTGAGTAGTTACCTCTGAGCAAATAACAGTCCCTGAGGAGCAACCCTCAGAGTTTTATTAAGGTGTACATAACAAAGAGTGGCATATTCTCAAGATATTTATAGTTTTCTCTTTAAAAAACTAAAAATAACATAATAATAATTCATGTTTATATGAATCTCTCAAACTCACACAATTTTCTGGCAAGAGAAGTCCCAAAGAGATGCTGAGGAACCTAGCTGGAGTTCCTCTACTTCTAGGTTGGCCTGTTTCTGGAATACAGGACTATAAGCTGCTTTACTCCGTTATTTGTAGGCCCAGAAGTGTATCATACTCTTTTAGTCCAGGGTATTTGCTGCATGGAATCACCTGCTTTCATCTAATGATCAAAGAGATTCATTCTTCTCAAATTGGGTAAGATCTTGGTTACTACCTAATTTTTACCTTTGATTGATTGGATTGGATTGATTGATTCAATGGATAAATCTAGGCCTTCTCCATTAATAATAAATCATGCCTGGAAAGTAGATGCTCCTCACCTCAATCTCAAAGAATTCCTCATTTCCTTCAAGATTCACCTGAAGTACTACTTTCTACCTAGAGACTTTCCTGATATCTTCAACTCCCTCTTTCCCAAAGTGCCATGTATCTGACCACTTTATATTTGTTTTGTGTTTATTTAGCATACATTAATTTTGTGTGCACTTAAATATGTACAGATTGACTCCTCCAAGCTTCTTGAGAGCAAAGACTGCTTCATTTTTTAGTTTTTATAATTCTAGCACTTAACCCAGTGCCTCACATAGAGTAAGTATGTAATAAATGATAACTGATTGATTAGTTTTTTAAAAATTTAGCTTTCTCTATCTGGTATGGTTACTCATGCTAAAAAAAAATAAAACTAAGACTTCCATATATCTTCCTTGTCCTTGTATACAAATAAAGAATGCTTTTTTGTGGACTGTCATTTAAATTAAACCTGTTCAATTTCTTTCCCCAAAAAATTATGTCCTTCCTTTTTGGTTAATTCTAAAAATACTTAATAAAATCATAATCTTAACAATTATTGCCTCTTTCCTGGTGTCAAATGAATAACATTGCCTTTTCCATTGTATGTGAAAGCTTGGGTCTAGAGAAGATAATAAATTCCGTGTAAATGTTCTATCATTCCAATCACAGGTCCATGAATACAGAGGTATGCATAGGCAGTATGGCATTTTTTTTGAGAAGGAAAGGCAGTTAACAGGGTATGAAAATGAGGTCTCACGCTCTATATACCTGTGTCAAAATGAAAGCAGTATTTTTAGATCCTTATTGAGCACTCATGTTTCTATATGATATTTAGCTATAAACAATAAATCTAACAGCCTTTGGATGCTTTTCCATTCAGTTCTCTGCACCATGACCTTTAGGTGAATGGAGAGTATATGAATCATAGAGTGCTTTTCATTTAGGAATTTAAAAATAGACATATATAGAAATTAGCTGCCTTCTGTATAGCTTTCAAGAGCTTTGTTTTGTGTTAGCTATTTAAAAAAAATGAAAGTAGGACTTCAAAAAGGTTTCGTCTATTTATACTCCATAAACCCTTTCAAATAGCCACTTGAACTTGAAATCCTTTTCAAAGGAAAGGAAAAAATAGCATTTAGAAAATTTAAGGGAGGGCAGATTGGGGGAGGTAGTTGTCAGAAGAAAAAGACTTGTGAGGAGGGAAGGGATAAAAGAAGAGAGAGAAGGATAAACAGAAGGAAAAAATAGGGTGAAGGGAAATACACAGTTGGTAACCACAACTATGCATGTGAGTGGGATGAACTCACCTATAAAGTGGGAGTAGATAGCCGACTGGATGAAAAATCAGAATGTTATAATATATTGTTTATAAGGAACACCCTTGAAACAGAGAAATGAGCACAGAGTAAAGGTAAGGGACAAGAGCAGAAGTTATTATGCTTCAGCTAAAGTAAAAGAAAAAAGCAAGAGTAGCTGATGATATCAGACAGAGAAAAAGCAAAAATAGACCTAATTAAAACAGATACAGAAGGAAAGTATACCTTCCTAAAGAGTGTCACAGACAATGAAGTAACGCCAATGCTAAATATAATATGCTCCAAGCGGTATATTATCCAAATTCTAAAAGGAAAAATTAAATCAGTTACAAAAGGAAACAGACAGTACAACCATATTAGTGGAGCACCTCAAGTTTCCCCTCCCAGAATTAGATAAATTTAACCACAAAATAAACAACGAAAAAGTTAAGGAGGTGAATAGAATTTTAGAAAAGTTACATATGATAGGCCTCTAGGGAAAAATGAATATAGCTTGGAAAGAATGTATCTTTTTCTCAGTGGTACATGGCACACAAAAATTGATCATGTGTAAGGGCATAAAAACCTCACAACCAAATGCAAGAAGGCAAAATTATTAAATGCATCCTTTTCAGATCATAAGGCAGTACAAATAATATTCAATGAGAGGAAATTATATAAACAAGATCAAAAAGTAATTGGAAACTAAATATTCTAATCCTAAAAAGTAAGTATGTCAAAGAACAAGTCATAGAAATAATCAATAATTTCATCAGAGAGAATGACAACAATGAGAAAATATATCACAATTTATGGGATACAGCCAATGCAATACTTGGGGGAAAATTTGTATCTCTAAATATTTAAATCAATAAAATGAAGAAAGAACAAATCAATAAATTGGGCATGCAACTAAAAAGAAAACTAGAAAAAGACCAAATTGAAAATCCACAATTAAGCACCAAATTGGAAATCCTGAAAAACCAAAGGTGAGATCGATAAAATTGAAAGTAAGAAAATTATGGAGCTAATAAAACTAAGGGTTGGTTGGTTTCTATGAAAAATAAAAGCCAATAAGATACACAGACCACTGGTGATTTGATTTTTTCAAAAAGAAAACCAAATTACCAATATCAAAAATGAAAAGAAACAATTCACACTGAAGGAAGGAAATTATTAGGAACTATTTTCCCAATTATATTCCAATAAATCTGACAATTTAAGTGAGATGTATAAATATTTACAAAAATATAAATCGCCTAGATTAATAAAAAGGGAAATAGAATACTGACATAAGCCCATCTTGGCAGAGGAAATGGAAGAATCCACAAATGAACTCCCTAAGAAAAATGTCCAGGGTCAGAGGAGTTCACAAGTGAATTCTGCCAAATATTTAAAGAATAATTAATTCTAAGAATGTGTAAACTATTTGGAAAAATAGGCAAAAAATGAGTTTTTATAACACACACCAAAAAATCCTTTTATGGCATAAATACGGTGTTGGTACCTAAACCAGAAAGAGTAAAATAGAGAAAGAAAACAAATTTCCCTAATAAATATTGATAACAAACATTTTAAATAAAATACTAGCAAGGAGATTACAGTAGTGTATCACAAAGATCATACACTATGATTAGGGTGGAATTTATACCAGGAACATAGAACTGATTCAGTGTTAGAAAAACTATCAGCATAATTGACCATATCAATAAAAACCAACAGAACTCTTATGATTATCTCAATAGATGCAGAAAAAGTCTTTGACAAAATACAAAACCCATTCCCATTGAAAAAACTAGAAAGCACAAGAATAAGTTAATCTTTCCTAAAACGATAAGTAGCACTATCTAAAACAATCAGCAAACATTATCTGTAATGATGATAAGCTAGAAGCCTGCCCAGTAAGATAAGTGGTGAAACAGGCATGACTATTATCACCACTATTATTCAATATTGTACTAGACATGTACAATAAAGAAAAGGAAACTTTACTAGCAATAAAGAAAGGGAAATTTAAGGAATTAAAATAGGCAACAAGGAAATAAAACTATCACTCTTTGCAGATGATATGATGATAGAGAATCCTAGAGAACCAACTGAAAAACTAGTTTAAAAAATTAACAACTTTAGCAAAGTTACAGTACGTACAATAAACCCACCTAAATCATCAGCATTTCTACATATTACTAACAAAGCCTAGCAGCCAGAGATAGAAAGAGAAATTCCATTTAAAATAACTATAGACAATATAAAATACTTGAGAGTCTATCTGCCTAGACAAACCCAAGAACCATATGAACACAATCACAAAACACTTCACACAAATAAAATCAGATCTAAACAATTGGAAAAATATCAATTACTCATGCATAGGCAGAGCCAATATAATATAAAGGACAATTCTACCTAAATTAATATACTTATTTAGTGCCATACCAATCAAACTAGAAAAATATTTTATAAAGCTAAAAAAATAATAACAAAATTCATCTGGAAGGACAAAAGGTGAAGGAAATCAATGAAAACAAATGTGAAGAGCCTAGCTCTACCAAATCTCAAACTGTATTATAAACTGATAATCATCAAAACAATCTGGTACTGGCCACAAAGTAGAAGAGTGGAATAGATTAGGTTCACAATACACAATAGAAAATGACCATAGTAATCTAATGTCTGATAAACCCAAAGACTCCAGCTTTTGGGAAAAGAACTCACTATTTAACAAAAATGGCTGGGAAAACTGGCAGTAGGGCAGAATCTAGGTAGAGACCAATATCTTATATATTATGTCAAGATAAGGTCAAAATTTAGACATAAGGGTGATATCATAAGCAGATTAGGAGAGCAAAGAATAGTTTATCTGTCAAATCTAGGGAAAAGGGAAAAACTTATATAGATATAGAGAGCATTACTAGATGTAAAATGGATTTTGATAATATTAAATTTAAAAGTTTCTGCAAAAACAAAATTAAAGTGACCACTATTAGAAGGAAGTCAGAAAGCTGGGAAACAAATTTCATAGCAAGTATTTCTGATAAAGACTTTGTATCTCAACTATACAGAGAAGTGAATCAAATTTATAAGACTAAAAGTCATTCCTCAGTTCATAAATGGTCAAAGAATATGAATATGCAATTTTCAAACAAAGAATTCAAAGCTACCTATAGGCACATAAAAAAAATACTCTGTTGAGTAGAGAAATGCAAATTAAAACAACTCTGAGGTACCACCTCACAGCTATCAACATATTATCACAGCTAATATGACAGAAAAGGAAAATGATAAATGTTGAAGAAGCTGTGGGAAAATTGGGACTCTAATGCACTTCTGGTGGAGTTGTGGACTGATCCAATCATTCTGGAGAGCAATTTGGAATTATGCCCAAAGCGTAATCAAACTGTGCATACCTTTAATCCAGCAATACCACCACTAGGTCTATATTACAAAGAGAGAATAAAAAAGGGTGAAAATGTACCAAAAAAATGATAGCTGTTCTTTTTTGTAGTGGCAAAGAATTGGAAATTGAGAAGATACCCATCATTTGAGAAATGGCTGAACAAGTTGTGGTATATGAATGTAATGGAATACTGTTGTGCTATGGGAAATGACAAGCCAGAGGCAGATTTCAGAAAAACCTGGAAAGACTTACATGAAGATGCAAAATGAAATGAGCAAAACAAGGAGAACACTGGGCACAGTAATAGCAACATTATGTGATGATCAACTATGAATAACGTAGTTCTTAGCAATACAATGATCCAAGACAGTTCCAAAGGATGGAAAAATGCTATCCACATGCAGAGAAAGAACTGATGGAGTCTGAATATAGATGGAAGCATAATATTTTCACTTCTTTTTTTTCATGTTTTTTTCATTTGTTCTGTTTCTTCTTTCACAATATGACTAATGTGGAAATTTTTTCATGATTGTACATATATAACCTATATCAAATTACTTACCACCAGGGAGGGGAGATGAAGGAGAAAGGAAGAAAATTTGCAATTCAAAAAGTTTTTTAATGGATATTAAAAATTGCCTTTACATGTAATTGGAAAAAAATGTTATTTAAAAAGAAACAAAAGAAAGTTTAATTATAATTTATTGAAACTTCTAAAAGCTGAACAAATTATAAATAATTATAGTAATATAATAATATAATATAAATAATATAATGTAAATAATATAAATATAATAAATAATTATAACATGGTGATGAAATATAATCTTCTAATATAAAGTAGTCAATCAAGTGATTTCAGGAACTATGCATCACTGAAAGGGTGAAAATATGTAAGATAAACTACCTTCCTGTCTCTTATAAAACACAGTCTGTTATAAAATCTTCTATAAATGCACAATCCTTTTATTCTGTATAAGAATTTTCCTTTTGTTTATGGATATTTTAGAGAAAAAATTAATTCCACCCAATACGAAAAATAGTTCATTAAGTTCAACAAATTTGCCTGCAAATGAAGGACAACATTCATGCCCAAGCTTTACTACTCCTAAAATCTGTGATCATCAACATCCCTGACCCTGAAATACCAGCATCCATGAATCAGTGTAATAGAGTACAGAGTTCTTCCCTGGAATTGGCATTCAACTACTCAGTGCTTCATATGCTGCCTATATCATGACATCCTAAACCTGGACTTCTCCCTACCTTAGCTGACTTCAGTGGCTATGATTCCTGTCCTTTGGTAACTAGTAGATCAGTTCTATTTAGCTGTCCTCTTTGTCCTCGCTCTTCCTACTCATCCCTACCTGTGGTGTAACTGAAAGGAATTTGAAGACCTGATTTGAATCCCTAATTCTGCAGTCTGTGAAATCTTGGGCAAATCACTTGACTTCTCTGATGGCTTCTAAAGCCTCTTCCAGATCTAAAAGATAGCTGCCTGCTGATACAAAATTTAATCTAGTCATCTAGAGAAATCTGCAGAAAGTTAAGGAATATATTTTTCTCGTATAATTCCTGTATGTGATGTAGCAAGCAGACTCCTAATTATTTTACATACTCCTTACTAATTGTGAATCAAGTTTCCTTTTCTAACTCTTCCTGTCAAATGGAAAGTTTGATGATTTGGGGAATTTATTTTACATACTGCTACTTTCTTGGATATTAATTAGTTTTATCTCATCTTCATAGTTTATTAATTTTTTCTCTTTGCCTCTGCTTATTTAAAATTTTTATTTATTTTTGTCTTACTGTTATCATTTGGATTTCTAAAACTATATCACATAATATTGGAAATAGTGGAGATTTTTTGTTTTATTACTGATCTTATTCTTATGGCCTCTATTTTCCATGATGTATAATGTTTAATATTATCTTTATCTTTTTGGTCATGCTTATTTTTTTTAGTTACCTCACTTGAGATTGTAATTTTTATGCCTGAATTTCTAACTAGCTAGAAGCATGATAAATTTTATTCTGGGCATCATCTTAATTCTGTATAAATTTGTGTCTCTTGTAAACATTTTGTTTGATTTGGTTCCTATCCCATTCTGCTACCCTGCTTCATTTTATGGGTGAGTTCATACCATTCCTATTCACTAGCATGATTATTAATCATAATCTCTTGTCTTTTTCCTCCCTTCCTCTTCTGCATTTCTTTCTTTTGTGGGGTTTCTCATAACTTTATCTCTTGCACTTCTCTTTATTCATAGCATTTCATTATTATGTTTGGTATTTTCTTATGTTTCCTCATCTTTCTAGACTCAGTTCTTGGATTGAGATTTCATGTCAGTCCTCTAGAGCATCCTTAGATGGATTGGATAGGCTTTGTTTTCTTCTGCCCCCTCTGTAGTCTGGATGCTGTTGATATAGATATGTTGGGTTACATTAAGCCCCCATCTCTGCCATACTCCTTCTCTTTTATTTTAGCCCCTTCTTAGTCCATTGAGTGTTCTGGCCTCATCTAGTCTCTATCTTCTCTTATAGACATAATGCTCAGTCAGAAAATGTTTATTTCTCCTTCTACAATCCCAAAAGGACTCAATAAGATGTTGAAAATCATAGTGGTTTTATACCTCCCATACAGCTATACTCCTCCCCAACCCTGCCAAATCTTGGCTTCAAGGCTCTGAGCAGCCCTTGCCTCCTGATGTGGCTTCCAGCCCTTTGAGGAATGTACATCCAGATATTGTCTCCTTATGCAATTATTTGCAGGAGCTAGTTTTGTTCCTCTATTTTATTTGGCCAAGAACAGAATGTAGCTTCATTTAGGTTCACTGTTATTGGCATATACTGGCTTCACTACTGTGGTTCCTCTCCTCACCTCCTGAAGCCTCCTTGTATATCTGAAATCCCACTGACTTCCCTGGCATGGATCTTCTCCTCACCTTCAATAGTCTTTTTGTGCAGTTCTGTACTGGATGGAAAAACTTGTTTCTGTTTTTTTTCTTATTTATTTTCTTTATCATTGGTATTTCTGAGGGTCTCATATTTTTTGTGGTTTGTGGAGTATTGCTAAGCTTCTCTACAACCTTCTACATCAATATATTAAGTGGAAATTTCATCATTTTTGAGGAACAAGAAAGACAAAGGAACTCCAAAGTTTCCTCAGCCAGCAAACATTTGATTTTGCCAAGCGGAGACGGATGGTAGTAAAAAGACAAAAACAAAAAACATTACACAATCATGTGAAAAACATCACGAAGGAGTAAGATAAAGACCATGTGTAGGATTTCCTCCCAAACAATGACAGCAAAAGAGTGGAAGAGAATGGAAGGGAAAATGAAAATGAAAAAATCTTGGCATGAGATCCAACTGAGCTATATCATGATAATAGTGTTCATCGATGAATGAAATAGAAGAGATTTGATAATGTTTCTGTGGTGATCTATTTTTATCATTGATGACAGTGAACCAATTATATTTGAAATCTAAAAATCTGAATAGCCGATGTGTTGTAAGAATATGTGGATATTAGACCCCAAAAAAGTAAATGCAGAAAAATCACTAGGTTTGATTCATACTAAAATATACCCATAATTGAGTTTTAGGAAAACTAGGATTCATTTTCAGTATAGTTCCAAAAAAGGTGAAGATTTCAGAAAAATGGAGATCATGAAGGTTTATTTTCCTCTAAAACAATCTAAAAAGACATTATTTTCTATGTGTTGTTTTCCTTTCTGTAAAATCTTTATGTAACTAATCTGCAAAGACCAGTTGAGCTATTTACTCAATCACGTCACTCCCCTCCCATTTAACAAATGATAAGATACCTTGGTACCTTAATCAATCAATCTCAACCACAGGCTTCAGTTTCAATCAATTAAATATAGGTTTTAAACCAAATGCTAAAGTAACTGAGACTCCAAAAAGTAATTGAGCAGGTGGAGGGTTTGAACAGGATGATGAAACTTGGTAACACACCACGGTTATTTATAAATTATCAAGGAAGGTGAGCAAGGAGAGCAGTAGCTTAGACTTACTGCCTCCACTTAGTTGTCACCTACTTCTGAATGTCTTACAATCAGATTTTCTTCTCTGTCATGGTTCAAAGTGTGCTCTCCAAGGTTGCTAGTGATATCTTTTTAAAAATTCAACTCCAACTTGAAGATATCCCCTTGAATGTAGTGAGTTTCTATATTCTATTTCTAAACAAGTCTAGCTTGTGGAAAGTTTTTCTTGCTCTCCAAGGTAATTTGCCTCTTGGTGAATCCTTCCAATTGTGCCTTGTTTTACCCTCTGAGATCAAGCAGAAGTAGTCTATTTGTTTCTCTACACAACATACTTTTAAACTATCATGTCTTCTTTTATTCAGTTTAAATGTGCTCAGTTCCTGCAACCCATTCTCATATGACATTGACTTGTGGCCATGTACTATCCTGATTGTCCTCTTATGGACACTCTCCTCTTTGCCAAAGTCCTAATTAAACTGTGGCACTAAGAACTGAGCACAGTATTTCCGACGAATCTCCCTATTCTGATATCTCCCTATATTCAGATAATCTCCCTACTTCTGGAAGATGTGTCTCTCTTAATGCAGCTGAATATCGCAGGTTTTTCGCTGCCACATCACATTTATTAGACTCATTGGACTTTCAGTCAACTAAAACCTTCAGAAATATTTTAGAACATCTCCTGTCTAACCATACCTCATCCTTGTACATATGAAGTTGAATTTTGTACCATCTAAAGACTTTTCTATTTATAGCTATTGAATTCTGTCTTATTAGATACAGCTCAAAAGACTCTACCCCACACAAATGTCTCATCCCTTCTTTGGTTTTCTTTATTTTCCCCCAATATAGCTTTAAAAAAAAAAAAAAAAAAAACCTTTTCATTGTCTTTAATTTTCCTTGCTAGGCTCAGCTAATAATGAGCTTTAGCATTCCTGACAATATTAAACAGGACTCACCTTCCTGCAAAATCACATCAAATCTGAAACCCATACCTTCTCAGCACTCTCTCTCTCTCTGATTGGGTGAACATTAGACAGGTATTCTCTTTGAGGAGGGGCCCAGGACAGGCACCTCATCATTTTCCACCTGGTGCAAGGACTTCATCATTACTTTCTTCTTTTCAGCCCTTTTTTTTTGAAAACAGTTTTTCTCCACTAAATGAGCTTCTTGAGGGCAGGAACAGACTTTTGCCTTTTTTTTTTTTTTGTATCCCCAGCACTTAGCACAGTGCCTAACATGATGTAAGCACTTAATACATGTTTATAGACTACTTACTGTTAAGTGTATTTAATACAAATATATCACTATATTATAAGTCATTTTATTTCTTATATTTTGTTTTTTCCAATTATATGTAAAAACAATTTTAACATTCTTTTTTTAAAATTTTGAGTTCCCAACTCTCCTTTCTTTTCCTTCCCTCTCACCTCACTGAAAAGGAAAGCAATTTGGTATAGGTTATACATGTTCAATCATGAAAGATATACTTGCATTCTGGTCATATTGTAAAAAAACATAGAGACCAAACACACATACACCCACACCCACACCCACACACACACTTTTTTTTTAAAAAGTATGCTTTGAATTGCGATTCTATTCTTGAGTTTTCCTCAGTTGAGCCTATGTATTTTACAATTCTAAGGGATTTTACCGGTAAGACAGCTAGGAGGCACAGTAGATAGAACAATGGACCAAGAGTCAGAAAGACCTGAATCCAAAACCAGCCTCAGGCACTTACTAAATAGGTATCCCTAGGCATGTCATTTAACCACCACTTGCCTCGGTTTCCTAAACTGTAAAATAGAGATAATAATCTAAGGGCATAAAGTAGCCCTAGAGAACTATATTAAGGCTGGAGCTTTCCAGGCTTGACTCAATACAAAAGAACCTTAGGCTTTGGGAAGGGATTCTAGTGTAGCAAAAATTAGAACTTGTAAAAGATTTTGAGATGATAAAACTCTTAAGAAATTCCTTGTTCTTCTGAGAAATTTCTTTACTATAAATTGACCTGGGTCCAAGAATACTCTTTCTTAATCCACTTGAAACCCTTTTCGGTTTCATAGATAGTCCCCAGGGAACTCAGCAAAGAGGTGGTGCTTGCTGTAAAGCTGGAGGAAGGGGAAGTAGAGACTTGCTGTACTCCAGTTATGTTTCATAGCATCTGAGGACTCTTTAGAAATGTTCTGACATACCTCCTTGGCAATTTTTACTACTTTATACCAAGCTATTCCACACAGATAATTAGTCTAAGAAAAAGAACACAAGAATTTAACTTGTGAATAATGATTAAAGTTCCTCCTTCAGGTTATCATTTCCTAAAAGGAGAGTAGAATATTTAATAGTTTGGCTTCTTAAAAGCATCATGGCATTTGCTCCATGCATAATGGTACACTTCTTTAAGCTGGCAGAATTGTTAACAATGGTTAGAGATACTTTCTGACAAAGAAAGTTAAAGAATAAATTATTTAAGAACTGATTCCCTTTCAAATGTTTTGCTAACATAAATTATCATGACTTGTGTTCCAGGTTCAGCCATGAATTCAGAGAGCATAATGTGATTTGTTCAAAATGCATACCAGTGAAGTGCATTGTATACTATAGCTGTCAACAGAAATACTCTTCTACTTTTTTCTTCCTTGTATAATAACTAAGGCAAGGTTTATAGTGGCTTTAAAGTTATCTATTTTATTTCATTAAACCCAGCGTGTCTCTACTATAGTAAAATTTCAATATTTTAATTATGAATGAGCATTCAAGGGACTAAAAAGTTCAAATTATCTAATGTTGCACCTGTAAGTGAAAGAAAGATTGTTTAGTTGTCTTAGAAAACAATGCAATAAATGGTAATACTTTATTTTTACCATTGGCTAAACAGATTTGCTTTACCTCTAAATCACAATCTCCTAGTGAATTATTTAACCCAGAAAGTCAGAAGCTGGCAACAAATTCTAAAATCTATATTCTTGTCCTTTGAAAATAAGTTATTTGCATATTCTCTCAACAGAAGGGTTAATATTCTGATTAAACTCTTTTTGTATGCTTTTTTAATGTTGCTAACATGTAAAGACATATAAGATATTCTTATATCTTATGAACAGTTTTATATGTTTATTGAGTTGAACTGAATTGTGAATGGGCAAGCAGGTAGAACCAGAAGCAACAGATGTAGGTTGCAAATAAGCAAGTTGAGTTTGATGTCAGGAGAAATCTCCTAACAATTAGAGCTGACTCCAAGTGGAACAGGCTACCCTGAGGAGGAGTGTAAATCCCCTCCTTGGAGGGGAAAGCAGAAGCTGGACAGCCAAATGGGTGTTTCTTTCATATCACTGCTGAGGTCCCTTCCAACTCTCAAATCCTGTGACTTTGTCATTCTGTGACTAGAGAAGGGGGCAGAGAAAAGAGCGTAAAAGGAATGGACTAAAAAGATGTTTTCTCACTATCACATTATACCTTGGGGAGACAGTTGTGTTGAATAGTGAACAGTACATTCAGAAGATGTGCTAATTATTGGAGAGATAACTCACATTAAGCTCAGAGCTCGCATATAACTAAACAAAATATTTTCTCTTTATAATGGCTTTGTACAAAAACTATCCACATTCAAGGCAGAAAAAAATACCCTTCTCTTTTGTTGCATTAATAATGCATACCTATTAAAAGATAATGTAGCCTTTGCTAAGTGTCAGGGAAGCTTTAAAGATATTCAGGTTGCTGAGTTCTTTATTTTAGGGTGATGAAAATGAAGAATTTTCTTAGGCCAGACATAATCAAAATTTACATGAGGGTAGTAAACTAGATATGAGATCATAAAATCTGGTCTTTCTGGTTCTCTGTAGATTCTATTTATGCCAGGAGCAGAAAAATTAGTGCATCTAATTCCTAAATATGTGACTTTGGCACAAACTGACTAGAACATATTGTTATCTACTTCATTCCTTTTTCCTCACACAAACCTGACTTGAATTATGTACACTTCAGAATTGCCTATCCAGAGTCTTTTTTTATGACTTTAATATTGGTAAAGAAAATCTTTCCCTTTCATTTCTTGCATCTACACAAATTTGAGAACCTTACCTGACCTTTGTCTAAACCTCTTTTCTATTTGTACTTTTCTCTTCTTTCATGGCCTGAATTTTTGTTCCTTTATTTCTACAAATTCCTCCTGTTTCTGTCAGTTTCTCTTTCTGACGATTCCTGTTTTCCCTCTTAGTAAGGTATCCTTGGAGTAGTACTTTAATAGAAAAAAAATAAGTATCTGATTATTCTCCAATCTTTGAAGTCAAAGACATTTTCCAATTGCATGCGAGGTCCCTTCCAATTGCATGTGAGGACTATGTAGAAAAATACATGTAGCTTCTACACGTTTTCTAGAATGCTTCACAGTTGCCGCCATCTCTATTTATTGGGTCATCAATTTTCCAGATCTTCAAAACTGGATGTAGACTAATAGCCCAAGAAAAACGCAGTTATACTAAGAAAATGGTATCCATAAATCACATAGGGAAACTTCAAGACTTTCAAAGTAACATCCTAGAAGGAACGTATTGTAGAGGCTCATATGTAAGCCTCATGTACCAAGACAGCCATTAACAGTTAATGCTGCAAGGTAAAGTGGCCTGGACTGGGCAGATGTATGGGCTTTTCTATCCAGATCCTAAATTTACTCTGCTTTGTTCAAGCTTGTCCTCTGCATGGGGAAAAGGTTAAAAAAAAAAAGAATAGAAAGCTATTTAGCTTTCTTTTATAGATTGATACAGGGGAGTGGCTCCTACAAGAATCCAATCTCCCAAGAGGCTTAGCCAATTGCATCCTCTTGAGAACAGCCCCAGATATTGAAAATTATTGAGAGTTGTTTTGTCCTTTCAACAAAGTGACAAGAAATTTGTTCATAACCTCTGTGATGAATGGGAGGTATGGACAAACAAAATTTCCAAATAAAACTTCACTTCCTAGTCAGCTCAATACATTGATCATAATATCCCCATGGGTTCAATACCTTTACATATGTCATTTAACACATGGCTTCATTTTTCTCATTTGTAAAATTGGGATAAGACCCTGCCTCACAGAGTTGTTATGAGTAAAGTACTATGCAAACCTTGAAGCATTCTATAAATGTTATTTATATTGGTATTTATTTCTTTGTAAATGGCAAAGTTTTATGCATTTACAAAAAAATCACATTGGTACACGTCTATGTATGGAATTGTTTTTTAGCTTGGAAAATAGATGAAGTAGAATTTTTGTGTTTTAAAATCTCTTAAATGTCATTTGACTTTGAGTGTACCCTTTTCATTGCCTTTGTGGGTTTGATCTCAACATAGAAAAGACACAGATTTTTAAATTTTTTTTAATTAGAGATTTTTAGGATAGTACACATGAACAAGAAGCTTGCCTACAACTCTTCTGTGCACAATTGTACAATTTCAACAAATATGTTCCTTCTAAGATGTTACTTTGAAAGTCTTGAAGTTTCCATATATGATTTATGAATACCTTTTTCTTAGTATAGCTGCATTTTTCTTGGGCTATTAATCTACATCCAATTTTGAAGATCAGGGAACTTGGTGACCCAATGAATATGTTTGCTGACCTTTCCCAGGCTCAATCCTCAGCTCATTTGCACCTGCCAAAATCTGGTAAACTTTAAACAGCTATGCACTTCATTTACACCAGCTATTCAATTCTGACACTGGTTTCCTATGAGTGGCCATTTTTTAAGATTATGCTAGCTTGGTTTACTCTTTTGCTATAGTCTCTGCATATATAACATCTGTATTATATGTGTTCATTTGTCAGTCCATATCAGTTATTTCCTATAAACTCTTGAAGAATAGGGAATCTTTTTCCAATTCAATTCTAAATAACCTATATGATAACATTTATTAAATATTAATTGATATTAAAAGTAGAGATTGTGGAAATTCTACAAATATGAAGCCAACTTGAAGCAGTTCTAAATGGCTCCATATTTGTAAGAAAATGAATTTTTTTCTAAAGAACAGAATTATTTCATTTCTAAAGAAAGCATGAATGAAGTAGAACTCATCTTCATTTCCATCTGTTTGTGGCATAATTTGGGGAAAAAAAATATTAAATGAGTTGACAACTAGCTCCTGAATCTTTTTCACACTGATTCACATATGATAATTGGGCAGCAGGAGAATACTTTGCATGCTGTTGTCTTAGAAACTAATTTATATTAGCTCTGGAATATTCAAAGAGCATCACTCAAATATTCAAATGGATCTGGGTCTTATTGATACAAGAGTTCCTTCCTACCATGCAAAATATACCCCATCCCTGCCCATCTATCCTGTGCAACTCTCTTCGATCTTCTCCCAAAAGTTCAGCACAGGAACCCACCCACCGGGGACCTACCTCCCTTTCTCCCAACATTGGAAGGTCACAAATGTAGCACACTCACTGTCCATTTGTCATTACTTACTCTTGCCATTTGACTAGCCCATTTTCTCTTCCCATCGTACAAATCCTTGATGACAGTTTATCCCTGTTCTTCAGATTTTCTCATTGATTATATGTGGCATCTCATACATTCCAAAAACCATATGCATCTCCATTATTCTTTGCATGATCCTTATTTTTAGTTTTTCAGAGACAGCAGTGTCCTATTTCTCACTGCCATATCGTAAGACCAGCAAAATGTTAGTACTAAAAAGAGTATCTTTTGCTTTCATGGGAAGTTTGGGTTCAGTAAAAGGGTTTTTGCAATTGCCCAGAAGCTATTTAGTCTATTTTCTTTTTTTAATTAATTGATTTGTTTTCATTTTTCAACAATCACTTGCATAAATTTTAAATTTTGTCCCCCTTTCTACCCAAGACAGCATGGAATCTTATATGGGTTCTATACATACATTCTTATTAAACACATTTCACATTAGTCATATTGCACAGGAGAATTAAAAAGAATAGGAGAAACTATGAGAAAACAAAACAAAACAAAACAAAAATAACAAAATAGAAAATAGTCTTCCTTCATCCTGCCTTCTGACTCCATAGTTCTTTCTCTGGCTGTGGATGGCATTTTACATCAAGAGTCCTTTGGAAATGTTTTAGGTCCTTGCATTGCTGTGAAGGGCTAAGTCTATTAGAAACAGTCCTCACACCCTGTGGCTGTTATTGTGTATAATGTTCTCCTGGTTCTGTTCATTTACTCAGCATCAGTTCATTTAAGTCTTTCCAGGTTTTTCTGAAGTCTGCCTGTTCAGCATTTCTTATAGCACATGCACCACAACTTGTTCTGCCATTTCCCAATTGATGGGCATCCCCTCAATTTCCAGTTCTTAGTCACCACAAAAATAGATGCTATAAATATTTTTGTACATATGGGCTCTTTTCACATTTTTAAAATCTCTTTAGGGTACAGCCCTAGAAATGGTACATTTTTGTAGCACTTTGAGCATAGTTCCAAATTGCTCTCCAGAATGTCTGGATCAGTTCACAGCTCCACCAACAATAAATTAGTCTTCCAGCTCTTCCACATCTTCTCCAACATTTATCATGTTCCTGTTTTGTCATGTTAGCCAATCTGATAGGTGTGATGTGGTACCTCAGAGTTGTTTTGATCTGCATCTCTCTAATCAATAGTGATTTAGAGTATTTTTCATATGACTATCAATGGCTTTAATTTCCTCCTCTGAAAACTGCCTGTTCACATATCCTTTGACAGTTTATCAATTGGGGAATGACTTGTATTCTTGTAAATTTGGCTCAGTTCTCTATATATTTTAGAAATGAGGCCTTTATCATAGGCACTAGTTGCAAAAATTCTTTTCCAGTTTTCTGCTTCTCTCCTAATCTTAGCTGCATTGGCTTTGTTTGTGTAAAAATTTTTCAATTTAATGTGATGAAAATTATCCATTTTGTATTTCATAATGTTCTCTATCTCTTGTTTGGTCATAAATTTCTCTATTCTCTATAAATCTGAAAAATAAACTATTCCTTGCTTCCCTAATTTGTTTATAGTAACAGTGTTTATACCCAAACCATGTACCCATTTGACTTTATTCTGGTTACACCACACTATTTTCCAGTTTTCCCATTCTTATCCTAGAAGCTGGGATCTTTGGAGTTAATCAAACAGTAGACTATTATAATCATTGACTATTGCGTCTTCTCTTTTGCTTTCATGGGAAACTTGGGTTCAGTAAAAGGGTTTTTGCAATTGTCCGGAAGCTATTTAGGCTATTTTCTTTTTTTAATTAATTTATTTGTTTTCATTTTTTGTTTATAGTATCTAACTTAACTTATTCCACTTATCTATCCTTCTATTTCTTACCCAGTACCAAGTGGTTTTGATGATTGTAACTTTATGCTACAATTGGAGATCTGATATCGCTAGGTCACCTTCCTTAACATTTCTTTTCTTTAATTCCTTTGATATTCTAGACTTTTTATTCTTCCAGATGAATTTTGATATTATTTTTTCTAGTTCTAGAAAAGGATTTTTTGGTATTTTGACTGATGTGGCACTGAATAAGTAAATTCATTTATATAGAATGGTCATTTTATTATATTAGCTCAGCCTACACATGAGCAACTGATGCTTTTCCAATTATTTAGATCTATCTTTATTTGTGCGAAAAGTGTTTTGCAATTGTGTTCATATAGTCCCTGGGTTTGTTTTGGCAGGTAGACTCACAAATATTTTAGAATGTCTCTTGTAACTTTAAATGGAATTTCTCTTTCTATCTCTTGCTGTTGGACTTTGTTAGTAATATATAAAAATGCAGATGATTTATGTGGGTTTATTTTGTATCCTGCAACTTGACCAAGTTGCTTATTATTTGAAGTACTTTTTTACTTGATTCTCTAGATTCTCTAAGTATATCATCATATCATGTGCAAAGAGTGACAACTTAGTTTCTTCTTTGCCTATTCTGATCCTTTCAATTTATTTTGCTTCTCTTATTGCTAAAGCTAACATTCCTAGTACCATATTGAATAACAGTAGTGATAATGTTTCTCCCCTGATCTTATTGGAAATGAATCTAGCTTATCCCCATTGCATATAATGCTTGCTGATGGTTTGAGGTAGATACTACTTCTTATTTTAAGGAAGTCTCCATTTATTCCTATGCCCTCCAGTGTTTCCAACAAGAATGGATGTTGTATTTTGTCAAAAGCTTTTCCTGCATTTATTGATATAATCATATGGTTTCTCTTATGATACAATTAATAATGCTGATAGTTTTCCTAATATTAAATCAGTACTGCATTCTTGGTATAAATCCTACCTGATTAGCATGTTATTCTCATGATAAGTTGCTGTAATCTTTTTGCTAATATTTTATTAAAAAATTTCGCATCTATATTCATTGGAGAAATTGGTCTAGGCCATTTTCTTCCTCTTGTCGAACTCTGAGTCCAGTCCACTGACCATCTACACTGTGTATCCCAGATATAAATATACAAAAATACTATGTGTACATATACATATATAGATTCCAATAGTATGTGTATATGTGTGCGTGCGCACACACACACACACACACACACACACACACCTTTGGACAGACTCTATATAGAGCATTCATCTGGGCAATAGTTTTCATCCACCTGGTCTCTCCTGAATGAGCCAAACTTCTTTGAGTGATTGCAGAGCTCTTTCAGGAGGTTCCGCAATATCATAGGGCTCAATTCAATAAGCATGTTACCACAAACAGGAGGATCTGGAGAATCTCACCATCTACAGAGATGCTATGGGCTCTGAACTGGATCTCCTCCATCCAATAGCAGATAACTTTGCTGTGCACACATCTTCCTGTTGTAAGCTTCTTCAGAATTAATTGCAGAGTAGTGTCATTCCTGTTCTTACACTTTTCATGCAATCTTGAATGATTTTCATGTGTGAATGGGAGATAATCTTTTGTAAAAGAGCCTGGAAGGCAGTGGTTTGTTGTACTGAATCAATCAGCAAACACAATGGGATTCCAAATTCTCCATGTCTTTCAATTAATTATGAATAGTTTAAGGTGTGATCTTTTCATCTCAGATTACAAAATTCTACTTTTGTGTGTATAGTTTATAATCTTTGCTATTCTAAACAAAGAAACAAACACCCAAATACATTCATCTGAGATATTTTAAATTATTATGTACAGAAGTTCCTTATGCATTCTCACATCTGCTGAAAAAGATAAGTTTCTGATAATGACAGGGTCTCCCTAACAAATGGGAAATTATAATTTTTCAAAGGAAATATAGCCTCCTAGATAAAACCATTAATGAGATACTTAATAGTCTAACTCAATTCTTTGTTGGAAAAAAGAAATAGAAGATGGATTCTCTTTTTAAAAAAATTTTAAATTGATGTTCAGATAAAAATGAATATTTAACTATGAGTGCTATTGATAGTCACTGTCCAAATCCTATTCAACCAGAAGAATCAGGTGCTGGGCAAATCCTACACTCACCTTGGTAGTTATGTACCTTGATTTAAAGCAGAAAGTCTGTAGAAATTGTCTAAGGTTTTCAGATACTCTTTCTGTTCTCCAGATCCACCTCTCTCTGGGTCACTGTTCTATCTCTTTCATCTAAGGAGTATGGTTAATGTTGTCTTACCCTATCTGAATAGGTTTTAAGCCCCAATCTAATGAAGAACATCTTATGACCTTGCTATATTTCACATATTATTAGTGAATGAAAAAGTGTTTATTTGAGGCTTACTAACTGCCTGGCACTGACCTTGGCAAAATGGCATCATTACTCTATTTGAATATTCTAAAACCAATATAAGCCAATATTTACATATTATATTTTATTCTTCACATAGCATAATGAAATAAAAACAATAATAAAAATATTACACAATTATAGCTGAAGTTTTTGGTAGATCTAGAATTCTCTTAGTCCATATATTTGTGTGTATGTGTGTGTGTGCATGTGTGTGTGAGAGAGTGTAAGAGAGAAAAGGAGAGAGAAATTTCATTGATTAAAGGGAACTCCCAGTGAGGAAATTTCCTCTATCAATGAAGATCAGTACCTGACTTAGAGAGTTGCTTCAGGGCATTTAAAGAGACACCAACAATTTCTTAGTCACTCATAAAGAGAATAGTTTCAATAACCAACTATCTAGCAATCAGATACTAGATGAAATCCTAAGGAGGGAACCGATGGGAAAGAGTGAGGAAGAGAGAAGCAGGTTTAGTCATTAAGGGAACATTCAAACTTATTAGATAGGAATTCAATTCAGTGTCAGATATTACTGGAGGAATCAAGCTGGCATGAAGGAGAGCTAATGCTATGGTTAAAATGGAAAAGATGTCCTTTATCAACTGTCAAAAAAAGAGTTCTTAAGGAAAAATTGACAAGAAACTAGAAATATACAATATCAATACCTACATGTTGAGCTGACCTTTTTACCACTATTCAAGGAACAGAGGAGATGGCAGTTTTATTCTGGAACTACAAGTACAGACAAATACTTGTTTTTTTAATCACCTTTAACCCAGCAATTCCCACCCAAGTGTCAGGTGCCTAATCTGAATGGAAGAATATGAGCTTGGCCAAGCTCTGATTGCCTCCAGAGTCAAAAATACCCACACAAAATGAGTGTATTACATATTCAATTGGTATTTGCTGAACTTTAATATATTGAGACTATTGCAAATGCTGTCCCTTAGGTAACATTCAGAAAGGGAGGGTTTGGACTTAATGATCTCAAATTCCCATCCAATTCAGCATGGTATAGTGGAAAGAACACTAGAAGTCAGGGAATCTGAGAATGAATGCTAGACCTGCCTTGTTCTATCTGTGTGACCTTTGGCAAGTGATGCCCTTGGTGAGCCTCCATTTCCAGTTTATAAAATGAGGGAGTTAAAAGAGACAGCTTCTATGGATACTTTGGGATCTGTCTCCTTGACTTTCTGATCTGATCTAAATTTCTTGACTGTCTCCTATCTAATTTTCAAATCACTCTATGTATCCAGCATAGTGTCCAGATCACTTAATAAACTGTCATTTGCATTCTATTTGACCTTTTTTTCTTCCTTGAATTATGCTTGGATATCTCAGGATTCCAGAAGTCAATAAATTTGAACTGTGTACAATTACCCCCTTTAAAACCATCCCTTCAGCCTCAAAGTGGGAAAGATAATGCCTTAAAAGATAACCACATGCTTTTAATTATGTTATTACTTGTTTCACCTGTGACAGCCTGAAGCATATATAAGAAAAAAGAGTTATGGTTTGGTTTTGTCTCTCTAGACAATTAATCATTGTCTTCTTCCATCTCTTACTGTTCAGGAAATTGCATTTTCAAACCCTGGTAAAATTGCTTCCTGGCATAACTCAAAAAAGATGCCACAAAAAAATAACATTACTGTGAGTCCCATGAGATAAAAGAGTGCCTTCACGAGAAGACATTCATTCAGTTGCCATTGACAATGAGACTGCATAGAGGCAGCACTTTAATTTCAAGGGAATGATGATCTATGATGGCGTCTCAGTTAAAAAAAATGTTTCAGAAACACTCAAAGGCCACAGTCTTCCATCATCTTCTAAAGTAGTCTATATTCAAATGTGTACACAATGAAGAAAATCCATCATTTATCCTTTCCATGTATCATTCTTTTTCATATGAGACTTCTCTGTCAGAGATCAAAGAACCAAAAGGCAACAAAATGGTGCTAGCCTGTATATCTACTAAGACATTTGCTGTCATGGTGCCTGGCAATTAGCTCTTTGGCATAATGATAGTTAACATTTCTATAACACTTTAAAGTTTGCAAAATGCTTTACATATGTTAACTCGTTTGATCTTCCCAACAACCTGGTGAGGGATGTTCTATTATCGTTCTCATCTTATAGATAAGATGAAGAAATGAAGTTTGGAAAAGCCAAGGTGACTTGCCCAGTGTCACATAGTTGAGTATATGAAGTATGATTTGAACTCAGACCTTTTTGAGTCTAAGCACTTTTTGAGTTCAGCACTTTATATGTTGTACCACCCAGGTGTTTTTATGAAGTGTCCATATGAAAATTCTTTAGGTGAAACTACAAAATGTATTGGGGTAGCTATAGTCATAAAAGTTGTCCAACTTTTAGGGTTGCCTAAATGTGGTACCCATGTGAATGACTATTCAAATAACTTGATTGGAAAGGATCTTTCATTTTGGGTGGTACCCAATTCAACCCCAAAGATAAACCTAGGGCTATTTTTCTACTTCCTAGAAAGTTACTCTTTACAGGATTCCCCTAGCTCTTCCTCTCCCATGAAGAGATGTGAGGGATTTCTTTTTAGCAAGGAGGGTCAGTACAATACAAGAGAGCTCGATTGCTCTGGCACTGTCTGCCTAAGCTTATAAGAATGTATTTTCTACACCAAAATTGAAAATAAGAGTCAGTGTAGCTTACTCTCCCAACTCACACTAGTACTGGCACATTGGGTCCTCAGAAAGGTAGTTGCTACCTCAGGTTCCGAGGGTAACTGCGTAGGCTGACTATACTCCCAAAAACATATCTCATGAGCCCCTACAAGTGTGTTTCACTTTAAAAATCATCCAGTACAATCAATTGACCTTTTAGAAAAAGAAATTATTCAAATGGCATAGCCATAATAGTAGTTAAAAAAAATTTCCAACAAAAACCTTAGACGTACCCTCTAAAATTCATGATGGAGGACTGAGATGGGAAGGCTAGGCACAAACTTGAAATATAATGGTATCGTCATGGTGATATAATGGTAGAGAACACACATGGTCAAATAAGCTTAGAAACAATGGGACTTCAAACCATTATTCTTGGAAGAGTCCTCACAAAGTTCACTGAAGGGTGTGATCTTAGGGATGGATGAGTTTATTGCCTAGGCAGGCTGATTGTATCAGTTCTCAGGGCATGCTCTTATCCATGTGCTACCTTGAATCATGTTCTTTGAAGCTCCTTGCTTTCTTGTGTGACTCTCTCTTTGTATCAGTGTCTGCTCCCCTGCATAAATTTTCTCCTATGTGACCAGTAGCCCTTTTTCAAAGCTACATAGCTAATGTTCAGAGGTCTCTCTCTCAGTTTAAAACTTCTTTTAAGTGCTATTGTTTCTTCTATTACTTCATCCTTCTGGGTGTTGGCTATTTAAAGTCCTAGAGGCAGAGTTAATTTGTTTGCTCAGCCAATTGCTTCGCTTTCTTTTTCAGTCAATGAAAGAGGTATTTGCAACTCATAAAGGTATCAGGTTGTAAATCTTAACAGTTACTTTAACAGTTAATTAATACCTCATGACTACATTCTGGACCTACTGCAACTACATCAACTGTATGTGTGGGGTGGGGAGGAGACTCTTTTCTTTACATATGCATTTGTTACTATATATATATATGTATATATATATATATATAATATATATAAAATGTTGAAATGTTCTGTAAAATCATTCCCTTGAAAATAAAATCTAATATTTGCCTCATTTGTTCATCCTCAAAAAGCTCAAGTTTCACCTGAGAAAAATTTATGAAAATTTTTGTTATTTTTTATAGTCTCCCAGGTTCTTTTAAAAATATATATACATATATATATTTCACTGTAATTGTTTTTAAAATATCAAGCATCTAATATATGTGAGCTATGAAGACAAAACATAGTCCTTGTGTTCCAAGAAGTTTGTTTACATTTTACTAAGAAGTGGAGTATGGATTCCAAGTGAAACACAGAACTAATGGACTTTACCCGTATAAATCTACTTTTATTTTCTTGTTATACTCTTTGATAGATGTGACATGCATCGTATGATCATATCATAATTGCTGAGGCCAAATTCACCCTGATATTAGTGGTTTCTTATTGTCTCTTAGCTGAAACTTTTATTCTAAGATTATCTTCCTTTTGATCTCTTGCAAATGTAACCAGCTGATGAATTTTCCCATTTCATGAATAAAATATGAAAATGAACTCCATAGGTAAGAAACAGTCAAGAAAGAATTTTTTCCAGTACACTCTTAGAAACTCAGATCCATGTTCTCCTTATAAAGTTCACACATCAGTTTTAGTAAAAAGAATTATATCAAGGCGTTAACCTTGGTGACTGTTACTTGGTCTTCAGCTTCTAGGGTAGATCATGGTTCTATATCTGCACTGATCTAAAAACCTCTCTTTGTTTTAAATGGAAGGGCATTTTTTTTTTGGTTTGTTAACAACAAGTGATCAAAATTAAGTTTAAATACACATAGAGTATCCAGTTATGAAAAAAATATATGTGATTTGACATTCAGTTGCCAGAGAGGAAAGAAATGAATGCAAGAGCTGGCACTGGCAAAATGTGAAAAGTCATTGAATATGAGTAAAAGGAGAAAGGAAAGTCAGAGATAACCCTAGAATTTTCAATATACAGTTGCTGGTCTAACAGACTGCTAAAATTAGCATGCTTTTCTATACTTGTATTTCTATGTGATTGTATAATATATTGAAAAAAAAATTAGACTAAGTGTCAGGAAGCCTGGGTTTGGGTTCATCTTCAAGCTTTCTTGCAATACAAAAGGGCATGCTTCCGATTCTGTCCCCTAGCTGTGTGCTGCCTACTTCACCCCTAGCCTGACCATTTTTCCAGGCCTGAATTTCAAACTTTGCCTATAGGGTCTTCTATCCTCTGCCCTGGATGCTTCCCCTTAGTAGTGATCCAATCGAATTTCCTTCTAATCCTTAAAGGGAAAGAACAATGAATTTCCAGCTCCCACAACGGAAGAAGTCGTAACTATGGAAGGATTGAATGGAGGGATCTACAAATATGATTAGAGGAGAAGAGCCTTTGTAACAATGCAGTGATAAGCTCTGACATAGTCCTCATCCAATGGAACTTCAACTCAGCATGGATCTATCTAGTCCTCTTCTCTCCACCCCACAAAAGAAGCTTACTAAAATTGCCAAACTATGATGGTCTATTAGGTGGCAATGAGAGATAGAAGACCTAAGAAGAGAGGGGGAACTTAGACAAAGTTTCCTGTAATAGAAAAGGAAGGGGAAAAGCTGGAAGACTGAGACAAAAGATATAAACCAAACTCATGACCGAATAAACCAGCAGTTTACTAATTATGAAAAAGAAATGGTTCTACTCAAATTCAAAATTTTACACATAAAGCAAGAAGGAAAAATGAGCAGCCTAAAAAAGTCACAATCGAAAGAAGAAATATGATTCCATGAATTATAATGAGATACCTTTAAAGCACCCAGTAAAGGAGAAAGTGTGGTAAGAAATATCATGGAACTATTGCAAGAAACTCTGGAATTGTTCAGAAGAAAAATAAATGAATTTTAAAAAAACATTAAAAGACAAAATAAGGATGACCCTTAAGGTAGAAACTTGGGCAAAAATGAGAACTTTCAAAAAGAATATCAATAACAAACAATTTAGAATACAAGCTGAACTGCCAAAAACTGGAAATCAAGGGGATGCCCATCAGTTGGGGAATGGCTGAATAAATTATGGTATATGAATGTAATGGAACACTATTGTGCCATAGGAAATGATGAACAAGAAGACTTCAGGGAGGCCTGGAAGGACTTTTATGATCTGATGCTCAATGAAAGGAGCAGAAGCAGGAGAACTTTGTACACAGCAATGACCACAGTATGGGAGAGTTTTTTCTGGTAGACTTGGAACTTCATAATAATGCAAGAACTCAAAAAAAAAAAATATTTCCAATGGTTTTCTAAGGCAAAATGCCTTCCACACTCAGAGAAAGAACTGTGGAATTCATTTGCAGAATGTAGCAGATCATGTTTGTGGGAGTGTATGTGTATGTGTATGTGTGTGTGTGTGTGTGTGTGTGTGTGTGTGTGTGTGATTTGTTAAATGATTTCTTCCATTTATTTCAGTAACATGACTACAGTGAAAACGTGTTCAATAGCAAAGTATATGTAGAGCCTATAAAGAATTGTATGCCACCTTGGGGAGGATGGGGGGGTAGGGGTAGGGGTAGGTGGGAGGGGGGAAAATCTAATGGTAGTGATTGTAGAACATTAAAAAAATAAATAATGAAAAATTTTTTTAAAAAAGTACAGGATGAAGAATCTTAACACAAGGAAATGGATCTGAGGAAGTGAATAGTGTATTCAAAACTCCAAGATACAAAAGTGGAAGAAAATTAGAACAGAATGAAGCTATAACAAAAATCAAGAACATGTGAGATCTGTATAAGTCAAAGTAAGTGACCTGGAAGAGAATGGAGATAGAGCTATTTTAATGAACTCAGTGTGAAAATGTGTTTAATAAAAATATATGTGTAGAACCCATATAAGATTGCATGCCATCTCAGGGAGGGAGAGGGAGAAAATTTAAGACTTATGGAAATGATTGTTGAAAACTAAAAACAAATAAATTAATTTTGAAAAATAAAATAAAAGTCTGAGTTCTCAAAGAAAGAAAGTAGAATTAGTCAAATGGAAAAGGAGATACAAAAATTTGCTGAAGAAAACAGCTTCTTAAAAAGTAGGACTGGCCAAATGGAAAAGGAGAGGTATAAAAGCCCATTGAAGAAAATCATTCCTTAAAAATCAGAATTGGGCAAGTGAAAGTTAATGACCCTAGGAGATACCAAAAAACAATAAAACAAGATCAAAAAGAATTACAAAAGGAGAAAAATAGATCCGAGAGATAATTAAAACTTATTGTATTACCTGAAAATTATGATAAAAAAAGAGCCTGGACATCATATTGCAAGAAATTATCAAGAGAAATTTCCCTGATATCATAGAACTAGAGAGCAAAATAGAAAAAGTGAAACTTTTCATTGAAAAAAAATGACCTAGTAAATAGATCCAAGAGAGATAATTAAAAATTAAAAGAATCTACCAAGCATCACCTAAAATACATCACAAAATGAAAATTCCCAGGAACATCATAGTTAAATTTCAGAATTCCCAGGCCAAGGGAAAAATACTGCAAGCAGCCAGAAAGAAACAATTCAAATATCATGGAACCACAGTAAAAAAACAAATAGGAGTTAGCAGTTTCTACATTAAAGAACTGGAGGGCTTGGAACACAATATTATGGGAGGTAAGGGAGCTAGGATTACAACTAAGAATCACAAAACAAACAAAACTAAGCATAATCTGTCAAGGGGAAAAATGGATATTTGACAAAATAGACGTTCAAGGATTCCTAATCAAAATACAAGAGTTGAATTAAAAAGTTTGTCTTTCAAATACAAGACTCAAGAGTAGCATTAAAAGGTAAAGAAGAAATAGAAGACATAAGAGATTCAACAAGTTAAACTGTTTATATTCCAACATGGCAAGATGATATTTGTAACTCTTAAGAACTTTATCACTATTAGGGTGATTAGAAGGAGTATGCATAGGCAGGTGTGAGTTGACTACACTAGAATGATATCCAAAAATCCCCAAAAAGATGAGAAAGAAGATTGTACTGGGAGAAGACAGAAGGGAGAGATTGAATGGGGTAAATTATCTTACATAAAAGAGGGGCAAAAGAGCTATTACAATGGAGGGAAAGATGGGCAAAGATGGTGGACAGTGCTTGAACTTTACTCTCATCAGAATTGCTCAAAGAGGGAATAACATACACACTCAGAAGGATATAGAAATCTATCTTACTCTATAAGGAAATGAAAATGGACAAGTAGAAAAGAAGGAGGGGTGGGAATTGATAGAAGGGAGGGCTGATTGCAAAATGTATAAGTCAGAAGAAAAACACTTATGAAATGGGACAGGGTAAAAGTTAAGAGAGAGAGAAAAAAATTAGAATTAAGAAAAATACACTGTTATCAAAACTATAAACGTGAATGGGAGAAAATTACCCATAAAACAGAAGCAAATAGCAGAATGGATTAGAAACCAGAATCCTACAATGTTCAGTTTAGAAGAAACATACTTGAAGCAGAGAGAGATACACAGAATGAAGATAAGGGGCTGGAGCAGAATCTATTATGCTTCAGCTAAAGTTAAAAAAAAAAGCAGGGGTAGCTATCAAGATCTCTGAAAAAGCAAAATCAAAAAGAGATCTAGTTAAAGAGATAAGAAAGAAAACTATATCTTGCTAAAAGGGACAATGAAGTAATATCAATATTAAACATATATGCACCACATGGTGTGACATCTACATTTTTAAAGAAATTAAATGAGTTACAGGAGAAAACAGATAGTAAAACTACACTAGTGGGGCCTCAACTTTTCCCTTAGAGCTAGAGAAATCTAATTAAAAAATTAACAAGAAAAAAGTTAAGGAAGTGAATAGAATTTTATAAAAGTTTGATATGATAGGCTTCTGGAGAAAATTGAATGGAAATAGAAAGAAATATACCATTTTCTCAGCAGTACCTAGGACCTACACAAAAATTGACCATGTATTAGGGCATTAAATTTTCACAACCAAATGCACAAAAGCAGAAATATTAAATGCATCCTTTGTAAATCATAATGCAATAAAATTATACTCAATAAAGGGCAGTGGAGAGATAGATTAAACATTAATTGGAAATAATCTAATCCTAAAGAATAATTAGGTAGAACAACAAATCATAGAAACAAACAATAGTTTGATTAAAGAGAATGTCAATGAGACAACATACCAAAATTTATGTGATATAGGCAAAGTAATACTTAGGAGAAATTTTATATCTCTAAATGCTTACTTCAATAAAATAGAGAAAGAGAAGATTAGAAACTTGGGCATATAACTAAAAAAAAACCTAGAAAAAGAACAAATTAGAAATTCCCAATTAAACACCAAATTGAAGATCCTGAAAATCAAAGAAGAGATTTATAAATCAGAAATAAGGAAACCATTGAATTAATAAATAAAATAGAACTTGGTTTCATGAATAAAACCAATAAAATAAATAAACCATTGATTAATTTGATTTTTAAAAGGAAAAAAAGAAAACCAAATTACCAGCTTCAAAAATGAAAGGGGTGAATTTGCCACCAATTAAAAGGAAATTAAAATAAATATTAGGAGCTATTTTGCCCAATTATATGCCAATAAATCTGACAATTTAAGTGAAATGAATGAATATTTACATAAATATAAATTGTCCAGATTAGCACCATAGGAAATAGAATACTTACATAAAAAACGTTGAGCAAACCATCAAGGAATTCTATAAGAAAAAATCCCCAGGGCCAGATGGATTCACAAGTGAATTCTACCAAACAATTGAAGAACACTTAATCCCACTACTATATAATCTATTGGGAAAAATAGGCAAAGAAAGATTCCTGTCAAATTCCTTTTATGACCCAAATATAGAAGAATATAACAGAGAAAGATAATTCTAGGACAGTTCTAGACCAATTTCCCTGATGAATATTGATGAAAATTTTTAAAATAAATTTTAGCAAGGAGATTATAGTAATATATCACAAGGATTTTACACTATGCCCAGGTAGGATTTATACCAGGAATGTAGGACTGATTCAATATTAGGAAAACTATCAGCATAATTGGTCATAACAAAACCAACAGAAATCATATGATTATCTCAAAAGATACAGAAAAAGCCTTTGACAAAATACATCAATTCCTATTAAAAACACTAGAAAGCACAGGAACAAAAGATAAGAAACATCTTTCTTAAAATGATAAGTAATATATTCTAAAACCAAGAGAGCATTATCTGTAATGGGGTAAATTAGATGCCTTACTAACAAGATGAAGCAATGATGCCCATCATCATCACTATTGGATCACTATTCAATATTGGATTAGAAATGTTAGCTCTAGCAATAAGAAAAGAAAAAGAAATTGAAGGAATTAAATAGGCAAGGAAGAAACAAAAGTATCACTCTTTGCAGATATGATAGTATACTTAGAGAATACTAGAGAATCACTTTAAAAACTAGTACTCTGATCAGGAACTCAGAGGCAGGGTAGCTTGGCACAGCTGAATCAATTTGAGTTGTCCTCAGAGCATATCCCTGTTGAATATCCTTCTCCTGTTGCCTAGGTAAATAAATCATCTCCTTTTGTTAATTGTTGAATGATCGATGAATGTCTCATTTCTTAATACATCAGACATATGCTAATAAGGGACTAGTCTGAGTCAGTTCCAATTCAGAACAGTAGCTAAGGAAAGGAAGGGAAAGGCAAGGGGAGGAAAGAAGGGGAAGAGAAGTGAAGGGGAAAGTTAGGAAAGGAAAGGAAAGGAAAAGAAAGGAACAGAAATAAAAAGAATAGCAAGGAAATAAAGGATACTTGGGGAACTTGAGTCAGAGTAGGGTAAGGAGAGGGTGATGGGAAAACTTGGTGGAGAAAGCTAGATTAATTTGGGATAAACAAAATCAATCTCAGTGACCAACTGCTGTCTTGAAGAGAAAAAATAAGAAGGGAGCATGGAATCAATAGGAAAGAATTCATTTAATGCCATCACATATATAAGAATTATAACTTTAATTATAATTAATTAATTAATTATACTGCACAATAATTAAACAGCACAATAAAAAAAGGGCTGAAGGATGGGGATAGGGACAGGACTATGATTTCCCTACTATAGGGAATTCTCCGTTGAGAATACTCCCTCTCTCTCAATGCAGGTCAGCACCTTGTCATCTGGAGCAAGGCACTAGTAGCCTTGCCCAGGATCACACAGCTTTTATGTTTCCAAGGTAGGAACCTATATCTGGTTGCCAGGAAAGCTCTATCCATTCTGTCTCTTTCACATGAAAATAAAATCTGAGAAACTGCTACAAACAAGGAAGAATTAAAAAATAAAATACGTGTAAAGTAAAAATGAGAGACTAGAACAAAATTAACTGTTATTCTGGTGATTAACCTAATTCAGGGGCTATGCTCATAGACACTGTGGTTTAGTGAACCACACTACTTAGTACTGCACTTGGGTTTAGGGAGAACCAATTTCAAATCCTTATTAGAACTTATTAGTTGTGGGAGTCTAGACAAGTTGCCTAACCTCAATGGACTTTAATTTTCTCTTCTGTAAAATGTGGTGGGTTAGACCTGCTGACCTTTAGGGTCCCTTCTAACTCTAAATCTATGATCCTGTGATGATTTTAAAAAAGGCAACAACAAAAACCACAACGTCAAGACAAATGAAGAGGATAACTACATACACTTAAGGTACCATACACACCGAAATACTATCAATATTAAATGTATGTGTACCAACGACATCATGCTTAAGATCTTAAACAGGAACTAACCAAACAACTTTATAAAGTTTCTCTTCCAGAGCTGAATAAATCTAATAGAAAAATAAACAAAGAGGAAAGTATGAATTGTTGGAATGTTGGAGAATTTTGATTTCAAAGACTTATGGCCTCTTCTGAATTGAAATATTAAAGAACAGGTATGTATTTTTTTGCATTCATCAATACATTTAGAAAAAATGGTCATGACATATGGCACAAGTGTAAAAGAACAGAAATATTAAACACATCCTTTAAATAGCATAATTCAACAAAAGGTAATCAAAAATGAAGTCCTAAGACACTTTGAATAATAAATGGATTAAAGAGCAAATTATAGAATGAGATGATAAATCAAAATTTGTGTAAGGTAGTTAAAGTAGTCCTCAAAAGAAAGCAAATAGAAAAAAGCGGCAATAAACTGAGCATACAATCTTAAAAAACTAGAAAAATCAACAAATTAAGGACTTTCAAAACAATCACAGAAGTCTTAACAATTAGAAGAAAAATAGATAATGTTAAAAACAAAAACTTCATAGAAATGACAAAGAAAACAGGTCTGTTAAAAAGACTAACAAAATTAATAAGCTAATTTGATTTTTTAAGAGAAAATCAAATTATCAAAATTTTTTAAATGAATAAGGTACACTTACAATGAAGAGACAAAATAAACTTGTATATATAATTATATGCCAGGAAAACTAAAATTTTAAATTAGTAGCTACCTACAAAAACATAAAATACCACAAATAACAAGACAAGCAACAAAGAATACTTGAATAATTTTTGAATTGAACTGAATTGAATAATTCAATCTCGGAGGGAAAATCTACATCTCCATGTGTATATTTTGTACTCATATTCCCAGCCTCTGGCACAATGACCTGCAAGTAGTAGTTGTTTAATAGATGCTTTTTGGACTGGATTGAACTCAAACAAACCACAAATGAACTACCACAGGAAAAAATACTAATAGGAAGCAATCAGCCCTTCAACTTCAGTTTCCACAATGGTAATCTCTAAATTAATGAAATCACAGGTCTAAAACGAAATGAACAAAATATCAGTATGAACCTTTCAAAATAAAGTAATAGGGATTTTTTCAGAGTCCCTATTTTGTGTGATCTTGGACCTTTAGTTTCTTTAGGTCTTGGTTTTCTGATCTGAAAAATGAGAGGCTTGAACTAGATGAATTCTAAGATCCCACTCTAAATCTTATGATGCTGGGTCAGTTACTTCTGAATACACTACGTAGTGTATCAGCACCAGCCTAAGGCGAATGCCTCCATCTAGTGGATTCTTGCAAAACATGTTTTAGAATTCTAAATTTGCTCTGAGGACCAAACAAGTTGATTCAGCTGAGCTAAGCACGCTTGCCTCTGAACAGCTGATCAAAGTACCCCAGACAACCATTAGAGATCTGCTGGAGTTCGATGCAGTTATTTTGTATTTGGGTGACCAGGAAGTTATGCCAACAGGCTGAGCCTTTAGTCCTCCGAGTAAATGAAGTCTTAAGACTTATTTTAAAATCTTTTAAAATCTATTAATTAATTTTTTTAATCATTTTAAAATCTTTAAAAAAAACTACCTTAGGATCAGGGGAGCAGGATATTGCTCCCATAAGAGATTCCATTTAGTTCCATTTTCTTATTTAACAAATAGGGAAATGAACTCTAAGATATCAAATGACTTGCCCAAAAATAGTGGGGGAAAAGATTTCATCATAATAATTTTAATGTAAATTTTCCTTTATTTGTCCTTTTTTCAAAAAATATTTATTTTTAGCATTCAGTCTTTAAAGTTTTGAATTCTGAATTTTCTCCCTCCTTCCATTCCCTCCCTCACCCATTGAGAAGGCAAGTAATATGATATTGACTATACATGTGAAATCATGCGAAATCTATTTCTGTATTAACCATGTTACCCCAAAAGCTAGAAAAAATATAGTGAAAAAGCTATGCTTCAATTTGCACTCAGTTCATCAGTTCTCTCTCTAAAAGTGGATAACTTTTTTTTTTTATCAAGAGTCCTTCAGAATTGTCTTGGGTCATCTTATTGATCAGGGTAGATAAGTTTTTCACAGTAGATTATCTTTACAATATTGCCATTACTGTGTTCCGTGTTCTCTTGGTTCTGTTCACTTCACTTTGTATCAATCACTATATCTTCCCAGATTTTTGTGAAACCATCCTGCTCCTCATTTCTTACAGCACAATAGCATTGCATCACAATCTATACCAAAACTGTTCAGCCATTGTTGTTGTGTGTTTGCCCTTCATTCCTGAAGAGGACCGTGACATCAAGAAGATGGCATGACTTGTAGTTGACTTTGATTTGAGCGAGAGAGGGTTATGCAAAGTCACTAGGCTCACTTTCTTCTCCTGAGCCATCTGGGTTCAGTGGCTTGATGATCATCAGGACAGCTGGAAATGGCCCAGGATGTAATGCGAGACCTTGGCCCTTTCAGGTTGAAGTCTTACGGCATTCTCACTTTGAGTGAGATACACCCATTCAAAGAATAGGGTTCTTTAAGTAGTTGCTCAAATGATAGCCCATTTAATTTAAAAAAAAAAATCAAACTGGGAGAAAAAGACCATCAGGGTTTCTGGGTAAAAGACAAACAATTGCTATTTAGTATTTAAACAACACACTGATGTACTGTTGGCAGAGCTGTGAACTGGTCCAGTCGTTCTGCAACGATTACCACCAGTCTTTCAAACCCTAAAATCACAGACTGTTTGTCCCTTAAACTCAGAGAAACCATTACTAGAACCATATATTCCATGAAAGTCAAAGAAAAAGAATTGATATCTACAAAATACTTACAGCAATTTTTTGTAGGGGCAAAGAACTAGAAATCAAAGGGGTGCCCATCAGTTGGGGAATGGCTGAACAAATTATGGCACAAGATATAATAGCATATTTTTATGTTGTAAGAACTGATGAAAGGAACAGTTTCAGAGAAAACTAGGAAGATTTCTATGAACTGATGTAGAATGCACAGAAGTAAGAGAATTATACGAGCAACAACTATAAATTATAAAAAAAAGAATCTTTGAAAGACTTAAGAACTCTGATTAATGCAATGTCCAACTGTGATGCCTGAGGAAAGCACAAAACAAGACATATATTTTCAACCATAGTCAATGTGGAAATTTACTTTGCCTGTCTAAAATATTATTATATTATATATAATATATTATGTAATATATATTATACATAATATGATATAAATATAATTATAAAATTTCCTCCCCCCAAAAAGGAGGGGGAGAGGAATCAAAAGAAAGAGGAAAAAAAAGAAGTCAGGGTCATTGAGGCATGAAGAAATTAGGAAACATCACAAGCAGAATGATTTTAGAAGTTATGTACTGAGTTTATTACATACTTTAAGAAAAAAAGCAAGCTGTATGTATGATAGACCCCCAGGTTCATGTATGATCAATCTTCTTTTTCTGTTCTATGCATATGGAAACACTCATTTTATTTAGTTTCTAAGGTATAGAATTTAAATTTAGAATTAAAAGAAAATTTTAAAAATGAATGTGATGTAAAAATAAAATGCATCTATTTTCTTAAATATTAATGATTAGAAGAAAAATGTGCAATGTTTTTGATGAGTTGACAAATACCTACTGAAGGATATGCATCTAACACTGAGCTTAATTCTTATCTGGAAATAAAGGTCTTAGAAATGAGTTAAGGTCAGAAAAGTTTTACACACAAGATAATGGTAGTACTTGGATCACAGTTTAGCCAGTAGTAAAGATTATGACAAAATAGGTGATGGTATATGAATCAACCCATAGAATATTGAAAAAAATGATAAGTTATAAACAGAATACGATAAAAAAAGAAGTCCAACAGTTGATAAATTGCACTGTTTCTCAAAGTCTAGTAAGCTACAAGTGGGACTTGCAAACCAGAGAATGTTATCCCAAGGAAACAGAGATATATTAGTGTAACTTTTCGCTTTTCTTTAATGAATTCCCTCCAGATTGATATGTCACCCATTCCCCATCTTGATAGGCATTCCCTCAATTTCCAACTCTTTGCCATTACAAAAAGAACTGCTATAAATATTTTTGTACAAATAAGTCTTTTTTCCTTTTCTTTGATCTCTTTGGGATAAAGATCTAGTAGTGGTAATGCTGGGTCAAAGGGTATGCACAGTTTTATACTCCCATTTGGCATAGTTACAAATTGCTCCTCAGAATGGTTAGATCAGTTCACAACTCCACCAATAGTGCATTAATGTCCCAATTTTTCCATATTCTCTCCAACATTTGTCATTTTCCTTTTCTGTCATGGTAACCAATCTGATAGGTGTGAGATGGTGTCTCATAGTTGCTTTAACTTGCATTTCTATAATCAATAGTGAATTTAGAGCACTTTTTCACATTTATTGATAGCTTTGATTTCCTCTTCTGAAAACTGTTCGTATACTTTAACCATTTATCAGCTGGGAAATGACTCCTTTTTTCATAAATTTGGCTCAATTCCCTATATAGTTTAGAAATGAAGATTTTATCAGAGAAATACTATAATATTTTCCCATAGTTTCTGCTTTCTTTCCAATTTTGGCTTCATTAGTTTTGTTTGTGCAAAACCTTTTTAGTTCCATGTAGTCAAAATTACCCATTATGCTTCTTGTGATCCTCTCTTTCTTTTGTCTGGTCATAAACTCTTCCCTTTTCCATACATCTAGCGGCTACTATTTTTCATGCTCCCCTAATTTACTTATGATATGAGCATTTATGTCTAAATCATCTATCCATTTTAACCTTATCATGGTATACAGTGTGAGATGTTGGTCTATGCCTAGTTTCTGCCAAACTGTTTTTCAGTGTTCCCTGCAATTTTTGTCAAATGTATAAAGCTTGGACCTTTGAGTTAATCCAATACAAAATTATTATGGTCATTTTCTATTGTGTATTGTGTACCGAATCTCTTCTGCTGATCTGCCCCTCTATTTTTTTAGCCAGTATGTTTTAATGATTATCGCCTTGGACTATAGTTTGATATCTGTTATTACTAAGCTATCTTCTTTACATTTTCTTCATTTATTCCCCTGATATTCCTGACCTTTTGTCCTTCCAGATGAATTTTATAATCATTTTTCTAGCTCCATAAAATAATTTTTGGTCTTATTGGTATGGTGTTGGACAAGTAAGTTGATTTAGATAGAGTTGCTATTTTTATTATACTGACATCCTCATATTAACCTATGGTCAATTACTATTTCTTCAATTGTTTAATCTGTCTTTATTTGTTTGAAAAGTGTTTTATAATTGTGTTCATATAATTCCTGGGTTTGGTTTAGCAGGTATGTTCCCAAGAATTGTATATTGTCTGCAGTTATTTTAAGTGGAATTTCTCTTTCTATTTCTTCCTGCTAGGTTTTGTTGGTAGTATATAGAAATGCTTACAGTTTATATGAGTTATAATCCTGAAACTTTGCTAAAGTTGCTAATAGTTTAAACTCGTTTTTAGTTGATTCTCTAGGGTTCTCTTAGCATGCCATCATATCATCTGTAAAGAATGATAGTTTTGTTTCCTCGTTACCTATTTTTATTTCTTTGAATTTTTTGTCTTATGGCTGTAGTTAGCATATGTAGTACAATATCAAATAATAGTGGTGATAATAGACATCCTTGTTTCACCCCTGATCTGAATGGGAAGGCATTTAATTTATTTCTATTACAGATAATACTTACTTTGGGCTTTAGATAGATGTTATTTATCATTTTAAGAAGGGTTCCATTTAGTCTTGTACTTGTTAGAGCTTTTAAATAGGAATGGGTATTGTATTTTACCTAAAGTGTTTTCTTCATCTGGCAGTTAGATGATTTAGTGGATAGAGCACCAGAGTAGCAGTCAGAAGGAAGTGAGTTCAAATCTCACCTCAGATACTTGACACGCATTAGCTGTGTGACCTTGGGCAAGTCACTTAACCCCAATTGCCTCATCCTGGGTCATCTCCAGTCATCCTGATGAATATCTGGTCACTGGATTCAGACGACTCTGGAGGAGAAGTGAGGCTGGTGACCTACACAGCCCTCTCACTCAAAACAAAGTCAAGGGCAAGTCATGTCATCATTTCTCTAATGGCATGTTCTTCTTCAGCAACGAAGGCCGAACACACACACACACACACACACACACACACACACACACACACACCTTTCTTCATCTATTGATAGAAGCACATGATTTTTGTTGTTTTTGCTATTAATGTGGTTTATTATGCTTATAAGTTTCCCAATATGAACCAGTCCTACATTCCTGTTATTAATCCCACCTGGTCATAGTATATGATCTTTGTGATATATTGCTATAATCTACTTGCACATATTCAATTTAAAATATTTTCATCAATATTCATTACAGAAATTGGTCTATAGTTTGTTTTTTTTAATCTGTCTTTGCTTTCCTTTGTTTAGATATTAAAACTATATTTGTGTTATAGAAGGAATTTGGCCATACTCCTTCTTTATCTTTTTTTAAAAGTAGTTTATATAGCATTGAAATTCATTTTTTTCAATGTTTAATATAACTCACTCATAAATCTATTTGGTCAGGGGATTTTTGTCTTAGGGAGCTAACATAGGGGTTTTGTGTAATCTATTTCCTCTTCTGTTAATGTGGGCAATTTATATTTTTGTAAATATTCATCCATTTCACTTAGACTGTCAGTTTTATTGGCATAAAATTGGGTAAAATAGCTCCTGATCATTGCTTTAATTTCACCTTCATTGCTGATGCATTCATCCACTTCATTTTTGACACTTTAACAGCCGTAAGATATTGGACATAATTTGAAAGTAATAAAACTGGATGTGTTTTTAAATATTTTTAATTCATACTGTTTTGAGCTGGATCCAACTTGGATCAGCCTGGAATGACATAATGCGCTTGTCAGTCAATCAATTTTTAGAAGATTTACTTAATCATAAGAAAGGATACTCTGCAAAGACATGAATTGTAGACACTTTTAAGTTGATTCAACTGAGTGAACTTCCTTGTATCTGTTACCTATGTTGATCTGAAGACCAAGCATCAAAGCACACCTGGAGCTCGTTATGGCTATTTTCTATTTAGATAACCAGGAAGTGATGTCAGTATACAGGATATTTTGTTCCCTTTCAAGAAGACATTAGCAAAATTACATTGTAGCAAGAGATTAGGCTATTGTTTCCACTAGTCAGTCAATATACAATTGTTAGGTGTGACAGAGACTCTCCTAAGTCCTGGGAATACGAAGGAAGACCAAAGACAGTCCCGGCTCTCAAAGAGCTCACATGCTAAAAAATGAGACAACATGCAAACTGATATGTACAAACAAGTTACAGACAGGAGAAACAGAAAATAATTAGCGGAGGGCAGGCACTGTAGAAATTTCGATTTTTATCTAGGACTTGAAGGAAGCTTGGGAAGTCAGGAAGCAAAAATGAGGAGGGACAGAATTCTACGCATGAAGGACAGCCAGAGAAAATGCCCAGAGCCAAAATGGAGTGTTTTGTTTGGGTAACAGTAAGATCAGTTTCACTGGATTGAAGAGTATATAGTGTGAGGTATAAAGTTTAAAAAGACTAGGGAGGGGGGGCTAAGGTTACGTAGGGATTTGAATCCCAACAGGTGGTTTTGTGTTTGATCCTGGAGGTGGTTTGAAGTCACTGGTGTTTATTGAGTTTTAGGTGACATGGTCAGACTGTTGCTTTAGGAGGCAGTTAAATGGAGGATGTGCACGGGGCTATTCCCCGGCCTTCGCCTGGCTACTAGACCAGACGGTAATCTCTCTGGGGGCCTTCGCCTGGACACTATTCCAGGCGGTTCTCTTGCACGGGGCTCCTCCCCGGCCTTCGCCCGGATGAGGCGGTATCCCTTACCCCCAGACTTCGCTTGGTTGTACTTACCCCTTCCCGGGTCTTCGGACGTCTCCGGCCCCTGCCGTGTGACCGTATGGCCTAGCTGCGCGACAGGGCTATCCCCTCCTCCACGGAGGGAACAATGACTACACACGCAGCCTGCACTTCACTTTATTGATGGCGTCCTCTACATCTCTTTCTTGCTTACATCTCTCTTTGATCCCTCCCCGACAGCTCCTTATATCCCCAGCCAGAGCCCCGCCCATGTTCCTCCCTGAGGGCAGAGCCAGCTCCCTGAGGGCGGAGCCAGCTCCCCAAGGCCAGTCCAGAGCTTGGCCCCTAACAAGGATGGATAAGGATTGGGGAGAAATGTGAGCCTGGCAGACCCACTAGCAGGCTATTGTAATAGTCCTGGTGTGAGGAGGAGAAGAAGGACTGCACCAGGGTGGTAGCAGCCCAAAAGGAGAGAAGGGAGCATATTCAAGGGATATCATGAAGGTGAAATTGACAAACATTGGCAACAGATTGGATGTGGAGAGTGAGAGATAATGACAAGCTGATGAGCTTCATATGTTTCATCATGCCCTCTTCAGAGCCAAGTTTGCTGTTTGAGTTTTGTTCATCTTTCCATTTACACCATTTTAGTCATTACATATGTTGTTTTTCCTAGTTCTACTCCATTCATTTTACAACACTTTGCTGAACTCTTACCATGTTTCTCTATGTTCTTCATATTCATCATTTCTTATAGCATATAATATTCCATTACAGTAACATACTACAATTTATTTAGCCATTCTCAATCAAGAGACATCTGCTTTATTTCCAGTTTTTGCTACAACAAAAAGCGAGGCAATCAATATTTTGCTGTATATCAGATCTTTCTATCGTTAATTTCTTTGGGGTATGTGGAAATCCCTACATCAAAGGGAATTACTGTTTTATTCACTTAGTATAATTCCAAATTGCTTTCCACAATGGTTCTGCCAATTCCTAACTGTATCAATGCAGTATTAGTGTTTCTGCCTTTTAACAACCCATTCAACATTGACTATTCTCATCTTTCATCACCTTAGTATTGCTTTAATTTTCACTGCTCTTATTATTAGTGATTTGGGACATCTTTAGTATGATTCTCAATAGTTTGCAATTCTTCCTTTGAAAACTTATTCACATTCTTTGACTGGTTGCCTATTAGAAAATTACTCTTGCGCTTATGTATTTGTGTTAGTTCCCCATACACATACACACACGTATGTATATGTATACATAAATATATACATTATGTATATATTAGAAAAAAGACCCTCATCACAGGTATATAACAAAAATACTATTTTTCCCAAATAAACAAATTCCTTTCTTATCCTGAGGTTTTTTAGAAGACTAACATTCAATGTCTAGAGTCTCTAACACATAATAAATTCAGCAAAAAAACTTTTTTAAGTATTTAAATGCTGATTTATACTTATAAGAAAGAGGTACTTGGGTTTTATAGTGTTTTCATGTAAATTATGTCTAAATCTTTCTAGATTCACATTATGGAAAGGACATTCTAGAGAGCACATTTCCTTGATAGAATCATATACTACTTATCTCGTTGTTTCTCATTATAAATAAAAACTATACCATGAAATTTCAAAATTACTTGAATACTTTTTAAAGGAATAGAAAGACACTGTCTCCTAACAAATAATAGAATTGAAAGTTTAAAACAAATCTATCCAGTTCTTCAAGAGGACATTTTTTAGCTCTGCTCCCTTGAAGTTAGTATTTCTTCTGTTTGTTTCTACAAGACCTCCAATCAAAACTGTTCATTTTCTCTGCATAGATGGGTCTTCCCAGATGGTTAGAAAGTTTTTTGCTTCTTTTGCTTTTTAGCAGCATGGGTCTCTGAAGAGTAGTATGGGCCAAGATAATGATGTCATTCCCATAGTGGCCACAACTATCAACAAACTGGACTACATCTCTTCATATTGAAACATGTAATTAAAAAAAATAGTCCTAAAGGGATCACCAGTGTTCAGTAATAACTCAATAACATCTGCAAAAAATTCAAGTGGTCTTAACACTTTTCCCTCAAAAAGACAATCTTAAAAAATAAGGAACTTTACCTAGTAGTAAGTTTTCTGAATTTGACTTAACTTGATTAATTAAAAAAGCTAAATTAAAAGTTAAAATTCTACTTTCAAAATTATACTTTATGATATTGTATTATTATATATTTATTGACATATTAATATATTAAACATAATACTTTTATTCCACTTTAAAATTATAATAGCATATTAATAAAAACTGACAAACATTTATTTATTTGCTGCCTTCTGTGAGTCAGGCACTATCCTTGAAATTATAACATTTAGTATGCTGCACATTTTTTTTTACCAGACGACTTCCTTGATTACATTGATTAGGGGGATCTCCTCATGGGCAGCTCTCTTGACCAATGCATATCAGCACCTTCTCTGCAATGCATAGAGAGGTATGTAAATTACTTGGGATGAGCAATAATTATGATATGATTTTATTTTGTGTTAATAATAATCAAAAGTGTGTGCTTCTACTGATAACAAGATGACTCAGAACTTCTGACCTTGACTAAATGAAGCAAGATGGAACTGGTTTTCCAGCCTATAGTCAATTCCTTGTCAATTGAATATTGAATTTAGGGCCACTCACATGATTCATTGCTCTCTTTTGTTATGTTTTTAATTCAGTGGTTTTTTAAAATGGGTGTTATGCCAAGAAAATGTGCAAAAAACGTAGTGCTTAAAGAGCATGCTTCAATGATTGCTAGATATATTGAAGCAGCTATTGGTGTGAAGTTAGATGTTTCAAGGGCCATTCCAAGCCCACAACAAAATATAACCCATCACACCCAATGGTAAAGATTGAAAATGAAAAGCAACATGAACTGACAAACTCTTGTTGTAAAAAAATTGATCTTCAAAAAAACAAGCAAATATACTTTCAAAGAGATCTGGTATATGGAGTGGGTAGTTATTGATTGCTCTGCAGTTTAGAGTAAGCTTCTGGAATTTGAAAGAAAATCAAGAAGACAAGTGAAAAAAAAATCTCCTAATTGGGGATAAAGACTGGAGTGCTGAAGATTGGAAAATGGTAATATTTACTACTGAAACTTAACTTCATTAAAATCTATATTAAAACCAATGTTGAAAGTCCAGGTGATCCTATAAGATCTGGGCATTTACATTACACTGCTAAAAAAATATTTTTTACCTTATATGGATCTGAAAATCTTATTTCCACTGAGGAATAATGAATTCTGATTAAAATACTGGTATACTGAGAAGCAGAATTTTTCTAGAATTACAGAAATTAGCAAATGGCAATGGGGATATAACACTGCAAGACCACCGTGAATCATGCCACACATATGAAAAAGTCAAGATTGGTATAAAAAATAGGAATATTATTGTGCTTCAATGTAAATTCATCTCCTATTTTAAAACATAGGGGCAATAAGGAATAAACTTGGGGGGGAAATGATATTTGTCAAAGGCATGCTTAAGATCCAATTGATAAAAAGTGTGGTTTCCTGAAGAAGAATTAAAGAATATATGTCAAAATATTGATGAACTTAAAGCCAAATTTTAAAAACAAATGTAGGAAAAGAAAGAAGTATGGTATACTAGAAGATTTCTAAAGATGCAAAAAATTGTAAGGTTTATTGTATAGGTCAATACATTTAAATGTTTTACTTTGTCCAGTTAATTTGCTCAGCATTACAGTAATACAGAGTTACCTGGAACACTGGGAAATTAAATGACTTGCCTAGGGTCACACAGCTAGTATGTGGCAGAGGTGGGACGTGAAAAGAGTTCTTCTGACTCCGAACTCCACATCCTGTCAGGATTCCCATGCCAACACTATCCCTCTCATTTTGCTATTAGGAGACATCCTGTTTTCCAGAGCTGAAGCCCAACAAGCAAGCTGTGCCCTGAGCTTGGCATGACAACAATCCTTTGAGCTCACCTTCTGGATGAACTCTGCTGCCGCAGAATCCCAGAATTGTTTTCCCACCAGCCCAGGGGGTCACCAAGCTCGGGCAAAGACCTGCAGGAACCACGTTCCAGTCATGAAGCCCTGCTATGGATCAAATTTGTCTCACTGTCGAGGCTGCAGGTCACTGAGTACTCACTGCTATATGTATCAAGGTTTGATCTCACTAAGGTGAGTCTCCTCCTCCTTCTCCTCCTCTCTGCAGATCCCAGAGTACAGGACTAGCTTCCCTACTCCATTGGAATAACTCTCTTTTCTTTTTTGCTTATAACCACTGTTAGTTCTTTGGTTTCATTTTGGTTTTGTTTTATTTATTTATTGTTAGGGTTAACTATGTTTGGGATGACCTGTGCGAGCTCTTTGGGTTTTTTTTTCTTCAGAGTTAACAGCAGTTGCATATTCACTGCGGCTCTTTGATTTTATTTTACTGTTTTTAACTGTGACTTTGATAACCTGTTTGAGCTTTTTGGTGTTTTACTTTTCAGAGTTAGCAGCAGTTGCGTAACCTTTGTGATTCTTTGGTCATTTGTTTTCAGAGTCGATCGTCCACTATACCATCCTGCCTCTAAACATTAAGAATGATCGAGTAAATAACACTGAATAATGTAAACTCCCAAGGAGATTTTATTTCTGACTTCTAATCCTACTGCATCTAATGCTTTCTCCCACTCTGGAACAAACTTATTCAAAACAAAAAGGTTTTAGAAAAGCATCTTCTGCTGTTACTGCACCTATGACCTCTGCTATATATTGTGACTTGAAGACTAAATCTTCTAGCTTTTCTCCAGATTAAAACACAGTAACTATATCATTTAAAAACTACTTTCTTAAATTAGCAAACTCTGTAGTCCCTTTGACCCAGTGATATCACTACTAAATGTAACAGTGGCCATGCCATCCCTGTGCAACATTCCAGAGGTGTGATGGAGTCAGTTCTAGCCAACCTTGGGAAAGCCCATTGTTAAGTTTTCAATATGAGCATTTACATTCAGAAATCAACAATCCTACAAATCAGGGCTTGATATGTTGTTTTGTTGATGGTCTAACCTTAAGAAAGTGTAAACAATGCCTATAAACTTAAGCATGTTCCCATTTTTTTCTTTTGTTGACAGTTGGGTTGTTAAACATTTGCCAACACATCCCTAAATTGCTCTATAAACATTGCTTCAACTCGGCACAAGTGAGGTAGAAGGCTCAAGGATAGTCTAATGACTATCAATTCCTCCTCCTCAGCAGCAGCAGAAGCAGCACTGGCATGTATATAAAGTTTTAAATTAAAGTTTGCCAAGTACTTTATATTTATTCTTTCATTTGAGCCTCACAATACCTTGTATAGATCTGTTCCCTGGTCGTTTACACTGGGACCTTTGAAAAAGGACTTGCCCAACCAGAGTTTTCCTTGTGAGAAAGTGTATCTTAACACTTACATGTGTAAATTACACAGGTATACATCCCAAAGAGGTCAAAGAAATGAAGAATTATGTCATACACATCTATATGGACAAATATATATGTGTATATATATAATATATATATTTATAGTAGCACTTTTTGTAGTATGAAAAAAATGTTACTTGTCCTATAACTATGTTATAAATAGAGCCCTTTGTAAATTGTAGGATGTTTCAGAAATACAAATTTTGATTATTACCTAAAGGTTTCTTCACAATATTGAGGTTCCTGAGAAGGTAGAAAGGGATGGCAGCTGGATGAGAGCTTGTCTGCCCATAGATCTATTTATGCTTGAGCAGATACCACTATAAAACTACTTTCCTTTGTGTCCAGGAAGGAAATCAGATTTCTTACAAAGGAGAAAAAGAAACACAAGCCCTCTTCTGAAATATTCTGAGAAAAATGCAAAGTCAAGGCATGCTTGTAGTGTGGGGAGAGAGCAAAGATTTACTAGAAAGCCTTTCTATAAAAGCCAGGACAAAGGGCCTTTTCAGTTAAAGAAGAACATGATTACTTTTTTTCTTTATTTGCTTATTTCCACAAATGTCAGATATGAGGAAGATTTGAAAATTAAGTGAATCTCAGAAAGGTGAACCACAATTTTTGTGTAGAAAAAAAGGAACAAGTAAAATCTTCCTTTAAGGATTCAATGTATTCAGTTTTCAATAAATTCTTTTCCTGGATACTGACATTTCTCTGGGTGCAGTATTTTTCTGACCTTGCCTGGGAAGTCCTGTGATCATCACACCCAAGTTTCTCACAGTTTGGGGGATCATCCAGGATTCTGAAGACTCCAGGAAAGGTAAGACAGAACAGAGGGAAGAGAGGTCCTGCTCACGTTTAGAGTAGTCCCACTGTCCAGACTGAAAACCCTCTTTGATGTCCTAAAGGACTCAAGACCTTGTTTGAACAAAAGAGTGTGCGGACAAACGCAAGACAGCCTGAACAGCCAGAGACTGCGCAAGTGAGGTCACCTGAGCAAGGTAGGAAATTCTAGGATCTAAGTACTACTTTGTCAAGTCTAGAGTTCTAGGATGAGAAGTAAGGTTTGCCTAGAATGAGAAATAATAGCTCTAAGAAAGAGGTACCTGGAGAGGATGAGAGGAATCCTCCAAGCATTCCTCTGCATAGTCCGTTAATCATAAAAACAAAAAACAAAAACAAAAGTATAATAAATAAATGGGCCATTGCAACATTTGAAAATGGCCATGTCCCAGGAGTGGGTGTGTGTGCGCTTTGTAATCTCATGTGGAACTTGGGGCACTGTACTGATGTCAGCTCATCTGATGCCTTCCATAAATTTATATATTAAATATAGGACTTTATAGTAAGGAGTAGAATATAAAATGTATATTATATATATATACATACATATGTACATTTGTACATACATACATATAAATATTTATAATTATATTGAAGTTTATTATAAAGGAGTATAAGATAAAATTAGATTACCAGATGGCACTATACTCAAGTTGTCAGTCCAATCTCTTACGCAATAAAGATTTTCTCTAATGTACTTCAGTGGGCATCTTACCCTACTTAGCTGTTTGGCTTCAAAGAGTTGAGCAAGAAGAAAATCCTTTCTGACTGAGACAGAAATTTTCATTTTTCTGCTGCTATGTAGTTTATTTGATGCATTAAAGACAAAAGGGAGACATTTTCAGTATTTCTATATATGTTCCCCATATCTCAGAGCTCTTCCCCTTACCTATTATGAAAAGATGATCAGGATCTAGGTTTGGAAAAACAAAAACAAGGGAGAAACTAGAAGAAGGGCCAGGGTGCAGATTAATGTCCCAACTAGCCCCAGAAAGGAATTTCCCAAGATCATGCAGTTAGTGGCAAAGGCTTGATTCTAACTGATCCACCTAATTCCTGGTACAGTACTCCTGTCAGCTAAGTGCACACATATGTACCCTACTGGCTTAACTTTTACTAGATGACCTGCAAATTTTGTTAACTAATTAAGCAGTTTAGGCAATAAGCGAGCAATCTTCCTGATTGTTAGTGTAATACGGGTGATAGGAAAACCCCTCATCAACGTGATAAACCCCCCTCAGTCGCACTGATAAGATTATAGAGCAGATCACCACGGATTCTTGTTAGAAGGAAACAGTTGGACACAGGAAATTCCTAATGATTAACTGATGGGATCATCTACCCCTCCTTCTGGCCTATAAAAGCAAGCTAGTCACGATCTCTGATTTCTCAATTCAGGACTTGATCTTCATTTCTCTCTTAAACTTTCCTCTAAAGGAATAAGAAAGGTTTAAAAGCAAGGTCCTTTATTTTTCTCTGACCATTGCCAAGAGCAGCAATGGCGACTGACAACAGAAGCACACAACAGTGGTATTCTAGACTCTATGGTTCTGGGGTGGGTAGAAGGCACATAAATTCCCTTCCCACTACTTGATGCACTTTGCAGAAATTCAGGAATTCAAATAATTCCCTTCTTTACACAGAAGTTTGGGGTTTAGGAAGTATTTTCAAACTCCCTCCTTATGCCCTGAATAACCACATGTTGCCTGTTTCTGCTATATCACCACTAACTAGAGAAAAATACATCAAATTTCTCTGATATACAATATATCTACAAACTTCTAATACTAATGGTCCCCTGGGAATAATGAATCATGACCAGAACAACAGAAAAGCCACCTCAATATGTCCAAAACTGTACTCATTATCTTTCTTTCAATACCCTTTGGCCCATAGATATGCTGATAGGCGTATACCCAAAGAGGTCCACAACAAAAAGAAAAGCCTTATTTTACACTAATATATTTAAACCTAAACTTTTTGTAGGAGTAGAAAATTGGAAACAAAGTACATGCCCATCAATTGCAGAGTGGATAAAGTAATAACAATGATAGCTTACATTTGTATTAGCATCACCTGTGTGGCAGGCACTGTGATAAGCACTTTACAAATATTGTCTCATTTGATCTCATAACAACCCTGGAAAGTGGGCGCTATTATTATAACCATTTTACAGATGAGGAAGTAGATACTGTCATTGGTCAAGGGACTTGCCTAAAGTCACACAGCTAATAAGCAAAGAGGTCAGAGGTTTTCCTAACCATAGGTCCAACACTCTATCCACTGAGCCACTTATCAGCTGTGGTAAGTGAATGTAATGAAATATTAATGTGTTATAATAAATGAAGTATAGGAAAACATAATAAACTGATAGGAAAACAACATACCCAATGACTATAACAATAGAAACAGAAAAAGCAATAAATACAAAATAATCAAAATTGAATTCTGCAAAATACAAGGATTGACCTTGGCTCCAGAAAAGAAACAACTCTGAGAGGGTACCACTCCATGTTTCTTTGCAGAAGCTGCTAACCACGGATGTAGACTAATGATTATATTGCCAGACTTTTCTCCCATATTATTTTTAATGAAAAATAAGGTATTATTTACACATAAACCAATCATACATAAAATAAAATGAATATAACATAGCCAGATATATATAACTTCTAAAAATAACAACTTTAATAAAAATCAATGTGTTGAGCTATGTATTTAATGATTACTCATAATGTTTTCTTCAAATCCTTATGCATTTTTTTATAATCTGTTCTCACTACTCTCTTCCCACTGAGATTTTTTAAAAAGAATGGAGAAAAAATTAAAACAAAGTCCTCAATACATACATGCAAAATGTGTCAAAAAACAAATTCCTACAATGACTACATATACATACATTAAAAAATGTGTGCTTCTTTCTGAAGTTTAACTTAATCATCTTTCTAACAGGAAGTAAATGGCGTATTTCATTTTTATGCATGGCTTGTCATTGCATTGAGTAGAGTTCAAAAATTTGCAAAAGTTGTCTTTCTCTAGAACGTTATGATTAGGTTGTTATCCTAGTTCTGTTTACTTTACTCTGCATTAATTCATACAAGTCTTCCTCGTTTTTCTGAAACTCTGCATTTTATCATTTCTTTTAGCACAATAAGACTCCATTATTTTTATGTACCACAATTTGTTTAATCCTTTTTCAACAAGAGAACAACATTTTAGTTTCCAGGCTTTGGCTACTATGAAAAGAGTTGCTATAAATATTTTCATGAATACAGATCTTGTTCCTTTTTCTTAAATTTCTTTGGCAGTATAAGGATCATAGTGGGATAGCTGAATCAAAGAGTTTGGTTCAGTTTAGCAACTTTTGGGGCATTGTAAAACATATGCTTTCAGAATAACTGAACTAGTTTCTGGTTCTTATAGAAACCAGAAGGCAGCAAACCTGCCTTCATTGTAGATCTTTTCTTTTCCTACTTTCCAGGTCCCTCTATCTTCTGGTACTCATTGAGTCTGGCTCCTTTCCGATGATATACAGCCTCCCTGATCTCCCTTTCCAGCACTGGCTCCATTTTCACTTATCTCATGTCCTTCCCTCCTTGACTCAACTCACTCGTCAAAGTAGGAGTCAGAATACACCCTGATCCCCACTCAGGAACTTGTCTCCCTTTGAGTTTCACTCAATCCATATGAAGAACTCAATTAAAATTGCAGTAGTTATTGTCTATTTACCTCTAGGACACTCCCTTCCTTTCATCAATGAATTCAGTGCCTCGCCCACAGTCTTCTGATCATGTTCAACTCCTGCCCTGAGACCAGGGAATTTCTACATACATATTGATACCTTTCAAACATCCTAACCTCATAGTTCCTTCAGTTGCTCCTTTCCTGTGACCTATTCTTGCACCACGCCTCAGCCACACACAAAAATGGTCATACTTTGATCTTTCCGTCACCCACAAAAGAATTACTTCCATGTTCACAAATTCTGAAATTCTCAGATAGGATCAAAATCTATTGTCAATCCATTTCTGCCTTACGAGCCTAAACTTTATTTTTCATTTATAACATGACTTGCAATCTCCCAAACATTGTTTTACGGCATGACACAGCAAATGACACATACCTTTGAAAGTTTGGTAATCCCAATGGAACCTTTCTCAAAATGATATTTTAAATCCATAAAATCAAAACATATTTTTAAACAAAGGAAACCATTTAAAAAAAGAAGTGAATTATTTTCCTTATCCAAGTTTACAGACCTTTTGAAATCTATCCAGGGACCTCTAGGTTAAGAAACACAGCTTTCAGAATTTTGATTTTCTCTTTCTCTCATTTCCCTATATATTGTAAGCAACACAAACAGCCCAAATTGTTGACCATCAAGTTTCATAGGAACAGTTTAAACAACATGGGTTCTGAAAGCAAGCATTTAGAGGAAAAAAATACACAAAAACAATGTTTGAAAAAACCAGGAAGTAGTAACCAGGTACACAAAAGCAGCCTGCTTCTGGTTAGAGAGCAGAGGCAAAGAAAGACCTGCATAAGGGAAAGGGACCACCTGCCAACTATGTCCCTTATTAGTTGATCAGTAATTCTCCAAACATTTATTAAGTACCCATTATGTACCAAGTAAAGAAAAAGAAAAGACAAGAAAAGCAAAAAACAGTCCCTCCTCTCAAGGACCTCATTGTCTAATGGGAGAGCCAACATGCAAACAACTATGTACCAACTGGAGACAGATTTTAGCTGGCACTGGAAGGATCCAGGAAGTGAACATGAGGAAGAGAATTCCAGGCATGGAAGACAGCTAGTAAAAAGGCATGGATTTGAAAGATGTAGTGTTTTGTTCACAAGGGAAGTAGTGTTACTGGATCCCAGAGAATGAACATGGAGGGAGACAGTAAGTAGGAAGGGGATGGGTTACAAAGGGCTTTGAGTACCAAGAAAAGTATTTTATATTTGATCCTGAAGGTGAAACAGAGCCACTGGTGTTTATTGAGTAATATGGGGTGGACATACACCTTAGGAAGATCTACTTGACAACTGAATGAAAGATAGACTGGAGTAGGGACATACTTGACTCAGGCAGACCAAGGAACGGGCTATTGTAATATTCTGGGTGTATAACTGGTGGCAATGTCACAGGAAAGAAGGGGCCATACATGAGAGATAGTACAAAGGTAAGATTAACAGAATTTGACAAAAAAAATTGGGTATGGGGATGAGAGCAAGGAGTCAAAAATGACTTATGAGCTTGGGTGACCGGGAAGATGGTATCCTATTTGTCAGGTTTAGAAGAAGAGTAAGATAGGTAGAAAGATAAGGAGTTCAATTCTGGACATGTTGAGTCTGAGACATCTATGGGACATTTATTTTGAGATGTCCAAGAGACCTTTGGAGACATGAGGTTGGAAGTTAAGATATAGGTTATAGATGGATAAGGAAATCTGGGAATCACCAACATAGCAATAAATATTAAATCCATGGGAACTGATGAGATGACCAAGAACAGGAGAATTGAGGGGAAGGGAAGATGGTTGAGGACAGAGTCTTATGAGACCCCCACTATTAATGGATATTACCTGAACAAAGAGATAGCAAAGGATACCATGGAGACGTTTGTTAGATAGGGAGGGAAGGTTAAGGAGTGAGCAGTGTCATGGAGAACTAAGAGAAAAGAGTCTCAAGAAGAGAGTGATTGGCTGTGTCAAAACAGCAGAGAGGTCAACAAGGATGAGAATTCAGAAAAGGCTATTAGATTTGTCTTTGTCTTGATCTAATTAGGTCTTTCGTGGCTTCTGTTTCTCCACCATCATTCCTGATCTCTGAGGAGTCAACAGTCAGATCTGGTAGGTGCTCACCACTCTCCCCAACACATCACCTTTCCCTGTCCCTCTCCATCATAAAGTCTGAATCTCAGTCATTGACTCCACCACTGCTTCTAGTTTGCATGGAGACTAGCCCCATCATGCCTGCCTCCCATCTCCTCAGTTCAAGAGTCAAAATTCAAATCTGCATCTTCTGGCTAAAAATATAGTTCTCTTTTTATTAATCTATGGCTCTAGATCCCTTCCTCATTCTACCATTTTATGATTCAATATCACAACTGAAAAAAATCTCAGTGCTATAGTGAATTATTCGAACAGTTCTTTAATTTTTTATTAAAAACTCAAAAGTTCCTACAAAAGCAACTATGATCCCCAATTCTATACGACACAGGTGATTTCATATAATTCTTTTGAACTCTCCAGGTTCCATCTTAACAGTGAATGAGTATATTCTTGCACAGGACACAACCTGTGATTTCTCTAGGTAGAAATTCTGCAATCTTAAATAAGTCTATACAGTCAATGTTCTCTGACTGTCCTCAAAAAGTCAATCTGGTAAAAACCTCAAGATCCTAAAAAATTGGCAATAGAGCACTTTTAGTAGCTAGAAATCCAATAACTGGCATACACACACACACACACACACACACACACACACACACACATTTAAGTTGCCTTGAAGGACAATGGAGGTCAAGTGATGTGGTAGATTTTTTTTCCATAAGCTTCTCTAATCTAAAACCCATCAAAAAATGCCAGAACTATCTTACTTAAGCTGAATTCACAAGAAATTAAAAATACTGCAAAAGATAAAAATCTTATGAAATACCATCAGAAACTTTAAATATTTGAAGCTTCTATTCAGTATCCTCACCCCTCAAGTCAGTCATCCTGAGAAGTCTCACTGGCATATGTTTAAGACTGTGGAGGATCTTGTCCCAACTCAGTCTGCGGCATCTCCCCAGTTCCATTCACAAAACATAGGGAAGCTAGGTGGTGCAGTGGATAGAGCACCAGTGCAGGAGTCAAGAGGACCTGAGTTCAAATCTCACCTCAGACACTTGACACTCACTATCTGTGTGACCTTGGGCAAGTCACTTTACCCCAACTGCCTCATCCTGGGTCATCTCTAGTCATCCTGATGAATATATCTGGTCACTGGATTCAGATGGCTCTGGAGGAGAAGTGAGGCTGGTGACCTGCACAGCCCTCCCTCACTCAAAACAAACTCAAGTGCAAGTCATGTCATTATTTCTCTGATGACCTGGTCTTCTTCAACAACGAAAGACAAACACACACACAACACATGGAAAACGTTAACTCTGCTAAACAATAAACAAAGGTGACATAAAATGTGAGATGACACTATATTTAAAAGGAATAATATGAAGTGTGAAAACCATGAATAAATTATAGGATATTTGAATAGGAGTAGAAAACACAATATATCCAATCATAAAATGTATGACCAAACATAAAGCTGTATATAATACAAGTGACTTAATTTATGCAACTGTATATACAGGGGCAATTTCCCCTTCCATTTTTGAGTTCATAGGATGGGGAAAATGAAAGAAAAAGTAAGAAATTTTATACAAAAAATTAAAAGAGTGGGAAAGACAGAACATCACCTTTTGTGGATAAAAACTCTGTCAAAGGAAAAAAAGCATAGGCAGTTGTCCCTGTCACACTTGGCCCAGCGAGGCAGCTACAATTTGTAGCCAACAGCATTGTTTTCCCATGTATCACAGAATAAGGACTTGGACATGGAATAGTTAAGAAAGAAAACAAACCTTGGAGGCCTAGAGCTCTTATCTCAGCCCTGCCACTAATTAGCTTCTCACCTGGTACACCGCTTTATGCCTTGTCTCTTCACCTGGAAATAATGGAATTGTCCTAGATGATCTCCAAGGTCCCTTTTAACACAGAAAAATAACAAGCACACTATGACCTAGGTAAATTTGATTTGCTATCTACTGGCCATCCCAAACAATTATTCAGGAGACTGAGACAAGACAAGACGAAGATTGGAAAGTGGGTGAAGCGAAGACGAGAGGGAGGAGAGGAGGAAATTAGTGAGAAGGGACCTTTATATCCTCACCACGAAAGACCAGAACCAAATCCTACAAGTGCTAGCTTGTAGACTGTGGGCAAATCAGAGAGCCCTTCTAAAACTTATCTCCTCCTCTAGTTCAAAAAACAAAACAGAGTGAGAAAAAGCAAAAGCATAGAAATGCTAGCACCTACCTCAAAGGGCTGTTGTGAAAATCAAATAAGATAAGTAAGGTATTTAAGGGTGAAAACCCTTAAAGCTTGATATAAATGTCAGTTATATATGTCACAATGCATATGTGAAATGATTTTTAAGACTATTTTATGAAGTCACTCAGTTTTATTTACTGTAAAGGTGGAATAATAAGTGGCTGCCTAACAAACAGTTTCAAGGGGTGCTCAGAAAATACCCTTCCTTTTTTCCCATGTCCCACATATCAACTTTACCCATCTGATTGGGGGAGAAATATTATAATGAAAAAAGATTATTTCCTTAACATTTGCCTAACTCTGTTTATAAATGACAGAGAAAAATCACCCCTTCATAATTTCTTCAATGGTGTAGATATTAATGGATCAGATTTAGTACAGGAAAAAAAGAGTGCTGAACAGGGCTGAGACACTAAGAGACTTGGGGAGAATGGAACAGAAATGGCTTCCCTGCACACCTTGTGTGCCTCAGAAGGCTCTATTTTCTTCTATTACATTTTGGAAGAAATATGTCTCCCCTAAAGGGAGCTGAGTGAGATAGAGAGAGAGGAAAAGTCCCACCTGAAGGGAAAAGTGGGGAACAGATTGACTCTACCTGCACCAAGTGGGGCCATCTAAGAAGTAGATAGTTTTCTGTTAAGCCAAATCTCTCCAAGCCTCAGCCACTGCTACACTAGGGTCATAGATTTAGAGATGTCAGTGAAGTTAGAAGTCATCTACTCCAACCCTCTCATTTTAGAGAAGAAACAATCGAGACCCAAAGAGGTTCAATTATTTTCCCAAGGTTACATGGGTTTTAAGTACTAAGTCTGACTCCTAAACCAATACCTTTCCTCCACCACACTGCTTCCTGGTGGTGTGCTAATTCAAAGCGAAAAGGTGGTTTTACATTTTCTTTTAAGACCAGAGCCACATTGGGGATAACATGAACATAGTTTCTTCCTTTCAAAAAATATCACTAAGTATCTGTCTTTTGAAGTCTCAAAAGCAGGAATTTCTGCCAGTGCTGCTGAATCAGTTTCTGCTTTGTTTTTCGTTTCAGTTAATGTTTAGTGAGGCATGACAAGCAGAAATTTGAAAAGTGAGGGTTGCTTCTGCATGATTAACACTGGCTTCTTGAGTAAGCAGTTCAAATGGGTTAGATGAAAAGATTTTCGGAAATGAGAACACTGGAGAGAGATTATTCACCCTTATCAGGGAAAACTGTTCATGAAAAACGATCATAAACTTTACATTGAGATGATGCCTACCTAAGGACTTGTAAATTTTTCCTTCTAAATAGCAAAGTGACAATATTTCAATATTCAGCAGAATCTTCTCATTTTGACTGTTATTTTTACAAAAGATGAGTTGCTGAAAATGAGAGGAGCTTCTAATTTGAAGATATTCATTTAAAAATAATCATCATTCAACCTAGTGATTCATTCCTTCCTGATTAATAATACATGTTCTTAATTTTTTCTTGATTTTTTTTTTTAACAAAAGAGAAGCAGTATGGTAGAATGGATAAAGGGATAGTCTTGTCTTCAGGAAGACGAGTTCAGGCTCTGCTTCTAACACATAATAATTCTGTGACCTTGGACCAGAAAAACTGATAATAGAATTCTACCTTGCCACCCACCTCTACCTTCACTTCTGTTTTTTATTCTCCTTCCTTATAACTCTAATTTCTGTAAGATTTAAATTCCTCTCCAGATAAACTTCTGGGTCAGGGAGCATGTCTTCAGTTTGTAGTCTACTGATTTCTATCTCCAGCAGCAATGTTCTTTTCACTTATATGATAATAATTCAATGCCCCCAGGTGACTTTCTAAAAACTAACTCTAAGTTATGAGGAGTTTCCACATCAGTGTTTCCATAGAGCAATAAAATCACAGGTTATGACCAAAAATATAATTAACTGGGGGGCCATCTCCAGATGTTCTGATAAAAATCCAATCAACCAACCAAACTTATTTCTTAAAAAAAAAAAGTTAGCCTCATACTTTGCCATCTTCCATTAGGAACTAGCAATGGAAAGAATTCTTCTTTATTGGGCCAAATATGAAGAATTCCCCATTTTATCAACCTTAAAAGGTTGATAAAAGTCCTTTAAAGGGACAAAGGACCTTTTAAATATCTGGAACCTCTATTTGGTTCAACTGATTTTTCAAGAGCCAGTCATTTGTAAATTCTCCCAATGTGGAATTCTGTGACAGATACTCTAATTTGACCCCATTACATCATAGACTCATTAGGCATTATTTCACTGATTCAGTGATATGCTCTTTACATTTTTCTTACAAACACAAGGTTCCTTAGTAGTAAAAGCTTGCCCAACTTCTGCCTCACCCATGGAGTAAGTCACTCCCCAGAGATGTAATGAGAGGTGGGAGGAAAAACTGATAATAGAATTCTACCTTGCCACCCACCTCTACCTTCACTTCTGTTTTTTATTCTCCTTCCTTATAACTCTAATTTCTGTAAGATTTAAATTCCTCTCCAGATAAACTTCTGGGTCAGGGAGCATGTCTTCAGTTTGTAGTCTACTGATTTCTATCTCCAGCAGCAATGTTCTTTTCACTTATATGACTAACAAACCCATTAGCCTTTCTTCTGGTCTCAAAGCCTGATCGTTCAAGATTAAAAACTCATTCTTACCTACTCCAAATTACATGAGACACAAGGACAATTAATTTTTACTTTGCTGAATTAGCAATTCAACTTTTTTCCAATGAAGTTAATAGGAACCAGGGAATTTGGGGGGAGGGGTATTAAGTAACTCAAAATGCAACATCCTAATTCCACGAGGTCAGTGGGGATTCTCTTTTTATTCCCTCCCTGCAAACAAAGGTTCCTTATTTATCAAACCAAATTTTTTCCATTTGGAACCAAAATCATACCATCTAGCCATCCTCTCACCCACGGACCCCTTTCTTTTAAAAGACAATTTCTCCATTTTGAAAATGGCTCTGAGGCCATTGCAAAAAATTTTTAAAAAAAAAACCAAAGCAACCAAAGCACTGCCAATTTATACCAAACATTGTAGGCAAATCTAAATTAAGCTAATCCAGTCATTCAGGTTCAAGTTTTAAAATGCAATAAGACACTGTGTGGATCGTAAAATATAATTAAAATTTTGCTTAATAACAAATTGAAATAAATTTAAAGGATACAAGCTTAAAACTATTCTTCAGTTCTTCATACTGAATTAGCATAGCAGACTGTATGTGTATATATGTATGTATATATACACATATGTGTATATATATGTGTGTGTATATATACATGTATGTATAAGATCAGGAAGTACTTAGCTGAAACATCCAGTAAGCATTCTCATTAGGGTAGACTTCTTAAATCTCAAAAGTCCACAAAGCCAAAATGGCACCTTCACTCCTTAAAGAAACAACTCAGTTACATGCTGCCAAAGCAATGGCACGATGAGGAGGAAGGGGAAGGGAAGTGAGGGAGGAAGGATGAAAAGGACAAAAGGGGGAAATGCCTCTGGAGAGAGCCTGGTGGGGATGCAAATACAAGCCTGCTTTAGTCATGTGGCCACTTGTTTCTCTCCAGGAATAGCCCAGTAAAAGTATCCCTCTCACTATCCACATAAAACCTGTACCTTTCCTAACACAAGTGGCATCCTCCAGTTCGGGAGTTTGGCAGCTCCTGGCTTGGGGAGTTAATTGCCCAGCAGGAAATGACCCTTGAAACCACCAAAGACCTTCAGATATTGGAAAGAAGGTATTATGTCTCCTTCACTCTAGGCTAAATATCTCTATTTCCATGCATAAACTGATATAAAGAAGTATGGTGTTATAATGGAAAAAGAACCACTAGTTCTGTAATCAGAAGTAGACAAGTTCAAATTCTGCTTCTCACACTTGCTAGTTATGTGAACATGAGCCAGTCATATCAGTCTTTCTGAACCTCAGCTTTCTAATGCATATAATGTTTTATGTGCCTCACAGACATTGTAAGAAATATGTGAAATGTTACATGAAAGTGCTTTGTAAACTACAAAGCTCTCTATGTGTTGGTTATTATTGTCAGCTGTCAGTCATCATCCTAGAAGCCTTTCTCCTGACACTATTGTCCCTGAAAGCTAGATACTGCTATGGATGGTGCTAGACCTGAATTCAGAAGTCAGGAAGACCCAAGTTAAAATCTGGCCTCATGTAGCTGTGTGACTTTAACCTATCTGCTTCAGTTGCTCAAACTATAAAATGGCGATACTAATGTCACCTACCTCTTAGAGTTAGCGTCATGATCAAATCAGATAACATTTGTAAAATTTCTAGAACTCGGGAAGCACTTAATATGTACTTCCTTTTCTGAAATGTAGTGCTTAGAACTCAGCATAAAATCCTAAATATGGTCTGAGTAAGGCATTATTACTATCACTTTAACACAACTCATCCCCACTTTTGAAATCATATATTCTTGAGAAAAAGCATTATAAAGTTGAACTTCTGAAAAAAAAAATGCCTATCACCATTTTCCCCCTCAAGTTTCCTAGGGAAAGCTAAGCAGTTACTTATTTTCTCCACCAGATGTCAATCATGAATCAATAAGGTGTAATGTTCACAAAGGGTGCATTTGGCAATTCAGGAAATGAGAATAAATTTATCTTTCATATGATAGAATTCTAGGAGAGATGACCTAAAAGACCAAGTGGAAACTTCTTCTTTTTTTACATGAGAAAACTGAGACCCTAAAGTCACACACATTAAGTGGCGGAATCTGAATTCCTGTTCTAAGTTCAGTGCTCAGATGCCATGATACCATAGCAGCTGCTCTTTAAAGTTTAATAAATCATTTTTATATAATTTATTTCAAAACGACCTTGTATTACAGACAGCATAAAATATAAATAAATTATAAACTCCATTTGATAAAAAAAGAACTTCAGGGCCAAAAAGATTGGATGAGTTACCCAAGATCACATCAATATTAAGTGAGAAAACTCAGAAACTCTCGTTCTTAGTCTAAGCTTTTTTTTTAACTCCATTTCCCTCATTGGATGTGGTCAGAGACCAGTAAAAACTGTCAGATAAGTGGGTTAAAGGTTAAATAAGTGAATTTAGGATGTTTTTAAGTATCAAATGAGCAAACTAGAAAAATTAAAAATAGCAAAACATAATACTTATATGGAAAATTTCAGTGATGATATCCTTGAACGCATCTGTGACCTCACTGACATGAGTATTTTCTCTATTACTGTAGATATTGCAGATCACACTTTCTCATTCTGTTTTATTCTTGTCCATATTCCCCAAAGATTCTCCACAAAACATGTACTTAACATGTTAGAGGCCTTCGAGTTCAAGGTTTTTTGCTTTTTATTTTCACATGTGCATTCTTTCACCCTTTCCCCTCTCTCATTAAGAAAGCCAAGGAAAAAACAAAATCCTAGTTACCCACATGTATATAGGTGAGCAAAACCAGTTAGTATAATGGCTATATCCAACAAAAAGAAGTCTTGACCTTCACTCTGAATCCAGCACCTTTCTTTCAGGAGGTAGATAACATATTTCATCACGAATCCTCTTCTGGAGTCACGGGCTTCTCCAGTAGTCTGGCAAAAACTGCATACCCTTTCTCAGAATGATGTTTTTGAGTGCATAAAATAAAATGAATATGATTACAAAGGAAACTAAATGTTAGTTAAAAATAAAGATGTATTTTTTCCCATCCAAATTGATGGACTCCAGTTTATCTAAACTCCTTTTCTAGATTTTTTTACATTCTTGAGTACTTGGACAGCCATTCCCTCAACCTCGCTGTTTGACTGCACTACCTCTTTCTCTGATCATTCATTTCCTCAATGATGTCTTTTGATCACTTCTTGAGCATCAGTCATTATTGAAAATGTGTGTCAGCCTGCTTGAATTCACCTTACATCGCAACTGTCTCTTGAAGCATTAGAAACTCTGATTCTTTATGGACCACTATGTTCCAAGATTTTCAATCATACAGAATTATGGGGAGAAAACCTTTTAAAAAAAGATTAGTTTTTAGTGCCAAGGAGCAGCCTGAATATTCACAATTCTTGCTAAGAGTATCGAAGGGAAACAAAAGTCTAAGGAGGCAGACTAATTGAGATGGTTCAGAAAGCAAAGACTCAAGTTTATCCTCTTTGTTGTAAGTTAAATTCCTAATATCTTTCTCTATGACTATACATGCATACAAAAGAAAAAATGAGATGATATTAATAGTTAACATCTACGTACTTTTTAAGATTTTCAACATATCCTATTGAACCTCATAACAACCCCGTAAAGTAGGTAATGTGTAGGACGATTTGCTTGAAGTGAGTATGTGACAAGTTCAACCATCTGAGTGGTTGATTTTTAAATTTTTAATTGTTTTGGGTAAAAAGGCATGATTCCCTAGATCTCATTCACTTATTTAACTGATCTCATTTTATGAAACTGAGTTTGGACACGGGGATTTTCCTGATCAACTGTCAAAACTAACACAGAATCTTTCATCTCAAACGTTCCAATGGCTATAAAAGGGCCAGGCCTTTGCTAGAATGTAAGGTCCTTGAGGGAGTAGGTATTGTTTCAGTTCTGTCTTTTTTGTCTCCAGCTCTTAGCACAATACTAAACACATAAAAACTCAACTCTTGCTGATTGATTTTTGTGATTTTTAGCCACTGATACTTGTATGCTAGAAATCTATTTCATAAAGCTTACATTCAGGCTTACCTTCTTTCATTTCAAACTTGAGGACTTACTCCTGAATACTAGCTTTGTCATGGTAGTCAAATTTGACTTTTGAATGCCTGGATGGATCATTTCTTAGACTAAGTATTGATAGGCATTCATTCCACAAGATTTATTGTCTGCTATGTGCCAGGATTAGAAAGGCCTCAATGTCCTTTATCACCTTTCTAATTTATCACTATTCTAAGCAGCCCATTCCTCTTTTAAATAGCTCAAATTGTTAGGAGGTTTTTCCTGAGGTTGAACCAAAATTTGCCCCTATGTAATTTCTATACGTTGCTTCTTGCTTTGTCTTCTAGGATAAAAAAAAATCTAGTCCTTCCTCCACATGAGACAAAACTCATGCCCCACCCTCTAAACTCTACTTTGAGTCTTCTCCAGGCTAAACATGCCCAATTCTCCAGGCTAAACATAGCTCAGCTATGGACAATCTCCAGTTTATGTCCTTCTTGAACTGTGATACTCAGAACTGTATGAAACAATACAGATGAAGTGTGACAAGGGCACAGTATAGAGGAAGTATTACTTCCCTATTCCTGGAAGCTATGCGCAGCTACTTAATGCAGCCCAAAATCTTATCAGAGTATTTCGGGGTTACATCACACTGCTGATTCACATTGGGGTTCAGCCCACTAAAATTCCCAGATCTTTTCCAGAATAATTAATATTTTACCATGCATTTTGTATTTGTAAGGTTGAGGAAGGTATCTCACTGCAAAATCTCATATTTATCCCTTTTGAATTTTATCTTGTTAGATTAGCTCAATGCTTTACCAGTGATTCTCAACTTGAGGTCCAAGAATTTGTTATTACAAATATTTTAATAACTATTTCAAAAGAATTACTTTTCTTGGTAATCTTATATATTTTATTTTATGCATTCAAAAAGATTATTCTGAGAAGGGCTTCACCAGCCTGCCAAAAGGGTCCATGACACACAGAGAGACACACAAACACAAATATTGAAACTTTCTGCTATATTGACATGGAACCATTAATAGCTAGTCTAGTTATTAAAACATCTGTCCCATGCTGAGTCCATCTGATTTTATCACTGTCTTGATTCATATCTCTATATCTTCTTAACAAAACTAGTACCAAATCTTTTATGAAGAGCTCTATTAAAACCTAGGTAACATATCCACAGCATTACCCTCATCTATAGTTTAGTAATTTTGCCAGAAAAGGAAATGAGATGAGTTAATTTTTGATGAAGTCATGGACCCTTTCTAGATGTTCACCAGTGGGACTGAAGTTCAACTCTCTGGCTATCATTTTCAGATTGTTCTTTTTCCTTTCTTGAAAACTGAAACAAAAAAATGCATTTCTCCAAATATGGAGTACTTCCATTTTCCATGCTCTTTCAAATACCACTTAAAGTGTCTTTGTAATCACATAATAATAATGGTTAACATTTACACATCACTTTAAGTTTTACAAAGCACTTTACATACGTTTTCTCATTTGATCCATGCAACTCTCTAAAATAGATGCTAGAAGTATAATTATTCTAGTTTTAGAGATGAGGAAACTGAATCTGAGAGAAGTTACAACTCTCAGAGTCCTGGAACAAGATTGTGAAGATCTTTGAAAGCCAGTGAAAATTATATTTTATACTAGAAGCATGGGGAAGTCTCTGGAACTTTGTGCATAAGAGAATAATATGGTCAGACCTGTGCTTTAGAAATATCAACTTGTCAGTTGTTTGTGGGGTATATTAGAGAGGAGAGAGACTGTGAAAAGGAACTGCAATAAACCAAGTAAGATGTATTGAAGTCCAGAACTGGGATATTGGTCTTGTGAATTGACAGAAAAACACTAGAGATGTTGAAAAATCATTGGATAGGAGGTTGCTATAGTAGAAGTTGAGGTTGATACCAAGTTTATGAACTTGGTTGAATAGAAGAATGGTAGGTGCCCTCAGGCCTGTCAGGAATGGAAGTTAGAAAGAAAAGTAGGCAGGGGAATAGGGGTATGTTACAAAAAAAAAAAAAGTTCTATTTTGCATGTGTTGAATTTGAGATATCCATAGGTAAGCAATTGGAAACGTCCAATAGGCTTTTGGCAGTGATGGGACTGGAAGCCAGGAGAAAACTACAGCTGAGTATCTGTAGATCTGGAAGTCATCCACTTAACAGACACCCGCTAAATCACTGGAATTGATAAGATCACAGAAAGAATGTAGAGAGGGAGAAAGGACTGAAGGACAGAGTGCTGGAGTAGTCTCACGCCAAGGGGTTGAGACACACTGATGCCGCAGTCAGAGACTAATGAGAGGCCATACAGAGAAGAGGGTCGGGAAAACCCAAAGAGGAAAGGCTATGGGGACAAAGGAGGGAAGTGGCCAACATCAAGCATTACCTAGGTCTAAGCGTGAAGACTAATCATTGGTAACGTTGAAGGGGTTTTAGTGGAGTGATGCGACAGGAAGTCAGACTCCAAGGGGCTGAAAAGTGAGAAGACCCTGTAGACAGCTCTTTCTGGGAGTAATAAAGGGCCATAACTTGAGGGGGAAGGTTTTTGTTTCTGTTGGGAGGGGGAGCAAGGTTGCTGTGTATTTGTAGACAGCTGGGAATGAGAGAGTAAACAGGGGCAGCTAGAAAATCAGAGAGGAAGGAATGGCTGGGTGGTGCAGACGATGGGGTCAAGCGGTGAGTTTGACCCAAGCAATGAGGAGGATGCTAAGGGAGTTTTAGACCCACCATGGAGAGAGGTTCCCACCCCAGTCAATGGTCGGTTTTCTCCTCCTGATGGGGCAGGAGTGGCGTGGGCGGCTTGTGTGCCCTAAACAAACCGCTGCTTTGCGCGTGGGAAGTTCACAGAGCAGTGTTTACTGAGTGGATTGTCTCTGGGCCCATTTTATAGGGCATCGTACTCCTGTCTGGTCCTGCCTGTGGGGTCATGCCCTCGTGGGTATCCCTCGGCTATTTCGGGTGGACACAAGAGTCCCGAGGAAAGTCCACGAACAGGCAAACACTCCAACCCCAGCCTGTGGTTCCTGCCGGCCCTGCCCCCCCCGCACCCCCGTGGAGGGGTCCGCTAAGGGCTCGCGGGCTCGCCCCGCTGCGGGAGGGGGCGGGGGGCCTCGGGCCGACAGGCTACAGGCGGGGGTCCGCGGTTGGGCAGCGGCCGCGTCACGGCCTCGCCTCCGGGCCGGGGCCGGAGCGCAGCGGGAGGGCCGAGCGCAGCTTCTCCCGGGACGGCTCGGAGCTCGTCCGGCCATGGAAGGAACCCGAGGCATCGACAACCCGGCTTTTGTCCCATCCAGCCCCGGCCTTCAGCACCGCAGGTCGGAGCCTGCGGCCGAGGGGGAGCTGTCCAGGCCGGCCTCCGCACCCAGCGCCCCGGAGGAACAGGGGCCATCGGCCCCGCAGGGACCCCAGCAGCGGCCGCAGGCGCAGCCCCCGGAGCTGGAGGAGGGCCTATACGGCTGGGGAAACTTCACCCCGCGATGCCTGCAGCGCTGGAACAACCCCAAGGGCTTCCTGTTCCACTACTGCCTGCTGGCCCTCACCCAAGGTAACCCCTCCCCCGGGGATGGGGGACGTGAGTATCTCTTTAGTGTCTATAATCTATCGTGTCTATCTAGATAGAAGGTTTCTATCTTGTCTATTCACATACTCCTGTCCTCAAGGAGCTTACAAGTCAGAAAAGACAATACATAAAAGGAAGCTGAAAAGTGTGTGTGGATGAAAAGGGTAAGGTGTGTATGTCAGAGAAGTCCCCCAGGCATTCCAGCCAGATGAGAAAGGAAAGTTCTGTCCTGGGCCCCTCCTTAATTGGGATTCATGGCTTTACCATCCAATCGGAAGGACCAAGGGTGTGATAAAGGGTGGATCTCGTTGATCAGGAAAGGATGAAGGCAAGAGGAGTCCAGCCCACAAGTGGTCAGCATTAGTAGGAAGTGAATTGAAAAAAAATGGTGTCCATAAGCCCCTGACACTTATCCCTGGAGATGAAAGTCCTGATAGTTATTGTCTATCTTAAATTTCATTTTTTTCTGTTTCTCTAAGCATGAGAATATAGCTTTTCATTTTGTGCCTCTTGTGTATGTATCTGTGCAAGAAGGGGGTGAGGGTGAGTGGCTTTTGGTGTCCCTGTTATTCATTAACCTCATGGAGTTTACTTTCCTTTTGGAAAGGCAACAATTCATTTATCCAAACTACTGGCAACTCTATTACAATGTCACTCTGTAAGGTGCTGTGTTAGGATATAAAACTGGCTTAGCCATGGTTCTGCCCTAAGGGAGCCTGCAATCTAGTAAGGTTATCTGATAAAGTGTAGCCATACACCAAGAGAGAATGTGATAAAGTTTGCCATGGAAGTGTTACAGAAGATTTAAAGAGAAAAACGAGCTCACTTGTGGCAAGAAAACTTAGAGGAAATCTCAATCAAGCTAGAGGATGGAAAAGATTTGAGTAGGAGAGATCATGTTATAGGCTGGGGAAGGCTCAGATATAAGAAAGTGCCTAAGTATTTAAGGAATGAGTAAGGAATGAGGGCTAGAGTTTACTGTTTTTGTAGGGGAGTGATTTTTAGGTTTAATAGCATTGAGTACTAGGAGATCAGGTTGACTGAAGGGTGGAGAACCACTTGTTAATTCATTCTGGGATGACTGATACTGCTGTGAAGAACCTAGAAATCATAGCTGGGGTCCTAAAGAAACTGTACCATAGGAGAACAGGTATTTCATCACTGGTAACATTTAAGGGTATGACTTTAAGAAGAAAAAGAGTGATTTAAGAAATGTATAGCCACAGCGGCATTATCTGTAAATAAAATTTGGATTTCTGGACTAAGGTTTAAAATTTAGGTCTGATGGACAGGGATGTAACACACTTAATGAGGGCTTATAAAAACAATAGCCATATTTATCTATGTTAACATGAACACACGACAGCTGTGTTTACTTATTTGAAGGGCTGTCATTTGAAAGAGGGACTGAATTTGTTCTTTTTGGTCCTAGCAACAGGGGGTGGGAGTTACCCAGGGACACATTTATACTTTGTCTCAGGTAAAACTTCACAAATTTACCTGTCTAACCCCAACCTCTCTACCGAACCCCAGTCTCAAATCTTCAAGTGCCTTTTGGACATCTCAACTGGATGTTGTCAACTAAAGCAAATCTCTTGGCTTGTGGAAGCCAGAGCCAAACAGACAGAGCAGGCAAAAACAATTGTGTGGAGACTAAGACAGAAGTTTATTTCCTACAGTGAGGAAATAGCATGCAAGCAAGGAAGGAAACTCGAGACATGTGCTGGGGCTAAACCTTGATTTATATGTTTGTGGCTACCCAGAGTCAAACAGTGTAGTGTAGCAACAGTGGTGAGGTACAACAGCAGCAGTGAAGCAAGGTTGTCTAGTGACAAAAAGTGTATTCATATCAGGGCTTCATGTCTGGGCCTGTTGGTGCTTGGCCAAGCTCAGGGACCTGTACTTTAGATGCAGCAGTGTTCATCCAGAGGGTGAGGGCAAAGGACTATTGTTATGTCAAATTCAGAGTACAGCTTGCTTCCTGGGCCTTAGCTCTGGAAAACAGGATGTCTCCTAATACTATCATGACAGTGTCTAATGGACATCTTAAACCCAGCCTCTCCAAAATAGAATTAATTATCTTTTCCCTTAAACCAGGGGTGGCAAACCTGCAGCCTCAAAGTCACATGTGGCCCTCTAGGTATTTGAGTGAGGTGCTTTCACTGAATCCATACTTCATAGAACAAATCCCCTTAATAAAAGGATTTGTTCTATAAAACTTGGACTCAGACAAAAAATTGCACCCAAGGACCTAGAAGGCCACATGTGGCCTCCCTCCTCCCCTCCTTTTCCTGTTACTGTAGAGAGCAACTTCATCTTCCCAGTTCCTCAGACTAGCAACATAGGAATTGTCCTGGGCACCCCACTATCTCTCATCCCCCATATCCAACCTTGCCAAGGCCTGTTACTTTCACCTTTGCAACATCTCTCAAGTCAGAGGCAGCTGGATGGCACAGTAAATAGCATGCCAGACCTGGAGTCAGGAAACTCTTCCTGAGTTCAAATCTGACTTCAGACACTTACTAGCTGTGTGACCCTGGGCAAGTCACTTAACCCTGTTTGCCTCAGTTTCCTCATCTGTAAAATGAGCTGAAGAAGGAATGGAAAACCATTCCAGTATCTTTGCCAAGAAAACCCCAAATGCCAAATGGAGTTATAAAGAGTAGGACAGGACTGAAAAACAATTAACTAACCCTGAAAATCTTGAAACAGATCAGTGCTAAAAAGTTTAAATATAAAGCTCATAAATTAACATTTACTCATCTTGTATTTTTATTTATTTTGTTAAACATTTTACAGTTACATTTAAACTGGTTCACACCACACTCCAGAGTTTTGTGGGCCTCAAATTTTACATCCATGGGCCAGATCACCACTTGTCAGGTATATAATGTTATCCTAGGAATCTCTTTCATGTGTGGGTCAGACTAGATGGTTGCTGAGGACCCTTCCAACTCTCAAAATAATACTTCTCCATGTTCTTTTTATAATATAAATTTTTTATTCTCTAGAGAAAATTGGATTCCATGTTTCATGACCACATAGGAACACCAGTGAATGTTGGTTTTTAAAAATATAAACCTTTAACTTTATAGGAAACTTGGAGACAGTAAAGAAGTTTTGCAATTTTTCCCTTCCCCAATTCATCCTTCTCTTTCTTTTAAACTCAATCTTACTCATTATTCAGATGTATTATCTGTCCTAGATATACATACTGATGGAGAACCTTTATGTGATTGTCTACCCACATACTAGCTCATTGACATTCTTCATTCACTTTGGGGGTTTTTTGGTATATATGGTTATGGAAAAACATATGAATGATTACAGATTTCCAGGAGGCTTTGAAATGTTCAGTTCTTAATGTACTTGGAAGCATGCAATTCACAAATAGAAGCCAGCATTTAGAGCACCTTACAATCCATAGGAAATTCCTCTTTGGTCAACACTTTATGCTGAATCTCCTTTATTACATCAATGAAGAGTTTTGGTGACTGTACATCTTTTTTCCTATTTTATGGCTTCCTTGATGGTTGTTATCAGAGAGTTTTTTTTTAACAAAGATGATTTCTTTCCTTATATCTGAGAAGGAATCTTGAATGATTTTGATGTATTGACTCATCTGGCCTGTGAGGCTGTGTTTAGTTCTACAGAATCAAATGTTCTTTTTTTTTGGAGGGGAGGAGAAGAAGGAGTAACAGTAAGCAATAAGTGCAGTATGAGATTATGTTCTTTACATTTTAATTGTCAGATGGTAAGGATGTGATCCCATTATTCAATATCTATTGTGAAAACCTGTTGCTAATGGAGGCAGAGTCAAAATGGTAGAGAAAAGGCAGGGACTCTCCTGAGTTCTTCCAAATTCCCTTCTAAACAACTGCAAATAGTGCTTCAAAATGAATTCTAGAGCAGAGGAATGCACAAAGGGAAAAGCTGAAACAATTTTCCAACCCAAGACAACTTATAAGGTATATAGGAAAGGTCTGTTGCACTCAGATGAGGGTAGAGTGTAGTCCAGCTCAGGACACATCAGCACAGGCTGGCCCAAGCAAACCAGGAGCAGGCCTTGGGGGGGTGACCAAATTAGCAGGAGCAGTGATTACATCTGAAGCTTTCAGCCCATAGATGATAAAGGAGTTCAGAAGATTATAAGGGTTCCTTTGCTGGCACTAGGTCCAGGACTTCATTGCATTTATCATATTCAGATCCAGCTTACATTTCCAGGGTGAGAAGCAGCACTAGTGTACCACAGCTTGAAGCCACAAGGGAGTAAGAATACTGGTCAGAGTTCCAAGGTAGAAAAGTATGCTTGTATTTACTCACAGAGCAGAGTACAGTCCAGGAGAATAGTTAATATATTTTGATAGATCATACCACCTTGAAAGAACTAAAAATTTACAGATACCCCCACTCTACCTCAAGCTACCTCTAAAAACAGCTGCACAAAAAACCTAAACCTTCACCCTGGAGCAGAGCACAACTTTAAAATAAAGTTAAAAGTCAAGAAATAAATTGGAAAAATGAGCAAACAACAATAGAAAAGAACCTTACCATAGAAAGCTATTATGATAGGGAAGATCAAAACACAAATGGAGAAGGCAACAAAGTCAAAACTGCTACATCCAAAGCTTCAAAGAAAAATGTGAATTCATCTCAGACCCAAAAAGATTTCCTGGTAGAGCTCAAAAAGGACTTTAGAAATTAAATAAGAGAAGTGGAAGAAAAATTGGAAAAAGAATTGCTAGAGACACAAGAAAATCATGAAACAAGGGTCAACAGCTTGGTAAAGGAGACACAAAAAAGTACTCAAGAAAATAGCACTTTAAAAACCAGAATAGACTAAATGGTAAAAGAGGCACAAAAAATCAAGTGAAGAGAAGAGCCCCTTAAAAAGTATAATTGATCAAATGGAAAAAATAGGTATAAAAGACTTTAATTCTTTAAAAATTAGAATTAGACAAGTGGAAGATAATGACTTCATAAGACATCAAGAAACAATAAAACAAAACCAAAACAATGAAAAATAGAAGAAAATGTGAACTATCTCATTGGAAAGACAACTGACAAGGAAAATAGATCTAGAGAGATAATTTAAGAATTAGTAGACTACCTGAAAGCCATGATCAAAAATAGAGCCTAGGCATCATCTTTCAAGAAATTATCAAGGAAAATTGAGCTGATAGTCTAGAACCAGAAGATAAAATAGAAATTGAAAGAATCCATCAATCACCTTCTGAAAGAGATCATCTAATTCAGCAAAACTCAGTAAAATCTTTCAGGAGGAAAATGTATATTTAATGAAATAAAATACTTTCAAGTGTTCCTAGTGAAAAGACTAGACCTTCATAGGCAATCTGATTTATAAACAAAAGACTCAAGAGAAGCATGAAAGAGTAAACAGGAAAGAGAAATCACAAGGGCTTCAAAAAAGTTAAACTGCTTGCATTTCTACATGGCAAAATGATACTTATAACTCCTCAATCCATTGTTACAACAATTAGAAGGAGTATACATATAGGTATGAGTTGAATGTGATGGAATAATATCTCAAAAATAGATGAGAAAAAGAAATGCCCTGGGAAAAGGAGAAAGGGAGGGATAGAATGCGGTAAGTTGTTTCTCATAAAAGACACCAAAGAACTTTTCCAGTAGAGAGGAAGATGGAGAATGGAGTGGGAGACAGCCCTTGAGACTCAAAGAGGGAGTAAGTCTTTTGGGTTATTTATTATTATTATATCTATTTGGGTTACCCAAATTCATTTGGGTAAAGAAGTCTCTTACCCTACAGGAAAGTGGGAGGGAAAGGGATAAGAGAAAGGGGGCGGTGGGGAGGACTGATAGAATGGAGGATGGATTGGGAGAGGCAGTAGTCAGAAGCAAAACACTTTTGGGGATAGACAGGGCAAAAGGAGAAAGGGAGTAGGATAAATGAGAGAAAAAGAATGGAGGGAAATATATAGTAATCATACATGTGAAAAAAATTTTACAGCCAGTTTCTCTGATAAAGGCCTCATTTCTCAAATATATAGAGAGCTAAGTCAAATGTGCAAGAATACAAGTCATTCCTCAATTGAGAAATTGTCAAAGAATATGAACAGTTTTCAAAGTAATCAAACCTATCTATAGTCATATAAAAAGGTTCTAAATCACTATTGAGTAGAGAAATGCAAATTAAAATTAAAACAGCTCTGTGATTCCACCTCACACCTATCAGATGGGCTAATTTGACAGAAGTTGGAAGGGATGTGAAAAATTGGGACACTAATGCACTGTTGGTGGAGTTGTGAACTGATACAACCATTCTAGAGAGCAATTTGGAACTATGTCTAACAGTCTATAAAACTGTGCATACTCAGCTATATCACTAGTAGATCTGTATCTCAAAGAGATGAAAGAAGAAGGAAAAGGACTTTTGTACAAAAATATTTATAGCAACTCTTTTGAGGTGGCAGCACATTAGAAATTGAGAGGATTCCCATCAGTTGGGGAATGGCTAAATGAGGCATGGTCTAGGATTGTGATGGAATACTATTATGCTCTAAGAAATGATGAGCAGACTGCTCTCAGAAAAACCTGGAAAGATATAAACTGATACAAAGTGAAATTAGAAGAAACAGAAGTTGTATACAGTAACAGCAATAGTGCATGATAATTAATTGTGAATGGCTTAGCTATTCCCAATAATACGATGATTCCAAAGGACTTAAGAAAAAATGCTATCCACCTCCAGAACTGATGGAGTATGACTCCAGATCAAAGCACACTTTTTAAAAATTCTTTATTTTTCTTGTTTTGTTTCATTTTGGTCTGTATTTTCTTTTACAATATGACAAGTATGGAAATACAATTTTCAAGACTGTACATATATAATTATATAAAATTGCTTGTCATCTCAGTGTAAGGGTAGGCAAAGGGGAAAGAGAATTTGGAACTGAAATTTTTTTTAATTTTATTTTTCATTTTTAATACAGTTTGTAACAGATAAAACAATTCAAACTTTTGCTCAGGTGATACTTCTTTTTAAAGCATTTACCATATGGACCACAAAAGAACTTTTTTTTAAACATTAACCAACTGAGACACAAATAATATTTATGTTGCTAACTTCACAAGCCCTTGACTGAATTGTCTCCACACTATTACTAAGAATTAAAGGACCCTAACTTATTGTTGTTGGTCTATAGTCCTATGCCTAATAGCTTAATTTTAAACAACCTCAGATGTTCCCCTACCAATAATCTATAATTTAATAGATCTGGTATTAAGTTTACAGACCTTTTGACTATAGGAAATTGCCACCAAGAGTAGGGACATAGCAGTGATACAATATCTCTCTAACTTCATGTCAATTCCAGGCAGGATTAGATTGTCAACTTGCATTCAGTCAGGCTTAAAGTCTATCAGGTGTCAGTGGGGAAATTGAGTGAGGAGAATCCTACCTCAGCCCAGGCTGAACAGCCGATCTCCCACCCTTCCCATGAGATGACCTTTCGCAATTCATACCAACATCTCACAGGCTTACTGGCATCATGGATTGCAGGCTCAGACTGACTTTCTTGCTATCCATACCTAGAGTTAGACTCAGAAGAACAGTCACTTAATAGTCCCATAGCATCTAAAAATGGCAAGTTCCAATAACCAGGTTTCAAATATGATTATAATTTCATCTTGGCTAATGAACATCTTCTGAGGCAAGTCTTAAGTGGCTTACATGCCATTCTATATATGTTCTAGTTCCTGATTAAATAGCAATCATAAAATCAAATTTACCATTAAAACCTTAACTTTTCCATCAATGCCAAATTTTACCCAAGGTTACCTTCCTCTAGGAAATTTAGGCTAAAATTCTTTTCCCCCAACTAAAGATGTTTCTCATTTATTCTCAGTAATTAATTCAGTTAATTGTTTTAATATTAATTGCTTTTACCTCACTTTGTAACATGTCCAATTTTTCTTCCCATCACTCCTCTCCCCCGTTTCCTAATGCCTTGCATTCTGATTACTCCTTCCCTCGATATACCCTCCCTTCTACCACACCCTTCTCTTCCCTTAACCCCATCTTCTCTCTTTTCTTGTAGGGTAAGATAAATTTCTATATCCCATTCCTTGTATTTCTTATTTCCCAATTATATGCTATAAAAATTCTCAACATTCATTGCTAACACTTTGAATTCCAACTTCTCTTTCTCCTCCCCTCCATCCCCAGCCCCATTGAGAAGGCAAGCAATTCAATACAGACTAAATATGTATTGTTTTGCAAAAGACTGCCACAATAATCAAGTTGTGTAATACTAATTATATTGCCCTCTGTCTTACTTTATCCCCCCACAGTTATTTTTCCCCCACAATTGACCTTGTCCCTTCTTGAAAGTGTTTATTTCTAGTGACTCCCTTCTCCCATTTGCCCTCCCTTCTAACATTCCCCTCACCCCACTTGTTGCCTCCTCTCCTGCTTTCCTGTGGTGTGATATAAATTTTCATATCATATTTGGTATGTTATTCCCTCCTTCATCATTTTTCCCCTCTCCCCTTCTCCCTTTTCTCCTCCATTGAACAAGATTTTTCTTATCTCTTTTGTGAGTTATAGCCTGCTTCATTCCATTTCTCCCTTTCTCTTCCCCCATATTTTCCTTCTTCATCCCTTAATTTTTATTTCATTTCATTTTTTTGTATGTGTGGATATCATCTCTTCTGATTAAACACACCTTGTACTCTCTATTTATATATGTGTTTGTGTGTGTATGTACAATCTCTCCATCTACCCAAATACTGAGAGAAGATTCAAGAGTTATAAATATTTTCTTTCCATGTAGTAATGTAAACAACTCAGCTTTAGAGAGTCTTTTATGATTTTTCTTTCCTGTTTACCTTTTCTCTTGATTCTTATCTTGGGAAGCCAAATTTTCTATACAGATCTGGTCTTTTCCTCAATATGAATGATTGAAAGTCCTCTATATCTTTGAATGACCATTTGTTGCCTTGAAGTATTATACTCAGATTTGCTGGGTAGATGATTCTTGACGTCAATCCCAGTTCTTTTGACCTCTGAAATATCCTATTCCAAGTCCTTCAATCCCTTAATATTGAAGCTGCTACATCCTGTGTTATCCTGATTGTATTTCCACAATACTCAAATTGTTTCTTCTAGCTGCTTGCAGTATTTTCTCCTTGATCTGAGAACTCTGAAATTTGGCCACAATATTCCTAGGAATTTCTCTGTGTGGTTCTCTTTCAGGAGGTGATTGGTGGATTCTTTCAATATTTATTTTTCCCTCTGGTTCTAGAATATCAGGGAAGTTTTCCATGATAATTTCATGGAAGATAATGTCTAGGCTCTTTTTTGGATCATGGCTTTCAGGTAGTCCCATAATTTTTAAATTGTTTCTCCTGGATCTATTTTCCAGGTCAGTTGTTTTTCCAATGAGATGTTTCACATTATCTTCTATTTTTCAAATTTTTGGTTTTGCTTACTAACTGCTTGGTTTAACTCATAGTCATTCATTTCCCTGAACTCAATTCTCTCTTTCAACGAATTATTTTGTTCAGTGAGCTTTTGAACCTTCTCCTCCATTTGGCTAATTCTGCTTTTTAAAACCTCCTTCTCCTCATTGACTTTTTGGACCTCTTTTTCCAATTGAGTTAGTCTTTTTTTAAAGCTGTTATTTTCCTCAGCATTTTTTGATTATCCTTTAGTAAGCTACTAACTTGTTTTTTTTTAAGGTCTTCTATTGCCTGAGCCCAATTTAAATTCCCTTTGGAGGCAGAGGCCTTAACTTCCTCTGTCACTATGCCTTGTTCTTCCTCATCAGAAAGGATGGGGAGAGACACCTGTTCCTCAAGAAAGTAACCTTCTATGGTCTTATTTTTTTTCTCTTTTTTGGGTATTTTCCCAGACAGTTACTAGACTTCTGAGTTTCCTCTCCACAACCACCTCGCCTCCAGGTCCACCAAGCCAGAACTGGGGGCTGAGATTCAGATGAGCTGCTCCAAACCCTCAGGGTCTTTAGGCAGGGACAGGGCTGCTATTCAGTGTGAGATTCAGATCAACTGCTCAGGTGGGGGCAGGGCTGCCACACAGGGCTCAGTTCCCTCAGGGGGTTTCTGATGAGACCTTCAACAATAGATATGGGCTACTGCCTGCTTTGGGAGCTCCACTGCTGCCTCTACTGCTGCCACCTGAGGAGTCCCAAGATACGGAGACACCCTGCTCCCTTCTCGACCAGCTGCAAAAACCCTCTCACTGACCTTTGGCACCTGTGGGTTAAAGGATCTGCGCTGCCACTGGAGATTCTGTCCCTGAAGTCTGCTCGGATCTGCTCTTCTCAGTGCCATGTAGCCAAGGCTGGGCTGGGCTCTGCTCTGCATCAAGGTGCAACAGACCTTTCCTGTCGAATTTTCAGGTCACTCTGTGCTAGAAATCTCCTCCACTCCATTGTTCTGTGGCCTCTGCTGCTCTAGAATTTGTTTAGAGATTTTCTTTACAGGTGTCTTATGGGTTGTAGGGTAAGAGCTAGTGTATGTGCGTCTTTCTATTCCACCATCTTGGCTCTGTTCCCCCCCTGAAATTTTTTTGAAATGAATGTTAAAAGTTATTTTTGCAATGTAATTAGGAAAAAAAACAAAATATTAAAGGAAACAGAAAAAAGAAAGCCTGCTTATTCCCTGCTATATCTTAACTGAAGATGCATTTGATTTGTGTACAGATGATTCTGTAAAGATTTGTATAGACATAGTAGACCTATAGGTTTAAGTGTTTTGATATCTCCCTGTCTATCTTTTTTCACATATCAATCCCTTCAGAATCAGCTCTTTTTGTATTGTAGTCATATGCTAGACCTGGTAGAGAAGAGGTCAAAGTTTACAATGAATTAAAAGAAAGGATAAATGGAAATGTAGCATATATCCTTTTTACTTATACTCTTGAATGTCCTAGAGAAATTAAACCAATGTAAAGCAGTCCCCTCTCCCCCCTTCACCCCCCACAGAAATAGAAAAAGTACAGAAATCATCTCAGGCAAGAAATGTTTAATATTTTTGTCAGTCAGAAATACATGACAGCTAAAGGTAATTTCTCTAGCTTATAGTATAAGTTAACTTGTGAAATGTGGAAGAGGAAGAGGAGAAAATGAAGAAAGAGGAAAGAAGACAAGGAGCAGTTATCACCACATAAAATATCCAAAAAGCTGTTAAAGAGAAAATAAACCTTCAGAGATATGGGTATGAAATACAGTTGAGTCAATTATCCTGGCAGCATTCAATGAAAACAGCAAATGGGCATAAAATTGAATTGAGATTCCAACATTTTTTCTATACTATTTTCAGTGACAGTGATTGTGAAACTACCAATTTTGGAAAATGAAGTAGGGAAGAGCTCTTTTACTCAGATTGGATCTTTGATCAATTTAGATGTGCCTTCGGGGGCGGAGCCAAGATGGAGGGGTAGAAGGACGCACGTTTACGAGCTCCGAAACCAAAAGCCCATAGAATTAATGTAAAAAGAGTCCCCCATAACTTCTGGGTCAATACAAGGTGTGCAGAAACAGAGTGGAAGAGATTTCCATTCCAGGGAGCCCTGGAGACCCGTCCCCAGGGTCCGGCACGCCCTGGAAAGTGGACCCCACCCCCAGCGCTGCCCTGGCCGTGGCCCCAGAGAAGCTGATCCGAGCAGGCTTCAGAGACAGAAGCTCCGGGAAGCTGGGAAAGTCCCTCCGCCCACAGAAGCTACAGGTCAGTGAGAGAGAAGGCCAGGCTGGAGGAGGGGAGCGGAACGTTTCCCGTGACTCGGGCCCCCTCGGGAGGAAGTGGCTGAGGCAGAGACAGGGGCAGGAGGCTGCGGAGGCAGAGGTGTGGGCGACGGCTGAAGCGGCAGGCAGCGGACCAGGACTCAGGAATCCCCCAGCTGCAGGCAGGATCTTCATTACGGAAGATTCCTGCATAAAACCTGACGGAGCTGAGCCTGGGAGACGGCCCTGTCCCCACTCCACTCTATTACTGAAGGCTTCTGCTCAAAGCCCCCAAGGGAACTGAGAACTGTCCCCACCCGCTCCATTCCTGAAAGTCTCTGCATAAAGCCCCCGAGGGATCAGAGTCTGGGAGGCGGCCCTGCCCCCACCCCAGCACCTGAACTAAAGCTCACTGATTGACAGCCGGCAGGAGGAAAGCCCATTTAAATCTCAGAGGCCAAGCACTAGCTGGGCGGATCCAGGCGGGGGTGGAAAGGAATCTCAGAAGTCAAGTAACTGGCTGGGAAAATGCCTAGAAAAGGGAAGAAAAATAAGACTATAGAGAATTTTTTCCAACAAATGCAAATGATCCCGACCTTCGGATCTGATGACCAGGACGTATCCTTGCCATCAGGGAAAGACGTGGAGGGCGGGGCCTCAGTACCCCAGACACCCCAGGGGGGTGGTGGGTGGGCTCAGGCCCTGGAAGAGCTCAAAAAGGATTTTGAAAAGCAAGTTAGACAGGTGGAGGAAAAACTGGGAAGAGAAATGTCAGAGATACAACAAAAGTATGAAAAACAGGTCAATACCTTGGTAAAGGAGACCCAAAAAAATGCTGAGGAAATTAACACCTTGAAAAATAGGCTCACCCAATTGGCAAGGGAGGTTCAAAAAGCCAACGAGGAGAAGAATGCTTTCAAAAGCAGAATGAGCCAAATGGAAAAAGAGGCTCAAAAGCTCACTGAATTTAATAGTTCTCTCAAAATTAGAATGGAACAGATGGAGTCTAATGACTTTATGAGAAACCAAGAAATCACCAAACAAAACCAAAAGAACGATAAAATGGAAGAGAATGTGAAATATCTCATGGGAAAAACAACTGACCTGGAAAATAGATCCAGGAGAGACAATTTAAAAATTATGGGACTACCTGAAAGTCATGATCAAAAAAAGAGCCTAGACATCATCTTCCATGAAATTATCAAGGAAAACTGCCCTGACATTCTAGAACCAGAGGGCAAAATAAGTATTGAAAGAATTCATCGATCACCACCTGAAAGAGATCCAAAAAGAGAAACTCCTAGGAACATTGTGGCCAAATTCCAGAACTCCCAGCTCAAGGAAAAAATCTTGCAAGCAGCTAGAAAGAAACAATTCCAGTACTGTGGAAATACAATCAGGATAACCCAAGATCTAGCAGCTTCTACATTAAGGGATCGAAGGGCGTGGAATAGGATATTCCAGAAGGCAAAGGAACTAGGACTCAAACCAAGAATCACCTACCCAGCTCAACTGAGTATAATACTTCAAGGGAAAATATGGTCTTTCAATGAAACAGAGGACTTTCAATCATTCTTGATGAAAAAACCAGAGCTGAAAAGAAAATTTGACTTTCAAACACAAGAATGAGAAGAAGCATGAAAAAGGAAACAGCAAAGAGAAGTCTTAAGGGACTTACCAGAAGTGAACTGTTTATATTCATACAGGGAAAGACAATATTTCTAACTCTTAAAACTTTTCAGTATCTGGGTAGTTGGTGGGACCACACATACACATGTACACGCATGCACACACATACAGACATGCACACACATACAGAGATAGAGAGCACAGATTGAACTGAATAGGATGGGACCATACCTTAAAAGAAACTAAGGTAAATGGTGAGAGAGAAATGTAGGGGGAGGAAAGAGAGGGAAAGGGAAGGGGGTAACTATATGTCATTTAAGAGGCAGGTAGGAGTTTTTCTTAATGGAGGGAAAAAGAGGAGAGCTGAGAGAAAAAAAAAAACAAGAAGTTTACCCTCATCACACTTGACTAAACGAAGGAGTGAAATGCACACTCATTTTGGTATGAAAACCCATCTTACAGTATAAGAAAGTGGGGGAGAAGGAGATATTGCAAGGGAGGGGATGATGGAGGGGAGGGCAAAAGGAGGAGGGAGCAATTTGAAGTCAACAGTTGGGGAGGGACAGGATCAAGAGACAGAAGAGAAACAATGAGGGGCAGGTTAGGAGGGATGGTAATTCAGTTAGTCTTACACAACACGACTATCAGGGAGGTCATTTGCAAAACTACACAGATATGGCCTATATTGAATTGCCTGCCTTCCCAAAGGGAATGGGTGGGGAGGGAGGGATGGGGAGAATTTGGAACTCAAAGTTTTAGGAACAACTGTTTAATATTGTTGTTGTAACTAGGAAAGAAGACATACAGTTAATGAGGAATAGAAAGTCATCTGGCCCTACAGGAGAAAAGAGAAGATGGAGACAAGAGAAGGGAGGGATGACAGAAGAGAGGGCAGATTGGAGATAGGGAAAATTAGATTGCTTGGGGTATTGGGGTGGGGGGAGGGGATAAAGGGGGAGAAAATTTGGAACCCAAAAATTTGCGAAAATGAATGTAAAAAATTAAATAAATAAATAAAATTAAAAAAAAAAATTTAGATGTGCCTTCTAATAAAGCAGATAAGTCATGCCTGTGTCTCATGGGGGACTCTTGACTATGTCTTTCCATAAATTCACCCCATTAAATTGTAAGTGCCCAGTTAAGAGTGTAAGCTTCTTTAGGGCAAGAACTGCCTTTTGTCTCTTTTTGTATCCCCAGTGCTTAGTAAAGTGTCTGGTACATGGGAGGTACTTACTATGTTTATTGATTGAATGACAAAAGGTATGTATGCCCAGTGTAGTAGAAGTTTTCCTCACTTTCTTTTGACATCAAGAAGGTATCATGGGACATATGAACTGTCCATCTGTCATCTTGAGCCCTTTCCATGGAACTAGCCCATCTTCTCTTTTTTATGTTCATTCCTCTCATGACAACTTTTCTTTCGTTCCAAGTTCCTCATAGGTCATATGTTTCGATGTGTTCACAATTACTCTCTACTTCTCCATTCAGTGATATTTAGTTTCATATCTTCAGAGACATACAACACAACAAACTTATAGAAGAAATTCTGTCTTTAGGTAATGAAAATTTAAAGTCACTTAGTTTTTAAGTATCAGGCTATCCCTAAGAAGGGAAAGGAATAAACCACCAACAGTGATGTTTATCCCATTACCCTACTCCTAAATAGATCAATAAAAAAGACATCAGGACTTAATGATTCATGTATTTGTGTACTTATAAATCTCCAAAATGTTCATGAGAATGGTATATGCATGCATCCAGGGCATCCTAGAAGGTTAGTATGAGAAGGAAATAGGCATACCTTTAAAATACTTAAAAATTTTTTTGACCCTAAGCACCAAAAAAGAGAGAACATATATAATATATATATATATATATATATATATATGCAACAGAACACAAAAAGATGATTGATATTTCATGCCACTTTTGAAAACAATTTGCAATAATTTCCAAACATTACCTTGAAACCACCTTCTATTTGTTCTTCCTTCTGTTCTCATCAGTGTGTTTTTTTAAATGTTTGGATGGCTTTTTTATAGTATCATAATTTCTAAGTTCTCCTGTCTCCCCAACCCTCTCTCCAATTAAAAAAGAGAGAAAGAAAAAAACAACTACCTTGTAACAAAAAGCATTGTCAATGAAAATTAATCCACACGCTTCCAAAATGTATCTTTCTTTCTTTACCTTATATCCACTGACTCTCGGTCAGGATATGGGTAATACATTTTGTCATAGTTTTTTTAGAGACCGTGCTTTGATCAGGAATCTTAAGCCATTCAAAGTTATTTTTCTTTACAATGCTGCTATAAATCATTCTCCTGGTTCAGCTTACTTCACCCCTGCATCAGTTCCTACTATTCAGGACTCTCTTCAATTGTCTTTTCATCCTTTTTTATAATGTAAAGATGGGCTGCTCATAAATGTTGGAACTCATGTCAGGAAGACAAGTAGAGATCCTGCCTTATTTTAGCTGTATGACCCTGGACAAATCACTTGACCTTCCTTAGTCTCAGCTTATTCATCTGTAAAATGGAGATAATAATGGGATCAATCTAGCAGGGTTGTGGTGGGCATCAAATAAAATGCTATCTGTAAATCATCCAGCAAACCCTGAAGTGCTAGGTAAATTCTAGGTATTATTTTTATTATTTAATTTCACTAGCCACTATTTGTTCAACTATTCCCCTACTTGATTTTTATTGATGTCTTTTGTTTTTCATATTACCCTGGCCAAGACACTTAACCCTGTTTGCCTCAGTTTCCTCACATGTAAACTGAGCTGGAGAAGGAAATAGCAAACCACTCCGGTATCTTTGCCGAAAAAAAAACCTCAGATGAGGTCATGAGAAATCAGACATGACTGAAAAACAATTGAACGATATCACCACATTTCCAAACGTATTTCTTTCTACCCCTCATAAAAATAAATTTTAAAAAAAAGAAAGCAATTTCAACAAAACCAACCCACGTTAAAAATGTCTTTTGTCATATATAGTGAGATGTTCCACATGTGGAGCTCCCCACCTCGGCTGAGATGCAAGATTTTTTTACTAAATAGTGCTGTCCTGAGTCTTTTAGGCATCTTTTTATTAACATTATTGTACATAGACTCTAAAGTTTTCTTCACTTAGTAGCCCATCTTATAAATCATTGCACATTCTGCAAACTCACAATTTCTTATGGCACAGTGACATTTTATTACATTTATATATGAAAGTTCATCCATTTACAGTTTATAGGCACCAATTTTTAAACTTTCACTCAACTTTCACTCAGTGCTGCAGTAGATCTTTTGTCATATACAGAACCTTTTTTCTCATTACTTCTTTGAGTCATATGTCCAGTAATGGAGTCACTGAATTAAAAGTGTGAAAAGTTTGAATGAATTTTCTTACAAAATTCCAAACTGATTTTCAGCAAGTTTGGATCAATTTACCATTCCACCAACAGTGATTTATTGTGTCTGCCTTCCTATGACTATTTATTAAATTATTTATATTTATTTATAATAATTGTAGTATATATTATAATGTATAACATATATAATTTATCAAATTATTTATATTTAACATGACTATTACCATATTTTGTCATTTTGCTTATTTCTTGAATGTAGAGCAAGTCTCAGTCATTTTCACTGGCCTTTTTCTTAGTGTTTGAAGGATTTTTCATATGGTTGTTGACCATTTGCATTTCTCATCAACACTATTCATACTCTATCAATTTATCTATAAGAGAAGAGCTATAAGCTTATACATATATATTATATATACATATATATGCATCAATCCTCTAATATCTTAGATGTCACATTTGTCAAAGATAATGTAAAGATATTTTTACTTGACATCTTTTCTTATCCTTATTGCATTGATTTTGTTTTTGTAAAAGCTCTTTCATTTTATATAAAGTCATGCTTTATTTTTTATTAGTATTGCTGTCCTATATTTGGTGAAGAACTCTCCCCCTCAACTCTCCCAGTTTTTACAGAAGTAAAATGTAGATAGTTTAAAAAAAATCATGTGGGCTTTTATATTTAGGTAATGTATCCATCTGGAGTTTTTGATGATATATGATATAAGACAGCATTTCAACTGAACTGTTTTCCAGTTTTCCAGTAATTCTTATTGAATCAAGTTCTGGCTGTTAGTCTTTTCTGTTGGATTTATCAAATGCTGGTTTATAGTGTTCAATATTTTTCTAGTCTCATCCACTGATCTTGCATTTCTGTTTTTAAATTAGTGTCAAATAGTTTTTTGATACTTTCTTAAAAAACAAAAACAAAAAAATCAACAAAAAATCCCTATATTCCTTGATATTCTTGACCTTTTATTTCTCCAAATGATTTGCTATCATTTTTTTCTAGCTTTATAAAATACTTCCTTGATAGTTTGAGTGATAAAGCACTAAGTCTATACTCATTTAAGTAGTATCACCATTATTAAATTGTCATGTCCCAACCACAAACAATAACTGTCTTTCCAATTATTATTCTTTATTTTTTTTATAGAGTGCTTTTGTTAGTATATTTATATCAGTTTAGTTACATAGGTCTTGAATAGGAGTGGGGAACCCATGGTCTTGAGGCCACATGTGGCCTTCCAAGTCCTTGGGTGTGGCTTTTGGATTAAGTCCAAATTTTACAGAACAAATCCTTTTATTAAGGGGATTTATTGTGTGAAGTCTGGATTCAATCCAAGAACCTCACTTGCAGACCTAGAGGGCCACATGTGGCTTTGAGGCTTCAGGTTCACTACTCCTAGTTTAGGGGAAAAGATAATGAATTCTATTTTGGAGATATTAGGTTTAAGATGTTCACTAGATACTGTCAAGTTGTTATTAGGAGACATCCCGTTTTTCAGAGCTAAGTCCCAGGAAGTAAGCTGTATTCTGAATTTGACTCTGAATTTGTACATATCTTTTAAAATTACATTAAAATTACCTTTCTCTGCCTAGGGATTGTATGGTTTTTGTTAAAAATGACTGTATTTTGTAAAAGATTTTTGATGCATCTAATTATAACATGTGGCTTGGTGTGTTTTTGTTGTCAGTTTTCTTAATGATAATTTTTTTTACTTACCTCTTCTAGGATCTCACTTGGTCATAGTCGGGGGAATTATATATTGCTGTAGTTGTTGCTAAGTTTTTATTTTAAAATTTTGCATTGATAGTCATTAATGATACTGGCCTATATTTCTTTCTTTGCTTTATCCTTGCCTGGTTTACTTATCAGGCTTGTTATTCGTCTCATGAAAGGAAATGGGTAGAGTATTGTTTTGTTTTGCTCTTTAATTTTTGGGAATGACTTGTGGAGCATACCTATTAACTATTCTTGAAATTTTTGATAGCCCACTAACCTGTCTGACTCAGGGTTTTTTTCCCTTTTGAATATTCCCTTATAGCTATTTCATTTTTATTTTCTCAGAGTGGGCTGTTTAAGATCTCTAGCATTTTTTGTTAATTTGAGAGATTGCATGTTTTTTGTGGGTAATCTTTCATTTTTCTTAAATTCTCAGTTTTCCTAGCTTATTATATACCATCACATATATTCAGTAGGCTATAAGAATTTTTAAAACCCAACAAAAACCTTGTTATGATTTTGCCTTTTATTTTTTTTGTTACTGTTAATGTAGTTTCTTCCATTTTTTCAAACAGGTGAAAGGTTTATTAGTTCTGTTATTCTTTTAAAAAACAGTTTTTTAATTTTATTTTTCAGTTACATATTTTTTGTTTTTGTTTTTTCTATTTGTATGCAAATTCTTAAAATGTTCTTTTTCTGTGCTCATTTTACATTTTTTTCATTCTCCCAGTTTTAGAATTGGTTACTCAGTTTGTTAATCCTTTCTTTTTCTGTTTTGTTAATACATATTTTCAGAGACTTTTTACCTCGGAAGATTTCTATAGCTATATCTTAGAACTTTTGTTATGTTGACTCATAATTCTCATTTGATTCCCACATTATTATTATTGTTTCTGTGATTTATTCTGTGACTTACACATTACTCATAATATTATTATTAAGTCTCCATTTAGGTATGGATCTTTTGCTTACCTCATCCCTGATATCTCATCAGCTATCAAATTTTGCCAAGTCAATTCAGCGACTACAAGAACTCAAACATCCTTTACTTTTTCTCCATTCAAAGAGACATCACTGTACTTCAGTGCCCCATCGTCTCTCATCTGAACCACTGCAGTGGACTCCCTATCAGTCTTCCTATCTCCAGTCTCTCCTCATCTTCTACGTAGCTGAGCTGAAAGTTATATTCCTAGAGTGAAAGTCTCAGGTCTGATGGTGTCCCTCCCATATTCAAAAACTTGGATATTAGAGGGTTAAACTAGTGGATAAAATACACACACCTCTGGGTTGGTAGTTAAAGCCCTTTGTAATACATATTCAGTTTTTTCCAGGTTTATCACATTCTGCTCCTATTTACATATAATGCATTTTAGGTAAATCAGCCTAATTCCAGTATCACCCACTCAACATTCCATTTGCTGTCTTCAAGATTTTCCATAGATTATCCTTATGCTGGAAATGCTCCCTTTCCTTACCATTAATTCCTGGAATCTTTGTTTCCTACAAGACTCACTTCCTACATGAAGCCTCTCCTGATCCTGGCAGCTGTCAGGAACTGTTTCATTTTTGCTTTTTGCATCCTGGCACCTAATTAAATAATAACAGACATTTCTATGTGCATACTGTGTGTGTGGCACTATGCTGGCACTGGCACTTGTAACTTTAGCAAGTTAGGATTATAAAGAAAGGCAAAAACATCCCCTTTCCTGAAGAAGCTCACATTTTATGGGGGAATAAAGCATGTAAGTTTAATGCTTTTAAAATAATTCACTCATTTGAAGCAGAGGGAGAAGTAGAATCACCCTGAGACCCACTTTTTCCCCATCTCTTTTGCTTCAGAGTTTCAGATCAGAAGTTCCCAGTTCAGTCATAATTCTTCTGAGCCCTCATTTAAGAAAATTTCTAATACCTAGGCAGAAGTCCCCCTCTTGGATCACTCCTCCAATTAGTCAATACTTAAAGAAATGAATTTAGACTATTCATTGGAAGGTCAAATACTGAAACTGAAGCTTAAATGCTTTGTCCATGTAACAAGAAGATGGGACTCATAATTTTGAGAAAGATTGAAATCAAGAGGAAAGGGGGATAGCAGGGGATGAGATGGATAGATAGTGTCATAGAAACAGTGAACATTAATTTGGACAGACTTCAAGAGACAGTGGAGGATAGAAGGACCTGGCAGGCTGTGGTCCATGGGGTCATGAAAAGTCAGACACGACTGAACAATAAAAAGAAAGACGTTAGACTCTCTGCCTAGCCTCACATTTTTAATTGTCTGTTGTTAACTCCTGGCTCCTTTGGGGCTGAGGCAAAATTCAGTTTATTGGAAACATTTGGGTAATATAATAGCATATTATAATACAGTGTATGTGGAAAGAGAGGCATTAGAAAGGAAAATTTGGAGAAGAGCTGACCTTTTTTCTTAACAGCTTAGGTTCTCTGTTTCATTGTGTTGACAGAGCCAGTGAATCTTCTCCCTTATCCCTCCTTATTACAGCTAAGTCTTCCTTTTGCTTCTCAAGGTATGCTAGAAATTCTGTGTCTTCCATTTATCAAAATTGGTGAGTATCCACAGTTAGCAGGCATGACCTGGATGAAGATCCACCAGAGGAGACTGAAGTAAGAGAACCAGCCACAGAACACGGAGAGTGGTGTCCTGAAAGCTTAGAGAGAAGGTAGTAAGCAGGAAAAGGGAATGATCAACAGTGCCAAAGACTATAGAGAAGTCAAGAAGAATGACCAAGTAGAGGCCTCTAGATTTGGTAATTAAGAGAGATGTAGTGATTTTTGGAAAGTAGTTTCCATTGGATGAGGAAAAAAGACAGATTTCAGAAGGTTCAGAAGGAAATGAGAAGAGAAAGTATAGGCCACAATTTTTGACAACTTAAGAAATTTGGCCAAAAGAGGAATGAGATATAAGTTATAGCCAGGAGGATCAAGTGAAAGCTTCTAATGCAGAAGAATTGTGTATCTGTAGTGAACAGGAAAGAGGGGATGATAGGAGAGATTTGCTATAGTAGAAGAGAGATGGAATGGGATCACTGGTACATGTTGAAGGTTTGCCTTGGCAAGGAATAGGGCCCCTTCTTTATGTGAGATGGTGCAAAGAAGCCATAGTAGTGGAAGATCATTGTGATTCAAGGGGCAAAGGATGTCTCATGAATGGCCTCCATTTTTTCAAGGAAGGATGAGGTGAGCTCCTCAGTGGAGAGAGAGGGTGGAAAGTGATGCCATGAAAGACTTGAGAAGAGATCGAACATTTTGGAATAACTGCTCTGGTGAGAGAGAGAATCAGTTAGGGAGGTGTACGAAGCTTGCCTTTCTACAGTGAGAGCCCAGTTAGGATGATGTGTAACATCAATTTGTAGGGCATGACACAGTGAAGAATACCATGAGAGAAGTGTTCAAATCATTCAGAAAGTAGGGAGACTATCCTGCCAGTCTGTAGATAACAGTAAACAGTAATAAGAATTCTTGAAAGGTATTGCATTAAATGTGTGTATTGCATGAACTTTGATCATATAAAATAATATCTTGCCAATTTAACTAGCTATTCCCAGTAAGCCAGCAAGAATCAGAAAAACAAGTTTTATTACACTCAGTGTGACACACACCTCACCAGCAATTGATGGAAATGTGTGTTATTCACAATTTATCTAAGAGTATTTATACATTACATGAAACAAAGAAAAAGTATTTGACTGTTCATTAGAATGCAGCTGGTTAAACCAAAGAAATAAAGTAGGCTTGTTAAGAAAAAAACTGTATATCATTAGCTACAGGAGATAGAAAAAGACGGCATCCTGGTTAGTACAGCTAGTTTCACTAAATGAAAAGAACTACCTTCCAGGCTAGATTAAAAAAAAAGAAAACATTTCACAGATTTTTTTTTTTTGCTATTAGTCTTTTTATCCAAGTTAGGAGAAGAAAAAAAGACACTGATGGGAACCAGCTACTGCTGCTGGTCATGCAGTTCACACAAGGGTCATACACAACAAAATGGTGAATATAGAGTAAAATGGAGTCATTTATAAATTCTTCCAAGAATTCACTTTTCAACATATTGATTGTGGTTGTCTTTTACAGTTTTTGAATATACATAGTCTCATGATATCTTTTTTATTTCTTTGTAGGTATTGTGGTAAATGGATTAATAAATATCAGTATCTCCACCATTGAGAAGCGCTATCAATTGAGCAGTTTCATGACTGGTCTGGTGTCATCAAGTTATGATATTTCATTTTGTTTGTTATCATTATTTATCTCATTTTATGGAGAAAGAGGACACAAGCCAAGATGGCTTGCATTTGCATCCTTTATGATAGGATTGGGATCACTTGTATTTTCTTTGCCTCACTTTACTAGTGGAAAATATCAATTGGAATCTGAATTTAAAGGTAAGATGTTTCCTAACAACTTGTTGTATTTTTTTAAAAAAAGTTTAATGTTTGTAGAAAATTGTCTTTGGATCAAGGTCTTAGCCTATGACGTCCTTAACCATGAATAAATAAACGAAAAAAGTGTGCATTAAGTGTTATTGCACTTAGTTACAAGTGTGCCTCGTACTGTACTTGAGTGTATAATTAGATTAAAAGATATGATCAGTCACATTTGGCTTTTTTAAAAAAAAGTTCTTTGGTAATATCAGCTCAGTCATCTTATTTGATTTTTCAAAATTTAGACTTTAATGCATGTTCTGAGATAACTAATTTGTTGATTTTCTAGTTTTTAATTAGATAGTCCATTCTTTTGTTAATATAAATAATTCAGAAGTATTTTCTCTCGAATACTGATTTGTTGTCTCATCGTTATACTTTTCTTTTCTACAATTATTTGTGTTTCCACTATTTCTTCTTTCATCTTCCCATTACGTCAGATAATATTATTGAGCCTCAAAAATGGAGGCACTTCATGAGGACCTCCATACTTCTAAACTTCAGTCACCCTCAGTGTCATCTCTCATTCTCCGCCTTTGTTCCAGTGTCCAGGAAGAGATAGTTCCTCTCATTACTAGAGCTAACCACTCTCCGTGCCTGTGCCCATGACCCTAGTAGTCTGCTCTGTAATGTTGTCACCGAAGTCACCCCATCCCCACCCCCTTTCCTTCTCTCCTTGTACTTCCTCGCTGCCTACAGAACTGTCTTAAAAAACCTTAACTACTCTGACCAAGGTTACGAAAATCTAACTGCTGAATCTTGCCTTATTTTGAGTCCTCGTTCTTCTTGACCTCTTTGTCATTTTTGATGCCATTGACCCCTCCTCTGTCCTAGACTATTTATTCTCTCTAGACTCTCCTTATTCTGCCCCCATGATTTTCCTCCTTCTATTTTGTCATCTACATCTTGTCTCTGCATGGTATACCCCGGGGCTGTGTTAGCATCTTCATCTCTATCTGCTCTGGTGGATCTTTGTCATGTGTATAGCTTTACAAATCTCTCTCATCTAGCTCTCATCTCTCTCCTGTTATCCAATTCTACATCATGCCTTTCAGGTAGCTTCATTTGGATTATCATAGGCATCGTAGAGTCAAAATAGAATTTGCGGTGTTCCTTCCCACCCCAACTTCTCCCTTCAAGCCTGCCATCCAATCCACCATTTTCCCTACCTTCTCATTTTTTCGTCAAATGCACTATTATCCACTCAGGTTTACAGCCTGGGAGATATCCTTGACTGGTTATTCCCCCACTTCACATATTCAATCAGTTGCCAGATCCTATGAATTCTATTTTGATACCATCTTCAGCATTCATCCCCTTCTCTTCACTCACAAATGTGCCTACTTGATTCTGTCCTGTTCACCTGAAATATTGCAGTAGTCTCCTAGCTGGTCTCCCTCCTCTTTTTCTTCAACCTTTCCTCCACACAGTTGCTAAACTGATATTACTAAAATGTAGATTTGACCAGGTCTCTACCCTGCTTTAAGAACTTCAGTGCTTCTTATATGGAGTACAGTGTCCTTTGTTTATTCTTTAATGCCCCTAAAAATCCAACATCAACCTATTTTTTCCAGACTGGTCTCAAATTACAAGTCATGCAGTTGTTCGAGTACAACTGGCCTATTGCTATTCCCTGTACATGCTGTGGAGGGACCCCCTGAACTTGTTTTCTTGAGTTGCCCCTTTTTCAGAGATGAATCCCTAAACTAACATAACAGTGATCTTTTGCAACTGAACTCTATTAACTTTCAGTGCCCTTGAGGTTGAGTCAAGAACAAGTCTAGCTCTGGCCATTCTTGCCCAGATGATAGGCAGAACATTTTCCCTCCATGGTCCAAAGTTCAGGTGCCCTCCTGCTTGCTCTTGCTCCCTTTCCCCTACTTCCCCCTTCCTCCTCTTATACCACTCCCATTGGGGAGGGCATTGTCCTCCAGTCCTCCCATGGAACCTCCCCTTTTTGCTGTACTCTGTGAATATCCAAGGCTTTATCTGTATTGTAGTCTCCTTCATATAAGGAGCTCCCATATGCATGTGCCTTTCTCTAGTAACTAATCAGGTTACGCCATGTCTTATGGAGTCATGACTTTTGGTTAAAAATGCCAGTTCATGTTCTTTGCACAGCCTCCCACACGTGCCTGGATTGTACTCCCTCCTTCTCTCAGCGTACAAAAGTTCTACCTTCCTTCACAGTATAGTTCAGATCTTACACTCTGTGTGAGGTCTTTTCTAATCTCAGCAAGTGTTAGACCCCTCCCCTAAAACATTATTTTGAGTCTAGTTTGTATATTTATCTAGGTACATATTGTTTTCACTTTGTAGAGGCTAAGCTTCATGATAGCAAAAATGGTTTCATTTTGTTTTCTTGGTACCTAAGCCTGGTTGTTATGCTATATAAGTGTTGTTTGTCCTTCCTGAAGAGGACCAGTGACATCACAGGGTGGTATCGCGACTCCAGCATGAATTGGATTTGTGAGGCAGCATTGCACAAAGTGGACAGCCTCACTCTCTTCTTTCAGAGACATTGAAGTCCTGTGGCAAAATAAAAGTCAAGATGACTGGGGATGTTGGCATACACTAGTCACTCAATAAATGCTTACTGAATTGGATTACATTCATATTTTCTTTATTGATCGTATTTTTATTTTGCTATAATACACAAACGAGAACTATTATTTTTATTAATTGTATCCCCAGAACTTAGCACAGTGCCTGACACTCAGATAAAATGTCTTGGTAAGTGAGATGTTTAACCTTGCCCTTTTCAAAATTTCTCTGTTTGGCCTGAAAGCTCTGAACCTAAGCTGCCACATTTATGAGTTAGATAAATTTCATATTTTCTGATGGAATCTTGTAGATTTTATCAAGCTACATTTTGTCCTCTAGTTCTAATACTTACAGGAAACTTGTTTATATGATTTTCTCAACTGTGTTATTCAGGATTTTGTTCCACTATTTTTGGTGAAGTTATTTACATTTTGTCTTCCCTCTTAGAATATAAGCTCCTCAAGGGAAGGGGGCTGTTTATGCTTTTTCTTTGTAACCCAAGCAGTGCTTAGCACATACTAAGGATTTAATGAATACTTGCTGAATTTTTTTTAAGTCTGAATAAAAGTCTCTCTCTCTGTCTTTCTCTCTTATTCTTGTGGTTACTTCCTTTACTTTTCTAGGTGTCTGTAGTTATTGCATGTATTTCTCTTTTTCTGGACTTTTTTTAGGTTCTTTTATTCTAAGTAATTATTTTTTTACAAGGAAACATTTTTTGTTTATTCATTTTTTTTGTTCAACATGCTAGTTTTTCCGTAATCTTTTCCTCAAAAAGATATCTTTCCTCCACTTTCTTTATTTGATGTATTTCTTTCTGTTTTCTGATAATGATAAGGGCTTACTTACTACTTCGTAGTAATTTTACCAAAAGTCATAAATGAACATTTAAAAATGGAAACAATCATTATATCCTTAAATGATATTTCCTAATAACAAAATAAATTTTACTCCGATTTTATATTCTCAGACATATATAAAACCACATTTTGTATCTGAAGTTGTTACTGAGGTGATATATTTTTTCATTATAAACATTTAATGGCACATGAAAGAAAAATTCTAAATTGACATTAAAATTTAGGTAATTTTTGATGTAGCTATATTATCATCTCAGAGACATAAAGGTCAATGATGAAATATTTTTTTTCTTTAGCCTAAGTGTCTGAATGCTTATGTAAGGTGTGTGAGAAGTCTATGTGTGCACTGTGCTAGATGCTAGATAAGTTAGTAGATATATAGCAATTACTCAAAGATAGAAAAAAGACTTGTCCATTAATATCCATGAACTAGTTTATAGTAGACACTGGTGTTTAAATAAGACATGGTCCCTGACCTTAGAAAGCTTATATACTAATAGGAGTATTTGATATAAACATAACCATAATACTCAGTATTATTTGTTGGTGCATTAGAGAGTTGTATACCAAAATGCTATATAATCTCTGAAAAAGAACGTCCTTACTGATCAGGGGCATCAGCCAAAGTTTCATGGAAAAGGTAGCCAGTGGAGATGTGTAAGATTCAGGTACAGGTAAATATGAACAAATACACATAACTACCTAGTATAGTACTGTATACATATAAACACTTAAATATTATTTGATTATATACATACCGGTGAGTAGGTACACATAGCTGACCATTTATTACCAATGTATCATTATATTGAATAAATAAGTAGCTAATCCTCAGCATGATTCCTTACAAGTAGTTGGCTGCTGCATAAATACTTATTAAATAAATATTCACTTTATTTTTTAAAAAATTATTTTTATTATTATGAATTGGAAAGACACCAACAAATACAAACATTTTCATATGTAAAGAAGAACAGAAAAAGAACTATATAGAGAGCCATGGATTACTGTTACTTATAGCTTGCTTTTTAAAGTAGACATTTAGTTTAAAATAGTAGTTCCATCAGTACCCTACCATGTCTCCCCAACTCCCTTCTGCTCTTTTCTGTGTATTTCAAAATGTTTCAATGCCATTAGTTTTGTTATTTTGAGGGAGGGAATTATTATCTCTGTCTCCCACTATAATTCAGTTCTTCCCCAGTAAAAACTCTTTGGTATATGAAAAAATTTATAATAAAGCAAAACAAATACACACCTTGACCATGTCTGAAAATATTTGTCTCATTCTGCAGTTCTAGTCCATTGCCAGTGTGATATGCATGCTTCATCAACAGTGTTTTGGAGTTGTGTTGCATCACTTTATTGATCATAGTTTACATAAATGCTTCAAAACTGTTTACTTTTTCAGTATTGTGTGTAGTTGTATAAATTGTTCTCCTAATGGTACTCACTTTACTCTGCCTGTATATCGTCCCAGATTTCTTTGAATTTGTCACTTCTTACAGTAAATTGATCTTCTATCATAATCACATACCATACTTTGTTCAGTCCTTTCCTAGTTGATGGACACTCACATTGTTTTCAATTTTTTCAAAATGTGCTGCTATAAATTTGCGGGGGATATTTAGATCTTTGCTCTCTTTAACTTGTAATCCTCTATTAAAACAATTAGCTCATAATTAAGTCAAAGAGTATATCTGCGTGGTATATTTCCTTTTGGGGGGTAGTTCTAAATTTTGCCTGCCGTCCTCTACCTCTACAACAGCTGCCATTTCTCTTTTTTGCCTTCCTTGGCAAGTTGACGGTTGTAAAATAGAAACTAAGAGTTGTGTAAAGTAGCAGGTTTTTTTGTTGTTGATTTGGAATATTTTTTCAGATGGTTATTGATAGTGTGTTTGATTTTTTCTTTCCTCAGAGAGCTATCTATTCATATCTTTTGATCATATCTGTGTTGGGTAATGGCTTTTCTTATACGTTTGTATCAATTCCTAACATTGTGAGAATTCAAGGCTTTATTAAGAGAAATGTGCTACAGAAAATTTCCCTCTAGCTTGCTATTTGTCTTTTAATTCTAGGCACTGTGATTTTCTTTCTGTTCAAAAAATTTTACATAACATAGATTGCCATGTTATCTCCTCTCACTTTCTCTATCCCTTGATAATGGGATCTTCACCATAATCATAAGGATGAACCTCTTTCTTTTCTCTAATTTGTTTATGATATGACCTTTCATAGCTAGTTCACGTTTCTACTTGGAGCTTCTTGTGGTAAATGATGTGAAATATTGCTCTGAATCAAATTTTTACCACACTGCATTCTAACTTTCCCAACAATTTTTATGGAATTATGAGTCAGTGGATTTATGAGACACTGTGCTACTGTATTTTATTGTATCTGACTCTTGTGTACCTAATCTTTTCCATGGATCTTTTCTGTATTTTAGTTGGTACCAGATAGTTTCGATGATTACTCATTTGAACTATAATTTAATATCTAGTAGTGGTATTTCTTCCACATTCCCCCTTAATTTTGTCATTATCTCTTACAAGTATCCCTTGAAGTTATTGACCACTTGTTCCTCCAAATGAATTTTTCCACTCTTATAAAGTAATCTGTTGGTTAGCGGAATGGTATGAATGACTCTGTAATTTAATTTAGGAAGTATTATAATTTTTAAAATTTATATTGGTGTGACCCAAACATATGAATAGACATCTCCAATTAATTAAATATTTCTTTCTAAAAAGAATGCTTTGCAATTGTATTCATATAATTTGTGTGTGTGTGTGTGTGTGTGTGTGTGTGTGTGTGTGTGTTGGGAACTGAAACACCAAATATTTTAAATATTCGTTAATTGTTATGAGTGACCTTTCTTTGCATTTCTCTTCATCTTTGATTTGTTGATAACATACAGAAAAGCTGATGACTTGATAGGTTTTCATATCTTCCTACTTTTTTGAAGTTACTAATTATTTAAATTAATTTTTGCTGACTCTAAGTTTCTGTATTTAATGTTGATATAATGTTCAAAAAGTGATCATTTTGTTTTTCCTTTGTGTATGTTTACTCCTTAAATATCTTTTTCTCGTCTTATTGCTCTAGCTAGTATTTATGGAACACCAAATAGTAATGAAAATGGACAGTCTTGTTTTTACCACCATGTTTGTTCCTTCTAGAAAAGCCTCCAGGGTTTCTCATTTAAAGCTGTTGATAGATACTATTGACAATGTTAAGGGAAAGTTCATTGATCCCAGTGGGTCTTTTTTTTATTTACAGAGATTAGTGCCCTATTTTGTCCAAAGTTTTTTCTGAATATCTTGATAGAATTACATATTTTTTGCTTTTTTGGGGCTACTAATATGATCCATTATATTTATAATTTTTTCTAATATTGAACCAACTTGGCATTCCTTATATAAACCCAACCTGCACTTATTATATAATCTTTCTCATGTGTTACTCTAAATACTCTACTCTCTCTATATATGTATAGTCATAGCTCATTATGGATGTTGGTCTCTAGTTATTTTCTTTATCTCTCGCTGCTTTAAGAAAGAGGACCATTTTTATCACATAGAATTGGGTTAGGATTACTATTTTTCAAACAATTTAGGTACTATTAGAATTCATTGTTATTTGAATGTTAGATAAAATTCTTATTACTTGAATTATGATGCCAAAAATGATGATTAAGAAATAGTTAAAATTTTCATGTTTGGTGAAGAAAATATTATCTGTAGTGCATTTACATTTTGAAACAGTTAGAAAAAATTCATTGTTTTCATCTCTTTTTTTAAAGATACTTGCCCAGAAACAAGAATCAACAGCACGTGTCAGCACTACATAACATCGTCACTTTCAAACTACCTATATGTCTTCATCCTTGGACAGATGCTGCTAGGAGTTGGAGGAACACCTCTCTATACCTTGGGAACAGCTTTCATTCATGACAGTGTTCCCACACACTTGTCCTCTCTCTATATAGGTGAATTCTTTTACTATCATAGTTTAGCCATATTGGCTTCTTGTTGAAATTTTCTACATTTGGATATAATCATTTAAATCTCACAGTCACTGATCCAAATATTGGAGACTTTCTCCATAAGATGAACAAATTATTTTGCTGTATTGATTCGCCTACTTGTTTAGGACTTGAAAAATGAATTCTTATTTCTACTTTTAGATTATGAGCTTTGAAGATCTTGGGTTTGATTGTGGTAAGTGGTAGCAGCTATGCTGATATGAATTCAATTGTATTTGGAGTCCTTCAGGCCACCAGCCCTTCAGAAACTACCTGAGGTTTGGTGCCTGAGTGCTAAAATATATGATAAATGAGAGATTCTCAAGGTTTCCTCAACTTGCTTTCTGTATATCCTTTTTTTCTAATTCATGGTAGCTTGTTGGTTTTGTTTTCTTCTGTTTTAATGTCAGGACCTTTGAAGGTCTAACTTTAGCGCCACTCTTGTGCTATTTGGATCGGTTGTACAAAGCATCCCTTTGGATTCATTAGTACTTAAAGCTATGCTGGGTCAGAGGGAGACAGAGAAGTGAAATAGACTCAGACTTTAAAATTGCTAGACCTCTGTGAAGGCATGCAAGGACACATTGTACTGTGTAAGTGATACAGTGCTATCTTTCTTAACCCAAGATGAGTTTCCTTGATATTCTTTTATATGGAGATTAAATCTGATCCAAACAGATTTGATATGTAAAGTTGTGGCAGATTTTTCTTTTTTTGGCACTGAAACAATGGAAATTTTTTTTCTTTTCTTACTTGATAATGTTAGAAGGAAAGTATTATTGATGCCACTGATCAAAAATGTGGTGTGGATAAGTCAAGTATCAAATAAGTCCAAATTCGTACAAAGTTTTATGGTGATATTTAAAAAGTTTGAGGCATGATTTCTGGATAACTGATCATTTTATTAATAATGCTAGCATTTTATTAGCAAAAGGATCAGTGACACTCTTGAGTGCCAAAGACCAGTCATAGTGGTGGGCTCACAGTTTATGTGCCCTTGGAAGAGGGAATGTTCCTGAGGGTGGCAATCTGCTCTGATTGGTTAACAAGTAATAAAGGAGAATGAACAGTACACTGAGAGCTGGACCTGTTGTAATGAGAGGCAAGGGGATATAATCATGTTATTTACTTCCAAATCACCCTCAATCTTGAGAAAATCTAGACCAATAATCTATATTCCCCACTCAAACCTGAGCAGAAGACAATGGGCTGGGAGTTTCACCTTAAATTTCAGTGGGTAACAATATCTAGAATGAGGAGAATGTTAATCCTACCTGCTGTAAGTCTTGTCCTTCAGAAGCTGTTTAGAAATGAAGATTTTAGAAAGGGGGGAGCTCTGAACCTCCCAAATCATTGGCTATTAATAATCATTTCTCTCATTATGATATAAGTAGATATGATGTATATAATTATTATATATACCATATTCCTAATTATATTATCTTTAATATTAAAATTAGGTGAAACTAATTATGAAAACCAACCTTTGTCATAGGGAAGAGTTGAGAAAGTGCATTTCCCTCCTTTATTTACAGAAGTGGTTGACTATTGGTATGAAATAATTGTCTGTACTGTCAAATTCATTTCATATTCATTTAATATGTTGATTGATTTTAATGAACTGATTTTTTTCTTGTTTTAAAGAAAATAATTGCTGAGACTGGATGGGGGAAAGAATATATTTGGAAATGAAGATGATACAAAAAGCTACTTATACAATTTTTAAAAATATAAACTTAATTTAAATAAATTATATTCACAAACAAGTACAAGTAGATGATACTAGTTTAAATTCCAAATTTAATTTAAAATCAAAGAAAAATTATATTATTATATTATAGAAAGTAGCAGCTTATTATAATTCTACATAGGAAGATGTTAAAAAATTTACCTTTTTAAAAATGAAATCAGTAATAATGAATTTTATATATTAAATCATGCTGATTTCTTTATGGATTGGATAATGAGTTCTTTAAATCCTACTTAATGGTAACCAAAAGACAATATCACAAACCTATAAGAGATATGTTTGCAATTGGATTTCTTAGAAGAAAAAGTATGTGCTGTGGGAACTCACTATACTAAGGAGTTCAGTGGTGTAAGAAAAGCTTTGGTATATGAGTTACAGGGAAAAAGGAAAGTCATAGAGGAGGAAAAATAGATTAATCCCCTCTTGAAAGGTAGGAGAATGCATAAGTAAGATGGCAAAAGCAACGTTCTTTTCCTTTGGCAACTGCTAGACTACGGGGATATGATGGTCTGTTTATCTACATGGATCCCAGCTGCACAAGCAGTTTCGCAGCATAGATTGGTTCCTTTCTTGATTCCCAAGGATGCACAGGGAGTCCAAGTTGGGATGCAAATAACAAATTATTTCAGTGTGGGGGTGGAGATGGGGCGGGGTTTTGTCCTTGACATGTATACTCTGGGTCCAGTGTTTCTAGGAAATATGGCAAGACCTTTCAACAGAAGTTATTTTCCATCATTTAATACCTACAAGTAAGAAAAGTTATTTATATTACTTTTTATTCTGAATCTTATTAGTATTTAAATGGTCTCCATGCTCAGTTGTATCATTGCTTCTAAAAGTCATAGTAGGAGGTAGTTAATCATTATTGAACTTAATACTTGAAAATGACAGTTATGTATTGATGTTCAAAATTTATTTCCTAGGAATTGGCTATGCTATGTCTGTCCTTGGTCCTGCCATTGGCTATGTGTTAGGAGGACAACTTCTAACCATCTATATTGATGCCAATATAGAAGAAGAGTAAGTCTTTATTTTCTTCCATATTTTCTGTCATTTTTAATTGTGTAAAATGTTGCTTATAGATGTTTCACTTGTTTCATAAAATGAATGTTTTTTCTCTTTAATATTTGTAATTCTTCAGAAAGAATATTTGTATATATGAAGTATTTTTCCATTGTATTTAAGTTAATTATATCACTATGTAATTGTATGTGGTGAAGGCTGCAAAGCATTTTTAACAAATTACGAAATATGAATTTAATGCTGTCACTAACTTTATCAGTGTTATGCTATTTATGGTGTACAATGTCTTTTTAAGTGAAGACAACAAGATTCATTTTTTTATGATAGAGTATCATCCGCAGAACCTAGAGCTTCTGACATTTTTAATTTTTACTTACCTACCTTTATCTTCTTAATTTCCAACCTAGAAGCTAATTAAATCATTAATATAGTACCTTAAGTAAATGTCCAGGTGATTGATATCCTCTTTCTGTCATCACTTATGACCAAGTAAAGGTGGATTTTCAGAGTGCTTTGCCATAGACAAAACTATCATAAGCTAAGACTGATCTTCATCAGTAGTGCTGCAGTGAAAAAACAAAGATAAAATACTCCTGATGCCAACCTGTATCAAATGATGCCAGTAAAATCTAAAATAGTATCTACTCTCTAATAGACATAGACAAGATAACTATTCCCTAAGCCATTAGACAATGCCTCCATCCTTGGATATGGTACATTAAGTTCACATAAGGAACAGTAGAAGTTTAGATAACCCATTGCTCTAGGGGCTGTATCTTTTGGATCCCATAGTTTTGTCAGCCAATCACAACACAAATAGTATAGATTCATTGCTAGGACATTAGATAATCTAATAACAAAAATATTTCAGTGACTTTCACTCTGGTCTGCCTTTCCCATCTCCAGTTTGGTGGTAGACATTCCTCTGCCCACTTCTATTATTTGTCCTTTAATACCCATTCTATTCTAAGTAATTTTGCCTACATTCTTTAACTTTTCTGTAACTCTTGGTTCTGGAAGAAACTTGACTGTCCCTTGATGATATTTTAGATGTGGCTTCTTCTGCCCAAGGTGAGATGTTACTTGCTTTCCATTATCTTTTCTTGATCAGGCTTCCTTTCTACTATGGTCATTTGATAGCTACTTATCTTTTAAAGTTTACATTCTTCTTTACTGTTTCAGTGTGGGAACACCCCCACACCAAAGGCTCTGTCCTTGGTCTTTTCTCTTAATTCTCTTTTCATTGATTTATTTAATACTATGACTGAATTCTAGATATCTGTCTCCCACAATTTTCTTCCATGCTGGCATTAGGGCCATCAGCAGTGTCCAGCCAGATGAACAAAGATCACAGATCTCTGGCACACTAATAGATCATGACAATTCTGAGAAACCTTGACTTTACTTTAGAACTATCAATTTGGCAGCAATATCAAGAATGGGTTGGAGTGGAGAGAGACTGGAAGATTAATTAGGGAACTATTGCAATGGTATAGGTGAGATGTGATAAGGGTCTGAAACTAGGGTGATGGGTGAAGAGAGAGAAGGGAGCACATGCAGCAGATGTTATTGTGAAAGTAGAATTGACACGATTTGGCAACTAATTGAATATGAAGAAGAATTAAGAATGACTCTGAGGTGCAAACAGAAGTGGTGGGGAGGATGGTAATTCCTCTAACAGAAACAGTTAAGTTTGGAAGAGAAGTGTTTTGGGTCAGGAGTGGACAAGACAAGTTTGGTTTTGGACTTGTTGAGTTTGGGGTACCTATGAGACATCTATATGGAGATGCAATGGTAATGAGTTAATGAGCCTGGGGGTCAGGAAAGAATTTGAACCCACAGGAACTGTTGAAATCATGAGAAGTGTAGAAAAAAAAAAGAAGTGCCAGGATGTAGCCTTGGGATACAGCCCCTCATCGGGATCAGCAAAGGGCTTCTCTTTTCCATAAGTAAATTACTTACCCCAGCTCCCTGTCTATGCTCCAGTTGCTAGAATGTACATTATCTCAACTAGAGTTGGCATCAAGGGGTGGAGGTGGGGTTAGGATGGTGAGATTTTAGCATATTTGTAGGCACCAGAGCAGGAGCTGAGAAACAGGAATGGCAGTTTCTGCTGCTTCTTTGTTTGAAGGATAACTGACAAGAACCCCATCCTCCACTCAATATGCCTCTTTGCTCCCCAACACATGAAAGCTTACCTATGAGTGTTTGTATGCATATGTGCATACACACACACTAACTTAGAGATGTCACCCTTGCCACTTATTCTTACATCCACACTCAGGATGGTTTAATGGATTCTCCATAAACACTCTTCTACGTGGAGACTACTAGCAGGTCACAATTGTGCCATTGAGATCTTGATCTTCTCACCTCCCAAAATGCTGGTGTTGTCCCAAGGCCTGCAGTCTCTCTGATCCTCTCCAGGTTAGGATTGCCTGTTTCTGCTTGATCCTAAACCCACTGCTCATGGAATCTGTTCAAAGAACATTCAGGTGTCAGTTTTCTCTCATTCTTCTAACCACAGATTTAACTTCCATCTTTGGATAATCTTCTTAATTCTAGGCACTCATAGACTATATTTAGGTGTTCTCCCTTCCTCATGTTTATTTTCTCTTCCTTTTTCTGCATGTGGTCTAATGGTTTGTTGCTCTTATTCTCTCTCTCTTTCCCTCTCTCTGTCTGTCCCCCTCTCCCATTGTACTTCATTCAGTAATAGAGGTGTATTCTATCATAAACACATGCAGATCTTTCAATAACTCCATTATCCATCACAAAAACACTGAAGAGACAAATCTCACCATTATTCCAAACCACAGTTGGTCGTCAGGAATAGGGAAAATGTTGTTAAGATTCTCCAGTGGCCTGGGGAATGGGGTAGGTTGGCAATTAATAACTGTGAGCAGGTGAGAAAACACAGACTCTTCTTCATACTGATGTCTGCTTTTCCCTGTGATTTTTTAACCTTGAGAATTGATACAGAAACAATGATAGACTCAAGTGATGGCAATGCCTTTGTAGCCAGACATGCTGTTGGGGTTGCCATAGTCGCCTTTGTTGCCTTTTCTTCAGCCTTCATATTACTTATATCTTCTATGGTAATGGTAGCAGGAAGTAGAGATTAAATAGTAGTATTGGCCATGTTTGTCCCTAATTACTTGGGCTTAATTACCTGACACAAGCATGCCTAAGATAATCAGATAGAGTTCAGAAATTATTATTATGCATTTACATCACTGACTTTGTGACGTACATTTTTCCTAAACTTCTTTTTCTGTATTCATAGAAGAACCCTACACAATAAAACCTAGCCCTAAAAACAAAACAAAACTTTCCCAGGAGGGCACACAACACAAGAATCCAGTAGTACTAGATCCAAAAGTCACAATATTCTACCATGAATATTTACATTTCCTATTTCTGACTCAGTTTCTTCTGTTGCCTTAATATGACAGACCAGTCTACAGATATCTTCTCAGTGGTTCTACTTCTGACTGTATTTGTCTGCTACCTCAGGAAGCCTCAGAGTGTGAGAAAAGGCAATGAGAGTTATTGCATACTTGCTAGCACCATAGACTTCTGTGGGATATTTAGTGTCGTGACTTTGTGTTCCCATGTCACCTCCCAACCCCTCACCTGTGGCCCTCTTTGACCATTATTTTTTGAGAAAATTGAAGCTATTCAACATGAGCTGTTACTTGATCATATTTTTGATGATATCAACTGGAGAATGGTATCTATTTTTATAAATTTCTTCTCCCGTTCTCTTCATTTTAAAACCCCTTGACATCATTTCCCACTGTCTTCTCTCTTCCGACTTAAGATCAACCCCTCTACATTTGCACTTAATCCCTTTCTGTCCTAACTTTTCCAGATGATTGCGTCCTCAGTCATTCCCTCTCTTGAATCTTCAATCTCTTTTATATTAACTGGTTCCTTCCCTACTGTCTTCAAACATGCCTCGGTTTTTCCATTTTTAAAAAGTTTACATTTGATCCTTGTTAGCTGTCTCTCCGTATCTTTCCTTTCTCAGCCAAATTCCTTGGAAAAGTTGTCTCCTCTTGTTTTCCACTTCCTCTCTTCTCACTTCCTCTTTATTTCTACTTTTTCCCCCTTCATTCTTCAGTCTCTTCCCATGTCCTTTCCTCCCACTCCCTCTTCATTCTGGCTTTCACCCACTTCACAGCACAATTTCTTCTTGGAATTTCAGACTAGAAATCCTGGAAACTCAACATGTCTAAAGCTGAGCTCATTATCTTTCCTTCCCAACCTTCTCCTCTTCCAAACTTTTTTGACTTTTTCAAGGATACTACCATTCTTCCAATCTCCCAGGTTAATTATATTGGTTTTATCCTGGACTTCTCATTGTCACTTACTTTACATATCTGAGAAGTTGCCAGATTTTGCCATTTCCACTCCAACATACCTAGAATCAGACCCTCTTTCCTCTCTTTTCACAACTGCCCTCTTAGTTCAGTCTGTCACTTGCTGAGATTATGGCAGTATCCTCCTAATTGCTCTCTTTTCTTCAGTTCTGACAGCAGAACAGAGCCCATGATTCCCCTACTGACTTAGTGTTGTTAAGTTGTTTCATTTATGTCTGACTCTATTTGGGTATGATGCCATTTTGGAATTTTCTTGGCAGAGATAATGGATTGGTTGGCCATTTCTTCTCCAACTCATTTACAAATGAGGAATTAAAACACACAGGATTAAGTGACTTGCTCAGGGTCATGTAACTAGTAAGTGTCTGAGGCCCAATTTTAACTCAGAAGATGAGTCTTCCTAACTTTAGTCCCAGGACTCTCCACTGAGCCACCTAGCTGCCCCTAGTGATTTAGGGTGAATACAATTTGACAGCTTTTTCTAGGAATTTGAGTAAAACTTGAGGGGATTTTAGAGTTAAATGAGGAGTTTTTTTTAACAATTATTTTTCTTTGTTTTATTAAATATTTCCCAATTACATGTAAAGAAGTTTTAACAATCACTATTTTTAAAATTATAAGTTCTAAATTCTCTGCCTCCCTCCTGCCCCTACCTACTTCTTGAGAAGGCAAGCAATTTGATATGGATTACACATGTGAAATCATACGAAATGTTTATCAATATTAGCCATTTTCCAAAAGAAAACACAAACGAAATGAAACAATAAAAATAAAGTTAAAATAGTACGCTTCAATGTGCACTCAGTTTATCAGTTCTCTCTCTCTCTGGAAGTGGATGGTATTTTGCATCTTGGTCCTTTGGAATTGTCTTGGATCATTATCTTGATCAGAGTGACTAAGTCTTTCATGGTTGATCATCTTTATAGTATTGCTGTTTCTGTGGACAATGTTCTTTTGATTCTTTTTTTTTTTTAAATTTATTTATTTATTTAATTTTTTTACATTCATTTTCACAAATATTTTGGGTTCCAAATTTTCTCCCCTTTTCTCCCCTCCCCCCACCCCAATACCCCAAGCAATCTAATTTTCCCTATCTCCAATCTGCCCTCCTTCTGTCATCTCTCCCTTCTCTTGTCTCCATCTTCTCTTTTCTCCTGTAGGGCCAGATGACTTTCTATTCCTCCTTAACTGTATGTCTTCTTTCCTAGTTGCAACAACAATACTAAACAGTTGTTCCTAAAACTTTGAGTTCCAAATTCTCCTCATCCCTCCCTCCCCACCCATTCCCTTTGGGACAGCAGGCAATTCAATATAGGCCATATCTGTGTAGTTTTGCCAATGACCTCCCTGATAGTCGTGTTGTGTAAGACTAACTGGATTACCATCCCTCCTAACCTGCCCCTCATTGTTTCTCTTCTGTCTTTTGATCCTGTCCCTCCCCAAGTGTTGACTTCAAATTGCTCCCTCCTCCCCTTTGCCCTCCCTTCCATCATCCCCCCCTTGCAATATCTCTTTCTCCCCCACTTTCTTATACTGTACGATAGGTTTTCATACCAAAATGAGTGTGCATTTCACTCCTTCGTTTAGTCAAATGTGATGAGGGTAAACTTCTTGGTTTTTTTTTTTTCTCAGCTCTCTCTTTTTCCCTCCACTAAGAAAAACTCCTATCTGCCTCTTAAATGACATATAGTTACCCCCTTCCCTTTCCCTCTCTTTCCTCCCCCTACATTTCTCTCTCACCATTTACCTTAATTTCTTTTAAGGTATGGTCCCATCCTATTCAGTTCAATCTGTGCTCTCTATCTCTGTATGTGTGTGCATGTCTGTATGTGTGTGCATGCGTGTACCTGTGTATGTGTGGTCCCACCAACTACCCAGATACTGAAAACTTTTAAGAGTTAGAAATATTGTCTTTCCATGTAGGAATGTAAACAGTTCACTTCTGGTAAGTCCCTTAAGACTTCTCTTTGCTGTTTACTTTTTCATGCTTCTTCTCATTCTTGTGTTTGAAAGTCAAATTTTCTTTTCAGCTCTGGTTTTTTCATCAAGAATGACTGAAAGTCCTCTGTTTCATTGAAAGACCATATTTTCCCTTGAAGTATTATACTCAGTTTAGCTGGGTAGGTGATTCTTGGTTTGAGTCCTAGTTCCTTTGCCTTCTGGAATATCCTATTCCACGCCCTTCGATCCCTTAATGTAGAAGCTGCTAGATCTTGGGTTATCCTGATTGTATTTCCACAGTACTGGAATTGTTTCTTTCTAGCTGCTTGTAAGATTTTTTCCTTGAGCTGGGAGTTCTGGAATTTGGCCACAATGTTCCTAGGAGTTTCTCTTTTTGGATCTCTTTCAGGTGGTGATGGATGGATTCTTTCAATACTTATTTTGCCCTCTGGTTCTAGAATGTCAGGGCAGTTTTCCTTGATAATTTCATGAAAGATGATGTCTAGGCTCTTTTTTTGATCATGAGTTTCAGGTAGTCCCATAATATTTAAATTGTCTCTCCTGGATCTATTTTCCAGGTCAGTTGTTTTTCCCATGAGATATTTCACATTCTCTTCCATTTTATCGTTCTTTTGGTTTTGTTTGGTGATTTCTTGGTTTCTCATAAAGTCATTAGACTCCATCTGTTCCATTCTCATTTTGAGAGAACTATTAAATTCAGTGAGCTTTTGAGCCTCTTTTTCCATTTGGCTCATTCTGCTTTTGAAAGCATTCTTCTCCTCATTGGCTTTTTGAACCTCCTTTGCCAATTGAGTGAGCCTATTTTTCAAGGTGTTAATTTCCTCAGCATTTTTTTGGGTCTCCTTTACCAAGGTATTGACCTGTTTTTCATACTTTTGTTGCATCTCTGACATTTCTCTTCCCAGTTTTTCCTCCACCTGTCTAACTTGCTTTTCAAAATCCTTTTTGAGCTCTTCCAGGGCCTGAGCCCACCCACCACCCCCCTGGGGTGTCTGGGGTACTGAGGCCCCACCCTCCACATCTTTCCCTGATGGCAAGGATACGTCCTCATCATCAGATCCGAAGGTCGGGATCATTTGCATTTGTTGGAAAAAACTCTCTAAAGTCTTATTTTTCTTCCCTTTTCTAGGCATTTTCCCAGCCAGTTACTTGACTTCTGAGATTCCTTTCCACCCCCGCCTGGATCCACCCAGCTAGTGCTTGGCCTCTAAGATTTAAATGGGCTTTCCTCCTGCCGGCTCTCAATCAGTGAGCATTAGTTCAGGTGCTGGGGTGGGGGCAGGGCCGCCTCCAAGACTCTGATCCCTTGGGGGCTTTATGCAGGGACTTTCAGGAATGGAACGGGTGGGGGCGGGGTGGGGGGCCCGCCTCCCAAATCTCGCTCCCTTGGGGGCTTTAAGCAGAAGCCTTCAGTAACAGAGCGGGTGGGGGCAGGGCCGTCTCCCAGGCTCAGCTCCGTCCGGTTTTATGCGGGAATCTTCCGTAATGAAGATCCTGCCTGCTGTTGGGGGATTCCTGAGTCTTGGGCCGCTGCCGCCTCAGCCGCCGCCCACACCTCTGCCTCCTCCGCTTCCTGCCCCTGTCCCCGCCGCCGCCGCTTCCTCCCGAGGGGGCCCGAGTCACAGAAACGCCCCGCTTCCCCTCTCCTTCTTTCTCACTGACCTGTAGCTTCTGTGGGCGGAGGGACTTTCCCGGCTGCTGGAGCTTCCGTCTCTGAAGCCTGCTCGGATCAGCTTCTCTGGGGCCTCGGCCAGGGCAGCGCTGGGGGTGGGGTCCACTTTCCGGGGCGCGCCGGACCCTGGGGACAGGTCTTCAGGGCTCCCTGGAACGGAAATCTCTTCCACTCTGCTTCTGCACACCTTGTATTCACCCAGAAGTTATGGGGGACTCTTTTTACATTAATTCTATGGGCTTTGGTTTCGGAGTTCGTAAACGTGCGTCCTTCTACTCCGCCATTTTGGCTCCGCCCCTTGTTCTTTTGATTCTACTGATTTCGCTTAGCATGAATTCATATAAGTCTTCCCAGGTTTCTCTGAAACCGTTCTGCCTGTTGTTTCTTGTAGAATAATGATATTCCATCACAATAATGTAATACAGCTTGTTCAGCCATTCCCCACTTTGATGGACATCCCCTCGACTTCCAGTTCTTTGCCACCACGAAAGAGCTGCTATAAATAATTTTGTATAAATAGACCCTTTTCCCTTTTCTTTGATCTCTTTGGGGTACGAGCCTAATAATGATATTGTTGGGTCAAAGGGTATACAGAGTTTGATAGCCCTTTAGGCATAGTTCCACATTGCTCTCCAGAATGGTTGGATCAGTCTGTAACTCCACCAAGAGTGTATTAGTATCCCAATTTTTTCACGTCCCTTCTGGCATTTGTCATTTTCCTTTTTCATCATGTTGGCCAAGCTTATAGGTATGAGATGGTATTTAGGTTTTAGGGTTAGGGCAGAGTTATTTTAATTTGCATTTTTCTAATCAGTAGTGACTTAGAGCATTTTTTCACATGACTATTGTTAGTTTTGTAATAATTCTTCTGAAAATTGCTTGTTCATATTTTTTGATGATATGAACTGGGAAGTGGTGCTTATTTTTACAAATTAGTCTCAGTTCCTATTTATGTTTGAGAAATGAGGCCTTTATCAGGGAAATTTGCTGCAAATTTTCCCAGTTTCTTGTTTTTCTTCTCATTTTGACTGTATTAGGTTTTTCTTGTGCACAAGCTTTTTAATTTCATGCAACCAAAATTACTCACTTTACATTTCATAATACTCTGTAGCTTGTTTCATCCTAAATTCTTACCTTATTCATAGATCTGACAGGTTCATTTTTTCTATGCTTCCCTAATTTGCTTATGATATTAACCTTCATGTTTAAACCATTTATTGATTTTGATTTTATCTTAGCATACAATGTGAGGTGTTGGTCTATGCCTAGTTTCTTCCAAACTGCTTTCCGGTGTTCCCTGAGAATTTTGTCAAATGTTGAATTCTTACTCCAAAAGGTTGGAGGGGTTTATCAAACACTTGATTACCACGGTCATTTTCTACTGTGTATTGTGCACCTTGTTTCACTCTATTGGTGACTGGGAAAGTACAAGAGCATTGTCCATTATCTAAAACACAGGCCAACATGCTGTCATGAAAATGATGTACAATACTGATGAGCTTCTCCAGGAAATCAAATTTTGGCATAATGTTCCACAAGCCCTCACAACTGACAGTATAAAAGACCTTGGCCAGATCATTCCACAAGCCCTCACAACTGACGGTATTAAAGACCTTGGCCAGATCTACAAATGTGTAAAGACAGACCTCTGTTCTGCTCCTGAATTTCTCCTGGAATTGTTGGGCAGCAAGTACCATATCAACTATTCCTTGGCCCTTTCTGAAGCCACAGTGGCTCTCAGGTAGATGACCATCTTCCCAGTGAAGGATCAGCCTATTAATGAGAACTCTGGCAAGAATCTTGTCAGCAGTAACTAAGAGACCCCCACTGTGATCATCACAGGACAATATATTTCCTTTTCCTTTTTAGAGATGGACAATGGAGGTGTCCTTGAACTCTGGGGGGCATCCTTCTCTTGCCATATAATCCAGAAAATTTCAGTCAACTTTTGTATGAACAATGGACAACCCACCTTGTAAATCTCAGCTGGAATAGAATCAGCACACAAAAGGAGCCTAATGGCATTCAAAACCTCTTCTTCTGTTGGGACTTCAGCTGGGAGGGATTAACTTCAAACGGAGGTAAATAGTCAATGGCTTTAGCATTGATTGGTGACAATCTGTTGAGAACATTATGGAAATGTGAATGCAGATGGTGCAACTCTGATGCTGGCCATGTTGTTCAAATGCCAAAATCACACTTGCCAAAAAGACTATTTTATGGAGAATTCACACAGGGCATGCACTCACATGCATGGACACTCTTAAGGTCTCTCATAAGAACTTTGGTATCAATTGTGAAACATGAGAGACACTGAAAAAGGGCCAACCAGCATGGCGTGCCCTTATCAGAGAAGAGGCTATGTTCTATGAGCAAAGAAGAATTGAAGTAGCTCAAGAAACATGAGATGTGTAGATTTAGAGAATGCAACCCAAAGCTTCCCCTGAACTATTTGTACCTGAACTATCGTAGAGCAATCTGGGCTTGTATAGTTCAGAGCAGCTGCAGTCAGATACAATGTAACTTGACTCTAACATAGTGATGTCATTTTGGTCTTCTTCAAGAATGATGGACAGCAACTGTTGTGTACTTAACCTATTTCATTGATCTACCTCTATTTCATAAGCAGTATTAGATTTTTTGGATAGTATCATAAGGTAGTTTGAAATCTAGAACTGCTAGGTCATCTTCCTTAATATATTCTTGATCTTTTGTTCTTCCAGATGAATTTTGTTATTATCTTTTCTAGGTCCATAAAGTAATTCTTTTGTAGTTTTATTGGTATAGAACTAGATAAGTAATTTAACTAAAGTATAATTGTCATTTTTGTTATATTGGCTTAGCCTGCCCATGAGCAATTAATATTTTCCAAGTTGTTTAGATATATCCTTATTTGTGTGAAAAGTATTTTATAATTATATTTATATAATCCCTGGGTTTGGCTTGGCAGTAGACCACCAAGTATTTTATATTGTCTACAGTTATTTTTAGTGTAATTTTTCTTTCTCTCTCTTCCCGCTGAGTTTTGTTGGTAGCATATAAAAATACTGATGATTGATGTGGGTTTATTTTGTATCTCACAACTTTCCTGAAGTTGAAAATTGTTTCACCTAGTTTTTTAGTTGAATCTCTAGGGTTCTCTAAGCATGCCGTCGTATCATTTGCAAAGAGTGATAGTTTTGTTTCCTCATTTTTATTTCTTCAATTTCTTTTTCTTATTGTTATAGCTAGTATTACTGGTACAATATTGAATAATAGTGGTGATAATGGACACCCTTGGTTTACTCCTGATCTTATTGGAAAGACTTCAAGTTTATCCCCACTATAGATAACACTTGCTCTTAGTTTTAGATATCACTCATCATTTTAAGAAAGGCTCCATTGATTCTAATTCTTTCTCGTGTTCTTAATAGTAATATGTTGCAGTTTATCAAAAGCTTTTTCTGCTTATATATATTTATGTGAATTTTGTGGGGTTTGTTATTGATTTGATCAATTATGCTGATAGTTTTCCTAATAGTTGAACCATCCCTGCATTTCTAGTAGAAATCCTGCCTGGTCATAGTATATGCTCTTTGTGATATATTGCTATAATCTACCTGCTAGTATCTTGTTTTAAAAATTTGCATTAATATTCATTAAGGAAATTGATCTGTAGTTTTCTTTCTCTGTTTTTTCTCCTTTATTTAGGTATCAAAACCATACCTGTGTCATAAAAGGAGTTTGATAGGACTCTTTACCTGCTTTTTAAAATATTTTATATAATAGCAGAAAAAATTATTTCTTAAATGTTTGGTAGAATTCATTTGTAAATTCATCTGGTCCTGGGGTTTTTTTTTTTTTTCCTTAGGGAGCTCATTGTTGGCTCATTTAATTTTTTTTTTCTAAGACTGGGTTATTTAAGTATTCTAATTGTTCTTATGTTAATCTGACCAGTTTATATTTTTGTAAATATTCATCCATTTTACTTAGATCATCAGTTTCTCTGGCATATAATTTGTAAAATAACTCCTAATACTTGCTTTAATTTCATCATTATTAGTAGTGCGTTCACCTTTTTTCATTTTTTATACTAGTAGTTTAGTTTTCTTCTTTATTTAATCAAATTAACTGGTGGTTTATCCATGTTATTGGGTTTTTACCCAGTTTCTATTTTTATTTATTAGTTCAATAGATTTTTATTTTAAATTTTATTAATCTCTCCTTTGATTTTCAGGATTTCCAGTTTGGTGTTTAATTGGAGAGTTTTAATCTTTATTTTTCTAATGTTCTTATTTGCATTCCTCATTCATTGATCTGCTCTTTTTCTCTTTTACTTATGTATGCATTTAGAAATATAAATTTTTCCCTAAATACTACTTTGGCTGCATCCCACAAATTTTGATATATTGTCTTATTGTTAACCTTTTTATTAGTGAAATTGATTGTTTCTATGATTTGTTCTTTTATTCACTCATTCTTTAGAATTAGATTATTTAGTTTCTAATTAACTTTTAATTTTTACTTCCATGTCCCTTTATTAAATTTAATTTTAATTGCATCATTGTCTGAAAGGAGAGCATTTAATATTTCTGCTTTTCTGCATTTGGTCATGAAATTTTTATGCCATAATATGTGTTCAGTTTTTGTGAAGGTGCTTTGTTACAACTGATTAAAAGATATATTCCTTTCTACCTTCATTTAGTTATTTCCCCCACCCCTACCCTGAGATCTGTTTTATCTAACATTTTCTGAGATTCTATTCATTGCCTTTACTTCCTTCTTATATATTTTGTGGTTAGATTTATCTAGCTCTGAGAGGGAAGAGTTGAGGTACCTCACTAATATAGTTCTACTGTCTATTTCTTCATGTAATTCATGTAACTTCTTCTTTGAGAATTGTATCTTATGCCATTTGGCATGTATATGTTTAATATTAATAATACATTATTGTATGTGGTTTTGGGGGTTCTTTTTTTTTAGTAAAATATAGTTTTCCTTCTTCCATTTTTAAAATTAGGTCAGTTTTTGCTTTTGCTTTGTCTGAGATCATAATAGCTACCCCTGCCTTTTGTACTTCAGCTGAAGAATAGTAGATTTTGCTCCCGTGTCTTATTTTAACTCTGCATGTGTCTCTCTATTTCAAGTGTGTTTCTTGTAAATAACATAGTGTTGGATTTTCATTTCTAATCCATTCTGATATGTGCTTCCATTTTGTGGGTGAGTTCATTCCATTCACACTGACAGTTATGATTCCAACTGTGCATTTCTTTCAGTCTTGTTTTCTATTTATCCTTCTCTCTTTTTTCTTGTTCCTCTTTAAAACTCTATTTTGCTTCTGACCATTGCCTTCTTTTATCTGCCATCCCTTTTATCAGTACCCCCAACCGTACCTTTCTTTTATCCTCTTCCTCTACTACTTTCCTGTTAAGATAGATTTCTCTTACCAGTTAAATATTGTAGTGCTAATGTGATACCCACAGCAGCTGTTATGGATATGCATGTGTATTTCTAGGGTAAATTCACAAAATATAAATTCTCTTTCTCAAAGATGAAACCAAGACATTTATTCAGACACCAGAAAACCAAATCCATTATAGCATCAAGGAAAACTATACACATTGTCAGTTCAGGGAGCATGACCACATCCATACCCAGGCCTTCCATCCATCAGGCTTCCCCACAAACAAGCCCCCTTAGGTAAAATCACTCCCTCTCTCACGCATGCTAACTGCTCTGCTCTGCCTGCTCTCTCTCTCTCTCTCTCTCTCTCTCTCTCTCTCTCTCTCTCTCTCTCTCAGCTCTGCCTCACCCTTTTGCCCTGCTGCACCCTTCCTACTCTACCCATTCAGCAAGCTCCTCCCACCATTGGCTCCATGTGTCTCGGGCTGTCAGGTCACATGGACCTACTAAGGGACAGGAATTCTCTTACCGTTACAAGAATGTATATATTTTTTCTCTTTGAATCAATTTAGATGTCATTGAGGCTAAAACATTGCCCACACCATTCCCTTTCTCCTCTCCAATGTAAAATCTCTCCTTTGTGTGCTTCTTTCATATGAGATAATTTTCCTCATTCTTCCTTTCTCTTCTCCATTCTCCAAGGGCATTCTTCTTTCTCACCTATCCATTTTTTATTTCATTCTAACATAATCAACTTAGTCGTGAACTGTCTTTCTATGTAGAATATTTCTAAATGCCATTATTACCAGCCCAAATCAGAGTTTTACGGTAAAAACCACTCTAGTTCTGTACTATTTTCAACACTCTCATTACTAACACTGTGGGAATAGTCTTCTGTTAGAGCAATCTACCAATGAATAACTTCTCTTGTCATTATTTCTGTCACCATACCAGAATTCTCCAGGTGTTCCACAGGGTTCATACTTCAATTTCTGAATGCTCCTGAGTTTGACTGCAGTCTCAGATAAATATTATTTCAGGTACGACCATAGTGGATGTCTCTTTAAGGTTCCCAGTGCTTTTCCCTTTGTCAGGCTGTCTCTCCTATTTTGAATTTTGTCTGTGTTGTCAGTCCAGCTGATCAGAGGTGCTAAACCAGAAACACTGGCCATGATATTTGTAGTGTTACTATACTCCAGTGTACGTAAGGCTTCAGTTAACCCCTAACTGAAAAGACTGAAGTTTTACAATGAAATCTTCTGTCCATAAATTTAATAGCTAATTATTTTCCCGTGTATCTCTACTGTTTTGTGGTTGTTGCTGTTGTTGTTTTATCAATGAGACCTTTTATGCTTGGTTGCGTATCCATTTGGAATTTAGACAAAAGGTATAAGGTAGTGATGAATTGAAGTTTTTCCATACTGTTGTCCAGTTCTCACAGGGGTTGACCCTTGTCTTTATTGAACACTAAGCTACTAGGTTCCTTACTTTTGTATATTTTGTGCCTAATCTTACACATGGATAAACTTTTACATTTAAACAATCTTTGAAATATGTTATTTTAGTTAGATAATGTATTTTAAGTTTTTGTGCCAATGTTTCTTAGTGATGCAATTCATTGTATTTTTTTTCTGTTTTGACTCTCCCTTTTTTATATATCAAGGCCATATTTTTCTAAATAGGAATTTGAAAGGATCCTTTCCTTTGTTATCTTTGCAGTTTGTATAATATTGGAATTAAATTTTATTTGAATGCTTCAATGAATTTACTTGTGAATCCATTTGTTCCTGGTTTTTTTTTTTTCTGTCTTGTAAGGTCTATTTAGGGCTTGTTTAATTTCTTCCTCTTAGATTGGGTTGCTTATACTCTCCGTTTCCTGTTCTGTTAGGGTTTGTACTTTATATTTTTATCATAATTTCAGATAAACTGATTTTATGGCATATAGTTGCACAAAATAGTTTCTGTGAATATCCTTTATTACTACTTCTTGTATTTTGAATTCACCTTTTAAATTTTTATTTTGACAAGTTAGATTAAAAAGAATAAAGAGAGAAACTAATTACTTAGTGCTAATATTTTATCCCCTCACACTGCCTCTCTCCCAAAAGCATCTAGTTTTATTGATTGGTTCAGTATTTTTGTCTGTGCTTTTTTTCATTTGTTCCTTGATCTTCAAGATTTCTATTCTGGTGTTTAATTTTTTTTATTAATAAATTTATTTATTTAACTTTTTACATTCATTTTCACAAAATTTTGGGTTCCCAATTTTCTCCCCATTTGTTCCCTCCCCCATCCAAATACACTGAGCATTCTAATTTCCCTTATCACCAATCTGGCCTCTCTTCTATCATCCCTCCTTTCCCTTGTCCCCATCTTCTCTTTTGTCCTGTAGGGCCAGATAACTTTCTATTCCCCATTACCTGTACTTCTTATTTCCTAGTAGCAAGAACAATACTTGACAGTTGTTCCTAAAACTTTGAGTTCCAACTTCTCCCCATCCCTCCCTCCCCTTTCATTCCCTTTGGGAAGGCAGGCAATTCGTAGAGGCCATATCTGTGTAGTTTTGCAAATGACTTCAATAATAGTCGTGTTGTGTAAGACTAACTATGTTTCCCTCCATCCTATCCTGCCTCCTATTTCTTCTTTTCTCTCTTTTGATCCTGTCCCTCCCCAAGAGTGTTGACTTCAAATTGCTCCCTCCTCCCATTGCCCTCCCTTCCATCATCCCCCCCACCCTGCTTATCCCCTTCTCCCCCACTTTCCTGTATTGTAAGATAGGTTTTCATACCAAAATGAGTGTGCATTTTATTCCTTCCTTTAGTCGGATGTGATGAGTGATGATTTTTCTCTCAGCTCCCCTCTTTTTCCCTCCACTAAAAAGTCTCCTGCCTGCCTCTTCTATGAGAGATAATCTGCCCCATTCCATTTCTCTCTCTCTCCTCCCAATACATTTCTCTCTCACCATTTACCTTCATTTTTTAAGATATGATCCCAGCCTATTCAATTCACTCTGTGCTCTCTGTCTCTGTGTGTGCATGCATGTGTGTATGTATGTGTGTGCGTTTCCATGTGTGTGTATATGGGTGTGTGCATGCATGCATGTGTACATGTGTGTGTGCATGTGTCTGTGTCTGTGTGTGGTCCCACCAACTACCCAGATACTGAAAAGTTTCAAGAGTTACAAATACTGTCTTTCCATGTAAGAATGTAAACAGTTCACTTTTGGTAAGTCCCTTAAGACTTCTCTTTGCTGTTTACTTTTTCATGCTTCTTCTCATTCTTGTGTTTGAAAGTCAAATTTTCTTTTCAGCTCTGGTCTTTTCATCAAGAATGATTGAAAGTCCTCTGTTTCATTGAAAAACCATATTTTCCCCTGAAGTATTATACTCAGTTTTGCTGGGTAGGTGATTCTTGGTTTGAGTCCTAGTTCCTTTGACTTCTGGAATATCCTATTCCACACCCTTCGATCCCTTAATGTAGAAGCTGCTAGATCTTGTGTTATCCTGATTGTATTTCCACAATACTGGAATTGTTTCTTTCTAGCTGCTTGCAAGATTTTCTCCTTGACCTGGGAATTCTGGAATTTGGCCATAATGCTCCTAGGAGTTTCTCTTTTTAGATCTTTCAGGAGGTGATTGGTAGATTCTTTGAATACTTATTTTGCCCTCTGGTTCTAGGATATCAGGGCAGTTTTCCTTGATAATTTCATGAAAGATGATGTGTAGGCTCTTTTTTTGATCATGACTTTCAGATAGTCCCATAATTTTTAAATTGTCTCTCCTGGATCTATTTTCCAGGTCAGTTGTTTTTCCCATGAGATATTTCACATTCTCTTCCATTTTTTCATTCTTTTGGTTTTGTTTGGTGATTTCTTGGTTTGTCCTAAAGTCATTAGCCTCCATCTGTTCCATTCTAATTTTGAAAGAACTCTTTTCTTCAGTGAGCTTTTGAACCTCCTCTTCCATTTGGCTAATTCTGCTTTTGAAAGCATTCTTCTCCTCATTGGCTTTTTGAACCTCTTTTGACAATTGAATGAGCCTATTTTTCAAGGTGTTATTTTCTTCAGCATGTTTTTGGGTCTCCTTTAGCAAGGTGTTGACCTGCTTTTCATACATTTGTTGCATCTCTCTCATTTCTCTTCCCAGTTTTTCCTCCACCTCTCTAACTTGCTTTTCAAAATCCTTTTTGAGATCTTCCATGGCCTGAGCCCATTGAATATCTATTTTGGATGTTTGGGATACAGAAGCCTTGACTTCCATGTCCTTCCCTGATGGTAAGCATTGTTCTTCCTCATGAGAAAGGAAGGGAGGAAATATCTGTTCACCAAGAAAGTAACCTTCTATGGTCTTATATTTTTTTCCCTTTTCTGGACATTTTCCCAGCCAGTTACTTGACTTCTGAGATTCCTTTCCACACCCACCTTGCCTCCAGATCCACCCAGCTAGTGCTTGGGGTCTGAGATTCAAATGCTGTTTCCCAGCCTTAGGGCTTTCAGTGGGGACAGGGCTGCCATTCAGTGTGAGATTAAGTTCAGCTGCTCAGGTGGGGGCAGGGCTGCCACACAGGGCTCAGTTCCCTCAGAGGGTTCACGTGGAGTTCTTCAACAATGGATCTGAGCTCCCGTCTGCTTTGGGAGCCCCTATCAGCTGCTGCCTCCGTTGCTGCTCCCGAGGGGGCCTGAGTTATGGAGACACCCTGCTCCCCTCTCAGCCAGCCAAACAGGCTCTCTCACTGACCTTTGCACCTGTGGGTAGAGGGAACTGCATGACTACTGGAGATTCTGTCCCTGAAGCCTGCTCGGATCTGCTCCTCTCGGGGCTGTGTGGCCAGGGCAGGCCTGGGCTCTGCTCCAGGTCCAGTGTGTGACAGACTTTTGGTGTCGGTTTTTCTGCTCTCTCTGGAACAGAAATCTCCTCCACTCCGTTGTTCTGTGGCTTCCACTGCTCCAGAATTTGTTGGGAGTTCTTCTTTACAGGAATTTTATAGGCTGTGTGTTTGGCGCTACCATACGTATGTCTTTGTACTCTACCATCTTGGATCCTCACTTCTAATTTTTTTTTTAATTGTTATGATTCCACTTTTTTTTTTTACTTAATGTGCAGTGATTTTTTTTATATAAATCAGAAAAATTTTATCCTTAGTATCCTTTGACTGCATCTCCCCAATTTTGTTAGGTTGTCTAATATCTGTCATTTAATGAAATTACCCATTCTTTCTGTGATTTGATCTTTGATCTGCCAGTTTTGAAGGATTAAGTTATTTCTTCAGGTGATTTTTAATGCTTTTCTCAGTGGCCCTTTAATACAATTTTTATTGCAAGTAGTTAGCAAAAGATGTCTCTAATATTTGGTCTTCTGCATTTTTGAGGGTTTTATGTCATCACACATGATCAGTTTTGCAGATTGTACAGTTGAGAAATAGGCATAACTCTTTATATTCCCATTCAGAAATAATGGGAGGTCTATCCTATTTAACTTTACTAAACTTCTGTTTAGGTCTTAAATATTCCATTTGTTGCTTAGATTACCCAGGACTAAAAGTGGGTACAATGAGATCCCCTTCACTATTATAGTTTTACTCTCTATTTCTCCTTCTAAGTAATTTAATTTTCTTTGTTAAGAATTGCCATTTGGTGTATTTAAAGCACTGAAATTAATTTTTCTGTTATCTTTCAGCAAAATATTGTTTCAGCAAAATATTGTTTCCCATTTATCTCTTTTAATTAAATCTATTTCCTATTCTTCCTTGTCTAAATCATAACTGTAACCCCTGTTTATTTGCTTATTACTTGTTTGTTTTTGGCTTAGCTGAAGCAAAGTAGATTTTGCTTTTATTTTAGCTCAGTGCAAGTGTTTAAATGTCTTTCCCTATAAATAATATATTGTTTCATTTTGTTTTCTAATCCTTAATGCTATCCTTTTGTTTTGTGGGTGAGTTAATCCCATTAATACTCACATGCTAATGCCTGTCCTATGATTATTTCCATTTTGTCATTCATAAATACTCATAAATATTAATTATTTCTTCAAATCCTAGTTTCTTATACTTTTTCTTCTCTTTATTCCTGTCCCATATATCTGATGAGTTATTACACCTTTTTTATCTTCCCTCCAATCACTATCCATTCTCCAAGCTTAGAGTTTGTTTTGCTTATGAAAAATCCCTCCTTTGATCGACTCTCCCCCTTACAGTCATCTTCTTTTCCCTCTTACTATTCCTTAATGTATTCCTTTTGGACTGAATGTATTCTACACCAAACTCTGTGTTTGTGTGTGTGTGTGTGTGTGTGTGTGTGTGTGTGTGTGTGTGTGTGTGCGTAATAGCAATAATAACCTCTCTATGGTGCTTTCAAGGTTGCAAGATAGTTTATAAATATTATTTCTTTTATCCTCACTACCCGAGGAGCTAAGAGCTATTATTATTTCCATTATACAGATGAAGAAACTGAAGCAAATAGGGGTTAAGTGCCTTGCTTAGGATCGCACAGCTATTCAGTATCTAAGGTCAAATTTGAGCCTAGATCTCATCAGCTTCCGTGTATTCAGTTATAATCTCAATGCTGATGATTCTCAGATCTACTTATCCATCTCTGATCTCTCTGCTGATCTCCAATCTCACACCTCCAAACCTTCTATTAGATATCTTGAACTGGGTATCCTTTAGGCATTTTGATATGTCCAAAACTGAACTCATTATCTTTCACTCCAAATCTTCCTTCTTCCTTACTTTGTGTCCCTACCACCATTGTGTCCCAATATCAGGCTCACAACCTAGGTGTCATATTCAGCTTTTTATTCTCACACGTCCTGTATTCAATTGTTATCAGGTCTTGTCAATTTTACTTTGGTAATGGCACACAGTCTTCCTCTTCTCTAACACTGCTACCACCTTGAGAAACTTAAAGAAGTCTATTCGCTGAATGGGTGTATCTCACTAAAAGTGAGAATGTGATAAGACCTTAGCCTGCATCCTGAGTCATCCCCAGTAGTCCTGATGAATATCAGGCCACTCAGCCAGATGGCTCAGGAGAAGACAGTGAGGTTGGTGACCTTGCACAGCTCTCTTTCATTCAAATCAAAATCAACTGCAAGTCATGTCATCATCTTGATGTCATGGTCCTCTTTGAGAATGAAAGGAACACAACAGCCACCTTGGTGTAGGGCCTCATCACCCAAAGTCTGAACCACTGTAACAACCTACTTGTTAGTCTCCCTGCCTCCAGTCTCTCCCCACTCCAGTTCATCCTCCACGCAGCTGCCAAAGTGATCTTCTTAAAGCTCAGTCCTGATCATGTTACACCCCTCTCATTCAATAAACTCCAGTGACTCCTTATCAACCCTGTGATCATACATAAAATCCCGTTTGGCATCTGAAGCCTTTCATGACCTTCCTTTCCCTGTCTTTCCAGTCTTCTTATATCTTACACCCCAACATATTGTGTGCTACTGCCCTCTCTATTGCTTCTCACAGTGGCTTTCCCCCATACCTCCTCATTCCATCTGAAATCCTATCTTCTACAGGAAGCCTTTTCTATTTCTCTTCAGTGCTAATGCCTGTCCTATGATTATTTCCAGTTTGTCATTCGTAAGGCTTTTCAATACATAACTTCTTTGCATGTTGTTTCTCCCATTAGACTGTGAGCTTCTTGAGATCAGGATCTATCATTTGTTTTTTGTATCTCCAATAGATAGTGCTTGATGCACAATAGATGCTTAATACATTTTTATTGATTGACCAAAGTCTCTTAACTCCAAATCCAATACTCTGTCCATTGTACTATCTAGCTACCTTTGTATATATTTGTATATGTGTATGTTCTGTTCCCCTTTGAGCAGTTTAAATAAAAATGACATTTATGTGACGCCTACTCCCCCTACTTCATCCACATTTATATATACTTTTACTTGTAAATTGCAGTTATATGAGAGTTCTCTCCACCCTTCCTTCTATTTTCTCCAGTTTATCTGTTCTTACTTTAAAAAAAAAGAATTCCTGAAACATTCTCTAGATTTTTGTACAACTGGATCAACTATTTTTGGGTGAGCAGCCTCCAAAATGGTAGTATTACCTGTGGAATCCTAATCTCTACTTAGACCATAGTGTCACCAATTTTCTCAATAATGTGTGACTTATACTCCTGCTAGGTGAAAAGAAAGAGAGTAACTTTAGGCAGTACTTACATTTTGCTGAGCATAAGACATGTAATTATCATAGGTGGACTTTTGAAATGATGCTACAAGTATCAGTTCCTAGACCTTAAATCAGGTCCCAGACATGGACAACACTAAGTGCATCTTTTGGATAGCCTTCCTGTGATGGGCAGTGAAACAGCAAGACACACAGAAACACATGAAAATATGAAAACAGCTACACCCAATACCATTGCAACTATTCTGCTTCACTATCACAAAAGTTCTACTATTTTCTTCCCTCTCTCCCCAGGCTTGATTGCTTTACATCTATACAGCATTGACCAGTATAAGAGAAAAACATCGACAACATCTCTTTGTTCTTTCCCATTCAAGCTAACTCCCCTAGAAGGGCTCACGGGGCACTTCCCAGGACAGAGTCCACTCTCTCCTCTTCTGTCTTGCATGGGTAAATAATACTTGTTCTTCTGCTTTGCTAACATGGGAACACAAAGAATTGGCCCGTCTTCAGGGGACCATGACTCAAGGTAATTGCCCAAAATGGAGCAGAAATGTACCTATACAGCATGGAGAGATGGAAGAGACTAGTCACAATGGTGTTCCTTGGTAGGCTATATTCAAATGCGAACTTTTATATTTTTTCCCCTAGATCCCTGATGTGTAGCCATTTTCCAGTGGTCTAGAAAGAGAACCAGATTCACAGAACTATGAATTTAGGCTCCTAAAATTCCCTCTAATCCAATCTGTGTGCCCTAAAATTTCTTCCACAACCTGCTTGACAAGTGGATATATGCTTTCACTGAAGACCTCTAATAAAGAGAAAAATCAATACATTCCACTTTTGTGACTTTAATTATAATTTCCCTTGTATCTTCCCTGTAGCTTCCATCCATTGCTTCTAATTCTGCCTTCTTGGGGCAAGCAGAACAAATTTAGGCCTTCTTCTACCTATCAGGACCCCTAAAGTCTTTCACCAGTCTGTGTATGGAATGTTCTCTAGTCTTTTCATCATCTTGATAGACTTCTTTTAGAGATATTTCAGCTTATCATCTTCCTTCCTAAAAGTTTGTTTCTCACACCTGAACAGGGACTATTCCAAATATGGTCTCATCATATTGTTATGAATATGCTTCTTCGTAGCATTCTTTTTGAGGTCACGCACTGATTCATATTGAATTTTTGATCCACTAAAGGCCCCAATTTTTAAATAAATTGTTCTTATTCCACAGTCATAATCCATCCCCAAGTGAACCTTCCTTTGTAACAAAGAAAAAGAGTTAAGCTAAACCAACCAATACACTGATGACATATGATGGTGTATATCACCCTGTAGTACTCTACCCTCTTCTAAGATGAAGGAAGTATGTTTCATCGTCTATTGCCCAGGACCAAAACTGCTCATTACAATAATCAACTATTGTTGACTCATGTTTTCCCTATCCAGTGTTTATTATGTTGATTTTTTTTAACCTAAACTGTATGAGAACAAATGTCATTTGTGTTTTTTTAGGAGTAGAAGGGCAAAGGATCTTGTGAAATCCTGTTTGGGCCCTTTACACTAATTTGGACAGATTTTGATGAATATTTCCTCTTTTCTCTGTAAATCCTCTCTCCATTGCCTCCTGATATGAAATGTTCCAACTCTCTCTGATAAATCCCAGTCATAGGAACAAATTTGAATTCTGAAAACACTCACCAAAAAATACTCCCAAATAAACATAAAAGTACTAAATGTAGAAAAGGAATGCAAGACAATTTACATACCAAATTTCTCTTTTCAGAGCACAGTTTTGGTATTAACCCTGTATCAGTTTCAGATCTTGAAAATCTGATTTTAGTGACTGAATATACACATTATATAAGAGCTCCATAGCAAAATAATCTTCATGTTCCATGAACTTGGTTACAGTGGGATTTCATCTGTAGATATTTTAATATTTTTGCTTCATACTACTTTCTATGAAAGCTATCCCAGTTTGAATATTGGTATATTTTAAAGAGCTGGTTGTATTAGAGACAAGAAAGACAGAGGCTTTTATTTTGGTAATTATAATATAGACTAGTGACTTACATGACAAAATATTACACAAACTATGAGTATGTCTACTATATAAAACAAGGATAAACTCCTCAAAGGCTGAGACAGTTCCAGTTTGTATTTGTTTGCCTTGCACTTTCATATATGCTTATCGATAAGTGGTGCTGTTCTGCCTCAGAAGGAATTTCTATCTAATCATCCATTCAACAATCATTTGTTAAGTAGCTACAATTATGTATAAAGCACTTGCTAGGCACTGGGGAGACAAAGAGATGATAGAGGACATGGCTTCTGCTTTATAATATCAAAGTAGAAAAGTATTTCCGTGTTTGTTTGTAACAGGAAACTAGAACTGAATCTTTTTGTTTTCTTATTTAAGCATTGACGTCACTGAAGATGACCCACGCTGGCTGGGTGCATGGTGGATAGGCTTTCTTATTTCCTGCTTCCTGGGATGGTCTATGATTATACCTTTTTCTTGCTTTCCAAAGCATTTACCAGGTAAATGTTAAAAACAAATTTCTTAAAATAAACTTCATTCTTAGACTAGGTACTGAAATCTAAAACTCCCTTGACTAGTATATTTATTTTTCATTGTTACCATTGGATTTGCTGCTTTATTCCTAGAAGGCAGAAGTATTAGTCTGGTAATAATCCATTTCAATTAGCAGCTGGTTTGAAAAAAATCTATTCTGCATTATTCAAAAATAATCTACTTTGTGTTCATGAGATGACTCTATGGATTAAATTAAATAATGTTTGCAAGTACGTTAATACACTAAACTATAATATATTATTATTATATAATTCGAATAAACAATATACTCTTATAACAATACATTTTGTTGACTAAATAAATTTCAGTAAAATAACAGCCATCATTACCACTATTTTATATTTCAGATTAATGTCCCCTTAATTTATTAGAACAAAATAAAATAGGTACCATTAGTCTAAATCAGTAATCTATTTGGGAAAAAATTTCCATATAGCAGATATCTAGCAGCATATCTTTTCTGCATGAGTGGTCCATAATTCTGTAAGAGGGCTGAGTAGTAAAACTGTTCAACTTTTTTTTGATGATATCTGACCTTATATTATTGTTCCTAAATTTTCTTATTTTGTTTAATTCCTATGCCACAGTCATGGATTTATTAATTTTTCTGCCTACTGGTCATCTCTGCCTGTGTATCCCACATTTAAAATTCAACAAATCCAAAGTTTAATTATTATTATCTTTTCTCTAAATATATTCCTCATCTGATACCCTCTATTCCTTCGCAGGGTACCTTCCAGGTATACTCTAACTATAACTGTAAAGTCATGTTTGAGTCTTTATTTTCTCTTTGACTCCTTATAACTCAGCTTCCAAATTTTGTCAGTTCTTTCTCTATAACATTACTGGCATCCATTCCTGTTTTTCCACTTTAAAATCATTACCCTAATTCAGGCCTTCATTATCTTTCATGTGTACTATTGGAATAGTCTCCTTACTAGGCTTTCTACTTTCCAACTTGCCTTTCTCTAATCCATTCTCCACACAACTGTCAAAATACTCTATGTAACTCTCCTACCCCATAGTTTTCTGTGGTTCCCTATTTCCTATTAAACTGCAGACTCCCCAAAATTCAAAGCCTTTCACAGTCTTGTCACAGCCAGTCTTTTCATGCATTTCACAATATTCTCCTTTACATATTCCATGTTCCTTCCAAACCACCTTATTTATCGTTTTCCAAAGACAGAACTTCATCTTCTAACTCTTTGTCCTTGTCCATTTTTAAGTCCTATGTCTGTAATTCATGATCTCTTTGATCTTCCCCATTAGAATCCTTAATGACCTTTAAAGTTTAGCTCAACTCTTCCTCCCACATGGTGCTTCTTAGTGTCCACAGTTGTCTGTCTTTTCTTCTTCTTCAAATGATTTTTTTAGTTTCTTGCATGTATCCTTGAAGTCACAGATTATTTTGTTTTCATTTTCCATTGTGATCCTGAACACCTAGGACAATGCGTTGTACGTGAATAATTTCTTGTCAAAGTTAATCATTTGTGAGATCCTGTGATCTAAGCTATTTGGAACCTAGCAGAACAAATCGAGTACTTCTCCAACATGATGACCTTTCAAGTGCATGAAGACAGTACCCCATGAAATCTCCCTTTTCTCGGCGAAAGACCCCACTTCCTCCTAATCTTAATATATCATGGTCTTGAGGTTCTTCCCTATATATAAGTTGTCCTTCACTGGGTGTTTTGTAAGTTATAAGCTATCTTTGCTAAAATGTCACAGCCATAAAGAACACAATAATCTGGGTATGATCTGACTGTGGCATAGAACACCAGAATGTCAGCTGCCTCATTCTTACAGCAGCCTAAGATGGTATTGGCTTTGGTGGCTGCCATATCATACTTTTCATTGAAATTGGGTCCATTAAAATTTTCTTATCGTTTTCAATTTACTATGCCTAGCCATGCTTTCCCAGTCTTGTACCTGTAGTGTTGATTTTTTTTAACTTAAACTTATTAAATTTCGTGTTATTTTATTACAGCCAGGATTCTAACCTATTTATATCATTTTGGATCCAGATTCTGTCATCCAACAAATTAGCTATCCCTCACAGCTTTGTGTCACATTTGATAAGCATATCATATATGCCTTTAGCTGAATCTTTCATTTAACTGGACCCAGATGGCTCAGGAGGAGAAAGTGAGGCTGGTGACCTTGCACAGCCCTCCCTCCCTCAACTCAAAGTCAACTGCAAGTCATGTCATCATCTGATGTCATGGGCCTCTGAGAAGGAAAGACAAACACAACAGAGACATTACAGGGAGAAGGAACCTTTCTGGGGGATGACAGTAAAGACCTTTATCCAAATTGATATCAGCTCTTTAATGAGTATTCTGGGTCTGGTCATCAACCATTTCTGAATATGCCAAAGTATACTGCTTTCTTTTGCCTAGATCTCCTTTCTCTTAACAAGTTTACAGCAGTATTTTTGAGATATAGTTGTTAAATATATTCATTACATTTCCCTAATGTACCAGTGTGAATTCCTGGCAAGAAAGGAAGGGAGGTTAAATTTTCATGATGTATTCTCGATGAAGTTGTGCTGGTTTTCTGTGATCGTTATCTTCTTTTCTAGAATTTTATTACCTATTTCTTACATTGTAGAATTCTTCCTGGAATCAAAATCAAGCCAATGCTTCACAGACTCTCCCTCCGTTCACCTCTGTCCCTCACTTCTCTTTTAAAAAAAAACAAAAACAAAAAAACAGATATTTGTTTTTTTTTACTAAACCCATGTTGCCTCTTCCACTCTTCACAATTTTTTAAGATCTTTATGTTCAGAGCAGGTGATTTGAACTCCTTAAGAGTAGCTTTTATTACTTGCATTACTTCCTTTTGATTTCAGTTCTAATTATTAGCCAGTTTTGTTCTGTCCTAAGATCATTTTCCTTGGCAGAGGAAACAAATAAAAGAACTGAGTAGTTTTGTTTTCTCCTTAATCATTCCTTGATCCTGAGATAAATGAAAAAAAATTTATTTTCCTAAGTAGTCCATTTGTTCTGGCCATTATTGAAGCTGAGACTGTTCTAACTTTCCTAGCACCTGGATGGTAGTCTAGCCAAATTGGCCTTGTGGTTGTTCACATGTGACATTCCCCCTGCCAGCTACTTGCCTTTGTCCTTTCTGTTCTTGGAATGTACTCCTTTGTTACTTCTGCCTCTTATAATTCATGACTTCCTTCAAAACTCTGTTCAGGTGTTACCTACCTTCTACATCAAAGTTTTCCAGGTTCCAATAGCCACCTTATATTCCCACCACTTTACCTTGTATTTCTTTTGTATGTATCCTGTATTTTGTATATATATATATATATATATGTACATACATACACATGTATGTACACATATATAATATATATTCATACATATGTGTGTATAGTCTCCCCTTAAATAAGCTCCTTGAGGGCAGGAACATCCCTGTTCATCAGAATAGCATTTACTTTGGCCCTCTTTGACCTTTTGAAGTTAGAATTAGTATGACAATTTCACTTGGTTTTCTCCCTCCATTGGTTTATATCCTAAACATATTCTACTTTTTTCCCTTTCTTTTTTTCTGAATTTTTACATCGTTGTTTTTTTTTTGCTATGCAATGCAAATAAAATTTTAACCATTTGTCCCTATTGAATAAGTGGCATCATTATCTTTCTAGAACTGAATTCCATCCCCATTTCCTTAAACACCCAACACTGTCATGAACTTCCCCATATCTGGGGAATAAAGGGCATAAGGAGTGAGGAAGAGCGAACCTGACCCTGGGGCTAGTTACTTACTTAACCTCTCTGAGTCTCAGTTTCCTCATTTGCAAAATAGAAATAATAATAGCACTTATTTTGTAGGATTTGTGAAGTTTAAAAAGTTTGAAAGACAATTTCTGGGTAATTTGATCATTTATTAATAAAGTCAGCATGTTTACTAATAAAAAGATGATCATTTGGCCATCTCTCAGACCAAAAATAATCATGGCAGTGGGCTGAGGGCTTATATGTCTTTTGGAAGAGGGCTGGCAATTAACTCTGATTAGCTAACAATTAATGAGAAAATGAATATTTAAATGAGGGGCTGAACCTATTCAAATGAATTTTGATTATGTCATTTACTTCTAAATTACCCCCAGCCTTGGGCAATCTATTCAAAGAATTTATCCCTACCCAAACCCAAGTAGAGTACAATGGCTTCCCCCTCACCCCACCCAGGATCTGGACAAGAAAGTTGCCCTAATCCTCGTTCTCAGTAATATACTTTAAGAAGCTAAATTTTTAAAATCAGGGCTTTAGAAAAAGGTACCCCCTTTTCTGGATCTCGCCCAAATCATTAGTTATTAATAATCATTTCTCTCAGGTTCTTGTGAGAGTCGAGTAAGGTCATATACATGAAGGGCTTTGCAAACCTTAGAGTTCTATATTACTTTTAGTTATTATTGTTAGCTTTTATGATGTAAGTTTCCATATTACTGACTTGTTAGTGTAGAAAAACTAGACCCTGTATTAAGATTTGTTAATTCTAGAAATCATGAAGGTTGTCCAATTTATCTGTTACGTCAAATTTTTTCATTTGTAGGCACCACTTTAGTACGAGCTGGAAAAGTTTCTCAGGTCCATCAGGATGATAATATAACCAAATTTGAAGATGAGGAGTTTGGAAAGAGTTTTAAAGATTTCCCAGCATCTCTTCTGGTAATGTAGCATCTTTTATGATAAATTCAATGAGAATATTTCATTTTTTGATACTGACTTAAATTGTGAGGCATTTAAGTTTTCATGCAACATAAGATATTAATATTATAAGAAACTTAGAGTGATCATCTTTTATAAATGTGAAAACAGTAGTACAAAAAGAAGTAATACAGAACAAAGCTACAAGTATTACTTTTTTAAACCTATTAAAATTTAGGAAGAAGGGACAAGAAGATTCATTGTTTATCTTCTCCTCCTGTCCCAAAAATATGTAATGATGCACACCACCTCACTGAACTGGCCTTCCAACAACATGTCACAGACTAGGCGATAGGCATTTTTCAGCCTTTTAGCTTTTCATACCTTATATTATCAGACTTTTCTAAGTATTGTGGTTCTTATTGAGGACGTCCAGCAGTGTCTTGAGGATGGATGGAAAAAAGTCACATCACTTGGAGGACCTTGTCATCTAGAGCTCTGATTCTCAATTCTTTTTTTTTTTCTGGCAGCACATATTCTTTGCCATGAGGAATCAAGGCACAGTAAATATTTAAGTAGATAACCCCATAAGAGAGTTGGGCGCATCTTGTATGTATAGTTTTCAAACTGAGCAGCAAATTTTCTTCAATAATATGTGAATTGAAGATGTGGCATATTTTGATGTTAGTGAATACATGTAACAAACAAATTATATTTATCTTCTGGTTGTTATATTTATATATGCTAAGTTCACTTTATATTGAACACAATTAAAATAATTTTTGCTTTCAGTAACTTCAGTATTTCATATTTTACCTTTGTGAAACACTGATCTTTAGGAAATCTTTCTTTCATTTGACTCTGTGCAGGACAGTCTCCATGACAGTGGCAAAAGCCTTTGGTGAGATTCATAGCGAGTGTAAGCAGACTACAGCATATTTCTATTAATGGCCTATGCACAAACTGTGGTGGGAGGAATATCATTCAGGATATTTATGATTGAGAAAAGAGAAACTGGGTTAGTTATATAGTGAGAGCAAGGGATGGATAATATGGGGATCACAGGTGAATTAAAGTGATGAAGTAAGAGAAACAAGATGATGTGCCTAAGCTCTTTGAGGGCGCAGATGATCACTTTTTACCCCAATGCTTAGCATAGTACCATACATGTATTTTTTAAAGTTTGGAATACCTCAGCATGGGGAAATTCTAGTAGAGATACTCCCTTCATCAATGCGAATCAGTCACTCTTTTGTAACTGATCATTTTAGAGAGTTGTTTGAGGCCAAGAGAGGTTTAAGTAATCTGTTCAGGATCCTGTTGTCTTTGTCAGAGGCAAAGTTCAGCTTTCCATGTGATCCTGCCTCTCACTTTATAGATGATAGGTACTTAACAAATGTTTGCTAATTTAAATTGAAAAGTGGCTAAGCCAGAGTTAAAGCCCTAGCTTCCTAATTAGTATATCTATTGCTTTAATTTTTAATTACTTGACGTTATTGCCATTATCTTGTTCATGAATCTCAGTTATGCCTTTATGGAAAAAATGCAAAGCAAGAAATAAATACGTGCAATAAGTAGAAATAACCTGTTTATTAAAATAAATAAAAGTAATAACAAAAAATATTCTGTTGTGCCATAAAGAACTAAAGGTTGAAAATTCCTAAGGGAATTTTTAATTAAGATGCACACAGTCATGTTTTTTTAGTGGAAAACATGCTGTCTGCGGTTCTTTCAAGATAACATTTAGGAATTCTTACTTGTAACTTTTTGTCTATTTTACTTGTAATCTGCCTGTGTAAGTGGAAGGATCCCTGTGACTAGAGTACAAATTCTATAGGTTTACATTTCATAGTCAAGAACTTGAATTTCCTTTAGAAACAAACAAGCAAACTTTGCAGTAACAATAGTAATTGCTGGCATTTACATAGCACTTAAAGGTTTGCAAAGAGTTTTATATAGATTATTTCATCTTATCCTCACAACAACTCTGGGCTCTATTAGGTTTTGATAAAGGTAATATTCTGCTCAAAGTGCTATCTGGTACTTGCACATTTATTCTGTAGATTGGCAAATCTTATTTCTTTATAACTATGCTTCTGTCTAGTTTCTCTGAGGCATTGTTTCTGATTTACGTATTCTAGTTTTCGTTCTTGTCTCTTTGGTTCGTTTTTAGTTCTTTTCTCTTTGTATTCACTCCACTCCGGTCAATTAATTCTTGCCTAATTTCTGCTAGTTCCTAGTTGCATGGATCTGACATTTGAACACTCTTTCCAGTTCCCTCCTTGCTTTTTACTTTACTGACCTGGTGGTGATCTCTTTAATTTACACTAACATGTTATGGAATTTACCATGCAATTTTGTGGGATCCATAGTATCTTGTAGCTGCTAACCACTTCCCGTTTGCTATACTTTGACTGAGCTCCAGAAATTATAGGAGGATTGTGAGGTGCCCTAAGAAATGTGCTCTGCCTCAGTTATTTCATTCTTTATAACAGTGCTGATGTAGGTGAAGTTTAGCTGTCTCCTCATCTGAGGTAGGATGCTTATGATTTCCCATTTACTTCAAGACCTCAAATTGTATTGTCCAGCTTGATTACTCATTTTATTTCCAGACACGGCTCCACATTGATTGTTTCAAGAAATGAAATACATTTTTAAATGATAAAGATTTGCTATACCTAAGGATATTTGAAAGAATGTGATATAGGCTCTGAAGGCACTTCTAATAGTATTATGAGCAAAGGTAGAATTTGGATTGGAATATTATTTAGCTTCTGAAGGTGATAGATTTGGGAAAATACCACATCACTTTGATTTATATCTTTTCCTAAAATTCCAAAATCATTATTTCAGAATCCCATATTTTCTATGGCTGATTTTATAAAGGTTGCTTCCAGTTTAAGATGGAAGCATCAAAAGAATGGTTCATAAGAGCATGATCAATAGCTAAAATAAGAAGTGTAAATCTACATTAAAATTATAGAATTTTACACAGAAGCTTCTACAAACCATAGATAATCATTCAACAAATGAATGAAATAAATTTTAAAAAGTATTTATTAAGCACTTAGTGTGTTTATTACCTCTAAGATTACAGAAACAAGTTTGGGTCTTGGGATACCCAAGATAAAGAGTCTAAATGGGAAAGGAAATCATTTTATTCAACACAAAGAAGCAAAGATGAGAAGTTTCTTTTTATAGATTTATGTTTGTAAGCCTAAATTAATAAGTAGTCTGAAAGAAAAGAAGATATGAAGTTTTCCACTCTAACTTTGCCTTTTAGTAAGTCATTTCTCAAGTATTTGGACAAAGTGGCAAATTATTAAATTATAATCAACTTTAATGTAGGTGAGATTAAGAAATGGTGAGAGAATACTTGTTCCACATTGAGCTAACTATAAGAATTATAATGTAGCTTCATCCTCTTATAAGACAATTCTTCTAACAATTTTATATAACAAAAGTAGAAGAGTAAGAAATTAATTTGTCATATACTTTGAGAAGACAAATGAATGGCAACATTTACGTAATTTCTTTTCTGCTTTTCCTGTTCTAAGAGATGATAACATTAAATAAGTATTGATTGTTCATTCCTGATATAGCAATTCTACTTTTTATACTCTGTGGCAAAATACAGGAAGAGTCATTTGTAGCATTATTATACTAAGTAACTATGAGATACTACCCTTTCCTCTGCCTGCCTCACCCTTTGGATATGGAACCAAAACCTCAAAGTTTTATCTAAGGGAAAGAGGAAAAATAAGCACTTCACAGAAATTAAGTTCGTGGAAAATCTTGTAAAATATCTATTCTTTTAAATAGCAAGACAGCATAGCATAGTGGATATAGAACTGCTCTGGAACTAGGAAGCTCTGGGTTCAAATCTTGCCTCTTGACACATACTAGTCATGTGACTCTGGGGAAGTCACTTTGTTCTAATCAACACTAAGAATATAAGTTGCATTGGTAGCATTTCCATATCTGGTATCTCCTTGTATCGGTGAAATCATAGACCCAGTCCCATCCTTAACTTTCTCGTACAATGAATGGAAGCAGAAAAAATAGGTCGGTGCTCACAAAAGATAAGTGGAAAAGAGATTCCTTTTAGAAGACTCTGACATCCTGCTGTGTGAGAAGTTCGTTCAGTTAGTTCAGCAATGTAGGCATTGGAAGAAGGAAATTGAACTGGGTCCAGAATTGAACAGGAAAAAGAAAGTGACTGGGAGTGTATTTGGGAAATTATGAAATCCAAAGCTACTCCTTAATATCAAAACCCATCTTCTAAACAATGCTATTCTGCTGCTGATGTTAAATGACTTTGAGTCATGTATTTGAAGAACTTACATTGTGGATTACCTAAAGGCCATGGAGAGCTGCATAGCACTATAAATAGATGGAAGCACATTACCTAATGTGGTGCACGTACAGGAAGTGTAATAACATTTCAACCTGTAAATGTATGATTGGAAAAGGAGTTGGACTTGTGTAATGAGAATGATGTACAGCCCAAGTGCTATATTAGTAACCTTGGAATATATGTGTGTGTATACACATATGCACACACACACACACACAAACACACTCACACACTAAAGCAAACTGACAAGAAGATTGCCTGTGTATGGGATAAATCTTTTATGAAAGATTTATAGGAGGATATGGACAAAAATCGTATATATTTAGAAGCAGACATGAATAGGTTGCCAGCTATACCACTTGAGAGAGAATTCTTATTCATTTCCACAAATTAAAGACTATTTATTGAACACTATATCCTTAATAAGTGCAATATGCTATGCTAAGTCCAGGTGACACATTATTCTCTGGGAGAATATAACATAATAAGTAATTACAAGGCATTTTTAAAAGGGAGAGAGAACAAACAACCAGGGCCAGTCAAGGGAGGCTTCAAGGAAGTGTTACCTTAATTGAGTCTTAAAAGGAGATGGTTACATGGTAATGATTGTAGAACACCAAAAATAAATTAAAAAAATAAAATGTGAAAAAAAATAAAAGATGAGGATTCTGAGAGGAGAAGGTGAGGAGGGAGAGTGTTCCAATCATCAAGGCAACAAGTGATTCCCCAGACTTTTCCTGAAGCCCTTCAGTGAAGGGGAGCCCATTCAATCCTGACACAATTCCATTTTTGTAAAATTTTAATTGTTGGTAATTTTTTAAAAATTTGGATCCAAACCAATTATGTATTTCACAGTTTCCACCCTTTGCCCTAGTTCTGGCCTATGTGTCAAGCAGAACTTGTCTAAATATTTTTTCACATGAAAGCCCTTCAGATGCTTTCATAGATAGCTTTCATATCTTTCCCTGTGTCATCTTTCCTCCCTTTTCTCTAATGTATATTATTAACTTTTTGAGCTCCATTTTTTCCCCAAATATCATGAATTCCTTCAACTGATCTTCACGTAAAATCATCAGGAGACCCATCTTGCTCATCCTCTGAATGCTTTGTCATCGATCCATGTCTCACTTCCCCCAGGTAGCTCCCACTGGTCAGAGCGTGTGGTGGAGGTGAAACAAGAAACCACACTTTAAGCTCCTCACTTTGCACCAAACATTTTTCATTCTGCTCCTTGATCTGAATTTTGTACTTTGGGCTATACATATAACTGGACCTCAGGGACAAAAGTATATTTGGACTATTAGAAGGTACAGTAAACCCCACCAAAGACACTCTAAAATCACCTCAGCACCTATAATTACTTCATGTGTCCTCAAAATAAGGATGAAACTGGAGTCTTCTATCTCTGTCCAGATAAAAATTCATGCACAGGGGAAAAAAAACCATAAGAAAAACAGAAAATAAGTAAATAAAGAAAAATTTGTAAGTAGTATGAGGTAAGTGAATTCTAAGTAAAATCCTAAAAGAAGAAAATAATTCTTTAACAAATACAAGTAGAACCTCAGAAAAAAAGAATGATATAGCCACAAAAAATTCAAGGTGCATGAAGGGTCTGATAAAAAAGCTGAAGAAATTAAAACTCAGTGAAAAACTTGGAAGGAAATTCAATGACTTGGGAAAACTTCAAAGGGAAGGTTGTGGGGAAAAAAAGGCAGACAAAATATAATTAAAATTTAATGATATTTGTAACAAGAGATATGAGAGAAAGTGGGAAAGACGTGTGATGTGTACTCTCAAAAACAACTGGTCAGGATCTTGGCCTGCTAGAATATGAAGAAATACAAACAAAAACTCTTAAATTCCACATTTCAAGAAATCTTCTTTTTATAAGAATTGACTAAAAGAATTAGAAAATCAGGGCAAAAAGTACATCAATAAAGTTCCCAGGACCATGAGAGAGGAAACCATTCTTTTAACTCACTCAGAAATGTTATTATTAAATTCCAAAGCTCTTAGGTTAAAAAGGGGGAAAATATTACATGTAGCAAGAAAGAAGCAAATCATATTTGAAGGAACTCTGTTCAGAATAGTGCCTCGGGGGGGTGAACTTATGGGCTGGCAATCATCAGCAAAGAGATGATAGAATCCATGGAAGCTGATGAGATCACCAAGTGCAATAGTATAGAGAGAAAAGAGAAGAGGACCCAGAATTGACCCCTGAGGGACACCCACTTTTAGTAGGCATAACCTAGATGAGGATCCAGCAAAGGAGACTAAGGAAAGATCAAATAGGTCATCTTGACCTTTATCTTGCCACTGGACTTTGATGACTCTGGAAATGAAAGTGAAGCCAGCAGCTTCACACCATTCTGCTTCATTTGAATCGAATTTATATGTGAGTCAAAATACATCATCCCATACCATTTTACCATTTTTAACTACCTCAAAGTATTGTAGCAAAAGACAAATGACAAAGCAGCAGATGTGGATACCCTGGGAGCTGTCGTTACAATCCTTCCGATGGAAAACTCAGGACAAAAAGTCATCTTCTCCCTGGACTGAAGCAACAGTGGGATACAGCAGCCACCTGGGTGTCTGAACAGTCTTTTTAAGGATCACATTGCTCACCTCCTGGCCTGGGTAAGGGGCTAGAAAAGGTGCCCTAAAAATTGTCTAATTCACCCAATCTTGGCCTGGCAGGCAGGGATCCCACCCCATGAAGAAAAATGTACAAAAACTTGTGCAAAGGTAGTTCCACTTTTCACTGGTACATGGAATGTACACATACTTATAGACAACATGAAATCCAGTAGACCTGAGAAATGAATAGCTCTTTCTGTGAGTGGAATCAGCAGGTATCACATCTAAATAGCAGCCCTAAGTGAAATAAGACTGATGAATGAAGGCCAGCTTAGCAAAACCAGAACTGGTTACACGCTTTTCTGGTGTGACCACTGTGTTGGGGAGTGCCATGAAGCTGGAATAAGCTTTGCAACCAAAGCTCATTTAGTCAACAAGCTTGTATGCCTTCCAAAAGGAGCGTACAACAGACTCATGACAATGAGATTGCCACTTGCAGAAAAGTGTGGTGCCACTATCCTCAGTGCACATGCTTCCACGTGTTGAACCCTGATAATCTCAAAGAAAAGTTTTGTGAAGACCTGGAGACCCTTATTATCAATGTGCCAAAAGGTCATTAAATCTATCTTCCTCATTTTGTCAGTGAGGATGCTGAAATCTGAAGAGATTAAATGTCTTGCCCAGGATCATATAAGTAGTGTCTGAGGCAGTATTCCAGCCCAGGACATCCTAACTCCTAGTCCAACACAGTACTAAACCACCTGCCTTTATATTATTTATCAGTGGTTTCTTTTTAAATTTATTGTGTATGTCTTAAGTTAGGGAAATGTGCAGTTTTAATATGTGATGGTTGAAAAGTGTCTTTTCTAGTTAAATTATCCTTTTAATGAAGTATAGTGATTAATACAGTTACTAACTTGTAACACTTTACTTATAGATTTTGCTGAAGAATCCTGCCTTTATGTGTCTGGTTCTATCTACCACCACAGAAGCCTTGATTACTACTGGATTTGCTACCTTTTTACCTAAATATATAGAAAATCAATTTGGAAAGTCATCCAGCTATGCAGCTACCCTTGGAGGTATATTAACATCAGTAGAGTTTCCTTTATCCTAAAAATATAAACTATTTTTAAATACCTTTATTGCTAAAACTTTTAGTTAATACAAATTTTAATGTGGCTCTTGTCAAAATTTCTAAGTGTATAAAAAAGGATTCTATAAAGAAGAAATTGAGAGGCAATATGGTATAGTGGATAGAGTCCAATTTAGGCCTTTGATTAGGGAAGACCTGTGTTCACATTGGCTGTGTGAACTTTGACAAGTCAGTCTCTCAGAGGGCTCTTAAATTGCATGGTAGATGCTGATTTTCTTTGGTAAAGGGAATTTTCCCATCTAGAATTCTTGATATCAATTAAATCACTGATCTGGATTGAAAAAAAGTTGATGCCAAAGTTAAATTAGTAAAAATAAAAGTTGGATAATAAAACCTTGGAGTAAGAAAGAACTTTAGAGGTCATAGTTTAAGCCTTTCATTTCTAAAAATGAGGTCACTGATATCCAGGGGGGTCATTTTGTTAAGCTTTAATATCTTTGGAATAAATTAAAGGTTTTTTATTATTTCATAATTTCTATCTAGCAGTAGCAGGTTATAGAATTCTTATGTATATTTGGACTTTTGATAGATGGTCCTTTTAGGGATATAATTTAACAGAAAGGAGTCTTCAGAATCCTCTTCTCTCCAGAATTATCTTTGAAAAAAAAAATCTTCCTTTCCTATGATTTTTCTAATTTCTCTCTTGGCTTTTACTTTCCTCTTACCCACATTTCATTTTCTTTTTGCCACTTTTTCCTTCTTTTTTTCAGTCTTTTCTTTTTTCTCTTCTACTTTCTCAACTCTGTTGCTTGTATTTGGGGGGAAGGGGAAGATCTGCCGCACTAGCTGAATTTGCTTTTCTCTGAATGTCATTGTGAATTGTTCTCTGATTGTGACTGATTGGGTCTCATTCATATTCTAACTGTTGGACCTTTTTTTTTCCTTTTTTAGGGATTGTTTTAATACCAGGAGCAGCTCTTGGGCAGGTTCTGGGTGGTGTCATTGTTTCCAAGTTCAAAATGTCTTGTAAAGAAGCTATGAAATTTGCAGTACTTTCATCTACAGCATCTTTTTTGCTGACTATGACTTTAATCTTTATGAAATGTCCAAATGAGGCATTTGCTGGAGTTTTTCAACCATATAAAGGGTAAATATATCTTAATGTCTTTTTTGATATTTTAACATCGTAGTTCAAAAACATGTTTATTAGCCATTATCAAGTATTTACCAAGCACGTACGATATGTGTTAAATACTATACAAAACACTGTCTGGGTTTATAAATCATAAGACATGGTTGATGACTTCAAGGAGCTTAAAATCATGAATTTTGTCATGAAGGTGAATCTAATCATTAAAGATGTGAAGGATATTAAAAACGATAATGATAGTAATAATAGCAAACATAGCCATTTAAATTTTGTACTTACTAATTGTACAGTAAAAACTTGAAGAAAAAAGAATTATATTTGTGCTATATTCCCTGAGTTTGATATTTGGGTACTTCAAAGACATCGCATCCTTCCAATTCATCAATTCCCTCAGCAACAATAATAGTTAATAATAAAGCTTTAAGATTTATAAAGTGTTTACAGATATCTTGTTTTATCCTCACAGCAACTCTGAAAGGTAGTGCCATTATTATCCCCATTTAAAGATAGGGAAACTGACGCTGAGTAATTGAAATTAAGTGACTTTCCCTGGGTCATATAGCTACTAAGAATCTGAGGTCATATTTGAACTCAAAGCATAAAGCCTGACTCCAGATTCATTGCTTTATCCATTTTGCCACCCAATTGCCTCAATTCTAGTAATCTACATCCTTATTCCATCTTATTTGTATACAGGAATTTTTTACTTTTGATCTCACCGGCACCTATAAATGTTCTACTTCAATGATGAGAAATTTTGAAATTCCTTTCTAACAAAATCTTCCTACTTGTCCTTACAGCTCATTCTTTCTAAATTAATTCATCATTTTCATCATAACTGCTAGTCCCTCCATGATTCAGTGCTCTTCCAAACCATGGTCCCATTCCCTGGCCTTTCCTTTCTTCCGAAATTTGACACAAGTTGTCTGGTTCCACAGTTATAGCCTGTCCTCACCTCTTGAATTCCTTAACCCTCTCTTTTACTGGTCATGCCTTGTTAAAACCCATTCTTTGGAGATCACTACCATCCCTTTTCTCCACCATGTTCACCTGTGTTGAATTGGAACAACCAGGCCTCCTACAATGGAAGTTCTCTAGTACTGCATGGCAGTCCTTTTATCCTTCCCTAATTTACCTTCTATTGTAGTTCCTATAGCAACTGTTTAGAAGCATCTCTCAAGTGTCCCATTTTACCCCATCTACAGAGGGCCTTGCCCCATATCTAACTATGAAAAGAGAGGACATTTATCCTGAGTTTCTTCTTTTCTTTTTTTATACCTCAAAACCCTTTTCTGCCTTTCTTCACCCCATTCTCTTAGGAAGACTTGACTATTCTTCTCTTAAAGGTCAGTATTTCTACTTATCCCCTTGAACTTATCCCTTCTCATCTCCTCCAGGAGATTGTCCCCTCAATAACAAAGTCATCTATAGAATGCCTATCAAATTTATGAATGACAGAAACCTGGGAGAAATAACTGACTACTGTAAAGTAAGATGTTATTTTATCATTAGTTAATTGTCCTGTAATGGAATGTAATATGAAATTTGGATTTCCTAAAACCACCAATAAGAAATTAATTCATAAGTGTGTATTCACTGCCTTCTCCAAAGGCTGTAGTATATACACTTTCCATGGAACATTCACCTACAAGCCTAGAATATACTCCCTCTCACTGTTCAGAATTCTTGATAGTCTAAAATTTTGGGTTAAAGAAAATAAGATAAAATTTATTTATCTTATTATAGAGGATTAATGCAAATGTAGGGATATATATGAGATATCTAATATAAAACCTTATATGTAATATATATATATATATGTATATATAAAACCTTATATTTCATTTCAAATAATTAACCTTACAAGGATAAGATGAGGAAGGTCTTACCAGACAGTGTATTTGGAAAAAAAATTGTGGGTTTTAGTAGAATGATTATGACAGTAAAAAAAGTGAATGGAATCATTTCCTGCTTTTAAAAGGCTTGGAAACCAGGGACATGAGGTCAGAGTCCTGATGGACTCTGCTCTCATTACACCACATGTAAGATATTGTACTTATTCAGAGGACTGTATTTGAGAAAGGACAGCGATAAACTGGAGAGCCTTGAGAGCAGAGAGTCAGTCAATATGCAGTTATTAAGCACCTGTTATATGCCTGGTACTGTGCTACGTGATAAGCATACAAAGAAGGTGAAAGTCCCTACTTTCAAGGAGCATGTGCTCCAATGTATAATTGTGATAATGTATAATGCAAACAACTATGTTCAAATAAGATAATTACAAGACAAATAGGAGATAACAGAGGGGAGGGACTAGCATTAAGGAGAAATCAGGCAAGGATTCTCATAGGAGATGAAATTTTAGCTTGAACTTGAAGGAAGCCAAAGCATCCAGGAAGTAGATAGGAGGAAGAAAAGTATTCTAGACATGGGAAACAGTCAGTGAAAATGCCCAGCAAGAAGACCAGTGTCACTGGGTCACAGGGCATAGGGGAACAGGAAGTAAAGATGTAAGAAGACTGGCTAGGTCAGACAGGGTGAGGTTCTGAAAGACTTTGAATTTCAAACAGTCTTTGTATATTTGCTCTTGGAGGTGATAGGGAGCCACTGGTATTTACTGAATAGAAGGAAGTAATATGGTCTGACCTGTGCTTTAGAAAGATTAATTTGACATCCACATGGAGGGTGAACTTGAGTGGAGAGACTTGAGGCAAGGAGACAAACCAGAAGTTTGGTGTTAGCCCAAGTATGAGGGAATGGATGACAATGGGGAGAGACTTGAAGCAGGGATACCAGCCACAAGTCTAGTAGTGAGGTGATGAAGACCTACACCAGGGTGATGACAGCGTCAGAGGAGAGAAATGGAGCATATGAGTGATGATTGACAGTAAAGGAAAGTTAGGGAAAGGGATGGGTTTGAGAGGAAAGATGATAAGTTCAATTTTAGACATGATGAGTTTAAGATGTCAACAGGCAGCCAGGTTGAGATGTCTAATAGGTGATTGAAGATGAAGCCCTGGACGTCAGGAGAGAAATTAGAGTTTGGCTGAATCTGAATATCATCAGCTTAGAAATTATCATTGAAACCATGGAAGATGATGAGATCACTAAGTAAAATATGTATGTTCATCCTTCATTGTCGAAGAAGACCATGCCATCAGAGAAATAATGACATGACTTGAACTTGACTTTGTTTTGAGTGAGGGAAGGCTGTGCAGGTCATCAGCCTCACTTCTCCTCCAGAGCCAGTGACTAGATATTCATCCAGATGACTGGAGATGACTCAGGATGAGGCAACTGGGGTTAAGTGACTTGCCCAAAGTCACACAGCTAGTGAGTGTCAAGTGTCTGAGGTGAGATTTGAACTCAGGTCCTTCTTACTCCAGCACTGGTGCTCTATCCACTGCACCACCTAGTGCTGCTAGTAAAATATGTACATAAAGAAGGGAAGATGGCCCAGTACAGAGTCCCTCAGTGGGGGATACTCGTTAGTGGGAGCACATGACTTGGATGAATATCTAGCAAAGAAGATTAAAGATCTGTGAGACAGGAAGGAAGAGAACCAGGGGAGAAGAGTGTTATGGAAATCTAGAGATAAGAGGGTTTCACAGAGAAGAGGGTAGTCCATACTGCCAACAGCTGCAAGGTCAAGGATAAGGATTGAAAAAAGACCATTAGATGTGAGCAAGGATGATTAATCTTTTTAATGGTCCCCATTGATAGTTGGGTGAAACCTATGGTCATCGAAGAATAACTTTTTAAAATTCACAATCAAAAATAATATTCAAATTTGAAATTCATCAGAATTCATAATCAAAGGAATTGCTGAACTATAGTTAAAAGTTAATGAAAATAAGGTGTAATTTTTTTAAATTTTAATCTGGAGAAAATATTGTGGTGTATGATAATTGTTTTTAGGCATTTGAAAGAAAAGAGATTAGACTGTTTCTTGACCTCAGAGGGCAAGACTTCTGTTTCATAAAAGGTTGAGTGGAAGTTATAAAAAACAAATTTAGCCTTGATTTTAAGAAAAAAAATCTTTTTTTAAAAATTAATTAATTTTATTTATTTTCAGTGTTCTACAATCACTACCATATAACTTAGATTATTATTTTTCCCTCCCTTGCCCTTATCTCCCCTCTCCCTCCCTGAGACAGCATACAATTTTATATAGGTTCTACTCAAACATTCTTATTAAATAGATTTTCATTATAGTCATGCTATGTAGAAGAATTGAATTGAATGGGATAAATCATGTAACAAACCAAAATGTAATATACACACAAAAAACTTATCTGCTACATTCTGCGATTGAATTCCATAGTTCTTTCTCTGGATGTGGAAGGCACTTTGCCTTACAAGATCATTGGGAAGTGTTTTAAGTCCTTACATTGCTACAAAGTTCCAAGTCTACCAGAAAAAAAAACCTCTCACACATTGTGGTCATTGCTGCACACAAAATTCTCCTGGTTCTGCTCCTTTCACTCAGCATCAGATCATATAAGTCTTTCTAGGCCTTTCTGAAGTCTTCCTGTTCATCATTCCTTATAGCACAATAGTATTCCACTACATTCATATACCATAATTTATTCAGCCATTCCCAAATTGATGGGCATCCCCTTGATTTCCAGTTCTTGGCTACCACAAAGAGTGCTGCTATAAATATTTTGTACATGTGGGACCCTTTCCCATTTTTATGATCTCTTGTGGATACAGTCCTAGAAGTGGTATTGCTGGGTCAAAGGGTATGCATATTTTTGTAGCCCTTAGGGCATAGTTCCAATTGCTCTCCAGAGTGATTGGATCAGCTCACAGCTCCACCAACAATGTATTAGTGTTCCAACTCTCCCATATCCTCTCCAACATTTATCATCTTCCTGTTCTGTCATGTTTGCCAATCTGATAGGTGTGATGTGGTACCTCAGAGTTGTTTGATCTGCATCTCTCTAATCAAAAGTGATTTAGAGCATTTTTCATATGACTACAGATATCTTCAATTTCTTCCTCTGAAAATTGCCTGTTCATATCCTTTGACCATTTAATATTTGGGGAATGACTTGTGTTTTTGTACATTTCACTCAGTTCTGTATATATTCTAGAAATGAGGCCTTCATCACTGACATTACCTGTAAAAAAAAATCTTTCTCAGCTTTCTATATCTCTCCTAATCCTGGTTGCATTAGGTTTGGTTGTGCAAAAACTTTTCAGTTTAATGCAACCAAAATTATCCATCTTGCACTTCATAGTGCTTTCTATCTCTTCTTTAGTCAAAAATTCTTCCCTTCTCCACAAATCTGATAAATACATATTCCTTGCTCCACCAATTTGTCTGTAGTATCAATCTTTATACCTAGATTGGGTACCCATTTGGATTTTATTCTTGTGTATGGTGTCAAGCACTGGTCTATGCCTAGTTTCTGCCATGCTTTTATCCAGTTTTCCCAGTAATTTTTGTTGAACAGTGAGTTCTTATGCCAGAAACTGGGGTCCTTGGGTTTATCAAACAGTAGATTGTTATATTCATTGCCTACTGTGTCTTGAGTACCTAGTTTATTCCACTTGTCTACCCTTCTGTTTCTTAGCCAGTAACAAGTGGTTTTGATAATTGCGGTTTTGTAATACAATTTGAGATCTGGTAGAGCTAGGCCACCTTCCCTAGAATTTCTTGTCATTAGTCCCTTTGATATTCTAGACGTTTTGTTCTTCCAGATGAATTTTTATTCCATTTTTTCTAGCTCTAGAAAATAATTATCTGATAGTTTAATTGGTATGGCACTAAATAAGTAAATTAATTTAGGTAAAATTGTCACTTTTATTATATTGGCTTGGCCTACCCATGAGCAACTGATGTTTTTCCACTTACATAGATCTGACTTTATTTGTGCAAAAAGTGTCTTGCAGTTGGGTTCATATAGTCCCTGAGTTTGTTTTGGCAGGTAAATTTCCAAAGAGTGATAATTTAGTTTCTTCTTTGACTATTCTAATTCCTTCAATTTCTTTATCTTGTCTGATTGCTACAGCTAACATTTCTAGTACCATATTGAATAATAATGGTAATAATGGACATCTTTGTCTCACCCCTGATCTTATTGGAAATGCATTTAGGTTTAGGTTTAGGGTTAGGGTTAGCTAGCTTATCTCCATTGCATATAATGCTTGCGGAAGATTTTAGGTAGATACTGCTTATTATTTTGTGGAAAGCTCCCTTTATTCCTATGTTCTCCAGTGTTTGTAATAGGAATGGGTGTTGTATTTTGTCAAAAGCTTTTTCTGCATATATTGAGATAATCATGTGGTTTCTGTTAGTTTTGTTGCTGATATGATTGATAATGCTAATAGTTTTCCTGATATTGAACCAGCCCTGCATTCCTGGTATGAATCCTACTGGATTATAATGCATTATTCTCATGACAAGTTGCTGTATTCTTTTTGCTAAAATCTTATTTAAAATTTTTCGCATCTACATTCATTAGAGAAATTGGTCTGTAATTTTCTTTCTCTGTTTTGTCTCTTCCTGGTTTAGGTATCAAAACCATATTTGTGTCATAGACAGAATTTGGGAGTATTCCTTCTTCCCCAGTTTCCCCAAACAGTATATATAATATTGGAATTAACTGTTCTTTAAATGTTTGATAGAATTCACTTGTAAATTCATCTGGCTCTGGAGATTTTATCCTAGGGAGTTCATTGATGGCTTGTTCAATTTCTTTTTCTGAGATGGGGTTGTTTAAGTATTCAGCTTCCCCTTCTGTTCATCTGGGCAGCCTACATTTTTTTTTAAAATACTCATCCATCTCATTTAGATTGTCAAATTTATGGGCATAAAGTTGGGCAAAGTAATTTCTAGTTATTGTTTTAACTTCCTCCTCATTTGAGGTGAGCTCAACCCTTTCATTTTTGATATTGGTAATTTGGTTTTCTTCTTTCTTTTTTTAAATCAAATTGACCATGGGTTTATCAATTTTATTAGTTTTTTTCATAAAACCAGCTATTAGTTTCATTTATTAGTTCAATAATTTTCTTAATTTCAATTTTATTGATTTCTTTTTGGTTTTCAGAATTTCTAATTTGGTATTTACTTGGGGGTTTTCAATTTGTTCTTTTTCTAGCTTTTTCAGCTGCACATCCAAGTCATTGATCTCCTTTTTCTCTATTTCATTCATGTAAGCATTTAAAGATATAAAACTTATTCTAAGAACTGCTTTTTTAATACCCCATAAGATTTGGCAGGTTGTCTCATTATTGTCATTCTCTTGAATGAAGTTGTTGATTGTTTCCATGATTTGTTGTTTTATCCACTCCTTCTTTAGGATTAAAATATTTAGTTTCCAATAAATTTTTGGTCTATCTTTACATGGCATTTTATTACATATGATTTTTATTGCATTATGATCTGAGAAGGATGCAGTGACTATCTCTACCTTTCTGCACTGGATTGTGAGGGTTTATGCCCTAGTACATGGTCAAATTTTGTATATGTACCATGTACTACTAAGAAAAAAGTATATTCCTTTCTATCTTCATTCAGTTTTCTCCAGAGATCTCTCATATCTACCTTATCCAGAGTTTTATTCACCTCCTTAACTTCTTTCTTGTTTATTTTAAGGTTCGATTTATCAAATTCACAGAGGGGAGGTTGAGGTCCCCCACTAGTGTAGTTTTCTTGTCTATTTCTTCCTGTAACTCCCTTAAATTCTCCTCTAAGAATTTGGGTACTATACCACTTGGAGCATACATGTTTAGTAATGATATTGCTTCATTATCTCTGGTGCCTTTTAGCAGGATATAGTTTCCTTCCTTATCTCTTTTGATTAGATCTATTTCTGCTTTGCTTTGTCTGAGATTAAGATTGCTACCCCTGCTTTTCTTACATCAGCTGAGGCATAATATTTCCTGCTCCAACCTTTTACGTTTACCTTGTGGATATCCCCCCATTTCCAATGTGTTTCTTGTAAGCAACATATTTTTGGATTATGGGTTTTAATCCATTCTGCTATGCATCTCCATTTTATAGGAGAATTCATTCCATTCACATTTACAGTTATGATTACAATCCGTGTCTTTCCCTCCATCCTCTTTCCCACCATTTGTGCTTTTAGTTCTCCCCTCTCTCTTCCTCTCCTCTATAGAGTTTTCACTTTTCACCACCACCTCCTGCAGTCTTCCCTTCCTTCTTTCAGTCCCCCTCCCTTTTATTCCCCTTTATCCTTGTTACTTCTTCCCCCCTTTTATCTTTCCCTCCCCTATCTTCCATCTTCCCCTCCTACTGCCTATAGAGCTAGTTAGAATTATATACTTAATCAAGTTTATTGTTCTCTCCTTGAACCAAATCAGATGAGAGTATCTCTCAAGCAATGCTCATCTCCCTCACCTCTTTCCCTCTACTATAATATAATTTTGTACTTCTTCCTGTGATGTAATTTATCATTTTCTGCTTCCTCCTTTTACATCTCCTGTTACAATGTCTTTGCATACTTGAATCACATTTTTATCATCACATCATTTACTTTATACCAATTCCCTCTATCTATTATATCCCTTTTATACTTCATAATAGATGCACCATTCTCAAGATTAACAAGTCATTTTCCCTTATAGGGATGTGAACAGCTTGCCCAAACTGAGTAACAAGTTTTTCTTTTCCTGTTTGCCATTCTATGCCTCTCTTGAGACTTGCATTTCAAGATCGAATTTTCTATTGAATTCTGGCCTTTTTGTCAGGAAGGTCTGGAAATCCCTCATTTTGTTGAATGTCCATCTCCTTGCCTGAAATGGTATGCTGAACTTTGCTGGGTAATTGATCCTTGCTTGTAGTCCCAGGTCCTTTATCTTATTGAATACCAGATTCCAATTCCTTTGATCTTTTAATGCAGAAGCAGAAAGGTCCTATGTGATCCTGACTGTTGCTCCTTGATATTTGGATGGTTTCTCTCTGACTGCCTGTAGTATTTTCTCCTTCACTTGATAGTTCTGGAATTTGGCAACAATATTTCTTGGTGTTTTTAGTTTGCGGTCCCTTTTGGGAGGTGAATGGTGGATTCTTTCAATGACTGTTTTGCCCTCTGGACAGTTTTCCGTGATGTTTTCTTGGAAGATATTGTCCAGACTCCTTTTTTCATCATGGTTTTTTGGTAGGTCAATAATTCTTAAATTTTCTATCCTGGATCTATTTTACAGGTCAGTTGTTTTTCCAATTAGGTATTTTACATTTTCTTCTATCTTTTCATTCTTTAGATTTTGTTTGACTGATTCTTGATATCTCATAGAGTCATTAGCTTCTACTTGTCCAATTCTAATTTTCATCAAATTGTTTTCTTCAGATAACTTTTGTATTTTCTTTTCCATCTATCTAATTATTCCTTTTAAGGAATTACTTTCTCCAATAAGTTTTTGTACTTCCTTTTCCATTTTTTCCATTTTTCTTTTTAAAGAGCTATTCTCTTCAGTGAATTCTTTTTTCATCTTTGAAAATCCTTGGCCATTTTATTCTTCTATTTCCTTCTTCAACTGCTCCAGGAGTACTCTCTGTGCATGCAAGCAGTTCATAGTCCCTTCTGAAGTTTCAGATGGGAATACAGGGTTAGCACTGACCTCTTTGGTAATCCTGTTTTGGTCCTTATCTCCATTGAAAGATTCTATGATCTTTTCCTCTTGCTCTGCTTCTTCTTGCTCATAATGGTGAGACTTTGTGTGTTGTGGCCTCTGTTTCTTTCAGTTAGAAGCTAGAGAATCTGTTGTTGAGATGCAGGAAAGCTAAGGTGCCTTTGTTTTTCCTTTTGTTTTGTATTTCCCAGCTTAGCCCTGGGGCTAGCTTGTTAAGAGTGGGGAGGGGTGGTCTAGTCAGGGTAGATCTCCTCAACTGAGTTAGAGCAAAGGCAAGGTCAGTTGACCTCTGGGTCCCAGTTCGAGTTTCCACCCCCTCTGGGGTTTCTCTCCTTCCAGTTAATCTCCACCACAGTAAAAGGAATCCCCCTTAGCTATTTTCCTAGCCTCAGGTGCCATGAGACTACTTGCCCCTTCAGCTGTTCCCATGGATTCAGAATTTTTCTGGGGAAATATTTTATGGTTCTTTTGAGGTCAGTACTGGAGGGGGAGAGAGCATTTACCAATCACTCTGCCATTTTGGCTCCTGGAAGATCAAGTAGGTGACTTATAGTCTCAGAAGTGGCTGCAGGTGATACCTGGGGCTCAGTGCCTGTCACTCACTCAGCTCCACTGGTCTTCTGTCCTGGGTTGCCACTCTGCCTTTCTGCAATGCTGCTGCTGCCTGAGGACACCCTAGGGGTTTCCTGCTTGGCCATGCCCCTGTGGAACTGCTGCACTGTGTGCTGTGGGCTCACCCCCACAGAACAGATCCTTCCTGTTGATCTTCCAGTCTGTCCTGGTGGGTGAATCTGCCACAGTCTGTCTCCTATTGGATTCTGCACCTCCGAAATTTGGTCAGATTCTCTTTTTAGAGGTATCTGAAGGAGTCTGTCTAAGAGCTTAGGTGAGTAGTTGCCCTCACTGCACCATCTTGGCTCCACCCCCTAAGAAAAAAATTCTTAACAGTTAGACCTACCCCAAAGTGGATTGGACTGCATTGGAAAGTAATGAGTTCCCCATGATGGGAAGTCTTCAAGTAAAGCTGGACATCTACTTGGTCAGGTATGTAACAGAAGATTTTATTTTTCAGTACAGGTCAGAACAGGTGACTACTTTCTTTGGTTGGTTTTCAGGTTACTCTGAAATTCTGTGATTCTGTGCTTCTGTAGTATTTTGGAGAAATGTTAACTTCAAGACACAGCAACAAATTGTTCATCAATAATGGGAAATGTATTCAACCAGATATTTAATTGATTTTCAGAAATTAGTTCTAAGAACTCTTCAGTGTCATTTACACAGTGCAGTGTAAGGGAATTGGACACAATCAAAGTTTCAGTGACGAAGAGGGGATTGGCACACAGATATCCACGAGTGCACACACACATACACACATACACTCACACACACAAACAGCAAAAGAGAATTGGATGTTGCAATTACTGAAAAAAATTATAATTTTTTTCCAATTAAATATAATTTCTTCACATTTCTCCCTCCTCAACTGAATAGTAAAAAGGAAAAGAAAACTTACTTTAATAATGCATAGTCAAGCAAAACCATTTCCCACCTTGGCCATAATTCCTTCCTGAATCCATCACCTCTCTAACAAAAAGTTGATAGCATGCTTCATCTTTAATCCTCTGGAATGACAGTTTATCACTGCATTAATCAGAAACCTAACACTTAACAATTTTGTTTTTCTTTATAATTGTCCTGATATAGATTGCTATCCTAAGTCTTCTGACTTTATTCTGCATCATTTCTTAGCAATATTCCCAGTTTCTTCTAAAACTCTTCATTTACTTATTTCTGAGGGCAGAGTCATATTTCATTGCATTCATACACCATCATTTGTTTGGCCGTTCCCCAGTAGATGGGCACTTCTTTAGTTTATAGTTCTGTGCTACCATAAGAAAAGCTTCTATAAATATTTTTGTACCTGTGGATCCCTTTATTATTTCTTTAATCTCTTAGGATATAGTCCTGCTAGTGATATAGTTGGATCAATTGGTGTAACTAGTTTAGTAACTTTTGGGGCATATTTCTAAAATGCAACTCCACCAGCAGTGCATTAGTGAGCCTATTTCCTGCAGCCCCCCAAAATTTGTCATTTTTCTCTTTTGCCAATTTTGTCAATCTGACAAGTGGTGAGGTAAAATATCATAATTATTTAAATTTGCAATCTCTAATTATTAGTTATCTGAAATACTTTAATATGACTGCTGATAAACTTATATTTCTTCATTTGAACTGTTAATATGCTTGGACTGTTTATTAATTGAAGAATGATTCTCATTCTTATATATTTAAATAATTTCTTATATAACTTATATATGACACCATTATTGGAGAAACACTCTGTGAAGATGTTTTTGCCCAGTTACTTGTTTCCTTTCTAATTTTAATTGCATTGGTTTTGATTGTATAAAACCCTTTTAATTTTATATAATCAAAATTGTCTTTTCATCTCCTTTGAGCCTCTCTATCTCTTGTTTGGTTATGAACTCAGTCCCTATCAACATATTACAAAGATTATACATTATGACCAGATTGGATCGATACCAGAAATACAGGGTTACTTTAATACAAGAAAATATGAAAGTGAATAAGCCATAGTAATAACTTCAATCATTTAAACCAGATTATTATATAAGTAGATATTTAAAAAGGTTTTGACAAAACCATTTTCTAAAGGTAATTTCCTTCTTTCTCAGCTAATTTGCTTGCGATATCCCCTTTTATGATTGTCATGTATCCATTTGTAGTATATCTTATGAAATGTTGGTCTGTACCTAATTTCATCCAGACTGTTTTCCAGTTTTCTCAGCAGCTTTTGCCAAGTAATATGTTTTTATCCCAGTAATTGAGGTCTTTGGATTTGTTGAACAGTATTCAGTTGTGTCTGTTTGCGTCTTTATGTTATGCATCTAGTTCATTCCATTGATCGACTTGTATTATTAATCAGTACCAAATCATTATAATGATGACTATTTTGTAGTGTAGTTTGAGAACTGGTACCACTAGACCTCTTTCCTACCTTTTTTTTTCCTTTGTTTCCCTTGAGATGCTTAATCCTTTATTCTACCACAGGAACTTTATTATTTTTCTAGCCCTATAAAATAATCCATTACTATCTTGATTGGCCAGGCACTGAATAAGTAAGTTAGCTTAGGAGTGTTGTCACTTTTTTTATATTGGCCCAGCCTATCCAGGAGCAGTTAATATTTCTACAAGTATTTAGATCTACGTTTATTCAAAACATTTTGTAGTTGAATTCATGCAATCTCTAACTATGACTTGGTAGGTATATTAGTAAACATATTGTATGTCCTTTAGTTATTTTTAGTAGGATTTCTCTTGCTGTCTCTGCCTCTTGTTTAGTTTTTTATATAATCAAAATTTTTCCACTTTACCTTCTTGTGACTGGTCATGAACTTTTCCTTAATTCATAGATATTAGTGGTTATTTCTTTCTTGCACTTCTAATTTATTTATGTCACCTTTTGTGTCTAAGTCATGTACTCATTTGAAGCTTGTCTTTATACACCTAAAGAGCTGATGGGTTATACCTAGTTTATGCCAGACTGCTTTCCAGTTTTCCTAGTAGTTTTTATTGAATGGTGAGTTCTTGCTCCAATAGCTGGTATTTGGGGGAATAGAAAATATCTGGGAACAGAAAACACTAAGCTATTATTCTTGTTGTTCCTGCAGATTATGTATATTGTGTACCTAATTGTGTACCTAAACCCACTATTTCTTACCCAGTTCAAAATTGTTTTGAGGATTATAACTTTGTAGAATAGTTTCAGATTTGGTACTACAAACTCCCTTTCCTTCCTATTTATTTCAATAATTTCCTTGAGATTCTTGATCTCCAAATAAATTGTTATTTTTTTTTCTAGCTCCATAAAGTAATTCTAGACATACTGGCCTTTTTGCTTTTCCTAAACCATTGTCCTTGGACTTCTATTTCTGTATGCTTGCACTGACTGTCCATTATGCCTAGAATGCCTTTCTACCTCTTGAAACCTCCCTGTTCTGTCCTCCTACACACATACTCAATTACTAGTAACTGTTCCCTCAAGGTTTCCTTTTATCTATTTATTATGTATTCCTAAGCAACATACATATTATCACCCCCTATTAGAATATAAGTTCCTTCAATTCAAGGGATATTTCCCTTTTATCTTTCCATCCACAGTGCCTGACACATAGTACATGCTTAATAAATGCTTCTTGACTGGCTGATTGATCATAAATTCAATCAGAGAATGGTAGATCTAAAATCAGATGTTGCCTAAGAGGTCATCTAATACAATCTCTTACTTTATAATTAAAGAAACTGAAGTACAAGAAGTTAAATGACTTTACCAGTCATCAGAGGTAAAATTTGAATGCAGATTCTCTAACTCTAGAGTCAGTGCCGTTTCTAATATACCATATGCTACAGCCTAATTATGCAACCATTTTTATTAATAAAAATATTCTATATATCCAATAAATAAAAGGTAAACAAATATTTTTTCTTTAGAGTAATGTCAACCTTATTAAGCTAAATCCTTACAGTAAATTATATGACCTCTAAACATGACTATTCTGTAGTGATCTCATTTTTAGATGGACACCTACATTTTAAAGTGACCATTAACTTATAAAACAGAGATTCAATTTGTTTCTTACAGAGCAGAAAGCATAGGAAACATCACAGCCCCTTGTAATTTGAGGTGTAATTGCTCTCGCTCATTTTATTATCCTGTCTGTGGAAGAGACAGTCTCCAGTATTTCTCTCCCTGCATTGCAGGTTGTACGTCTTCAAATACAATAGACCATCAAAAGGTAATTCATTTTTAAAATATTTCTTCGGCCTCAGTGAGGAACCTATCTTTTCAGGATATTTCTAGTGCTCAGAACCTACAATATTTATGTGGACATCTATTTTGATTAGCTTTTTCAAAATTTACCTTTTTTTCCATTTACAAGCAAACCTCTGTTATTATGTAGTATTACCAAAACCGTATTATAGAGCAACAAATTGAGAGTAGTTATGCAGGAGGAGTAGGTTTCCAAAATGGGGCTATTTTTCTCAAACTAAGCTTTCAACATTTTAGCCTAGGGCAATTAACAACATTTACTAGTCAGTCTACACGCATTTATTATGTACCAGGCGCTGTGCTAAGCACTGAGAATACCAAGAACACCAGAAGACAGTCCCTGTTCTGAAGGAGTTCACAGTCTAATGGGGAGACATCATGCAAACAGCTACAAGATATATATTGGATAAATTGAAGACGATCACCAGAGGTATACTAGGTACGAGCATTAAGTGGCATCAGGAAAAGCTTTTTGTGGAAGGTTGAGACTTGAAGAAAATCAGGGAAGCCAAAAGGTGGAGATTGTGAGAGAGAGAATTACAGGCATAGGAGAAAAGTTTATGTTTAATCCTATAGCTAACAGTAAGCCACTGGATTTTACTGTGCCTGTGTGTCTGTGTGTAAGAGGAGTGATATGGTCAGACCTACATTTTAGGAAAATCACTGACAGCTGAATAGAGGACAGATTGGAATAGGAATAGATTTGAGGGTGGGAGATCAGTTAGAAGGCTATTGCAGTCACCTAGTTAAAAGACCATGATGACCTGTAGCAGAGTAGTGACTTATGATAATATGGGATAATATGAGATATTATAAGGTGAGATTTTATAATATGAGATATAGTAAGGGATGATATGAGAAATGTAAAAGAAGAGATAAGAAAACTTGAAAACAAATTGGATATATGGAGTGATACCCTCTGTCTCTAACATACAATACAGTCTCCACAGCCTCACATTTAAAATCTACCTGGAACTACTGAAAATATTTAAGCAGGAGGATAACATTATCAGACATCTGCCTTAGAAAGAGTGGAGCTGAGTGGAGAATGGTTTGGAGATGGGAGAGACTGAAGGAAGGAGTTCATTGAGAAAGCAGTTAGTAGTTCAGGCAAGGTAAAATGGATTGAACTTGGATATTAGCTATATGACTAGAAAAAAAGGAATAGTTGTGAAGAATCTTGTGGAAGTAGAACTGACAAGTCCACATAAATAATTACATGTAGGGAGTAAAGCAGAGCAGAAAGTCAAGGATAATTCTGAGGTTGTTGAAACAGGGTGACTTGAAAGTTAATGGTGATCTCAACAGAAATAGAGAAATTTGAAGGAGATATTAGTTGAAGAGAATGTGAAAAGGACATGCACATTAATTCCATTTGAGAAATGATGGGTTTGAAATACATCCAAGTAGAGATATCCAAACAGACAATTGTTTAAGGTGGATCTAGAGTGGGGAGAGAAAGAGAGAGTGCAAATATAGGAGTGGGAGTCATCTGCACTGAAATGATTGAACTCATGAAAACTGATGAGATTATTAAGTATAAAGAAGAGAAAGGATGAAGAAAGGAAAGGATAGAACAGGACAGAAGATGGTCTGGGATAGAGACTTGGGGAAGATTGTGATGCACAAAATGGGTAATTATTCATTGATATTTCCAATTCCTCCCTTCCTTCAGTATATTATCAGGCCATTAGCCCTACTCCAACTTTCCTTCCTTCCCTCTCTAACCTTGCCCCTGTGGTTAGTCAGATCTGCTCTACATTGTCCTTTGTTCTCAAATTCCATTCGTCACTTGTCAAGCTTCACCTCTGGGTTCCTCCCACCATCAGCCTTCTCTGTCCCAATTTATATGGCTGCACAAAACTATACTGACTGGGTGTATTTTAAATTCACTGCAAAGGAATCTTTTTTATCCTCTAATTGATTCCCTCTCGACCACGTAAAAACTAATCAAAACGTTTTCTTTTCTTCTCAAGCCTCCCACACATTCTCTTTTCTCACTTCAGCTAGCAGTGGACTTTACCTCTTACTTTACTGATAAAAATTGAGTCCATTTGGATTTCTTATTATCCCATTCTCTTCATTTCAAAACATCTTGTCATCTGTTATTCTCTCTTTCCTTCCCACTCTGCCAGAAGTTGCTTTTCTCCTTGTCAAACATAAGTTTTCTGCATGTGCCCTTGAAAACCCTGTTCCCTGTGTTCACTAGTAGATTGCAATTTCATTTTCTTTTTTCTATTATTTTTTCTTGCTGTCTGTATATCTTACTGTCTCTATCTGTTTCTCCCCTTCCCTACTTTAAACATTCCCAGTCTCTCCATTCTTTAAAGAAAAAGAAACTCCATGAGACCCCCCCTATCCTTTAAAATTGTCATATCTTTACTCCCTCAGCCCAACTCCTTGAAAAATCTGACTCTACTTGGCTGTCTTTTCTTCATATCTCCCCAATTACTTCTCAATTTTTTGCAGTATAACTTGGACCCTTATTATTCAATTGAAGCTGCTTTCCTCAATGTTACCAATAACGTCTCAAGTGCCAAAGCTGATGGTCCTTTTCTCACTCCTTATCCTTCTTCTTTGCTGCATTTGACACTATAGATTGTTTTCTCTAGGCTTTTGTGACATTACAGTCACCTGATTCTCCTACTTATCTAATCAGGGTTATTTTTTTTTTTAGCTTCCCTTCTCATCTTCTTTTTTAATCTTTGTTGACCGTATTTGCTCCCCTGAGTCTAATTATAATCTCTGTTCCAGTTGTCAAAAGTCTATATATCCAGCCCCAATTTCTCCCCTGAACTTTGGTCTCTCATCACCAAGTGCTAATGGGATATCGAGCTGGGTCTTCCGCAGACACCTCATTCAACATCTACAAAACAGAAATTATCTCTGCCTGCCTTTCTACCCCTTCCCAATCCCACTTATCTTTCCAAACTTCCCTGTTTTTATACAGGAACCACTATTCTTGTAAGTGTACTAGATTCATAACCCCAGATTTAGCCCTTGACTCTTCATTCTTATTCACCCCTTGTATATAAGAAGTTGCCAAATCTTGCCATTTCTACATACACATCTCTGTCATATGACCCCTTCTCCTGCAACTTCTAACTTAGTTCAGGACCTCATAAACTCTTACCTAGATTATTTTTATGATATTCTAATTGTCCTCTCTGTCTCATATCTCCTGCTATTCCAGCCCATCCTCCATAGTGCTGCCAAAATAGCTTTCCTTATGCACTAATTTGACCATCTTATGTCCCTACTCAGTTTATTATCTCCATATTAACTCCAGGGTAAAATGTAAATTCCTCTATTTAGTTTTCAAGGCCATTCACAGTCTTTCACCAACCTAATTTTGATAGGCCACTTTTACATTACTTTACCTCTCACACACTGCTTCCAAAAGTCTTCCAGACTCCTTTCTCTATTCCTCATATGTTATATTTTATTGCCTGTCTCCATGTTTTGCAAAGCTATTCCTTATTCCTGAAATATTCCCACTCTTTGTAATGTGAGAGTTAAAGATCTTCCCCATCCATTAATAAACCTCAGATAGCTTGTGTTAATTTCTAATGAGGCACTGGGTCTCAAGGGTCATGCCTTCTGACTCTGTATATATACTCTAAGGTGAGGTTTTACTTTGGGGCTTACCCTTTGGAAGAAGGTTCATGTGTCAGATGAGACTCTGAGTAGCTGTTAAAGAGCCCCTCAGCTTTGAAAACCCAGATGCTGGTGCTTCTCTGTCTGGTAGCTACGAATGTATGTAATGGTCAGACAGTTGAATCTGTCTGTTGATCTGTGATATACGTATTACTTATGGTCAGACAGTTGGAAGTCCTGTCTGTTGGTGTTTATTTTCCTCCTTGTATTTTCTCTGTTAGTAAATGTAATTAAAGAAGATTGCTGACCTCTCAAAAGTTGCTTTCCTTTTAGAAAAGCAGATCTAAGAGCCCTCCTGTGTATGCCAGGGTCCTTGATGCTACACTCTTCACCCCCAATTTGTAGAATTTCTCTCTTCCTTCAAGACATAGCAAGCACCAAGTTCCACTTGAGTTCTTTCTTGATCTTCCCCCAGTGATTACTGCTTTGCCTCTCACACTGCATTGTAGCCTACTACTTCATGTTTCTATCTTGTAATAATTACTCTGTATATACTCATATGTATTTGTTGGCTCCCCATTAGAAAGTAAGGTCTTTGCAGGATATTAGAGGTTACTGATTCTAACCCTTTGGTGTCTGAGATAGCATCTGAACTCAGGTCTTTCTGACTCTAAGTCCAGTGTTCTATACCCGTGCCATTTAGCTGTCTCTTTTTGAGTAAGGATTGTTTCATTTTATCCATTTGTATTTCTAGTATTTAGCACAGTGCCTGATATATAGTGGTTCTTAATAAATACTTGTCAATTGATGGGGTAATTAATTCTGCGAAGAGGACTGATGAGGATAAGAATGATGAGACAACATTATCCCCAAAACAAAGATCTGCAAGCATATCTACCAGTGGTTGACACTACTAGTTATCGTGGAGATCACAGAGGGAGAAAAGGCAGTTACAAAATCTTTGGTAACCTTGTAGAGAACAATTTTAAGTGTAATACTGGAGCTGTAGAGCAGATTGCAGAGTTATGGATAATAGAATCTCAGACTTGAAAAAAATCTCAGCATCTCTTTGGTTCAACCCTTATATGAACAAGAATCCTCTCAAAACACACCCAACAGCTAGGTATCTGTTCTTTGCTTAAAGACCTTCATTATTCCCCAAGACAACCTCTTCTAGCTTTGAATAGCTTTAATTTCCCATTCTGTAACTTCTACCCATTGCTCCTTCTTCTTCTCTCTAGGGTCAAGCAAGTATTTTTTCTTTATTGTAAACATTCCAGTGTGTCCTCCCTGAAATAACACTCAGAATTAAAGATAGTACTCCACGTTGTCTGACCTGGTATGGTGACATTATCACATCCATCATCCCACAGTTACCCCTCTTAATGTAACTTAAAAATTTCACTACTTTTATTTGATTTTCGTATTACTTACATCAATCCCTGGTCATCTCCTCTTCAACTACCTTGCTGTTGAGACCACATGTAAGCCTTGAGGGCTCCACTCTCTCATTTCTAGAACCTCCACCCTGGGGCCTCACTATACTGGTAACCACTATGTTAAAATAGGCCAGCTCCAGCAAGGCCTCATTTCCTGACCATCTCTTAAATATCCTCCATGCTGCTCCTCCCCCTTCCCTTTAATTTTCATGACTCTACACTTTATCCTACCTTTGCTCCTACTCACATCCTACTAAACAGAGCTACAGGACATCATACCCTCTTGTTGACTTGGTCCACTACAAATCCCATTTTCCCTAGTGGCTGTTTCAGCTTCTCAAACTTCCTGCAACACATCCTTCTCTTCCTACTTTACTGAGAAAATTGAGACCATTTACTGTGAGCTCTTCTTCTCTTCAATATCATTCTCTTTGATTTCATTATCTCCTCCTTCATTCATTTCTCTAAGGAAGCTTCTATTTATACCCTTAAACCCATCCCTTCCCTTCTTCTCTGTCATTGTACTACACTCTGTTCACACCCCTCTCTAATTTAACTCTTTCCCTATCTATTGATTCTTCCACTTAGTGTCTATAAACACAACCTTTTTTCTAGATTTTTAAAAAACCCTCATAGCATCTTCCCTATTTCAGGCGAACTCTTTGAAAAAACTCTCTATACCCATTGCCTTCATGTCCTTTGCTTCTTACTTTCTTCTAAACCCTCTGATATCTGACTTCTGGTCTTATTGTTTAACAGAAATTGTTTCTCCAATACATGATTTTCTAATTTCCAATCTAATGACCTTTTTTCTCAGTTCTTATCCTTCCTGGCCTCTGTACATTATTTGATACTGTTAACCATCTTCTCATGCTAGATTAGAGCATCAAAAGCTTTTTTTGTATCATAGTTCCCTTTGGTAGACTGATGAGTGAAACCTAGTAAAGCCAATGGACCCACTCTGAGAATGTTTTTAAATACACACGTACATACATATGTATGTATTATATATATATAAAAAAGCCTATAATCTTTCTTGGGATCTCATCAGCTTCTACAGATTTTATTATCAAATCTATGTAATTGACTCCTAGAACTAACTTCCAGCCTTGTGAGCTCTAGTATCCCTAGCTGACTACTGGACAGATGATACGAGATGTTCCAGAGACATCTAAAATTCAACGTCTTAACCTGAAATTTGTTCTCTTTTCCCTTAAACCCACCCACCTTCCAAACTTTCTCTTCTCAAGGATGCCACAATCTTTTCATTTAGCCAGCTTCAAAATCTCAGCGCCATCTTCAACTCCTCACTCTCACTCCCCCCACATAGCCAAGTAGTTAGTAGGTAAACATTTATGAAGTGCCTACTGTGTGCCAGACCTGTGCTGAGCACTGAAGATACAAATATGAAAAAGGAAGACAGTCCCTACTCTCAGGGAGCTTATAGTCTATTGAGAGGAAACAGCACACAAAAGGAAGCTGAAAAGAGCATGATGAAGTCCAGAAGAGTGAAGCAGGATGGGAAATGAGGAGATGCCTGGCCTGGGCAATTAAATGGAGGTTCTGGGGCAGGGTTCATCCCCTCACCATCCAGTCAGAGGAGCAGAGGGTACTGAGGGGGTGAGAGTGCCACATCTGAGGCCATCTTGCAAGACAGTGAGGTTTCTTGTGGTCAGGTTCCTAGAGGCACGAGGAAAGATCAGCTTCAAGGAGTGCACCAAGGTGGGAAATGAAGAATTTACCAATTTCTTTCATTTTTATCTTTATGGCTCTTGCTACTCACTTCTCTCCACTCACCTAGCAATCACTTCAGACTTAATACATAACATTTTTCTCCACACCCTCCATGGCCCATCCATGCTGGATTCCTTGCTGTTCCTCATACAAGGCATATAATCTCCTGTCTTCGTGCATTTGCAGGTTTCTCTTCATTCCCACAATGTTCTCCCTTCTCACCCACCATTTGGAATCTCTGCTCTCCTTAAGGATTTAGCTTAAACACCACCTTGTGTTTGAGATATTTCTTTATCCCTTGGCTATTAACACTTTGTCTCCCCAGACTCCCACCTAGGTTTTCATATTTTTTCTGTATGTGCATTGTGTGTATATATACATATGTGGATGAATCTTTCCCTATTAGAAAATAAGTTCGTTGAGGACAGGGACTGTGCATTTTATCTTTATATGCCTAGAACCTAGCACATAGGCAGTGCTTGGCAAATAGTGCTTGGCAAATTGATGGACTGATAATTATACTTCTTTGCCATCCTGCAACTTCCACTACAAGAATCTCCTAAGACCCTGAGAAGTTAAGTGATTTGCCCAGATACAGAGCCACTATGTGCCAGAAACAACTTGAACCCAGATCTCCCTAACTCTGAGAGCAGCTCCTTATCCACTATACCAGAATGGCTCTTACAACATATCAAAATTATTTTGTCTTTCGTGATCTCTTGCCTTGTATTATTGTCAGTTCTTTCCCTAACCTTTCAGTCACCTATCACTTTTTCATTTAGGTTGCTTATCCATTTGGAGTTTATTATGTGGTACAGATGCTAGCCTGGTACTATTTTTCTATTAAATTAGTTCCACCTTTCCCAGAACTTCTTATTAATGGGGTATCTTTCCCACAATATTTTGTATTCTTGGATTTAGTAAAACTACTGTGTTTTCTTTCTTTTGGGCCTTGACAGTCTAATCTAAACGTTTCTTTTGATATAACCAGTACCAATAGATTTGATTACTGCTTCATGATATACTTTGAAATAGGCTACTTTCATTTCTTCATTTTTTTCATTATATTTAGGCCTTATGTGCCTCCAAATCAATTGTTACTACTTTTTCTAGTTATATAATTCATTATATGATTGCTATAACACTAAATATGTAAATTAATTTAAATTGTAACCATAAACAATTAATATCTCTCAAATTACTTGTTATCATTCATTTATATAAAAACATTTTGTATTTGTATATAAGTGTTGGATTATATATAAAGACTGGATTAAATTGGATTAAATTATCGCACCTGATTTTAGCCAAGGCCTAAATGCTAAAGGGCATTTGAACTAGAATGGTGTTATATAAAGGTTGTGTTTGTCCATTTTCAAAGAGGACCATGACATCAGGGAGATGATGACATATCTTGGAGTTGACTTTGATTTGAGTGAGTGAGGGCTGTGCAAGGTCACCAGCCTCACTTTCTCCAGAGCCATCTGGGCCCAATGACCAGATATTCATCAAGATGACTGCAGATGGCCCAGGATGCAGTGGGAGACCCTGGACCTTTTAGGCTAAGCTCTTTTCAGGTTCTTACTTTGAGTGAGGTAAGAAGGGAGTCAAGGGATGGCCCCCTTAATTAACCAAAAAAATTCAAACTGGGAGGGGAAGTCCCTCCGGGTTGCTGACCAAAAGAAACAGTTAAATGGCCCAAAGTACAGGCATTAAGTGGTGCTTGGGCAGAGACCCATTGCTGTTCTAGGAGCTCCAGAGTGAAATGGGTTTAAGGTTTTATCTTTGAGAAAAGAGAGAGAAGGGGAGAGGAGGGAAGGGGAGGGGAGGGGAGGGGGGGGGGAGGAAAGGCGAGGGAAGGGGAGGGGAGGGGAGGGGAGGGGAGGGGAGGAAAGGGGAGGGAAGGGGAGGGGAGGGAAGGGAAGGGAGCCAGTAAAACCCAAATTAACTGCACAGTCTTCAGTCATCAAAATTTCCCTTCCTTTGGAGAGGAGAAGAGGGAAAGGACAAGCTGACTTAGCCAACTGGCTGGGTCCGCATTCAGGCAGCTTGGACTACTCACAGGTTGTGTTTGTCCTTCCTTTTTGAAGACCATGATGTCAGGGAGATGATCACATGACTTGAGGTTGACTTTAATTTGAGTGAGGGAGGGCTGTATGAGGTCACCAGCCTTACTTTCTCCTCCAAAACAGTGTAAAATCATGTTCTGACAGGCTGAGGACATTTGGCTACATCCCTAATCATTGCCTCTAAAATGATCAAACTTGTTCATGATTAATTCCAGAAACTGGAGTGAGACATTCTAGCTGGACCTCATGGGAGGGACCTCTCCGGGAGGAAATACATGCTTTGGCTTTGGTCTTGGCCAGGTCTCCTTCCCCTTCCCTCCTTTGGTTGGAGGAAGACCTTGCCAGCTTCAAAGGTATAGAGTATTTGGACTTCTCATCTTACCATCAGTGTCTCAGTGATGTCCCAGAAATCAGCTAGAAATGGTATTTGTATTTGTGTCAGGTGCTAAGGATATATAGGTCAGATTCACCGTGCTTAAGGAGAACTTCTTGAATACCCACAAATGGGAAAAAAGGACTCCCCGCAACCAGGAACTAAGAGTTGCCACATATGCCCACTTTCCCCTAGACTCTGAAAGAGAGGATTTTTCTTAAGCACTTTCTAAAGGCTGTGCTAAAGTGCTTGAGATAAAAATGTAAGCAAATGAGATAGTTACCTTTGGGGAGCTTTCATTTTAATGAGGAAGACAGCACATAAAGTGGAGCTGAAAAAGGGTGGAACGAAGGGACTTTAAGCTGAAAAACGTGGTCTGAGTATAGCTGGGAAGTAGTAGGAAGCCTGGTTCTAGCAAGATAAGGTGAAAGCTCACCTATCAGAAGCCTGTCTCAAGAGGAGAGTCCTGGGTTCCAGTGTGTGGAAGGAAGGAAAGAGGGGAAGGCAGGATGGGGATTAGGATGGGTATTATGACCAGAATGTAGAGAGCATGGTCAAGACCTATAGTTCTGGAACTCAGTGGCTGTATTTCTGGGTTTATTAAACTTGAGATTACTCAGTACCAATATCATGTAGTTTCTATTGATTTTTAATTCCAATATATCTGAGAAGTTTTCTTACATTATTTTCTAAAATTGATTTTTTTCTAATGTTGTCTGAGTAATCCTGTAATTATATGACAATATTTGATCTTTAAGTCAAGTTCTTTGACTTATAGAGAGGGAGAGGAGAAAGGGAAGGAAAGGGAAAGGGAGGAAGGGGGGAGAGAGAGAGAGGAGAGAAGAGATCACAGTTCAAGGGGAAGAGTAGAAACATTTTTAAAATAAGCCTTTTTTATTGATATCATTTGTTTCTTACATCATTGTCATCATTTCAAGTGTCCCTTCCCCTTCCTGAGAGGCATACTATATAACAAACGGTGTTTTTTAGTGAGGACAAAAAATCAACACAGCTGGCCAGTCCATAGAAAAAAGTGTGATGATATGTGCAATGTGTAACACTTATGGACCCCCTACTTCCACAAAGGATTGAGCTCAGAGGTCTCCTTTAATATCTCTTCATTTGAGTTCTGCTTGATCTTTATACTTTTGTTACATGTACTTTGGATTTCTGAAGTGTAGTTCTTTCAATTTATATTGTTGTGGTTACTGTATACATTGTTTTCTTACCTCTGCTTCATTATGTACCAGGTGATAAAGATTTTTGTCCATGCTTCTTCATATTCATCACATGTATCATTTCTTACAGCACAGGAATGTTCTATTACATTCATGCACCAAGGTTTGTTTAACTATTCCCCATCTGATGGGCATATACTTTGTTTTAGTTCTTAGCTATCACAAAAAGTGCTGCTTTAAATAACTTGGAGTGTATGGGGATTTTTTTCTTATTGATGACTTCCTTGGGTCTTTAGCCCAGTAATGGGTTTATGGTTCAAAGGGTATGAACATTTTCATTATTTTATTTTCATGATTCCAAATTGGCTTCCAAAATGGTTATATCATCTTATAGCTCCACCAATAGTGTATTAGTATGCCACAACTCCAATTCTGACTATTTCACTTTTTTGGTCATTTTTGTCAATTTCCAGAGTTGTTTTGATTTCCATTTTTCTTATTATTAGTGATTTGGGGCATTCATGTGGTTGTGAATACTTTACAATTCTTTTGAGAATTGTTTGTTCAAATCCTTTGATCATTTATCTACTGAGGAATGGCTATGTCATATATATTTTTAATATATGTATACATATATTTATACACATATATAAAACATGTATGTATAAACTGTTTTTATATATTGGATGCCAAACTTTAATTAGAGAAATATGATAAAAATATGATTAAAAAAAAGATTTTTCCTATCCAATCACTTTCCTTCTTATTCTAGGTACATCATTTTTTTCTGGGCAGAAACTTTTCAGTTTCAAGTAATCACAGTTATCTATTGCAATTGCCTTTATGTCTTGTTTGGTTAGGAATATGTCTCCTCCTATAACTATGAGAGATATATGATGTTTTTCTTCTCATTTTTAATAGTATGATCTGTAATATCAAGGCACTTTATCCATTTAGAATGTATTATGGAATTTGCTATAAGGTATTGCTCTAAGCCTAATTTCTTCCAGATTGCTTTACAGCTTTAGCAGGAGTTTTTATTAAATGAGAAGATTTGGTTTGTTTGTTTTTCCCCCAGGTTTGCTCTTTATTTAAGTTTAACATTTTATCAAATACTAGGTTGTTAAGTTCTATTATTTCTGAATCTTCCTTATCTAATCTATACCATTGATCTATTCCTATTTTTTAATCAATACTGGGTGGTTTTGATGTTTGCTGCTTTATAATACAGTTTGAGGCATAGAAGTGCTGTTTCTCTTTTGTCCCTACTTCTTTTCATCATTTCCCTTGGTATTCTAGATCTTTTATTTTTCCAAATTAATTTTGTTATTTTATCAAATTCTTTAAAGTATCCACTCTGTAATTTGACTGTATAAATTAGTAATTCAGTTAATTAGTTTTGAAAGTCTTGTCCTTTTTTATTTAATGGCATGGCCTACCTATATGAACTGAATATTCCTCCAGCTATTTAAATTGTTCTGTATTTCTTTGGGGAGCATTATGTAATTGAATCTACAGAAGTCTTTTGTGTGCGTTGGGACTTTGACCCCATTCATTTTTCAGTTATTTGGAGTGAGTTTTCCCTTTCTACTCTTATTTCTTGTGTTTTGTTATTGTTATATAGAAATGCTGTTGATTTTGGATTTGTTTTGTAGCATATAATGTTGCTGACTCTGTTGATTGCTTCAGTTAGTATCTTTGTTGATTCTCTAGGATTTCCAAATAAACCATCAGCAAATAGAAATAGTTTTGTCTCCTCTTTCCCTATCTTTAGCCAATTTCTTTGTCTTGTCTTATTGCTATTGCTGGTTCCAGAAATACATCAAATAATAATGGGGAGACAGGGCATTTTTGCTTCATTCTCATGTTTATTGGAAAATATGCTAGTGTATCCCCATTCTACGTATTTGGTTTTGGTTTCAGAGAGGTGCTTTTTAGATACTGAAAAATGTCCCTTAGTGCCTGTATTTTACAGTGTTTTTAGCATTAAAAAGATGTAGTTCATTCTCAGAGACTTTTTGTGTGCATTTCTTGAGAAGATCATGTGGTTTCAGATGTTATGGTTTTTAATGTGATTCATTATTCTGATTATTATCAATGTTCTTGCATTCTTGGTATAAATCCAACTTGGGCATAATGAATGACTTTTTAGGTAAATCACTGGAACCTGTATTGCAAGATTTTGTTTAAAATTTTTGAGTCAATGTTCATTAATGATATTGGTCAATAGTTTCCTTCCTGTGTTATATCTTTACCTAGTTTAAGTCATAGAGCTATATTTTCCTCATAAAAGGATTCTGGCTGTGTTTTTCTTTAACTTTTTATAATTGTGAGGCATAGGTACTAACTGTGCTTTGAAGGTTTAATAGACTTCTCCTGTGAATCAATCAGAAACAGAAGGGTTTTTTTCCCTGCTTTAGTTGTTCCTTTATAGCTAAATCTATTTCCTTTTCTGAGGCTGGGTTATTTAAGATCTTTATCTTGTCTTCTGAGCATTTGAACATTTTATATTTTTGAAGGTATTCCTCTATTTCTTATGTGTTCTCAGTTTTTAGCATGTAACTGCATAATATTTTCTGGTTATTCTTTTTATTTCTTCTGGTTTGGATGTGATTTCACCTTGTTCATTTGCTTTTTTATGGATTTGATTTCCTGCTCTCTCCTTTCTAATCACATTAGTTAAGGATTTATCAATTTTGTTAGTCTTTTCAAAGAAACAGTCTTTAGTTTTGTACATTTCTGTGGGAGTTTTTTGATTTCTAATTTATCTATTGCACCTCTGCTCTTCATTATCTCCTTTTGTGCTTATTTTAGGTGTGTTTATTTGTTGCCTTTCTAAATTTCTAAATGCATATTCCGATCATTAATACATATTTTTTCTATTTTGTTAATGTGTGTTTGTAAGGATATGATTTTTCCCCCGAGGACTGCTTTAGCTGCATCCGAGAAATTTTGGTATGTTGCTTCATCATTACCGTTTTTTATACAGTTATTAATTGTTTCTGTGATTTGTTCTTCATTGTTGTTGTTGTCAGTGGTATCACTCATGTCCCACTCTTCATGATCTCATTCAGGGGTTATGGCAAAGATACCAGAATGGGTTTCCTTTTCTTTCTCTAGCTCATTTTACTTTGTCATTTTTTTTTTAATTTTAAATGTTTATTTATTTATTTTTAGTTTTCAACATTCATTTCCACAAAATTTTGAGTTCCAAATTTTCTCCCCATCTCTCTCCTCTCCCACCCCATAACATCTTGCATTCTGATTACCCCTTCCCCCAATCTGCCCTCCCTTATGTCACACCCTTCCCTTCCCTTATCCCCATCTTCTCTCTTTTCTGGTTATTTCTCAGTTGTGTGCAAAAATATTTCTCAACATTCATTTCCAATACTTTGAATTCCAACTTCTCTCCCTTCCTTCCTCCTCACACATCCCCACTGAGAAGGCAAGCAATTCAATATCGACTATCTATGTGTAGTTTTACAAAAGAATTCCATAATTGTCATATTGTGTAACACTAACTATATTTCCCTCCATTATATCCTGCCCCCCATTTATTCTATTCTCTCTTTTAACCTTGTCCCTTCCCAAAAGTGTTTACTTCTGATTACTCCCTTCTCCCATTTGCCCTCCCTTCTATCATCTCCCTCACCCCACTTGTCCCCTTCTCCCCTACTTTCCTGTAGTGTAAGATAGATTTTCATACCAAATTGAATGAGCATGTTATTCCCTCCTTAAGTATGTGAAGAGAGTAAGCATCACTTTTTCTCTCTCACCTCCTCCCTTTTGAATTGAATTGAATAAACTTATTCTTGCCTCTTTTATGAGTAATAATTTGCCCTATTCCATTTCTCCTTTTCCCCTCCCAATATATTCCTGTCTTGCCCCTTAAATTTTATCTTTTTAGACATCATCCTTTCTTATTCAACTCACCCTGTGCTCTGTGTGTGTGTGTGTGTGTGTGTGTGTGTGTGTGTGTGTAATCCCTCTACTCAAATACTGAGAGAAGTCTCAAGAGTTATAAATCTTACCTTTCCATGTAGGAATGTAAGCAGTTCAACTTTAGAAAATCCTTTATGATTTTTTCTTTCCTGTTTACCTTTGCATGCTTCTCTTGATTTTTGTGTTTGAAAGTCAAATTTTTTTTTTTTTCAGTTCTGGTCTTTTCATCAAGAATGCTTGAAAGTCCTCTCTGTCATTGAATGACCATTTTTTCCCCTGAAGTATTATACTCAGTTTTGCTAGGCAGGGGATTCTTTGTTTTAATCTTAGTTCCTTTGACTTCTGCAATATCATATTCCAAGCCTTTCAATCACTTAATGTTGAAACTGCCAGATCCTGTGTTATCCTGATTGTATTTCCATAATACTCAAATTGTTTCTTTCTAGATGTTTGCAATATATTTTCCTTGACCTGGGAACTCTGGAATTTGGCTACAATATTGCTAGGAGTTTCTCTTTTTGGATCTCTTTCAGAAAGTGATTGGTGGATTCTTTCAATATTTATTTTGCCCTCTGCTTCTAGAATATCAGGAAGTATTCCTAGATAATTTCATGAAAGATGATGTCTAAGCTCTTTTTTTGATCATGGCTTTCAGGTAGTCTCATAATTTTTAAATTGTCTCTCCTGGATCTATTTTCCAGGTCAGTTGTTTCTCCAATGAGATATGTCACATTATCTTCTATTTTTTCATTCTTTTGGTCTTGTTTTGTGATTTCTTGGTTTCTCATAAAGTCATTTGCTTTCATCTGCTCCATTCTAATTTTTAAAGAACTATTTTCTTCAGTGAGCTTTTGAACCTCCTTTTCCATTTGGCTAATTCTGCTCTTTAAAGCATTCTTCTCCTCTTTGGCTTTTTGGGCCTCTTTTGCTATTTGAATTAGTCTATTTTTCAGGTGTTGATTTTTTCAGCATTTTTTTGAGTCTCCTTTAGGAAGCTATTGACTTGCTTTTCATGGTTTTCTTACATCGCTCTCATTTCTCTTCCCAATTTTTCCTCCACTTCTCTTATTTGATTTTCAAAATCCATTTTGAGCTCTTCCATGACCTGAGACCATTGCATATTTATTTTGGAGTTTTGCATGCAGAACCCTTGACTTTTAGGTCTTCCTCTGAAGACCTAACTTGATCCTCCTCATCTGAAAGGATGGAATAAAACACCTGCTCACTAAGAAAGTAACCTTCTATTGTCTTATTCTTTTTACCTCTTGGGGGCATTTTCCCAGCCAGTTACTGAACTTTTGAGTTCTTTGTCAGGGCTGAGATTCAGATTAGTGGCCCAATTCCCCCAGGGGCTTTACGTAGCGGTCTCCCAGGGATGTCACTCAGGGCTGAGATTCAGATCAGCTGCTCAGTTCACCCAGGGGCTCTAGGTGGAGGGCTCCAAAAATGGAAGCTGCCACTGCATTGGCTACTGCCAGGGGTCCAGATCATGCTCCCCTCTCCTGGGTGAAGAAGCCCCCCCCACTGACCTTTGAACCTGTCTATGGTGTTTGTGGGTTGAGCAGTCAGGGAACTGCTGCTGCAGGTGGCTCCCTGAAGCTGTTCAGGGTCCTGTCCCTGCCATGTCAGGCTGCGCTCTGCATTTCCTGGGCTGCACTGCATGTGCTCCGTGCTTCCTGGGCCATGCTACATGTGCTCTAGCTCATTTTACGAATGAGGAAACGGAGACAAACAGGGTTGCTGCCAAAATTCACGGAGCTAGCAAGTGTCTGAGACCAGATTTGAAATTCTGAAGATGAGTCTTCTTGACTCCATGCCCAATACTCTAGCCACTCAGTCACCTAGCTGCCCGTGAGGTTGTTGTTTCATTGTTTAGTCATGACTCTTCATGACCCCATTTGGGGTTTTCTTGGCAAAAATACTGAAATGGTTTGCTCTATCCTTTTCCAGCTCATTTTACACATGAGGAAACTGAGGTAAATGGGGTAGAGTGACTTGCCCAGGGTGATGCAGCTAGTAAGAGTCTGAGGCTAGATTTTGAACTCAGAGAGATGAGTCTTTCTGACTTTAGGTCCAGCACTCTATCCACTGCACCACCTAGATGCCCATTTGTTTTATGACCCAGTCATTATTTAGAATTTCTTTGTTAAGTCTAAATTTGAATCTGTATCTTTTACTTGTGGTTCCTGAACCAATTACTATTTTTATTAAGTTATGGTCAATCAAGGAGGTATTACCTTTTTCTGCCTTTTTACTTTTGTTTGCATCATCTCTGTATCCTTCTGCATAGTCAATTTTTGTAAAACTTCCTTGTGGTTCTAGGAAATATGCATGTGTGTATGTGTATTCTTTTGCTGTCCCCTTTAGAAGATGCCTTAAGCCTTCAACTCTAGTTTTTTCCAGCATTTTGTTCAGATCCATATTTTTTCTTTTGTTTATCTTTCTGTTTGATTTATCCAGAACTGAGAGAGAGAGATGTTGAAATCTCCTTCCATCTGTCTATGTCTTCTTGTAAGTCAGATAATGTTTCCTTTACAATTCTGTACACTGAAGCACTTGTATATATGTTTGTTACTAATATTAGCTTGTTGTTTATGGTTCCTTTCAACATAATAGTTTCCTTGTTCATTATCCCTTCGTATATTTTGAATGGGTTTCTTTGTTTTGTCAGATAAGAGGATTGCAACTTCTGGGTTATTTTTTTCTCTAATTTATTTGATGCTTAGTAAATTTTTTTTCCCATCTCAGTTTTATTTTGTGTATGTCTTTAATTTTTAAATATGTTTCTTGTGAGCAATAGATTCTTGTAGAATATTATTTTGTTATCTAATCTATAACTCTTTTTCATTTTGTTGGATTGTTTAATCTATTCACATTTAAAGTTAAAATTGTATTTCCTTCATCAGTTTCTAGTATTTCATTTTTCTTTCAAGGTACAATTTTTATTCCCTCTTCTGCTATAAACCCAGAACTAGGCCCTTTAAGGCACTTTATCTTAATCTCTTTTAACGTGGCCCTGTTTCTACTGATTCTTTTCCCATCACTCCTCATCCCTTCCTCTTTTATCTTGTTAGTTTGTTATCACTTTTGGTGTTTTGTTTTATAGTACATTTAAACTCAGATTTACATAGTAGGTCATACTGGGCTGTACTCTAAGCCCTATTACTATCTGAAGGACATTATTCCATTCCCTTCTATATATTCTACGTACAAAATAGTCTTCCTTTATTTGAATTTCTTTTTTTTGTATTTGAAAGTCTTTCTCTTGACCTCTTGGAGAACTTGTCTCTGAATTGACTTATTAAATTTAACTGCTGTGTGTCTTGTAGTTGTCAGCCTTGAGGTTTTTTGTTTGCTTGTTTTTCCTGGAGGTGATGTGTGAAAATTTTCAATTGGTATTTATTTTCTACGTTCAGGAGTTCTGGCAAATTCTCTTCTACTATTTCCTGCACTGTGGTATTAAGACTTTTTGTCCTGTCTCATTCTTCTGCGAGACATATAATCTTTAGGTTGTCTCTACACGTCCTGTCTTTCATATCATTATGTTTGCTTGGATGATGAGCCATTTAAAATTACTGAGTTCTGACTCTCCTCTCCACTGTCTTCCACTTCTGTGTATTTGCATTCCTAATCTATTATTGTCTCTTTGTTTTTGTGGTGAGATTTTCTATCACTGAATCCAGTTGTGTAGGTCACAATTTCTGCTTTTACAATTTTTATTTTCTTTTTTAACCACTCAGGAACAGTGGGTTATTTTTACATTTTCTCCCTCATTCCACCAAGTCCTCTGTCTCATAAAGTGTTGGATTATTTTCCTTTGTTTCATTTACTGAATCTGGAGGCATATTTTGTTCTGTTGTTGAATGTTGATTTGTCTGGTTTTGTTCAAGGTCCTTGAGTTTTTTCTTGTTGAATCTTTGGTAATTTCAGTCTTCCCCATATTCCTCTCCAATTTTCCCCTGTTCACTTTCTGACTCTGTCCGTTGGTGATTTCTTTGGGGGATAGATCTTATATCATCTCAGTCTCATTCCATGATGGTCAATTCCTGTTCTGCCAGCTTAGATCTCTGCCCCAAGTGACATTTGAATGGTCAGAACTAGGCCTGCTAGATAGATGCCATACTCTTTCCCTTAGCATTTTCTCTCCATCTCTCTCTCTCTTTCTCTCTCTCTCACACATACACACACACACACACACACACACATATTCATGTCCTGTCTTGTACTACTACTACCTCTGTTCCTTAGATCTCTGTCCTAGCTGGCAGTTCAGATCTTTGCCACATTGGTCTTAAGAGTTTGCATGCTTCAGCACTTACTCTGCTGGTGCTGTGGGGTTTCAGTCCCTGGCAGGTTTTTACTCCTGAGAAACTATGACCACCACCTGGCTGTCTGTCTTGACCTAGGCCAACTCCCACAGCCTGGAGCCAAGGTGTTCCTAGTACTGGAAAAAGGGTGGCATAGCAGCATGGAAGTGGGTTTTGTTGTAAGCCTCTGTTGGTCCTTCCTGATAGTGCTGAGTGAGCTCAAGATCAGTGAGCATCATCAGTTCCTGGGTGTGTGTGTGTGTGTGTGTGTGTGTGTGTGTGTGTGTGTGTGTGTGTGTGTGTTAATCTTTTGAATTCTGGGTGTCCTAGACCATAGAGATAGTTGAAGTTGCTTTATCTTTTGCACATAATTTCAGTTTTGGAGAGCCTTGAGAGGTAAGGAGAATGAGATAAAAATATTTTGTCCTTCCTCTTGTTGCTCATGTGACCTGGCCTGAATGGAAACTTTTTAAAACTGATAGAGCATCACTACTTCTCTTCAGTAAGTAGACAAGGGTGCAATTGGCACATTTGTTGATATCCTTAATTCCAGAAAAGTCTCTAAGTACCTAAAGAGAGTTCAACATTGACCTTAAAAGTGTTTTCCCAATGTCTTGAACCAAAAATATTATAATAAAGTTCATATAGAAATATTGCAGTTAGCATGTCAAATGACAAAATAAAAGAAAACCCGCACACAATTTCTTCAGAAATTGTTAGACAATCCTCAAATTCTCTGATTTTCATTCTCACTTTTGGGATCTTTCATGCCATCCCTCAACTTGCTGGCTGGCTCAGTTATGTTGTTATTTCAAAAATGCTCAAAACTAAAGAGTTCCTTCCCAATTTTGTGCAAATATGACTCCCTAAAACCTGAGAGGGGCATTCTTATTTTGAGGAGACCTCTGTAAAATCATCTGGGCAACTGTGACCATTAGATATCCAGTCCCAGTAAGGACAGAATGTAAATCTATTCTTCTGAATTTGTCCATTTCTAGTGAGGATAAAATCTCTTTTGATCCCCTAAATTTCACGATTTCCAAGTTGTTTTGAATGTAAACTGTGTTCTGAAAAGGTTCCCCCAGTAGGACACCACACCTGGAGGGATTAAACATTTATTGTCCTTATCTTCAACAGACATTTCTTAAGGTCACAGAGCACACTAACTTCCTTCTTCCCTGAATGGCCAAAGCAGTTTACATTCTAATCCACTAAGAGTAGGGATCATCTCATGATAAGCAACCGCCATCTTTGAGAGGCATCCCCAAAGGCACTTCCAGAAGTGTAATGAACTCACTGTCTTCCATTCTTGTACAGCTCCACTGAAGAGTGTTCTGGCAAATGTTAGCTGATTGTCCAGAAAAAAAGAATATCCAAACAATACACCTTAAAGTTTAATTTACATTCTTAACATTTTCCCATTACTTTCTTAGTTCTAGATAATCTGCAACACAATAAATCAAGCCTTAATTTGAAGCATTTGTTGATTTCTGAGGTATAAATGCTCATACTGAAAATTTAAGTCAGCTCTCATGGGTCATTTCAAGCTGGCTCTAGCACACTCCTGAATACAATTGTGGGCCTGACATTCCAGCACTGCATTATTTCAGTTTGGATATTGAATCACTACTTGCTATTATAACTATATAACTATTGAATAATAGTTAACAAAAGGAGACTTACTTGACTATAGCTGGAGAAGGATACTCAGCAAGGATGGTCATTGAAGGCACCTCATATTTCTTCAGCTAGATGCAGCTCCTTTGCTTGCCCTGCAGCCTCGGGGCCACTTTGTACTCAGGCCACCAGGAAAGGATGTCAGCAGCCTTCACCTTTAGTCTCCTGAGCCAGCCAAGTCTTGAGGATAGTTTCAGTATCTTTTAAAGGAAAAAAAATAGCCTAACTTGTATTTATTGATTTTACTTTGTGGTTCAGTCATTTAACTCATGTCTGACTCTTTTTAGAAATACACAATTGAGGAAAATCCTAAATTTCTTTAAGAAATTAGTGAAAATAAAGATGTAAATAAAGATCCATCCAATTCACAGATTCCCTCCCCCTACCCCAAACCTATCCATAGATTCTTTTGGTGTCTGTAGATCCCAGATAAAGAACTCCTGATATAGAAGAATATCTTAAATCATATACCTAAGCATCCTTAAAAATTTGATTAAGAAGAGAATTTTTAGTCAAAAAAGGGTAGACATGATCATAAAAGATAAAATAAATGATTTAGATTACATGGAATTAAAAAGATGTACATGAACAAAGCCAATGTACTCAGAATGAGAAGCAAATGTGTCAAGTAGAGGGAATAAAAGTTATATGTCAGTATCTTTGATAATGGTCTGATACTAAAGATATGATGGAATGAGAAGCAAATGTGTCAAGTAGGGGGAATAAAAGTTATATGTCAGTATCTTTGATAATGGTCTGATACTAAAGATATGTTGAAAACTAGTACAAATATATAAGATCAAGAACCATTCTTCAATTGGTAAGTGGCTAGGAATAATTTCGAAAGTTCTTGCGAATTATTGACAATCAAATTAAAGATTGTTCCAAATCATTAATATGATAAATCCCAATCAAAAAAAAAATTTTGTTCCACAAGTTGTCATACCTGATAAAAGATGGAAATAATCAATGTTAAGGAGGCTACAGAAATATAGCCACATTAATACACTTGATGAAGTTATAAATTGGCTTTATGAATTTAAGAATTATGGTTTTAAATGTTGCTTAAATGTTTATTTATGTTATCTTTTGACCTTGAAATACCAGTCAGTGAGGTCAAAGAAAAGGAAAAAAAATAAATTGAAAGGATTATCCATAGCAGCCTTGTTTATGGTAGCAAAGAACTGAAGACAAAGCAGGTGTCCATAGATTGGGAAATGACTAAACAAATTATGGTTAAGGAAGGTAATAGAATATGCTATCAGAAATAATACATATGAAGAATTCCAATTCTGGAGGGAAGGCAAGCAGAACCAGGAGATTGTATGCATAACGAGAATGTAATCAGGAAGTACAAAAAATATGAAACTGGATACTGTGTAATTGAGACACAATTAAACACAGCCATTTAGAAGAGTTGAGAAAATTCATTTTTCTCCTTTCTTTGCAGAGGAAAGCGACTGTGGGTATAAAATAGTTCATATACTTTCAAATACAAATGATGAATTTGCTAATTTTTGCGAATCTTTTTTCTTTTCCTATGTTTAAAAATCTTGGTGACAATTTTTCCACCTCGTTTATCTTGCATAACTGCAGCATAAAACCTGTTTCAGTTAGATGATTCTCCTTTATGAGATAAAAAATTGCATTGCTTCTTTTCTTTTATTCCTTTTGTAGCATTTATTAGGTGTTCGGTAAAATTTCTCCTGACTTGAAATTAAATATTTAAATGGGAACTATTTTAAATTAAAAACATTTAGCCAAAGCAACCATAACTGATATAGAAAAGATATTTTTTTTAAGGAAGAGAATCCAGAATGTTTTTCTAAATTTTGATGGATTAAATTTGAAGGTGTTTACTACAGATAAAATAGTTTAGTTCCTGTATAGTTATTCATTTAAACTTAATTTTATTTTCGTGACTCATTTTGTATGACAGCCACATTCATGAAAACTTTGTTTTACACTGTGATGTTCACAGGTGTATTATAACTGTTCCTGCGTGGGACCGAAGAAACGACTGCTATCAACTGCGGAGGGTGATGTCATAGACGCTCAAGCTGGGAAATGTGAATCACGATGCAAGAATTTACCCATATTCTTTGCCTTTTTCTTTACTACAGTTGTGTTTACATTTATGGCTGGTACCCCAATTACTGTGGCCATCCTCAGGTATACATTTCATTTGTAGTCTTTATATAGTCTAGCCTAAATTCGTTTATAAGAAATATTCATTATATTTTAAATAGCTTTAAGAATCTTGACTCATCAGTCCTTTCTATATTTTAGAACAAGTATTGTACAAAACCTAAAAGCTGCTTTATAGCAATCATGAAATACACAATAGCATATCTTAATTACTTCTTACTCATGTTGGTTGAAAACAAACCACACATTAGCAAATACAGTACAATTTTATTTCGATGCAGTTTAAAGACTTTATAAAGTACCTGATTTATGCCAGAGGCTATGTTAAGCATTGAGTATACTTAAATACTTAAGTGAACAACCCATTCTCACCTTTTTATCCCATGACTGTTGTTCCTGTCTTTCTAAATCTTCCACATGGGAATCTGTTCAAAAACGTAGCTTCCTTCTTTTAGATCTAATCCTAAAAAAGTATCAGTGTGGCACTCACTCTCACTGCATTGCAGATCCATTGCTTCTTCCAGCCATGCATCTCTTTGATGGAAGCTTTTACACTGCTTCTTACATACAGTTGATTGATGGTAATATGCTGCATTCTATTTATGTCCACAATAGATCTCTCCATTTCCTTTTGGGTAATCAGCAGGTTTTATTTTTTAGAGATTATGATATTCCATGATTGATGCAATGTAGAATCACCAGGAAACTAATGGTGTAATAAAAAATGTTTGCATTTGCATATGTACATATGTGTGTACATTCATGCATTTACATATATATTATGGATATATGTAAAATGTAAGCATTTACGGACTAGCTCTATTACTATGTAGCCAACTTTATATCATAATCAGAATAATATACATTCTTTATCCACTTGGCTTTTCCTGTGTAGATATGCCAAGCTCTTTTGAGTAATGGTTTATCAGTCCCATTTTAGAAGCTCTGTGATGTTGCACAGCTTGTTGAAATGAGTACACCATCTGGAGCACCTCGTCATCTGTAAGGATTCTCTATTTCCATCTGGACTTTGTGTCAGGCACCCTTCATGTCCATGGGAAGAAGCTTTGACAGAGCACCTATCTCTCTATTTTTATCTTTATATTAATCATGAGAGAATTATCAAACAAACTTTTATAATGAATATATAAATAGGAAGAAAAAAGGCAATCTTTGTCCTAAAGGATCTTCCCATTCAAAAAGTGTAATAAAACACATTTTTTAAATGACACAAAGTTGAATGTGTTAAAAACACAGTAGAGATCTAGAAAAAATGCCATAAAGATTTGAGGAAATTGAAAAAAAGGAAAAGCTTCCACCAGTAGGTGGTACAGTGGATAGAGTACTGGGTGAGGAAACAAGAGGACCAGAGTTCAAATGTGACCTAGAAAACTCAGTAGTGGTGCAACCATATCACTTAACTTCTATCTGTTTCAGTTTCCTCTTCCGTAACACAGGTAAGAATAGCATCGACCTCCCAAGGTTGTTGTATCAAATGAAATAATATTTGTCAAATGCTTCGCATAGTGTCTAGCACCTAGAAGGCGCTATTTAAAAGCTACCTGTTATGGTCATTGGATTCGGATGGTGCGGGAAAGGAGGGAGATTATGAGGGAGTACTTCTTGGATCAAGTAGCATTTAACCTGAGTCTTGAAGGAAAAGAAGAATTTCAATAAGCAGAAATGAAGGATTGGTGGCATGGTGCAGAGTGGGGTCCTTTGGGGAGGAGCTGGCAGGTGAAAATAAATCCAGGCTGAAGGGGCAAGATGAGAGGACAACTGCTAGTGGTTCAGTTTGGCAGGAATATAGGGTGTGTAAGGGGGCATATTGAGATACGTGTCTTAAATCCTGAACTAAAGAAGTCTGTATTTGATTATATAACATGGGGAAATGACCAGGCTAGACCTGTGTGTTAGGAAAATTATTTTGGCAGTTGCACAATATGTGAATGAAAGTTAAGAAAATCTGGATACAGGGAGATCAATTAGAAAGCTGCTAACAGAATCCAGCTACAGATATTGATGGCCTGAACTAGGCTGGTCACAGTGTGAGTAATAGTAATAATAAACTCAAATTTATATAGCTATTTGTGGTTTTGAAATATTTGATCATAGCCCATTTTACGTGAGGAAACTAACATTTAGGTCAATTCAATTACTTGCCCCTGACACAAAAGTAGGATTTGTTAGAAGCCAGGTTCAGACCATATTCATGACACAATGATGCCTTTCTATGGATAGATGGGTACATATAGAAAAGCCATTTCCAAGAAAGAGTTGAAATGACTGGGTAATTGAATGGGGGATGGGTAGAAAAGAGGGAGAGAAATAAGAGAGGGAAAGATAGAGTCAAAGAAGGAAAAAAATCAATGAGAATTCTAATGTTTTGATCCTAGATGACTACTATGGTAGAAACTTTATCAATAGAAACACAGCTCATTATTACACAGATTGTGTTAGTAATGGATTAATTATAGACATTTCCTGAGCATCACTGCAGTGTTAGCCATCCTGACCAAGGACAGAAGCTGGAAACAAAGGAATACATGTTTTTAATATGTTAATGCCTTTCTTGCTCATTACACTGGATAGAATTGACAGATTTATATTTCTCATCCATTCTGGGGTAAAATCTCTACTGATTTTTTAAATCATAGCATTAAATATGCTTTATAATGATTTTTCTTTTCACTTGCTTTAAGGAGCTAAGTTTGAAAAGGAACATTTGTTGCCAGGTCTTAGATTGATCATAAATGAACTAAAATGTGTAGCATAGTATACATGGTCTATAAAATGTACAGTTCCCTCTTTCATGCAGATAAAACAATTTCATTTGGAATAGAAAACAAACTTAAGGCAGCTTCATCCCATTATTGCAAAGCAGAGAATCAGTAAATATGCAGTGCTATAGCAAAAACCAAGTGTATAATTATATTTACTAAAGACTTACTAAGCACTTACATTGTACAAGATTACTAAAACACAGTCCCTATCCAAGAAAAGCTTATAACATTGTAAGGAAAATAATATAGTGATAGAAATAATAATAATGCAAACTAGAATATGATAAAGACATTGGAGAAGTAAAGAAAAAAGACTATGATAAGGGAAAGATAATTTCCACTTGAGGTATTCATTGAATATTTCATGTAGAAAGTAAACCCAAGCTGAACCTTAAAGAATGGGAAGGATTAAAATTGACAGAAATCAAATAATAGTCAGAACTGAGGAAAGTATTTCCAACCTAGGATGCAGTGCAACAATCCTGGGAGGTAGATACCATTGTTATCTCCATTTTACATATAAGGAAACTATGGTAAATAGAGGTTAAATGAATTGTCTTGGATCACATAAGATCTAAGCTTCTATTTGTTATCAGGTCTCCCCGATCCTAGACCCAGTGCTCTAGTCACAGCACCATCTAGCTGCTTCTATGGAAAGATTGGAGCAGAGTTGATACAGTTAAAAAAGGGGCCCTCAGTGGAGTCAGAGGACCTGGTTTTAAATCTGCAAACTTATGAAAATCTTCTGAGTAAGTGAAATCAGTAACTCCAAGTTGGAGTTAACTGCTATTATGGGTGACTAGGGAAAGATAGAAAAATTTCATAGTTCTAGATTATGGAGATGGAAGGAACATTTGTGAAGAGGATGATGGAGATGAGAGCAAAGGTTTCACCATTCCTTTTTGTAGCTGAATTTTTTAAAAAGTATAAATCGTAAGAGTAAGGAAGTTGATTTTTGAGGAGATATTAACATGTATATTGAAGTCTCCAAGTATGAAAGTAGGGTCTAGGATGGAGAGAAAGCTTGTGAGTCAACTTCACCAAACTCCTTGAGAGATAAGGGAATGTCCTAGGGATTGGAAAAAATATGTGTTAACATGCTCAGGATAGGGTGAATATGATAGGATAGGATGGGATGAACCTTAGAGGAAGAAAAGGTTACTAAATGATTGAGATGGGGGAGGGTCTGAAAGTGGCAGCAAGGAGCAAGTGATATTTCTGGCCCAGTTTGACTTTGAAAAAAGATCCATCCAGTACTGGAGATGTGGAGCTGAAGTTTTTCTGAGTAAAGCCAGGATTTCCTATTTGTACGAAGAGCAAAGGAGTGTGAGACAAAGACATCTAATGTGAAGATAGTTTGTTATCAATAGAAACGACAGCGCAGAAGAGAGACGTGGGAAGGGTCAGGCTAAAGCCAATGGAGGTAAGGGAGCAGGGATGGCTAATAGGGAGGGGAATTTTCACCTGTGCCGTCTTAAGCTTTTAATAATGTGTGTGCTGGCCACAGCACCATAGAGCGCCATCCAAAGGGAACAACGCCAAACGGTCCAAAGGCATGTGTGCAGGAGATGAAATGTGTGTAAGGGGCAATAAGCATGCCAATCTGACTGCATTGTAGGGTACAGCAAGGATATATATATATATACAGACATTATATATATATTATATATAATATATATGTAATAAGTCTGAGAAGGTAGACTTAACCCAGTTGACATGACACCCTTGTGAGTAGGAAGAAGGAGAAAGATGTGACAGATAGTGATCATAGACTCTGCAAAACCTTGCAACTAACAAGATATAAGGGATGGTTATGAACCTAGGTTACCTAGAAGAATAACGGTGCTGTTAACAGAAGTAGAACATTTAGGGAAAGGGGTGAGTTGGGTATAAGAAAAATAAGTTCTTTTAGATGTGTTGAGACTGACCTAGCTATGAGGCAATCAGGTGGAAACTGGTAGGTAGATAGTTGGTGATTTTGAACTGGACATATATAGGTGAATATATAAGGTGATACATATGTGTATGTATGTGGATGTGTGTATATGTGTATATATATCTTTAGAGATATAAACAGATATCTTTATAAGAGAGAGACAGAGAGGGAAAGGGGTCTAGGAGTCTCAGTATACTAGACTGCATTGAAATTGAGAGAGGCAGTTTCCAGCATTTAGGTGTTGACAGCCCTACTCCACCCTGCTTGGTCTGTGGGTGGGGTTCTGGAAGGGTCTGGATGCCACATTTAAGAGTCAAAAATGGCAAGTAGGAACATGCCCAAGAGAAGATGGTCAACATGATGGAGAGGCTAGAGGACACGTCATGTATGGTTCAATTTCAAGAAATTTTGTTTTTCTCTCAGTTCCTTTTTTGCCCAAATTCTCTAGTGACTGGGTTTCCTGTTGCATTTATCTCATTACTATGTAGCGCTATTCAATGCCTACTCCTCCTGCCCCCCTCCATATATAGTTGTTTTTTTAATTGATTCTGTTCCTTTCCCAGAGCCATAGACTAGACTTAAGTCCTCTGTGGTTTTTGCTGTAGCCCTTGTGTCCAGCTCCCATGGCGTGGGAGCAAGTTTGCATGTTGAGTACAACTGTCAAGGAAGCAATCAGGCAACAGAAAGCAGAGACCAGTTAGAGGAGCAGGACTTGGGACCATCCAGGGAACTACTTGGTAGTAAACTGAGGCAGGACTTAATCATGAAGAGAACAAGAGAGGGACTCTGTTACTAGAAATGCTGTCCAAGTCAGAACAGTTGGCCTGATTTGTTATCAAGCTATTAAAGTCTAGATTTAGCTATGCTTATTTCTCCCCTGACAAGAAAAAAGAAAAAAAAACATTTCTAATCTAATATACAATATTTCCCCACTGTTCTCTAATTATAAATCCTAGAACCTGGGGATGAACTCAGCCTAAAGGTATGGGTTATGTATTCCTGGCCATGAGGATGGGAGTGTTGGAGAAGGGAGTGGTGTGGTTGAAATGAGGGGTTCAGGGATGGGTGGGGCCCAGCTGAGCTACTAAACTTGTTCATATGAGCCAAAAGACTCCTGTTTGGGGCGTTTTTGTCCTTCTGTAGTTCATAGGGCACCTAAACTGATTATTCAGTGACAAAAGTAGTCTGAACAATCGATAAAGTAGCCTTAGTCCTAACGTGTATTCACTGTAACTCTTATTAATTGTCAATTATTATTTGCTTACAGGTGTGTATTTGACAGACAGCATTCTCTCGCCCTGGGTGTACAATTCATGCTTATCCGATTACTGGGTATGGCATAAATACACAGTTCTTTGTGAACTATTAATTTTGTTGACTTAATTCATTTTTCTTCAGTTTATATGTCTGTATATGTGGGAAAAAACTAAATTAAAAACGATGACGATATAGAACAAATATGAAGGAGAGAGATTCTTTTTCAAAATTCAGGAATGAGTCATCTTTCAGTAAAGAAAAAAATAAGATTTTGTCACTATCTAAATTAGAGGTATTCAAAAATTGTATTTGAAAATATATTTGAAAAAGAAAAATATAGAGTTTGACTTATGAGAAATTTGTGCATATAAATCAGTGAAACTAGAATAAGTTTATCTACCACAATTACATATTTTATATATATGTGTGTATATACACATTACATGTACATGATATGCATATATGCACATATATGTATTATATATGTACACCCATACATACATGTAGTACAAAATAAAAATATTTTACCTCTATTTCAATCTTGTGCACATGTATAAAAGGATACACTTTATAATACAAATATCGAGGACCTACTCATGTAACTACAGCCAGAATCTCTACTGTCACTTCTGTGGGCATCAAGAGAATATGTTTTAAAACTCACAATGAGTTTTCTAATGGAAACCATCTTAATAAGAAATAAGAGAGAGGCAAGAATTGAGAGAAGTAGAAAAAAGACCACCTATAAGGGAAAATTTTGGCTAGGGAATCAGTACAGGAGAAAGAAAATGGCAGAAAAAGAAAGATACAGGTAAATCACTAATAATAAAAATGATGAGAAGAAGATTTATATAGTACTTTGAAATTTATAAAGCACTTTACACATCTCACTATCATTATGTTATTCTCATATTTTTTGATAAGGTCATATTACATTCATCATAATATATATATATATATATATCTGATATTTAAATTATAGAAAAGTCATTTAATTTTTACATGATTTATCATATAATGGGTCACCTCTCCAAATGGGGCAATAACTTTAAAATTACCATACAAATCAATAATATATGTCACTTAGTACACATACTAATTAGTAACATTGGATATTCCTGGCCTAAATCTCTGTGTCTCATAGAGACTCCAAGATACTAGTTTGCCTCAGGAAAGGTTTAAATTCAATTCACAAAATACTGTTAGCTAATAGCAAGTAGAAATATTTTTCTACCCCTAAATCTCAAATGAGGTTTATACGATGCAGTCATGTTTCTGATCTAGCAATCTCATACAGTGACTGCTGGTTTTCTAGGCAGCTCATACTTTTGCCTTAGATTATCTATTTCTCAGAGATTATTGAGGTATTTAGGTGGTATGGTGGATAGAATGCTGGACTTGGAAACAGGGAGACCTGAGTTTGAATATTATCCTAGATCTTTATTGGCTGTTGGACTGCTCAGAGCATTCCATGTTTCTCAGCCTCATGTAAAGTGAGGAAAACCACATAATACTGACCTCCCAGGGTTGTTGTAAGGACCAAAGAGACAGCATTTCTAAAGTGCTTTTAAAACCCAAAGAACCATATTAATGATAACCATTATTATTAGGAAAATCCACTTAAGGTTATCTTTTAATAAAATGGTCTCACCCTAAACCCACTTCCAAAACTGACAAAGTGCTCAACAGATGAATGCTGGTGCTCTGTTGCTGTAAACCTGCCTAAGTAATCATTGGAGACCTGACAGACCCATGTTAGTGATGCCACAGAGCTTTGGAATTTTTATTATCTAAATATTTTACTTTGTCTATTTGTAATCTGCTCAGAGTCAGTGATCTCAAACTGAATTCACAGAATCATAAATATGAAATAGATTTTGCAAGTTCCTCTTCCAGAACCTCCACTTGTAGGCAAGGCCACATTTAAGCTATCTTAAAATGAAGACTTTTTTACTAACTGGGAAAGCCTACAGAGAATTTTTTCCAGCTTCCCTTCAATTTCAATTTACTAATCATTTATTGACTGCATACAAGTGTGTCTGCTAGGTGCCAGGTGACAAAGATAAAAATCTAACAATCCCTACCTTAAGGAGCTAATGTATTTCAATATATAATATTTCTTGCTACTCTAAAACAGCATGAAAATGTTAAAGAATGTTTATTGGATGCTTGAAATATGAGTATATATTTAACTACGGTAAATAGAACATGATCTTAATGTGTAGTCTCTTCTCATGAGTTCTTCCTATGTAACTGCATTTCTCATAGGCACCATTCCTGGACCCATGTGCTTTGGCATTGCAATAGACAGCTCTTGTGTACTGTGGGACCACAATGATTGTGGAGTTAGAGGAGCTTGTCGGATTTATGACAACTTCAAAATGGCCTACATGCTGGTAGGAATAAGTAAGTGACTGCCTTTTGATACATATATTAATATATGAAAAGACCCAGCTTAAACTACCATCATTTATAAACAGTCTTTGCCCAATCAAGAATTATCTTCATAGATTTTTGGAATATATGGAGAAACTCAGTAATTTGTATTCATACTTGAAGAGGTGATTACGTTAAATACACAGAGAATATTTCTGATTGTATACATGGTGATGTCTTAATGATTTTTCTTATTTAAGTGATTTTTATTTAAATTGCTTCTAAGTAATCTTTCACATGGAGATTTGCAAGTTATCTTAAATTAGCTCCGGTTGAGTGAATATCATTAGATCTCTGTTTCAACTGGATTGTTTAGCATTTTACACTTGACTTCTTTATTTCTGCAATTACTTTGAAAGTCATCTGACTTTGAGAAAATATCTTTTGCTATTAAAGAATGTCCAAATGTTAAGTTTGACTATATTTGACTTTTTTTCTTTATGACAAGGGAAGGCCTATGAGAGTGGATCAGAGGATGCATAAAGAAATGATTTTGATATTAAAAACAAAAATGCATTAAACTTTTTTTAAAAAATAGATGATAAGTGATTTACAAGTCAACATGTCTTCTGAAACAAAATGTTTTACGACAGGCATGTGTTATTGAATTGTAACTTAATGGAACAACTTCATAGAAACACTCACTGAAAAGTAACAAATGCCTGTTTGATACAGAAAGTAATTAATTACCTCTCTTATCCTGAATGCATCCAAAAAACATAGTAAGCAAAAAAAAATGGCTTTCTAAGCAAGCAAAACAGGTGTTTATCCATTCACAAGAATTTATGCACTTTATTCAGATTATATGTTCTCATACTGTCGCCTAAATTCTATTTACTCTTATTAGAAGCAAAATTCTAGTGGTCTTGCTCCTTTTTAAAATCCATTTTACAAGATATTAGAAGCAGCAAAGGCGTATTTCTTAATCACTTACCAGAGTTTAATCACTTTGCTAAGCAAAATAAGATAACAAAGTGAAAGTTCTTGCTCTCAAGTTGTTTATAATGGGAGAGACTATATGTATATCATATATATATATATATACATATATGTGTATATATATAATATGTATGATATATATGTATGATATATATATGTATATATGTATCAGAACATCAGAGATTAATACAGAGTAGAGGGAAAGTTACCTTAAAGAGGACAGTGCCAGTGTCTCAGAAGACCAGGAAAAGCCTCCTTGAGGAGGTAAAACTGGAATAAATCTTAAAGAAGCCAGAGATTCTAAGAATTGGAGTTTTCATGAAAGAGCATTTCAGACCTGGGGATGGCCAGACAGGAGATGGAATGTTGTATGCAAGGGAATTTGGGAAGAAGAGTAGAAGGATACTGAAATGGACCAGGTTGTAAAGAGCTTAAAAATGCCAAACAAATGATTTTATACTTGATCCTGGACGTAATAAGGAGCCATCAGAGTTTATTGACCTGGGCTTAAAGGACATCCCTTTGGGAGGTATGTGGAAGATGGATTGGAGTGGGAAGACCTGAGAAAGTAGAACCAATTAAAAAGCTATTAAAGGGGTAGTTAGGTAGATAGAATACTGGCCCTGGAATCAGGAGAACCTGAGTTCAAATCCAGCTTCAGACACTTGGCACTAGCTGTGTGACCCTGGGCAAGTCACTTAACCCTGATGGCCAAGAGAGGGGGAAAAAAGCTATTATATAGTCGCTCATCCCATTTTTTGAATCACTTGTGATATCTTGTTGTTTTTCCCTTCACAACATCCCTCAAACATGACTGCTTTTCTCCTTGTCTGAACACATGAATTCAGTTCTGAGTGCCGCATTTCAGTAGAAATTGCATTGTACAGAAAAGGATGATTTGGATAAAGAAAAAGACAAAAAACCAAACTACACAAAGACCTGCTGAAAGTACCAGGAATGGGATGTCTGGAAAAGAGAGAACTTAGAGGAAGCAAGATAACTGGCTTCAAGTATTTCAGAAGTATTATGAAGAAAAAAGGAATTAGACGTGTCCTTTTTGGCCTCAGGGTAAAACTGGAACATTGGGTGGAGGTGGATTTAGGCTTGATGTCCAGAAAAGCTTCCTAACAATTAGAGCTATCTGCATATAGAATTGACTAATACTGGACTCCACATACTGGAGTACTTCAAGAGGAGACTTGATGACCACTTCTTGTATATGAGGTATGCAATTACAAAGGCAATTCTTGTTCAGGTAAGAATTAGACTACATGACTTCTGAGGTCCCTTCCAAATCCGAGCTGCTGTTAATACTATCAATTTGAATTCTGCCAGATTAGTAAGCATATCCTTAACATCCTGGCCACAAGAGGAATCAGCTTATGTGGATTTTGTTGGTCAGAATCTACTAAATCATGCGTAGAATCTACTCTGGATCCAGCCCAACCCTCACAGCAGTTGAAGCCATTAATAGCCATCTGGGGGTCAGAGGCCTCTAGAATTGTGTCTAAGATCTCCAAATACAATTAGGATCCATTAGGAGGCAGTGCCATATGTGCTACTTAGTGGCTTATCTTCTCTGTGGTTCTAAGGGTCTAGTGTCTAAGCTGACACAATCCCCTCATTACATGTAAGTCTTGTTGTTCAACTTTCAGGTTTGGCCATTACTATATATGACCTCTCTAAGCTATCTGTGCCTCCCTCTGAAGGAAACTGGCTTCAATTTGCTGTGGAAATATAATGTCATAATAGGAGCTGCTTATCTAATTATTCTGTCATTACTATTACTGTGTGATTGTACTTATAGTTGGATCTCAGTTGCCAATGGAGGATTAAATATGAAAGCTACTTAGGATCTCTTTATATACCAATTCATGCCACTTTTAACTAGCCCTCTGTTCATCTGCATGGGCATAGGGTCCTAGGACTTTTCTTTGAGAAGAAAATCAGAAAACTCTACTGTAGGCTTCTCGGTACTGTCAACAATAAACACGCATTTATTAAATACCAGGTGCTGTGCTAAATGCTTAGGATAAAACAAAAGGCAAAGACAGCTCTTGTCTTCAAGGAATTTACAATATAATGGGGGAGACAAAATATAATCCTGCTTATATGGTAGAGCATTCCAAGCTCATCTTGGTCTGATCAGCCATAGTAGGATATACTCAAACTTGACTTTATCATAATGATATCATTTTACTCCTCTTTGAGAACACAGGACAACAATCAATCCACCATTGTCCGTTAACAGAAACTGGTTCTTTGCCTATTAATAATTAATAATTATTAATAATTAATAATTATTAATAATTAAAATTAAATTTATTATTTATTTACTGTTTGTTATTTATTTACTTTTGACCATGTGACATTTGGATCATAGATCATATGACCATGTCTTATGCATATCATTTCACTCTGTTGACAACAAAGGTGAAGTTATATAATGTCTTCCTGTTTGTATGAGAAAGCAAAATTTCCAAATCCTGGGCAATTAAATAATAAATCCTTTAAAAATTCTATCCAGTTCCACCAATTGTTTTAAATGAATCAAAGTTTCTGCCTTACGTATTTCATCCTCACTAATCCTTGCATACTCAGAAACTTAATCTTCCAGAAACTTGCCACCTATAGCATCATAATTCTGTAGACATGCAACAAAATAAGTTATAATTTTTTCAAAGAAAGAAAAGAGTTCATTCATTCATACATGCTTTAATATTTACTCTAGGTGCCAACATATTAATCTAGGTATGCTCAGGTACCATAGATATATTAGTGCTGTCTATTTATTCTTTGAAAAAGAAAGGCTGAATTGCTGCTTTAAAAAAAAAAAACACTGCCATATACTTTTTAATAAAGTACAGCTAAGTTAACTGATGTGACTGGTGACATATTTCAAGATGGCGCCGCCTCTTAGTGCAGGGAGTGAAGAAACTGAAATAAGGTAAGTGAAGGAAGGGGCGGGAATGAAGATAATAGTGATAAAAAGAGTAAAAGAGATAACTCAAGCCACAAAAGTCATTGTGATGTTTTGACAACCCTCAATGTGATAAGTGGTATTATAATTAAATTTGGCCTGTGTGGTTGGAAAAATATTGTGAAACAAAAATCTGGAAAAACTGAATGAATGAAGATATGGTGTTTATTTTATTGACCCTAAAAGAGTGAAAGTCAGATCCAAAAACTTACTTATATATTATTTTATAAAAATGAAGAAGTATCCATTATGTAGACTTTTATTTTCCATATCTCTTAAAAGTAATACTTGGTCAAGATTCAAAGATTGCAGTGTGGAACCTCTAGCAGTGCCATTACAGATTGACTGTAACTGGTCAATCCAAAAGTGTAGGTCCCCAAATAGGAAAAAGAAATACATTCTTCATGCAGGGTTTTACAGGTAATGAACAATAGTGAATGATCTTGCTTTGCTTCCAGCCATAGGCTACAAAAACAAAGATTTGGATGCTGATGTCTTTAACCCTAAAAACCCTAAAAAGAAAGACAATGACTCTAAGTGGAATTCAAATAAAGGAATCTAAAACAAGTACAGGTAAAGTCATTCTGGTTGCATTCAAGGGAGAAAAAAAGTAGCATATAGTATAAAAAAAAGATGCTGAAGTTTTTCACATTGTACAAGACAGCTGCAGAAAGTCCCAAACTGTTGTGATGACAGAATGAGTGACAAAGAAGAAAAGGCTTTGATAAATAATCTGCTTCAGGCTCATGTCCCCAAATGCATTTTGTACAAGTTACTTCTATCATCAAAAATAAATTATGTCCTAATGAAAATTCAAAATACGAGGACAGATATACTTCTGTAGAATCTCAAGGGATTTTTATAGAAACTGGAAAGGAAAAAGAATATGTGCATGCTGACATATTTCGATGCAATTCTACAAGTGACCAGAAAGTTCATTGTGATCCTATTTGTATTAGTAGAGAATTGATTCTTGAGGGAATCAATTCTACATTGATGTTGAAAGAGAGAAATGTAAGCTCAGTATTGGTAATTATATAGGAAGTTACTTGAAAGGTAGTTTGAAAAAACAAATTGTCAGGAATTTTAGAGTTTCTGCTCTGCATGGTGACATGGATCAAAAGAAAGACATTATCATGAGGGAGTACAGAGAAGGGTCAGCCTGGGTTCTCATCACTACAGACTTGTTGGCTGGTGGAACTTATATGTATCAAGTGTCTTTGGTTATAAGCTATGATCTATTGTGAAAACTATATTCACAGAATTCTCTGAGGTAGTCCTTTTGGGAAGAAGGTGCTACTATAAACTTTGTCACAGAATATGACAAGAGGATTTTTTTTTGTGATATTGAGACTTTCCAGTAATACAGTGGAGAAGATGCCAAGTGTGGATGACAACACTTCATCTCTGAGATGGTTTTGAATGCTGTTGCTGAATAGATGATTCACAACATTCATTATGATTCTTTGGAAATAACAGCTCTTGACTCAATGCTCACAATGCATCAGAAATATAGATTTTAAATAGGAAAATGACTTTAGTCATGAGTTCCTTTTGGGGAAAGAGCTTTTGGTACTCTCTCCCTTAGAGTTAGACTGTTAGGGTTGTGTGAAAAAGGGTCACAAAAAATAGTAGAAATATATTTTGTAGTTGTGTATAAGTGGTTATATTAGATAATCTCTATCATTTAGTGATGTACTTATGGAATAAAGATATGTGTTGTATGAAATGAGTCAATTATGTTAAATTAGCATAGGTAGCTTTTATTATTAGGAAAGGCTTTTCAAATGGACAATTTTGTTTTGTACTGTACTATCCAATAAATTAATTAGTGCCAAGTTTGGACTCAACCCTGTGTCTAAGTCCCATCAAGCAATCATAAACTTGAGAGGATTCAATCCAATAAATTGCGACATTATAACTGCCTTAATTAAATTTGAATATTCAACAAGTTATTTGCATATTCAAAAAGACGTAATTCTAAAGCAGATGGTAGTAGCTCACAAAATGAAAAAGACTTGGCTTTTATAACAGCTCCTACATCCAAAGCCTCAAAGAAAAATATGAATTGGCCACAGGCCATGAAAGAGTTCAAAAAGGGTTTTAAAAAATCAAGAGAGGTAGAAGAAAAATTGGGAAGAAAAGTGAGAGTGATGCAAGAAAATCTGAAAAAAAGAGTCAATGTCATGGTAAAGAATGCACCAAAAATACTGAAGAAAACAATACCTAAAAAACCAGAATAGGCCAAATGGAAAAAGAGATACAAAAACGCAGTGAACAGAAGAATGCCTTGAAAAACAGAATTAGTGAAATGGAAAAAAAGATATACAAAAATTTATAGAAATAAGACCCACTCCTCAACTGATGAACGGTCAAAGGATATGAATAGGCAGTTTTCAGGCAAAGTACTCAAAACTCTCTACAATCAAAAAATGCTCTAAGTCACTATTGATTAGAGAAAGACAAATAAAACAACTCTGAGGTGCTACCACACACCTATCAGATTGGCTAATATGACAGAAAGGAAAATGATAAATGTTGGAAGGGATGTGGCACATGGTTGGGGAAGTTGTAAACTGATTTAACCATTCTGGAGAACAATTTGGATCTATGCCCAAATAGCCATAAAACTGATATACCACTACTAGATCTATACCTCAAAGACATAAAAAACAAAAAGGAAAAGGACTTGTATGTGCAAAAAAATATTTATGGCAGCTCTTTTCTGGTGGCAAAAATATTGGAAATTGAGGGGATATCCATCAGTTGGGGAAAGGCTGAACAAGTTTTACATGTGATTGTGATGGAATACTATTGTGCTATAAGAAATGATGAGCAGGATGCTCTCAGAAAAACCTGGGAGAAAACTTACATGAACTGATGCAAGATGAAGTAAACGGAACCAGCAGAATGTTGTGCACAGTAACAGCAGTACTGTATGATGATCTACCATGAATAACTTAGCTATTCTCAGCAACAGTGATCCAAGAGAATTCCGAAGGACTTATGATGAAAGGTCCTGTCCACCTCCAGAGAGAGAGCTGATGGAGCCTGAATGCAGGTCAAAGATTCTTTTTCTTTACTTGGTTTATTTAGGGGGAGAGGTTGTCTGTCTTCTTTCACAGTGTGGTTTACATGGAAATGTGTTTTACATGCATAACCTATGTCAAATTGCTTGCCTTTTCAACGTTGCTATTTGTCCTCCATTCTCAAAGAGGACCATCACATCAAGGAGATGACATGACTTGCAAGTGAACTGGATTTAAGTGAGGGAGGGTGATGCAAAGCCACCAGCCTCTCTCTCTCCTCCAGAACCATGTTGGTCTAGTGGCAAGACATAAATCAGGACGACTGGAAATGCCCCCTCTTCTCAATGTGGGACTTAGGAGAGGAAAGGAGAGAATTTGGAACTCACATGTAATTGGGAAAAAATAAAATTTTAAAATAAGATTTAAATGATTAATTAAATAATTAATAAGATTTAAATTTAAAACATTTAAAATGTTTTGCAAACCTTAAACCACTATATAAAATGCTGTTATACATTATACAAACTTTATTAAATAATAGTCATGCTCCCCATTTCATTTATAACCAGATGTTCCAGAAAAATGTTTTTACACTTTTAAAAATTCTGACCCATAAATAAAATCTAAAAGGCAAATTGAAACGAGATCATCTCTGACAGCATATGCTTTCTTTCATATCCCTATCAAGAGAGTCAATAGTAATAGCAACAGCAATAACAGTGGCTAACACTTTAACATTTGCTAAGCATTTTACATACATGATCTCATTTCATTTTCACAATTGTATAAGGTAAGTGTTTTCATTATATTAATTTTAAAGATGAAGAAACTAAAGCCCACAGACATGAAGTGTCTTGTCAAGGGTCACACAACTATGAACTGCCTGAGGCAGGATTTGAACTTAGTTCTTCCTGACTCCAAATCCAACTGTCTATCTAATATAGACTGAAGTGGTCTGCAATTAATCTAATTTCTAGTGTCAACTGTTATTTTTATGTTTTTGTAATTTTTCTTTGTCTTATGGGTTGAAAAAATGACAATAATGTCAGGAAAAATATTTAACTATAATTCAAAAAAGTAAGAAATACTGATAGTGTGCATCATTGCCATCCCTATAATGTCTGGGAATGCAAAGAAGGTATACTTTATTGAGGAGAATCCCCCATAATGATATAAGAGGAGGAGGCATGGATATATTGTGATCTGCACGTTAGAAGGAATACCTAAAAACAGTGAGATCACAGATAATTTGGAGTTTTGTGATCTTAATACGTCCTGTTCTCTTTTTTTTCCTGTTTAATCAGTTGCTATAAATCATCCTAAATTTCTCTGAATTCTTCAGTCTTTGTTACTTTTGGCATAACAATATTCCATCATACCTACAACAATTTGTTTGGTCATTTCACAGTCTATGGACATATACTTTGTTGTCAGTATCTATCAGAAAAAATGCTATAAATATTTTAGCTTCCCTTTTCTTTTACCTCTTTTTATGCATATACCTAGTAGTGGAGTTTGGGGGACAAAGAGTATAAAGATTTAAGTTGGTTTTCAAATATAGCTCCAGATCATTTTTCAAAATGGCAAAATTTTCTAACCAGAAATATATTAATATGCTTGTCTCTCCATAACCTCTTGACATACCTTAAATAACTGATTTTCTATTTTTATCATCTTTGCCAGTGTTCTGGATGTAAGATAAAATTTTCAGGATTGTCTTTGTTTCTTTCATTATCAGTGATTTGGGGTATTTTTCATATGGTTATTGGTCATTTACATTTCTTCTGAAAACTATTCCCATCATTTTACCACAGTTCTGTTGGTAATGGTCTTATGTATCATATCAGATTATATATAAAGATTTCTCCAAATTGACTGTTTTTCCTTATCCCTCGCTCCGTTTGTTTTCCATTTGTCCTTCTAAGCACCAACACTTAACAAATGTCATTGCTCTAAAACAGTATGTGTTCATTAACAGTGGTATATTTTTGTATTCAGATGGTTCAATATTTCAGAGACCTCTGTTTCCTCCACTAATCCATATCATAATTCCTCTATAAATCAGGTCCCGGTGGATATTTTGTATGGCCGAAAAAATGTATTGTCCTATAGCCAACTTTATGATGAACTTCTCCAAACTTAGCTAGGGTGGACTTCAAAATGATAAGATATAAATGTCATCAATTAGGCCTGTACGTGAGTCATTTGCAGCTTAGCATATGCACTCTGTTAAAAGCCTAGAGTACTCTTAAAACCCCAATGAGATATTGGAGTAGACCTGCAGAGCAATTAATATGTTTATTTTATGCATGGTAATGACCAACCAAACATGGAAAATAAAGGTGTCAATCTTTCTTATTTCTAATTTTTTTTGTGTTTACAAAGCCCTATGTTGTTTCGAAATCTTTAAGTCCATTTCACTCCTTATTTTTCTGTTGGAATCTATAAGAAATCTATGAGCTGTGCATCTTTTTGCAGAAATGTGCACCCATATTCCTTAAGATAAATTAGAGTGGGTACAAAGGAACATAAACCTTTGCTGATAAAATGTATACACCCCATTTTATTATTTATTTTATTACTTAAACAGGAGCAAATCAAAAAGCAATACTTACAGAAATATTGTTTACTAAGAAACTTAAACTGATCATTGCATTTCTTTTTTATTTATTCAGGTATCCTTTGTAAAATAATCACTATTCTCTTCAATACTTTTGCACTAGTGTTATACAGACCTCCTTCATCAGATGCTAGTGGATCATTGCATTCCATCAACCAAGAGGATGATCAAGGAATGAATCTTGAAACTAAGACTTTAAAAAAAATATCTGAAGAGAACATTTCATAATTGAAAGATTGATGTGTTATAGCTGCATGGGAGAGCTGCAATTTTGGGAAATTATATAAAAATTTATATTATTATTTTATATAATTTATTTTATATATTTATCTATTGTATTGTTAGGTACATGAAGATTTTTATTTTGGGTTCAAATGCAATAAAGTAGGCTATGTGCCCATTAATGACCCCCCAAAACTATGAGCAGTTCCAAAAGATAAACATACACATGTGCATTATGGTGAGTAAAAGAGAAGCATATTCCTTTTAGGGTAAAGGAAGAAAAACTATATGAGCTAAGGAGGCAAAAAACAGGCCATCAATAATTAACAGTTATGAGTACAAAGAACTCTTAAAGGTTCATCAAAAAGTCTACTCCATTGTGCAAAATGTATGCTGCTTATCTTAAAGACTGTTCTATTTCTAATACAATTGTGCATCCTTAGAATTTACATCACATTTTCCCCAAAAAGATTACCTTTAAAATAACACATGAACTTAACATATTATGTAATTTCTAATTAAAATAACTATGGATGATTTCATTTTTTTTTCCTTTTGCTCTGGACTGGCCTACTTTCAGAGGCTTTCTGTGCATGGTGGTTCATTTCAACTTTCTTTTATCCTTTTAGTCATGGAATATAATAGGAAAAAACCTAGATACCTTAACTTGAAGGTTTTTTTTTTAAATAACTAGTTGATATCCCTGATTTGTAATTCTTATTTTAGCATTGTCTTTTTGGAAATTAATCAGCACATTATACTTAAAGCCTCATGAGTGAAATATACCATTTCAGTGGATGAAAAATGTCTACATATTTTCCAAATTTGAAAAGGTTTCTTAATCTAAGCCTTACTACCAAAAAAAATGTTTTAAAACAATTTATGTGAGAAATAATGAAATAGTTTATTCAATAGGGTACATAAATTAAGATCATATTTGGATCACCCCAGTTTTTCATTCTTTAGAAATAACATCAATCTTCTATAACCTAGAAAAGTCCTCCATGGTTCATGGAGGTTCAAACATCAAATCTGTCTGCTGGCAAACTGCTACAAAGCAGGCTATACATAAGAATACATAAATATAGCCTATTCAAAGCCATGGTTTAAGGTGAAGTGAGTAGGGAGTTGGTGATATACAAGTAAAATGCTTCCTTTAGCTTAGAGCTTCTTGACTTGAACCAGGCTAAGCCCAAAACAAACTGAAAAGCAGAGAATCTTGCTTCTTCCAAAGTTCTATATGATTCTTTTTGAAAATATAAATAAATCTTTAAAAATGCAGATGCTTAGCAATTGTATGGAATTTTTATTACTGTGAAATATGAGAAAATAATACAATTCTGAATCTATTTAGAAAATGTTCTTTAGAAGGAGCACGTGCATTCATTTTCAGATAATTCCAGTTACCAAGGTTATGTAATAAAATGTATTGATTTTAAATTTTTAACTTTTCCAAAGATTGTACAAGTTTGGCCTTGGTCAATTTGAAATAAAATAAATGTTTAAAATTGATACTGATTTTTTGTCCTGATATGTGATTTTTTTGTTTTAAGGAATTTCTAATGAGGAAACTCTCCTTGCCTAGTGTATACCAGCAAGTGTTCTTCAACTTAGAATCTCAGAAAGTGTTTGACTTACTCAGTATCACAAGGCTAACAATCACTTGAATGTAATTTTAGGAATAAAAATACATTTCAAAAATGTATTCTAATAGGATTATTTATTTGAGAGCTAGTTTAATGGTAAGGCTATTTTATAGCTGAGATGTTATGTAGTCATTTTCTTTTCCCTCCCTTCTTCCAAATACTAGATCCAGCAGGTGTACTGGATCACTGGAATACATCATAGATCACAAGATCATACATACAGAGAGGCAAAATACATTAGAAGTGACCAAACCTCACCCTCTCATTTTGCAGAGGAGGATACTGAGCCCCACCAAAGTACAGGATTAGCCAAAGTTTATACAAGTAGTATTTGGAAGAAGTGGGATTTAAATCCAAATTATCTCCCTGCTGTACCATGTCATATTTTTTGTAATCAAGAACTATGGAACTTTGCAATACTAACACAGGGATTTCAGAAATAAATGAGATTAGACTGAAAATTCAGGCCAGTCATAAATCAATAATGGATGGAGATTTCTGATAAGCAGCATAAGCAAAGTATATTTTCCCAGAAGAAAACATTAAATCTTACACTCACTTTGATCTGTAGAAGGATTGTGCCCTTTGTTGATACTAAAATTTCAATTTTAAGTCCAATCAAAAATTTTAGGTCCCAAGCTAGCTAAGCAGCCACTATCCTCTTGCATGCAGCTTATCCTTGTTCCAGTGTTGATACTAAGATTTACCTGTACCACCCCTTAGTGTTTCTGTCCTGCCAGCTAGGATATCCCAGGTAGGAGAGAGAGAGAGGAAAGGTCATATCAAACTTATTGCCCTAAGATTCCTCTGGCAATGATTATTGTTGTAAAGTGGTTTTCAGTTATATCTGACTCTTTTGACTTCATTTGAACTTTTCTTGGTAAAGATATTGGAGTGATTTGTCCTCTCCAGGTCAATTTACAGATGAGGAAACTGAGGTAAACAGGGTCACACAGCTAGCTTGACCAGATTTGAATTCATGAAGATGAGACTTCTTGACTCCAGGCTCATTGTCCTGTCCACTGCACTACCTAGCTGCTAGCTCTGCTAAGGGACTGCTCCCTTATTGTGTGAGGATTGGGTAAGGACTCCCCCCCACTTCATCCCGGTTCCCAGGGTTACCACCACTTTTAGGTAAATAAATACACATTCACTAGAATTACGTAAAGAATTTTTAATTTACGTAGTGTCACTACAAAGCAAGTTATCTTCTAACAATACTACAGCTAAGGAAATAAAACACAGGGCTAGCACAGAGGCACAATATGGTAGTGATGGGAGACTTCAATTATCCACACATGTTCTGGAGCTTTCTCTTTCTTTTTCAAAAGTGCATAACTAATCATTTTTTCAATGATAAATTCCTACTTCAAAAGATGAAAGAACCAATAACAAATTCTTTTCTGAATCGTATTCTGATCCAGGAGACAGGAAGGAACTAATTGCTGAGCTGTAAATGATGGAAATCTTAGAGGAAAAGACCAGTCTACAGAGTTCATGATGGAGGAGAAGAAAGCTGGAAAGTCTTACCCTCCCCTAGATGGTTACAGAATAGATTTCAGGGGATCCAGAATACGAATCAGATGGACCGTCATCCTAGGGGATGTTGTCATTTGTCTTTCATTTCTGAAGAAGACCTATGACATAATGGGTGTCTTGACTTGTGCATGAATTGAACTGAAGTGAGTTAGAGATACACAAAGTCACCAGCATCACTTTTGCTGAGTCATCTAAGTCCAACACGACTAGTGATGCCCTGGGATTCAGTGGACTCCCTTGGTGTCTTCAATGTCTGACCAAGCTCTGAGTAATCCAGTGCCTGCTTCAGGTACCTTTGTGGCCATTGGGACAAATTGTTCACATTTACCTATTCTGCTGGAGGAAGTTTCCACATGCTTAGATAGACCCCCCTCTAACTCACTCATGGGATTGACATTCATCACTTACCCTCAACCTGGTTTACCCCATCTACTGAGACAGTTTACTGGGATATGGCTGCTGCACATGCTACAGCTGCTTGGATTCACAGGTGAGAATTGGGTGAATCAGGTAGGCACCCAAAGTGGATGAGCAGCCCTAAAAAGGGCTCTCAGCAGTCCTTCTGAACACCCCATGCACTCCCAGGAGGGATCATAAACTTAAGGAAATGCTGGAGGCGCAAAGAAAAACAATTCTGGAGAGAGAAAGAAGGCAATTATCTAGAACACTTGATGTGGGTGTAGAGATCACCAAACAACTTAGATTTTTAGAAGATGAACGTAAGACAAATCCCAGAGCAGGTAGTAAAAGTACAGCATGGTTGTCTCAGGAAAGCATCAAGTTGCTAAAGTTCACAATGAATTGAGGCTAGCAAGGAAAGTTAAAAACAACAAAAAATCGTTTTTGTTTTATTGTAGTTATATCAGAGCAAAAGGAAGGTCCAAGAAGGGATGAAATAATTTCTGCTTAGGTTAAGTGACAGAACAGAGAGAATTGCACACATTTTATTTCTGTTTTATCTGCCAAGAAGAACGATCTTTGAACTGCAAAGTTCAAAACAAAGAGGACTAATTGGGATACCAAAGATAAGTAAGAAATCACCTTGTTATACCTAGCTTTAATAAATTCAAGTCATCTGGCCCAAATTAATTCCATCATCAAATACAGAAAGAACTTGTAGGTACAATAATTGGTTCATTTTCATTAATCTTTAAAAGACTAAGAAAAATTAAAGAAATATTACAGAATTGGAGAATAGCAAATGTCCTGATTTCCAAGGGGAAAAAGAGGGAAGAGAATGTATGTACAGACTCCATAGAGCTGTTGGCTTGATTGGTTAAGTTCTAGAATATATTATTAAAGAGAAGATTTATGAACATCTGATCACAAAAAGCAAAATTACAGAACACAAAAAAGGTCATCAGATTTCCTAAACTCTTTGATCAGAAAACTGTTGTAGGTACAGTTTATCTAGATTTTAGTAAACCACTTGATTAAGTCTCTCATGCTATTTGTCTAGAAAATATGGAATCATAGGAGTTAGACAGTACTTTGATTAGATAGCTTCAAAACAGGTGAAATGGGTGGCTTGAAAAGTTATTAATGATTTCATGTCAGTTTGGAAGGTGGTATCCAGTAAAGTGCTCTGAGGTATCTGTGCTTAAATTTATACTAACATTTTTGGTCAATGACTTACGTCAATGACATAGATGCCACCTTTTTAATTTGCAGATATTATATAAATCTGGAAAAGATAACTAACACACTGAATGACAATCAAGGCTCAGAAAGCAAGAACATTGTGTGAAACTGAATAAAATGAAATTGAATAGGAAGAGTTCATTTTTCTGGGTACAAGATAGGAGAGGCATGGCCAGATGCAGCAGTTCATCTTAAAAACAAATCTGGGAGCTCTAGAGTACATCATAGGGAGTATAAGTTTTCTTCTCTGTCAGGGTCTGCTACCCTGACCTTCGCCTGGATACTTACCTTACCCGGTCTTCGGACGTCTCCGGCCCCTCCAGTGAGGGAGGGGAAATGACTAGACAGAGCACCCGAGTGATAGATGCACGGCCTTTATTACTTTCATGTTGAAGCAGGGAGAGAAGAGAGAGAGCAAGCCCTTTACCCCAGGTTATATTACCAGCCCGAGCTCCTCCCATGTTCCTCCCCGTGGGTGGAGCCAGCGCTGTTACCGAGGCGTTCCCAGTACCCTAAGGGCAGGTTAGCACCTCCAGGCGTCTCAACTACCCTCACAGGAGGCCACGGTCCAGAGCTGGGCCCTAACAACTCCCCCTTTTTGTTTTAAACAGGGGTCATATCTGGGTAATTGGGGCTTTTGGGTTTTGAACAAAGTTACAGAGCTCTGCTTTAGTATCAAGTACAGCCCATCTTATCAAGCTACAGGCACAATGCAACATGGGAGAAAGAGACAAAGAAGAATAAAAAAGGGTAGCAATTCTACCTTAAACCAGGACTTCCCAGGGCAGACACATAGCCCCAAGAAATAAAAACATTTTTTGGCTTCCTTGATCTCAGAAAAGCCTGGGAAAATAGCCTTGAGCAAAACAGGGGCGGAACCCTTCCTCCCAGCACCATCTTGTTCATGCCTTACCAGTCTCCCCTCAGTTTACCTGAGTCGTGACCAGTGAATGCCGTCCAAGAGGCTGGGGGTTGGCAATTCCCTTACAATTCCCCCTTTTTGTTTTGACTCAATCTTTCCCTCAGGATGATGATGTTCTGCCTACTGGATATCAGGGAGTCCTGGACACTATGCAAAGCAAATTTGATACATATTGGCACAAGCAGCAATATCAGCAGTACTATAAGAAACCTATCAGTAAAGGCGAAAAAGAGGTCTTTACATGACCCCATGAGCTTAAACTATTTCAAAAGAGTGTGCAATTCAGAAGCTTGAACTACAGTATTTTGTGTAATAGAGATAGATACAGCTAATGCAGTGGATACTAAAATAGTTTCTACTATTAAAGTGATTCCTAACACAACACAGGAAACATCTACGCACCCTAGTAGTAATAGGGGTTAAATGCTTGTCTATGATAAGTAGAACTTCATCACTAGGTGTTCTGTACCACCCATTAGCCTTAATCACTGTCATAGCATATTGAGATCTTGTTAGAATAAACACTCTCCCTACTGTCTTTGGTCCTATACATGCTTGTACAGAACAATTCTGGCATGTAAAATTGAAAATTCCTGTCATGTTCCAATATGCCTCTAGTTTAGATCTGTAGTCTCTGTCCCATAGAAATATATGTGTGTTCCCTAGACATACTTCACCCATTAAAGTAATGTTGTTAGCTTTCTTTGGTGATGCTGCAGCAGGCATTCCCTGCACTGTTTGTCCTTTCATAGCTAGAATAACTTTGTCTAGTCCCTGAACAGGTCTTTCAACCTCAGGAGACCCTTTATAATTGATGTACATTTGTCTAGGAAAGTTTGGTGCATATTTTTCCTCAAGTAAGTATGTAAGATTGTGACATGAATATAACATTTCTGTGTAGTTTCCCATAATCAATTCTTTCTCCTGACAAGTATGTGTGACAATTCTCAAATGGTAAAAACCCTATATACAGATGACAAAAGGTTACATTTCTCTTCTTTTGTATGTTACAAAATGGCCTAAATTTCATCCCACGAACAAGTCCCACAAAGTCCTTGTCTGACCAAATTACTATTGTCCCATTTATCCTCCAGGTGAATAGATTATAAGCGTGTCATGTATCTTTCTCATCCAATGTCTCTTGTCTGTCCACAATAGTGGCACACCAGGGATACCCCTCTGTTCCATTCACCTGTATGTATTTAAAACCAAACCCATTCCAATTCCCAGAAATACTCTTCTATAGACAAAGTGGGAAACCTGTGACTAGTCCTGAAAAGTCAGTGTCTCTGTAAAAGAGTCCCATTATTATCATAGTCTAGTCCATCATCTTTAAACATGTGAGAAATATTGCCTTGGATGATAAACTTAGGCATTGTCTCACTCCATGACATCACCCTTAACCATGGTGGATTCGTGACGAACGCCCATCTCTGTTGTTCCTTCGGTGCTGGGTCGATGGACGCAGTGTTCTTTGAGTGTCATGATAAGTATGAGAAAAATGAAAGGAGTCATCGTGACCTAGTTGATTAAGCTTCTCCAGAAGTTTTCTCATCCGCTGCTGATAGCACCTCCGCACTCCCTGTGACCACTTCACCTTGGCAGTTGTCCTCTATCACTCTTATCCTTTTCACTGGAACCCAAACTTCTTTATTATCATCTGTTGAAACACAAACATACCCTTTTCCCCACGTTAACACTGTATGAGGACCAAATCAATTTTTATTCTCATCGTGCCACATTACTTTACTGGCTGCTTTCAGGGCGCTTGTTATTGCTGATTCATTCTTTGCAGACTCCTTATTAGGAAATGTTAAGAATTTCATAGCAGCCAATAAGCCATCATTATAGAATTTTAAATAATTTAGAATATAAACAGCCAATTGCGAATTTATCATCAACTCCTGGTCCAACTACTCCTTTTTCTTTTTGCAAGTAAGTGTCCAGGGATCGATTTGCTCGTTCCACTATAGCTTGACTAGTGGGATTATGGGGGATTCCAGTGACATGTAAAATGGAAAATTCCACCATGAACTGTTCAGTGGCTTTACTGACGTAAGCTGGACCATTGTCTGGTTTAATGCTTTTTGGTACTGCATGATTTAGAATGTGACCGAGTGTGTGTGATATAAAATATTGTTGTTTTGGCCCTTATTGCTAGTTGAACTTCCATAGTTATCTGTTTAATACTATCTACCCTATCAGGAATATAGGCTGACTCTACTCTAGGTATCAATGGTACTGTATACTTTCTGTCTGTGATGATATTGCAAGGTTCTTTCACATATAATAATGCTTGCAATACTGCATATAATTCATTTTGCTGTGTAGAAGTAAATGTTGTTTTAAATTTATGCATCTCCTTTTTAGATGGAATATACATAGATGCTCTAAAATTTTTTGTTGCATCTGTAAAAACATTAACTCCCTCTACCAGTGAGGAAGAGCATTTGTCGGCCCAAAACCATGGCCACGTGGCAAATTGCTGCCCAAAAGGAATTGGGAGCCCGTGTTGGAAATTCTGATTAATCAATATCTGCCATTCCACAAACTCTTGTATGCAGTTCTCTGTTTGTTGACTTGTATACATAGTATATATTGTGTGAGGTTCCTGTCCTATAAATATCCTTACTCTCTTCACTGCCTTATGTATGACTTGGGCTACCAGCACAGCATAAGGCACACAAGCTCTGTTCTTTATCTGAGCCAAATGTACCCACTCAATAATCCCTTGTTTTTGATGTAAAACTCCAGTGGGTATTTTTTCAGTGAATAAAATTGTTACTTTCAAGTCCTGTGATTCTAATATCCTGCTAATAGTACACCCCATAATCTTTTTCTGCACTAATTTCAAACATGTCCATTCTCTGCATGAGTTTAATTGAGAAGGACCTTTCAATAAATCATATAATGGTTTCATTTGATCAGTTGTAACTCCCAACTGTGGCCTACACCACTGAATTACTCCTATCAATTTCTGAAAGTCATATAAAGTTGTAACCTTTGTAAAATCTGTGATAGGTGATTTCAAACTTAAACCTTACCACCTTACATCATTGTTTCACAGGGTAGTTTCTCCTTCTCTGATTACATTTACTCTGAAAAAGAAAACTTTTTAGAAATTAAGTTGTTAATAAGTTCAAACACTAAATTTAACTTTTGCTTAAGCCAAGGAATGACTACAAGTTCAGATTAAAAGAGCAAGATCTTTTCTGCTTCATAGACCATTACATATTAATTTATCAATATTGTCTTGAAAATGAAAATTTAAAACTGTTTAAAATCTGTCCTGATGTTAACAGTCACTAAACTTTCATAAAGAAAATTTGCTGAAGACCTTTAAAATGATAGTTCTCTTTTTACTTTGAAACAAAAATAAACCCTTAAAATTAAAATCCATTAAAGCTTAGTTGGTATGAAAATGTCCTTAGGATATGAATGCCGGAAGTATTACAACAAACCAAATTCTTAATTATCACAGAATATTAGATGCATCCCACAAAATGCTCTTTAGTCAAAAAGGTGCAATATATACTCTCACATTGATAACAGTAAGAGACTGATTACAGAAAAACACTACTGTTTATAAGATTCTTTTAAACAATGGGGACATCATCTTAGGTGAGTCTTAGGTGAGTTTACTTAGATTGGGGCTCACGTGTTTTGTTGGTCACTTACTATTTATTGATCATAAAATTTGCTATAGAAAGAGAAAGCAGGGACATGTGACATAGCAAATAGGACAGAATAAAACATCCTTGATTTTGAATTCAGATACAAATTCTCCAATTATATAGTATCTGTTTCATAGCCAGACTCAGGAGTAGTCAGGTGGAAAACATTCCCTTTGAGTAGCTTGTGGTATTCCTCTGATACTGATTTAATGCAACCAACTATACTCAAATTCAAACTCAAAAACAAAAATATTTGTGGTCTCACGTCTTTCACCTTTAATAACAATTCCTTCATCAGCTGAGAGCCAGATAGTCATTCCTATTCTCATGGAGCTATAAGTAAGCAATAATGATTTACTAGGACTCATATGCATAAGGGAATTCCATTAAGATCTTTCCTTTTCAAGTTTAAAACTTGTTCAAATGTAAAAGCCAATTGCAAAAAATCCTCTCTATATATTACAACTTCTAATCAAATCCTATTCATTGTTTATAATTTGCATAAGCCAATCAAAGTTTCTTTCTCAGGACTGATGACTACCTACTGGGATGGTTTCCTAAAGGCCTTCACAATTTTACAAAATAAAGCGGATCAGTACCGCACCCATGCTGGCCAAACCTCAAGCATACAGGAGGTCTGTTCTGAATGGGCACATCAAAATAGTTTTCATTCAATTCCTTTCTTTCTACATACAGTAATCAATTAACAGTTTTAGGTTTAGCATTAAAACAGTAACTCCAAATAACTTAACAATCTTACAACTTTTAAAGTGATAGCCAAATTGTTTTAACTTCTGTAATGGGCAAAGGTGAAAATACCTGGTTTTCTAAGTGACAATTACAAAAATCAAAACATTCTAAGACAAGGTTAGCAGGACTGGTAAAATTTAAAATAACATAACTGGTTTTACAGTTTTCCCAACATCTTTTAGTTTCAACAAAATTCAGATTAGAAATTTTGTTTCTCTAATACTGTTTCTGGATTGCAGGGGTTATTCAATTTTTTACAATGCAAGACTATAACACTTTAGTAACACCAAGAATGAAACTTAGGTGTCACTAATTACATTTCCAAACCATCACATATAAATAGTTAATAGAAGACTGAGCTTACTAAATGTAGAGGCTGGTTGGTTTGTGATCTCATTGCTGTGACCCAACCCCTACCCTCTGGGAAGGGTAAATTAAATTTCCTACTATTCTTTAGCATTCTCTTCCTTTGATCTAATCTGGAATGATAAGAGTTACAATTCACTGTAGACCCAGCTGAATGATAGTTGGGACTGCAGGGCAAAAATCTTAATGGTTCCATCCTTTACTCAAGTAAATTTTACTTCTGTGTCCACTCCTTAAGAACTTCTTTGAATGAGAGAGTTTTTGAATTCCTCAGCTGAAGGGAGGGAGACTTCTGGACAACTGCCCAGTGGCGCCAAGTCTATTCCGTTCTGCTGGAGAGTTTCAAAAACTTTATCTCTGCTGAGGTGTCTCTTTAAGATTTATGCATATTTCCAATTTGCCTAGTGCCAAATAATATAACAAATCCTGATCTGTTTTAAACATCCAATTAGGAGTGACACGTTTCACTTAAAATGTGAACAGAATAACTACCTTTTGGTTACTTCTCATTATACAAAATACTTTTCTTTTAGGTGAGGCATGAGATAATGAAAATGCTAATCAGCCTGCCTACAGGTCTCCTCTTGTCTTTCTCTCCACTTTCACAATCTGGCCAGGATAGGAACGCAAAGAGAGAGAGAGAGTTTTACCAAAAACTTTCCAATAATTTCCAAAACTTTTATACTTTCCTTAAACTTCATATCCATGTTGTTTTCCTAATGGGCTGTGATTAAAGCCCTTTAAAACTGCACATATATTATTCCCTTGCATTTTTTTATCTAAAATTGCATTTTGCAATCATATAAACTAAATAATATAAGATTAGTTCCTCTCTTTCTCTCTCCCATACCTCTCCCTGATGCTGCAGCCATCAGAGAGAAGGGAGGAGGGGGAGGAAAAGAGATAACATTCCAAGGTCCAGCTACCATGGAGCTGACCGTAATAACTCACAAACAGACACAACACAGAACATGTAAAGACAGAACACATATACAGACAATAAAAGAATCCAAAAACTGAGAAAAAATTGTCAGAAATCCTCTGTACACATTATAACTCTGGCTTAATTTCTGTCACTGTGTCTGGGCTGCTGAATTCGCCACTGTGCCACAAATCCTGGGCAAATTTTTTGCTGTGCCACAAAACCAGGCCCTGGGCCAACTCTGGATGTATTTCCTGGTTGAATTTTTGACTGCACCAACTCCCTCTTTCCTCTCTGTCTTATCTGGTCGTGATTGTCTCCTGAGCTCCCAGACCGCCAATGCTCCAAAGATAAAAAAGGGGGGGCAGTAGAGGGGGATCTCGACTCCTTGTCAGAAATCTCCACTAGGGAGTCTCCCGTTTGTATCGCACAAGCGGCAGCCCAGCAAGTTGGACATGGGGTGCCCACAAGGGCTGCTTTTTCCACCCCGTACATGACAAAATCAGTCTCAACGAACAACCCAGGGGTGGCATGCACATAAGAGGCCATCCGTTGGCTCACTATCTCCCAATTGTGTTCAACAAAGCTACAGCATGTCTTTATATGAGGCTTAATATTCTGCCGTTTGCAGAGTTTGTAAAGTTGGCAAGCAAGAACTGTCTTCTCCTCGGGCTTGATCAAGGGCACACTATATCCCTGACCCATATTTTCCTCATCCCAGGATAATCCTGAGGCTGTCTAGTCCTTCTCCTCAAAAGAGGAGGCCAAGCGGATAACCTAGCATCAAGTCCCTGTTCAGGGCGCCAGCTGTCAGGGTCTGCTACCCTGACCTTCGCCTGGATACTTACCTTACCCGGTCTTCGGACGTCTCCGGCCCCTCCAGTGAGGGAGGGGAAATGACTAGACAGAGCACCCGAGTGATAGATGCACGGCCTTTATTACTTTCATGTTGAAGCAGGGAGAGAAGAGAGAGAGCAAGCCCTTTACCCCAGGTTATATTACCAGCCCGAGCTCCTCCCATGTTCCTCCCCGTGGGTGGAGCCAGCGCTGTTACCGAGGCGTTCCCAGTACCCTAAGGGCAGGTTAGCACCTCCAGGCGTCTCAACTACCCTCACAGGAGGCCACGGTCCAGAGCTGGGCCCTAACACTTCTCAAGCCCAGCTCAGCAAATGGCTGTCTTCAGATGAAAGGAAAATACCTTCCTCAGATAAGTTTTAACTTGGGGTTTTTATTAGTTTACATCTTTAAAATCACAGATTTCAGATTCTGGGGTTTTGGAATCTTTTGCCAAGTTATAACACTAATCCTCACACTAATCAATCAATACACAAATATTAAGCATCAACTTCTTTGTACCAGTGTGCTAAGCACTAGAGATACAAAAAAGAGATAAAAGACGGTCCCTGCCCTCCAGAAGCTTAAAATCTAATGGGGCCACAACGGGCAAACAAATATATATACAAAGCAACCTATATACAGGATAACAAGGAAATAACAGGGAAGACACCAGAATGATGAGGAACCAGGGAAAGTTTCCAGTAAAAGATGGGATTTCCATTGGGACTTAAAGGACGTCAAGGGAAGTCAGTAGGCAGAGCATAGGGAGAGCATTCCAGGTAAGGAGAATAGGCAGTGAAAATACCCAAGCTGAAAGATGGAATAGTATTGTTTTCCTGGAACAGTCAGGAGGCCAGTCTCACTGGATCAGAGTAATTGTCCTGGCAGACGATGTAAGAAGGCTGGAAAAGTAGGAGGGGCAAAATTATGAATGCCAAGCAAAACATTGTGCATTTGATTTGGGAGGTAGTAGGGAGACACTGGAGTTTACTGCATAGTGAGGTGACATGATCAAACCTGCACTCACCCAAGTAGCATGCATGGTAGCTGGCCCTCTTCATCTGTCTGAAAGCAAGAGATTTGCCCCAGATAAACAACAACTTTATCTTTTAAAAAAAAAATTTTTTTTTAGACTGAAACACCAGAATACAAATACAGAACAGAAAAAAGAAACAGAAACATATCATCAACTTCAATACTGGAACTTAAATAGAAAGTAAGAAAGAAAAAAATCATGTTGTGCATAGCAGAACATCAGAGAGGACTCAAAATATGTAACGAATTTTCATTTTAAGAAAGCCTGCATGATAAATGATACACATGTTGAGAAGTATCCATCTTTTCCTTGCTTCCTTGTAAGTTTTCTTTTCTTCTCTGCTGTGAACTTTTTTACTTTGTCCTTTTTCACCCCTGCCTCTATCTCCCCACCCAGAAGGCTACAATTAAGTTTGGATATGTTTCTCTATAGCTATAGATATATACATACACATATACATACATACATACACATACAGACATATATTTTCCCAAACAAATGCTACTCCTGATCTGTTTTTATGTTTGTGCATATCTATTGTTTCCTATCCCTCTTGCCTCCTCTACTTTACTTCTATCTGTTACCTTGCCCTCCTATTACTTGCCTACCCCCCTCCAAGGATCCCTTCCCTATCCTCCCAATCCCATCAATCTAAACAACAGTCTTTTCATCAAGCTCCTGACTCCTAGGGTCAGTACCTCACCTTCCAAAAGCTATGTCTATGATGAATCAGTGTTACCTGGGAAGAGGGAGAACTTTCTAGTCTGTGATGTCTAGGGTGATTTCTCAGAAACAGTCTCCAGAAAGACCTAATACTCTTATAATAGAGTGCTTTTGGACAGTTCAGTTTGATCTTCCCTAGACCTGCCTTATTCCACTTTCAGCACAACATGCCCAGGACATCTATGCCTCTGCCTCTTCAGAGCCAAAAACATCCTAGGGAAATGACTCAGGTCTCCTTCATTTGGTAAGTTTATTTTGCCCTCACCATGGTTTGGACAACGCCTTCCCAGAAAGAGCTTGAGACAGTAGTGTGTGGGACTGCCGGCAGGTCCTTTGCTTTGTAATGTCATAGCAGAGGTGAAATTACCTCTGCACAGCTCTGGTGAATAAATATGTATTTGTCTGAAACAAACGGAGTGACCTAGCTGATCTGTTGATAAACCTCAGTTCCTAGATGAAGATATAGGTCACAGGGGTGGGGAACCTTGGCCTCCAGGCTACATGTGACCTTCTAGGTACTTGGGTGCAGCTTTTTAACTGACTCTAAGTTTTACAGAACAAATCCTTTTAAGGGGATCAACTGTGAAGTTTGGATTAAGTTAAAGGGCCACACTTGAAGACCTTAAGGACCACATGTGACCTCAAGGCTGCAGGTTCCCCATAGGAGAATATTCCATGTGTTCCCACAAAATAAAGGGGCAACCCCTTAGCAGAGGACTCTAAGATGGAAAAGATTTGATATCCTCTCTCAATCCCTGCCATGGGACTAGGGACATGACATAGATGCCCTAGCTTATGGGTCAGCAACACTAAGAGGGGTAATGGTACAAGTGAAGTCTCACTCTCGACCTTGGCACTGGGACAAACTGCGTGCAAGACAGGCGTCACCTCTGAGCTACCTTGGAACACAAGAAGACCCTGAACCATGATGAGACTCAGGGAATATGCAGAAAGTTTGTTACCTGTCTAACGTTCCTCATGCTGTCTGTTACCCTCTGTGAAGTGTGAGAATTTGGCCACAGTTACCATTGTATGGAGCAAATTGTTCAGATCTGGGATTCAGTCCTGGCCTTTGCCCTCTTCAGTTTGTCAGTCTATCGATCTCTCAAACGATCTTCCCAGACTCATCGATCGTTGCTGCTTTTTGTAATTGTCTGTAGCCTACTTTGATATCGATAGTTTCTGACTGTGTTGATGCTCACCCAAACTTTCTCCACCATATTTCCCACATGTCCTCATATGAGCAAATCTTAAGATAGATATTGTCCTACTTCCTCCCACTCCTTTACCTATTCTGATCTTTATCTGAATAAAGTACGCCTTTCTGGATCCATATCTTGGGGGTCATCTTGTCCTATTAAGTCTCAGTGATGCTTATTAAGTCGTTTGCCTCCTTGTATTAACATCTCTAGTTCATCTTCCTTGCTAGCCATACTCTAGCTAGCCAGATGTTTGTGTTTAGGTACTTGAGGATATGGATTTTGTTACTGATTCCTGTCTTGCATTTTGTTTCCTATGAATTTTTGTGTCAAAAGTGCTATTTTTCTTCCCTCATTGTAGTTACTACCTTCCATTGCCTTCTAAGTGGAAAGCCTTTTTGATTTTATACAAAAGGCGCCGGCCAAATGCATTCTAACCAGCCCCTGAAAGGTACACTACACTCCATTCCTAGCCAAGAGTCCATCATTCTATATTTTAAAGCCTGGTCCAGAAACATCAATCCTGATTCAGACATCTCATCCAGACATTCACTTCCCAACACTGTCTGTTCCATATCCTTTGCTTTTAATAGTAATCAGTAGTAAAAGAACCTTTGTTATCCTTTCACTTTATTGCTCAAGGCTTCATCATCTCTGAAAGTGTTTTCTAGATTCCTTCGGGCAGCATCATTTGTGCTAATGTATATCCCTAGATGTGAGTCATCTGTTTTGTCAGATCTCAGAAACTTAGCATGTCAACGTGCCCCAAGAAGATAGCACAATTCTATGGTTATCAGACCAACCAGTAAGCTGTATCAGTAGCCTTTAGCAGGAGGTCATAAACCACAACTATTCCTTTCTGCTAACCGTCATGGAATGGCTTTTCAAGTATTTCAACATACAAATAAGAAGAAAGCGATTGTGTCAGAAACAGTGAACCTCTGTACATACTTAATATCTATATTTTCATATAAACACATGCATGCAAATATCTTTATATTAAATATATAAAATACATTTAAATGCTTAGACATATTACATAAATATATGTTACTTATTATACATATTTAAATATGTGTGTAAATATATATTATATAGGGGCAGTTAGTTTGGTGCAGTGGAGACAACACCAGACCAGGAGTCAGGAGGAGTTGAGTTCAAGTCTGGCCTCGGACACTTTCTAGCTGTGTGACCCTGGGCTAGTCACTTAACCCTACATGCTTCAGCTTCCTCATCTGTAAAATGAGCCAAGAAAACCCCAAATGGGGTCATGAAGACAGACACAAAATGACTGGTCACCAACAACGCAATGTGTTTATATACATATAAATTTAACAAGGTAGTAACAAACGTATGCCTTTGCATCCCCTCTTCTGTGCTTTTATTTCTTCTATGCATTTAAAAAACTATTTTATTGATGCTCCATTTTATTGAAACTCTTTTTTATTGCTCCTCTCTAATGTATCTCTTGATTAAAATAATAAATGAAATAAACATGTATGGTTTTTTAAAAGCAAATCAGGAGACCAACTATGTATAAGAAAGAATGTCTCAGTCTCTACCTATAGTCTGTTATATGTCCCAAGGGATAAGAGATATGCTTTGTCAGTTTTCTATCGTCATGATTGATCACTGCTTCAGAGTTCGGAGGTCTTCAAAAAATCATTTCCCTACAAACCATTATTGTCATCAAGTAAAGTTTTCCCCTGTTTTTGCTCACTTTAATTTGAATCCTTTAACAAAAGGCATTTTTTCATATTTCTCTGAGTCTGTTATATTCATCACTTCTTATATGTTCCAGTAAAATTCTATTACATTCATATGCCACAGCTTGTTTGGCCATTTCCCAACTGATGGCCACCTGTTTTGTTTTTGATTCATTGCTACAAAAAAAAGTGCTGCCTTAAATATTTTTTCTATACATGAAGCTTTTCCCTCTACACTTGATCTCTTTGGGGGCCAAGATTAATAATACATCAAAGTGTATGCACACATTAGGGACTTTATCAGGAGTAATCACATTTTTTCCCCAGAATACTTTAATGTGCTTATTCTTCTTCCAAAATCTCTAATTGTTTTCTTTTGTCAGTTTTGTCAATCTTGGAAGTGTAAAGTGGAACATAATAGCTATTTTAATTTGTATTTCTCTTATTAGTGACTTTGGAAATGGTGTACTTATTTTGAATGAGATTTATTCTTCTAGAGCTTTCTGTTGACCTTTATTAGTAATGTACAAGAAGGCTGATGATTTCTGTGGGACTATTTTGCATCTTGAAAATTTACTGAAACTATCAAGTGGTACAATTAATGAGTTGAATCTTTAGGATTATCTACATAAACCATCTTGTCAAGAAGTTTGGTCACCAGTATTCTTGTGATTAGATGAATGAACTTTATAGTGAGTAAAAAGTTGCAAACAGTGAAGGTTCAGGTTGAGACCTACTATAAGAAAGAGTTTAACTTATCTAATTATCCCTATATGATATATGTAGAATATGCATTAGTATGTGTTATTTTTAATATTAGTTGACTAAATTGACTAAATGAGTATTAATGGATAAATACATTGTTAAGAATTGCTAACAATCATTACCCCTATGAAATTACACCAAACTGATTAATACTGATTGGAATAAAACGTAGGTCTGAAAAATAATTTCTCTCAGCATATATTGCTTTTGGCTCAACTCATTTAAATGGATTATGGTCATTACATATAAACAAGGTTTAAAATGGGCATTCATGATCCTTTGCCCAATGGAACTATCACAAATCTATCCATTTTTTTTTTTTACTGAAGAACTGGGAGAAATGAATATTTCCCTGTTATATTTAATAACTAATTATTATATTAGGACCAAGGTTTTTCCCCCTTTCTACTTCCTTATCCAGAAACCAACCAGTGTGGGAAATGTCTCTTAGAGATTTATCCCGGCCAAGATCTAATCAGACAGTAAAAGAAATTCTAAGTTTGGGCTAATGGTTGGTTGTATTCCTGCTCAGACAAGCCTGGGGAAGTTGATTCTCTCTGTTATCAAGACAGGTAATATGGAAATTGATGTCTTTTTCACGAACATTTGAGTAACCTAAGTCATGTATCTCAAGACCTTCATTTTAATGTAGCCCATTGTGTTAACTAATCTGAGTTGATTTCCATCCCTTAGGAATACCTACACTTAAAAGGGCATATAAACTGTGATCCCATAGCCATTAGGGGTCTTTGATCTAAGAGAGATGGCCAAATAACCATCTTTTTTATTAATAATGTTCTGACTTTATTAATAAAATGATTTAATTACCCAGAAATTGTGTCTCTCAAACTTTTTTAATTATCACAGTTCACATTCTTGAAAAGGATAAGCAGATTCAGCCTGGGATAAAGTAATTTACCAGGAATTCAATGGTTTCAATTGGAATAAGCAAAATCAACATTATTGACAAGACTAGTGTTATCAGTAAAATCGTTATGGGACACATCTTGTTTTGTTGGAGCACTTTTTCAATTTATCCTAATTAATAAATGAACATTTATTGTGAATATAATGGGAAACTTTTGTTATACTATCAACCATTCAATGGATAAGATGGTATTTCATCAAGACTCATTCTTTTTCTTTGAATTCAATATATTACAATAAGTTCCCACTCTTCCAGTTGTGAATATTTTCAGACCAATTAAGCATTTTCTCTATTGATAAGTGGGAAGAATTTCCTCTGAGCACAATATTTTTTGGTCAAAGAAACCCTAATGAAAACTGAATGTACTTGACACATTATTGATAATGGGATGGGGTAATGGAAAATACAAAGTCAGATAAATGCCCTGAGTCACAGGTCACAATAGCTTTCTCTCTCTCTCTCTCTCTCTCTGTCTGTCTGTCTTTCTCTCTCTCTCTGTCCTTCTCTCTCTTTCTCTCTCTCTGGAATGATTTCCATTTATAAGCAAACCTTCTATGCCCAGATCCTTGGCTTAGTTTTGGAGACAAGTCAGGTAGAGAACTCATGTTCATTTATATGGTGCCTAATAAACTATTGGGGCAGCTGAGTTTTACCCTATGTATCACAGCATAGCCTTTTAAGAAGACTGTTGGAAAGCTTTCAAGATGATCCCTATGTAGTCTGTTGGAATTAAGCAATGGCTTCAGGGCCTTGGAATATTTCTTTTTTTTTTTAAAGCCAAAAAAACCAAAGTTTATTAAAGATTAGCCTAATTGGGTTGCCTCTTAAGGAACCTAAGTATTTGTAATGCTTGTATTCACAAGTGGACCAGATAGAATCCCAGCTAGACAGAATCTGAGCTGGATTGCATCTGAGCACCTTCATGGAGGCAAGATGAAACTTAAATACATAAAAGAGTATAGGAGGGGTCTGGGGGGGGGGAGGAGGTGGTCTGGTAGTGCAGGGTGATGGGAGGAGAGGTTTAGGAAGGGTCTTAAGGAAAAGTCCAAGGAGGGAATCCAAGGAGGGTCAAAGGCTGGAAATAGCTGGAGGCTATCAGGAGATATCAGACAATGGAGGGTTTGGGTGGGAAGCAGGGGATGCAATCCAGAGATCTTGATAGGGGTAGTATGGGAATGGATACAGATCTTGATGGCAGCCTGGGGAATGGGGTTTTGATGGGATCAAAGGTGTGGAGTGCAACAGAGACCTGAAATGATAATGAAAAGCCCATGGGCTTCCTGAGACTGCTGGAACAAATGGGAAGATTAGATTTGAGTAAGAAAGGCCAGATTAAGTGGGAAGTATCAAGGGGAGCTCAAGGAGGCTCCCAGAGTCTGAACCCCATCATTCCCCCCTCAAACAGATTGAATCCAAATTCTTTTGGGGTAAAGGGAGAAGGTCTCAGCTTCTGAAACTTCTTTCTGCTGGCAAGGGGCATAGAGCTGTCCCTGCCTTGATGGGTCCTGTTCAAGGGTTTAGAACCTAGGTGGTGCCAAGTCCAGTGGGCTGGAGTGGAGACCTTGGATTTAGACGGAGGTTGGTATACAGCCTGGGCTGTCATCTGGAAGTTGATGGCTTGCACTCTAGAAAAGACAAACCTTCCAGTTGGAGCAGAAGAACTTGAGATTAGCAGCTTTTCCGGGTCAGGGAACCATAAATGATGAGTTTGAGGGGTGGAGGGGACCCCAAAATACTGACAGTCCGGGTTGTGCTCGAATGAATTCAACTCAAGCCTTCTTAAAGCCAAAGAAAACAAAGTTTATTAGAGATTCACCTAATTGGGTTGCCTCTTAAGGAGCCTAAGCATTTATAACGCTTGTATTCACAAGCGGGCCAGATAGAATCCCAGCTAGACAGAGTCTAAGCTGGATCAAATCTGAGCAAGGAATATTTCTTGATAAAATACTTCTGTTTTTATCCTCACAATTTGGTACATATTGTTTGTGACTCAATTCAAGGAACTGTGGTCATTACATAGAAATGTGAATGTTTAAAATTGGCATTTCTACAATTTCCTTTAACAAATGGAACCATAGTAAATCTTTTTAACTGGGGAAACACACTCATGAAAAGAATAAGCAAATTCTGCCTGGAGTAAAGTAATTGACCTGGAAATAAATCATTTCATTTTGGAATAAGGAACATCAACTGCAAGGATGAGACTAGTTTTGTGGAGAACCATTTCAATTTTTCCTGATTACTAAACGTATATCTATTGTGGATACAAGGGGAAACTATTTGTTATAAATCATTCAGTTGGTATATTGTGTTTCATCAAGACTTATTTCCTTTCATTGAAGTCAACATATCACTCCAATTGTGAGTATTTTGGGTTCAGTTAAGACTTTTCTCTTTCATTAACAGGAAGAAAGAATTATTTTTGTGTAGACATTTCATGAAGAAGAAGAAAATTCATTTCTTGAGCAAAGAAACTGTAATGGGACCTGGAGGGGGGAGGGGGATGTTTATACAGGAAACCAAATAAATTCCCCAAATCACAGTACATTGTCTGTCATTTCCATTTTTTACAGAGAAATATTCTATCCCTTGTATATTTGGGCAAAGGGACTTTCCTCTGACAAAGGGACTTTTGCTATAATCCTGATGGGTTTAGTATATATTGCTTGTGACTCAACTCAATTCAATGGACGTGGTCATGACATAGAAAGTAAAGTGTTTGAACATAGGCTTTCATGATACTTTACCCAACAGAACTTCAGCAAGTCTATCTGTTTTGTTTTTTTTCTGAGGGAAACATTCTTGAAAAGACTAAGCCCATTCAGACTGGAATAAAGTAATTGACTTGGTCCTTAGTGATTTCATCCTAACTGAAGGAACATCAACCTCCTGTACAAGACTCGCACTACAAGGAAGCTATAGGACAGCTCTTGGATGGAAACATTTCCTTTGTGTCAGACATTTACCAGAGAGGTACTCTTTATTGCATGTAGAAACCCAAGTGGAATCTTAATGGACTTGACACTTGCTTGATAATGGGGGGATGTATAAAGTCAAATAAATGCCTTGAACCACAGCAGATTCTCTGTCTTTAAAATGGTATCTGTTTAGAGGGAAAATGCCTGTCTTACTCTTACCTAGCTTTAGAGAGAAGAGTCAAAACCACCCTTCATTTACATCAAATCCAATGAAATATGCAGGAGGTGAGTCTTACACTGTATGTGACAATGCAGCCTTTAAGAAAAATGTTGGATGGATTTCAAGAATATCACTAGGTAGTCTACAGGAATCAAGCAATACTTGTGCAATCAAGCAATTGTTGTGCAATACTCCATGAAAAGGAGATTTTTGCTATAATGCTCATGGTTCATTATAAATTACTTGTGATTTATCTCTATTCAGCTTCTCATAAGACATGATCTTGAGGCCCTGCATTCATAAATAAAGGCAGTACTTCACATGCATTCTGAAAGAATATAGCAAAGCCATTATATCCTTAGTCTAGGCCACTCTACATCTATTAACACCGGCTAAGATGGATTAACTTTTTGGCTGCCAAATAACACTGCTACTTTACACTAAGATTGCAGTCCACTAACATTCCCAGACCCCAAGCCTAACTACTGTATTAGCATGCTTTTTCCTCCTTAGGGACATCAAGAAACAATAAAAGAAACCCAAAAGAATGGAAAAATAGAAGAAAATGTGAAATGTCTTATTGGGAAAAAAACCTGAATTAATGGTGGTATGGGAAAATTGAGACGCTAAGGCATTGTTGGTAGAGTTGTGAACTGATTCAACCGTTTTGAAGAGCAATTTGGAACTATGCCAAAAGAGCTATAATTTGTGTTTACTTTTTGATCTAGCAATACCACTACTAAGTCTGTATCACAAATAGATTAAAGAAAAGGAAAAAGACCAATATCTACAAAAATATTTATAGCAGCTTTTTTTTTGAAAGAAAAAGAAATTGAGGGAATATCTGTAAATTAGAGAAGAGCTGAACAAGTTTGTGGAATATGATTGTAATGGAATACTACTGTGTTATAAGAAATGACAAGGAGGATGATTTCAGAAAAATCTTGAAAGATTTCCATGAACTGATGCAAAGCAAAATGAGCAAAACCAGGAAAACACTGTACATAGTAACATCAATATTGTAAGACGGTTAACTGTAATGGGGATACAAAGCTAAAAGTGGTATTGTTGGGTCAAACAGCATATCTAGTTTTATAGCCTTTAGGGCACAGTTCCAAATTGCTCTCCAGAATGGTTGGATCAGTTCACAATTCCACTAACAGTGCATTAGTGTCTAATTTTCCCCCATATCTGCTGTGTTTATCATTTTTCTTTTGTGTAATATTAGCCAATCTGACAGGTGTGGGGCAGCACCTCAGAGTTGCTTTAATTGGCACTTCATTCATTACTCAGCAATGACTTAAAGCATTTTTATAAGACTATACATAGCTTTGATTTCTTCATCTGAAAGCTTCCTGTTCATACTCTTTAACTATTTCTCAAATGGGGAATGACTTCTTATAAATTTGACTCAGTTCTCTTTATATTTGAAAAATGAGAGGATGAAACTAAGGAGGCAGAGTAGAAGCAGGGACCTGCCTGACTGAGCTGTCCTCCTAAAACCCTCAAAATACCTGTAAAAACTGACTCTAAACAAATTCTAGAGTAGCAGAAGTCAGGAAATGAAGGAGTGAAACAGATTTCCAGCCCAAGATAATCTGGAAAGGCTCTAATGCACCAGACTCAGAGTGGAGTGCATCCCAGTGTGGGTCACACCAGCACAGATGGAACTGGAGCAGGTCTCAGGGCACTGAATCACTGGCAACTGTAGCGGTTTCCAGACATCTCAACCCACAACTGCCAAAGACAGCTTCATAGGTGAATAAAGAATTGAAATTTTTTATATAAAATAAGTTCACTCTAATTGATATGAGGACTAGAAACTGAAATGCAGGCCCCTGAGAATTTAACTGCTCTGTGAACTTTATGACTTGGCTCAAGCTAACAGACCTAGATAGTGATTCTAGGAATTAGCCCCTCCTGGAATTGTTTATGCAAGGGGATCTGGCTACTCCCCTCCTGCATAATCTTGTCAAAACATCAAAGAGCAGTCTGTTTCTTGCACCTAGCCATAACACTCCACTCAAATAATTGATTAATTGACTTATTTCCCATTTTAAGTCACGTATGCAGAATCCTATTGCTAAGACTAGTTGGCTGAGTGCCTTCTTTGTTTAAAGACCTATATTAGCTAGCAAGTCTCAGAGCCTCTTTGGAATCTCACCCATGGAGATGACGATCTGCCTGGGACCTTCCCGTTCGGGACTCAAAGGCTGTGAACTGGGATTCCCTAGCCGTGACTGTTAAGAGTTGGTGCTCCCCCGAATTCGGTGATGTCTTTTTTACCTATTTCTATTCTTCTTCTTATATTGTGTATACTTCTTGTTACTTGTGGTATTTGGTGACTTTGTAAGCAACCTATTCCTTGTATAAAAAATGTAACTCATACCTTAAATGATTGTACCTGGCAGTTGGAGCCCTGCCTTCTCCCGCATTCTTCTAACCTTTGTATTTTCCTTTTTACTCTGGCAGGGTGATGATTTGTATTTTTTCCCCTGATACAGATGTTGTTCAGAATCCTTTTTCTGGTTGTTTAACTAATATTTCCTTCTTACTCTGGCAGGGTGATGATTTTTACTTTTTCCCCTGATACAGATGTTGTTCAGATCTCTCCCTCAGATTTCTCTATCTTTCCATTTTCTTAGTATTATATAATTGTACATAATTAAATTTTACTTTTATTTTTAACTGCTGTGTCCGAGTGTCATTTACAGGAGCGAATCCGAACCATTATAAATTCTCAAAACAATAGGTCAGTGAGAAAGCCCTAGAAAGGAACATTATTTGGTACCAGGCCCAGGTTGGTGATAGCCACAGCTGCAGTGGTGGCTGCTTTTGGAGCTCTAGGTCTACAGATGGTGGGGGAATCAAGTGGCATATCTGGGTCACAGTCCTGGGTGGTAGTTCTGGGGCAAGAAGAAATGCTGGTATGGCAGAGCTGGTGGCAGCTGTGGAAAGGGAATCCTACTCACAGTTTCAGGGCAGAAAAGAGTGCTTGTGGATACTCATAGCCCACAGTTCAGGTCAGGAGAGGAGTTAACACCTCTTCTTTGATCATACCACTTTGAAAGAACTGAGAATTTACAGGTCCTTAGAGATATCTCTGAAAACAGCTGCACAAAACCCATGAAACTTGAAGCAGTATACCCTTCACTTAACAAAGAGCTCAAAAGTCAAGTAACTGGCTGGGAAAATGACCAAAGGAGGGGGAGGAATAAGACTATAGATGGTTGCTTTCTTGTTGAAAAGGTATTTTCTTCACAACCAGAGGAAGATAGCAAAGTCAAGGGTCCTGCATCCAAAGCCTCCAAGAAAAATATGGTCTCAGGCCATGGAAGTAAGCTCAGAAAAGATTGTGAAAATCAAGTAAGAGAAGTAGAGGAAAAATTGAGATAAGGAATGAGAGTGATGCAAAAAAATCATGAAAAAATGTGTCAACAGTTTGCTAAAGGAGACCCCCTCAAAATACTGAAGAAAATAACACCTTTAAAAATAGACTAACCTAAATGGCAAAAGAGGTCCAAAAAGCCAATGAAGAGAAGAATGCTTTAAAAAGCACAATTGTCCAAACCAAAGAGGAGGCTCAAAACTTGCTGAAAAAATAATTCCTTCAAAATTAGAATTGAACAAATGGAAGCTAATGACTTTATGAGAAATCAAGAAATTATAAAACAAAACCAAAGGAATGAAAAAAAAAGAACAGAGTGTGAAATATCTCATTGGAAAAACAACTGACTTGGAAAACAAATTCAGGAGATAATTTTCAAATTATTCAAATTATTAGTCTACCTGAAAGCCATGGTCAAAAAAAAAAGCCTAGCCACCATCTTTCAAGAAATTATCAAGGAAAAATGCCTTGATATTCTAGAAGCACAGGGAAAAACAGAAATGGAAATAATCCACCTCCTGAAAGACATCTCAAAAGGAAAACTCCTATGAGTATTGTAGCCAAATTCAAGAGTTCCCAGGTTAAGAAAAAAATAATACAAGCAGCCAGAAAGAAACAAAGTATTGTGGAAATACAATCAGGATAACACAAGCTCTAGCAGTTTCTACATTAAAGGATCGAGGGGCTTGGTATATGAAATTCCAGAGGTCAAAGGAGCTAGGATTAAAACCAAGAATCCCCTAACAAGCAAGACTGAGTATAACACTTCAGGGGAAAAAAATGGAATTTCAATAAAATAGAGGACTTCCATGCATTCTTGTTGAAAAGACCAGTATAGAGTAGAAATTTGACTTTCAAATATAAGAATCAAGAGAAACATGAAAAGGTAAACAGGAAAGAAAAATCGTAAGAAACTCATTAAAGTTGAACTGTTTATATTCCTAAATGGAAAGATGATATTTGTAACTTATGAGACCTTTCTCAGTATTAGGGTAGTTATATGTGTGTGTATGTGTATATTATATATATGTAAATATGTATATGTGTGTATATATATGTGTGTATGTATGTATGGAGAGAGAGGGGGTGGCACAGGGTTGAGAGGAATGTACTGGGAAAAAGAGAAAGGGAGAGGTAGACTATAGTAAATCATCTCACATGAAAGAGGCAAGAAAGAGCTTTTTCAATGTAGGGAAGAGGGGGGAGGTGAAAGGGAATAAAGAGCCTTACTCTTATCAGATTTGACTTAAGGAGGGAATGACACACATTCAATTGGGTATGGAAATCTATCTTAGTCTGAAGAAAAGCAGGGGGAAAGGAGATAAGAGGTAATCTAATAGAAGGGATGGCAGAGTGGGGGAAGGGGTAATCAGAAACAAAACTATTGTGGGAGGACAGGTCAAGGGAGAGAGTGGAATAAATGGAAAGGACAGAGGGAAATGTGGTTAGTCTTTTGCAACATGACTGTTATGGAAGTATATTGCATGGCTATACATGTATGACCAATATTGAATTGCTTGCTTTCTCAATGAAGTGGGTGGGGAGGGAGGCTTTAAAAAAAGCTTTAAAAATGTATGTTAAAAATAGTTTTTGCATGCAACTGAGAAATAAGTTGTACAGGTGGTGGGGTATAGAAATCTATCTTGCCCTACAGGAAAATAGAGGGAAGGGGGATGGGAGAAAGGGGGATAGAATGGAAGGCAGATTGGGGAAAGTGGTGGTTGGGGTGCATGGTGTCCTGGGATGGAGGGAAGAGATGGAGAGAAAATTTAGAATTCAAAATCTTGTGGGAGTGATTTTGAAAACAAATTATATATATATAGTTTTTAAATGAGACCTTTAGCAGAAACACTTGCTGAAAAAATTGTTTCCTAGCTTTCTGCTTTCCTTCTAATTTTGCTTACATTGATTTTGCTTGGGCCAAGCCTTTTTAATATAATTAAAACTATACATTTTACACCTTATAATGGTCTATATCTCGTTTGGTCCTAAATTCTTCCCTTTTCCATAGATTTCACGGGTAAACCATTCTTTGCTCTTCTAATTTATTTATGGTATCATCCTTTATGTCTAAATCATGTATCCATTTTGACCTTATCTTTATATACTGTGCAAGATGTTGGTCTGTAGACGAGTTTCTGCCATAGTTTTTCCATTTTCCCAGCTGTCTTTGTCAAATAGTGAGTTCTTGTCCCCAAAGCTTGGATCTTTGGGTTTATCAAACACTAAATTACTATGCTCATTTACTACTGTGTATTGTGTACCTTATCTATTCCACTGATTCATCAGTCTATTTCTTAGACAGTACCAGATTTTTTTTTCCCTAATTACCACATTGTAAAATAGTTTGAAACCTGGAACTACAAAGCCATCTTCCTTACCATTTTTAAAAATGATTCTTTTAATATTCTTGACCTTTTGTTCTTTCAGAAGAATTTTATAACTATTTTTTCTAGCTCAATAAAATAATTTTTTGGTAGTTGTATTGCCTTGTCATTGAATAGATAAATTTAGGTAGAATTGTCATTTTTTATTGGCTCAGTTTACCCATGAGCAATTGATATTTTCCCCATTGTTTAGATATGATTTTGTGTGAAAAGTATTTTGGAATTGTGTTCATATAGTTCCTGGGGTTTGTCTTGGCAGACACACTCTCAAGTATTTTATACTGTCTACAGTTGTTTTCAATGGAATTTCTCTTTCTATCTCTTGTTGCTGGACTTGGTTGGTAAAATATAAAAATGCTAATTTATGTGGGTTTCTTTTATGTCCTGCTATTTTACTAAAGTTGTTAATTATTTCAAGTAGTCTTTTTAGTTGATTTTCTACGTGTGTGTGTGTTTGTTCTCCCATGCTGAAGAACACCATGCCATCAGAGAAATGATGACATGACTTGCACTTGACTTTGTTTTGAGTGAGGGAGGGCTGTGCAGGTCACCAGCCTCACTTCTCCTCCAGAGCCACCTGAATCCAGTGACCAGATATTCATCAGGATGACTGGAGGTGACCCAGGATGAGGCAGTTGGAGTTAAGTGACTTGCCAAAGGTCACACACAGCTAGTGAGTGTCAAGTGTTTGAGGTGAGATTTGAACTCAGGTCCTCCTGACTTCTGCACTGGTGCTCTATACACTGCGCCACCTAGCTACCCAGGGGTGAGGGAACAGAGTAGGGAAGAAGAAAGATGTAAAAGGTATTTTCTCAAGGTCAGAAACACCCTCAACTCCAAAATCACGTTGTCAGAAATCACATTTAGAAATACTTGGTCATAGTGATTAATAATTTTTCAATAAATTGTTATAGATGTCTGGCTAGGAGTTTATTTTTAAAATTTTTATTAATCAGAGTAATTTAAGTGTTATCCTCTTTGCTTTATCATTTTCTTGAGTGTTAATTCTCTATGTATACCACCACGTACAAAGAGTGATAGTTTTGTTTCCTCAGTGTCTTTATTATTGGAATATTTGAAAGCCATGACTAAAAAAAGAGCCTGGACATCATATACCAAGTAATTATTCCAGGAGGCAAAGAAACTAGAATTACAACCAAGAATCAACTTCCCAGCAAAACTGTACATAATCGCTCAGGCGGGCAATTGATATTCAATGAAATAAAGGACTTTCAGGCATTCCTGATGAAAAAGTCAAAGCTGAATAGAAAAATGCCCTGAGAAATTCCGTTGAAAACAACTGTAGACAGTATAAAATACTTGAGAGTGTGTCTGCCAAGACAAACCCCAGGAACTATATGAACACAATTCCAAAATACTTTTCACACAAAATCATATCTAAACAATGGGGAAAATATCAATTGCTCATGGGTAAACTGAGCCAATAAAAAATGACAATACTACCTAAATTTATCTATTCAATGACAAGGCAATACAACTACCAAAAAATTATTTTATTGAGCTAGAAATAGAAATAGAAAAAATGAGAAAATTCTTAGGAGTTCACTCCATGTAGGAATGTAAGCAGTTTAACTCCATTGAGTCTCTTATGATTTCCCTTTCATATTTATTTTTTTATACTTCTCTGAGTCTTTTTTGGGGAGTCAAATTTTCTATTCAGTTCTGGTCTTTTCATCAGAAATGTTTGAAAGTTATTTCTTTAAGTATACATTTCTTCCTTTGAATTACATTATTTTGCTGAGTAGGTTATTCTTGGTTGTAATCCCAGCTCTTTTCCTTCCAGAATATCATATTCCAAGCCTTTTGCTCCTTCCAGGTAGATGCTGTTAAATCTTTTGTGATCTTGACCATGGCTCCACAATAATTTAATGGTTTATTTCTCACTGCTTGAAAAATGTTCTTTTTGACAGGAGAGACCTGAAATTTAGCTATACTGCATGTAGTTTTCACTTTGGGATCTCTTTCAGGTGGTGATCAATGGATTCTTTCAATTTCTATTTCTATTTTAGATTATTAGGGCGGTTTTCCTTGATAATTTCTTGAATTGTGTTATCTATGCTCTTTCTTTAATCATAGCTTTCAGGTAATTCAATAATTCTTAAATGATCTCTCCTCAATCTATTTCCCAGGTCAGCTGTTTTTCCAATGAGATATTTCATGTTTTCTTCTATTTTTCTCTGGGTTGATCAAACAATAGATTACTAGTCATTGGCTGCGTCTGGTGTACCTAACCCGATCCATCACTCTATTTCTTAGCCAGTACCAAGTAGTTTTGAGGATTGCTGCTTTAATAATACAATTTAAATGGGGGAGAAGCCAAGATGGCGGAGTAGAAAGACTCACTGTATGCCAGCTCTGAACCCACAGCCCATAAATTTCCTGTAAAAAGAACTCCCCACAAATTCTGGAGCAGGGGAACCCGCCCGGCAATGGAGGGGAGGAGATTTCCATTCTAGAGAGCCCTGAAAAACCAACCCCAAAGGTCCATCGCGCACCAGACAGCGGAGTCCAGCCCTGGCCGCGCGGCCCGAGAGGAGCAGATCAGAGCAGGCTTCAGGGACGGAACCTCCAGCAGCCATGAAGGTCCCTCCACCCACAGGCGCTCCAGGTCAGTGAGAGAGACTTCTGGGCTGGCCAACAGGGCAGCGGGGTGTCTCCGTGGCTCGGGCCCCCTCGGGAGGCAGCGGCAGAGGCAGCAGCAGCAGCCCGGAACTCCCAGAGCAGACAGGGGCTTGGGTCCATTACGAAAGGTCTCCGCATAAACCCCCAGAGGGAACTGAGCCTGGGAGGCGGCCCTGGCCCCACCTGAGCACCAGAACTTAAGCTCACATTGAATAGCAGCCACACCCACCCCTGAAAGCCCTGAGGCTGGGGAATAGCATTTGAATCTCAGAGCCCAAGCACCAGCTGGGTGGATCTAGGTGGGGGTGGAGAGGAATCTCAGAAATCAAGCAACTGGCTGGGAAAATGCCCAGAAAAGGAAAAAAAAAATAAGACCATAGAAAGCTACTTTCTTGGGGAACAGATGTTTCTTCCTCCTTTCATTTCTGAATACAATTTCTGAGTACAACACTTGCCATCAGGGAAAGATGTGGAGGTCGGGGCCTCTGTATCCCAGATATCCCAGGTGGATGTCCGGTGGGCTCAGGCCATGGAAGAGCTCAAAAAAGATTTTGAAAATCAAGTTAGACAGGTGGAGGAAAAACTGGGAAGAGAAATGAGATGCAAGAAAAGCATGAAAAACGGGTCAATACCTTGGTAAAGGAGACCCAAAAAAATGCTGAAGAAAATAACACCTTGAAAAATAGGCTCACTCAATTGGCAAAAGAGGTTCAAAAGCTCACTGAAGAGAATAGTTTTCTCAAAATTAGAATGGAACAGATGGAGGCTTATGACTTTATGAGAAACCAAGAAATCACAAAAGAAAACCAAAAGAATGAAAAAATAGAAGATAATGTGAAATATCTCATTGGAAAGACAACTGACCTGGAAAATAGATCCAAGAGAGACAATTTAAAAATTATGGGACTACCTGAAAGCCATGATCAAAAAAAGAGCCTAGACATCATCTTTCATGAAATTATCAAGGAAAACTGCCCTGATATTCTAGAACCAGAGGGCAAAATAAATACTGAAGGAATCCATCGATCACCGCCTGAAAGAGATCCAAAAAGAGCAACTCCTAGGAACATTGTAGCCAAATTCCAGAATTCCCAGGTCAAGGAGAAAATATTGCAAGCAGCTAGAAAGAAACAATTCCAGTATTGTGGAAATACAATCAGGATAACACAAGATCTAGCAGCTTTTACATTAAGGGATTGAAGGGTGTGGAATAGGATATTCCAGAAGTCAAAGGAACTTGGACTAAAACCAAGAATCACCTACCCAGCAAAACTGAGTATAATACTTCAGGGGAAAATATGGTCTTTCAATGAAACAGAGGACTTTCAAGCATTCTTGATGAAAAGACCAGAGCTGAAAAGAAAATTTGACTTTCAAACACAAGAATGAGAAGAAGCATGAAAAAGTAAACAGCAAAGAGAAGTCATAAGGGACTTACCAAAGGTGAACTGTTTACATTCCTACATGGAAAGACAATATTTGTAACTCTTAAAACTTTTCAGTATCTGGGTAGTTGGTGGGACCACACACACACACACACACACGTACACACGTGCGTGCACACACATACAGAGACAGAGAGCACAGAGTGAATTGAATAGGATGGGACCATATCTTAAAAGAAATTGAGGTAAACGGTGAGAGAGAATGTAGTGGGAAGAGAGAGGGTGAAATGGAGCGGGGTAAATTATCTCTAATTCAAGAGGCAAGCAGGAGACTTTTTAGTGGAGGGAAAAAGAGGAGAGCTGAGAAAAAAAAACAAGAAGTTTACCCTCATCACATTCAACTAAAGGAAGGAATAAAATGCACACTCATTTTGGTATGAAAACCTATCTTACAATACAGGAAAGTGGGGGAGAAGGAGCTAAGCAGGGTGGGGGGGATGATGGAAGGGAGGGCAATGGGAGGGGAGCAATTTGAAGTCAACACTCGGGGAGGGACAGGATCAAGAGACAGAATAGAAACAATAGGGGGCAGGATAGGATGGAGGGAAATAGTTAGTCTTACACAACACAACTATTATCGAAGTCATTTGCAAAACTACACAGATAGGGCCTACATTGAATTGCCTGCCTTCCCAAAGGGAATGGGTGGGGAGGGAGGGATGGGGAGAATTTGGAACTCAAAAGTTTTAGGAACAACTGTTAATATTGTTCTTGCTACTAGGAAATAAGAAATACAGTTAATGGGGAATAAAAAGTCATCTGGCCCTACAGGACAAAAGAGAAGATGGGGACAAAAGAAGGGAGAAGAGAGAGCAGATTGGTGACAGGGAAAATTAGAATGCTCGGTGTATTGGGGTGGGGGGAGGGTATAAATGGGGAGAAAATTAGGAACCTAAAATTTTGTGAAAATGAATGTAAAAAGTTAAATAAATTAAAAAAAAATAAAAAAAATGGAAAAAAAATACAATTTAAGATCTGGTATGGCTAGGTCACCTTAACTTGTTTTTAAAAAATTCCCTTGATATTCTGGACCTTTTGTTCTTCCAGATGAATTTTATTACTTTTTCTAGCTCTATAAAATAAATTTTTGATAGTTTTTTCATCCTGTTTCTTAAATTGAAACACTGTTAATGCTGGCCTCTGTCCATGCTGTGGGTGGGAAGCAGAACTGTCTCAAGCTTCAGGCTTTTCATACAACTTACTTCAAAGCTAATTCTGGGGGTTTGGAAATTTTTGGTACTTCCAAAGTGGAATCATCTCAAATGAAATATGGTCTCTGCTCCCTTTCCTCCACTCTGGTTTTAACCAAGTTCCCCTGCTCCCTTGGGACTTCAGTTGCTACTGCTCCTCAGGGCCCCTCCCTCTTCCCTTGGGACTGGAAATGCTATTTATCTTCAAACTCCCTGATCCCTTGTGGCCAGAAATGATCTGTCCTCAGTTCTCTCACTCCCTCTGACTGAAAGGGCAGGTGGTCCTGTGCCCAATGCTAGCACAGGTGTGCCCTGTAATCTCTTTTTGACCACCTGCCAGTTGGTCTGTCTCTGGCTTGAGTGCTCCTGAAACTGCTGCTGCTTCTATCACCAGCACTGGTGTTTGATCCATGTGAGGTGGGTTAGCCTCCTCCCTTGTGTTGAAGATCTTTCTCCGCTATGCTGTCTTGGACTAAAATGTCTCACTCTGACTTTTTATTGACTCTCCAGACTACCTGGAGAATTCAATTTGAGGCATTATTTTAAAGTTGTTTGGAAGGAAATGTTGGAAGATCTTAGTAGAGCTCTTCTCTACTCTGCCATCTTGGCTCTGCTTCTAGAAGTCCCAAATTTATCTTCTGAAAGGGAAATCATATACCTTTGAGAATAGTTTTAAATGTCTAATTCACCAAACACTTTATATCAATCACTAAGTATTTATTAAGTGCCTACTCTATGCTAGATACCAGGCATACAAAGACAAAATGAAACAGTTTCTGCTTTAAGGACCTTCTATTGGAGAAGACTATCAGCATATATGAATATAGTTCACACCTGACCCTGTCCACAGGGGAAATGACTAGCCAATTTATACAATATTCCCAAATTCCAGGGAAGGTTGCTGAATGAGATTTGAGGAGAATTAGAAGAAAGATATTTGGTGAGGCCAAAAGATAACACGTAGAAAGCCTCATTATCAGACTGATAGGCATCCAGTGTCAAAAGAAATTGTAATAAATTAATGGGAGAACACAAATTTCTCTCAGATGAGCAAGGATGGATGGGAAGAAACATCCAAATTCATGAAGTTACAAATTCACTTAAGTATGTCTACGCATATTAGATTATAGCACATATATGTAGATGATACATATGTACACTATTATCTGATTATAAAAAATATAATGCTGGTTGGATGGCCCTCATAAGTATACATTATAATAATTTAAGTCTTCTAAAGAGATTACTTTTAATCACAGTATCAAAACCATGCTACATATTTTCCTCATACTTGCTCCAATGACCTCCTTTGAAACTGACCAGCCACAACAGGACCCCACAATGCAAACCACAAAGTGGCTTCTATACCAGGTAGCCATTAAATCTGCAATATACTACTGTTAAACAGCACTGATTATGTACTCGTTGACAAATGTAGGATTTAAAAAAATTATTTGTAGGTTCTTCACCTCCAATGCCTGCTTCCTAAATAGAAATATGTCTAAACACTAAGTAAACTATACCATTCTTTAAAACTGTTACCAATTCTAAAGTTTTTTTTTTTAAATGAAAAGAGTCATTAGAAGAGTTACACTGGAAAAAATTAATTAAAATAAAATTTGTCAAATTCAGAAGCAGGGGAAACAGATAACTATCTTTTATTGTGTGCATTTTGAAGTGATTTCCCAATTTCTCGTTTCACAGAAATCATTGAGTATACTCAGATTAACATATATATTGTAAACCTGCTGTGTTCTGTAAATACAAGAAATCATTCTAACAATTTATCCAGGAGGCCATTTCATCTGACGTCCTCCAAGGACATGCAGATGGATATGATAGACAGACTGCCCCCCATCTGCACCTTCGTTGATCACCATTCGATAACCTCTCTTCAGACCCAGGTCAGCTGCACATTTCTTGCCAACAATCATTAAGTGCCCAAGAAGCTAGGAAAGAATAAAAAACACATCATCAATATTAGGAATAGATAAGCTACCATTTTTGAATAAGTAGTAAATAAATCATGTATCAAGTTAAAATTTACTCCTAGAAAAAGTCTTTGGGCAAATAAACCTTCAAATTCTTCACAATTTCACAGATGTTTTGCAGAGAGGATCCACCAAAACAAATGTGTTAGAGGCTACCCTTCATAGTTATGTGTATTTCTGAGGATTCCCAGAGAGAACTCTGCTATCCTTTAAGTCTGATCTTATCTTCTTTGTCCAATCACACATTTTTCTGGAGCCCATTTCTTACATGCATGTCATCAATGAAAACATTCTACAATCTATTTGTGTTTACTCATGTAGAACTTAAAATGTTGATTTTTCAAAGATTATGCTGTTTCAAGTTTAACCATTAGGAAATCTCCTGTGTTTAAAAAAATGGGTAGAATGTGGAGATTGTAAAAAGCATAAATCCTCCAAGTCAATTCTTGGCCCAATGTGCACACACACACACACACACACACACACACACACACACATACATTCCTAAGTACTGATTTGCTAACTCAAAAAATTGGCTATCCCTCTTCATGTCAGTCAGGGCAATGAGCATTTTTCATGCATTTCCTGTGAAATGTAATGTGCTATAATATAAATATCACAGCAGTTAGGTGGTGCACGGGTTCGAGTGAGGTCGGGTTTCAAAGAAGATGAGTTCAAATACAGCTTCAGACACTTACTAGATGAGTGACCCTGGGCAAATCACTTACCTTTTTGTCTGTTTCCTCATCTATAAAATGGGGGAATAATAGCACTTATTTCCCAGAATTGTTTTGAGGATCAAATGAGATAATACTTGTAATATGCTTAGTACAGTGCCTGACATGCAGTAAATACAAGTTAGCAATTATTACTGTTATTTACAGAAGAGTTTTCAGTCTGCACACTGAAGCTCCCATCTTGCTGAAATCACAGATCCAAACCAAAATAAAGAAAAGAATTTTTAAAAAGAATTTACGTTTTAAAAGCTTAAAACTACATTAATAGTTTAATGATATTCTATATTTACAGCTGGAAGGGACCTTTGAGAAGACAGTCTCACTCCTTCTTGTTTTACAGGTGAGAAGGTGAAGGCCCGGAAAGGTTAAATGACCGGCCCAAAGTTAAACTGTTATCAAGCAGCGGAGCTGAGATTTCAACCCAAGGCCACTAACTTCAAGTCCATCCCTTTCTCCACTATACCATGTGATTGTTAGGCTGACCTCTTCTGAGTCATCAACAGAACCACAGAGAGAGGCCTATAACCTTGTCAGGTTCAGTGCAACCAGCCAAATCTTAAAGGACTCCACTATTCAAAGAAAACTCCTCTTCTACTTGGAACTTCTGAGATGCATTCTCCATGGCAGGAGAAAGCATACATTTTTATAGGTTCATAATACACACATATCAATCATGCTTCACTTGACAATAATCTAAGGGACAGTAAAAAAAGAATTACTGTGCTGGTTTATCAGCAAATCTCCAATCATTTTAACATGTATATGAAAGATGCCCCTTCCTGAAGTAAATATTTTTCTCTAATTCTCTGCAGCAAAGTATCTGTTAAAACAGATAGGATCTCCAACAGGGAGTCACTTTTCTTTTATGTTTTATCTACCAATGCTCTCAGGATGGTGTGCACCATTTGGGTAGACTTGCTTTTGTTTTCACCGACTTCTGATGTTTTTCTATGGAAATCCTGCTCCTAATCTTCTGCCATCCTACAAGGTTTAGGGAATAATATAAATATAATAATATAAATTGTTTTATAAATGAGTTTGTATTCTAAAGTAGTTTTACTTTTAGCTGTCATACCACTCCATTTGTCAAGGAGATCAAATATTTGCTCGCTAAATCAACTTCTGGCTCTTGTTTCATATTCTTTAGGTTTTTGTAGGAAATGCTGACAATTAAAGTCACTATGTCTGTTTGTTTTAATTTATCCATGGTGACAGTTTTTAGAGGTCAGGCTGGATTGGGACCTTTGCTTTATCACCAGTAGTGCATGTGTGACAAAAGGAGAAAGGGAGGAAGAGAGAGAGGGAGACAGATAGGGGGAGGGGGGCAGAGGGAGAGAGAGAGAGAGAATGTGTTGGTTTGAAGCTCATCATATGCAATGCCATCCAATTCTTTTCTGTAAGTACTCAAAGAACATCCTTCCATTTCTCGTAGAGATGGTATATAAAAAATAGAGATTTACATAAGTTGTGCCAGTCACTTTGTTGGTCAGTTTTTATAAGAGGGTTAGATGGCAAAGGGAGGACTATTGCAAAATGAGTGATACAGGCATAAAGGTTATGAGTAATCAACAAAGCTTTTGACCTTTCATATCTCAAACCTGAGCGAAAGTTTCCAACATACTTTCCACCATCCTTCCAAAGTCAGCCAATATCAAATTTAGTTTTTGAAGACCTCATCAAATTCTTCATAGAATTTCTTTACTTTAGCCCATCATAAATGTGGGCAAGCAAGGTATAATTATCTTCATAGAGGTTTTCTGCTTCTGCCCATCATGAACGCTGAAAGACAAGTGCTTAGCACAGTGTGTGGATTGTAAGAAGTACCTAATAAGGGCTTACTGACAGACAAGGTAACTAAAATGTGCCGTTTCTATATTACTGAGTACTTATACTTGGTAAAGATGAACTTCACTAACTCCTTTTTTTACCTTTCCAAGGAGAACCCATGCCATCTATCCTTTTAATTGAAACTTTGAGGACTTTGGATTTTATTTATTGCAAGAATACCAGTACTGATATAATTCCAATTTCTAGAAGTCCATCAATTTGTTCAGACAAAGATCTCATATTTAGAGTAACAATAGTTAATATTTATAATTAACAAAATCAATGTAAGATAATTAAACTGTTGTTTATAAGTAACAGGATAATGATTACAAACCAGGTAGCATGCTTAGCACTTTCTGCTCTCCTTTTGCCATTCCATTGACAACATAGAAGAATCAGAAGGGCATTTGTTACACTTTTAAATTTTTCTTTCTTTCTTGGTTGCTATGACCAAAGAATTCATCACCCAATAAACTGCAAGCTCCTTGAGGGGAAGGGCATGTTCCATTTTTGTCTTTGTATCCTCAGCACCTGACAGTGTTTGGCACACAGCAAAAACTTAATGAACACTTCCTCTTGTTGGTTGATCACCTACAGGCAAATCTATTGGTGATGAGTTTCTCTCCTTTCTTACCTAGACTGGTCCTCAGACTGTGGATAGATATAGTCTGTCACCAGGCCCAAATTCAAGCCATTCTCAGCAAGACAGAAACTGATAAAAGCTTCCGATCCCTTAAAACATCAACTTAAGAATGCAAGACTACCTCTCCATGCCATGATAAAAGCATCTTAGAAAGATTTTTATAGGATAACGATGACAAATAAAATAATTTGTTGTTTTGGGCAAGAGGCAAATAAATTTTCTAATCATAAGCCAATATATGGTTGACCGTAAAACATTTTCCCATTATTTCCTTTCAACCTCTTATAAAATCTTATCCCATAAAACCATTTGTATAGACTTCTAGGGTAAAGGGGAAATATTACTGATGAGGACTGAAACTAGCAATGGAATTAGAAAAACCTGAGTTCAGGTACTGCTATTAACCAATTCCTTTATCTTACAGTCCTCCCCAGACAATTCTCAGATTATGAGCTATAAAAAAACTACAGAAAAGTTTCCACATTGTGACAATTCTTCGACAGATGAAATCAGAATTCTAGATTTAAAAAAACTTATTTATAATGAATATTAAGACACTAAGCATGTAAGGAAACAAATGATTAAAAAATTCAGTATCAACCTCATGTAATTGTGCATGTTTTATTGTACATTAACATAACCCTAAACATTTTTATGTGATTTTCCCATCTTTCTAAGACTCAGGTGAGGAACCTGTGGCCTTGAGGCCATATGTGACTTTCTAGTTCCTTGAGTGTGACCTTCTAACTGAATCCAAGTTTTGCAGAACAAATACTTTTATTAAGGGGATTTGTTCTATGAATCTTAGATTCAGTCAAAGGGTGAATTTGAGGAGCTAGAGGAACACATGTGGCCTTCTGCCCTCCCATTCTTCTACACAGTTCTAGATACATCTCTATCTAATCATCTCTATTTCCAACTAATTCAATGACTATGAATCTAACATGATCAGAATTTTATTTCTGAACAGATATTTCGTTACTTGAACATTTGACTTGATTTTGCCATCCTCCTCCTTTTAATAACGTAGTAACATATAGTGCTTTAAGGTTTGCAAAGCCTTTACACATCTCACTTTATTCTCACAACCATGAGATAGATACTATCATCTCAATTTTACAGATGAGCCAACTGAGGCTGAGTGCCTTGTCCAGAGTCACACAGCCAGTGTGTAAGGCAGAATTCTAACTCAAATCTTCCTGACTCCAAGTTGGGCACTCTGTCCACTAAGCTACTCAACTGTCAAGATTACGTTATCAACTAATGGTTTTAGTATACAAGGCTAAAAATTTTCCAGTTACAAGTGTCAATGTATTAACATTCAAATCATGTATACTACCTATTTAAAATTTTCTCTGCAGATATGTATTTTCATCCCTCTAAGGAAAAAAAAAGAAATCCCCTTGAAAGCTTGACGAAAAGCACCCAAAAAAATCAAATGCTGTTTATTCCAACTAATTAAACAATGAGAGATATTTAACTGTTTAATAAAAGAAATAATCTGACATACACCCTAGGACTTCAGGAGACAAATTTCAAAGAATTAAGAGAAAAGATGGGCAGGATCCCAAGGTGTGAAAATCTCAAATAAAAACTGGCTAAAAAAACCAAAAATCCCATTACACAAATCAACATGATTCCAAAAAGGAAGATCCTACATTAAGGAAGGTACAGTGAGCATCCACTGCAATGGAGGTATCTATCTGTAGGCAGCCATGATCAGAACACATCTGGAGTCCTGAATCCAGTCCTGGGGGCTGGCAGTTTCATTTTATGAAGCCAACATACAAGTTATAGTATAATTAGAGAATGATAAAGATAGTGAGAGCATTCGCAATAGTGGCACCTGAAGGGACTGATCATAATTAATTCAGAACAGAAAGAACTGACTTCTCAGCTTTTCTTGTTACCTCATCAGCTGCTTGCAGTGCTCAATATTGATTAATGCTAGGAGGAGAAGTCAGAATAAATTCCAAAAACAAACATAAGTAACCAAAATTAAAAGAAAAGCTATAAGGCAGACAAAATACCAGTAACTGAGAGGTATCCATCCTATTATAGGAATACAAAGAATGTTTTATAAATTCTGTTCTAAAATGCAATTTTCAAGAATAAGTTACTTTTTCAACTTTAAAAAGCAAAGGTAGGAAAAAAAGGTTTTATTTTATTTACTTACACTTTCATCATCTTCCTCTGCGGCAGAAATCTGGGTAATGGGTTTCTTAGGGATCACCAGGAAATGAGTTGGGGCTTGTGGGCTAACATCATGGAAAGCAAGACACTAGGGTAAAAAAGAGAAACATCTAAAAGTTTCTGAAGGTTAAAAAAACATCTCAAACTCCAGACATTACACATTAACCATATAAAACTTACTAGAATAATAGGCCTCAGGGGAAAACACAAATTTAATCCCCCCCCTTTTTTTTTAACCGTAGTCTTACAAACATTTTTACTTGCAGGAGTGATTCTGGTCAACTTCTAGTATGTTACTAGAATCAGAAAACACAAAATTTAATTTTTTTTGGAGGCAACTAAGGTTTAGTGACTTGCCCACGGTCACAGAGTTAGTATATCACACACTTTCTCAATGAAAAGAAATAGCACATTCCTTTGCTATTTACAAACTATGGTTAAAGGTAGCTACCTTATCTCAAGTAAAATCTTGAGACAAAAGAGAGGCCAATTCCGGGTCACCCGAACCTTCTTTTAAATGTGTTTGGATTACATTTGAGTCGGGTAGAGATTAGATTTGGGGATCCATCCAACAATTTCAATTAAAAGGACAATTCTTCAATTTCCTACTTTGAGAAATGATAGCAACTGAAAGAGCACAAGATTATTCCAGCCTTTGAGGAGCTTGTATTGCACTGGTAACGGTTGGGCGGTGGTAGATGGGATATAGTTAAGTTAAGATTTATGCAAATCACTTCCCCTCCAAGACAGTTTCTCCATTTATAAAGCAGAAAAGTGAGCTAGATGATTGCATAAGTCCATTTCAGCTGGGACAGACATACATTGTTGCTGTTCTACTAGAAGGTGCTGTAACATACCCGAAATTGACCAGAATCACTCCTCCAAGTAAAAATGTTTGTAAAGACTAAGGTTAAAAAAAGGGGTGTGTGTGTGTTAATGAACTTCACATGTCCTCGTGGTTGTTTTTATTGCTGTGGAACCAGTGTTTGATTTGGCAAATGACCAGGTTTCAAAAGGTTTTGCATCGTTGCGACTGATTATATTAACTACGTTTTCTCTCTGTGTGTCTCTCGGTAAAAGGAATTTCTACTTCATTGGATCTCGGGCTTCCCCCGGCAGGCTACCACTAGAAAGCCACTGCACTGATCAGATTTCTGACCTCTCCGAAGGCTGGCAGCATCGCCACGCCGCATGCACGCCGTGCCAGCAGCTTGCAGCATGGCGCCGGGGGCGGGGGGGAGTGGGCCGCACGAATTTCAGAGGCACAAAAAATGCGCCACCCCGCCCTAATTCGCCTGCAGCGATCTTCCTTCCTGAGGGTCAGAATCTGGGCACAGAGGGGTCCACATTAACAGATAGCCTCCCCGAGGAGGTCGGTCGAAGGGGAGCCCCAGGGGCGGTTTGAGCTGCGATGCTCTGGGCAGATGGGGCGTGAGCCGAGGGCGCCCGGGCACGGGGAGGCGCCCCCTCCCGCCCCACGGCCTTTCATTCCCGGCTTAGCGGTGAGAGGCTCCCGACGAGGTCCCACCGCCGGCTCCGGGGAGCGGGCTGCACGACCCAGGACCGCGAATCTGAACACACCCTAATGTTCCCGTCCCACCCTTTCATCCCAAATAACTAAACAAAAATCTCAAACGGTCCCCCCAGGGAAGTGACGTTCCCAAGGTCACACAAGTAATTTCTGGATTGCAGGGGTGGGGTTTTCTGGGGAGCGTTTCCTTTGCTTGGGGGGAGCCGACGTCACTCTCTGACACAGTTAAGGGGGCTCCCCCCGGCCCCCACCCCTCCCGGGCCCCCCACCAGGGCGCGGCCGCCGCCCGGCCAAAGCTCCGGCACCTTCCCCGCGCGCCCGCCGCTCCGCCCGCTTCTTTCCCATTCCTACCCGGTCATCCTCAAAAATGATTTTGGCCGGGATTTCCTTGCGAATGATCTTCCCGAAGATGGTGTCTCCCCCGGGCTGGGCCGTCTGAGCTTTGCTGATCTCGTCTGCCATAGCGGCGGCTCCCGCCACCTCCGCTGCCGCAGCCACAACGGTACTCTGCCCGGGCGCCCTGGGAAAGCACTTCCCTGTGAGCGCAGCGCGCCCCGCTACTGCGCATGCCCACACTCAGAACCCAGAGCCACGTGGGCGCTGGACTTGCAGATTCTCTCCAGTTAGGTTTGAGTGAGAGGCTGGTAAAAACTCATTACACATGAAAAATGGGTAGCAGCCGAGAAAAACCGCGCTAGAGGAGCGTCGTAGGGTCAGCATCCTGGCTGCGCCTCACGGATCACTCCGCTTCCTTTCTTTCCTACCTCTCCATACGGCTGTTTACATTGAAACTCGCTTCGGCGAGTCAGACTGAGCATGCTCCCTAAGTGAGCTCCCGCTCCCGGCCCGGGTGTAAAGTGCAGACGCAGCTGTGGCTGCTGGAAGGAGCCGGCTCCGGTCTGCAGCCCAAGGACGGCGTGGTGCCCGGGTGGGTCCTGGATGGGGTGTTACAACCGGAGAGGTCGGAGTCGTTTATCCGTGCTATGGAAAAACCAAGAGGCTAATTTGGGGTCAGACCTCTCTGAGTTATGCATTCCACTGCACCGCTGCGGCCTCTCTGACAGGAGAAAGGCTTGGGTTTTTTGTTTGTAAGTGTCATCCTGTCAGATTCTTCAAGGAAAAATTCCACTTTGCAAAGCACTCTTGAATATTAAAATAAGGAAAGAGGATGAGACATGGTTCTATGAGCACTGAGGAGTCAAGAACATGCTAATTTGCCTATTAACAGTTATCTCAGCTGTTTTTTAGGTTTCAGAACTTATATGAGCTGTGACTATCTTGGGGCCTATTAACTGAAAACATGTTAGGACGATCATTTGCCCATCTTTCATTCTGGACCTTTCTCCAGTAATTGCCAGCACTGTCCATTCCTCTGGAATACTCCTTCTTCTTGAGGAAGCTAAGTAATACAATGGACAAAGTGCGGGGTCAGCCTCAGTTTCCCCAAGCATAAAAAAAGCCTAACAATAGCACCAGGGTTGTTGTTAAGATCATTTTTTAGCACTGTGCTTAGTACACTAACCCTAAATGCACTTAATGACTCTTGGTTCTTCTGAGTCTTCTTGGCTGGTTCATCATGAGCAAACAGAAGGCAAGATTCTAAACTGAGCCCTCTTCTCTCTATACACTCTTTCACAACAAAGTTTTACTGGTTCCCATGGGTTTAACTGTCATTTCTATACAGATGATTCCCAGATCTTTCTCTTTCCTGAGCTCTGGTAATGCATTGTCAACTCCCTAATCAACATTTCAAACTGGTTGTCCTGTAGACCTAGATATTTGTGATAATTAAACGTGTCCGAAATAGAACTTGCCTAGTTCTGGCAAGGGCACTATCATTTCTCAGTCTCTCAGGTTCACAACCATAGTGTGATCCTTGACTCATTTTCTTCACCACACAGATACAATAAATTGCCAAATTGTTTTTTCTTGTTCCACAGTACCTCTTCCATCTTAATTCAGATCTTCATAATCTCTTCCCTGTAACAAATTGCTCCCCTCTCTAATCCAACCTCTTCCCAAAGTGACATTCCTTAAGCCCCAGTCTGATCATGTCATTCAGAACCCTACTGAAAGAATCATTTCAGTGACTGTTCTAGGATAAAATAAAAACTTCTCTGGCATTTAAATCTTTTCACAAACTGGCCCCAATCTACCTTTCAAACAATCGATTTGTATTTATTCATCACCTACTATATGCCAAGATGTGTGATGGATGCTAGGGAGACAAGTACAAAAGAATAAAGCAGTCCTCACAATGAGCTTGTGTCCCATCAAAAGGGGTACACAAGTGCATATAAAAGTATGTATCTTATTCACAACGTGACTAATGTGGAAATGTTTAACATAATTGTTACATGGGTAACCTATATCAGATTGCTGGCTGTCTTGGGGGGAGGGAGGTGGGAGTGAATTGGAGACAGAAGATAGAAGGTCTAGAATGAGTAATAGAGAGAAGGCATTTTGGCTGGATCGCCAACTGCCAGAAGAGGTGAGCTAGTAATGTCTAATGGGGCTGAGAAGATAGATTGAGGCCAGGTTATATACAGCTTTAAAAGCTAAAAAAAGAAGTTTGTATTTTATTCTAGAGGCAATACTATTGGAGCTGTCTAAGTAGTACAGTCACAAGGCTAAATCTGCCCTTAAAAACTACTTTGGCAACCAGTGTGTTGGAATAGAATGCATAAGTAAAGCCTATATCAGATTGCACACCATCTTGAGGAAGGGGAGAAAATTTTAAACTCAAAATCTTAGTGAATGTTGAAAATAAAAATAAATTAATTTTAAAAAAGAATATGTTAGAATACAGACTCAAAGCAGAGAAACCAATTAGTAGACTGTTGCAAAATCTCGAGGGGTGTGGTGGTGAAGGTCTGGATTAGGCTTATAGCTGTGCAGAGGTGGTCATTGCAGAGATGCTGTGAAAGTACAAAAGGAAGATCTGAAAACTGATTGGATATGGGGTAAGAGAAAATAACGAGCTGGGGATATTGCTGAGACACTGATGGTACTTTGGATAGGAACAGGGAACACAGGTAGAGGGATGAATTTAGGGGCAAAGAAAATGAGTTCAGTTTTAGACTTGATGAGTTTAACTTATCTCTGGAACATCCAATCTGAATATCTAATAGGCAGTTAAACATAACGGATTAATCCTTACAGTCCAGTCAAACTGTGTCTCTTACTCTTACACATACACGATATTCCATCTCCCATGTTGTCCAACATCAGTGTCTTTGTTCTGGCTCTCCCCTATGCTCTGAATGCAGGCCCTCCTCACCTCTTCTTGAAATACTCTCAATTCAAGTACCATCTGCCACATGTAACAAACTGATTCCAAGCCAGAGGAGGCTGTGATGTCCTCTCTCATTAAGAACACATGCAAACTGGTTTCAGATCTAGGGAAATCTATCTTCTGAAGAAGGTCAAGCTCTTTTCACACTGTTTTTAATTTTTTTATGTCCCTACCACAGAGGCTGAAGAACATCACTTAAAGCTTTGCTTTGACTCACGTCATCCTGTAGGGGAATAGAAAGGCAATCGCTACACAAGATCAGTCAGGTATAGAACAGCTATTTATTTTCACCACACAAAAGAAGTGCTGAAAACACACAAAAAGTATGTGTGGACAAATGTTTAAAACACAATACAGTAATTGATAACTCCTATATCCTCCTAGGAATCAAAATATTGAAACATGAGTCATTTACTTAAAATGTTAAATAGGCATTCATCACCTCCACCTTAGCTCTACAATATCTGAACCAACCTCAAAACAAAGTTCATGTCTTCTGAGAAGCCAGGCCAGATTCATTATCTCTTTGTGGCTGCCTTCTTGGAGGAAGATGTAGTTGCAGAAACCTAATCCTACTGCTAGCTGGCTCCAAGTAGAGGATCAGTTAATTCCAGACATTTCAAACAGCCTCCAAGACTGGAAAGGTATCTTTGGTCACCTATGTTCAGTGAAAGAAACAGAAGCAGGAGAGGCAACCAGAAGCTTAAGGTACTTGCCTAGGAAGCAGAATTTTTTTTTTTAAGAGTCTCAAAGTACTCCTGGGCACTAATATTTGGAAGAAAATACACTTTATTTTACAATTCAATGAAGACTCATTAAGATGACTAAGAAATAGAGGAGTAGAAGAGTGGAATAGATTAGTTACATAGGACACAGTAGTCAAGGATTGTAGCAATCTACTTTTTGATAAATTCCAGGATCCCAGCTTCTGGGATAAGAACTTACTGTTTGACAAAAACTGCTGGGAAAAATAGAAAACAGTGTGGCAGAAACTGGGCACAGACCAAGATCTGACACCATATACCAGAATAAAGTTCAAATGGATACACAATCTAGGTATAAAGGCTGATACTATAAACAAATTAGGGGAGCAAGGAATAGTTTAACTGTCAGAATTACAGAGAATGGAGAAATCTGTGACCAGACAAGGCATTATGAAATGCAAAATGGATACATTTGATTATATTAAATTGAAAAGTTTTTGCATAAACAAAGCCAGTGCAACCAAGGGAAGGGAAGCAGAAAACTGGCAAAGAATTTTTACAACTAGTGTCTCTGACAAAGGCCTCATTTCTAAAATATATAAAGAACTGAGTCAAATTTACAAGAATACAAGTCATTTCCCAATTGATAAATGGTCAAAGGATATGAACAGGCCATTTTCAAAGGAAGAAATTAAAGCTATCTGCAGTCATATGAAAAAATGCACTAAATCACAACTGATTAGAGAGATACAAGTCAAAACAACTCTGAGGTTCTACATCACACTTATCAGATTGGCTAATATGACAAAACAGGAAAATGATAAATTTTGGAGACGTGGGAAAGTTGGAACACTATTTCATTGTTGGTAGACCTGTGAGCTGATCCAACCATTCTGGTGAGCAATTTGGAACAGTGCCCAAAGGGCTATAAAAACATTTGACCCAGGAATATCACTTCTAGAGCTATATCCCAAAGAAATCATAAAGATGGGAAAAGGACCCACACATACAAAAATATTTATAGCAGCTCTTTTTGTGGTGACCAAGACCTGGAAATTGAGAGGACACCCATCTACTGGGGAATGGCTGAACAAGTTGCAGTATATGAATATAATGGAATACTATTGTGCTATAAGAAATGATGAGCAAGTAGACTTCAGGAAAATATGGAAAGAGTTATATGTACGATGCTGAGTAAAGTGAGCATTATACAAAATTACAATCATAGTTTGTGCGGGCTGATTTTTATAGACTTAGTACTTCCCAACAATGCAAGGGCTTAAAACATTTTCAAAGGATTGATCATGCAAAATGCCATCCACATCAAGAGAAAGAACTATGGAGTCGGAACGCAGAATGAAGCAGACTATTTTCTTTTTTGTTATGTTGTGTTATGTTTTATTTTTCTCATGATTTCTTCCATTCCTTATAATTCTCTTATGCAACAAGACTAGTGTGTAAATATATTTAATAGGAATGCATGTGTAGAGCTCACATAAGACTGCATGCCATCTTGGGGAGGAGGAGAAAATTGAAAATTTATGGAAGTGAATGTTGAAAACTGAAAACAAATGAATTTTTTAGGGGGGAGGAGAATAATTAGGAAACAGGAAACCTAATCTTCTTAAACTAAAAGGTAGCTTATAGACTAAGCAACCTGACAACTCATTTTGCATAAACACATCAGAAGAATGAAATTGTAAAGTCAAATGGAATGAAGTTATCTCTTCATTGCTTTTTAATCCAGCACTGCTACAGAGTAATAGTTCCCCAGGAAATGTCTGGGAATACCTGGGATTTATCAAGGAATCCACTCCACAAGAGCTTCCCCCACAATGGAGGAAGAGGGAGTCTCAAGGCCAGGGTAGAGGGGATTCTCAGTTCTCTATGATACAGAGTGGAGGTGAGGATTCAAGGTCTGGAGATTTTTGTATCTGGGTATACTTAGGCAGCCATGAAAATGAACAAATTAAGATTGAGAAGATCCTGAAAAAATTATAAACCCTTTTGTCAGGGGTGTCCCTATATACAATGGAGTTATAAATCCCATCTGTTTGCAGATTTCAAATTTTCACTTGAGTTAAACCTAAAAAGAGTAACACAAACTAACTTTAGTCACTGAAAAGATTTCAACTTCATGATAGATTTTGCAACCTTTATGTACTCTTTTCCTCACTTTGTGCTCACACATTTTCATTATTTTCCCATTATCAAAATGTTGAAATTCTTATTATATTTAAGCCCCATATTCCAAGAAAATAATGTGCTGTATTTATAGATTCTACATTTTCAGAATCTTTATAAGTTGGAGGGTGACAAGAATGGTGAGAATACAAGTCCCTTGAGAGAGGAGTTGTACTATTCTTATATTGTGTCTGCAATAGACATGTACAGTTGCCATATACAGAGACGGAATTTACTAAATTAAACTGAACTGTAACCCACAACTTATGGGCCCTGGTTGAGGGAAATGGAATATTTAGCCAAGAGAGAAGATGAAAGGGATACAGAATAAACTGTCTTGGACTTTAAAGTGCCATCATATGGAAAAAAGAGCAATTAACTGATAAGCAGTTAATAAGCACCTATTATGTGACAGGGACTGTTCTAGGTCCTATAGTCACAAAGACAAAAATGACATCACCCTTGCTGTCAAGTTTAATTATAATGAAGGAGCCAATAAACTTCAGTGTCTCTCTACTGCCTCTGGAATCAAATACAAAATCCTCTGGATGATAATGACCCCCTACCTTTAGAGTTTAGAGGGAGAAGATGGCCTAAGAGAGACCCTCCAAGAACACCCACAGTGAAGGGGGTATGATACAGATGATGAACAAGCAAAAGAGATGACCCAGAATATTGTCATGCAACCCAGAATGGAAAGAGTGTCCAGGAGAGGAAAGTCAATAGTACCATGCAAATAGGTCAAAGATTAGGACTGAAAAAAAATCCCATCCCATCTGGCAATTAAGTGGTCTTTGGCAAGTTGGGAGAGAGTAGTTACAGTGATGGGGTCGGAACCCCAAGCATCGAAGAGAGGAAGTAGAGACAAGCCCAGATAACTTTTATATGGCTGAGAACAAGGGAGAGAGTGATGACTAAAACAGATAATAGGCTCTGGGGAAGAAGTTTCTGAGGGTAAGGGAGAGAGGCATGTTTGAAGGCAGCACATATGAAACTTGCAGATAGAAATATTGAGAAGCTGAGGGGAGATAATTGAGATTTCAATTTTCTGGAGAAGGAAGGAGGTGATAGAATTAAACATGCATGTTTGACCTTGACAAGAATGGCTACCTCAATGTCAGAAACTGGGAGAAAGGAGAGTGCATGAAATGAAGAGAACAGGAGAAAACGGAATTCATTTTGAATCGTTTCAATGTTCTCAGTAGAGTCCTCATCCAAAGAGTACAGAAAGGAGACACAGGAGATTTAAGGAGAACAGAGATGGTTTAGAATAGCTTTTGTGGAAGTGAGAAAGTGAGCCAGTTATGGAAACAAAAGAACTTCATTGCTGTTGTGAGAGCCAAAGTGAAATTGGATTAACATGAATTTATAATGTACCCAGTCAGTAATGTTATGTGACTTTCTCTACAGTGGAGAGGCTGGAGTAAGACAGGATTGAGATTTGGCAAGGAAGGAGTGGCGAAGGCAAGCAGTCAAGGGATTAGCGAACAAAGACAATAAAAGTGAAATGGTGAATTATAGGGGTAAGATTGGAAAGGGAGGAAAGTGAAGTCAGAAGAAGGTTAATAGCCTGAGAAAGTACTGAGGATGGAGGGACTAGAATTTTTAATGAAAGCAAAAACTAGGTTTATGAGAATTTAGGATTAAAAAGAGATGGAAAAGTAAGAGTTTATGATATTGAAAAGCAGCAGATTTTCTAACTAAGGAAGCAGAACACTTGTGGGTTATGCTAAGATTAAGTGTGTAACCATACCCATGTATGGCTGAGGTAGAATAAAGGAATAGATACTGAGATTTAAAGAGGCAAGGAATTGGAAGGCAGAGAGTTTAAGGGAACTTACATGTGAATATTGAAGTTCCCTAATATAAGGGTGGGAGTTGGAAAGCAGAACAAGGTAAACTAGGTGCTGAGAGAATAGCCTAGGGGCATCATGATATGGAATGGGTGAAAAATTTTGATTGCATGAACGTCAAAAGAGGTAGTTTAGTGTTGCTTGGAAAAAGGAAAATCTGGAAGTAGTGGTAGGGAACAAGGCATATTCTGATACTCCTGCAAGGAAAAGACTCTAGAGAGAAGGTCGTCAAGGAAGTAGTCTGATCAGGGGGAAACCAGTGAGAGCAAGGAGAAGAAAGGAGAGTAAGAAATCCAAAATTAAGGAATTTTGTTCTTTAAGGATCAGGTATTCCCGAGGGCCCTGTGAATAGGGCAGAAGATCTGAAGGTGGGATGAGGAGTTGGTTTGCTACTCCATGTGACTGAATAATATATGAATACCAAGAGAAATAGGAGATGGGAGATTATTGGCTGCAAAGCTAGTAAGTAATAGTAAGTAATCAGTGGCAGATCAGTTGTAATGCTCACAGTCTCCATGAGTGGTGTTGCAAAGAGGGTATTGAGTGGCAATCAGAGGGGGCTGGTGTTGGAGCCCAAATTCCGGTTGAGATCTTGACCATTCCTACTCTGAGGTGGGACATGGTCCATGTGTGCCCTGCTTCCAACCTCTACCTTATCAGATTAAGGATTAAACCTGTTTTGTTTGGCACTCTAAGAGTGAAGTAAGAAAAATGGCTGGAAAACTGCGGAGAGACAAATTTTAGCCCAATAAAAAAGAAAAACTTACTGGAGAGGTGTAAAGAAGCCCAAAATGATGTGTCGACAAAAAGTGAGTTTCCTTTTTCTTTAAGCAGAGGCTAGACAACCAATTTGTTGTTATAAGGGAAATCAGGCTCACGTACAGGTTGGATTGAATGACTTGAGGTCCCTTTTAACTCTCAGATTTTAGGAGGAAATATGGATTGCCAATTTTAGAGAATTAGGCTACAAACAGTAAAATACTTAAAACACCTAAAATTACAGATTTAGAGTTGGGACTTTAGAGACCATTTAGTCAAAACCCACTCATTTCACAGGGAGGGATAGATGACTTTGTCCAAAGTCAGACAGGTGAGTAAATGGTAGAGTGGGTATGCTAAACAAGAACCTGACTCCAAATTTCTTGTGTTTTCAATGCTAAACATAAAGCTATGTTAAACAATTTAATTTTCCTCTTTCCATGTCCAGTGCCTGTAAAAGGGATATAATCATAAACATTCATTATAACTATTCTCCCTTCAGTCTAATTAGATTCCGAATGAATGGGAATTACTGCTGTTTTTAGCTTGATCTTGCTATAAAATACTTAGCACAGAATCTATTTCAATCCCAAGAGGAAGCAAAGATATTCGTGGTGATGTTTCAATGAGTTATGAATGCTACTAAAATCAGACACATAGAGAATCTGCCTAGTGGTCAAAAGGGTAGTGTATTAACACGGGCTTAAAAGCGTGTTAACAAACGTTTTCAGATGACTATTTTCCAATAAGCTAGGGCTGAAAAGCACCGGGCAACGGGCACTAAGATCTTGAGCCCAAGCCTTTGGACAAGTTACCCAACTTAAATTTCTTAATCTTTCAAGTGTGGGTACCTGTGCCATCCCTTCCTAACGTTGACCCTCCTAACGTCCAATCCCTATCTGCGCTTTATGGGGTGATGGGTTCATGTTCCCTGCCACATGGCAGCCCCTCTAATGGCTGGTACAGTCTTCAGACTCCACGTTCTCTAGAAGCTCGGGGTTTCCTACACCATCAGCATATGCTGAATCAATGCCTCTCCTGGCATCCAGCCGGGCAGTTAAAGTTACTGCCCTCCGGAAGCATCCCAGGGCTTCCCACTACGAATCCCGGTACCGACTACAGATGGCAGAGAATCCTGGGGAAAAGCTAGAGGCGACGACATTCCCAGGACGACACCCTCCACGTGTGTCCTTAATTGAAGCCAACGAGCCAAGGTTCGGAAGACGCTAATTAGCACCAAATGAACGTAAGCAATCCCTTCTTTGTGGACACACGTGGGGCTGCGGGGAGAGGGAGGGCAAAGGGATGCCGACGTGAGGAGAGCCGGAATGTTTATACACCTAGCTATTTTACAGCGTTTAAGATTTTCAGTCGTTTCCACGTTACCTCACAACAACCCGAGGAGGTGGATGATCCTCATTTTGACAGATGAGGAAACTGGGGCTGCCGGGTTAAGGGACTTGCCACGAGGCGCAGTTACTAAGCGTCTGCCTGGCAGCATTCGCACTCGGAGCTGCGGACTCCGAGGCCAGCCCCACGCGAACCGCAGCCCCGCGGAGTGGCCTCGAGGCTGAACCCTACCTCTCGGAGCGCCCGCACCATCGCGGGAGTGCAGGGTGAGGGTCTCACCGCCAAAAGGGCGCTTCCACGGGCCCCAGAGAAGTCCAGGCGAGGGCTGACACTTGGCAGACGGAGCTACGCTCCTTACTGAACCCCGCCGCCCCGCCCCCAACCCGACGCGGCCCTCACACGAGCGCCGGCCAGCTCCGGCCCCGCCCCCTGCCGGGAGCTGAATGAGCGCATTTCCGCCGCTTCTTTCTCGCTATTGGGCCTCGCCCCTTTTCCCTCGCTCTCGTAAGACCCGCCTTTTCCACCCGTCGCCTCCCCGTTCCTCTCCATTTCCTCTCTTTTCTAATCTCAGCCGCTTGACAGGGCAGCTAAACGACCGCCGGGGAGGGGAAAACAGGACTCCGAGTCTCGAGCTGACGATTGGCTTTCCGGAGTCGGCGGTAGGCGGGAGCGAGGCGCTGATTGGCTCTTGGGAGCCGGAAGCTGCTGGAACCCCGAGGGAACGACGGCGATTTGCGGACGCGGTTGCCGGGGCCAAGGCGACTGGAGCCGGCGCAGCGGGGTGGCGTTTCTGCCGCCCGCCTGTAGGCGGCGCAGGTGGACGAGCGGCCTCCTTCCCGCGCGTCTGCGTCGGGGGTGGCGGTCTGTTTGCTGGGATGAGCTGATCTTGGCGGTCGCCAGGGTGTGCGTCGTGTTCTGAATGAGGCCGCGGAAGCCTTTTTGTGTTTAGACAGTAAACTATGGGGGAGGATGACGCGGACTTCCCTCCGAAGACACAGGTAGGTTTTTCTCCGCGTGCCGGTGAGACAACGGGTACCGGAGAGCGGCGTTCCGTCCGTGCTGGTGTCTGGCCTTCGTTCCTAGAGGACCGTGACGTCATGATCACATGACTCCAGGGAGGGAGGGCCGTGCCTGACCAGCCTCTCCTTCTCCTCCTGAGCCCTCTGGGTGCAGGGGCCCGATCCTCCTCAGGACCTGGAGATGGCCCAGGACGCATGCTCCCTCTGAGTGAGCTAGGCCCGTTCCAGGACTAGACTTCTCTAAGCTGCTCCAGGGAGGCCTTTAATAAAAAAGAGAAACAGTTACTGCTTAGCGGTTACATTGATCTGCGCTCGTGGGTGCGGACTTGTCGGGGCTGTGAGCTCCAGAGGGAGATCTCTGAGCCAGGGAAGAGGCAGCCGTGGGGCGTGGCGTGGCGTGGGTAGAGTGCCGTAGGAGATGATGGTGTAGGACCGGAGTTGCTGCCCATGGGCCGTATGTGTCCAGGCGATGACGTGACTTTGGTGCGCTGAAGACTATGGGAATGGTGGTGAAGGAGCCAGACTAACCTTGAAATGCGTGTAGTTCTGACGTGCAGACCCTGTGGACCCTCCTGCCTTTGGGGCCGTCTCCTTCTCCAGTGGATTAGAGCAGACAGTGACTCCCCCAAGGTCACACGGCTAGTTAAGAGTCCGAGCTCAGAGCTCGCCATTCATAGGTCGGTATGTTGGTAGCTAAATGAGTGCAGGTGCACAGCTTTAAAATGCTCCTCTAACATAAACCTTTACTTTCTCACTTTTCCTTTTATCCTGTGAGTCATGTGCTCTTTCTACCAAAATCATGTTCTTGAAGTTCACAATCATGAAATTACTAAATAAAACATTAGACGGAATAGGATAAAATGAAACTGGATAAATTAAGTAAATAAATGTAAAGTCCTACTGAAGAGTGAGGGCAGTGATTCAATAGTATGGTATAGCAGCTGATGTAAAACTATTCAGGCATTCCTTACTCATCAACACACATTTTAGTACTGGTTTATTATATGCCAAGCATGATACCATGGTTAAACAACAGAAAAATGTGGTAGCATTTTCAGCCATCTCAGAGAACAAGGCAAGATTGGATACAATTGGAATTTTTACAAAGGGCAAAGTGGGAGGTAAAAGATTTACACATCAAAGAAAGGATAGCAGAAAGGGAAGCTCTCCATCTGCTAAATGGATCTATTACCTATTCTAGCAAAGCTGATAAAGAAACTAGTCGGATAGTGCAAGGTGGTAAAGTTAGATGGTTCAGCTAAATTCCAAAGGCGTCAACTAATTTACACTGATGGGATGCTAATAAAGCTGCCCCCAGCTCCAGTATTCTGGGTTCATTACAGGCACACTGCACCTACCTACTCCCTCCCCACTCTCCCCTCTCCCCCCAGCCTCTACTAGCCACTGTCCCCACTCTGATTTCCACGAGTTTGAACAGGTGTGTTCTTGTATTCAATCAGAACCACATCATCCATCTAGCCCAAGACAGGACCACCAGACAGGATCATAATAGCTAGCCAGTTGGAGGGCAGCATGACCAGGTTGGGTAACCAACAAACCATAGATGGAACCCCTCCTGCATCACCTAATCTCTTAACAAACTCCTCCTGCCTTTTTAACATTAATCGTATTACTATATTCTATGTCAATTTCTCTTACGTACTTACATCTTTACCCTATAAATATCCATCTTGCTTTCTCTGAAGTTGCAGGTTCCTCTTGGAACTTAATCTGCTTCATGAAATGTCAGTAAATGCCTATACCTGGATTAGAGGTATCTGACTCTAAATTCTTTGAGACAGTTCCACCTCAATACATCGTGAAACCCCAACAGTTTTTGGTGTCCCAGAGTTTAAACCTCAACAACATGATTTGCTGTATCGGGCACAATGGCAGCTATACTAAAGTTCTCATAAGAGAGCCAGAATAGTTAATGCTGTCATAACTGACATATAGTGATTCAAGGTTTGGAAATCACTTTATGTAAATTTCATTTGAGCCTTACAACAGTCCTGTGCTGTAGCTACTGTCCTTGTTATTCCCATTTTACAGATGTGGGAATTGAGTCTCCCAAGGGTTAAATGAGTTCTCTATAATCATGTAAATAGGATCAAAAGTGAGATTTATTGATGAGTTCAGATCTGTTGAAGGAAATGAAAATATTTAAACTGTGGAAATAAAAGACTCAGGATGCAACATGATATGTCTTTTAATTCTGAAGAACTGTTTGTTATGTGTTACTCTCTTGCTAACCTTATCAACTCCCTTGGATTTAACTAGCATTTCTATGCAGGAAACTCACAGATCTCTTTGTCCAGCCTCAGCTTCCGCCCTTAAGCTTCAGCCCTACATTCCCAGTTGCCTATTGGACGTTGTACACTAGATATGCCAGATTTACACATCAGGGAAACGATAGCTTCAGTATCTTTCTGTCAAAGTCACCACCATCCTCCCAGGCTCCTAGATTTGTAACCTTTAACGTTACCCTGAATTTCTTCATGTCCCCTACCCCACAAAGCATGTTGCCTTTGGGTCTTCATTATGTTGCTCAAATCCAACTCCTTTCTAATCCCGTATCTTCCACCTTAGTTCAGGCCTTCATCAACCCTTGACTGGATTATTGCAACAGCCTCCTAACTGGTCTCTCTGCCCATGCGCATCCTACTGCCAAAATAATTTTCTTTAAGTGTACATGGCTATGTGACTCCCCTACTCAGCCAACTCCAGTGGCTGCCTATCACCTCCAGGATCAAATGTAAACTTGTCTGTTGAGTTTTTAAAGCCATGTGTAGCCCATGTTTCCAAGCTTATTGGATATTACCACTCCCTTCAGAACTTTGTGATCCAGACAGATTGGCCTTCCCTGTTCCTCACATATGATACTCCCATCTCCCATATATTTGTTTTTGCATTGACCAATCCATATGTCTAGAATTTACTCTCCTTCTTACCTCCCTTTCATTCTTCCTTTAAAATGAAGCAGGTAGGGGTGGCTAGGTGGTATGGTAACTAGAGCACTGACCCTGGAGTCAGAAGGACTTGAGTTCAGATTCAGCCTCAGACACTTGACAGTTACTAACTGTATGACCCTGGGCAGGTCACTTAACCCCAATTGTCTTGAAAGAAAAACAAAAGAAAATGAGCCACCTAGGTGGTGGCATAGTGGGTAGAGTGGTAAGCCTAGAATCAGGAAGACAGGTTCACATCTAGCCTCAGACACTGTGACCCTGGGTAAGTTACTTAAACCCTTTACCTCAGTTTCTTCAAATGTGAAATGGGGATAATAACGCATTTGCCTTGCAGGGTTATTGTGAGAAACAAATGAGATCATATTTGTTAAAAAGCACTTAGCACAGTGCCTGGTACATAATAGGCACAGTATAAAATGCTTATTCCCTTTCCCCCAAAATGTAACTCAAGTATTATTTTCTACATAAATGCTAATTTCCTCCTGACAAAATGCCAATGTCTTCTCTCTCAAACTTCTTTATATTGAACTGTTTGTGCATATTTATATTATTCACTGTATATTTACATATTTTTATTTGTACTTGTTGTTTCCCCTTTTAGTAAGTAAGCTTGTTTCAGATAGAGATTGTTTCATTCTTTGTACTTTATCCCAGTGTCTGAGACATAGTAGATGCTTAAAAAACCTTTGGTGATTGATTGTAAGGAAGGTGTCAACCTGTATTGGTAGAAGGAATTTGCTCGTCTATGGGGTCCCAATGCTAATGAAATAACAGTTTCTATCCTTTGCTCTTTTAGATTGTCTGTTTTTTAAAACTGTAGTATCACTGCTTTTATATGAGAATTTTGTGTCTAATGTATATGTTTAAATTTTTAAATGAGAAAATGATTGTTTTCTAAGGATGCTATTAGGTGCCTTTGCTTTACAAATTCTTTATCTGTATCATACAGAAATATAATGTTGGGAAAGGTGCACTTTTCCCCAAAGTATTAATATGCAGAAAAACACTAAAAATAGAAAAAAACTTCCTTCTATTCAAAATATTTCAAGTGATTATTTAAAAGAAATTTTTCATATTTGTTAATTCCTACATTACTTTGATTGGCTTGGGATTTTTAAAAAATGAATCTACTGAATACCTGTTCTTTCATTTATGTATCTTTATTAACCTAGATTCATGATTGAATGTATATAGAGACTTTATATAGGTAGTACTATAATTTTATTTGAATTTAAATTATAGGGATTGGTACAACATAAAGTCCATCCTAAAGGTGGAGCCAAGACAATAGAGTAGAAAATAGCAGTACAATGGTCTTCCTGCAAAAACCCCCAAAACTTTGAATAGAGCTAGAACACATCACACTGGATCCTGATTCATGACAGAATCACAGCAAGTCATTCTTTTCACCTTGTGTCAGCATAAAGAGACAACTGGTTTGGACAGAAGTGGTTGTATGAAGTACTTCAACAGCAGGAAGAGACTGTGCTCAAGAGCAAGAGGAGGTGTGAGACCTAAAGCAGTGTGGTGGGGACAGCTGACAACTGGCAAGTTTGAAGCTTCCTCCCCAGTTCTAGGTGGATTAATGAGAGAACTGTGCCTGGGACGGTGTTCCAGAGTAGAGAGATGTTAGTACGGAGAAGAGAGCAAATTTAGAACCTAGCAGCAGTGGTATGGCCCTGAAGGCGGCAGAACAATAACCAGGGCACCAATTCCAAACCCAAGCAGAGCCTGTAGTTCTGTCACTGAACCAACAGAGCTTCCCAGCTGAGTCCAGCAACAGTCTACTGTTCTTTAGACTGAAATCTGGGTCAGGATCTTGCAGAACTCACACCCAAGAGACAGCAATCAAACTTTACCCTGGATGAGATCACTTTGGGAGCGCTGAAAACATACAGGTCCCCAGCCTGGAGCAGTGCAACACTTAATACCCTCAGAAGCTGCATTTGAACCAGCCTCAGACTTGGCTTCCAAAAGAATCCAGTCCTAACATCAAGTACAAAGTCAGGAAGTAGGCCAGAAGAATGAACAAATGAAAAAGAGTCTCACCGTCCAAAGTTATGGTGACAGGGGATGCTCCAGGAGAAAATGATCCCAAAAACATCTGTAAGAAAAGCCTCAAAGAAAAGCCTGCATTGGGCATAGATTCAACCAGAGTTCTTGAAGGAAATGAAGGAATAGATTACCAAAAAGAAAGTTTTGTCAATCAGATGAGTGATAGAGAAAAAACTGGAAAAGAAATGAGAGCTATAGAAAAAAGTATCAGAAAGGGAATCAGCAGCTTGGCACAAGAGGCACAAAACTTTGTCTAAGCAACAAAATCCTTGAAAATTAGAAGGAGCAAAGAGAAGCCAGTGACTCCAGGAGATAACAAAAAATGTTAAAACAAAGTCAAAAGACTGAAAAATATGTATCTCATAGCAAAAACAACTGACCTAAAAATAATCAAGGGAAAAATATTTAAAGCTCCTCAAAGTACTTGAATGCTGTAATCAAAAGAAAAGCCTGGACATCAGATTTCAGGAAATCTTTAAAAAAAACTGTTCAGATCTCTTATAACCACAGGGTGAAGTAGAAATAGGAAGAATGCACCAGCTATCCTCTGAAAGAAACCCCCAAATGAAAACTTCCAGGAACGTTATAGCCAAAATCTAGAAATTTCAGTCAAAGAAAAAATAGTGCCAGAAGGGAAAGAAGTCAAGTACTGAGGAGCCACCATCAGGATTACACGTGATCTATTACGTTGTTAACTCCTGTGTTTTGCCTCTTTTTGCGTCTTATAATAGGTGCTTAATAAATGTCTTTATTATTAATAAATAAATCAATAAATCAATAATTGATTGAGATGTCCAGGAATGGAGAGCTTGGAATACCGTATCCAGAAGGCAGAGAACGTAAATAATTTACTCAACAACACTGAACATAATGCTGTGGGGGAAATATGGATCTTTAATAAAACTGAGGACTTTCAAGCATCCTGATGGAAAGAGCAGAGCTGTGTAGAAACTTTGAAGTTCAAACACTTCATGACCAAGAATTAAATAAGGATAAACTGCTTGCATTCTAATATTAGGGAGATTATACATGTGTCCCCCCTGAACCGTATTGTCATTGTGGTTATAGAGGGAGTTCAATTAGAAGGCCTAGCAATGATTTTATTTTAGGTTGATAATGTTAAAGAGAAAAATGAAAAGAGAAGTGAAGGCTAATGCCTAGGGGGAGGTGGAAAGGAAAGGAAGTTAGGGGAAATTATCCTACATAAACAGACTATGCAAGGGGTGAGGGTGAGAAGCAGCTGACATTTGAACTTCATTCTAATCGGAACTAGTCAAATGAGGAAAAAATGCACAAAGTTATGTACAAGAATACATCTCATTCAACAGGTAAATTAGGAAAAAGAGAATTAGTGGGAAGGAGATTTAAGGAGAGATTAATTATAAGCAAAATAAACAATTAGAATATAGGAGGATACCCACACATTACAGAGTAGCTAAACAAATTATGGTATATAAATGTGATGGAATGTTATTGTGCTGTAAGAAATGATAAAGGAGATTGTTTCAGATAAACATAAGAACGCTAATATGAGCTGTACAGATTGAAATGAACTGGAACAGGTGAGCAATTTATACTGCAGTAGCAACATGGTAAAGACAAACAACTTTGAAAGAATTAGAAACTTTGATCAGTGTACTTAGCAACCATGATTCCAGTAAGCTAATAGTAAAACATGTTGCCCTTCTCCAGATAGAGAAGGGAAGGCCTCTGTATATAGCCTGTGTAGAAATTTGTTTTGTTTGACTATATGTTTGCAAAAAGTATTTTGTTTTTAATTCTCTTTGGAGGAGAAGATAGATTTTTGCTAAAAATATATTAAAAAAATATATATTAAATATATATAATTGTATATAATTAAAATATATTTATTATTAAAATATATAAATATAATTATATATTAAATATATAAAAATTTATATATTAAAAATATATAAATAATTTTTTAAAATTTACTCTTAAAAGCATCATAAACTCAGCTGTATTTGTATAGTTTTCTTTCTTTAAAAAACATTGATAGATTTTATTTTACGTTTTGTAGATTTTTTAAAAATTATTTTATTTGTTTTCATTGTTCTGCAATCACTTCCATATATCTTACATGTTTTCCACTCCATCTCCCTCCTTCCCCCCTCTCTCCAACTCCCCTCTTCAAAGCATTTTCTCATAATTATCTCATTTGCTCCTCAGTTCTGTGAGATAGCCAGAGAAGATAAAGATTTTTGCACATGAGAAAATAGAGGTTTACAGAAGTTAAATGGCATAACAAGACACTAGATTCTCTAACTTACAGATCAGTTTTCTTTTTCACTAAACTTCACTTTCTAGACTTTGCCACCATGCTTCAACTGCCTTTCCCCACTACCCCTGCTGCCCCTTGTTCCCACCGGTGAGTTCCTCCTGAACCATTAGAATGTGAGCTTCCTAATGGCAGGGACTGCCTTTTGCCTTTTTTGTATCTTTAGGGCTTGGCACGGAGTCTTTTCATAGTAGGTGCTTAATAAATGTTTATTGATTTTATTAACTGAAACTTCCATTTTGAGGAAGGTTTCAGACCAGGTATGCTTCTTCATTCTTTGTACTTCACTTCCATGCCCCTCATTTTTCATCTCCTTTTTTATGTGTTCTTTTCCTTTATTAGAATATAATTTCCTTCGGGGCAGGGACTGTCTTTTTGCAATTGTTTGCTTCCCCAGTGATTTGCACAATACCTGGAACATCATAATAAGCACTTATTGAATGCTTACTGACCATATTTAACCAAACTGCTATTTCCTTTGAGATAATGCTTTGAAAAAAATTTTCAGGTCTATCCAGAGCTAGGGTGGTAAGAATGAAATCTGTTATTCAGCAAGAATTTATTGAGCACCTACTATATATCAGGCATTGCTCTAGGTCTTGACACACTCCCCCACCCCTGTCCCCCTAGTCAAAAATGAAATAATCCTGCTCTCAGGGACCTTTACAAAGACCATCACAGAAATGCCACAAATATGAAAGAATGCATTAATTTTTTTTTTTTTTATCTGGTCAGGAAGAAACTACTCCTTTGGGAAATGAAAATTAAACTTTTGAAATTATCTAAAAATCCCTTGTTATTAGTCTATATCAGTGCTTAATATGTAAAAAGATAAATTATTTTAAGTTTTTACCATTCAGCTACTGAACCAGTTACACGCTTGCTCATAAATTCCAGTTGAGATTATATCCCTTATAGTGTTTACTTCTTCATTACTCACTGTGATCGTGATCTCAATGATGTGGGCACTCCATCACTGTTGCTAGTTACAATCTACCGTCTTTATCCTGTGAGATTCTTTTCTGTGTTCTCCATAGACCCTCAGAAATAGAGGGATCTACCCAAGGTCCTAGAGGTGTATTTTCTCCTTCTTTTATGCTTCACTTACTAATCAGAAGGTCACTGGATGGTCGCAGCAGGATTTCATATTCCCAAGCAGCTGTGTCCATTGTGTGATTGTAGATATAGTAGAGAATTGTTTACAAAAGCCTAGCAGTTTCCATCATTAGCACAGTGCCTAAAGCAGAGTAAACACTTATTTAGTGCTTGTTAACTGACTTTTCATTTTTTTATTCATGGGTCTAAAGTCATAAAATTTCATACTTGACAGGAACTTTAGCAGTAATTTAGTCCAAACCATATCTGAGTAGGCAATCCCTCAACAGTGTCTCTGACAAAGTCATCAGATGTCCCCTGGAAGACCTCTAAAGATAGGAATTTAGCCCTTTCTACTTTTTTACTGCTATGGTGGTTATATTAAACTGAAATCTACCTATCTGTACATTTCTTTGAATCCATTAGTTGAAGTGCTGCCCACTGGGACCATGAAAGCAACTCTTGACTTTTCTTCCACTTAAGATTTATTTCACATACATGAGGACTATCGCTCTCTACTCCCAGCTAGTTAGCACTGTGGATAGAGTACTGGAACCTGGAATCAGGCAGATCAGATTTCATATCCAGCCTCAGACACTAGTTGTGTGTGATCCTACATAAAGTTTAACATCTGTTTGCCTCAGTTTCTTTCATTGTAAAATGGGGGTGCTAATAGCACCTATCTCTCAGAGTTGTGAGGGTCAAATGAGATAATGTTTATAAAACACTTAGCAGTTTCTTAGAACATAGAAGGAGCTTAATTAGTGCACTCTCCTTTTCAGGTTCAGCGCCCCTGGTTCCTTCAGGCATTTAATGAAGTGGTTTTGAGTTCCCTCACTATCCCAGTCTCCCACTTATAGTTTATCACTGTTCTTTCTGAAATGTGATGACTAGAACTGAACATACATGTGATCTAACCAGGATAGAATACAGTACACTAAGCTTCAGTTGTTAGAATCTAAAATGCCATTAGATTTTTTTGCCTGCTATGTCACACTGATGAGTGGTTTTCTTGGCAGCTCTCTAAGACTAAAAGAAGGTACAGAACTATGTTGGTAGAAACAGTTTTCTTACTTGGAAGTTTCCTAATAGAAATGAAATCACAAGTCCAGCCTTTCCTTGCCTCTTGCAGATTAGGTTAATTTTTCCTTTAAAAATATTGAACCTGCAAAAGATACGAATAGGGAGTTTTCAAATGAAAAACTCAGAGCTACATAGGAACAAATGTTCTAAATAATTACTGATTATAGAAATGCAAATAAAAACAACTGAGGTACCACTTCACATCTATCAGATTGGCTAATATGACAGAAAAGGAAAATAATAAACGTTGGAGGGGAAAATTGGAATGATAATGCACTGCTGGTGGAATTGTGAATTGATCCAACCATTCTGGAGAGTAATTTGGGGTATAACTAAAAGGATATAAAACTGTGCACACCTTTGATCCAGCAATACTTCTACTATGTCTGTATCCCAAAAAGGGGGGAATGGGGGCTGGGAAAGACCTAATTGTACAAAAATATTTACAACAGCTCTTTTCGTGGTGGCAAACAATTGGGAATTGAGGTCATGCCCATCAGTTGTGAAATGGCTGAACAAATTGTGATATATGATTGAAATGGAATATTACTGTAAAAATGATGAGCAGGCAGATTTCAGGAAAACCTGGAAAGACTTGGATGAACTGATGCAGAGTGAAGTGACTGCAATGAGAAGAACATTGTACCTGGTAACAGCAGCACCGTATGGTGATCCACTTTGAGTGACTTAGCTGTTCTCAGCCATACAGTGATCCAAGACAAAAAATGCTATTTATCTTCAGAGAAAGAACAGATGGAGGTTGAATGCAGCTTAAAGCATAACATTTTTCACTCTCTGTATTTTTTGTGTTTTTTTTCCCCTTTTGGTCTTTTTTCACAACAGACTAGTATGGTAATATGTTTTGCATGATTGAATATGTATAGCCTATATCAAATTGCTTATTATCTCAGCAAGGGGAAAGTGAGGAAAGGAGAGAGAAAATTTGAATCCCAAAAGTTTTAAAAAGTAAATGTTAAAATTATCTTTACATGTAACTGGGGAAAAATATTATTTAAAGCCAACAAAAAAACAGCATTGGTAACTGATCTATGTTTTATCAGTGTCTCATTTAGTTCCAGGGATCAGACCTAAACTTCCAGGCAGCCAGCTAGACTCAGCTTTTCCTAAAATACCAGTTCATCTCATTCCTGTCAGTATTCTTCCTACAATACTATGTTGATGACACTGTTTGATTCAGAAAAACAGAAACTTACTAAGTATGAACTTTGTGAAGTGAACTGTATGATATGCCAGAAACACAGAAGAACTAGCAACCCTTGTCCTAAAGAGGGGTTGATACATTACACACAAGTCAGTTAATGCAGAGTAGTGCCAAGGACTTCAAAGGGGAAGAGTGCTAATAACAGGGAGATAAGAAAGAGGAAAGGCCTCGTCAGCTTTTATGACATACTGCATAAAATATGTAATACATTCATTTTAGATCACATATACCTGTAATACCTAGCGTGTGTATGTGTGTACATAGGCATACCTTGGTTTATTGCGCTTCTCTTTACTGCACATCACAAAGAATGCATTTTTTACGGATTGCAGGTTTGTGTCAAGTCTGTCAGTGCTGTTTTTCCAACAGCATGTGCTCACAACTTAATCTTTGTCACATTTTGGTAACTCTCACAATATTTCAAGTTTTTTCATTATTTTGTATCTGTTATGGTGATCTTTGATGTTACTATTATAATTGTTTTGGGGCACCACTAACCATGGTCATATAAGATGATGAGCATATTGTCACTGCTCCACTGACCCACCTTTCCCCATCTCACTTCTCTCTCCTTGTTCCTTCCTGTTCCCTGAGACACAACAATATTGAGATTAGGCCAATAAATAAATACAGTGCCCTCTAAGCATTCAAGTGAAAGGAAGAGCCATTCAGTGTAGCAAACTTCATTGTTGTCTTTTTTTAAGAATTTGCCATGGCCACCTCAACCTTCAGCAACAACCACCCTGATCAACTCAACAGCCATTAACATTGAGGCAAGACCCTACTACAGCAAAAAGATGATGAGTTGCTGAAGGTTCAGATGATGATTAGCATTTTTTAGCAATAAAATATTTTTAATTGAGGTATATACATTTTTTAGATATAATATTATTGCACATTTTAGTAGACTATGGTGTAGCGTAAACACAACTTTCATATGCATTGGGAAACCAAAAAATTTGTGTGACTTAATTTATTGTGATATTTGCTTTATTGAAGTAGTCTAGAACTGAACCCGCAATTATCTCCAAAGGTATGCCTGTGTGTATGTGTGTGCGTGCGTACGTACGTACACAAACACATATAAGTTCTACCACTGGATTACTTATATACATAGATATATGTCCATATCTATCTAGAAAACCTATTTATAGAAATGCTACGAGAGAGGTCATAAAGTCGACATACCATCTTCCATGAGTACACATCAAACAAATCAATCACCTGAGCCTCATAAGGGTTGACGCTTGCAAAACTAAAGTATTTATGGACATGAAATGCTGGAAGTGGCAGTGAGAGTGGGGAATGAGGTTCTGGGGAAAGGCCCAGAAGGAGTCTGGTCAGGTTAGGAGTACTTGACCTTGAGGATGAGTCAAGGCTCAAGCTTTGCCTCCCTTAAGGAAGCTTTCCAGTACTCTCTGACCAAATTTCTGATCACCTAAGGACATTCAAAGGCCCCTCCTGTCCTCCCACCTGAGTTCAACACTCTTTAGACCATGAGAGTCATCACAGGTTTCCATATGGAGATTGACTGGGATAGGTATGTATACTAAAGCTAAATGTTAACTGTAACCTTGTTAAATATTTTTGCTCTGTTAGGGCTGTGTAAACATTTTTAACTCTTTGATACTTCATTTCATTCCCACATCAAACAGGGTGCCAGTGCAGCACCATTATGTGTGTGTGTGTTTAAACTTTTAAAAATTTTGTGAGAAAATAATAACAAAAAAAAAAAAACTTGTGAAGTAACTTCTGTGTCTTTTCTAAAATCCTGAACTTTTATTAGCAGGTGTTACAGCTTTTCAAAACGTTGCACAGGACTGGACAGCAGATTTTTAAAAATTATATTGAAGCACCCAGAGATAAATTTATTTTTACCTCCTTGGGGTATAGGACCTTGTTTCGATTCTGACACTTTAGTGCATCACTGTCACAATACTCTGTCCTAGAGTTGTCTCCATTGTGATTCCCTCTTCCCCCTGCAGTAAATCTAGAATTATCTTTAAATCTATTTTAGCTTTTTTTTCTGGTTGTTATAGTGCTTTATAAATCTAAAGCAGTTAGTTTGCACGTTGATTTGTCTTCAGGTGCCAGTCTGCGTCAATAGAAGAAGTTTTTCATTAGCTTCCCTAGACTGACGGAATCACAATCCAATTTAAAGCAAAGTTAATTAGCTAATAGTTGTGATTTCTGTTCTCTCAGGAAGGTTTAAAATTGCAAAACATTGTTGATTACTCAGGTGAAGTAAGTAGGATTTCCTCCAAACCCTTCTAACCTTGTCTTTAAAGGGAACCCAAGTATATGTTACCTAAATACTGTATTTAGGCTACTGGATGGCATATTGGGACTGAAGTCAGGAAGATTTTAGTTCAGATCCAGGCTCAGACACAAGTCACTCCACATCTTCATGCCTTGATTTCCTCAACTATGAAATGAGGATAGTAATAGTGCCTACCTCTCAGAGTTGTTGTGAAGAGAAAGGAGATGATACTTGTGAAGCTGCACTGCAAGCACCTTGCCTGACACGTAATAAAAACTTTATGAATACCCATATCCTTCCTCCCCATAAAAACAATTTCTCGTAATAACCAAGATGAAATAACAAGAATATGTAAGAGGATTTGTGAACATTTTCCATAAATTTATCATACTTTGTTTTTCTTCCCTTTCTCCCTCCCTCTTTCACCTTGCTTTAAAAATATGGCAGGTGATGGGATTTATGTGGAATTTAGCTAAGAAGGTATCTGAAGGCTCTGAAATATTTTTTTTTATGCCAGAAATGCCTATCCATAGAAAACACGTTGAGGTCAACATTAAGGTTATCTTTTTAATAACTGAATAATTTTGAAGTAGAGCTAGAATTAATGGAATATTCTATAATTTCCATTTCTATAATTTCTATCTTGGAGGAGCTTTCTGAGTTGAAATCTGACCTCACACTTACTGGCTATGGGATGCTGGGCAGGTTGATTAACCCTGTTTGCCTCTGTTTCCTCATCTATAAAATGAACTGGAGAAGGAAATGGCAAAGCACAAAGAGTTAGATGTGACTGAAATGACTGAATAAAATTTGTTTTGCTAACTTCCCACACAAGATGACATGCCTCTGAGATTAATATTCAAACTTATTCTTAAAGTATTTTGATGAGCACTTAGTTAATACACCATATCACCTTTTATCCTACTAGATAAAATTTTATCCAGAATTTTATAGTGTAGAGTTATCACATTCAGTAGGACATTCAGAGAGCTGCAAATGGTTTTCAGGAGGTAGATTCCTCTTTTATGTATTCCAGTTGTTTTTTTTTCTTTCCTGCTTACAGATTTAGAGACAATGCTGTACATGTGTTGACTGTTACTCAAATGGAACTCGACTTCTTTTTGCCATGTTTTATTCTTCCTACATATTTCTGTGTTTTTCCATGTCACTCAGTAGAAAAAGGGTAGCAGTCGGAAGAGCAATTACCAACATGGTGGGTAATTATCTGCCTCCCATCACTTCCATTCAGAAGTTCCTTCTAAGGACATGTACCGAGGTGCTTAGTAACCCTGAAAGAGCAGTTGTAGTCAACTATAGGATTCATTTTAGCAAACATTCAGTAACAAAAGAATCTAGATAATGATAGTGTGTAGTCATCTACCATATTTCATCCCTGAAGTGAATCCCCAGTGTGTTTTATCATAACAGTGTGTTCGTCCTTAGTTGCCGAAGAAGACCATGCCATCAGAGAAAAAATGACATGACTTGCACTTGACTTTGTTTGGAGAGAGGGAGGGAGGGTTGTGCAGGTCACCAACCTCACTTCTCCAGAGCCATCTGAATCCAGTGACCAGATATTCATCAGGATGACTGGAGATGACCCAGGTTGAGGCAATTGGGGTTAAGTGACTTGTCCAAGGTCACACAGAGCTAGTGAGTGACAAGTGTCTGAGGAGATATTTGAACTCAGGTCCACCTGACTACTGCACTGGTGCTCTATCCACTGCGCTGCCCTCCAGTATGTTGTACCAAAAAGTAACCAACCTCTTCTTGAAGTCCCCAGGGAGAGGGCACCCACAGCTTTTTGAGGCAGCCCATTCCACTTTTGGGTAACTTATTAGAGAGAGAGAGAGAGAGAGAGAGAGTGTGTGTGTGTGTGTGTGTGTGTATCTATATCTATCTGTCTGTCTGTCTATCTATCTATCTATCTGTTACTATATATTACCTCTTTGCAACTTCTACCCATTATTCCATCTTCTGTTCCCTAAACTAAAGAGACCAAGTCTAAGCCTTCTTTCACATGACAGCCCTATAAATATTTGAGTACAGTTATGTTATTAACTTCCCCCTCCTGCTCCCCAGCCAATCTTCTTTAGACTAAATGTTTCCAGTTCCTTCAACCCATCCCCATCTGATTTGGATTGAAGGCTCTTTGCCATCCTCTTTTGGATGCTCTCTACTTTTTCAATGTCCTTCCTAAACTGTTCTGGTGACCAGAACTGAAGACAGTAATCTAAATGTTGCCTAACCAGAGCATATAGTGACTTTTACCTCTTTATTCTTGGAAGCTATGTTTCTTTTAATGCAGCCCAAATTACATTAGAATTTATGGCACATGGAGGTTATTTTAAATATAAAGAGTGGACCTCTAATATCTTTTTTTATAATTTTAATTTTACAAGGTGATGTATTTTAGATAAAAATTTGTCTTCTGATTTCAGTCTCTGCAGTGCAAATATATTAGAAGGTTCCCTGCCCTTCCCACCCTTAGTACTCCATTGTCTGCTCAAAAGAATTTCTGATACTGTTAGTCAGGTAATGTTGCTCCATTGACAGGATGTTGTGTCACTTCATATCCATTGTTTTTAAGGGAGAAAAAGGGAAATTTCCAATAAAATCGTAGAGTACATGAAGAAGATAAATGCAGGGAGGAAATCCATTTCTAGTTCTTATAAATCAGGAATAAAAACACTTCAGGTAGTTACTTTATGCTTTAATAAAACCTTTGCTATAGAAGCATTTTATCAAATGGAGCAAAGATGTATCCTGTCCTAGAGACCACCATCAGAAAATCGTTTCTTTAAGAAAATTAGTACAGTAATGTTAAGCAGTAGTAAGGGATCAAAACAAGTAAATATAGCTCTCTTCAGCAGCACAAATAAGAATAAATGGAAGAATTAAAAATTAGTAAAAGTAACAAAATAGAAAAGGTAACTACAATGGAACTTTTGAAATATAATTAAAAACTCATATCATACTTTTCATGAAAATGGGCAAATATTGCAAAGAGGGAAAATGTAAAATGAAGTTAACACCTTGTCAAGCCTCCACCACTACTACAGATGACTTCTACCTTGAGGTAGCCTTTCTTCTCAAAGCCCTCTGCCTATCACCAGAATGGCTCCATAAGAGAGCGTAGAAGCTGTCATGTTCAAAAGCAGTATCAGCAATATAAAATTCATAAAGCTGGAAGGGACCTTAAAGGATCTAGTCCCAGTTCCTAATTTTATAAGTGATCAGTTAGACTTATAGACGTGAAGTGACTTGCCCAAGGTATATGGCTATCAAGTGGCCCAGGAGGGGTCAGAGAGCCTTTCTCAAAAGGACAGCCTTCAGAAGAGATAAGTAACTAAATAATGAAGGGAACAGTCAGGAGAAGACAAGGGAAGTCAGGGCTGTAGAGAGATTCATGAGCAGTTAGTGTTATTTAAATTTTAGGGATGTGGCCATGCAAATAGACTCCAAATAGTAATCTTTCTGTCTCAGCTTCAGTGACTAACTCCAGTCGTCACTTGCATTACTAGCGCATAGCCTCTCTACATCTGATACTGGTGTTCTCATTATCACTCTCTCCAATTTCTTCTGCCAAGTTGTTTAAAACCTAAATTTAGTCAGAGAAGAATGCAGATAGAGGACTTCCAGGAAGAGTGAAAGTTATCTGTAGTAATAATTGCTTGAGCAGCTGGGTAGAAGGGATATGCAAATTTGTTAATTCCAACAAACATTTAATGAACTTCTACTGTGTATGCAAAGTATTGTGCCCATTCCATTCATTGGTTGCCTCCATTTCCCCACCTCTAAATCACTCCTTATCTCTTTTCGGTCTGTCTTCAACCTTATAATTTCACTGGAACTACTTTCTCCAGTGTTACCAGTGTGTTCTTGTAAAACTGATGTTTGTTTGGTTCCGCCCCCCCCCCAATCCTAGTCATTCTCTGTCTACTGTATTTAACATGTGGACTCACCTCTCAGATACTTTTGCAGTTTGGTTTTTTCATGACAGTGTTCTCTGTGAGTTTTCACCTGAGTGATCCTTTTCAGTTTCTCGTTGTCCATCATCCATATGGGTTGGGAGCCATTGTCAGTCGTTCAGATCTGTGTCTTGCAACAGGACACGGGTCTCTGGAGGGGGGAGTAAGACTGATCACTGCACAGCCCTGCCTTACTTAAATCCAATTCTTTTCCAAGTCAATACATCACCCTCCTGACATCGTTGATCCTCTTTGAGAATGAAGGATGAACAAGCAACAACAGCTTCCATGGATTTGACTATAATTTCTTTGCAGAACACACGCACACACACACACACACACACACTCATTATTCTGCACATTCATATGTGTAATAGCGCAGTGCCTGGCACATAGAAAGTGTTTGTTCACTGACATAATAGATGATAGGGTCAAGTTCCAGAAATGATCTAGACATGTCTCAAGTGGAGGAAAACATAATACAACTAAATTTAATAGGACTAGAGCTAAATAAAGCCTTACATTTGGGTTAAAAAAATTATTTTGTGAGTACACTAACATGAAATATTTGTAAAGTGCTTTGTAAGTCTTTGTAAATGGGTCAGCAGTGGCAGTCTAAAAAGTGACTATCTTAGGCAGAATTGAGAAGACTAGTGCCCAGGATTGAGGAGGTGACAGTACTGCTGCGCCCTGCCTTAATTCATCATAGTATTGTGTTCAGTAAATTGAACCACATTTTAGAAAGGGGATTATTAAACTGGACAGTGTCCAGAGGAGGGTACTCATAATGGTGAAGCACCTGTAGTTCATCCCAGCTGAACATCAGTTGAAGGAACTGGCAACATATCACTCACTGAAGATAATACTTGAGGAAGGAGGTGTTATAACTCAGGTTTGTGACTCTTCCAGTCACGTGCTTGACCACAGGGAGCAGAGGTAGAGTCACTGGGTAGACGTTATTGAGAAGCAGACTTAGGCTTAATCTAAGAAAAGATTTGTAACTATTAGAGCTGTCCTAGCGCAGAACGGCATGCCTGGAATTTAGTGGGTTCCCTGTGAGCAAAGCCTAAGTCATCCCCTTCTCAGGGCTGTCAAGGTGATTCTTGTTCATTTTGAACCCGATGGCCACCAAGGTAGCTCTGTGTGAGTCAACAGTGTGATACGGCATCCACTCCCCCAAAAAACCCTAATGCTCTCCTTGGCTACATTTGGAGGCCTGGTTCTAGAGCAAGAGAAGGGATAATTATGTTGTTTGAGCTGCTGGATTGGACTCTTGTCTTGATCGGATCACATCTGGAGCACTGTTTCCAATTCTGGGCACCATGTTTTAGGAAGTACAGAAGCAAGCTGTTAAGAAGCTTGTCCAACAGAGGACTCTTCCTTCCCTGACTTCTTTTTAAGTCCCCGCTAAAATTCCACCTCCTGGTGCCTTTTCTTAATTATTTCCTGTTTAACTGATAGAGAGCTTGTTAGTACCTCATTGTCTCCTCCGTTAGATGATGAGCTCCTCGAGGGCAGGATCTTTCTTTTGTCTCTGTTGGCATCCCCAGTGCTTAGCACGGTGTCAGGCGTATAATAGACATTTTATATTTACCGACTAGAGATAGATAGAAGGACTAGAAAATGTGCCAGATTGATTGAAGGAACTGGGAATATTTCATCTGGAGAAGTAAGTACATACTTGGAATGCTGTCAGATGAATGATGGATTAGACATTTTCCAAAAGGCAGAAGTAGGAATATAGCTAAAAGTTACAGAAAGGCAGATTTAGGTTTGATGTAAGGAAATACTTGCCTATTAAGGCTTCCTAAAAGAGCAGTGTCCTGCCTCAGAATATTATGGGATCACCTTTTTTGAGAGTCTTTAAGCGAAAGCTGAAAAACCACTTGTTAATGATGTTGTAGGAAAATTACTGTTTAGGTTCTCCTAGATGCCCTCTAAGATTCTGGTATAGAAATATAAAAATAGAAATAAGCATTATTGAAAAAGAAATGGGATTTTATAGTACATATACTTGCATATGAATCATAGAAAATCGTTCCCAAAAGTAATTTTTTCTATTTTTTTCTAAATTTAACAGTTGATCAAGGTATGTTCTGATATTTGTTATTACTCAGAACATCTGTTATACAAGGGATTCACACAGATCACAACACACTGAGTAAGTTACTAAGGAAATATTAAATCTATTCTTTCCACATATCAGACAGATTATACAACTGTGCAAAGGATCTGTGATTTTATCAGGATAGGGAGAGACAGCATGGCATGATTAATTCCAGTACTTCTGACAATCAAATCATTTAATCTCGCAATATCTCAGCTAATTTTCTAAAACTGTAAATTTTACAGCATTGCTGATCTGCATTGAAACAGGAAATCTCTCCTGTTTCTCTACAACAGAGGTGTCAAACTTAAATAGAATGGGATCTTTGCTGACTGCATATTGACTTAGAAAACTACAAATTAACATCATCATCTAATGTCATTTCCTTACATCTATGTTGTATTATATTTTTGTTACAAATTTTCCCAATTACATTTAGTCTAATGCAGTTCGATGAAATTAGAAGAGAGTTGATGTTATGGATTTAGAAGACACCTGGAGATAACTCCCAGATTAAGAGTTTTGCTGCTGCATCGTGGTTATGATTAACACTTCTATCTACATCAGTGAAATCACAACTTTGGACCACAAAAATAAAGTGAATTTCAGGTGATATTAATACGTTCATGAATTAATATGTAAGTCCAAGATACAAAGAACCTTTGGTACTGTGGACATACACCACCCCCACCCCCTTATGCCTGGATGGTCTTTCCTTCCTGGGTTTTCATGTCCTTAACTCTCTTTGGTGCATATCTGTCTGACCATTCCTTCTCATTGTCCTTTGCAGAATCGTTATCAATGTCCTGCCTTCTTTGTGTATATATGTAACAGAACTTTTTACTAAGTTCTCTTCTCTTTTCTCTCTGTGCTCTGTTTTGGTGACCTCATCAGCTGCCATTATCTTTGCAGATGACTTCTATGTCCTTTTAGGCAGCTCTCTTCTGTCTCCTGAGCTACAGACTCACATCTCTAGCTGCCTCATGGACATCTCCACCTATAGCTCCCATAGGCATTTCAGACTCAACAGTGTCTAAAACAGAGCTTATTATCTTTTCCCATACACATGCCCACCCCCTTCTAACTTTCCTGTTTTTATCAAGAACTCCGCCTTTCTTCCAGTCACTGCAACCTAGATGTCTTCCTTGACTTTGCATTCTCACCCCCCTGAAAATCATAGGAATAAATGGATCTTTCCTTAATATAATAAATAGTATTTATGTAAATCTAAGAACAACAAACATAAAAGAGCAGAGATGCTGAGTATTACTACTACTGCTAAAGGTAGTGCTAGCTGTAATTGAGAGAATAAGCAAATACAATGATTTATTTTTCAAATAATATGATGATGGACTTAGAGAATCTTAGAAGGTCATGTTAAAACTAACTGACATGATAACTTAAGTTGCATCGTAGAAGATAAAGCCACATAATTCACCAGAACAATGAAGAAAGAAAAATAAGATAAAAAAAATTCCATTCAAAGTAACTACACAAGCTGTAAAATATTGGAGAGCTTATTTAACAAGATTTATGCAGGGATTGTATGGCTATGAAACACTTTGTATGATCATAGATAGACCTAAATAATTGGAAAAAACTTAATTTGGTGCCACTTAAACACTAGAAGGGTCAATCGGTTGAACGGATTAGGTATATAACATACAAAAATAAACCAAAAAAGTAGCATAGTGTTTGGTAAACCCAAGGCTGTGCTCACTAGGGGAAATATGACCAAAACTGCTCAAAAAATTTAGACAGTTGTCTGGTCTAATTAAAAAAATTAAATTATTAATAAATAATGAATAAAATTATTAAAAAAAAATTAAAAATTAGGTCTTACACCATACACCAAAAGCTCCAAATGGACACAGAAATTGGATATAAGAGGTCACAACATAAATAAATTAGAAGAGCAAGGAAGGAATTATCTTTTGGATTGATCAGTGATGGAACTTTATGGTTAAACAAATAATTACATAAAATAGATAATTTTGTTACACAAAATTTAAATGTTTTCACACAAATGAAATGTAGTTAGATTATCAAGAAAAATTAATCTTTGCAGTACTTTTCTTTGATGAGAGTCTCATCTCCAAAATATAGAAGGAAGTGTTTCAAATTTATTAGACTAAAAACTATTCTCCAATCAATAAATGGCTACAGGATATAAACAGGCAGAAGTTTGGGGTGGGGGGGAGTTGGAGGGGAGGGAAAGGAGTTGTAGCTGGTTCTTGAAACTTCCTCTTATCTAAATTGGTGAGAGGAGGGAAGAAAACATACACACACACACACACACACACACACACACATGTTGGAGACTGAAATACCTTTCACCCCGTAGGGAAAATGGAGAAGGGGGAAGGAGGAATTAGAAGGAGGAGATTAATCCTCAACAAAACAATGCTGAGGATGCACAAAATTGTAGCTCTTTTTGAGGGGGCAAAGAATGGAAATCAAAAGGGTACTGATAGACTGGGAAATAGCTGAACAAGTTACAGTATAGAAATGTGTTGGAATAATATTGTGCTGTCAGAAACAATGGGAATAGTTTCAGAAACTTGGGGAGATTTATATGATATATGTGTATGTGTGTGTGTGTGTGTGTGTGTGTGTGTATAATAATGGCAGTGTGTCCAAAAGGAACATTTTTGCACACATTAGTAACTCCAGTCAGTGCAATCACTAACCACTGTTCCAGAGGACTGATGATGAAACATGCCACCCTACGTGCCTAATTGAGGTGAAGGCCTCAAAGTGCAGAATGAGATTTTCTTTTTTGGACATGGCTAATGCAGAAATTTGTTTTGCTTGATTATACATAATTTAACTGGGGTTTTGTTTTTCTTTCTCTGTTGGAGAAAAATCAGAATTTTGCTGATTGAAATTATATACATATGTACATGTATTTATGTATACATGTATACACACACACACACATATATATATATATATATATTTAATTTTTAAAATAAATACACCTTTCTTGATTTCTCTGGTCTCTCATCAGATGATAATCAGATTTACTGAGTAAGTTATTCTTAGTTATAAGCCTGTCTTTTACCTTTTTAAGAATATTGTATTCTCAGCTTTTCTGCTCCTTTAAAAGCTGGCTGTTAAGTCTTGTGTGATCCTGACTGCACAGTACTTCAGTTGTTTATTTTGGCTATGATGTTCCTCAGATTTTTCCTTTTGTGATTTTTCAGGTGCTGATCAATAGCTTCTATCTTCATGTAGTCCTTATGGAAAGTCCTTTTTTTTTTCTTTCCCATTTGAGTCTGTGCTTGCAGTTACTATTTGTGCCACAGTTACTACCTCCTTTGGAAGGATCTTTAGATTTGCAATAAATTTCTTATGCTGGCCAGTGTTTTCATTGATTTACTTATCTCTCCAGCAAGGGTTTGTGATTGCGCCACCTGGGTTCCTGTGCTTCCTAATAGGGTTGGGTTCCTGTGGATCTTTGAGGTAAAGAGTACAGAATATTTAGAGCCCTTTGTGGCAGGATATTTGGGAATTTGATGCCCCTGAGTGGCAGAAGTCTGCTTAATCTGAGCCACCCTGTGTATTGGTCACTACTACTGCCAGTTCCAGCTCTAGATATTTCTAAGATCCCCCTGTTACTCAGTCATTCAGTCATGGCTGCTTTTTGTGACCTCATAGATCATAGTCCACTGTCTTCCAAAGTCTGTCCAAGCTCATGTTCGCTGCTTCTGTGCCACTGTCCTTTCATCTTATCCTCTGCCATGCTGTCTTCTCCTTTTGCCTTTTATCTTTCCCAGGATCAGGGTGTTTTCCAGTGAGTCCAGTCTTCTCTTTATGTAGCCAAAGTATTTAAGCTTCAGTTTTAGTAGTTGACTTTGCAGTGACTAGTCTGAATTAATTTCTTTAAACGTTAACTGATTTGATGCCCTTGCTATCCAAGGTATCTGCACAAGTCTTCTCCAGCGCCACAGGTCAGAAGTGCTCGGCTTCCCTTGGAGGCCAGCTCTCACAGCCATGCATTGCTAGTGGAAAAACAGTGTCTCTTGTTGTTTAGTTGTTCCAGCCATGTCTGACTCTTCATGACCCCATGTGGGGTTTTCTGGACAAAGATACTGGAGTGGCTTCATTTCATAGAGGAGGAAAGTGAGGCAAACAGGGTGAAGGGACTTGCCCAAGGTCACGTAGCTACTAAATGTCTGAGGCTAGATTTGAACTCCAGTATTCCTGACTCCCGGACAGCTCTCCACTGCACCACCTAACAGCTCAGAAAAACCAGTGTTCACTATCCAGGCCTTTGTTAACACAGTAATGTCTTTTGGTCTTTAGTACGCTGTCCAGATTTGACATCTGAAGTGATGTTGCCAAGATCTTAGCTTTTGTGCTGAGAAGCTTCAAGCCAGCTTTTCCACTTCTTCCATCCTCATCAAGAGGCTTCTTAATTCTTCTTCACTTTCTACTACCAGAGTAGTGTTGTCAGCATATCTGAGATTGTTGATATTTCTCTCAGCAGCCTTCATTCCATCCTCTAATTTGATCCGTCTGGCATGATGTACTCTGCATGTAAGTCAGATAAATAAGGTGACAATATATAGCTTTATTGTACTCGATTTCCAATCTTAGACCAATTAGTTGTTGCATGTTCGTTTCTGACGCATGATGATCTAGTACTCCCCTCTCTTTGAGGACTTGCCACGCTTTGCTTGATCCACACGAAGACTTCCATGCAGTCAACGAAGCAGAAGTCGATATTGCTCTGAAACTCCTTGCTTTCTCTATAATCCAGCACATGTTGACAGTTTGGTCTCTGAGTACCAGCCTAGTCTTCTGGTAGTTCTTGGTTCACGTGTTGCTGAAGCCTAGCTTGCGGAATCTTTCGCATGATCATGTTGGCATAATAAATGAGCACAGTTGTTTGGTAATTGGAACATCCTTTGGCATTGCCCTTCTATAGGATTAGGTTGTAAACTCACCTTTTCCAATCCAGTGACCACTGTTGAGTTTCCGAAATTTGCTGGGATATTGAGTGCAACACTATAGCTAGCTCATCTGGAATTCCAAAATACTTCCTCAGGCCCACTTGATTTTATCCTCCAGGATGTTGGTAATGTTAAGATCTTTCTTGTTTAGTTCTGCCTGTTCTTGTCACCTCTTCTTGATCTCAGTGCATAGATGAGCTACACTGTCCCCTCCGCCATGATGAGGCAGTGAACAGGAGTGGTCCAAGGTTCCTACCCTTGTATTATTCAGATGACCCTGGGATTTTAGGGGAGACTTGCTGCCTCTGGATACAGCTTAGATGGCTGCAGGCAGTCTCTGCCAAGACCTCAGTGGACATAAGAATATGTAATCAATCTTTCCATTTAAAGTTAAATGAATTATCTCTGACACTAGTTTTATAATATGCTTGTACCATACTAGTTGAGAATAGTCATAGCACTGCCATTATCTGAGATAAATCAGGGACTTAATGATGAGTACTGAAGTTATTTCTACAAACACTTTCTATGTTAGTATGCAGGTGCAGAGACATCAATTGTTATAATACCCATTTGTGCTTGGGAAGATGTGCAGGTTAGTGAACAACGTGCTGGACTTGGAGATAGGAGTACAGGCATGACCACAGACCTTAATATGAAGCAGTTTTTGCATGTGAATTTTCCCATGGACTTGGGGAAGGGAGGGAGGGAAGAAGGCAAAAGGGGCCAGCACATGATTGAAAGATTTGTGGGGGCAGGGATTGCGAAGCAATAGCAGGACAAGAAATGGGGGGAGGGAGGAGAGGGAGAGAGAGAACAGGGGAGACAGGAGTGGGTGAGCTATCCTGTGGAGTGGTAAGCAAGGCCAGGCAGGTGGGCAGAGAGGGGCCGAGGTCTCTCATATTGCTGATCTCAAGTCAAGCACCCTATCTCTCTGGGCTTGTGTTCTTTTGCTTTCAGTTGGAGGTTTTTTTGTTTTTATATTTTTGTGTTGGTAAGGGAATGGGTGGCCATGGAGCAAGTGGAGGGGCAGGAGTAAAGAGATCACAGTACTGTACAGTAAAGTTAACATAGGATGCTTTTTTTTTTTTGGAATGTGGATATCATAAAGTTGAACCTGCTTAATGCAAATTTACATAAAGCAAGAGCTGTCTATACCAGGATTAAGTCCTGCTTGACCTGTGTGACTGATTCAGAGTCAGTATTGTTCTCATTTATTAAACGGAGATGATAAGAACAATTATCTCATGTTGCTATGAGCTTACAGTTTGGAAAGTATATTGAAAACTTAAATTAACTTGTAAATACCAACTAGTAGTAGCTGCAGCAGTCATGATCATTGCCATGTAGTAGTAGTAATATCAGATGTTAGAAGCCAAGCAAAGACAATAGCTTTATGTAGATAATGTGTGCTGATTATAAATGATTATTAATAATAATCACATTTATATAACAGTTTAATATTTTGCATGAATTATTGCATTTGATCCTCCCAACAACCCTGGGAGATAGATGCTATTATTATCCCTATTTTACAGGTGAGGAAATTGAGGTCAAGAGAAATGAAAGAACTTGCCTGCACGGGGGGATGGCCTTCACCTGGCTACTAAGCCAGGCGGTAATCTCTCCGGGGTCTTCGCCTGGACCCTGTTCCAGGCGGTACTCTAACACGGGGCCGATTCCTTACCCGGTCCCCTGCCCTGCGACCGTATGGCCTAGCTGCGCGACAGGGCTATCCCCTCCTCCACGGAGGGAACAATGACTACACACGCCCACCCGAGGATGTCAGTGCTCTTCACTTTATTGATGGCGTCCTCTACATCTCTCTCTTGCTTACATCATCTCTCTCAGATCCCTCCCGGACAGCTCCTTATATCTCCAGCCAGAGCCCCACCCATGTTCCTCCCTAAGGGCAGAGCCAGCTCCCTGAGGGTGGAGCCAGCTCCCGAAGGCTGGTCCAGAGCTTCGCCCCTAACACTTGCCCAGAACTGGACAGCTGGTAAGTGTTTCCTTGTTCAAGTGGAGTGTTGGTGAATGGAAGCCACAGAGGGAAGCGATAGCCGCACATACTTTGCTTTTAGGGGAGCCTCTTTAGATGTGATGAGAGCCTAGAGGAAGTATTAACAAATACTGGCTAAGTAATGTTAGTTTTACTTTCACGATTAGATCTCTTCAAAGCAGGGAAGAATATTAGACAAATAGCCTCATGTTCTTGAAATTAGATTTCTTTGAAAGGGAAATAAAAACAGATATACAAGGGAAAATAGGATAGATTTTTAAGAACCCAAGAAAAATAAGTTACATAAAAAAAATCCATCATTATAGCATTTGGGAAAAAAATTTTAAGTCTTTTGGGTCTTAGAGAGTTTGATTATATTGGTGATGTATAATACATTAATTGACTTGTGCTGTGTTTGAGTCCACCACATACGAATAGCAAGATCCTTTAAGTGTTTTCTTTCCCAGACTTTGGGTGATGGCTAGTAGTAACTAAAAAAAACAAAACAACCAAAAAAAAAAAACCCCAAAAAAATACCAATTGAAATATTGATAGCTGTTAAATACAGTGACTCCATAGTGAAAAAAACAATTCTTTTTACTCCTTGGAATTTGAAAGATAGAGCCAAAAGATAATAAAATAAGGGAGTAAAATATGGCCAGGGCTCAAAGGGGAGTTCACATTAAAAATGTACATGCCTATGGAGTTAAATTTCTTTCACTTTTAATTTAAAGTCATGTTTTTTTCTTTAGTTGGTTCAAATAAATCTGTTGTGTTAAAGTGATCTTATTTTAGTCATATGACTCAATGAGTTGTAATTTGTTTTCAAAAATGGAAACATTTAGCTGTGCTGTGCAGTGCTTAATTTACAATGTTTAAGAAATAAGTGAATGACCAAATAGTTTCAAACAAGTGATGGAAAAATACTCCTCAGATTCTTCTTTACAGAATTTGAGGACCATGGGTATGTTGCATAAAGCGTGGCTGATGTTTTGTTGAATCACTTTTATTTGTGGTTATTGCATACTTTCATTTTCTGCTTTATAAGACCTGACTGAATAACTGGAGGGGGAAATGAATATTTGAAAATAAAGACAATGTAAAAGCAAAAGATATAAATAAAACATTTTAAAAGGATTGTAACAGAGGTTTAGATTGACTCTACAACTTGTTGTTACTGCTGAGTCATTTAAATCCACTGTCTCCACTCTGAGTACTTGCCTGGAAAAAGAAATCACAGTTTGGGGAAACTTGAAAAAGTTGAAATTTGGTATTCTAATGAGGCTCTAATGTAAATATGCCAACGTGCTTGCAATTCTGTTTGATTTTAATTATCTTAAATATTTTCTCCTTTATTTGTAATACAGAGTTACTACCTAGGAAAGACCTCCTTACAGAAAACATACCTTATTGTGATAGTCACACAGAAGTCATGAGTCTTTTAGGATAAATTCAAGTGTTTGCATATTAATTTTTAAATCATTTTAAGTAAAATAACTGAAAAAATTGTTGATATTCTTCTTTATAAATAAAAACAGAAAGCAACAGACTTAGAATACAGAATCTTTACTATATCTTACATTAGAAGGGCACAGTTTGGAAAATCTAATTGTGGTTGAACATTTCTGAAGAATATTTGCTGAGACCTTTAATTTTCATAGGAAATCAGGTCATGTTTTGTTTTGGTTTTTTTTTTTTGGCTAAAGATAGGTTATACGCAGGTGCAACACTTCATATTTCTTACAACTTTGTTGAATATTTTTTCTGAATTTACCCTAATTGAGAATGAAGTATTTTTTTAACAAACTGACTTATTGTCTACTAAATTCTGTCTTAAATTGTTTTCTTTAAATTGTTTTAAAATGTTAAATGTAATCTGAAATTTTAGTGTGTTGGTCTGTCTGTTCTTGGAAGTCAAAAGGACTTGGAGGTCATGGAAGTCAAAAGGGAGGGAGAAATTCCTCTGTATACATGCTCCACAAACTACATTCTTTGCTTCTGTTATACTGAAATACCACAGCTATTTCTATACCTAGCAATAATTTTGTATTTTGCTATAGAATCAGAGCGCTTCACTTTATACTTTTATGAAAGCATTTGAACACTTTTAAAAAATCTTTTTATAGGTAGAATAAAATACTCAAAGCATCGGGGATCACATTGGAATGATAATAAGTGGTATTACTTTGACCAACTTTGTCCTTATTAACCTAGCAGGGGGTGGGAAAGGGGTGTTGTTTGAATAATAGTATATAACTATGTATTTCTTCGTTTGGTAATTTACACTGAAATGACTTGTAAGAAGCAGGATGACACTATTTAAGTTCTGATATGTAGGGGAGGAAATATCTCTATCACTATTTCTTCCCCTTTTTTAGCTCTTTTTAATGCAGGCAGAGTCATAATAAATTTTGGCACTCCCACCAACTTTGGAGAGTTTTATGTGTGTGTGTTTTAAAATATAAATAAAAAGAACCTTTTATTGATTTGTTTTTCCTATTCACTTCTCTAAATCCCCAAATTCAGAACAATCCTTCCTTCCTTGCTTCTCCTACAACCATTTTTTGAAAGTTTTATTGCAGCGTTTTGCTTTTGCATAATCCTCCCTTATCTTTTACCCATGAAGGAAGTTCAGAAGTATCACCTATGACATCAGCCATATCTGACATGTTAAGTACCATTCCATACCCATAGATCTCCATTTCTTCCATGAGAGACATGCATTTTCTCATCCCTTCCGCAGGCTAGCAGTGTCCGATTTCATGTTGTTATTCTTTCCATTTACATTGTTGTAGTCATTGTGTATGTTGTTTTCCTACTGATTAAATACATCTGTTCAGGTAAGTCTTTCTGAGTCTTCAGATGGTGGTTGTGAGAATCAAATGAGATGTTTGTAAAGTTCTTAGGACAGTGCCTGGAACATAGTAGGTGCTTAATAAATGCTTGTTCCCTTTCCTTTTCTTATTACTTCCCCCCATGGTTCTCTGAAATTCCTTACATTCATCATGTTACAGCACAGTTTTATTTAAATACATTAATGTATCACCATTTGTTTGGCCATTCTCCTAAATTCAGCACTTTGTTTCCAGTTCTTTGCTGACACAAAAAGTTCTGCTATTCATTGTCAAGACCTACCAAAACCCCACGAATATTGGCTTGCCAAGAGCCTATAATACTCATTCTTACAATATATGTGATTAACCAGAACAACTATGACCCACACAGGGGTCTTCCACCCACTTCCTTCTGATCAATTTGTTCCCCAAAGTCCCCCATGGAAGCTTGAGTTCTGTGTGTTCATTTGGAATCTCCCAACCTGGCTGACAAACTTAGATTACCTTGAGGTCCTATAGCTAGTATGATCCAAGCCTCAGGGAAGTAGATTCATCCCCCAAATTTGAACCGGGGTTTTAGTGGCTCAGGACTGCCAAGTGGCATGGGAGCCTTAGGCTTGTGAGGAGCTGAAGAGCTCTCACTGCCCCTCTCTTGAATTTTCTGGTACAATTTCATCAGCACCCCATTGGATCCATATCAATTGCTTACCAACCCTATGTTTCAGAAATGACACCCAGAGTTCCTAGTGGGAAAGGATGTCATCACCTCTGCCCATCTGAAAGGCCTTCTCCCACTCATTTTCACCTGTAACTATCTTTGTCCTCATTTGCCACTATCATCCTATTCTCTCACATTTAACAAGTTGTTTTGACAAAGCCTGTATGATTGTGTTGAAGAAGATTCATAGTTATGGAGGAGCTTGCCTCTTTTCTGGTGGGGCTTTTGCCAAAACATGAGACCTAACTACCCCACAGGCAGATTGATCATAGGGTATGGCAAGCTGAAGAGGCACTGCATAAATCTATTAGATGAGATCATTCCTTTCAAGAACCCCTTCCCTTGTTCCCCTTCAGGGAGCTAGCTGCATAGGAATTTGTCTTTATGGGGCCAGGTATGAATAACTCCCCATCTTAAGCATCTCAAAAGGGACTGGAGCCCCTAAATGATTTAGCCGAATCTTTAGAAGTCAGTCTTCACAGAGCTCCCCAAGTCTATGCAATTCCATTGCACAGAGAATATCCACTTTGATGCCTTCAGACCACGTCCTCAGGAACTGTTGCTCCAGTGAATCAACAGGTTGCTGTTTGAGCCCTTTTTTGTTAATCAGAAAGTTTTTTTTTGTGGTGTAAGCTGGCCTGTGCTCTTCTAGTGGAACTCATACAACTATGAGGTAATAAGGTAAGTCTAGGTTGGTCTTACCACCAGTGAGAGTTCTCAAGTCTCTTCCTTACTACCACTGTCATTCTCCTATCTATGGCTCTGCTTTCAGCAAGGTGCAAGGAGGTCCTTGGCGGGGAGACCTTATTCCGTCTCCAGGTCCATGGGTTTCTGGCTGTGGTCTGCTGGTCCCAACCCCCTTCCAGAAAGCTCTTGTCACTTGTGAAGGTACCTGTTCGAGTAGTTGTCTGTAGCCCTTCAAAAGTTCTGAGAGGGTTAAATTGAGGACTCCAACTATTAGAGTTTTGTTAATCAATTTCTCCTTATAAAATGAAATTTTCCTTTAAGTACTTAGATGCCATAATATTTCTTTATCTATAATGTTTTTAAGTGTAATGCAGTTTCCATATACAATAGATAACATGATGGATTCCCCCCCCCGCCATTCTATCTCTTTTATGTGTGTTAGGCTTTTCCTAAAAAGGTATGCTTGTGACTTGGTTGACCCAAGGGACTCAACTTTGATTAAGCTTCCTGGTAGCCTCAGACTGTGATGATATAGCTTCTTGTTCATCTGGGGCATGAAAAGTTGAAAAGTCCTATTCACGTGGAGTTATGGTCTTTCAGACTTGGTGCAAGGCCATGAGATTCACCACACTCCATCCTTCTGACCAGTCTTGTTTCTGTATGAAATCAGGGAGGACGGGGAGAGGGAAGTCTGTTTCAGCTGAATATTGCATCCAGGTTGAGCATCTTGTCTGTGTTATAGCTAAGTAGTCCTCCTTACTTTAACTCTTGAATGATCTCTGGGTGGTTATTTCATTCCAATATCAAACCTAACTACCCAGATACTAGTTTTAGACCTAGTTATCCATTACACTATGTGACCAAAATGACAAATATGGAAATTCAAAGTTTCCTGTTTCACTTTAAAGCTTTTCTTGACTGTTTCAAAAATGTTTTGAAGCCTGACTTTCTCTAGATAAATTATGAAATCAATCTGTTGTTCCACAAGTATGTTTTTGATTGAATACAGAGAGTGGAATTGGACAGAGTCTTTAGTATTTTTAGCCACAGGAATATAAATGGCTACAAAATTTCCTTCGTAGCTTAAGGAAGAGATTCCAGTTTCTGGCCAAGGTAGTTGTACGAAGATAATCTAACTGGGGCTATTGTTTTTACATTCATTAATAATGTTATGTGCGATGCATATATATTCTGAGGTTCTTTATCCCAAGTTCCTAGGGTGTAGGGAGGACCAGTACCTTTGGTGTGATGACTGCTGAGCCCTTTTTGGGGTTCTCTCCACCTCTGGTGTCCACCTGTTCCACCTAATTCTGACTTGCAGCATGTGCACCAGCCATACCCTGGTAAACCATTTCAGCAGATGGATCAAACTGGGTTGAGAGTAATCAAGGATTCTCAAACCCATTGGTGAGTTATGGGGTTGTCTACCCCAAGCATGTGAAGATTTCCTCTGGTAGAATGGATAGATGAGAACAGTTTGTTTCAACGGCCAAGAAGACAGATGAAGCAGGCAATGTGGAGTGCTTCGAGCTTGATTAGACACCAAAGACACCAAGGTCATCCACTGCATCCTGAGCCATCGCTAGCCATCTTGACTCAGTCCTGCCATTGGACTATGATGACTCCAGAGGAGAGAATGAGGCTGAAGACTTCGTTGAACTCTGCCTCACTTAAATCCAATTTACGTATTAATCAAAAGACATCACCCATACCATTTCGCTATTATGCATCCAAGTCCTGTGGCAACAGGCAAGTGATGAAGCAGCAGGTGCAGATACGCTGGGAGCTGTAGTTACAACCCTGCAAATAGTAAGCCCAGATCATAGGGTCATTTCTCACTGGAAGCAGCAGTGGAACTCGTCAGCCCCCTGGGTGTCTGAGCAGCCTTTTAAGGATTGCACTCCTCACCTCCTGGTGTGAGGAAGGGGGCTAGAAAAGGTGTTCCCTAATCATTGTATGCTTACCAAACCCTGGCCTGATTACTGTGGCAGGTGGGGAATCCCACTCTGCTGTCGAAACACAAATAAAGGTACAAAAACATCTGCAAAGATGATTCCACTCACCACTGACACATGAAATGTGCACACACTAATAGACAACACAAAATCCAGTAGACCTGAAAGAACTGCTCTTATTGCAAAAGAACTCAACAGGTACTGCATCCAAGTAGCAGCCCTGAGTGAAACAAAGTTGGCAACTGAAGGCCAGCTTGCTGAAGTTGGAGCTGGATGCACCTTTTTCTGGGGTGGGCACAGTGAAGGGGAGCACTGTGAAGCTGGCGTGAGTTTTGCAATCAAAACTAATCTAATCAGCAATCTGCCCCAAAGGAGTGAATGACAGGCTCATGACAATGAGATTGCCACTTGCAGGAAAATGCCATGCCACCATTACCAGCACCTGTGCTTCCACCGTGACAAACCCTGATGAAGTCAAAGACAAATTTTATGAAGACGTAGAGACGCTTATCATCAATGTCCCAAAAGAGGACAAGCTTAAAATTCTGGGTGACTTTAATGTTACAGTAGGCTTAGACTACTAGACTTGGCAGGGAGTCCTAGGGAGGAGTGGAGTTGAAACCAGCAACAGCAGTGGTCATTTGCTGCTGAAGACTTGTGCATCACATGACCTTCTCATCACCAACATTGTCTTCTGTTTGCCTAAATGCAGTAAAACTTTGCGGATGCACCCTTGCAGCAGACACTGGCATCTAATAGACTATGATTGTAAGGAGAAGAGGCAGACAAGAAGTGAGAGTGACAAAGGCAATGTGTGGTGCAGAATGGTGGACTGATCATAGACTTATCCTTTGGGATATCCACTCCACATATTCACACGGACTATCTGTGCCCAACCTGTGGTAGAGCATTCTGAGCTCCTATTGGTCTGACCAGCCACAGTTGGACACACTGAAATTTCACTTTATCATGGTGATGTCGTTTTGGTCCTCTTTGAAGACAAAGGACAAAAACCCAACTTCTTGTCCCATTTTCACAGATGAGTCTCAGGTCAAGGCCTTAATTTCCCCTTCAGGGTTCTAGGGTTACCCCTAAAGAATCAAGGAAAATTTTCTGACATATTGCTTTGAACCCCCTCTGTTGTGCTTTTCCCTAAGATTCAGTTGAAAATTATTTTAGTCTGCCAGTTTTGAATAACTTGTATAAAGTACTATTTACTGAAGTGGTCAAATTACAATTATAACATTTGGTACAAATGTCCAAGCAAAATTCTGTGAAACACTCACCCACAAGTACAAATTTTATGGGGAAGAAATAAACTCAAGTTGAGACTGCATGTGGCAAAGGGATTCTAGCTTTTGGAAGCCCTTTTTCTTCCTTTGTGCTATGCTCGAGAGGTTCCCCTTAGTCATGATGTAGACTTGTCTACTATAGTCTAAAGTTTGTGATTGATTGACTGAGAACTATTCTCAGTGGTATAGGATAGTTTTTACTTTTTCATATAAATATTCCAAAAGATTCCATATGTATCCGGAAAACTGCCTCCGAACATAAGAAAGCTTTTTGTTTCAGTGACGGGTGCTGGTTGTTGAAGACTTCTTAATGATGAGGGAGCAGCAGCCAAAGAGAAGAGTGTATCCAAAGCCATGCCTAAATATTGATATTTGCCTGGTCTTTGCCCAGGTGATGCGAGTCCAGAAAGGGCACAAACAGACATAATCTTGAAATAATCTCCTCAGTCAGTTGTCCCCCACTGCAACACCTGAGAGCAATACCTGTCTCCAGTAGCAACACTCACCCTCTCACTCCCCCTCTCCTGGAGCACCTAGCGCACTCCTCAAAGTGCCTCCCAATTTTCTCATCTTTTTACACATCACACTACCCCGCCATCGCCATGTACTTTTCTATTCAGTATACAGACCTCTTTGCCTTTCATTAAACAAGACACTCCATCTCCCAACTTCAGACATTTTCAATGACTGCCTACCCAAGCACAGAATACTTTTCTTCCTCTCTTCTGCCTCCTAGCTTTCCTGGCTTCCTTCAAGTACCAGCCAAAATTCTGCCCTCTACAGGAAGCGTTTCCTGATCTTTTAAAAAAAATATATAAATATATTTGTTGATATTTTCTGTTTCTTACATTACTGTATCCCAAGTATCCCTCCATTTTCTCCTCCCAGAGAGTCATCTCATATGACAAATAATATTTTTTTAGAAAGGAGAAAAAAAAGTACAACTGATAAATATGTTGAAAGAAATCCGAAAGCAAGTGCCACATATAACACCTGTGGCCCTCCTACCTCCACAAAGGGGTAAGTTGGAGATTTCTTCTTTTATCTTTCCACAAATCCTGCTTGAGCTTTATAATTTTGTTACATTTACTTTTTCTTTTTTGGTGTTTATCTGTTCTTTCAAATTACATTATTGTACTTACTGTATATATTGTTTTTTGTAGCTCTGCTTATTTCATTCTGCATCAGTTCATATACATCTTCTTATGCTTCTCCATAGTTACCATATATCATTTTTTATAACAGTAGTACTACATTATATTCATGTATCACAATGTGTGTAGCCATTCCTCATTTGATGGGCATCGACTTTGGAGTATATGAAGACTTTCTTCTTATCAGTGGCTTCCTTGGTAAGAAGGCCCAGTAATGGAGTCTATTTACATAATTCCAAATTACTTTCTTGAATGGTTATATCATGTCATAGCTCTACCAACAATATATCATTCTACAACCCCTGCAACATTGAATGTTACTATTTTTCTTTGAATTTTCTTTGTATTTACCAAATTTTTCATTTGTCAATTTTCAGAATTTGTGGTGAAACCTTCACAAAATTATTTTGATTTGCATTTCATTTATTATTAGTACTTTGGAGCATTCTTTCATGAAGGTATGAATACTTTGTAGTCCTTTTGATAATTGTTGATCATATCCTTTGACCCTTTATCTGTTGGAGAATGTATATTTGTCATATATGTGTATATGTGTACATCAATTAAAGATCAGTTTTTATGTGGAGGACTTCTTTGGCTAAGTGATTATAGTCTAATGGCTGTGGAGGAAGAGAGGAGTATCCCTTCAGAATTCCATTTTATCCAAAGGTCATATCTGGAATTAAGTAGCATACTAAAATAGGAACTAGATGTGATTTAGTTTTATTTCATTGTTTTTAAGAGAGGAAGGAAAAAAGGAGGGGAAAATGGTAATAGTAGAAGAGAGGTGAGAAATAAGGTGGAGGAACTTACTGTTTCACATATTGAAGAGTACAAGAAAACTACCAACATGGAAGAAGCTACCACCATCCTTCCAGTCTTCCAGTTTTCTTATCCTTAGCATTTTCCTGGACTTTTTACTTCCCCTCATCATCTCCAGTCATCCTGATGAGTATCTGGTCACTGGATTCAGATGGCTCTGGAGGAGAAGTGAGGCTGGTGACCTGCATAGCCCTCCCTCATGTGACAGAACATGTCTATATGTATATTACGTGTGTGTGTGATTTTGTTTATATATCTTGGACATCAAACCCTTATCAGAGAAAGATGTTTTTTTCTTATTTGACGACTTCGCCCTTCTTATCTGAAATACGTTAATGTTGTCTGTGTAGCTCTTCCATTGCAAGTAATCAGTTATCTATTTTATCTTATATAACTGCCACAATTTTTTGTTTGTTTAAGAATGCATCTCCTACCCATAGCTGTGACAGGTATATGATCCATTTCTCTTCTAATTTTTCTATACTATGATCTTTAATTGTAAGGACATATAGTTGTTTAGAATATGGTTGAAACCTCATTTCTACTAAACTTCTTTTCAGTCTTCCCAACAAGATTTTTAATCAAATAAGGAGTTATTTTCCTAGGTAATCTATATTTTATACTTCATCAAACACTGAATTTTTGAGTTCTATTGTTTCTGAATCTCCCTTTATGTTCTGTTTAATCTCTTTATTATTTAACCATCACCAGATGATTTTGACAAGTGCTGCTTTATAATATAGTTTGAGTTTTGTGAGTGTTATTCCCCACCTTTATCCCTACTTCTTTTCAATATTTCCCTTGATAGTTTAGCCCTTTTGTTTTTTCAAGTGAATTTTAGTATTATTTTATCAAGTTCTGTAAAGTATTCTCTTGGCAATTTGATTGCTATAGCATTAAAAAGTTAATTTTCTTAGTATTGTAATTTTTATTATATTGGCACAGACTAGTAATGAGCACTGAATATTCCTCCAGCTGTTTAAGATATTCTTTATTTCTTTTTTTAAAATTAATTTATTTTTAGTTTTCAACATTCACTTCCATAGGATTTTGAGTTTTAAACTTCCCCCCTTGTTCCTCTTCCCCCTCCCCAAGGCGCCCTTTAGTTTGATATAGGTTCTACATAACCATTCATATTAAGCATATTTTCACATTAGCCATGTTGCAAAGAAGAATTAGAACCAATTGTAAGAACCACAAGAAAGAATAAAACAAAACAACAGCAATAAAAAAGAGAGCAAATGGTGTGCTTTGATCTGTATTCTCTGTATGTGGAAGCATTTTCCATCAGGAATGTTTTGGAGTTGTCTTAGATCCTTGCATTGTTGAGAAGAGCTGTCTCCCCTAGCTGATCATTGTTACAATGTTGCTGTTACTGTATACAATGTTCTCCTAGTTCTGCTCACTTCACTCAGCATCAGTTCATACAAGTCTTTCCCGTTTTTTCTGAAGTTTAACCTGCTCATCATTCCCTATAGCACAGCAGTACTCCGTTACATTCGTAGACCATAACTTGTTCAGCCATTCCCCCATGGATGGGCATCCCCTCAATTTTTGGTTCTTGGCCACCACAAACAGAGCGGCTATAAATACTTTTGTATATGTGAAACCCCTTTCCCATTTTTATGGTCTCTTTGGGGTACAGTCCTAGAAGCGGTATTGCTGGATCAGAGGGTATGCACATTTTTGCAGCCCTTTGGATACAGTTCCAAACTGCTCTCCAGAATGGTTGGATCCATTCACAACTCCACAATAATGTGTTAGTGTTCCGGTTTTCCCAAATCTTTCCTGTTCTGTCACGTTGGCCAGTCTGATAGGTGTAATGTGGTGCCTCAGAGTTGTTTTGATCTGCACCTCTGTAGTCAACAGTGATTTAGAGCATCTTTTCGTATGACCACAGATAGTTTTAATTTCTTCTTCTGAAAACTGCCTGTTCATATCCTTTGACCATTTATCAATTGGACAATGACTTGTATTTGTATACATTTGATCCAGTTCTCTATGTTTTAAAAATTAGACCTTTATCAGAGACACTGCTTGTAAAAATTGGGTCTGCTTCTCTGCTAATCTTGGTTGCATGGGCTTTGTTTCTGCAAAATCTTTTTCAATGTAATGTAATCAAAAGCATCCACTTTGCATTTCAGAATGTTCTTTATCTCTTGTTTGGTCATAAATTCTTCCCTTCTCCATAAATTGGGCAGGTAAGCTATTTCCTTTGCTCTTCTAGTTTGTTTGTAATATCAGTCTTTATATCTAAATTGTGTATTCATTTTGACTTTATCTATGTATAGATGTTGGTCTGTGCCTAGTTTCTGCCATACTATTTCCCAGAAGTTTTTGTTAAATGATGAGTTCTTATCCCAGAAGCTGGAGTCTTTGGGTTTATCAGACAGTAGATTGCTATCATCACTGATTATTATATTATGCATACCTAACCTATTACCCTCATCCACCACTCTATTTCTTAGCTAGTACCAGACATTCTTTATTTCTTTAAGGAGAAGTTTATAATTAAATCGATATAAGACTTTTGCATGCATGAGTAATATAGGTATTTTATATATGGTGTATTTATTTGGCAACTTTCCCTTTCTATCATTGCTTCTTGTGTTTCGTTATTATGATATTGAAATGCTGTTGATTTTTGAGTGTGTATTTTGTAGCCTCCAACTTTGCTGAAACTATTGTGTCAGTTCCTGGCACATACTTAATAAATTTTTGTTGGTAGTTACCATGGAAACACGTTTGGCATGACTTCACATGTATAATTGATAGCATATTGCTCGCTTTCTCAAGAGGTGGGGGAGGGGAGGGAGAAGAAAACTTGGGACTCAAATTTTTTTAATGTAATTGGGAAATATTTAACAAAATGAAATGTATGAAAATTTAAAAAAATAAAATAAATGGTTGTTGACTGTCTAAAGGTCTGACCTATCATTTTATTATAAGAAGCTTCCAGTGAGAAACTTCTGCCAATACAAGTTGGCACCTTATTCAGAACTTACTAACCTAACCAAGTTGCCTGTGGTCATTTAAAGGTTAAGTGACTTGCCTAGGGTTATCACATCAAAGGCAAGATTTGAACTTATTTCTTCCTTTCTCTAAGACCAGCACTATTTCTTGCAGCTTCTCTAAGATCTAGTATCCAAAATGTGTTGTACATACATATATGTATGTACATATATGTGTGTATACATATACATATATGGAACTGATTCAAATACACAAGAACAACAGTGATTCTCCAATGGATGACCTGGAAAGAACAATTTGGAATCATACTTAAAATGTAACTCAACTGCATTCTATTTGTTTCAACAATACCAGTACTAGGCTCATAAACTAGAGAACTGGATAAACATTTACTGAGCATCTACTATGTGCCAAGCACTCTACTAAGTGCTTGGGATACAAAGAAAGGCAAAAGACAGTCCCTCCCTTCAAGGAGGTCACAGTCTAATGGGAGAGAAAAGCAAACAGACATGCACAAACATGTGTACAGTATAACTAGGAACTAATTAAAAGAGGGAAGGTGCTAGAATTAAGAGAGAATGGAAAAAGGCTTCCTGAAAAAGATGGAATTTTAGTTGAGATTATAATGAAGCCAGCAGGCAGATATGAGGAAGGAGAGCATATCAGGCATGAAAATTCCTTGAACTGAGAGATAAAATGTCTTATTTGTAAAACAGTGTCAGTTAATGGGACAGATGCCAATGTAACAGAATTGAAGAGTATATGGTAGGGAATATGGTATAAAAAGACTGGAAAGGTGAGGAGAGGAAGGTTATGAAGGGCTTTGAACACAACAGAGGACTTTGTATTTGATCCTAGAGATAATAGAGAACCATTGGAATTTATTGAGTAGGGGTGATATTATCAGGCAAATCACTTTGGTAGTCAAATTGGGGGATGGATTGGAGTGGGAAGGGATTTGAAGCAGGCAGACCCACCAAGAGACTATGGCAGTAGTTGATGGTCTGCACCAAAGTGGTGGTAGTGTTAGAGGAGAAAAGGGGGTGTCCTTAAGAGATGTTGCAAAGGAGAAATCAACAGACTGGCAATAAATTGGATATGGGGATGAGAGACAGAACGATGCCCAGGTTATAAGCATGGGGGGCTATGAGGATGATGATGCCATAGAAAATAACTGGGAAATTTGGAAGGTATATGGGAAAGGATAACGAGCTCAGTTTTGGACATGTTGAGATTAAGGTGTTAGTGGACATCAAGTTCTGGATTTCTAAAATGCAATTAGAGATATGAGACTGAAAGTTAGCATAGATGTTAGGGCTGGATACTCAGATTTAAGAATCATCAGTATAGAAATCAAACTTGAATCCGTGGAAGCTCATAAGATCACTAAGCTATATAATATAGAGGGAGGACAGAATAAGGCTTAGGACAGAGTCCTGTGGGACACCTGGTTAGTTGGCATGACCCCAATGAGGATCATGTAAAGGATTCTAAGAAGGAACAGCTAGATAGATACATAACAGAAGAGAGTGGTATTCTGAAAACTCGGCATGAAGTGGAAAGCCTCTGGTCAGATTTCACCTTACCTTTCCTTTGGAAGCTAACAGTGAGATGAGTACAGCGGGAGGTGATCACAGTTTATGAACAGGTAGTTCTGAAGAGAAGACACTCAAGCTGAATCATATGAATCAAGCACAACAGTTTAAAAAAAGCTTCAAATCATTTAGTACTGTTGACTGACCTATTTAGTGCTTTGTTTCATCCCAGCCTAAACTAATAGGGTACTTATCTTGAATCAGAACCACCTCTAAAAGAAATAGAATTTTCAGATATGATCACTGTCTGGATTTGTTTTGTTTGTCATTATTAGCTACAAGGGAGGTTTTTTTTTCTTTTTAATTTGGGAGTATTGAGGGGAGTGAAGTAGCAGGGGAAAATGGGTAAATGATATGATGTGGGAAAAGCGGGTGTGATGGGAAAAGGGAGAATCAGGTTCATTAAAATATTACTTAAAAGCACATAAAAGAGAACCAAGGGAGATTTGAAGGGAGATAAGCAGAATAGCAGAATTCATTATGTGCAAAGGGGCAAAGAGTTTGTAATGGAGATTGTTGCTTTCGTACATAATGTGCTTTTTATAGAGAAATATTTATATTAATTGGCATGTCAAGTAATCACAAAAAATATTAAAAAGCAAAAGAGCTATAAGAAAGATCAATGAATTGTGCATGTAGAAAATCAACAAATGAAACCCAACTAAATTCAGAAGTGAAAATTCTGAAAATCAAAGAACAGGTAAACAGCACTGAAAGCAAAAAACTCAAACTGACAGAACTAAGAGATATGATTTTAGAACTAAGAGATATGATTTTTTTTCTTAAACTGATAAAAAAAATAGACAAATTGCAGTTGTTATTTATCCTTTGTTCTTGTAAAGGACCTTGACATCATGAGAGTGATGTCTTCACTTGCTCATGAATTGAACATGAGCTAGGCAGAACTGCACAGTCTTCAGCCCCACTCCTGCAGAGTCATTCAAATCCAGTGTCGAGACAAAGGTCAAGATGACTGGTGATTGCCCAGGATTCAATGGATAACCTTGTTCTACCTAAATGAAGGTCCTTCCCGGGTCTCAGCTAACCCTAACCCTTTCAATATCTTAAGGGCTTAAGGGCTGAGACAAGGTGGCTTAATTTGGGGTAGCATAGATGTCAATCTCGGGAGTGGAGGTTTTCAAAGTTTCTGGCCAGAACAGAAACAACTACTGTTTACACTCTTTCTAAGCTATTGAAACCTAAAGAATGAGCTATAGAGGCTTGGGTTGGGGCTATTATTGGCCAGTCAATGAAAGCCAGAGAGATGTGGGTTTTAAGGTAGAACTCCATTTAAAACAAAATGAGCTTTTAAAAGCCTGCCGTTTTCAGAGCTATATTTCAAGAAATCAAAAATGAAAACCACACAGGACAAAAATAAATTGTCTCAGCTTTTTGGGGGAAAAAAAAACCCAACTAATAAAAACATTCTTCATTTTTTTTATTCAGACTGCTAGCTAATAGGACTTAAAGGATGAAAATTAAATTGTCAAGATCAAATGTATAAAAGAGGAATTCGAAACAATAAGTAAAGGAAATGAGTAGAAATTATTTTGCCCAATTATACACCTGCAACACTGATAACTTCATTTAAATATATACATATGGTAACTAGATGATGTAGTGGATAGAGCACTGGGCTTGGAATCAGGAAAACTTATATTCTTGAGTTCAGTTCCTGCTTCATTCACTAGCTGTGTGACCCTGGGCAAGTCATTTAACTCTGCAGCAGTTCATCATCTGTAAAATGAGTTAGATAAGGAAATAGCAAACCACTCCAGTATCTTTACCAAGAAAACCCCAGATGGGGTCACAAAGAGTTAGACACCACAGAATTAGCAACAACAAACAAAAGCATACTTATTTACAAAAATAAGAATTACCCAGATTAAAGGAACAAAATATAGAGAATTTGAATAACACATTGTCATAAAAAGAAAACTGAGTTAGGCATAAACATACTCTAAGAGAAAAGGAATGGCAGATTCTACTAAACATTTAAAGAATAATCACTCCCCAAAACTATATAAACTATTTGGGTAAGTAGATGAAGAGGGAGTTGTAGCAAATTGCTTTTACAACACATATGGTGCTGAAACCTAAAGCAGTAAGAGCAAAAAGGGAGAAAGAAAAGTATAGACCAATTTCCAAAATGAATATTGATGTAAAAATTTTCAGTAAAATGCTATCACGAGGATCATACATTATGACCCGGTGGAATTTATACCAGGAAAGCAGGACTGGTTCAGTACTGAAAACTATCAGCATAACTGACCGTATCAGTAACAAAACCAAGAGAAATCTCAATAGGTTCAGAAAAAACCTTTGGCAAAAATACAATACCCATTCCTATAAAAAAAAAAGCCCACTAGAGATGCTTCAGTTGAAGTAAAAAAAAAAACAAAAAAAACGGATAGCAATCCTGATCTTAGACAAAGTCAAAGCAAAAACAGACCTAATTAAAAGAGATAAAGCAGGAAACTACATCTTGCTAAAAAGTACCATAGACAAAGAAACATTCAAATTAGAAAAGCAAGGAATACCTGTCTGATTTACCTGTCAGATCTATGGGGAAGGGAAGAATTCATGACAAAACAGGAAAAAGCATTATGAAATGTAGAATAAATAATTTTGATCATATTAAATTGAAAAGCTTTTGTAGAAACAAAACCAATGCAACCAGATTAGAAGGAAAACAAAAAGTTAGGAAACAATACAGCAGGTATCTGGTAAAGTTCTCATTTCTCAAATATATAGAAAACAGTCAAATTTATATGAATATTTTCCATTCCCCAAATGATAAATGGTCAAAGGATATGAACAGTTTTCAAATGAAGAAATCAAAGATGCTTATAGACATATGAAAAAGTGTTCCAAATCGCTTTTGACTGTTGAAATGCAAATCAAAACAACTCAGAAATACCACCTTACACCAGTCAGATTGGCTAATATGACAAAATAGTTGGAAAGGATGTGTTCCATTTTCCATTGAGACACTGATGTACTGTAGGTGGAGGTACAAACTGATGCAACCACTCTGAAGAGCAATTTGGAACTTCCAAACTGTGCATACCCTTCGATCTATCAATATTACTACTAGGTCTGCTTCCCAAAGAAATCAAAAAAAGAAGAGGAGGGAGGACTTCTTTGTGAAAAAACCTTTATAGCAGCTCTTTTTGTGGTGGCTAAGACTTGGAAATTGAGGGGATGTGCAGCAATTGAGGAATGACTCAACCTGTTGTGGTATATGATTATGATGGAATATTATTATACTATAAGAAATGACAAGAAGGGTGATTTCAGAAAAACCTGAAAAGATTTATGTGAACTGATGCAGAATTAAATGAAAAGGACCAGGAGAACATTGTCCACAGTAACAGCAACACAGTATAATGAAGAATTGTGAATGTCTTAGCTGTTCTCAGCAATACAATGATCTAAGACAATCCCAAAGGACTAATGATGAGACACACGAAAGAACTGATATTGTTTGAATACCTACTGAAGCTTGTTTGCTATTTTTCACTTTCTTTCATTCCTGTGACTAACATGGCAGTATTTTATGACTGCACATGTATAACGTGTATCTTACTAAGGGAGGTGTAAGGGGTGGAATGGAAGGATAGATTTTGGAATGCAAAACTTATTTTTTTCAGTTAATAGTATTTTATTTTTTTCAATTACGTGTAAAGGTAGTTTTCAATATTTATTTCTGTAAGATTTTGAGTTCCAAATTTTTCTGTTTCTTCTCTCTCCAAGACAATAATCTGATGTAGACTACACATATACAATCGTGTTAAACATATTTCCACATTAGTCATATTGTAAAAGAAGAATCAGAACAAAAGAGTAGAACCACGAGAAAGGAAAAACAAAAAAAGTGAAAATAGTATGCTTCGATCTGCATTCAGAATCTCTAGAGTTTTCCATCACAAGTGTTTTGGAATTGTCTTGGATCATTGCATTTCTGAGAAGGGCTAAAAGTGTCGATGGCTAAACAATGTTGCTGTTACTGTATCCAGTATCTCCTCACTTCACTCTGAATCAGTCCATGGAAATCTTTCCAGGTTTTTCTGAAGTCTGCCTGCTCATCGTGTCTTATAGAACAAAAGTACTCTGTTACATTCCCGTACCCCAGCTTGTTCCGCCATCCCCCAACGGAGGGGCATCCCCTCCATTTTCAGTTCTTGGCCACCACAAAAAGAGATGCTCTAAGCATCTTTGTACGTGTAGGTGTACGAACCCTTTGGGATGCAGATCTAGTAGCGGTATTGTTGGATCAAAAAACTTCTAGAAATATATTTTAACAATTGTTTTAACATATACCATTGTGGACAAATAAAATACATTTTAAAAAAGATCGCTGGCTGGCCTCCCTTGTCCCAGTCTGCCCTCACTTATGTCCAAATACATTTATCAGTGATGCTGCCAAAGTACAGGTCTGACTGTGTCACTTTCCCATTATTACGTCTATATAAAGTCCTCTTCGGCCTTTAAAGCCCCTCCCCTCCTTTCCAGCCTCCTTACACCTCATTCTCTCGGAGGTACTCTGTGATCCCACCTCGCTGGACTTCTCTCCGTTTCTGCCTCCAGATACTCCATCTCACGCCTCTACCGATGTTCTCTGGCTTCCCTTCCTGTTCACCTCCGTCTCGTGGAGCCTCCCTGTTCCCGGCCCTCGGAGATGTCCGATTCATCCTCTGTCCGTAACTCTGTCTGGACTTCTGTCCTCCGTCCATCGGACTGTGCGCTCCGTGAGGGCAATTCCTTGTCTCCAGCATTTAGCCCAGGTCCTGGCAGACAGTAGGCGCTTAATAGAAGCTCCTCCATTGAATGTTACACCTCTTGGGGGTGGGGGGCGCAGAAATTGTTTCCGTTTTCTCTCTCTTAATCCTGGCCTGGAGCCCAGCCCTGTGCCCGTTGAATGATGGCTCTGACAAGTGAGGGGTGCACAACGAAGGGAGCATGGACTGGGAGTCCGCGGACCCAGGCGCGGCTGCCCCGGGCCAGAGGTGCCCCTGGCAGCCGGACGCCTCCAACTGGGTCTGATTGGATCGTGTTTAAAGGGCATCTTAGGTGACATTCAGAAAGGGAACCGCCGGCCCCGGGGCCGAAGGCTGACTGGACGGAAATCCTCGCTCTCCAACTGGGCGCCAGAGGGTGCCCTAGGGCCCGGCCCGCCTGGCCGGCGTCCCGTCCCAGGAGTGGTCAGAAGTGTGGCGGCTGTTTGAAAGGGCGGCTGAGGCAGAAGCGGAGCCCGGGGCATGGTCGACGAGGCGGCAGCCCCGGCTCGCGGCGGGCGGGGCGGCCTTTCCTGGCTCTGCCCCGGGACGCCGGAGGCCCGGAGCGCAGCTTCAGCCTCAGCGGGACGCGGGGTCGGGGGCTGCCCCATCTCTTCCCGCTAAGCCCGAGCGCAGCCTCGGAGTCGCCATCTTCACCGCCCCGTTAAAGTCCCTTCCCCCTCCCCTTTCCGAATTTCCCTTTTCCTCGAGGCTCGCGGCAGGAAGGTAGAGGGGGCGGGGGTGAGGCTTGCGGGGGGTGGCCCGGGCACGCCCAGCGGGGAGGCCGAGGGGGCGCAGCGAGGAGCGGCGTGCGCGGGGAGGGGGTGGCCCGGTGGGCGCGCAGTGTGGGGGGGGGTCCCGGTGTGCGCGCGGGGGGGGGCCGGGGGACGGGCAGTGTATGTGTGGGGGGGCCCCGGTGTGCGCGCGGGGGGGGGGGGGCGCGCGGCCGCTTTATTCCGGGTTCCTCATTCGGGGGACAGCGCCTCCGTTAGCGCCGCTCGGGCTCCAGCCTAGGGAGGGGACTGCGGAAGGGAGGAGACTAGGAAGGGGGCAGTGCCGAGAGCCCCGGAGCCGCAGAGGAGCCGCCGCCGCTCACCGGAGCGTAGGGGAGAGGGCAGCAGACAAAGAGGACGCCCGCTCGGGAGCCGGTGAGTGCATGGGGGAGCCGGGGGGGGCGCCCAGGGCCGCCCCCTCCCCTTCAGGACTTAGTCGGGAGAGGCCACTTCCCAGAAAGCCTCGCCTCCAGCCCCGGCTCCGCTGCGGGAGCCGGCCCGGCCCTCCGCCGCCTGCACATCCCCAGCGGCCGGCAGACCTGGCCGCGGGGGACCGGCGAGGGGAGGGGAGAGGAGGGGAGCCGGGCGGAGCCGGGCCGGGCTGGTCAGTTACCTCTTCCCCCTCCCCCCAAGACAGAAACTGACAAACCCCGCCGAGCCCCAGAGCCGGCGTTCCTGTCAGGGCCGCAGCCTTCCCCTCCAGCCCGCGACGGGCCGTACTGGAGCCGCGGACCGACGCCGGGCGTTCCGGGCCAGTTTTGCTATTCATTTTTACAGGCTGATTCCCTCCTCCGGCTGCGCCTTTAAACGATCAGTTGAAAGTGCTCCAACACTTCCGTGCAGGGCTAGACCTCGAATGAAAACCAAGACAAAAATTCCCCTAACTTTTTAAGCGTTTCAAAGTCAGCTCCACCAGCCATGTAAGTGTGGAATCAGCCTGCTCAGATTTCGCATTCCTGGAGCCCTGCAGACTGACCTCGGCACCCGGGCGGCTGCTTTTGTGGGAGAGATGGGGATTGGACTTTAGCGAGAGGCAGAGGGTTACTGCCCCAGATATCCGGAACCTCGATAGAATTGGTGCTTGAACAGCTTAACAGGAGACTTTTTTCCCCATCTGAAGCACCAGCGGCTTCTGGTTCCTTTTTTCTCATCTGCAGTGGGTAGGAAAAAACATTTAAAAATGACTCATCCGTCACAGTGGGTGACCCCAGGCAGTCATCATTTTACAGCAGCTAAAGGTGAATATGTTTGTAAAGGCCACTGCTTTTTATTGGGGTTGTTAGAAGTGAGATCAGTGCACTCTGACAGGTTGTCGGATGAACGTGCCTGCCGAGTTCAAGGACAAACGGATGTTTCTGTAGGTTTGCTGGTGTTGGGTGTGGTAGCTTCCTTAAGGTAGCCCTGGAGTGCTGACTTCACATGGGTGAAACCTTCTGGCTTATTTTTAGCTGTTACTTTAATGAGCCGTTTGCGTTGGAAGTGTTAAGTGTGACCTGGAATGTATAAGCGAAACCCTTTTTATATAGGAAGGCCAAGAAGCCAAACCTAATCCGGTCTGAATGAAGAGGAAGGCCTGCCTATAACCACCCCCTCTCTCCCTGTCCCCCCACCCCGCATTACAGACACTGTGCTCTCTCCCTCCCACACCACAGACTTGTGTTTTGTGTTCGGTGTTGCACCCAAGCCTGAATGAAGACAGCCCAGATGTAGGCAAATAGTTGCTGAATGTGAAGCTGTAAGTCCCTGCCTTAGGTCAAGTCAAGGCAAGTCAAGAAGCATTTAAGGATATTCTTTATGTCGGGCATGCTGCTAAGTTTTGGTAATACAAGGAAAGGCAAAAAATAGTCCTTGTCCAAGGAGCTCAGATTCTAATAAGGGAGACAACCTGCAAAAACTGTTTAAGAACCAGAAACATACAGGGCAAAGTGGAGTGAATCTCCAAGGGAGAACACTAGTATTGAAAAAGCCTCTTGAAAAAGGTGATTTGACCTGAGACTTGAAGGAAACCAGGGATGACAGTAGGCAGAAGGTGAGAAGGGACAACAGACTGGGCATAGGGACAGCCAGGGAAAAATGCATGGAGTGGAGAGATGGAGAAATGGAAAGTCATGTGTGGGGATGGGACTGCGAGGAGCCCAGTATTGCTGGATGTGTGGATGCAAGTACAACAGTCATGTCTAGTGTTTCTTAAATAATCACTTCCTTGCCCCGTTTCTTAACTGAATGTGTTTGAGACTAAAGAAAAGATATTTAATTTAGGATCTTTGAAAGTGGGGAAATAACTACTAATAACTATAAAACTAATTTTGCCGTGGCAAATATCAGTAGTTTAGAAATCAGGTACTTCCTTTCCTTATGAAGCAAAAAGCAAGGTGAATTTGCAAAAATCTTAATTAAGATTAAACTTTTTTGCTAAAATTAATGTTAGGCAACAAAAGTATATACCACATTTTTCTTTAGTTATATAGGATTCACATATATTAAAGTTCTTGGAGGTTTATCCTTTGTGGGGAGAGATTCTAGACTTAGAATTGGTGGGAATAAAATAGAGGGTTTCTAGGTTACCTGATTTGATTTTCCCCATAACTCTGAGTGGTCGATGCTGTTATTATCCCCATTTTACAGATGACAAAACTGAGGTTGAGAGGTAAATGACAGACAGTATTGGAACTCAGGTATTCTTAACTCTCAAGTCCAGCACAGCATCACCTAAGCTGCCTCTAAAGAATGAAGAAGAAACACTCTTTGAGATTACTTACTCCAGTCCTCAGATTTTGCTGATAACAAAACTGAGGCCCAAAGAATTTTATGTGACTTTTCTAAGGTGGCAGAGCTTGCAGCAGAATCCAGTTCTCCTAATTTCCTGTGTGTGTGTATTCCACATATTTGATAAAGTCTGTGTGGTACCTACACATACATATATAGGGAAGTCATATAATGTTAGGGAAAAATGACTGGATTGGAAGAGAATATGGGTTCAAGTTCTGACTATCCTAGTTACTGCCTGTATTTTCTTGGGTAGAATAAGCATATCACCTACTAGGTGCCTGGCACTGTGCTAAGTGCTTCAACAAACTGTCTCATTTGAGCATTTAACTTCCTCAGGCTTCAGTTTCTTCATCTGTAAAATGGGGATAACAATATCTACCACACAGGGTGGTGGTGAGGACCAGAGGAGATTATGTCATTCCCACAGATTCCAAGTGTGGGATCTCTCCCCACGTAGATAAGCAGCAGGATTTTTAACTTCTCTTCCAGCTCAGACTTTATGATGCTTCCCTGTGGGTCCTTCCCACTCCCAAGTTTGTGATGCTTCTGTGTCTAAATCCTATGATGTTAAAATTACAGGTGTATGATATACCTGAAAGTGTACTTGAATGATTTATATGTGAATAAGTTACACAGGGTGGGGAAGGAGGCTCTGAAGCATCTACAGACATATTTTGATGGGTTTTTGTTTGTTTGCTTTTTGTGATTGTGACCTGTGATTTCATCTGTATAGGGAACACGGATCAGGGAACCTTTTTCACACTTTCAGATAGGTAGCTACTCTGTAATTGAAATCTTAAGAGACTTGCTTGGGGAACTGAGTGTTTAAGTGACTATTACCCAGTTGAATGTGTCAGAGGTGATTTGTGAACCCAGGCCTTCCCAACTCTAAGGCTGGGTCCACCTCATGCCACTACCCCTCACCTTAATATCTCCATATGTCAATTTAAAAATATTTCTTTACATTTCATGATGAAGAAGAGGAATTACTGTAGTAGTCTTAATTTTCCTGGAGAAAGAAGTGAGAAGCTCTTTAGTCCAATATATTTATTGACCTTGTATCTGATTTTGCAAAAACAGTAGCAGTTTCTGTTTACAAAAATTCTCCCAAGAGAAGCAGTGAATTCCTTTGCTCTATTTGCCCAATATGGAGTACCTTTTCAAGAAGTTATTGTTCTAACTTTTCATCTGTCTACTACAAATTAATTTTGAATAATGCTGAAAATATAAGCGTCATTAGGGATAATTTGCTACCCATATCCAGACTTTGTTGCCAATACTATAAGTACCCCCTGTAAGAGTGGTTTAAAATAAATATAGAAGAGATTTATATCATTGGATTGATAAATCCTTGACAAAAATCTATATTATGTTTTATTGTGCTATATAGAGAAGTCATATAATGTTAGGGAATAACGATTGGTTTTGAATTCTGCATTTATTAGCTGGTATTTTTAGGAAGCTGATGATGTCCTATCAGTTCTACACCTCTCTCCTTTCAATCATCTTATTTACATCATATTGATATGCCATTGCTGTTCATAAAATGTCCGAAAAATTCATAGTATTTTTGGGGGGATTTCTATGGGAATATACTCTTTATACCTAAATTTAAAAAAAAAAGAGAATTAAAATAAAAAGAACCCAGTACATGTCATATATTGTTAAGAATATTGTATACTTTGTATACATTGTATATATTTTGTATACATTAACAGACCTTGCAAGTGACAGAATTCTTTGCTGATATTGTACACTAGGCGTACTTTCACTGAAGAATCCGTATTTCCACACAAAAATCCTTAGAGTCTACCTCTGCCTTGTGACTCTGGGCAAACCATTTAATATCTTTGTGCCTCAGTTTCCTCATCTGTAAAATGAGGAATTTAGATTTCAGGAAGGTCACTTCCTGTTTTAAATTCTCAGATCTTCTAATCTTTGGTTGGTCATAGGATCTATAAGATCTGAAAGGACCTTAACGGTTGTTTAGCCAAACAGTAAAGAAAACTGGGATTCAGCCTCAGGTCTCACTATTCCATTTGTAACATCCTTCCCAAAGCAGCAGATCTCCAACCAGTTTGGACATATCTGTAGAGAGAAACACAGGGCACACGTAACTATTTATTTCATCAGTCCTTGGTGGCATAGAGATGATGGTGATGATGATCCACTGGCATGGTGAAAAGAGTGCTCAGGTAGAAACTGATGAAGAGGGGTGAAGTCTCTGTACCCTCTTCCCACTCCCACTCCCTCCCTCTAGCCATTTCCAGTGAGGAGACCTCCAGGATATCATAGTCCAAATCCAGAGCCTCTGAATCTAAGAAATACATTAAGCCAGGCCTGTACAATCTGCAGCTCAGCAAAGGATTTCAGGTGGCTCACCAAATATGTAGAGGATGTTGTGTGGGCAGGATGTTGTGCAGGCCTGCTTTAAGCAGTCAGAAAGAGTTCAAATATCAAAGAACCACAGTTAAGACAGCATAAAACTAAGCTGCAAGTCTTCTTAGGAGAGGAAATCTTGTGAGACAATATTCTAAAAGACAAAAGATAAAGGTTTACAACCACGAATAATTTATCCAGCAAAAAATGAATGTAATCCTTTAGGCAACTCCTAAAATCATTATCTATAGCTGGAAGGGACCTTAGAAGCCACTATGTCTGCTCACTTCATTTTGTAGTTGAAGAAACTGAGGTCAGGAGAAATTAAAGTGACGTTAGATCCCAGGTCCTTTAACTACAAAACCCTTGACACTGTGCTTGTTACCACCCAAAGAAGTTATCCACATAAAAAACTGATCTTTAATAGAAGAGAGGACTTTCAAACATTACTGCTCGAAAGACTGGAGCTGAATAGAAACTTTGAAATTTGCATATAGAAGTTAAAACTACGAAGCAGAATTCATATGAGCCATTGGAAAAGGCTAGATGCTAAGGTAGGGGGAGAGAGAATTATCCCTTCAGAATTCCATTTTCCCCAAAGGTCACATCTGGAATTAAGTAGCATACTAAAATAGGAACTAGATGTGATTTAGTTTTGTTTTATTGGTTTTAAGAGAGGGAGGAAAAAAGGAGGGGAAAATGGAAGTAGTAGAAGAGAGGTGAGAAAGAAGGTGGAGGAACTTAATATTTCACTTATTGGAGCACGAGAAAACTGCCAACATGGAAGAAGCTACCACCATCCTTCCAGTCTTCCAGTTTTCTTATTCTTAGCATTCTCTTGAACTGTTTACTTCCCCTTATCCCTCATCGCCACACAGTCATAAATCTTGTGGATTCTGGTTTCCAAATATCTCTCCTATCTGACCCTTTCTGCCTTCTCACACAGCCACCACTTTAATGTAGGGCTTAGATTATGGAAAATGCCTTCTCATTGGTCTCACCACTTCATATTTCTCTCAAGCAAGCTGTATTTACACCATCTTTACATAGATAAGCTCCTTAAGCACAGATATGGCCATGTGGCTCCCCTACTCAATCAGCTCCAGTGACTCCCTATTACTTAGGGTGTCAAATATAAAATTCTTGTTTAGATTTTAAAGCCTTTCACAGGGCAGCTAGGTGATGCAGTGGATAGAGCACCGGTGTAGGAGTCAGGAGGACCTGAGTTCAAATCTCTTCTCAGATACTTGACACTCACTAGCTGTGTGACCTTGGGCAAGTCACTTAACCCCAGTTGCCTCATCCTGGGTCATCTCCAGTCATCCTGAGGAAAATCTGGTCACTGGATTTAGATGGCTGTGGAGGAGAAGTGAAGCTGGTGACCTGCACAGCCCTCCCTCACTCAGAGTCAAGTGCATGTCATCATTTCTCTGATGGCATGGTCTTCTTCAGTAACGAAGGATGAACATGCAAAAGCCTTTCACAGATCTGGACCCAAACCATTTTCCGCTCCCCATCAAACCTCCCCCACCCTTCCCCACTGCCACCATAATATAACCAAAATGGCCTCTAGTCAGCTGCTTACACACAAGCCTTCATCCCCTTCTCTGCATCTTTTCAACTCTCTCTTTGCTTCCATATCACTTTTTTCAAGATGCACCATATTTTCCATGAAACCTTTTTTGATCCTTTAGTTTCTAGTCTTTCTCCCAAACTATTTTCATAGGTAAATATTTTGTATTTATTTCTGTTATTATTATTATTCAATATATACTTGTTGTCTCTTAGAATTTTAGGGCCAAGTGAATAGGTATTTTTTCATTTATTATGTTTGTATTCCCAGTTTCTAGTATAATTCCTAGTATGTGGTAGGGGTGTAATAAATTCTTGTTGATTGAGTGATTGAAGCATAATTATGAATGTAAATGGGATTAACTTACCCATAAAATGGAAGAAGATAGAAAAAAATGGATTAGAAAGTAGACTCTAACCATGTGTTGTTTACTTAAAACCACATTCACACAGTGAAAAATGAGATGGTGAATTTATTGTGCTTCAGGAAAACTCAAAAGTCGGGGTAATTTTTATGATCTTAGGCAGGATGACAGTAAAAGTACATAAAATTTAAGTAGAGAAAAATATTATGCTTAACGGCATGATAAGTAATGAAATAATATCACTAATAATATTTATATGAAGGAGAATAGAATCTAAATATTAAAAGGAAAAATTATTTGAAATTATAGAAACAGCAAATTTCCAGCTGTTGGGGACTTCAATATATCCTTTTGAGACCTAGCCAAATCTAATGAAAAGTAGACAAAAAAGAAGATAAATTCCTGAACAAGACTTTTGAAAAGTTAGATATAATAGATCTTTGGCAGTTACCAAATGGGAATTAAAAAGATATACATATTCCTTAGCTATGCATGGCATCTCTAAAAAATTCCTGTCTTGTGGGGTATAACCTCAGTAACATATGCTGAAAAGCAGAAATATGAAATCATCCTTTACTGACCACAACATAATAAAAACATAATAAAACAGCTGGTCTGAGTTAAAATTGTGGCCCACTTTCTAGTTGGGTGGTCTTTGGTAAGTCATCTCACCTACAAAATGAAGAGATTGAACTCAGTACTCTTTAAGCTCCCTTCTAGTTCTCAGTTTATGATAATCAATAAAAGACCTATGAAGAAAAGCAGTCAGACTTAGACTCAATTATTTAGTCTAAAAGTTATTTTGTATTTCATTTTATTAAAAAAATTTACCAATTTTATTGATAAAATATTTTATTTTAAAATTATTTACTCTAAAATCAGTAGATCAAAGATAAAATCACAAAAATCATAGATAATTTAAGGAAAATGAGACAACATATTAATAATAATAGTTAACATTTATGCATTTCCTTAAGGTTTGCAAAGTATTTTAATTCTGTTAACTCCACTGATTTTCACAGTCCTCCTGTGAGTTAAGTGCTGTTATAATCCCCATTTTACAAATAAGGAAACTGAGACAGAGAGACTAAGTGACTTGTTCAGTGTCACAGACTACTGTGGCAGATGTTTATCTGACGTAGTATTTGAACTCAGGTCTTTCTCACTCTAAATCCTATGTTATAACCATCGTCCACTTAGGCACCTTTTAAAAACTTTTTTTTTTTTTGATTCAGCCAAAGCTGTTCCTAGGGGAAATTTTTAGTCAACAAAAAAGTCCCAATTAACTTTCTTTTTTTTAAAAAAAGAAGGCAAGCAATATATCAATTATACATGTGAAGTTATGCAAAACATAATCTCTAATTAGCCATGTTGCCAAAAAAAAAAAAATAAGACACACACAAAGCAAGAAGAGTTAAGAAAGTGAAAAAAGTATGCTTCAGTCTTCACTCAGTTCCTCATTTCTCTCTCTAGAGGAGCTAAGTCTTTCACATAAAGGAGCCCTGACCTGAAAGACAAACTTGCTGAAATTGCTGAGCCAATGAGCAGTTAAAAACCATTGGGTTTTAGTAACATGTTCGATGGATAAAAAAAACTAGTATGAAACACCTTAATTTGGTTCAGTTTAAACCAAAGGACAGTTCAAAGAGCACTGGGTTTATAGGCAATGATGCTGGTTTAAAATCCTGGCCCTGCCACACATCACTCTTGGGACCTTAGGCCTCAGTTTCTGTGTTTGCAGATGGAGATCAGACTCAAGTTGGCCCCTAAGATCCGGATCAGACCAAAATACCAATCTATATTTTAAAAACAATACTGAACTGCATTAAAGTGTTTTCAATCCAAATCTCTTGCTTTTTTGGGTTTAGCAGGAATGAACCTAAGTTGTATTTGTTTTTAAAATTTATTTATTTGTAGTCCAAGCTGATAGTGAAGATTTCTCTCCATCCCTCCCCTTCTATCTTATAAACTTGGAGGGTACCATAGAACTGCCTCTCCCAATCTGGCTTCATGGATCAAAAGTCACTCTGAGTTTCTTGAGAGATCTAATACCCTCTCTCATGCTTGGATATCATAGGGTAGAAATGTTATAAAATACATTTTTTCTTTTATGTGAAATATATCTATCTAAGGTCAGGACTATTGGAACTAAATTCAATGTATCTACATCGTTGGGATTTATATTATATAGGATTCTAGTAATTAAAAGTTTCTAACTTCTTTCAGAGCATAGCTCAAGTGCTACCTCCTTGAGAGGGTCTTTCTGGCCATCCCTGGTTGTTCCCGTGTGTCCTGCCCATCTTTTGTGCCACTGCTTTGATTTTGTGTAGATGATGCATTTACTTTTCACTCAATATGTCGTATCCTTTCAGTAAAATTCTAAGTCCCTTGAAAATTAGTTTTGTCTCACTTTTCTTTTTGTATTCTTAGCACTTGGTCCAGTGTTCGTTATACTGAAATGACAGAACAACAAACAGCTGTGTTTTGTTTGGCACAGCTAGGTGATGCAGTAGATAGAGTGCTGGTCCTTGAGTCAGGAAAACTCCCCCCTTCCCTCCCCCCAGTTCAAACGTGGCCTCAGGCACTGTGTGACCCTGGGCAAGTCACTTATCCCTGTTTGCCTCATATGTAAAATGAGCTAGAGAAGAAAATGGCAATCCATCCAACTATCTTCACCAAGAAAACCCCAAACGGTGTCACCAGGCAATTAAACAACACACACGTAATAAAAGATTTGATGATTGATTGGTCCTTTTATCTCAGATCCCTCCCCCACTTCAGTATACCTCCTTTTCCTAAAGCACAGTTTGTCCACATCATGCCCCAGAGTGCCCTGTTCTTTCAGTCATGCGTTTTTCCTTTTTTCTATACCCATAGGGGAAAAACTATAAAACTATGTTCTGTTGCTCAATGGGCTAGAAGGTGAGAGACCTTAATTGGAAGAAGCAAAGGGAGAAAAATCTCTAGGATCAGTGGAAAAATAGAAAAGAAGGGGTGAGGAGTCACCTGGGACTGACAGGTGTTGCCTGGGTGTTGTTATTTCACCAAAAGTTCCTGATCAACACAAGTGGCAAAGATCTACCTCCACTGACAACTGGTGGGAAAAAGGTGAGATGTGTTCCTCCCTTTGCATTGGAGCACTCTGAAGGAGTTTTCCCATTGTAATTCAGGGTAATTGGGTACTGTAGTACAGTAGCATACTTAAGGTGTGAATAGTCTGGTTAGTTTGGTTCAATACTAAAGCTCCAGATAGGACTGCTAGAGATATAACCACCATTCCTTTCTCTATGTGTTTATAGAGAAAGTCCTTTCGGATTTAGAAATAATTGAATTTAAAGTGCACTTTTAAAATTTAAAGATATCTACTGGCATGTTTTTTCCTCTACTTTTAAATTTAAAAGCCCTTGAACATATAGGTGTTTACATTTTTTTTTTGTTAAATGTTTTGTTCGTATTTTCTCTCTTTTTTGTGTCACCATTCTGATTTCCCAATGACACTTTCCACTCTACCCTGCAATAGTACTGTCTCTTATGGTCAAGCAAAACATGGCAGTGTTTGAAAATGCATGCCTCATCTATACCTTACCACCTCATATATTCCCAGAGTATGGGGGCATACTTAACTTCTGAAGTCTATGAAAGTATTTTAAAATGTGAAATATTTAAACATTTTGACATGTTTAGGACAGTATTTTAAAGAATTTAAACTATTTACATATAGAAATTCTCTGAAGTTTTATCATTTCAGTTGTTTAGATATTGCATTGAAATCCAGTATATCCAAGTTGTTTAGTATTGAAAAAGAGACCAAAATAAGTGTTAATAAAAATCATTTCCTGAAATGGCCTCATTTCCTGTTGGTTGATAGATATAGTTTTTTTAACTAAGGCAGTTGGCTTTTAAGTACACCAGAATATATTCAGTGGATATACTGAAACTGAGTTTTCAGTGGATATACTGAAACTGAGTTTTCAGTAGATATACTTTTTTTTAATCCTTTACAGCTTCATTCCTTCCAAATAGTATGAATTTATTTTTCACACCATAGTGATAGGGCATAGATAGACCATTGAGCTCATTGGTATAGGGAGCTCCTGGTAAAGAACTTACACTACCATGGTCAGTTGGCATTTTCCTTGTAACTTGCCATATGAGAGAGCTACTTAAAGTAGTCTTGGCAAAACTTGAATCCAAGCCTTGTCTCCGAGGCTAGGATACCATTCGTGTCTTTGATTTCCTTCTGTAAGAAGCTTTATTTTTTGAAATTCTTTTTTTGGTGTGTGTAACTAGGACTATTTCCTTTCTCTTTGTTCACTTTCAGGTATGGCCTAGGCATGATACAATGTGGTCAGTGCTCATACTCATTAATAATTTTTTGTGTATTATTTGAAGTTACTTTCCAGAATGGTTGCCTACATTCACGGTCCACCAACAACAAATACATCAGTGTACTTGTTTCCCCACATTCCCCACCCACAGTTATTATTTTCCTTTGTTGTCGTCGTTGCCACTCTGAAGAATATAAAGTGAAACCTCAGAACTGCTTTAATTTGTGTCCCTCTAAGTAGCAGTAATTGGAAGCACTTTTTCATATGGCTATAGATACCTTGACAAATTATGTCCTTGGAACATTTATCAATGGAAGAAATGACTCCTTTATAAATTTGAATAAGTTCCCTATATGTTTTGGAAACGAGACCTTTGTCAAAGAAACTTGTTGCAAACAGTGTTCTTATCAGTTAATTTTTCCCCTTTTAATCTTCACTTTATTGGATTTGTTTCTGCAGAAACTTTCCAATTTTATGGGTTCAAAATTAATATATTTTATCTTCTGTCATCCTCATGGTACCTTGTTTAAACTTTTCTCCAGTCCATAAATCTTTTAAGTAATTTTTCCCCCTAATATCTCATCTTTGAGATTACTTTTGTATAAGGTGGAATTGAGGTCTTTGTGTTTCTTTAATATTAAGAACTTGATCCATATGCTTCCTTATGTTGTAGCTGTCTGCCCCACCGATGACATCTCCTGTATTCATTCTTAGACTCTCTTGCCTTTATTGGCTTGTTAATCTACAAAAAGATTTTGGGGATTGTTAGTGATAATGATAATTATCTGACTGATAATGAGATGGGAAACAACATTTCATTGAAAAAAAAGTGTTAAAACTGTCTAACATTGAAATAGAGAAAGCTCAGTGTCAAAGAGAATCCTTTCCTGAAATGGCCTTACATGGAAGGTTACAATGGTCGGGTTTGTGTTCTTTGATTTGTTTCTTTTGTATTGATTTGTATTTCTTTTCTCTGTGAAGTCAGCATTTTTCCCTGTGATTACTTTTATCTATATGACTCCATTACGGGTTCTTCCCCACAGGCTTTCCTACTCCCCCACTTAATTTTCATTTTATGTTCTTTGAATTTACTAAAATGATTCATTTCCAATTGAAAGGAATTTAATGCCTTCTTTTGGGTCCATGCCCACTCAGTTAATGAGTGGTTTGGAAATCTTCCTTTCTTCTTTCCCTTCACTCTGAGTAACCTTCATTTTTTCACATGCTTTTCTAAGAAGTTTTCATTTGTCTTGTCCTCTTTATTTCTCTTCCTGACCTATATATGTTCCTCTTGTTCTTTATGTCTCATGAGGGTAGAACCATCTTCACATTTAAACATATAAATCTGTGAAGGAAGCAGCATTGCATCTTGTCAGTGATTTTGACTCCCAAGTCATAAGACCAAGGCCTACATCCTGCCCTTTTCACTCCTGAAGCCAGGTTATCCTATCTGTGATTCTGTTTTCTCCGTCAGGGGCAGGAAACCTGTGGCCTCAAGGCCAGCATGTGGTCCTCTAGGTCCTTAAGTGTGGCCCTTTGATGGTGAAGTTTGGATTCAGTCAAAGGGCCACACTTGAGGACCTAGAGGACCACATATTGGCCCTGAGGCCACAGGTTCCCCACCCCTGTTCTAGGGTGTTGGTCACTCTCTCCTGAAATGGGGTGTAGAAGGCATATGCCTTTCTCTAACAAGATGGTCTCCAAATGGCAAATTCTCACCCAGTGAAATCCATTAAAAGGTCTTGGTATCTTTCCATAGACATGCATCTCTTTCCTCGTGGTAATGGTCCCCCTTCATCCCAATGTCTCTGCACCCTTGCTTTTACCATACTCTTCCACAGCCCCTTCTGTTGTCGAGAGACCAAAGCAATTATCCCTCTGTGGTTTGGACGTGGACCAGCTCACTTTTGTCTGACTCCCTACAACCCCATTCCCATGGCTCTCCACTGCCTTAGCACCCCCACAAAAGATGAATTTGTAGGGAATCACAGGATTTACTCTGTGGAATATTACTGTAGGTGAATCCAAATCCCTCATTTTACAGATCAATAAGCTAAGACCCAGAGAGGCTGAGGGATTTGCCCAAGGACACAAAGCTGTATCTGAAGTGAGATTTGAACCCATGGTACAATCTTTCTTTCTCCTCCCTTTCTCCTGATTCTTTTAATTAACTTTAAATCTTTAGTCCCTCAGGATCTTTTTGTTCATTGACTGTCTTTCTGTATTCAAACTTGTGACCATCTGTTGGGTCACTTCTCTTTTTTTTAAACATAACATTACGACTTAGTCATTTCTTGCTAATTATACTTATTTATCTCCATTGTCTGTCTGTCATTTTGGAATATTTTAAAGTAGAAAATCTCTTTTTAAAAAAAGAATGTCACCAGTGCCCTTCCTGTTGAAATTCCATCTTTTTCATACATGATTATGAGACCTAGTTTGCAGTGTGTGTTATTTGGAGTTGTAGTTGCAATATACTATTATTTATATAATATATGTAATATACTAGTATTTTGATAATATACATGTAATATACTATTATTTTTATAATATATATGTAATATGCTATTATTTTTTCCCTCTGATTTTTTCTTGACTGTACAGTAATACCTGTTTGCTTATAAAAATTAGTGTTGAAATTGTGAAACTTAACCACTACATGTTTTGGAGTTTAAAAATATCTTTTTTTTCAAGCAGCAATAGAAATTCTGGGCATTGTTCTTGTATTTTTATTTTCAATATGATATTCAGTTCTTTTATTTGGCAGATTTGTCGTTGATGCTTAAGTTATCTTTGCACATCCTGTCTTCAAGGTCAGTGACTTCGGCTCGTGCAGAATTCATGTCATTTCTGTGTGGCTTTTTGTTTCTCTTTTACAGATCCTTCCACTTCTGTATTTTTGTTTCAAATCTTCCATTTTTTCCTGTCTGAGCCTCTACTTCTTAAGAGAGAATATTTATTGTGTCTTCTAAGTACTGTCGTTATTTCCAGTTTTATTTGGAGAGTTTTTAGTTTTCCACCTAATTTCACTCTTGAGTGTTTTTGTAATAATTCTGCTTCTCTTTTGAATCATTCTACAATTTTTTGCTGCTGTTCCGTGATCCCTGGAGAATCCGAAGAATTCTCTTTTTTTATCAGGAAATTTTGTTTCCTTTTTCTTCTACGTGACACAGTGTCTTGGCCACTTTTTTCAGTTTTCTTCTCATTCTTCCTTTTGTCTTTAGGATCCCCTCTGTTGGTTTATTTTTACTTAGGCTCTCTGCCCTTTCTCTTAGTTTTTCTCTTATAATTCCAGTCACTTGAATGATACAGAGATCCTTGAGACTGGGTAGCCTGGGTGAGCCACTTGACACTCTGCTTCCATTTTTTCTGTTAATAACACCTATCTGGTGGTGTGGTTGTGAAGATCAAGTGAGACAGTCATTATGGAGTACTTAGCACAGTCCCTGGCACAGTGGAAGCCAGGGTTGGCTGCCTCAGTGTCTCTGCTCTTGCTTTTTTAGCGTTGGGCTGCATCTTCTCCTCTCCTTCCTTTTGAAGGCTTTTCTCTTTCTGTTGTGTGACTGGATAGAATTAGTCTTGGTTTTTGTGGCATTTGGTATGGGGGCAGGAGGAATGTTTCATTCTGTCATCGCCATGGGAAGACCAGGAGAGGCCCCTTATGGCTTCACACTGAAGCCGTCGTCTGGGAGTTTGCTGCATTTGCTTCTCCCAGCCGGGAAATGGGTTGGGGAGTTAAGTTAGTGGGAATGTTAAATGTTTAAATCTTTTAATGTTCTGCCATGAGGGTTTTTTAATCTTATGCTGAGCTACAATGCTGAATTCTAATGATAATGACCCTGCTGTCTCATAAAAAAGATCAGCTCAGAGATATTCTTCAGCTGTACCCAAAATGGTTATGTCTTCTTTACGCTCCTGATGTCCAACTTGTGCTGCTCATGTAAGCGTTTACATGCAAAGGGAGCACCGCCCTATGTGATTGTTGTGGGCACACAGCTCGAGTGACGGGCAAGATGGCGGAGTAGTTTTGTTCTTAGCAGACTTTTCCAGTGCTGCAAACAGCCCTAAACCAGGGATTAAGGGGGCAGATACTGTAACTAAAGCTGGATCCACAAGATGAGAAGACAACATATTTACAATTCTAGGAGACTAGAAGAATGATAGTGTCCTTGACAGATATAGGGAAGTTCAAAAGAAGGAAAGGTTTTGGGGACATGTTGTAATTCTCACATGTCTCTAGGACATGAGGTTTGAAGTGTTCAGTAAATAGACTGTTGGTGATGTGGGACTTCAGTTTCCCATCCAGTCTAGCTCTAACTCAGTAGAGAGACTAAGTTAAGTAAAACTAGTGGGAATTATTGACATCCTCCACAGAGAATGTAGAAAGCAAAGGGTAAAGAGCTCAAGATAAAATCTCGGGGTATAGCCATACCAGGAGGAAATAGTGTATAGGAAGAAAGAGTGGTCAGAAGTGTCAAAGTTTGCAAAGAAGTCACAAAAGACCACTGGATCTGTAAATTAAGAGATTTAACCAATTAGAGTATAACTATTAGACCATTTGGTGAAAACAGTTTAGTAGAAGGTCTCTATATTCTTTTAGTGACCTCATCAGCTCCATGGATTTAATTTTAATCCAGCCCAAGTTTCTCCTGAGTTCCATTACTACCTTATTAACTGACTCCGATTTTTCAAAAAAAGACCTGGAGATATTTGAAATTCAGCATATCCCCAAAAGAACTCATTATTTTTTCTCCAGACCCTCCTCTCCGCTGAGTTTCTCTTTTTTCTGGCAAAGGTATCACAATTCTTACAGTTCCTGAATTGTAAAGAAATGAGGAATGAGTGAAAACAAAGTGAAAGCAATGACTATAGATAGCTTTTGGCTAAGAAAGGAAGAAGAGATATAATATAGGATGATAGTCTGGGGAAATTTTAGGGTCTAATGGACAATTTTTTAGAATGGAGAAATGCTTTCAGTGGAAAGCAACAGGAAAGGAAGTGGTAAAAAGGAAGATAGTGAATGTGTGGGTGTGTGTGGGTGTGTGTGAGAGAAAGAGAGAGAGAGAGAGACAGAGAGACAGACAGAGACAGACAGAGAGTGAGAGAGAGAGAGAGAGAGAGAGAGAGAACAATTGAGAACCATTCTGCTGAAGAAGATGGGAGGGGATTGAATTAAGAGCACACATGGGAGTATTGTCCTTGGCAAGAAGGACCACTTTATCCCCAGTATGAACTGGAGCAGACAGAGAATAGTAAAAAGATGGCATGAAAGGGACTTGAGATGAAGAACAGAGAAGAGGAGTTCATGGTGAATGCCTCATTTCATTTTCTTCAGTAAAGTATTAGGCAAGGCCTTCAGCTGAGAGTGTGAGTAAAGAAGAAACTATAGGAGTATAGAAGAGAAGGTTTTAGAACGAAGGAGGTAAATAATCCATAAGGAGGATTGAAAGACTTGCTCTACTGCAGTAGAAGAATCAGGTAATGTTTTATAGTGTGACTTGCTACACAGATGAGTGCCACCCTTAATCTGTGTCCTAAGCTCCAGTCCTATATTAACAGCCTGTTGGACATTTCTAATTATATATCTTTAGGCAGCTCAAATTAGTATTTCCAAAAGAGAACTTACTCATTTTTTACTGAAGACCCGCAGAACTTCTAAACTTTCCAGTTACTGTCAATGAAACCACCATCTTTCAAGGGTACCTGTATTCCCACCCTTAGTGTCATCTTCAGTAATTTCAGTCTCTGTCACCCCATATATTTGATCATTGCCATATCTTGTAATTTCTACATCAACATCTTTTCCATCTATCCACTTCTCTCTACCATAAAACTATCACCCTAATCTATACCCTAATCTATCTTGCTTAGAAAATTCAGTAGCCTTACAATTGACCTTACTCCTTCAAATCTCTTCCCCTCTCCAGTCCTTCCAAACAGCTGCAAACTGGTCTACTCAGTAAACTGTATTAAATGCAGATTTCTCTGTTTATTATGTTAAGCCCTTCACAACTTGGTACCAACTTACCTTTCCAAAATTAATTCCCTTCTATTAGTTAGGTAGGTGTCCCAGTGGAAAGGTCAAGAACTTTGAGTTAAGAAGACATGAGTTCAAATTTGTCCTGAGACACCAGCTGCGTGACCATGGGCAAGTCATTTAACCCTACTTGCCTCAGTTTCCTCATCTGTAAAATGAGCTGGAGAAAGAAATGGTAAACCACTCCAGTATCTTTGCCAAGAAAACCTCAAATGGGGTACTGAAGAGTTAGGCACAACTGAAAAACAACTGAACAGCAACCCTTCTGCCTTGTACAGTTAATCAATCACTTAAAAAGCATTTTTAAGGGCATGCTTTATGCCCAAGCAGTGGGCTAAATACTGGGTGTACAAAGAAAAGGCAGAAACAGTCCTTGTCCTCAGGAGCTTACATTTTAATGGGGGTTGTCCATTTGTTCAGTCATCTCCAACTATTTGTGACCCCATTAACCACAGCACACCAGACCCTTCTATCCTCCACTGTCTCCCCAAGTCTGTACAAGCTCAAGTTCATTGCTTCCATCACATCATCTGCTATCTCATTCTCCTTTTGCCTTCAGTCTTTCCCAACATCAGGGTCTTTTCCAGTGAATCCAGTCTTCTCATGTGACCAAAGTATTTAAGTTCAGCTTTAGTATTCCAGTGAGCAGTCGGAATTAAATTCTTTAATTATTGACTGACTTGATCTCCTTGCTTCCAAGTGACTCTCAAAAATCTTGACTAACATCACAATTTGAAAACATTAATTCTGCAGTGCTCTGCTTTCCTTATGGTCCAATTCTCAGAACCACACTTTACTGCTGGAAAAACCACAGCTTTGACTCTGTGGACCTTTGGCAGCCAGGTGATGTCCTTGCTTTTTATTATGCTGTCCAGATTTGCCATAATTTTCCTGCCAAGGATCAAGCATCTTTTAATTTCATGTTTGCAGTCACTGTCTTTTAGCCCAAGAATATAAAATCTGATATGGCTTCCATTTCTTTTCCCTCTGTTGGTCAGGAAGTGATGGGATTAATTGCCAAGATCTTAGTTTTTTTTTTTAATACTAAGCTTCAAGCTAGTGTTTACACTCTCTTTCACTCTCATCAAGAAGCTTCTTAATTTTTCTTACTTTCTGTCATCAGAGTGAAATCGTCTGCGTATCTGAAGTTGTTGATATTTCTTCTAGCAACCTTAATTTCAGCTTCTGTTTTGTCCAGCCTGGCATTTCACATGGTGCATTCAGCATAAAGGTAACGCACTATGGTCTTTTATGCCTTTCCCACTCTTAAACCAGTCACTTGTCCCACGTTTGGTTCTCAGGGTTGCTTCATCCTTAGACAGCTTCCTCAGAAGACAGATAGATGATTGGGTACCCCCATCTCTTTGAGGTCTTGCCACATTTTGTTGTGATCCACACGATGCAAAGCTTTAGTGGAGTTAATGAAACAAAAGCAGAAGTAGATGTTTTTTCTGGATATCCCTTGCATTTTTCATAATCCAGTGAATGTTGGCAATTTGCTCTTCTAGTTCCTTTGTCTCTTTGAAAACCAGCCTGCACTTCTGGTAGTTTTTGATTTACATATTACTGAAGCCTAGCTTGCAGAATCTTAAGCATTAAGCATGCTTGTGTGTGAAATGAACACAATTGTTTGGTAATTTGAGTGTTCTTTGACTTTGACCTTCTTTAGGATTGGGACAAAAACTCAAAAACTGGTCTTTTCCAATCCAGTGATGACTGTTTAGTTTTCCAAATTTACTAGCATATTGAGTGCAGCACTTTAACAGGATCATCTTTTAGGTTAATAAATAGCTTAGCTGGAATTCCATCACTTCCATTAGCCCTACTGGAGGCAGTGACTTCATTCTGTAGGAGGTCTGGCTCTAGATCAGTAAACATACTGTTACGGTTATCAGTAACTTTAAGATCTTTCTTGTATGGTTCTTCTGTAGATTCTTGCTATCCCTTCATAATCTCTTCTGTTTCTCTAAGTCCCTATCATTTTAATCTTTTATCATGTCCATTTTTACATAAAATGTTCCCTCTAATTTTCTTGAAGAGATCTTCAGTTGTGTATATCTTTCCCTTTTTCTTTTACCTTTCACTTTCCTTCTTTCCTCAGTTATTTGTAAATTCTCATTAGACAACCACTTTGCTTTCTTGCCCTTTTTCTTTGGGATTTTTTTTGGGGTGTGAATATGTTTAGTATTGAAATTACTTCATTGTTGTATCTTTTAGCAAGATGTAGTTTCCTTCGTTGTCTCTTTTAATTAGATCTATTTTTGCTTTTGCTTTATCTGAGATCAGAATTGCTTTTCCTGCTTTTTTCACTTCAGCTGAAGCATAATAGATTCTGTTTTAGCTGCATTTACTCTGCATGTGTCTCTGCTTCAAGTGTATTTCCTGTAACAATATATTGTAGGATTCTGGTTTTTGATCCTCTCTGCTGTCTGTTTCCCTTTTATGGGAGAGTTCATCCCATTCACATTCACAATTAGGATTACTAATTGTGTATTTCCCTTCATCCTATTTTAACACTGTTTATACATTTCTCTGTCTCTCCCTGTCTCTCCTCACCAGTGCCTTGCTTCTGATTACTGCCTTCCTCGGTTTTCCCTCTCATATAAATAAACATCTCAATATTTTCCTTTTCCATTTTCCCTCCTACTTCCCTATAGGGTAAGAGATTTCTGTATGCAACTATGTTTACTGTTACCTCTTTGAGCCATTTCCAGTGAGCGTAAGGTTCACACAATGCTCACCCCTCCCCCATCTTTCCCTCTACCATAATAGATATTTCATGCTGCTTCATGTCATGTGTTTTATCCCATTCTGCTTCCCTCTTTCCTCTTCTGCTAGTACAGTCCTTTTTTTTGACCCCTCAGTTTTTTTTCTATATCATCACATCAAAGTCAACTTATGGCTACATTCTCTATCTATATATACTCCTGACTGCCCTGACAGAGAGACAGTTCTTAAGATTTACAAGTATCATCTTCCCATGTAGGATTACAAACTTTGTTTTTCTTTCCTGTTTACCTTTTTATACTTCTTCCGACTCTCATTTGAAGATAGAATTTTCTGTTCAGCTCTGGTCTTTTCATCAGGAAAGTTGCAAAGTTTCCTATTTCATTGAATGACTCTCTTTTCCCCTGAAAGATTATGCCCAGTTTTGCTTGGTAGTTGATTCTTGGTTGTAATCTAGGCTCCTTTGCTTTCTAGAATATGATTTTCCAAACCCTCCAGTCCTCTAATGTAGAAGCTAAGTATTGTGTAATACTGACTGTGGCTCCTTGATATTTGAATTGTTTCCTTCTGGCTGCTTGCAGTATTTTCTCCTTGACCTGATAGTCCTGGAATTTGGCTACAATATTCCTTGGAATTTTCATTTTGGGATTTCTTTCAGGAGGTAATTGGTGGATTCTTTCGATGACTATTTTACCCTCAGGGCAGTTTTTCTTGAAAGATGCTGTCCAGGTTCTTTTTTTGATTATGGCTTTCATAGTCAAGTCATTCTTAAATTATTTCTCCTGGATCTATTTTCCAGGTCATTTTTTTTTTCTGATGAGATATTTTACATTTAAATTACATTCAAGAGAGGCATAAATAGATAAACAGAAGAAAAAAAAGTTTATATTAGTTTTGTTTGACTGATTCTTAATGTGCTGTAGAGTCGTTAGCTTCTGCTTGCCCAGTTCTAGTTTATAAGGAATTATTTTCTGTAGTTAACTTTTTTACCTCTTTTTCCATTTGGCCAATTCTATTTTTTAAGGCATTCTTTGCTTCAGTGGATTTTTTCCCCCATTTGGCCAGTTCTGTTTTTTAAGGAACTGTTTTCTGCAGTCAGTTTTTGTGCTTCCTCTTCCAAGCTATTGATTCTTTCTTGCATACCTCTCATTTCTTTTCCCAATTTTTCAATTTTTAAAATCCATTTTGAGCTCTTCCAAGCACTTTCTGGGCGTGAGACTAATTCATATTCTCTTTTGAGGTTCCTTTACATGTGGGCATTTTGACATTGTTGGATCTCCTCGGTCACCATAGTAGCTTTCTATGATTGTGGCTTTTTTTGTTTGTTGTTTACTCACTTTTCTACCCAATTTTATGACTTTTAAAGTTGAACTCTGCCCCTAGGGTACAGGGGACACTGTCCCAAGCTTTTTGTGCTGGAGGCCAGGGACTTGGTTGTTGGCTTTCTCACATGGCCTCCAGAGCTTGTGGCTTCCTCACTGTGGGGAGGGTGACCTGGCGTAGTCACATCTGTTGTGCTGGTGGTTCAGGGGCTGGAGGCCTCACATCTGGCCTGCTGAGCCAGGAACGCGGGCCTAGGTTGCTGATCTGTGCTGTAGCTGAGGGCCTCCTACTGTCTTTTGTGGACACCTCCTGTTCTGGGCTGCACTCTCCTCTTACCCAAGTGAGACAGAGCTTTCCTGAAGTCCTTCTAAATTATCTGAGGGTGGAATATTATTTCACTCCATCTTCTTGTGGGTTTTGTCACTCCAGATTTCATTTAGAGGCTTAACTTAATATTGTTTCTGAGGGAAACTGGGGAGAGCTCAGACCACTTCCTGATGTTTCTGTGCCATCTTGCCTCCTTTTTTCTTATTTGCATTTTTCTTTGAGGATTTGCTTGTAGCTCTTTTCCTGTTGTTTTCTTCATCTGAGTGTGAGTCTTGATCTTTCTCATCGTCATAGTTGATTTTTAGGGTCAGGTTCTTTTTTTGTTTGCTCATTTTCCCAGTCTGTTTATTTACTTTAGACTTTATGTTAAAGTTGGGCTCTGCTTATCTATGGGTGGGGAAACTGTGCCAAACTTCATGCTTTTTCTTGCTGCTATTTTGAGAGCTAGTTCTGTGTTTCTATAACTTTTCAGTGGGTCCTTGATCACTATTCTGGTCTGTGCTTTGTTCTTTACCTAGGAACAACTCTGGCTCCCCTGCAAGCACAAGTATTAGCACTTCCCTCCGCCCTTGAACCATGACCAAGTGCCCGGCTTCCCTCTAGCTGTAAGCAGTAGTGCTTCTAGTGCAAGCTGAGGCAACCTCTGTCAACGCAATTCCCTTCCGCTTTATGCTCTCTCTACACCACCATTTGTTGCTGCTGCTTTCACTCCAGGCTGACAACTACTTGTTCATGCAAATAACAGCCAATATAATGATAAAAACATGTCTGGTTATGTAAGATTTCTGGTTATTTGGCTTTGTGGTAAATGGTCATTTTCTTGCGTTTAATCCACTACAGAAGTTATATTTGTAGCTCAATGTTGAGACCTGCTTAGAATCTCAGCTCTGCTATTTATTACCTTTTTTGACCTTAGGCAAGACACTTTATTTTTCTGTGATGCTGTTTCTTCATCTCTAAAATGAAGGGTAGACTAGAAAGCCTGTATGAATGTTTCCACCTGAATCTATGACCTATTCTAAGTAATAAACTTACTTCCATTACCAGTTAATATCATGTACGTTTGATAATTTTGGAGGTGTTTTAAGTGGAAAATTATCATTTAAATTGTAGAGTGGATAGAAAGCACTGGGCCTGGAGTCAGGAAGATCTGAAGGCTCAGACACTTCCTAGCTGTGTGATTCTAGGCAGAACACTTAACCCTGTTTGCCTCGGTTTCCTCACCTGTAAAATGAGCTGGAGAAGGAAATGGCAAAACACTCTAGTATTTTTACAAGGAAAACTCCAAATGAGTCATGAAGAGTTAAGCATGACTGATACAGTACAAACAGCAACAAAATAGTTAACCCAAAGGCCCTATTATCTAATTATTATAATAAATAAGAATTTAATTTAGTACTTACATGTCCATGTGCTTAGGAGCCTATGAATTGTTCATATGGTTAAGAAGTTTAAGCAGATGATAGGTTAATTTGTGCTTTTGTGGTTATTAATGTTTGTTTCTAAACTTGATTTCCATGCAGCATAAAAAATGTAAATGAGAATCATTAGTCTTAGTCTCTGTAGATCATTAGAACAATATTGGAAACACAAACATATTTTTTATTGAAGGAGAATACTTTTGTTGCTCAAAGTACTGCCATCTTTTACAGAAACCCATAGTTGTAATGAGGGGGTAGGCATACTTCTAAAAATTATGTTCAAGACCTAAAAAAATTTATATGGGTGCATGCCAGACTATTTTCTTTAGGAATTTAATTTTTATAGTGCATATAGGGAGAAGAAAAGTGGCATTTCACTGAATATATTTATCACTTTTGGCTATTTTTAAATGACATTTTTCTTTGCACAAATGAATGAAAAATTAATGACATTTTCTAATTCTGGTATTGTCAAAGGCATCCTCTCTCAGTTCAGGGCATCAAGAAGAAAGAGAGTGAATTCCAGTTTTGTCTCTTGACTTGAAAGGTGACAAATTCTCTCTATCATTTCAACAGTGTGTATTGATAGAGAGGAAATATAAAGTTACAAAGTTACATTAATGTCACAAGTTTGTGTCACCACTAGGAACTGCCTGATCCTTGTAGAATTCATTTAAGTAGTTCCTAATTCCATTAGTAGATTTGATGCTGCAAATAATTTGATGTAATCTTCCTAAATCACTGATTTATTGGGGCTTTTTAACTATATTGATAGCAAAAACAATGCAGTGACACTTTTCCTCTTAGTATGAATCGTTATTTTAACAACTTCACGGTTAATCCATAGGCATGGTTTTCCTTTTTACCAATGTTACCCTAAGGAACTTCCTTAGATTATTATATCTTTAAAACTTGAAGAATCATCTAGCCCATCCCCCTCATATTCCAAAAAAGGAAAATGAGGCCTCAAGGAAGTAAAGAGATAGAAAGAGGCCTAAAGAAGTGAAGTATATGGTGTAAGGTCATTCAGACAATATGCGATAGAAGCCAGAATTTGATCTGAAGTATCTAAGGATTTATCTATTGAATGTATCTTTGCTTCCTCATTAAATTGAAGCAAAAAATTAGTGTTGAGTGCATTTTTAAATACCCTGCCACTGTGACTTTGAGAAAAAATCAATTTTTAGAAATCTTTAGAAATATTGCTAATAATGTGATATTAAGATAGAATTGAAATGTCACCATCAATTTTAATGCAGTTATCAAAATTTATAGCACTTTTGATATTTGTCATTTGCTTTTTGGTTTTCATTTTGGAAATTAGAAAGATTACTTGACAAAAAGATTTATTATGTGAAGCAATTTTATTTTGGTTTGATTTTTTTTTGTTTGTTTTATGTATATCAAAAGAATGGAAGTTATCTCTGATGTGTCTTACTTACTAGTTGCTGCAGACTCTGTGATGGTCTCCACATTGAGTCTTAAAGACCCCAAGTTAATCCTGGGGTCTGATCATTGCTTCACTAAAGACATAATTAATCATTTTAATTGCTCATTCCTTTGCCCTTTCGTCTGACTGATGTTGATTGCTGTATTTTCATAACTCTCTACATGTCCTTTTCCCATGCTGTTTCATTGTTCTATCTTTTTCGAGGTAGCCATATCTCTCTGACAAAATTACTTCTTCATCTGTGGTAAATTGTAAATAAGTAGGTCATAGGTAATAGGATTGGTTCTCTTGAGAAATGCTGAACTTGCTTGTATTAACTGAAGGTTTTTATTTAGTCCTTAAAATCTAGTCTTACATTGGTGACTATATGTTTGTGTAGAAAAAATACAAGACCATTATTTGTCCCAAAAAGCCAAGGGGATTCCATGGACAGATCTGAGAAGAATGATCAAGATGGACTTAGAAAAGCTTAAGGTTTTTAAAATTTTTAATGAAGAAACACTGATCACTTTGGGTTATTTCCAATTTTTAAATTTTTGTATCCATTTTATGATGTTGGGATTGTAGTTGAAAGGTAGTAGGTTACTCGTTTTTGAATCATAATATAAAAAATGGGTCATTTATTGCAACTAAATGAGACTCTTGGGCAGAACAGACAGTCATCTGTGATGGACTTGAAGGACCATAGAAGGGTGACTTGTTATTTATCACCCTTGTCTACTGTGTATAATGGAAGGAACACTGGATTCAGTATCATGAGACCAGGTTACTAGTTAATGAGCATTCCATTTAAAAGGCATTTATTAAGTGCATACTGGTACTAGGTTCTGCGGCTACAAAGGCAAGATAAAAAAAAAAAAAAAACTGGTATCACGTACACAGAGAAGCTTATTAGGCAGTATTTTCCGAATACGGAAAGTATTGACAACTAGAATATCAGACTAGGCCACAGCCTGGAGGTGGTTCCTTAGTAGTGCTCTAAAGGAAGCTAGAAAAGAAATGAGGAGTGAGAATGTTCCCTGCATAGACAACAAGTTGCAAAGCACAGAGCCAGGACGTGGAATGTTGAGACATTTTTAAAAGACTACTTGGCTCATTTGAAGAGGATTAACTCATTAACCCTTAGTCTCTTCTAGCTAGGAGTGAAGCACAATGGAATGAGAAAGACGAGGTTTGAAGGGATGATTGTGACAAAGATTCTGAGCTTGGGAACACTTTGTGGTGATGAGGCACCTTCCTAATGGGAAGATCCAGCGTTGGTAAAAGACCATTTCTATAAATATAATCATAGTAGCTTTGTAAGTGCAAAAAAATTTAGAGAATGACAGTATGCCCAAAGATTAGGGACTGACTGAGCAAATTGTGGTATATAAATGTAGAATTTTAATGTCATAAGAGATAATAAAAGATTTTTTTAAATATGGGAAGACACGTGAAATTATGTAATGAAAAAGCAGAACCAAAGTAGCAACATACACAAATTCTGCAACTGAACAAATGACGATGGTTTTGAATGACAACAAAACTCAGATTAAAAAAGATGGACATTAGTTCTAATTTATAAAGCATATTTAGGGTCATCCTTTTAACACAGAAAACTCCTCAAGTAAAAGGTCGCTTGTACTGTTAGTGTCGCTTGGGAGATTCAATTGGGAGCATAGTGGGATTTGTATGATGTCAAAACAAAATTTATTATAAATTCATTTTGGTTTGTTTTTAGTGAAAAATGTCAGGAAGCAAAGAACTTGTAATGAATGGGATCTGGGAGGAGAGAAGGTAAAGATCACATTCTTAATGACTTTGCCTTGGGCCATTCCTATCCTAGGTAAAGTCCTGCAACCTCCTCATCCATAGGGTTATAGTTGGGATGCTTTCGAGATTATCTGATTTAGCATTTTCCTTTATGAATGAGGCTTCTGGGCCCAGAAAGTTGAAGTCTCTTTTCCCCTAAAGCTTCCCCACCTCCTAAAGGGCAACACCTCCTCCAGTCCTTCACTCTTCACTGTCTCTCACCTGCCCACCATCCAGTCTGTTGCCATGGCTTTCTGTTTCTCCTTTTGTAGCATCTCTGGAACAGGACCTCTTCTGTCCTCAGACAAGCCGCCACTCTGGCGAGTCACCTTATATTTAATTACTGCAGTAGGCTCCTGGTGGGTCTGCTCGCCTCAGTTCTTTCCTCGCTCTGATCTATCTTCCATTCAACCAACAAAGTGATTTTCCTCAAGTACAGGGCAGACCATGTCACTCAGTTCCCTGTCAGCTCTTGATCAAATACAGAGTCCTTTACAGTCTAGCTGCCTTCTGTATTTCCATTCATCTTCCACCTTAACTTGTTGCCACATACTCTGATCCATTGATGTTGGTCTCCATCTTGGACCCTGGGCATGTTCTCCAGTTACCTCCCATGCTTGTTATGTTCTCGATCCTCACCTGTGTCTCCTGGCTTCTTTGGCTTCCTTTAAGTCCCAACTAAAAACCCATCTTCTGCAGGAACCCTTTCCCAACCCCTCTTAATTCTAATGTTTTCTGTCTTTTATTTCTTTTTTGTCCTACATGTAGCTCATTTTTTACTTACTTGTTTGCTCGTTGTCTCCCTTAATAGATTGTGAGTTCCTTGAAGGCAGAGACTGTCTTTTGTCTCTTTGTATCCCCATCACTTAGCACAGGCCTGGCACATTCATTCGGTGCTTAATACATCTTTATTGACTGACTGCTACTGGAGTGTATCTCAACCTGCTTTCACAAACTTATCATCCCCATAACTTTTCCAAACCAAAAATACCCCTCCTATCCTCCATTCTTCATTTTGATTGTCCCCATATTTAATTTATTGGGCATTTAAATATTATTTTATGAGCCACTTGGAAATGGATTGCTGTCAGAAACCTGGTTGAAAATTAATGAAAGTCACATTTCAATGAAATGTCAATAATCCCTCTGTTTTACCTGCTGACTTTTAAGGAAAAACAAATACAAATGTATGTAACAGCAAGCATCCGGGCATACACAGGAGGGCCTGCCTGCTGTATAGGTTCTTAGATCTGCTTTTCTAGAAGAAAAGCAACTTTTGAGGAGTCAACAATCTACTTTATTCTTAGATCTGCTTTTCTAGAAGAAAAGCAACTTTTGAGGAGTCAACAATCTACTTTAATTACATTCACCAGCAGAGAAAATACAAGCAGAGAAATAAAAACCAACAGACAGGGCTTCTAACTGTCTGACCAGAAGGAATACATCCATCACTGATCAACAGACAGATCCAGCTGTCTGACCATTACACATATACGGAGTTAACAGAAAGAAGCACCAACATCTGGGATTTCAAAGCAGGGCTGGGGTTGGATTGGGGGGTGTTCTGGTCATGTCATACAAGCTTTCTTCCAAAGAATAAGCCCCCAAAGCAGAGCCTCACCTCAGAGTATATATAGAGAGAGAGCCAGAAGGCCACCAACCCAAGTGCTTCGGTATCTAATTACCAGAAGGTGTTGCCTTCAAGTAAACAAACCTCCCCATAAACAGACTTTCCCTTTAAATAATTTCCTCCCTCAGTGGGATCCATGGCAGGCCTATTAATGGGTGTAGGAAGATCTTTAACTCGCATTACAATGTAGTAAGTTGTTGGTGACATAATTTCATTTTATAGTGATTTTTGCTTTTTTTTGAAGAAAGTTTTAGACATCATACTCAAAGTAGAATCGAAGCCATGACTGACAATTTGTTGACCAAAATCTTAGGAATAATATTTTTAAAATTTCTGAACATATTTTTATTTCCATACTTGCTTCTTTAAAAAATAATTTTTAATTATTTAATTTCTTTTCAACTTTAAATTACCATTTCAGCTCTGATATTTCTTCCAATCAACCAGTTAATTAATCAGCAAACATTATGTTCTAGTCATAGTACTAAGCATTGGGGAAACAAAGAAAATGCCCCCAGAGTCTGCCCCCAAGGCAGACTACAATCTAATGGGAAAGACAGAATGTAAGTAAACATATGAGATCTGTATCAAACAGATAGAAGGCAAAGACACTGGCAGCTACAGGGGTTGGGAAAGGCCTCTTGCAGATGATTCATGTGAGGCAGCGTGGCAGGGACAGCAAATAAGTTAATATGGTTTGGTCACACAGTATGTGGAGGGGAGTCAGGTGTCCTGCTTGTAAAGGTTGTAAGGGGCCAGTTTGGGAAGAGCTTTTCAATGCCAAATGAAAGAACTTATATTTGATTTAAGAAGTAATAAGGAATTAATGAGGTTCAGGGAGATTCTGTTTATTAGGACAATTAGGGTAACAACTGAGTGGACCACAAATTGGAGTGTGGAGAGACATGAGGGAAGGAGACCAATTAAAGCCTCAGCCATAGTGGTGCCTGTGAACAGAGGAAGGGAATCTCAGTATTGTAGAGGTAGAAACAGCTAGATCTGGTCAGTGATTGGATGTGGGAGGTCACCTTGGTGACTCAGAGGTTGTGGGAACTTCTGACAGTAATGGCAGATTTGGAAGAGGGCTCGAACATGTTGAGTTTGAGATGCCTAAGGATATCTAGTTCCAAACATCCATTAGTAAGTTGCATGAAAGAGACTAGGTCTGGATTTCTGGGAGTCATATTTAAGATTCTGTTTGAACCTAATGGAATCACCAAATGAGATAGTGGTTAGACAGCAGAGAAGTCTCAGAATAGAACCGTGAAGGGTACCCATAGTTAGTGGACATCAACACAGATGAATACTCGGCAAAGGAACCTGAGGAGTGAGCTTGTAGAGTGAATTTTGAAGAATAATGTATCTCTTTTTTCTTTTCTGCCAAAGTTCTGTATTTGTTTGGATGGACATAGTCCGCAAGAAATTACTATATGTTCCAAAACTTCTTTTCTCAGACTTGTTTGATATTTGCCAGACACTGTTTTTCTCCATAGTCCTTTGGGTGATCCACATATTGATTCCTCTGTAACCATAGTATTTTGGAAAGACTACTGGATTTATATGGCAAATCATTTTACCTCTCTGGGATCCAGTTTCCTGATCTTTAGGGTAAAGATACTGAACTAGTTGACCTCCCAAGTTCCTTCCAGCTCTGAAACATATGAACCGTTAAGATTGTGGTGTCCTGTATTTTACAATCAGCACTGGAAAAATATTGATGTTAAAAAGATTAGTTTTTGTTTCAGTGGAGGATCTTGGGTTCATTGAAAGTTCTGCACAATTTTCTAAATGCCTGTTCTCATCCTCCCTATTCAGTTATGGGTCCATTTTCTTGTCCATCTATGGTACCTAAAGGGGCACTTACACAGACACATTCACATTCAGATTATGTTACGTATTATGATCTGGACAATAGATAATCATTTGGATTTTCTTGTGTGGAGTTAGACTGAATTCATTTGAATTATTATTAAGCTATTTTGTGAGGTGCTGTGCTGTTTTAGTGCCTGATAAAATGAGAACTGTGTTCTCAAACAGGAACATTTGGAGGACGTCACCTTTTATAGGGAATATCTATTTTATTGAAGTTGTATCCTGGACATCCTCCATAGTAATGGACAGCACCCATCTTCCTTTTTAAGCTTCACCTAATATTATCTAGTCATCAGAGGACAGAAAATTATTTCTTCAGTGTCTGTTGAAAAATCTTTTATGCTCTTAGCATGTGCAAAGGAGAAACTTTGCTGTAGTTGCTTTAAGAAAGCATTTTGTTAATGGATATAATTAAAGTATTGCATCAGTAAACTTATCTTTGTAATGAAATGGTTTTTGGATGGTCAATGCCAGTGCAGCCCAGGCTGTAGTATATTCAGTTCAACAAATATTCAGTAAGGACATGTGTGCAAGGCACTATACTATATATGCTGGGAATACATGGGAAAAAAAATAACTGTCCTCAAGGAATTTATAATCTTTCTTTTTACTTGGATGAGGGAGAGGTGTAGATGTACTGGGTATACAGAAAGTGTAATGCAAGATAATCTGAGAAGAAAAAGCACTAATACCTGGAGTGATAAGGAAAGATTTTTCTGAAAATTGAAGAAAGCTGGGGATTGTAAGAGACATTTAAAAGCTGCACTATATATGTTTTATGTCCTCATAGCTTAGAGCCTAAAAGAGTGTTAATGGGTGTTTCTAGTATCAGATCATCAGTTACATCTTGAATGGTGCTTTGCTCTCAATAACATTTAGGGAGCAGTGAACTTTGGAATCTAACTCACTGTGCTTTTAATTGAGGAAGGGATTAATATTGTCATGTTGGAGTTTTTGAGAATGATCCAAAAATCAAAATCCCACCATATTTCAAACATTGTAATCTAGCTTCTTTTCCTTACCAGAATAACCCCCATGAGTATTTTAATGAGGTAATAAACTAAGAGTTGAAGTTAACTGTCCTTCAAGTTGTTACAGAATTTCTTAATTGGCCTGAGGGGGGATCCAGTTTATTCAGGGTGAATTTAGGCAGTGAGAGAATTTGAATAAATTCAGTGTCTATAAATGCAGATTTATTAATTTTATTTTGATACTTTTTTCTTGGTATTTAGTATTAGTTTTGTTGTTACATGTTTCAAAGACTCATTTTGTGCTGGGATATTTCCTTTTTTTCTTTCTGAATTGTTAAGTATTGATCACAGATTCCTTTTAGAGATGGTCTTAAGATTTCTGCTGTTGAATCTCATCTTCAGTGAAATTTCTATATAAGCTCAGGACACTCAGCCTTAACAAATTGCTTCTAACTGTTCTTCATTTTGCAACTTTTAAAACAGTTTAAAAATTTCATTACTGTTCTTATGTAACTTTTTTTTTTTTACAAATTACTTTTTAACTGATATTTCTGAGGATCCCTTATGGTTTTTACCTTATTTGAGGAGTTTCAGAATTTTCCAGAACAGATGTGTTACCAAGATTTAAATAAATATAAATAAATTATTATTAAATATAGCTAATTAGAAAATTATACATTATAGATAGAAAATTATGTTATCATTATAAAATATAATATAGATGTAAAATTATTGACTATAGAGAGAAAATTAAAGATTATTAAATGTAGATAAACTCAGTGTCATTTTAACTTAATACTTTATGGGAAGTAACAAAGTACAAGTCAGGAGAGTGTATTTTTCCAGATTCATGTTTGTTGCTTCCACGAGCCTGTCTGTCCATCTTGTCCTCTGCCATCCTCTTCCCCAACATTAGGGTCTTTTCCAGTGAATTCTGTCTTCTCATTATGTGGCCAGAGTATTTAAGCTTCAGCTTCAGTATTTGACCTTCTAATGAACAATCTTAATTTCTTTAAGTATTTACTGATTTGATCTCCTTGCTGTCCAGGAGACTCAAAAATCTTCTCCAGCACCACGGTTAAAAGGGATCCATTCTTTGTCTCTTATTAAATGCTCTTTAAAGCAATAAAGAATGACTTAAATAGTTGGAGGAGTATTCAGTGCTCATGACTTTTCCATACCAAATTACCAAGGAGATACTTGATAAAAATGTTAAGAAAATTTTTTTGGAAAAACAGATCTAGAAAATGAAGGGAAATTGTGAAATGAAGTAAGAACTAAAGGGGAAATAGCATTTCCAGACCACAGACAGTTTTATAAATAAGCATTTATTGCAGTCTTCTGGTATTGCTTAAAGACTAGGGAGATCAGTGGAACACGCTAGAGATTCAGAAAAAAAGAGAACACAGGAACCCAATGTTTGGTAAAATGGAACATAAAGAGAAAACTCCCTATTAGATAAAAAGGGAAGTGGTTCAATGGGGCACAAAATTTTTGTGTCAAATTTCTCTCATAAAGGTTTGGTATCTAAGAGATAAAAACTAGTATATACATTTTATCTAAGACGTTTCCCCACAGAGAAATTGTCAAAGGATGTGAACAGAGAGTTCCCAAAAGAAAAACTGCAAAGTGTTCACAACACATACAGAGCACAACAAATTGCTAATTATAAGAGAAATGCCAATCAAAACAATCCTGGGCTTTTACTTCATAAATGTAAAATGGGCAAAAATGATATAAAATGGCAGTAGTCAGTGATGGAGGGATTGTGAAAAGATATACACAGCAACATATTGTTGGTGAAGCTGTGAAACGGTACAACCATTTTGGATTGGGATTTGGCTTATACAAATAAAGTGACTCATGTCCATGCTAAATGGTCATACCCTTTGAAACAAAGACTCTTATTACTGTGCTTATACACCAAGAAGCCATCAATGAGAAAGAAGTCCTCAAATGCTCCTAAATATTTGTAGCGATACTTTTTGTATTATCTAAGAACTGGAAACAAATTAAATGCCCATCAGTTGTGGAATGGCCAAAGGCATTGTGGTACATGAATGTAATGAGATATTACTGTGTTGGAAGAAATGATAAGTGATACAGAAAAACAAGGAAAGATCTATATGAATTGATGTGACATAAGCAGAGCCAAGGAAACAATATTTACAGCACTGGAAATGAAAAGATTGACACCACTAAAAAAAGTCAAAAGTTAAAATTATACAGATCAAACAGAGTTCAAATGAAAAGATCATAGAGGGCACTCTACCCTGCTCCTTTGTGGTAGGACCACAGGTATTATACACATTGCACATATTTTTGGACTTTCAAAATGTATTGATCAGTTCTAACTTTTTTCCTCTCAAAAAATACAATTTTTCATGTGGAATATCTTTCTGGAAAGGAGCTGGAGAAATACTTGGAATAACTATGGTGATGTAAGAAAAAGAAAATATTCATAAAAAACTTATTTAAAAAATAATACGGTAAGAAGCCAGATTGAAGATGCTTTAAAAGAGAGTGAGAGAAGAAATAGAGGCAAGTGGTATTGTAGATGGCTTTCTCCAAGACATTAGCAGACAAGGAGGAAGGAGCTAAAATGATAACTAGAAGAAACAGGAGGAATTCTGGGCCAAAGCTCATAAAGTACAATTTAGTAAGGATAAATATGTAACATGGGTTCCAGATACCCACTTCACAATTAACAGATGGGAGGACACAGTAGTTCATATAAACGTGGGACATTCTAGTGAGCAAATTCAGTCAGTACACGTGCTGCTTTTTTCGTTTTTTCTTTGTAGCTTCCTCGTTTCTTCCTTCGTAGCTGCTTTGTCGTTGTTCAGTCATTTTCGGTTAAGAAAGATTCTTTGTGTCTCCATTGGGGTTTTCTTGGCCAAGATAATGGAAGGATTTTCCATTTCCTTCTCCTACTCATTGTACAGTGAGGAAACTGAGGCCAACAGGGTTAAGTGACTTGCTCAGGGTCACACAGCTAGTGGTTGAGGGTGGATTTGAACTCAGAAAAGATGAGTCTTCTTGACTTCAGACCTGGCACTCTATCCACTTTGCCACCTAGCTGTCCTTCATAGTTGCTTATACACATACACTCAGAGCCTGTCCTTCACAATCAATTGTTCATCCTTTTCTCTCTTGAGTGTGACCATGTTTATCACACTTCTACCTAAGGAAAAGAGGCCAGCAGAACCAGTAGGTAGAAGTAATAAGCAAAATTCTGTGATACACTTATGTCTTTAAGCTCAGTATGACCTACATATTAGATTTGACCTACAAATTTAGATTCTTTAGAATGTGTTTAGAATTATGTGCATCGTAGAGAATAGCGAGAGAAATCTAGTCCAACCTTCTCATATGAGAAAACTGAGACTCAGAGAAAATGATTTAGGTCACTCAGCTAATTGATTGGACCTCGAACCCACTTCTGCTGATTTACCGTGCTGAACTTTGATATTTCTGTATTTCATATAAAAGTTGAAAAAAATTGAACTGGATTTACTTCATTTGAGAGTACTTCACTTGATCCTATGAGAAGGGTACAGAGGAAGTAGTACACATCCTCTGAAGAAGCTTTCTTTTGTTGGGGGCAAGGCGAATGGGATATAAGGAGGAGAAATCCCTTGAAAAAAAAATCTAAAAATACATTCAAGGAACTGTAAATAATTTCAACCTAAAAATACAAAGGACTCTTGCAATCAGTAGAATAACATGGTCCCATCCAGAAAAGGATTCTTGGAGTAGATGAACATTGTTGACTAGTGTTTTTGAAGGTTGGGAGAACATTCCTTATGGCAGAATGTAACGCACAAACGCCTAGACAGCGATTCATGGAAAGGGCAGCAGGCAACATTTATAGTAATCTTACATAACTACTCCTCTAGTTCTTTCCTGTTCTGCATTCTTTATGATCTCTTTGCCATTTTCCTCTTCATGTACACTAATAGTATATCTGGTCACTGGACTCAGATGGCTCTGGAGGAGAATGAATCTGGTGACCTGCGCAGCCCTCCCACACAACAAAGTCAAGTGCAAATCATGTCATTGTTCTCTGATATCGTGGTCTTCTTCGGAACACAGACAGACAAAGGCTTAATAAGCATTAAAACAGTTTGTCATAGTACAATGAACTTTGGGCTGAGAGATTGTGGTTTCCCAGCTCATGTAAGTCAGCTTACAACCTTGGACAAGCAAGTATTTCTCTCTTCTTGGGCCTTGATTTCTTCACCTGTAATTTAAGGAAGCTTGAAACTAGATGACCTCTAAGCAGCCATAGGCTTCAAAGGCACATGGTTCCTTATTATACAACCATGAAATTAAATTCTAGTTGCCTACTTTAAAATGGAGAAAGTAGCATAGTATAGTTAAAAAAGTATTAGATTTAGACATGAATTCAAATCTAAGCCCTTTCATTTAAAACTCATGTGACCTAGAACAAAATCACATTATGTTCCTGTTCCATTTTTCTTACGTGTGAGGTTTGTTTGAGGTTTGAACTCATGACCTGTAAGATCTCTCCAAATTGCAATGCTGTAGTCCTATGATCTCTTTTATTTTGTGGAGATTTTCTGTAGGAAGCTGAGAGGGGTTTGTGAACTTTCTTTATTGCCGTTCCCTGAAACTATAGTGATATATAATAGATGTTTTAAACAGTAATGACTGTCAGAATTGCTAGATTACAAATTCCAGGAATTATCTTCATTGCCTCGTACAGTGCCTTGTGTATAATTGAACAATGAATACTGAGTATTAGCGTGTAGAATCTAACTAGTAATAGTTGTATACAGCAAGTAAGCACCAGGATAAAGCACTAGGAATAATTTTGACTTTGAATCAGTAAATACATATACAATTAAGTCTGAATTGACTGGAACAATGTAAATAAATTTATTAACATGAAATAAATCTTAAAACTTTAAATCTTTAGAAAACATGCAACATGTCCTTTTGCTGTACTACATCTTGCATAATGTGTCATTGAGGTCATGCAATCTTGACACATATAGTCTTTCATATTGGATAGTAAACATACATTTGACAGTCTGTTTTTCTGAGTCTAGCCTATAGGTTTTCTTTTTAAATATGTTTTTATTTATTTCATTAAATTGTTATTGTTATTTGTTCACTTTTGAAACAGCCATTGACATCATAGGAATGTCTTGACTTGTGCATGACTTAGATTTAAGCGAAGCAGAGTCGCGTTAAGTTGCCAGCGTCACTCTCTATTCCAGAGTCGTTGAAATCTAGTGGCAAGGCAGAAGTCTAGACAACTGGCAATGTCCCCGAGATGCCGTGGATGACCTTGGCGTCTTTGATGTTTGACTAAGCTCTGAGCCCTCCATGATGCCTGATTTAGCCACCTTCATGGCCATGTGAACAAATTGTTCTCATCTCCCCATTCCCACAAGGAAATTTCCACATGCTTGGGGTAGAAATCCCTCTAACTCATCAACAGGTTTGAGGCCCTCCGCCCAGTTTAGGTTTCTGGTTTCATCTGCTGAGACCGTGGAGCCACACGTGATGGACCCCAAAGGTGTCCAAATTAAATGTTTCCCAATTACATAAAAAAAAAAATTAGCATTTTTTTTTAACATTGTGAGTTCCAAATTCTCTCCCTCAATCCCCTATCTTCCTTTTTTGAGAAGGCAAAGAATTTTATGTTGATGATGTTATGCAAATCTATTTCCCTATTATCCACATTATAAAAGAAAAGACATCAAAAAGAAGAATAGAGATTAAACAAAAGCATGCTTTAATCCACATCCAGAATTCATCTGTTCTCTTTCTGGGTGTGGACAGGACCTTTCATCTTGGGCGTTGGCATTGTCTTAGATCATTGTGAGGGCAGCTGGGCGGTGCAGTGGGTAAAGCACCAGTGCAGGAGTCAGGAGAAACTGAGCTCAAATCTCACCTCAGACACTTGACACTCACTGTCTGTGTGACCTTGGGCAAGTCACTTAAATGAATCATCTCTAGTCATCCTGATGAATATCTGGTCACTTGATTCAGATGGCTCTGGAGGAGAAGTGAGGCTGGTGAGCTGCACAGCCCTCCTTCACTCAAATCAAAGTCAAGTGCAAGTCATGTCACCATTTGTGTGAGATGGCATAGTCTTCTTCGGCAGTGCAGCACAAGCACATGGATCATTGTTAGGATCCAAGTGCTACGTCTTTCACAGTTCGTCATCTTTACTATATTGTACTCTATACTATGTTTTCTGGTTCTAGTCACTTCATTTTGCATCAGTTTATTTAAATCTGACCAGGTTTTTCTGAAAAAATCCTGTTGTCTTATAATCACAATCCTATACCATAACTTGTAGCTCATAGGTTTTCAATGACTTTTAAGTCAGGTCAGTTTCTAGGTAACTGGAAATCAAATTAAATATTTGTAAAGTGCTAAATCCAGTGCCTGGAATGCCTCGTCCCCACCGAAGCAAGTTTAACCAAGTTTCTTAACCTTTAATGACAGGTGATATTGAGGTGAAGAATTCCATCTCCATTTGGGAATTTCTGCAGTTCTAGAAGAGTTCTACTTCTTAGTAAGGGAGTGTGTAATAATAATGGTAGTGGGCATTCATACAGCGCTTTAAGGTTTGAAGGCTGCTTTGTATGTTGTCTATTTGATTTCATAATAAACCTGTGAATTAGGTGCTGTTCTAGAGCTCAGCCTTGCATCTTACAGATGAGGAAACTGAGATTGAGGATAAGTGATTTGTCCAATGTCCCATAGCTAGTAAGTGTCAGGGACAAGGTAGGATTTGAATTCAGGTCTTTCTGACTCCATGTCCAGTAATGCTACCTCCCTTTGATAATATCAGAGTTTTTTATTGCCTCAATGACAACACCACAGGTAGGTCCCCTGGAATTTAGAAGGAAGCTAGGTGGCATAGTAGGTAGAGTGCTTACCTGAATTCAAATCTGGACTCAGATATTTAAGGCTGACCTTTGTTTGCCTCAGTTTCCTCAAATGTAAAATGGAGATGATAACAGTAACTGCCTTGCATGGTGGGGAGGCTCAAATGAGATAATATTTATAAAGCACTTACAACAGTGGCATACAATAGGCATTCTGTGAATGCTAATGATTACTATTATTATAATTTTTCTAAACATTTTTTGAGGATGGATATTTTACCTGATGAAGGTACCCAGATCCAACAGGCTAACCTGGACTCCCTCTGACAGCAGTTTTGTTATTTTGCAAGTTTCCTTGAGGTAATATCCATTTTTAAAAACCATCAAATTAAAAACATAGCAACGCACAGCAATGAGTATGTGTATGTGACATAAATTCAATACTCAACTGATAGAATTAACTAGAAGTGGGGGGAAATCAGCTCAGTCCGATTTCATCTGGTTAGATATCCTGAGTCAACCTAGTGCCAGGAGAAGCATGCCTACATGATGATTGCTATTACAAAATGAAACAAGGCCAGAATGTTTGCCTCTCCCAAGTAAATTTCACCCCACTCCACTATCCTCCTGAGGGTCTTCCATTTTTCCATCAGTAACAGAGAATGATGGTGATATCATGATTTCAGCTATATGACAGAATTATAAATTCCCTGAGAGTAGGTTTTTTTCATTTTTTTGTATTTGTGTCCCCAGGATATAGTTCAATATCTGGCACATACATAGATAAATGCTTCTTGATTGATTGGACACAGAAGAAATTGAAGCAGAGAAATAAGTAGTTGGTACTTACTAGAAATTAGAGCTTAAACTCTGGCTCTTTGTACTTCCCCCAGACCACAAGAAACAGAAAGCTTTTGAATTATAGTTCTCTATATGGTAAAAGTTTATTTTGTAAATTCAAATGGAAAGAGGGCTGCTGCCTTATATAATTAAATTAATAATGGTAACTGAAAGAAATTGAATTAAATGTAGTGGTTAAAGTCAGCCTGGAAAATGTGTTCATTTTTTCTCTTTGGTGTAATTGTTTTGCTTATTTTCATGGTCGATGCAGGTGGAAGTAAAATTATATGTGGTGCAGAAAACATCAAAATGTGACAGAATTTTAACCTTACATTGAGTCTAGTTTCATTTCCTTTTTAAAATAAATTCTCAGCACAATTTGAAGTTACTTTTTAGCAGTGGGATTTAGATAAGCAATTCAGCAAATTAATGATATGTATGTCATTTTACTGTTCGCAGGGAAAACAACTTAATTCATACAATAATAATTCCCATCCAAGTTGACCAAGAATCCCAGTGTTTCCTGATCCCCCCTATTGAATGAACTACTTGCTATGAACTGTTATTTTGCTTATGCTAAATTATTTCTGTACATTTAGAGTGCTGGGTATACAATTGGCTTAGTTTATAATCAGTAAATAGGTATTTTTGCTGCAGGGCAGCTAGGAGGTACAGTTGATAGAGCACAAGTGCAGGAGTCAGGACCTGAGTTCAAATCTCATGTCAGACACTTGATACTCACTAGCTGTGTGACCTTGGGCAATAACCCCAATTGCTTCATCCTGGGTGATCTCCACTCATCCTGATGAATATCTGGTCACTGGATTCAGATGGCTCTGGAGAAGAAGTGAGGCTGGTGACCTGCCCAGCCCTCCCTCACTCAAAGTCAAGTGCAAGTCATGTCATCATTTCTCTGACGGCATGGTCTTCTTCGGCAATGAAGGACAAACACATATTTATGCTGCATATAATTCTTATTTTAACTACCTGCACCAATAATTTGTCATAAAATTGTCATGTTTTTAAAATCAGACATAATATTTTTAAAGTCCTTTTTACTGTGGTTTAATATACATTAATAGATTAAGCATCTGTAATTTTGTCACTCTATCAACAATTGATTCCAAAGTTATTCGGAGAGACCTTGAGAATGTCCTTGTACCGCTTTGTCTGACCACCATAAAAGCACCTTGCATGAATTCTCTGTAAAATAATCTTTTAGACAAAGTTGCATTTGGCATTCTAGCAGTGTGGCCAGCCCATCGGAGTTGTACTCTCTGTAGTAGAGTTTGAATGCTTTGTGTAGTGTAGCTCAAGAAAGGACCCCGGCATCTGCTATCCTATTCTGCCAGATGATTTTCAGAATCTTCCCAAGACAATTCAAAGGGAAGCGATTCAGTTTCTTGGCATGGTGCTGGTAGACTGTCCAGGTTTCACAGGCACGCAACATTCAGGTCTGCACAATGGCTCTGCAGATCTTCAGTTTGGTAGACAACCTAATGCCTCTTTTCTTCCTCTTTCCTTTGGAACCTCTCAAACACTGAGCTAGCGCTGGCAGTGTATGTGTCACACTCATCACTGGATGTACTATATGTACACTACGTACATCACTACAAAATGTATTGCCCGGGTAAGGGAATGTAACTGTAGTGTTCAGAATTTCTCCATTTGCTGTAACCAGTGGTTCCATGTATGGATGGTGTGGTGCTGACTGGTGGGGAATCTCTGTTTCCTTGCTATTAATTGTCAGTCCAAAATTAGCACAAGTAGCAGAGAATCTGCCCTTACTTTGTTACATCTCAGCTTCAGAGGCTGCATTGAGTGTCCAGTCATCTGTGAACAAAAAAAAAGCATGCACCCACTCTCCCTCACTTTAGTCTATTAGTTGTCATTTCCCATCAGTGTGATAGCGGACCTTGAGGCTATTTTCATCCTCATGGAAGGCTTCTGACAACACGGTGAAAACATCATGCTACAAAGTATGGGAACAAACACACACCTCTGCTTCATTCTGTTGGTACCTGGAATGTTGTCCATTATCCAGAACCCAGGCAAGTATGCCGTATTGAGACTGCTGATGAACTTCTTCAGGCAATCACATTTTAACAAAATTTTCCACAAGCGCCCACACCTGACAGAATCACAGTTCTTGCTCAGATCAACAAACATTGTGTACAGACCTTTTGATCTACTACTAGCATTTCTTCTGGCAGCAAACACCATGTCGACTGTTCCTCAGCCTTTCCAAAGCCACTGTGGCTCTCAGGTAGGTGACCGTCTTCCAGGTGAACGATCAGTCTATTAAGGAGGACTCTGCCAACAATCTAAGCAGCAGTGACTAAGGAGAGACCCCTCTGTGCTTGTCACAGGGCAATCTATTTCCTTCTCATTTATAGAGATGCACAATGGCGACGTTCTTGAACTCCTGAGAGATAAACCTCTTCTTGCCATATAAAGCCAGAAAATTTCAGTGATCGTCTAGTCATTTTGTGGGTGAGGAAAACAGTTGCCTAGATGGAGAGTGACTTGCACAGATCACATCGCTGAAAGGTCCAGAAATTGAACTATAGAACAGTAGTTTTGTATGTCGTCAGATTATGAATCGTCCTTGTCATACGTACCTCCTCACTCAGCAAGGGCAGCAATAGCTGATTGTATGGTAGTAAAGAGGTTTCAATTTAATTAAAAACACAAGGCACAAGATACAAGGAGAAGGTGATAAAACGGTATGTAAAAGATAGCCCCTGTCCTGAAAGAGCTTACAGTTAGATGGTTTTTAGATTCTTGATTTTTTGCTTGCAAAGATGTGCAGGTGGTAGTGATGTCATATACTCAGCAGCTGCAGCAACGATAATAGTAGTAATTAACATGTATATGGCATTTCCGTTTTATAAAGCCCTACATATCTTATTTCTTATGAACTTTATAACAATATGAGTAATTTTGCAGATGGGGAGAAGGAGGCTTTGAGTGGATAAATGATTTTCCTAGTGTCATGTTGCTAATGAAGTGAGAGACTGGATTTGAAACCAGGTCTTACTGACTTTATTTTCCAGATACTTTTTCTACCATCTGTGTTCCAGACACTCTTTTTACTAAACCACACTGTCTTTCTCATATAGATTAATAGAGATTCTATGTTTCTATAATGATAACATTTCTTTTCCAAATTCTTATTTATTTCTTCTTTCTCTTTAGGTGGTGTGTCTTATGATCTGATTGATCATAATGTAATTTCTGCAACTGCCTCTGTTGATTGTCTATTGGAAGGATTGCTGCCATATTCCCCTGTATGGTTCCTAGATTCCATTACATGAATATATCATATCCTCTTTTGTTATTAACCAATTCTCACCTTCCTTCCTTAAAAACAATCTGTCCTGTTCTTCTTAAATAAAGTTTACCTTTTTGGGACAGTATTCCAGTCATGGATCTTACCACATCAGGCTAAATTTGCTTCTTTGAAATAAAATATTTGTTAGCTATGCCTTATACATTTGTGTATAGACATATGGAGTCATGGATCAGGGACCTGAGAAGCCAGCTAGTCCAACTTCCTCATTTGACAGATGAGGAAACTGAGGCATAGAGTATTAAATGACTTGGCTAGGATTTTACAGGGTGAAAGTCCCATAGGAGGAATTTAAACCCAGTTCCTTTAATTCCAGAGTAAATTCTTTCCACACTGCCTCCTTTCTTGATTTTTTTTCTCCTATAAGCTTCTAGGTATTTCTAATATCATCTTTCCCCTCATTTTTGTAACTATTTAAGTTCCGGGAGGAAAGGTGATGGGATCGTATTACATAACTAGTAAACAGTTGATCATAATCCAAAGGTTCTTCCATACCACAAGCTCAAGAGTGGTGCCTCTTGTTGTTAACTTAGTAGTTTGATTAAAAATGATTTAATTCCCTCCTCTAATATCCATGGTTTTGGTTTTTATATTGTTTTCATTGGTAGCTGGGTAGTTTGGGGATTTGAATTTATATTGAATTTCTTTATTTTTGGTTTATTTCCCCAGAATTGTCTGGAAGTAATTACCTTGTGTTAAGTTATGTAGTTGGTGATCTCAGTATAGTTCCTACTGGGCAACTGACCCTGTTATGTAAACCACTACCTCAGCAGTGGGGATGGACAGGCACCTTTCTTCTATGAGCATGTCCTAGAATGCAGTTCCTTGGTGGTTGTAAGTACTGTGGAGTCGTACTCTGCTTGCTCTGTATAATACTGAAGTTAGCTCCTATGGCAAAAGTGCTGTCTGTTTTTCATTCCATCTTTGACACTATCAGTTAATGTTTTCAGAGATACACAGTATGTGTTTTCAGTGAAAAACTCTTGAAGAACTACATGGGTTGTTGCTGATGAACACCCACCATACTGGTCTTAGGTTGGATGTGGAAATTTTCTAATCCAGGAATAAACCCTGTCTATATCTACTTCATGGAAATACTTTAAGATCACATTTGAATTGCAAAATTTACAACCACATCCACTGCCTATGCTATATCAATTTGATGCATAGACTTCTAAACTGTGACTTAGAAGACATTTAAAGTAATGATAGTTTCAAGTTGCTTGCCCAGAATGCCCCAGATATTCATTGTTTCTGGGATGCTTTAATTACATACTTGCAGGCCTAGGAATATTTGTTTCTGACTTGAAATCTGTATTGTATTTCCAAATTCTTAAAGAGGAGTGTCTTTTCTCTTCTCATTGTTACTTCTCTCAAACAATGAATAAATCACCGCAAGAACAGGCAGCAATTAACACCAGTGGATTTTGTTAGTCATCATTTTTATTTAGAATAATTAAAATTCCAACTTTCCTCAATAATATATGAATATAAAAGATGCACCACCTAGAAAGGATACATGATGGTTAATAAAAACTAATTTCTGTAAATTGTTTTTACTTTATAGCTAGCTGTTCTAATTCTTTTTATACTTTGTAGCAAAACCATTTGTCCTCATAGCTGTATCAGTTTTACTTCTAATTTTTCTGTGAGTTGAATTTAATCACAAATTGTCATTCAGGAATAAGAACAAGCAGCTGGTCAGGATTTCAGTACAGAACAAACAGTACAGGAGATTCTAATAAAAAAATGGAGGAGTGTAGATTGCTTTTTCAGGGTTCTTATTCTCCTCCACCTCCCAAACTCACATAACCAGATGATAAATTTTGGCTTCTGTGCTTGAGAAACCTAATTGTAAATAGGCATTCTGTTTTCACTGTAGGTTTAAATTTGTAAATTTTAGACTTTTAAAAAACTATCAGTCCTCAGTATTTAAATTTTGGTTGTTTTAGTTCAGAAGTTTCTGAGATTAATAATAGCTTGAAGTATAAAATGTATCCATTTTTCCTTTCAAATGTATTTTTTTTAAATCAGGACTTTTTTCTGGCACTGTGCCATTTTGTCTGCCTAGCTTATAGCTATAATACATTTACGTTTACATTTTCGGCTGGGGGATTTTGAGAACCTTTTGGCATATTTGAAGTTGCATTTAGGATGTTATGTTCCTTGCATGACTGTTCATTTGTAAATAGTTTTGAGTGAGTTGCTGGACTCCTTTCATTTAGGGATAGTATGTGTCTATTTCAGTGGAGAACTGTGCTGGTCCTAGTGTGGCTTAGGAAAGAGAGCTCTATCCTCACTGTTTGAGCCGAGAAAAGATAATGAAATCCTTTGTGAGTGTCTCCCTCCCACCACCCCACCACCAAATCTCATCCATAAAAAGACTTGTATTTCAACCAGAATTGGCTGTGCAGCTGCAGCCGTGGTAACAAGACTTAGGAAAAAAGAATTAGGGCAGCATTCCAAAAATCAGGGCAGAGAATAGTTTTATTTGGAACTGTGTAAGCAAAAATGGTAGCAGGATTTAGGAATAGCATGACCACCATCTTCTTCAGCATGGTGGAATTTGCCCCACCTTTTTATATTTTACAGAAATAAAAAGGTGACTTTTGACTTTGCCTAGAGTAGATACTCATCTTTCCTTCAATTTAAAATAATGGTAATCTAAGTCATTATGGGAGTAAGAGTCTCGTTAGATATAAAATATTTCTGTATAAATGTACATTTTGAAACTTTATAAGACTCAAGAGATAAATCATAGATGATTTAAATACATAGAGTACAAACCCCTTCCCTGAGTTATGTTCCTTTCTACAAGGTTTTATTGATATTTGTTTTAAAGATTTTAACCTTCTATTTCTAGATAAATGTTTAGACAAAATACTAATGTACTTAAAAACCTATGTTTTTAAAAGTTTATGGTTAAGAAAAAAAGTATATTTTATGAAACATTTTGTTCCTTTAACAATATGATAATTTGCAGGGAGAATGCTGAAATTAAGTAACAGCAGTGAAGGAAATAAAATAGGTATTATTAATTACCCAAAGGTTTTTGTAGGGGTGTGTTTTGCGGGGGAGAGGAAAGGATTAGGAGGTCTCCTATGGGTCTTCGAAGAGCCTGGGTGTTGTTAAAGTAGAGGAGAGAACAAATGACCTGTGACCTAAATAGCAGACAGAATACTTTGGGAAAATAACTTTTCATCCTATATAGAAATTTATGAAGCCTTCCTGGACTTTTCTTAACCTAGAACATAAAACTTGCCACCCTTCATTCTTGAAGCCTGCAAAGTGAACTGAATCTCATCTTCCAGAGACAAAGAAACAATGCCCTGTAGTTTTTAGCACCAATTTCAGCTCATCTCTTCCTACTCTAAGAAGAGAGTGTTTTGGACAAATACTGAATCTAAGTTCTTTTCAGAAGATTATTTGTTTGCTTTTTAGGTGCTAGCGATGTTATTGCTGAAGTGTATGTAGGTTTTGGGCACAGTTATATAACTGATGCTTTCATTAGGCCAGAAAAAGAGTAAGGACTTTGTACCTCCTTCCCCCTCAGTTACAAGTAGCAACCACCACCACCTCTATTACTGTTTTCTAAGGCATCTTCCCTTTGAGCAGAATAAATTCTTTGCATATTGTGTCTTTAATTGACAAGGTCTTAGGGCCCCTGATTTCTGATCAAGCCTTATTGTTCACTTTACAGTTCCTAGTCTACCACTGGGAATATTTACTGATTAGACTTGCTTGACTGACTTAGAGAGGAGACAAATAAGGCTTTTTTTAGGAAGATTTCTAGTTCTGTGAACAAATCTATTATGAACGCTCAGCATTTTTGGACCATGTGGTGAAAACACTTCTCCCTGAAGTTAGGGTGTTATCTGTACCTGTTACAGCATGAAACTATTAAAATTTAGGTCCTTTGCTTAAGAAATATAAGGTGCGAATAGGTATTCTTGTTTTATAAAAGAATCTTGAAACTATCAATCTGTTAAGTGTAAATTTTGATGTTTCTATTCCAAAGTTTCTAAGGTCATTAATAATAGCTGCTGTTAGAAAAGGTGTCTTTCACAATCTGGCTCCATCCAGTCTTTCTTTTCAAACTGGTTACAAATAAAATTTTGTTTTATTTTCATTTGTTTGTTTTTTGGTTTTTATATTACACTTACAAATCTCTTGTAAAAAAGTAAAACAATTAAGCAGAACTACCAGTTACAGTTACTTCATCAGTAAATGTGTGTGACATTCCATGTCTGCATCATTCTTTATCTTTTTAAAAATAATTTAAATGAACATAAATACATTTTCTTTCCTTTGAACCCATTAAAAAAAGAAATAAAAAGCTAATTCCTTGTAACAAATTCATAGTTGTTTCATTGGCCGTATTCAGATCTGTATCTATTTAATCTCATTCTGTACCCTTATTCTCTTTCCAGAGGTAAATATTTCCTCATTGAGCCTCTGGAATCATGAATGTTCATGGAATTACTCTTAGCATTTCCAAAGCTCTTTGTCTTTTGCAGTGTCATTACTGTATCAGTCTTTCTGGTTCTCCTCATCTCACCCTTTGTCAGTTTGTAAAAGTCTTCAGACTTGTTTGTTTTCATAAAATTGATGTTACAGTATAAATTATTCTGGTTCTGCTTACCTCTCTGCATCAGTTCATTTCCATGTCTCTTCAAAAATGTTTTCTCACTTCTTAACAGTATAGCAATATTGCATCACATTCATGAACCTACAGGTTGTTCATCCATTCTTCTGTTGATGGACATTCCTTTGGTTTCTAGTCTATAGATTTGTTAGAATGGGGTAAGGAGAGACTTGAGACAGAGAGACCCACCAAAAGGCTAGGACACTTTCATCAAGGCGAGGAAATTGCATTTCAGGATGTAACGCAGCACAGAAGTCGTGAAGTGCCCAAGAGAGGCAAAGGGGGCAGGTTTAAATAGTAACAGGGAGGGAGTCTCATGGAAGGCACAACCATGTAAAATAGTTATGTAATTTGTTGAGCGTGGAAGGTGAAAGTCCAGAAGAAGAGAAGGCAGGGACGGCTGGAGAGTGGTGGCATCTGATTGGAACATCAGGTTCCTAGGCTTCTAAGATTGGCTCCAGCTGGTTTGGACTTGTTCTAACTATGGGTCCAGGGTCGGGTAGCTCCTTCTGATCTGCATTCAGTATGACCCCCTTTTGATCTACATGCTTCAGTCACTGACCAAGGGAAGCATTGAGGAGTTTGATGTGCCACTGAACCTTGGTCCCCAAGGCAGAAGATAACCCTAAGACAACAGTGATGTCTATTTCAGGTGAAGGTTAGGGAGGCCTAACTCAGGGATCTGCAGCAGCTGACTCCAGGGTGGTGACCATGCTATAGATATATACCTCAAGTCGTGAGTTTCCCTGTTCTTTTCCAGCTCTCCCATCCTGTACAAGCCATGGAGAAATTAGGTGATAGCTGGGAAATCTATCTTTTAGGAAATTAAAATTCTACTGTACATGGAAATATAGTGCCTTGGAAACAGTAAAAATGTGTGGGCTTTGTCTGGCATTTGGCACTTTATATTTTCCATGAAAAAATCTGAATGATTTGGCATCGCTGTTACTGTTATATAAAAGTTAATTTTAAAAAAGCATCTTTTGCCATCTATGTGACAATGATAGCAGAAAAATATACATATAATTTCTCAGAGTGGTAAATCTCCAGCCAAATGCTAAAAAGGAACAGATGAATACTTGAGGGACTCTTTAGGGGTGTGTGTGTGTGTGTGTGTGTGTGTGTGTGTGTGTGTGTGTGTGTGTGTGTGTGTGTGAAAAATTGAACCCCATCATCTAACACAATACCTTTCATGTGATTGATTTTAAATTACTATAAAGGAGCCAATGAAGAACTCAACTGACCCATGCTGTTAGCAACAACACATTGGATTACTTAAAGTTTTAATACTGATTGAAATGTTTTAATGGCCTTTAAATCATTTTGCATTGTTGCACAGAGCAGTGATGAAAGTTAATCTCATTGGCCATCTTGATTTAATTAAAAATACCATATGCTTTTAGCAGCATGTTTTTATATTTTTGTTAGAAATTAATTGCAGCAGTAAGCATTAGAAATTTCTTGAGCAGGTATACTTACTACCAGGGCTGCTTATAAGTATTTCAGTTTGAAGATGGACCTACAGGCACTTAGTTGCCTTTCAGAGAAGAGAGGAAAAATAAAGATAGAAGGTTCCTCATAAAGGTTGAATCTGACATAAGTCATACTTGATAGGAAAATGCAGTTTGTCTAAAAATGCCCAGTTAAAAACACAAGGTAACATTTAAAAAGTAGATAGATGCTAAGCTGTAATAAATGACAAAAGCTAAAAACAACAAAGGTTACCAAAGTTCATAAACCTGGCCTGGAAATAAAATAATGTTAAGGGAAGGCAAAAGTAGAGTATACACATGCTTTAAAACAAAAACACTAGACAGTAATAAACTATTCTAGTCAGATATCCTATTTTGAAATAATAAAGTAATTTTAAAAACACAATCTTCCTACACACACTTTTCTGCCATTTTAAGAACAGGACCCAAGATACTTCATTTGTAATACTCTCATGCACCTATTACTTTAAAAATTTATTTTTAATAAAAGATAATATGTTTTACCAAAATGCATATGTCATTGAAAAAGTATCAAATACACAGAGCCATCATAATATTTGAATATTAGGAACATGGAAATTCAAAATGGCCGTAAAGCTTTTAGGAAAAGATAGGACAACTCATTTCCCTTTTAAGAGGATGAGATACTGCCAAGGATTATCACCTTTATAAGGAGGTGACTTCTATGCCTAAGTTTAATGACCACAGAAATGAATTCATCCAAACATTGCTTATTTTAACAAAGGGTTCTGGTAGAATGTCTGAATAGCGGTAAGTAAGTAATTCCAGATTGTATCTTATGAGTTGTCCATAATAAACCATGTCGATTACTAACCATGATCAAGTGATCTGGATATTACACCCACGTAGACACTGCTCTCCAATCTTCTTTAAAGCCTTGTACCATTTGTTTGCATTTCTGAGCATGCTCTACATATAGTTGTTAATCCCTCATTAAATAATAAGCCTAAGTTAAAAACTAGAATTCCCTTAGAGGTAGTACAAGGTATTCTGTAAGTTAATTCTCTTTTAAACTTAACACTTTTCTTTAAAACAAAACTAAAGATGTTTCATAGTTAATAAGGAGTTAATGCATATATTTTGGCCCCACTGACTTTTATGTCATTGTCTAATTATCCCTATAACATTTTGAAAAGTTGAAGGGCCATATCTTATTTATGAGTATATAATCATATACAGCTAGATCATGAGGCCAGACACTCATTTACTTAAATCGTTCAGGGCATGGAATCTCAGATTGAAAATGGCAGGAGGTGCTAATATATTGCAGTGACAGTTACATGAAGAAGGACAGGGCAGCTGGTTATAGAGACTTTGCTGTGGCAGAGGTAGTTTGGGACCACCGTGGCAGATTGTAGGCCAGAGCCCAAGGGCATCCTCAGCTCCAGTTGATTGTATATGAGAATAACATAAGCAGCCAAGTATATGACAGGCTGCCGCAGCCAGTCTCAGAATTAACCAGGTGGCAGGATTTCTTGTATGGGACCTTCCCAAGGTCGTACTCTGAACCTTTAGCACAGGGACACATCCACTGACCATGAGTCATAAACCTCACTCCCATTTTGCTGCTGCCTTTTTCACTGAAGTGTTCAGGGACACAATAAACCTGAAAATGCAGCTCAAAAAAGAAAATTAATGGTGCCGAAAGATTTCACTCGGACATTAAAGTTTGTCTAATCATGATGGGTTTGGACACAATTGTTATCAACACTGTCAAGCTATTGCAATAAATTAGCTAGCAAATAAAAAAATTATCAAGCCTTCTAAAAATCATATAAAACATTTTGTACAACATTTAATATTCCCCTTTCTCAAATACAGTTTAAAATTCAATCTAATATAAAAAGGCAGTCACTAGAATTTAATAAAGTAGTTATATTCTGTAAGTTCAGATTGATAGGGCAAATATGATAGTTTACTAACCCTTTAAAGCAAAAATATTACATTCTAAGAAGACTGTCGTCTATTAAGATTAAATTAAAGATGTAATAATGTCAGTGTAGACTGTTCCAGACACAACTTTGTAATTCACAATAAACAGTCCTATATTATAAACAAATTCCTCCATACTCCTCCCTCTTATCAAGGAATGTTTGCAATGGAGGGGAGGGATTCAGTTTTCTAAATGAAGTAATATACAAATTCTTTCACAGTGCTGCACAATTTTTATAAGTGGTAGTCAAATAATTTCAGATAAAAATTTCTCTTTACTATAGACAAACATGGAAGTTTCCAGTTTCTTAAATTATGGTACTTAAGAATATTAACAGTTTTCAGTTTCTTTTCTTTTAACAGTTCAGTTCATAATCTAGCAACATTCAGAGGAGAAGAGAAGCTGCCTTCCTAATAGCATAATTACACAATATTTTAAACAATATTATTAATTTGAAACTTGAAACAAAAGGCATTACCGGTCAGATGATTTCAGTTCCATTGCATTCATTTCCATATTACCTTATGTAGAAAATCATTCATCCTATATCTCATAGGTCTAATACAGCTGAATAAATTTGTGGAACTTACTTCTTTTTACTAAGTTTCATAATACAAGCATGCACTTAATTTTTCATTAATAGCACTAGGAAATACATATACACTTTTACCAGTTTAGTTTCATAATTGTTCAAAAACTGGAAGCTGGTGACCTTGCACAGCCCTCCCTCACTCAAAACAAAGTCAAGCGCAAGTCACTTCATCCTTTCTGTGATGTCGTGGCCCTCTTCAAAAACGAAGGACAAACACAAGAACAACAACCTATATTCGTAATTGTTACTGTCTAAGCTCCAAACCTGTTGGACTAAGTATCACAGGCTATTGCTATTAAATTCTTTACTCAAAGATCCCAGGGGAGGATTGATTTAGTTATTTTTTTTTTTATGTATTTATTTAGTGGCTCAGGCAGAAAGACCTAAGAAGTTTGGTCTGATGGCATGATCCATCTTAAGTTCTTGAGAGTTTTCTCAAAGAGTTAAAATACCATGAATGGAGTACTGAAAATCACAGCAGCCAGCATTCATGTCTGCTCTGGATGTCTAACATGGGCAAGGCCTGATGTTAAGTGCATTTCAAACTAGAGCTTTTTGAAAAACATCCTGAAAGAAGGGTGGGGCAGGACTTCTTGATGCTTATCTGACCTTACTTGCAGTGGGCTAAGTTAAAGCTCCAGAATTTTTTCCTTTTATAATTTCTAGTTCTCGACTAAAATTAAATAAAAACACATACCTATTGTGTTTCTAAATGAACATTTTAAAATGTTTAACATCATTCTTTTAACAGTTAAATCTATAACAATTTAATATCACCCAAAAGAATCACATTTAATCGGTAACCCAAAGGAATACTTAAGTAAAAAGAATTTATGATTTTACCTGTAGTACTAATATAATGAATTATCAGATCAACGTGAGAGCTTGTCTTTAGCCATGTAACAGATTGGTAAACTGAGATAACATGTTTTAAGATTATAGTATTTACAAATTTATAGATCCATGCATTTTAACACTTTGTCTTAATGCTAATAAATTCTGACTTATAAGAAGCAGGGGAGATATATTCCTCTTAAAATGAGATCAGAATAAATTCAGTTACACCTGTATCAGTTTTTCAAATAGTATCACACTGAATCTCAAGTAATCATTTCATTCATTTAGTATTATGTTTCACACAGCATTTCTTTTGGCACCCACTATTTCTATTAATCTGCTGCCAAAGATTTTAAGTGGCAGCCTGATATTAGGTTTTAATCTAGCCCAATCACCCCACTTAAAATAACATTTTAATTATTTCAAACCTAGGTTTTACAATTACTAATGACAGAGTTTAAAATCTCAAGAAGAGCCTATTGCTTTCAGTTTACTTATATCTCTCTGTAAGTTCCTCTGTTTACTTATTTTAAAAGTTGCAATTACGACTGCATTTCCATACTTTCACACAACCTTCCCATTTAAACAAAGCCAAAACTTCCCTCACATCTTTTTTTATTTCCTTAATATTCCAAAAGAATTTCAGACTGTTAATCAATAATCCTTACTCTACTGAGTTACTCCAAAAATTTAGTCAAAACCAGTGACTGAATAAAGGTTTGTACTTTACCTAAAATTCAATCAGTTACATTTTGTTATTCCCTAAGAGACTGAAAGTACCCAAATCCTTTAATATGTTCTTAGCAATTATAAAAACCTTAGGAGCTTACAAAAACTTGGTCCGTTCAAATAACTAGTTCTGGGTATGTTATTCAGAGGATAACATAAAACCACGTCCAAATAAATTTCATGTAAATTTCACATTGCTTTCTTAAATAAACTTCCATTTTTGTGGTCAGGAAGCAAACAAGGCCTTAAAAATTCAAATACATAATCTATTATAAAAATAGGTAAGAATCTCATATAATTTACAGAAAAATGTCTAAAATTATTTCTAAATTGATTTCAACTTCACTTGAATTTGTAAAACTCCCAGATATCCTAATTAGGTTTTGTAATCAAATCCTGTTTACCTTTTGGTCATTCTCTGATTCACTTTTCTCTTTTAGTTAGCATTTTAAACTCTCATGGCCAAGAAACCAGACAGTTCCCCAAATTGAAATTGAACATACTCTACAAAACTTAATTTTATGGTTCAGTTAAACCTGAATTTACTGCTACTAACACAGTGTGCAGTTATCAAAAGAAAGGGATCATCTTGAGAAAACTATCAAGTGCTTGTCTCAGACTTTCTCACTGCTGTTTTTGCTACTTTGGACTCCCATTGTATGTAAAAATTCTTGAACTGACCTAAGTCTTTCAGTTTCCATTAGAGATGGAGCCAAAGGCAGTCGTACTGTTATTACTACACCCTGTCCTTCCCACCCCGCTCAGACCTCGAGGGAGAGAAGAAAAAAAGTGACTTGCTTCTTCTTTATGGACACACACACACAGCACCCTTAACACAAATGGTGTTCCACAAAGACAAAACAAAAGTACAAAACATATACCCGGCAGCCATCCTTTTTGGAGTACTTCACATGATCCATAATTACAACCCCAGCAGCTGTCCCTTCTTAAGGGGACCTGTTGGAACTGATCCCAAATTGCCTATGGGTCTTTTAACAAACCCTAGATCAAAGAGCCAGGAACTCAACTGAAAAAGAAATGGGAGTTAAGGAATTCAAGAGCTCACTTACCCAAGGTGAACTGCCTCAGTTCAAATCCAAACTAGACAGAAAGGGCCTCTGCAGGTACTAGACATTGGAGGTAGAAACCAGTGACTGGCTGGGCAAGAGTCTTTGAGTCCCCCTTCTGACACCATATGTCAACCTCAAATAAAGAAGACTAACAAAGTGGAAAAAAACAGGATCTTTAATCGAGGCAAGGGAATTGTATTTCAGGATAGCCCAGGGCACAGAAGTACTGGATTGTCCAAGAGGGGCAAAGGGGACAGGGTTTAAATAACAACAGAGGGGGGAGTCTCATGGCAGCCTTGCAAAGCTGTTAAATAAGTTGTTTTGCAGAGCAACTGCATGTTCCGAGAGAAGGCAAGGAAGGTTGGGGAATGGTGACATCTGGTCAGAGCAGCTTGCTCCAGATGCTCCAGTGGGGAGTTTGCAAAGATATCACAAGACTGGATCCAACCATGAGGTCAGGGTCAGATAAATATACTTTGGGAAGAAATGAAAAGATTTAGAATATCTGATGTGGTAAGTGGGCGAACAAATTGATTAGGAAAGCAGGAAAGCATTGCTGCCTTGCTATAGTGAGGTTCAGGATGATATTAAATACCATAAATTTGTAGTGGGCCTAGCCTGGATGGTTTCATGATTTCTTCTAGTTTTGTACAGCATCATATGAACAGGAAAAAAGGGGGATGGTAAGGTTAGGGCTTGGCAAGTCATGATTGGTGGTAGGTCAAGGAAAGGGCCAAGGGATTCAGGGACAATATAGAGTTGAAGAAATTGACCCCAGGGGTAGAGATACCAAAGAGTGAATCTAGAGGTGAAAGATAGGGAGAGGGAGTTGACCTGGGAAAGAACTGGGTGGAGGTCACAGTGAGGATGAACTTTACAGAGAAGTTTGGAAGGATACATTGTTTTCAGCTAATGGAATTTCCTGGTAAGTAGAACACTTGTGTTGTAATGGCAAGATCAAGTTAATGACGATCTCTGTGTATGGCTGAGGTGGAGTGGAGGGGCGTATCATGGAACTGGACAGATAGAGGAACTGGGAACTTAAGGTATTTGAGGAAGTATTTACACACATTTGAAGTTTTCTCATATGAGAAAGGTATTTGGGGGATAGATAAATAGCAGAAACCAAGCAACAGAAAAGAAAGTTGAGTGAGAAAATAAAATGTTCTGGGAGGTCAATTGATAACAACCACTGGAGTTTGTATGTAGCAGCAGGTTTGAATAATGTGAACCTCAAAGGCAGAGAAATGGCTGACTGATCAAGGTAGAGGCAGAGCCTGGAAATGGCAGTGGGAAACAAGAAATGCAGTCTTACTTCTCCCATGACCCACTAATTAGTGGATTAGTCAACTAATGTAACTAGTACTAGAAAGGGTGTTTGGTGGTCCAGTATCTTTCTCAGTGAATGCCTGAAAAAGAAAAGAATGAAGAAAGAAATAGTTGGGATGAAAATTAAGATGTTAAGTATTGAGTACAGGAGGGCCCTGTAACTGAAGGAGGTGAAAATATCTCACATCAAATTCATTTTTTAAACTGATTTAAAAAAATAAACATTTGTTGTTTGATGTTTACCTATGACCATGTGACAACATTCATTTAAAAAATTAAGATTTTTTTAAAGCAATAAATATTGATGCTGATAAAAGGAAAATTCTTTGTTCAGGCTTTTATCCAGATGAATGAGTCAAAACTCAAGGAAAAGATAACTTAAAAGGAATTTATTTAAAAAGAAAATTAAAAGGAATTTTTATTAAAAAGGTAGTAACATGTTGATGATCACTAGAGATCGACAGTGGAACCAACTTTTATTGATAGCTTTCATAACGAGATAAAGACAATTTAGATGGGTCCACTTCTCAGCTCCTGGCCAACTGCTGGTGCGTGCTGACAGCTAGGGGGTGACCTGTAATCTGATAGCAGGTAATACAAAAACTGCGGACTGGATGAAGGCAGTCAAGCCTCCCCCAACACTGATGGGCAAGCAGGACTGGGAACCGTGGGGCACTGAGTCAGCATAACTTTCAATAATGCTTATTTATGACCACGGAATAGCAATGGCCTAAGGCAATAAAGGGAGAGGGGAAAGAAGACGATTGTGGCTATAACTTCTGATGACATAACCCTAGCAAAGTGGGAGCCTGAATTTCTGTTTACAGTTGTGCTAGGAGCAAGGTACAGCTATCTTGACCCTTCTTAAGACTGTTCAGTCTAGGTAGGAAATTGGAAAGCCAGAGTGGATGTTTATGGTGTATAAACACTACATTGGAACATGAAGATTTCATTAATTTGTAGTGAGGCAGTCCTTCCAGATCAGAAAGCAGACAGAAACAGAATGGGACTTTCTTCATTGGGAAGAATATTGAGTTGAGAAAGTAAAATTCCCTCCTTGTCTACTACCATTTCTTCTTTTGTTTCTGCCTCTGGGGGAGTGGGGTGTGTGGTGCGTGTGTGTGTGTGCGTGTGTGGTGTGTGTGTATGTGTGTGTGTGCGTGTGTGGTGTGTGCGTGTGTGGTGTGTGTGTGTGGTGCGTGTGTGGTGTGTGTGTATGTGTGTGTGTGTGCGTGTGTGGTGTGTGTGTGTGGTGTGTGTGTATGTGTGTGTGTGGTGCATGTGTGGTGTGTGTGGTGTGTGCGTGTGTGGTGTGTGTGCGTGGTGCGTGTGTGGTGTGTGTGGTGCGTGTGTGGTGTGTGTGTGGTGCGTGTGTGGTGTGTGTGTGGTGCGTGTGTGGTGTGTGTGTATGGGTGGTGCGTGTGTGGTGTGTGTGTATGTGTGGTGTGTGTGTATGTGTGGTGTGTATGGTGTGTGTGTGGTGCATGTGTGTGTGTGTCTGAGTGTTTCTGGACTGGTATAGTCTACTTCCACTCCCTTTGACTGTGAGGATGGTATATGATATTTACATGAGGACCTCGCCCATTCATGGAGCCCTGATTTTCAATAGTAGAAGTTGGCAAACTAAGGGAGGCTGTGAAACTCAAGGTAGAATTAACCCTAACTAGGGTTAACTAACCCTAAACAGTCAACAAATCTTTATTAAGTTCTTAATATGTTCTAGGCATTGAATATATAAGAAAAAAGAATGAAAAAGTCCCCAGTAGCAATGAACTTACATTTTAACAGGGGACACTGGTACAAATAAAAAAATACATTATAATTACAAACTGTATCTTGTAATTTACAACCTTGTCATACTTTAGGCCTGGAGTCAGAAAGCTGCCTTCCTGAGTTCAAATCTGGCCTCTGACACTTACTGGCTGTGTTGACCCTGGGAAAGTCCCTTAACCCTGTTTGCCTCAGTTTTCTCTTCTGTAAAATGAGCTGAGAAAGGAAATGGCAAATTACTCCAGTATCTTTGCCAAGAAGACAGCCACATGGAGTCACAAAGAGGTCAGACAGGACTAAAAACAGCTGAACAACATTTTGTCATATATCTGTATATGAGGAAAATCACTAGCAGTTGTGGAGATTAGGAGACTGCAGAATGTACTACTTTAGTTGCATCTTAAAAGAAGAGAGGGCTTGTGTGAGGCAGCGGTAATGAGGAGGTACATTCTAGGCATCGGTTTTCCCCGGGGCCAACCAGCGAAAAGGCCCAGGTATAGAAGATGAGGTGTGAGGGAGGAATAGAGAGGAGGTCCATTTGGAAACAGGGAGGAGACTGAGTAACGTTCAGTGAGACTGAAAAGGAAAGACTAGCTTGTCCCATTTCCTGTCTTGAGAAAGTTCATATAAAATAGACTGTTTGACATATGTGCAGATATGTGTATGTGTTAGTGATCTGTATAATACTGGACACCAAATCCTTAGCTAAGACATTTGTTACAAAGATTTTTTTTCCATTTGACTCCTCCTTTTCTTATCCTAAATGCATTAATTTTGTTTGAGCAGAAACTTTTTAGTTTGATGCAATGTTAGATACTTTCTCTTTTGTACTGTCTCCTATTCTTTGCTTAAGAATACAAATCCTACCCTTCACTGTGGAAGGTATATCATTTGCTTTGATTGATTTTTAAGTTATTTAATATTAAGATTATGTGTCCATTTTGAATTTTTTGTGATATGTGGAAGGAAGGTGTTTGGTCTAAACCTAAAACTCAAAGGAGAGAGTGATGGTCACAGAAGTATAGCTTGGAAGCATCAATGGGAGCTGAGAATGGGTGTGATGAAAAGGATGACCTGGAAGGTTGTCACTGAGGCATTGTGGGGGAGGGGTTTGGGTTGAAGGGAATGAAAGTAAGGGAGTGGGCAGTGAGGGTTAGGGATTGGGCTTCAGAGTTATTGGTTGTTGAGACTTTGTGACCCATCACCTCCTAGGTTATCGGCATCCTTTGAGGTTTAGCTTTGGTGTTTGCAAGGCATTAGACATCTGCGAAGAGGGGAAGCTTGTGGAAGGAACCAGTGGAATGGTGTTTCCCTCTTTCCTCTTCTGGAAAGACAGACCAGGGCAGGAGCCCAGCATCAGGAGTACAGTTTCTTGACTTGACTATGAGCAAGAAAAAACTAGCCAAGAAAAGGGACTCGCCACCTTGCTGTACTACATACAAGGCATTCCATCACCTGTCCATGCATTTTCACTCACCCTTCCAGTGCCTGGTATCTCCTGGCTTCCCTTGCTTTCTTTAAGTCCCTATTAAAATGCCACCTTCTATAAGACGCTTTCCTGATCCTCCTTCATGATGGGGCTTTCCCCAAGATGATTAACTCTAACATCGCCTTTATCTGATTGGTACATTTTGGTTTCCATATTGTCTCTTCTTCCAGACTTCCAACTCCTTGAGAGCAGGGAGTTGCCTTTTCTTGTTTCCGCAGAGTGCCCAGCTTGTTTTTTTGACTAATTTCTGTCAGGGTACTCTTCAGTTCTGCAAACAGTTTTTAAAAAATGAAATAGGGAGTTCTTTCCTAAGTAATTTATTGTTTTTGTGTTTGTTGAACACTGAGTTAGTGAGTTGCTTTGTTTCTGAGTTTCCCATGTGTTCTAACTATTTATTTATATTTTATTTATTTATATATCTATTATATATCTATATAAATAAATATATCTATTTATTTATATTTTAACCAGTACATGGTTTTGATGGTTAGTGCTTCATAATATAGTTTCAGATCTGAAAGTGCTCTGCCTACCTGTTTTCATTTTTGGCAGAGTCATCCAGGTTAAGTCAGGGATCTACACCCTTTCAGTCCTCCCCATCCCACCCTACTGACCATCTTCCAGAAAAGCTCTGGTTAATTTTTCACTCAGGGACTTTTTTTTGCACAAGATTGCCTCCAGAGGTTGGGCTCCTACTCTTGATCCCTGAGCTAAGGTAAGGTTTAGGTTTTAGTTTTTGATTAAATTTGTCCTAGGGATTGAGGTCATTTAGGTTTTGATTAAGTTTGCTGAGGGAGTGGGGTGGTTTAGGTTAGTTTAAATTTCCCCCAAGAGGTGTTTAGGATTAGGATTAAGTTTTCATTTTCTTTTTAAATTTTCACCCAGGCGGGTAGTAAAGGAAGGATGGGTTCTGGTGGTAGTAAAATACCTGTGAGTTTTCCCATGAATAGACTTTTGGTAGCAGGAGACTGGGGGCCACTCCAGATACTTAAGGGAATAACAGAACAGCTGGCTGTTGAGTTATGTGACATCTGACATAAATTTGCAAGAGAATCAACTAGTAATTTGTTTTGGCTAATTTGACTCTTTCATTATTGCAAACTGAAGAAAAGATTAAGGCTAACAAGTCTGTGTTTCTCTTACTTTGTGTGTGTTTTTCTGGAAAAATCTGTGTCTTTTGTCTTTAGTGTTTGTAGACTCTGTTACCGTGAAAGATTTCTACAGGGAAAATGCAGCTGGCCAGAAAAAAACTGCAAAAAAGCAGTAGCCAAAGAGTTTAGAATGTTGGAGAAGATTAATGAAATTTCAGAGTTTCATATTTGAAATTGATGCCAAATTATCTGTCCCAGTAAAGAGGACTAACTCTTGTGTTAGACTTTTCAGCAGGAGATTGGGTTTTAAAAACAAAACCAAAAAATCCTGCAAGATTCTTTGTGTAATTTCAGCCCTGGCTACATTGGAACTACAATGATAAAGTCAAATAATCAAGGAAAGGAAACTTTTTCCTAGTTTGTAGAATTGCCAAAAATGTCTTAGTAGATTTTGGAGATTTGGAGATAAAGACTTGTAGAGTAATCATTAAGGAGTTTGGAAATTATTCATTTTAGATTTCAGGGGAGGACTCCTAGTACTTTGGGTAACTCCAGGAACTCACTTCTTTCTGAAATATTTTAGTGAGCTTTTGGGGTACCACTATGCAGAATTAGGTTTAAGGAAAAACAAATTCCCTAAAAGTTTTAGGGGTAAATAACACTTAGGTAATTTATTTTTTCTCATTGAGATTGATAAACCTATTGTTTTAGTGTTAATGAAGAAAGGTGGCTAGTTTGAAAGCAGTCCCAAAATGAAAGGGAAAAAAATACCTGCAGTTTGCGTTTAAATTTACCTGATACTTAACACTTCCTTCAATATTAAAAGAGAAAAAAAAAATGTTTAAATCAGGGATTCCCTGAATTGCCCTTCCCCCATCCCAGCTCAGAGATCCCTATTCTGACCCCATCCCAGTTCAGAAACTCCCTATGACTCAACTCAAAGACCCCTCCTGTTACTCCCCCAGCTAAAAGACCCTCCCCCTCTGACCTTCTTAACTCTTAAATCATGCCAGGTTCCCAAATATTGACTGTAAACAGGAATAAATATGCATTGTACATACATACAATAACAGCAAAAATGTTGAAACAGAAAAATGAGTTATATGCTGGTCTCAGAAAATTGATTAGTTGTGTGAGCTTAAGCAAGTTATCTGTGTTTGCCTCAGTGACCTGATTTATAAAAAGGAAAATAATGATGGTACTCACCTCCCATGCTGAGAGGATCAAAATGATTGGTTTTCCTTCATCTTCAAAGAGGACCGAAATGACATCACCATGATAAAGTAAAATTTCCGTGTGACTATGTCTGATCATACCAATACAAGCTCGGAATGCTCTACCATAGGTTGGGCACAAATAGTCCTTATGCATATTTGGGGTGGATTCTCCAAATCTGTGCATCCTGCGTTTCCTTTGTGCTGTCTCAATTCTGCTTTGCTCAAAGAGCACAGCACCCTTTCTGTTGTGGGCACGCCATACTGAGCGGTCCTGTGCCAGTGTCTCCCATGTTGCACAGTCAAATCCAAAGTTCTTGAGAGAGACCTTGAGAGGGTCCTTGTATTGTTTCTTCTGACCACCATGTGATCGCTGCCCCATGCAAGTTTTCCATAAAATAGTCTTTTTGGCAAGCATACATTTTGCATTTGAACAACATGACCATCCCTTCGGAGTTGCACTCTCTGCAGCATAGTTTGAATACTTGACAGTTCAGCTCAAGCAAGGACTTCAGTGTCTGGTACCTTATCCTGCCAGGTGACCCTAAGAATCTTCCTAAGACAGTTCAAATGGAAGCAATTCAGTTTCCTGGCATGGCACTGGTAGACCGTCCATGTTTCACAGGCATACAACGAGGTCAGTACAACGGCTCTGTAGATCTTCAGTTTGGTAGGCAGTGTAATACCTCTTCTCTCCCAAACTTTTCTTCAGAGCCTCCCACACACTGAGCTAGCTTTGGCAATGCATGTGTCAGCCTCATTGTCAAGGTATACATCCCTGGAAAATATACTACCAAAGTAAGTGAACTTATCCACAGCATTCAGAACGTCTCCATTTGTTATAACCGATGGTTCCATGTGTGGATAGTGTGGTGGTGACTGATGGAGCACCTGTGTTTTCTTGGTGTTAATTATTAGGCCAAAATTAGCACAGGCAGCAGAGAATTGATCCATACTTTGTGGCATCTCAGCTCCAGAAGCTGCATTGAGTGCACAGTTGTCTGCAAACAGAAAATCATGCACCAACAGTCCCTTCACTTTGGTCTTGGCTTGTAGCCTTTTCAAATTGAAGAACTTAACATCAGTACAGTAGTTGACCTTGATCCTCATTGAAAGCATTTGACAACATGGCTGAAAACATCATGCTAAAAAGCATGTGAGCAAGCACACAGCCCTGTTTCCCTCCACTGGTGACTGGGAAGGTATGAGAGCATTGTCCATTATCCAGAACCCAGGCAAGCATGCCGTCATGGAATTGATGTACAATACTGATGAACTTCTCTGGGCCATCAGATTTGGACATAATTTTCCATAAGCCCTCATGACTAACAGTGTGAAAGGCCTTGGTCAGATCTACACGTGTACAGACCTCTGTTCTGCCCCTGGCAGTTCCATATCGACTGTTCTTGGCCCTTTTTGAAGCCACACTGGCTCTCAGGTATATGGCTATCTTCCAGGAAGACTCTCGGAAGAGTAATGATGGTACTCACCTCCCAGGGTTTGTTGAGAGAAGCAATGATATAATGATTGTGAAATGTTTAGCACAATTATTGACAATTATTATTGTCATTTCTTTAATTGAGTGTAATTCCTACCTGGTTTTAGATGTGATTAGTATAAAATGTCAAAAGTAACAAGATTAATGATTTCTATGTAGGATAATTTGGAAATACATTTGGCTGCATTGGTGTCCTCTTACTGGTAATAAGTTTTGACATTGACATTATAGATATCATTATTGTATTTCTCAATTCTGTTTTATTGTGTAATTTGAGAGACCACTGTATCAGAAATGTTGTTAGACAAATCACTTCTTTTTTATCTGGATGCTGTTAGATGATGAATTGAGTTTTTAAAGGAATGTGATGGAAATAGATATTTGAAAACAAATATTTAGTGGGATATATTTTGTTTTAAAATAAGTAGTAATAATCTTACTATAATAAAGACTGAGTTTTCATTTGAAAATGTTTTGCTATGGCTTATGAAAATTTTTAGTAGTTTGAAGATATAACTTCAATATATTAACATGATTCAACTATTAGTTATTTGCTATATGTCTGAAACCCCAAAATGTGGTTAGTTTTAATTTATAAGTAAAGGTAAATGAAATGTTACTGTTAGGGAAACATGAGAAAATTAATAATATTTAAGTCCTAAACTATGATATTTGAGGGCTATAATTCAAACTATTGTTTAAATCATCAGGAAGCCAGTAGTAGAAAATGGCCATCTGAGAACTACAATTGAATGTCCCTGGGGAAAGTTGAGGGGATGACCTTGGCAGAGTCTGAGGTAGGAACCTCTTGACTCAGTTTACCCATTGCACAGTTTTCTTTCTGAACAGGAAATTTCCCCACCTAATTTATCTTGAACCTTGCTTTTGATACCTTGTGACTTACATGATTGGCTGTCAGATATGACTCATGCCTAGAGTCAAATAGATCTAAGGGAGTTTTTCACCTTTTATGGTATGTATTAGGTCAGTCTATGCTCTGGAGGGGATGCATCTTGAAGTTACAGCTATGTCCCTCGTTTTCCTTTCATAGAAAATTTCTGTACTTAAGGTAGGTGAATAGTAGAAATATTGTAAGTACAGTGTGGAATCCATTAATTGATTGATATCAAAACATTTCTGAGTTACCATAATAGAATTTAAGTATAATATCAGAATTGCCTGAAAGAGAAAATACAATACATATTTACTTCTTTAATTTCTTTTAGATTTCTTTCAAATAAAATCATTTGTACCCAATCACAACATACTACAGTGCTGTCTTTCTAGGGTACTCTTTAAATTGTGTGAATGATGTCGATATTAGGGTCTATATTAAAACAAAACAAAACACTATAACCTTTCTACAGCCAGAAGAGAAAAGATAGAAAAGAATAAAATACACCGGTCTAAGAATTTTTGTAATTTTTTCCTTTTTATGTCTAATGTTATTACCACAGGGACTGTATATATAAACTGAAGAATTTCAGAAAAGTGCACTAGAGAAGGTTTATTTTTAACTGAAATTGTAAAAATGTATAATTTTGATATTTCTAGTTTTTCACAAGAGACAAATTTTGGCTTCATTCTTTGGTGGACAAAGGAAATATTCAATTCTCTCCCCCCCAACATTCCCCAATGTCTCAGTGAATTTTATTTTATTTCTCTATAATTCTGAAACAGTGTTTTAAATTAAAAAAAAAAAGACCTGTTTTGCCATTTTTTATAAATTCCTACATATGTCTATGTGAAATTCAGACTTGACCGTTTTAAGCTAGGTTCAAAGTTAGATATGTAAGTAGGAAATTCTTATTGTGGAAGGGGGAAAAAATCAGTCATAAATGCATAGCTATTTTGGTATTGTATTAACTTAGTTAATTGGTAAAGCCCATTACTAATATATATGCATCATTCTCTCTTCCCTCTTACGTATTAAAAAATACATATTTTCTCCCATTTTTCCCTCCCCCTCCCGCCCCCGAGAATGCTTATTGCTTGGTAAATTAATTGGTGAGTTTTTCACTTTATCTTTCTTTACTAAGACAATGTATATCATACATAAGCAACATGTCTTCTTCTTTTTATGATTTTATGGGATGTCCTCAAAAAGTTCTTTGATTTATATCCATCATGTTTCTGCTATGTTCAACAAAGTATCTTTTGAGGTTAAAAAACAAAATTAAAATTTTTCCCTAATGACTTTTATTTTCCCCAATTGCATGTAAAAACAGTTTTTAACACATTTTTTTTTAAATTTTGAGTTCCAAATTCTCACTATCCCTCTTCCCTCTCTAAGATGATAAGCAATTTGGTGGTAGGTTATACGTGTGCACTTACGCTAAGCGTTTCCACACTGCTATCCAGTTTTCCTAGTAGTTATTGTCACATAGTGACAGTATTCTAGTCACTGTTGTCTTTGGGTTTACCATATATAGTGCTACTATTTTTGTTTCTATAGGTTACTCTTTTCCATTGATTAAACTTTTTTTTAACTAATAGGAAGTAATTTTGATGATTATTGTTTTATAAGTATAATTTGGGATGTGCTACTGAAGTCTTCCTTTGTTCTGTTTTTTTATTATTAGATGAGATAGGTTTGTGGCCCTTTGTTTCTTCATATGAATTTTTAAATTGTTTTCTCCAGGTTTACATAGTATTACTTTGTGAGTTTAATTTGTACAATACTGAATAAATAAAATAATTTAGGTAGAAATTTAGTTAGATGTGTGATTTATTGGGTTTTTTGAAGAATGTTTTTATTTATGTCTTTTATAAAAATCACCATAAGTTTCCTAGTTTTCCCCCTGCTCTTCCCAGAGCTGTCTCATATAACAAATGACATTTTTAAGACAAAAGGAGAAAAAAAGTCAGCTTAACTGATTAATAAGTTGAAAAAGTTTGAAAAATTGTTCCCTGTGTAACACTTACTGATCTCCCAACTTTGCAAAAATCTGGGTTAGAAGTTTCTTCTCATATCTCTTTTTTCCAGCCATATTTATTCTCTATAATTTCTCAACATTTAATTTTTAATTTTTGTGTGTGTGTGCTGGTTTTTTCCATTTACAATGTTTGAGTTGTGTGTTGTTGTCTTGGCTCTGTTCACTTTACTTCACTGTATTCACTGCATTTATCATTTTTTAAAAATCTCATTAAAACTCCATTTTGTTCATGTGCTCAAATTTGTTTATGTATTTCCCCAATCCGTGGACAGCTACTCTGTTTCTAAAACATCCTGTATACTTACTCTCTCCCATCTCCTATATCCAAGCTGTTGTCAAGGTCTGCCAATTTCACCTTTGCAACATACCTGGAACATGCCCCCTTCTCTCTTCTGCTAATGACATCACTCCAGTGCAACTTCTCATTACCTTATGCTTTGATTATTGGAATACCTGCTGGTGGCTTTGTCTGCCTGAAATCTCTCCCCATTCCAGTTCATTCTCCATTCAGCCACTTAAGTGATTTTCCTAAAACCCAGGTCTGATCATGTTACTCATGGCTTCCCATTGAGTTTAGGAACAAATACAAATACAAAATGCCAAGTTTGGTGAGCATTCAATCCTTAACGTAGTCCCCACCTGCCTTTCCAGTTTTCTGACATCTTAATCGCTGACATTTACTCTTTGATCCAGTGACACTGGCTCCCTCGCTGTTCCACGAACAAGACACTTTCAGTTCTGGACATTTTCTCTCTCTGTCCCCCATGCGTCCCTCCTCTGTTCCAACTACTGACTTCATAAATATGTATCGGTTGATTGCTGTCCAAAGAAGTGCTATAAATACTTTGGTATATATGAGGACTTGTTGTTTTTTTTTTTATCAATGGTCTCCTTGGGATATGTGTCTATAAATAGAATCTCTGGGCCAGAAGTTATGGAAGTCTTAGTCTCATTATTTAAATAATTCCAAATTCCTTTCCAGAACAGTTACACCGATTCACAACTCAAACAATGTTTATCTTCCCACAATCCTTCCAACATTAACTATTGCCATCTTTTGTTATCTTTGCCAGTTTGCAGGGTGTGTAATAAAACCCCAGAGGTTGTTGTGATGTTCAGTTTTCTTATTATTTAGTGATTTGGAGCATTCTTTCCTTTGACAATACTCTGCAATTCTTTTGAAAATGTTTTTCTGTATTCTTTAGCCACTCTATTGGAGAATGACTTTCAGTATTTTGTGTGTGTGTATATGTCATAAACAATTAACAGATACATATCAATTGTCAGAAGAATTTGACATAAAGATTTTTTCTCATGTAATTGCTTCCCTTCTTGTCCTAAATAGGTTAGTTTTGTCTGTATAGATTTTCAGTTTTCTGTAACCCATGTTATCTATTTCATCTTTTGTAATGTTATAATCTTGGCTTTATCCCTTGTTTAAAAATGCATTTCCTTCCCAGAGTTGTGAGAAACATATGATCTGCTTTTTCTTCTAAACCGTTTTTTTTTTCTTTTTACTATAGTGGGACTTTTTGTATGAAAGTAACATATAGAATATATTATGGACTATGGTATAAGGTGTTAGAATCGAGGGTTAGGGTAATCCTAAACCTCATTTCTGTCCGAATGCTTTCCAGTATTCCCAGTAATTTATATTAAAATGAAGACAGTACATTTTTCACTTTATGGAATAATCTTTTTCTATTGATCTACTACTCTCTCTTTTAAACCAAAACCAGGTGCTTTTCATAGCTGCTGTACATAGTATTGTTTGACATCAGTCCATCATTTCCCTTGATATTCGAGATTATTTTTTTCCAAATGAATTTTGTTATCAATAAAATTCAAGTTTTTTGTTTATCAAGTATCCCCTTGCTAATTTGATTGGAATAATATTACAAAGCAAATTAATTTTGGTAGGATTTTTATTAGTAGTATTGGCATTAGTATTAGTGTTAGCACTGGTATTACTATGGCCCAGCTATGAGTACTTCCAGTTTTATGGTTCGCTTTGCAATTGAACCTATACAAGTCTTTGTTTGCTTTGGTTGATTGTTACATTTCTCCATTTCTCTTTCCGTTTTAACTTATTGGATTTGGTTGCTATATAAAAATGCAGTTGATTTTTGAGGATTTATCAAAGCCTGACTCTTTGCTAAAGCTATTAATCATCTTAATAATATTCGCTGGATCCCTGTGATTTTCCTAGTATGCTACCATATCATCATATCATCCCCTTTATAACTTTATCTTTATTACTTTAATTTCATCATGTTATCTTATTGGTCTTACTAGCACTTCCAGAATTATATTAAAAAATAGTAAAGAGAGTGACGTTACTTGCTATACTCCCATATTTATTGGAAAAGTTTCTACTGTATTCTCATTGCATATGATACTTGCTTTTGGTTATAGATAATACTTTTTATGATATTAAATAAGTTCCCTCTACATCTGTACTTCGTAAGGTTTTTACCATCAATGCATGTTGTACTTTATCAAAGACTTTTTTTCTGCATCTTCAGAGAAATATGTGATTTGGGGTGTTTTCCTAACCATTGTTGCACCCTTGGTATGAATTCTACTTTGTCTTAATGAATGGTTTCATGGATAAATCGGGTCAGGCTCTTCGACAAGATTTTGTTTAATATAGTTTAATTAATATACATTAATGATATTGGTTCATATGTCTCCTGGGTGGTTTTTATTTCCATGGTTTAGATGTTATTACTATAGTTTTATAAAAGAATTCTGGTAGGGTACATTCTCAATTTTCTGGATAATTTGTGTAGCGTGAGTACTGATTGTTTTTTAAAGGTTTGATTCAGTTAGAACCAATAACACAGTTACTGCCTTGTACACCTTCTTCATCTCCCCTCCCTCCATTTTCTTTGTTGTGTGTCAGTCGTAGAAATTCCGGTAGGCGAGTGAGAGAACATCATCCCACGGTGTGAATCCTCCTATCTCCCAGTTGAGCGGTTCATTGTTAGCTTTTGCTCTTCTCTTAGTCATTTCCCCTTGCCCCCATTTTCCTCAAAATCTCTTCCTTGGATCTGTTCCCTCCCACTCTTCTTATTTCCCAGGAGCTCTGATTCACCATCTCCTGAAGCAAGATGAATGAATGGTATCTCTTACCACCAAATCCTTGCAAATAGTACCCATTATAAGGTCCCTATATCACTTGATAGAATGTCACCCACTCTTCTTTCATATGAATATTTCTCAGTGGTATCTCTTCCCACCACAGACACAAGATATCTCTCTTTCATTTCCCCTCTTTCAACCCTTTCCTTTTCCTCTTTGACCATTCTCCTTTAGATTCTCTTTTTCCCGAGAGCCCCTATGCTCTTTGTAACACATTCCAACCCCACGTATATTTTCTAGTAGGTACAGATTAGTCTTGTGTTGCTTGAATTTTTTTTGTGTTTTAAGATCTTTATCCCAACTGCTTCCACAGCTAATTGTTTCTGAAATTGGATTATTAAATTTAACCACTATGTGTCTTGGAGTTTTCTGCCTCTTCTTTTTCCCCCTCCCTTAGGGACAATCTATGAATTCTTTCAATCACAATTTCATTTTCTATATTTTGGGCAGTTTTCCTTTATGATTTCCTTCGTTATGTTGTTTTTTCCCTAACATGTTCTTCTGGGAGACCTGCAATCTTTAGTTTGTGTCTATACATCCTATCCTGTCTTCAGTATCAGTATGTTTTGCTTGGATAGTGAGCATATTAAAAAAAGTATTTCTCCTCTTCTAGATTGTCCTTTAATATATTTGTATTTTAGATCTATTTTTCTCTCTTTTTTTTCTCCTTTGGGGAGGCTTGCCATTGAAGATTCCAGTTTTCCTATTCTATTATTTTTTCTGTGTAAGCCATAAATTTGACTCCCATAATTCTCATTTCTTTTTTAAAATTAAGACCAGCTTGTTGTGGCTCCATGTTCTCACATTCCATAAGCTCCTCTGTCTCCCCAAATGCTGGATAATTTTCCTTTATTTTTCAGTATTTACAGATGTCTGAACTCTTCTTAGCTCTAGTGGCCATATTTTCTTTTACTCTTAATATTTTCCTTATTGACTTACTTGCTGATGTTCATGGTCTTTAAGCTTTCGTCTTCCTGAAATCTTTGATATTTTCGGTTCTTTTTACCCTTATTTTCCCTATTGCTCACTTTCTGATGTGCTTGGTTATACATGGATCAGACTAAATATTTCAGTTATTTTTATTTAAAATGTTGCTCATCTTGTATAATTGTCCTCCTTGTTCTACTTACTTTACATTAGTTTATATTAGCTAAAGTTTTTTGAAATAACGTCATTCCTTAAAGGGGAATAATACTCCTTTACCCTCATAACCCACAATAAGTGCAGCCATTTTAAAATTGTCTACCAAGCAGTCTAAGCCAGCTCCTTAGATTCTAGTTCCTTTTTTTCCCTCTTTGCATCCCCCCATCCCCCCCACATTTACAGGAAATATTTATTCTCCCAGGAATATCCCTCTGGAATAAATTCTCCCTCCCAGAACCCTCCCCCAAATTCCCATTTTTATTTGATTTATTCCCTATTGAGTTTGAAATATTTCTATAACAAAAATATGAATGTGTTCATCCCTCTATCCATTGATTAAATTTCACTTGATGCCATTTTGCCATGTTTGTACAGTTTTCTACAGAATCTTGGTTATTAGAAACAGTAAGTTCCATCTCCTTCTTCCTCCTTTTTAACACTAGGATATAATTTTTACCCTCCCTTCTTTTTCCCATCTTTAAAACCCCAGAAGTGTGGGCTACATAATTTTAATCTGCAACAAAAATCACTGGGATAGAACTTTGATCATGAGCAATCAATTTATTAGAGAGACTGGTGGTCCCTAGTCATTTGGGTCCAAGATCTTCCTCATGGTCAGGGATCCTGATGCTGAAAGGGCTAAGAGGCTTTCTCGATCTTGGGGAGTCCCTGGGAGGTTTCCTGGTCATTGGAAGATTCCTTCACAGAAGCATGGAATCGCCTATGATTGGCTAATCTTCAGAAGTAGAGGAGCTCCCATGATTGGTCATGGACAGTATCCATCAGTCACAACTGCTTCGTCAGCAGGCTTTTCATAGGTCATCAACTCTGGTCCATTAACTACAGGTCATCTCAGCAGGGGCTTTCCCTGACCCCTCAAACAAAGTGTTTGGCCAGCTGTTTCCTAGGGACCAAGGAAGTTGTGGCTTTGAAGCAAAGGTCACTAGGGAGTGGTCAGTGGTGATTCACAGGAATGGAAAGGCAAACGAACTTTATTTCATACACTACACTTGGAGGGGAGGGGAGAAGTAGCACACAGATAATTTCTTATAACCGATCTAAGTAATGCAGTATGGCCCTGTCCGATAAATCAAATACTCTTAATATAATCATTGATAGATGGTGGATTAATCAATCTTAACTCTTATCCTGATGACATCATCGAGTAACATAACTAATTTTAACTTAATTCTATTCAGCTTAATTCAATAATGCAATCACCGATACCGATCAAATCACAGTGCACAGAGTAAACACTGATTAAATGAGATAGGTGTGTCAGAATTATCTTCACAAAATGAAACCAGTTCACCCCAGAGGACTTCTGTTTTGTCTTATTTTTTCAGAACATAAGGTTCTGAAGGAATACTCACTTTTACTTTCCTGTTAGAATGCTAGCAATACATCATTGCATAATTCCTTCTAACTGCTCAAATAAATATAAATTTCTTGGTTTCTTTTGACTATATCTTTGATCAACCATATTAAAAAAACTTCATCAAGGAAAAGTCACTATTGTAAGTATTCTATCTAGATTTTCGAGTGTGGTTCACTTTCATGATAATTTTTCTGCTGTGGTTAAGGAAGAGTGAGGGAGAAAAAAACTGCTAGAGCTTTCTTACCTACTTGCCCTTACGTACTCCATTTCTCATACCGTAACAATTGAAATCTGCCTCTTATCATTTGGCAAATTGTATTTTTTAAAGTGTTATTTTTCTTTGTATGTTTTGTTGCCTCTTTACCATGCCATTAATTTTCTTTTTTTTAATTAAATTATTTTGTTTTCCAGTGTTTGATAATCAGTTTCATATATCTTAGATTTTTTTCCTCTCCCTTCCCCTCATTCCCCCTTCCCTTCCTACTCCCTCCCTGAGACAGCATACAATCTTATATAGGTTCTGCACATACATTCCTATTAAATACATGTTGCATAGAAGAATTAAAATGAATGGAGAAACCATAAAACAAAACAATATACAAAAGAAAATGGTCTGCTTCTATCTGCGATCCAATACCATGTTCTTTCTCTGGCCGTGAAAGGCGTTTTGCCTCAAGAGTCCTTTGGGAATTTTTTAAGTCCTTGCATTGCTGTGAAGAGCTAAGTCTACCAGAAAAAATCCCTCGCATACGGTGGTTGTTACTGTGTACAGTGTTCTCCTGGTTCTGCTCCTTTGACTCAGCATCAGTTCATATAAGTCTCTCCGGGCTTCTCTGAAGTCTTTCTGTGCATCATTTCTTATAGCACACAATAGTATGTCATTACATTCATGTACCACAGCTTGTTCAACCATTCCCCAATTGATGGGCATCCCCTTGATTTCCAGTTCTTGGAAAGAGAGCTGCTATAAATATTTTTGTACATGTGGGACCCTTTCCCATTTCTGTGATCTCTTTGGCCTATAGTTCTAAAAGTGGTATTGCTGGGTCAAAGAGTATGCACATTTTTGTAGCCCTTTGGGTTCCGGCTTGTTTCTTGACTTTGAACTTTATGTTAATATTGGACTTTGTTCACCTGGGAGTGGGAATGCACTAGACCTTTTTATACTTCTGTTTTCAGAACTACTTCTGGGAATCTGAAAGTTTTCAGTGCTTCCAAGAGGGTATAATATGAGGAGAGATGTGGTTACTTGCTCTCCTGGTGTATTTTTCAGTATTTACCCAGGAAAGGCCCCTATTCTCCTGCAGCTCCCAGTTTTAGTGCTTCTCTCTGCCCTGGGACTATGACCAGGGACCCTGTTCCCTTCTAAAAAACCAGAAAGGCTCCTCTCTGCTCTGTAACTGCAGATGTTCAGTGGAGTTGCCACTCCTAGTCTTGTACCCATTGTCAACTTAGGATCTCTTGTAATCCTTCTGATCACTGGCCGATTCCCTTCCCAACCTGGGCCCAGAGCTGCCAAATCAACTTCTGCCCTTGTGTTGAAGATGCCTCTGAGGCCCACGGATGATGGTGTTGCCATCACATGCACTCTGGGGCAGTCCCAACCCCGGTGTCATGGACCTCTCCTACCAACCTCTTAAGTTCTCTTGTGCTAGAAAAAAATGGCATCCTCTGACCTGTGTTGGATGTAATGCTCTGGAATTCATTTTGACATATTATTTTAAAGTTGGATGGAAAGATTTCACCTGGGTGGCTTCTACTACTCTGCTCTCTTGCTTTTCTCCCTTCCCTCATCCCTCAATTATCTTTAATTAAATTTATCTTACATTGTCTTTGATTTTATTATCTTAAATTTAATGGGGATTTAGTGCATACTTAGACCATAACAGATGGTGTCTTCCATGTGGAAGGTTCTAGGGGAACTACTGCCATGAAATGGAGAACTGGAGCATACATGGACATTCACACGTGTAGTTAGGAGAAGTTTTTGTCATTGGCCATTAATTGGAATTGTTAGTGTTTTTGAAATGAGCTGATTGAACAACGAAGGTGGCCAGTTTGCTGGGTATGAAATGAAATCTCAGATTTGTTTTGAATTTCATTCATCTTAATATTAGTGATTTGGCACATTTTTTCATGTGCTTATTAACTGTTTAAAGTTCTTTTAAGAAGTATTTGATGATACCCTTTGATCCTAAGTTTCATTTAACTTTTTTCTTCTTTTCAGGATAAAAGTGATATCCCTGGAACAAGACAACTTTTTTTAATACTTTGCTGGTGGTCCAGAAATAAGACTCTTTGGGAAGAGAAACCGAGACAGAGAAAAGCATCTTAATTTTCTTTATCCAGTTGCCTGCATGAGAGACCTGAGTTTTAAGAAAGAAAAAAATACCAGTCATCTTTTCAGGATAAATTGTACATTTATTGGGCTGAGAACAGTTCTTTGTGGAGTGTCTGGAACCGTGATTTGAAAACTTCCTTGATTCTTATTTGCACTTTGGATCGTAAGCATGAGTGAGTTCTGGTTGTGTTTCAATTGCTGTATTGCAGAACAGCCTCAGCCTGTGAGTATGAAGCAATATTAATACACATGAGATTAACAGGGTTTTTGGGTGTTGGGGGGGGTGACTTTGAAAGAGATTCAAATTCTAAAACCAAGAAATGTTTGAATTTGCAGAACAATTTTGAGGGGTTCTGTGGAGAGTGGAGCTATGGGTCTCTCAATAGTTGTCTAGTGGTAAAGGTAGCAGGGAACTGGCCCCTCCCTTGACTTCCTTTTTGCTCCCTGGACTTTGTAAAGAACCATTGCTATAATGAAAAGACTCTCATTGTGGAAGTCCTACCCATTTTCAGTCATGGCTCTTTCAAAGTACTGCTGACCAATGAGGGGGTGGTTTTAGGAACCTTTGTTTTTAAGGAGGGAATAGTAAAGAAAATTGAAAACAATTTAAGAAACGCTGAAGCACTTCTTTTAAGATGTAAGTGTAAAAATTGCTTTTATGTGATCAAATCCACTTTTATGACAGTAAAATAGTCTTATTTCTCTGTAGAGCAGGGATTTTTTTTTAAAATTTTAAATAAATGTTTTATTGATGCTTTTTTACCATCAAATGCAAATCTTTTAATCTACAAACAGGAGGAATATAGAAAAAAATATAAACTCTTCTTATGTGTAATTTGTTTTTTCTTAAATAGTTTGTTATTCAATATTATGTTATGTATAATATATTATACATTCTGTGTTATATTTAATTTAACATTGAATATTAATAATTTATTATTGACAGACAACAAATAAGAATACTTTTCTACGTGAAGAACAGAGAGGAGCACTGTAAATTAAACACTGAATCTTTATTACAAATAGCTGGTTTTTTTTAAAGCCTATAACAAATTCAATATATAACTTTTATAGTTGTCTTCCTTATCAGTGCTTCCCTCTAAATCTGCTTTTTTTACCCTTCTGTTTCTTTTTTAGATGTTTCAGTGACCCTCTTTTCTTTTTTATTTTGCTCTTGCTCTAACTTATGTCCTTTATTTCATCTCAACCCTCTTCCAAATGAGAAAATAACCACAAAATCACTGCTGTTTGACAAATAAACACGGCTAGGTGAGCACAGCAGACCCACACATTAGCAGTGTCCGAAGGCATCTTGTATCCGTCACTTCTCTGGCAGGAAATGGGTGACATGCGTTCTCATTGGTCATTGCATGGATCGGAGCTCTTAAGTCTTTCATAGTTATTTTTCTCTATAACATTGTAGTTGCAGTATAAATTATTTACCTGATTCTGCCTATTGCACTCAGTGTCAGAGGCAAGTAAAGGACTCAGTGGATAAAGCAGTGGACCTGGAGTTGGGAAGACCTGAATTCAAACGTAGCCCTCTACACTTATTCGCTGTGTGAATCTGGACAAGTCAGTTCATCCCTGTCTGTCTTAGTTTTCTCAGCTGTAACTGTAAAATGATAATCTACCTCCCAGGGTTGTTGTGAAGATCAAATCGAGAATATTGTAAAGCACCAAGCACAACGCTGGGCACATGTTAGGTGATTAATAAATGCCTGTACGCTGCCCTTTGTTTTTACTGATGCAAAAAAAAAAATCACTGTAATTTCCTAATACCACGCTTCCCCTTGCTGAAACCTCTCCCATAACAATAAATTTAGTTAAGAAAAACAAGTCCACCTAATGTATAATTAGAAATTATCGATAATCTCTCAATTAGCAACCAAATGACCTTGGCTTAATCTTAATCCTTCTTAATATCTTTGCTGATGGTTTTGGCTGCTCTCTCCTCCTGGGTATTTACTCTCCTCTTTAGGTTCTGTTCCTGCTAATCTATGATTTCCTCATTCTCCTTTACAGTGTTAGCATCAGTATCATGACTTTAATGTGGGGATAGACTCTGCCTCTATTGTGGTCCCTCTTCTCTTCCCTCCCCTCACTTGGTAACCTCTTTCACTCCCTTGGGTTTAATTAATGGTCATCTCTGTTCAGAGGGCTCCCTGATTTATCCCTCCTTCCCTGCTCTCTTTCCAGAGCTCTAGTCCCACATCATCTGTTACCTTGAAAATTGGCTGTTTGACAGACATCAAAAACTAGACTGAAATCATTATCTTTCCCCTGGATCCTCTACCCTTCTGAGCTTTTCCTTCTTCTGTGCAGAGCATTCTTCCAGTGCCCTAGATTAGCGTTCTTCATGTCATCCCCAACTGTCCTCGGTCCTTTACCCCACATGCCTACTTAGCTGACAGATCTTATTGTTCTCTACAACTCTCCAACATCTCTGGGTTTAACCTTTCTTTTCTCCATCCATACGGCCACCGTTCTTGTTCAGATCCTTGTCACCTCTCCCTTGGTCTATTTCAGTCGTAGCCAAATTGGTTTCCCTGCCTCAAGAATCAGTTCCTCTCCAGTTCATTCTCCAGTTACTCAGTCAAACAATCAATCAGATATTATTAAGCATTTCCTTTGTGTCAGGCATTTTGCCAGCACTGGAGATACAAAAAATATAGCCATCCTCATTCTTGTGAAGTATTCATTTTATCCATAAAATGATGTCTAGAAGAAAAAGGCAAACCACTCTAGTACCAAAGAAAACCCCAAATGGAATAAAGAGGAGTTGGATATGACTGAGATGAATTAATAACAATACCCCTGATATATAAGCAGTGTGTGTGTGTGTGTCATGTCACAATGGATTGGTGGTCAAGGGATATGAATAAACAGGTCTCAAAAGAACCTCCAAATCACTAGTAATGAGAAAAGCAAATCAAAACAAGTCCGAGGCTTCGTGTCACACCCTGACAATTGGCAAAAATGAGAAAAGATGTCAGAATCAATGTTGGAGTAATTGTGGAAAGATAAGCACACTAATAAATGGTTCTTAGAGTTGTGAAATTATGCAACCATTTTGGAAAGGAATTTTGAATTATGCAAATAAGATTACTAAAATGTTATTTGAACCAGAGACTATTTACTAGGCTTATATTCCAAGGAAGCCATTAGTAAGAAAAAAGTCCCTATACACTGAAATATTTATATAATCACTTTTTTGTGTTAGCTGTGAATTAGAAATAAAGTAGGTGGCCATGGATTGAGGAATGGGTAGACAAATTACAATACATGAATATAATGGAACACTACTGTGTGGTAAGAGATGATGCATATAATGTATGGTAGTGAAACATGAAAACTGATGAAGAGCCAAGAAAATAATATGCACAGTAATTACAACAATGTAAATGGAAAGAACAAATATATGCCAAAAAAAACCCCTAAATTTAACAAAATTTAAAAGATCAAGTGGGCCTTAAGTGAAGTGATATGAGAAGATGCCCCTACCCTACTCTTTGGTGGAGGTGGGAGGTCCGTAAAGGTTAACTATTGCACATTTTCATACTTTCTCAATGTATTGATCAGTTATTCTGAGATTTGTTTTTCCTCCCTAAAACAATAAAAAAAACCCAAAACCCTGCTTTTTCTCAAAGGGCATGGTTCTCACAGAAGGGAAATGGAAGGTGGTCATAAAAACAGATGATATTGTTAAGAAATGGAAAGCATCAGTGTTTTTGTTTTTTTTTAAATCTGCCTGTTCTTAGTATCCTTTGCCCACATTTCAGTTGCGGAATGGTTTTTATTCCTGTAAATTTGAATCAGTTCCTTATGCATTTTAGAAATGAGAGTTCTCTTAGAGAAACTTGCTACAAAGATTTTTTTCCCCACCTAATTGTTTCCCTTCTACTAAGCTGAATTGGATGTGTTTATACAAAACTTTTTAAATTTTAGATAATTAAAACTGTCCATTTCATCTTAAGGGTTCTACTATCTCCCTTGTTTAGTCATGAAATCTTTCCCGGTATGTGCATCTGAAAGCATTTTTTTCTTTTTTCCTCTGATTTGTTTATGATGTGACTCTTTATATCTAGTTCATGTCTTTATTTGGAACATATATGATAGGAGGTATTACTCTAAACCTAATTCCTACAATATTGATTTTAGCAACCACTGTGTCCTTACCCCAGATTTATTGGATTCATTGAACGCTAGGGAAATAGATTTATTTGCATTTGTAAATGTTGTGGTATGTATGGTTTGAGATTAGATGCTGCTAGGCCTCTTTTCTTCCCACTTTTTAAAAATGCTTTTGATATTCTTGACCTTGATTCTTTTATGATGTCATCTTTATGTCTAACACCTTATGGGTTCTAAAAGAACCCATTTGTTTCTTTAGATTAAGTTTGATATTTTTTTTCCAGTTCTCTTAAATAATCCTGACATTTTGATTGGCAATAGCACTGAAAAATTTGTAAGGTTGGCTCAATCTACCTATGATCAATTAATATTTCTTTAGTTATTTAGATCTATCTTTATTTGTATAAAGAGTATTTTTAAATTTTCTTCTTAGAGTTCCTATTTGTGCTTTGAAAAGTAGACTTGCAGGTATTTTATACTGTCTAGTTATTTAACATGGAATTTCTCTTTCTATGCCTTCCTCCTGGATTTTATTAGTGATATGCAGAAATGTTGATTATTTGTGGGGGTTTATTTTATATCCTGCAACTTTCTATAAGTAAACCATCGTATATTCTACAGAAAACAATCATTTTGTTTTCTGTTTGCCTGTTTCTTCCCTCAATTTTTTTGATCTTTTTTCCATAAGCTAGCATTCTTGCTTTGCCCTTGATCTTATTAAGATAAAGGACTCTGTAATGGGCATTGATCGTCTCTCCAGTACAGTTAATGTTTGACTCTTGGCTTTAAAAATATAATACTTATCATATTAAGGAAAACTCCATATATTTTCTATTTTTCTAGTGGTCTTTTTTTAGTGTTTTTTTTTTTAACAGGAATGAGCATTATGTCTTTTCAAAAGCTTTTCCCCCTTCTATTGATATAATCTTAATTTTTGTTCTTTTTATTAATATAGTCATTTCTGTTTAAAATTTTGCTGATATTCAACCAACCCTGTATTCCGGGCATAAATCTGGTCCTGTAATAGTGTATAATCTTTGTGTTGTATTGCGTTAGTCTCTTTGTTATTACTTTATTTAAAATTTTTTCATCAATATTTCTCAAGGATATTGATCTAGTTTCCTTTGATTATTTTGGCTGTCATTGGTTTAGGTATCAATAGCATTTATATTATAGAAGGAATTCCTTCCCTTTTTTTCTTTTTTTTTGTTGGGCAGGTAGCGAGGCAGTCAGGAGTAAGTGACTTCTTGAGGGTCACATAACTAGTTAGTGTTAAGTGTCTTAGGCCAGATTTGAACCCTGGCTCCAGGGATGGCGCTGTATCCACTGATTCCTTCCATTCCGATTTTTTCTAAACAGTCGAATTGTGTGGCATTTAGAACTTTCTATCTGTCTCTCTATGCTGACTTGGGCTGGAAAAATAACTTGCTGATTTTTTCCATGGGTTTCCTGATTAGGTTTTAGTCTGCTACATTATCTAGATTTTGCGAACAAGTTGTGTTGGAGTAGCTGGGCTGCTTTTTCTTGCTACTCAGCCCTCTTGATTCCACCCAGTCACTATATTGTACCCTCGTTACACTGTATCACAAGCAGGTGTGAAAGCAACATAGTTCACTCCCTTCTGTACACTATGATTTCCATTAAATTCATTCATGTATCCTGTGAAAACATTTTCTTATTTCCCAAGAGGGATTTCACTATAGATTAAGACATTGTAGTAACCTTCCAAAATCTAATGATAATTTCAATGAAAATATGATAGCTGGTATTTATAACTGAATTAGCAGAATTATTGAGGGGAGAATTATGATTTCTCTAGATATGAAATTACAACAATGGTCTTTCGAGAAGTTTTTATGATTCCAGCTTGAAGTCTCATTTATTCCTGAGGTTACATTTTTTTCAAAACAGTGACAGGATATGCCATGTAACTTAAGATAAGCAATAGAATTAACACACTTATGTTAAAATTAAATTCCTGCCTTTGTTAATGTTTTGTGGATTAGAAGTGCTGAGCCCTAAACAAGCTTTTAAAAATTATTTTCCCTTGCATCTGCTAAGTAATATTCTTTTTCTTTTGACTGCAGAAAATGGAGAATAAAATATGTGTATAAATGATACAGAAAACTAGTCCAGTAGTAGTATCCAATTTATTTCCCAGTTTTTTAGTATGTCATTCGTTGTGGTCTTTGCGGTTTCTGCCACAAGTCAGACCTTTCTCCCTCTGCTTTGTTACTATTGATTAAATGACCGAAATTAACATTGAAAAAAAAGATGATTAGCTGATGCTTAATTTATTTTTAAATTTTGGTTATATTTAATATTTTTCCCGAAATACATGTAAAAACAATTTTAAACATTTTTTTTAAAGTTCCAAATTCTCTTACTCCCTCCTCTACCCCCTCCTTAACAAAACAGACAGTTTGGTAATGGTCATACATATAGAGTCATGCAAAACATATTTCCATATTGGTCATGTTGTGAAAGAAAGCAGAACAAAAAGCAAACAGCGACAAAAAACCTCTAAGAAAAATAAAGGTTTTTTTGTTTTTTTTTAAAGTATGCTTTGACCTACGTTCAGATTCCATCAGTGCTTTCTCTGGAGATGGATAGCATTTTTCATCATAAGCCCTTTGGAATTATCTTTTAGATCATTGTATTGCTGAGAGTAGCTAAGTTATTCACAGCTGTTCATTGCACAGCGTGCTGTTATATAACATGTGCACAGTGTTCTACTTCTGCTTAGTTAACTTTGCATCAGTTCATGTAAGCCTTTCCAGGGTTTTCTGAGAGCCTCCCACTCATCTTTTATTATAGCACAGTAGTATTCTGTCAGTCATATACTAAACTTGTTCAGTCATTCCCCAATCGATGGGCAGGCATCTCATCAATTTCCAATTCTTTTCCACAATAAGAAGAGCTATTACAAATATTTTTGTACGTATAAGTCCTTTTTTAAAAAAATCTCTTTGGAATATAGACTTAGTGGTATTGCTTGGTCAAGTGGTATGCACAAGTCTGATAGTTCTTTGGGCAAACTGGTTTCCAGAATTCTTGAATTCATTCAAAACTCTACCAGTAGCGCATTAGTTGTCTCACATTCCCTTCAACATTTATCATTTTACTTTTCTGTCATATTCGCCAATCTGGGAGGTGTGGATCATGCTTCAGAGTTGTTTTAATTTGGATTTCACATACAAAATCACACTGCTAGGAAGTTTCTGAGACTGTATTTGAACTTAGATCTTCCTTTCTTATGCTGGGTTTGTTCATTTTATTTGTGCAGAAGTTTTTTAATTTCATATAATCAAAGTTATATACTTTTAATCTTCTGTAATTGCATCACTCTTTTATTTGGTGAAAAATTCATCCCCCTACCAAAAAAATGTGTTTATTAACCTCTTCTTCTAACTTTTTTATGTCATGTTCTTTAATATTTGGGTTAAGTATCCAATTTGAATGTATTGTGAAATATCATGTAAGAAGAGGGATCTGATGTTCAGTGAAGGATGAATAGAGGTCATCAGCCATCGTGATGGGGGACAGACTGCTTTAGGAAAGTTGAAGAGAAATGAAAAGCTTTAAAATGGCTGCTTTGATGATTGGGGACGTATAACAGAATTATCTTGCTTCATTTGAGATCATGGAAAATTAATTGGTAGTGGGACCCAGTCAATAGAGTTTCATGAGTCCCTCCAGTTCTGTTTATCAGCACGTGAAGAGGAGCAGAAGGGTGGACGGGAGGAAAAATGCAAGATTGGATTTGGGCAACACATGACTTGTGATACTGCAAGGTGGGAAGGAGTTTGAGTGTAAAAGGTAACGTAGAGTTGTATTCATTCACCAGGGGGGCAAGATGGAAAAGGGAAAATGCCTGGAAAAGAGATGGAGGGAATTGGAGGTCACGGTGAAGAAGACTGGTATTAGAACTTGGTAGAAGAGCAAGGGTAAAGATGTCATAATGGAAGATGAAGTTCAGATGACATAATCATGGACTTCATAGACTGGAGGTAGAACACTTGCGGGTGTTGGCAAGATCAAAGCTTTAGTGTCTAGGTAAGGTTATATGGAAGGTTAAGGGAACTGAATAAATAAAGGAATCGGGAAGTTGAGGGAGATCAAATGTATATTGAAGCCTCCTAATATGCGGTAAGGAGTTATGATGGAGAGAAATAACTGTATGGCAGGCAATGAACTCCTTTAGGAATGAGTAATACCCAGAGGGAGGTAGCTGGGGGTGGGGGGAGCAGAATAAATGATATGGTTCAATAGAATTGGGTGATCAGTTTGGATTGATTCGGCCTCAGAGGAGAAGAGATTATTTAGTGATGATGGGAGCAGGATAATTTGGATGTGAATGCTTTAAACAAAACATGAGTAAAAAGTGCATCTGGTATAGTTAGGGATGCCTTGTCAACAGGAGGGAGCTAGATCTAAATGAATGCTTCTGGCTTAGGAGTGTGAAATGAAATGGTTTAACATGAAAGTAAGTTTATTATGTGGTTGGCATCCTAGAAAGTGCAGTGGAAGGATGGGCAGATCTATAGTACAATGTTGCTAGAGGGGAAGTAGAGTTGAAGGGAAGGGGAGGTAGGGAGTGGGTAGCATCAGGAATAAGGTTTTTACATAAGCAAGCAGGGTTCAGAATCATTTAATGACAGCTATCATTCCCCCACTGAACAGTTTTTTTTTCCAGGTTAAATATTGCCAATTCCTTCAACCTTGTATGGCGTTAAAGTATACATTTGATTAATACAATGAATTTATGATTTTCAAATATATAACTATAATTATGGTAATTATTCTTTAAATTATTTTAGTTTAAGAAATTATATAATATGTACATGTATGTGTATGTATGTACACTTACATACATACACATATGTGCATACACACATGTGTCTGTGGAGAGGGAGCAAGAATAGCTAGGTGGTGCCTGGGCCTAGAGAGAGAGCCAGGCCTGGAGTCAGGAAGACTCATCTTCCTGAGTTCAGATCTAGCCTCGGACACTTACCAGCTGTGTGTCCCTGAATAATCCTGTTTGACTCAGTTTTCTCATCTGTGATGTGAGCTGCAGAAGGAATGGCAAACCACTCCATTATCTTTGCCAAGAAACCCCAAATGGGGTCATGAAGAGTTTTGCAATAGCAATAGCAGACAGAGAGAGAGACAGAAACAGAGAGTACTGGGCAGCGTGATCATATAGCGTGCATTGTATATTGCGGAATTAATGTCAGCTTGACATTGAGCATGTTTGTTATTGGACCGTAGACCTAATTCTGGATTTCTTACCTGAGAGAATGACAAAATTACTTAGAAAATTGATAGGCTTTTTTTTACAATAAATATAAACAATCCCTGTGGGTTATTGCTTATAGAAGGAAACTTTGCATTAAAAGAATGAATAACTTTGCAATTATTGACAGTTACCACATTTTAAGATGAAATATAATACTTTTTGTCCTACTTCACAAAAGGTGCTCTAGTCTGGAATTCCCCTAGCTTGACTTAATTGAAATCATGTTGCTAATACAGTTCAGCATCAAAGTGCTCAACTTCTGGAAAAGCTGTATTGTTCAGTGAGAATATCCAATACTTCCCTATTCCAAGTCTTTGATTTCTTGAAAATAATGAAAAAGAACTGAGGAAATTAAATTTGTAATTCTTTCTTCACATGATTAATCCATGTATTAATGTTTCATGTTTTCTACCTTGGATAGGAAATATGTTCTTCTTGAATCATTGATTCATTCATTTGTGTATTTCTTCCCCTGATACATTTCACAACCAGGGCTGCTAGATGGTGCAGTGGATAGAGCACTAGTGCAGGAGTCAGGAGGACCTGAGTTCAAATCTCACCTCAGACACTTGACTCCTACTAGTGTGACCTTGGGCAAGTCACTTAACCCCAATTGCCTCATCCTGGGTGATCTCCAGTCATCCTGATGAATATCTGGTCACTGGATTCAGAGGGCTCTGGGGGGAAGTGAGGCTGGTGACCTGCATAGCCTCCCTCACTCAAAACAAAGTCAAGTGTGAGTCATGTCATTATTTCTCTGATGGCATGATCTTTGGCAACGAAGGACGAATATACACACATTTCACAACCCTTTCTGTGACTTAATAGACAATGTCATGAGTTGCTGTGGATAAAAAAAAAAAAATCTATCATTCATTGAGTCACCCTCCTATAAGGAGCAGGTATGAATTTTTTATAATGCTAAATAAATAAATCATAATAACAAATAAAATCAGTACATGCCACATAAAGAAGAATCACAAATACTATAGGTCCCAGATATAGGAAAAGACAACACATTTCAAAAGCAAATATTATACTTAACAGTTAAAAATGAATATTCTCTGTGTCCATTTTAGTTCTCCAGTTATTTAGATCTTCAGTTCCTAATTACTTTTTGAGAAAAAATTCCGATGGTAGTTTTGAGTTTGGGGTAGGGAGAAGAGAAGGAATGGTCCTTTTCTTATGCTGCATTTGCAGGGAGGAGTGGTGTATATATGTAATAAAGATTACATTAATATTTTTATATTTTTTCTTCTTATTCAGAAGTATATAGAGAAGTTACCATTCATCAGAATGCCTTTTTCATATGATTCAAAAATACCAGCTGTGAAAGCCAGATGTTACTAATCCAAACAAATAGAACCTTGCCTTTTACTGAGGGAGATCAGTGTAATTCAGGCAAATAAGTTTTATAAAATGTCTACTGTTGTTAGTCACAAGGGATACAAGGAAAAGCAGAAACATGGCGCCTGCTCTTTGGGAGTTCCTGCTCTAATGGGGCGCACAATATGCAGACAATTTTATGCATGCAAAATATCCAGGGTAAACTGGAAGTACTCTCCAAAGGAAGGCACTAGTGTTGATTGGGATGGGAAAAAAAGGTAGGATTAGAACTGAATTTTTAAGAATTCCAGAGAAGCCAAGAAGCAGAGATGAGGAGAAGCCAATTAAAAGGCATGGAATTTGGAGATGAGATGTATTTACATCAAGTAAGCCCATGTAACTGGATCATGTGGAGGCAAGTGAGATGTAAGAGTACTGCAAATGTCGGAAGAGCTTTAAATGCCAAAGAGGATTTTGTATTTGATCCTAGAGGTAATAAGAAGCCAGTAGAGCAGGTGGTGACATAGACCTACCCTTTAAGATCACTGTGGCAACTGATTGGAGTATGGATTGAGGAGAGATCTGAGTCAGGAAATGAATTAGAATGCTATCGTAATAGTCCAGTGTTAGATGATGAGGGTATATGGGTGCATTGATAGACAGGGACAGATATAAGAGGTGTTGGGAAGGAAAATAAGATTTGACAAAAGACTGACTATGGGTTGAGTGGTATATCCACTACCAGGGAGGAAGATCACACATATAAGTCTAAGGGAGGGAGCCACATCTCAGTGAATGCTAGATATGAGTGAAATGAGAAAAGATGAGATTTAAGATGAAAGTAGATTTCTTAATTATGGAACAGGCATTCCAGAGAGCACAGTGGAAGATGTGTATAGATGTGCAGAGGGACATTTGGGGAAGGGAGAGGAGCAAGAAAACAGGGTTAGGGAATAAGGTTAAAAAGTGCATTAAACAAATGAGGAAGAAATGCCACCAGAGGTGGCCTAAAACCCTCCAGCCTTTTCCCCGTCAACGAGATAAATAAATCTTGTGTTTACTGAACAACTTTCTTTGACAAACCTTCCATTATTGATCAGAATAATATCTAGAAAATATCTAAAAATTCTCTATCTTAATTATGTGGTGATGAGGATTTAGGGGAGGTCCTGTAGATAAACTCTTCATTCATGCAACTTGGCATTTCATCCATAGTTTAATCATAGAGACTTACCAAGAACACTGGTAGATTAAGGGATCATTGATTTAAAAAAAAAAAAATGTATAGACAATGGGATCCAGGACACGTAACAGGATAAACAAAAGTTTAGCATGATCCTTTAAAAATAGTGTTAGAAATGCTAAAGAGAAAAATGAGCCAAAAGTGATGAGGCAAAGTTAGGTCAACAAAAAAGTCTTTTTTGGTTGGATTTTTTTATCTTTGTTGGGAGAAAAGGAAAAGTCAAAAAAAAAGATGGACTTTAGTTTGGGATGCATGGAATGTTAATAACTGATTACAGAGACAGCAGAATCACTCCATTCTTACTGCTTCCATTTTCTTTGCAAAGGAAGGCCACCCTTTACAATGAAAATGGCAAAACAAACATTACTAACAGAGTTGATCCCCAGGGTAAGTAACTCTATGTCATGTGAGGTAAGCTAAGTCCATGTCATATGAGTATTGGTTGAAGGAAGTGGGCATGTTTATCATCAGAGAACAGGAATCTGAGAGGACACAATACCTATTTGAAAGGCAAACTGAAAGGCCTCCATTTAATGCAAGATCACTTTAGATGTTTTTTCCACTGCTTCATCAAAGTATACTGCTGACTAATACTGAACTTGCAATATACTAAAATCCCCAGATCTTTGTCAGAACAACTACTGTCTAAACATGCCTTCCCTTTCATATATTTCTGAAGTTTATTTATTTTTTTACTCAAGGACAAGACTTTATATTTAAATCTAATTGAATTCCCTCTCAGCCTAGTGTTTTAACCTGTCAAGGTCCTTGTTGACTTGGTCATCCAGGGTGCTAGCTATCCTTCCCAGCTTGGTGTCATCATAAAAATTTCACAGGCATATTGTCTGTGCTTTTTTCCAAGACATTGATAAAATTGTCAAATGGCAGAGAGCCAAGCGCAGATTCCTGGAGGTCTCGTACCATCTTAACATTAAACCATTAGCAATTCCTGTTTGAATTTGGACATGCAAACAGTTCTGAATCCCCCTATATTATCATATAATCTAGACCTCTCCATCTTCACTGAGAATAGTATGAGATACTTTATCGAGTGTTGTGTGCATAATGTACTTCTAACTAAATGCCATTAGTGCAGTAGTGTGATCTGTGGGTTAAATGGTACAAGCAATTTCGTTTTTTTTATTATTATTTGTCTTCCAGAATGTGGACCAACTTACAGCTATATTGGAGTAATGAGTGTAATTTATCTTCACAGATCCTTAGGACAAAATTTTTCTATATTTTAATATCTCATTTATTTCCTATGTAACCAAAGGGAGTGAGGAGCTTTTATTAAGCACCTACTGCGTGATAGGCATTGTGTTGAACACTTTGCAGATATTGTCTAACTTGATCCTGAGGCCTAGGTATTATTATTTCCATTTTATAGTTGAGGAAACTGAGGCAGACAGGTTGTCCAGGGTCACACAGATTTGAACTCATCTTTCTGATTCTAGGCCTGGCACTCTTATCTGCTGGCAAGTCAGTTAACCTCCTTGGGCCTCAACTTTCTGATCTGTAAAATGAGGATGGTTTCAGAGGTCCCTTCCAAATCTAGATCTGTGTTTCTTGGTAACTGCGAGATGAGGCCCCTTAGTTTTATTTTTAACATGATTACTACTAATTTTGAATGTTTTCTAGTTTGTTAGTGATAGTTTTAGTTTCTTTTGAAAACTTTGTTCTTGGATCACATCATTAACAAATCTTTGAGAAATTGTTTTCTGCAACCTTTGCTAACCTGCAAAGAAAAAGGAATTATGCACCAGATATAGACTAAACAGAGTTGAATGCACAAGATAAGGAGAAGAAAAGACTGTATATAAATAAAGATCTCGTGAAATAACATCGAAGACCTTAAGTACTTATGAAGTCCCACTCTGTGTCTCTAAATCCTAACGTGTACCGAGGGCAGTCAGCATAAGTAATCTCCTAAGCTTGGTTTTGAGGTCTTTCTGGGGGAAAGAGATCCTTATCTGTCCTAACATGTTGTTGACACTGCTAAATCCCTCCTCCTTCTTCATGTGGCAGCAGATACTGATAATGCACAGCCACTCAAAGGAAAAGAAAAAGTGGAAGATTCTGGCAACACAGAACACCAGTATACAATAGGCTAGAAAGGACATTTTCCAAGTATGAGGAAAATGGAACTGGAAGTCCATGTGAGGCCAGTCCAGTTACTGGAGTTTACATTGGATTGGGGCCTGTGCCAGATGGCACCCATCCCATCCTCAGGGGTGTCTGCAGCATTGGAAAGAAGACAACCAGAATTGGAGAATTCAAGAAGAACAAGCAGTATTCCAGGAAAGGAAGCCGGAGTTTAAAATTAGTTACAAATAGTGAAATGAAAAGAGAAACATAGAAAAATGGTTAAAAATGCAGAAAGGCAAGAACACAATGAACCAGTATTATACTATGAAGAAAAATGAGCCCAAATTCCTCAGAGAAAAAAGGACTATTGTGGACTCCCCAAAGACAAGAAGTCCCAAAAGAATAACAAGAAAAACACTCCAAAATATTCCTAAAATTAATAAAATATGTTTAGTAAGATATTAGAAAGGAAGTTAATTAGAGCTCTAACTTAAAACTTGTGGAATCCTCCAAATCTCCAAAATAGACACTCTGAAAGAGAGGATGTGCAGCGAGGAAGACATGAGTTCAAATCTCATCTCAGACATTTATTGTTTGACTCTGGGCAAGTCACTTAACCTCTGTCAGCTGCATTTTCCTCCCCTGTAAAAAGTGGATAAAAGTAGCACCCACCTTTATAGGGTTGCATGCAATCAAGTCAGGTAACATGAATAGCACTCTGCAGATCCTGAGACTCATATTAAAGAGACATTAATTTGAACTTGAAACACAAAATACAGAAATGGAAGAACATTTGCATAAAAGAAACAGAAGGTAACACATTATAAGCATAAGAGTTATATATAAGTCAAAGCAGCTGTGACCCTGAAGACAGATTGTGTGAAGATAATTTAAGGATTCTACTTGCCCAAAAGAATATGCTATATCAAGAAATCATGTCGGTAAATAAGATAAAAATAAACTACCTAGAAATTTGGTTAGACAAATACCTTGCATCATATACTGTAGTAGTCAGGATGTATAAAACATGTAAACCTCATACAACAAAAATTTGGAATAAGTAAAGTATAATTAATTCACAGCTGTGACTAAGAGGAATGGATTTTTTATACCCCAAAAAGTGTTATAGATAATTTCATTTACATGAATTTGCGAAGCTTTGTCACAAAGTTGACACAATTTTGATAAGAAAGAAAAGTACTCTATTAGGAAAGTATTTATATCAAGCAATTCGAATAAGGGATTTGTTATCCAATATATAGGAACTAATGCAAATTTTAAAAAAAACTAATAAAAATAAGAACTAATGATAATAAAAATAAGACCGTCAGCCTTTCCCTAGCAGATACAGAAAGTAATCAGTTTTCAAAAGAATTTCAAGTTATTATTTTAAAAATTAGAAATCTTACTCCAAGTCACTACTAAAAAAGCAAATAAGCAAAAATTACCAAGAGTCAGTAATGGAAGAATTGTGGAAAGATAGGCATGTGTTAATGTGGAGCTGTGAACTGGGCCATCTACTCTATAAAGCTATTTGGAATTCTCCTCAGAAGGTGACTATTATTGTCGCTACCCAGGGTCCCTCTGCTAGACATGTGCCCCTGAAGAGTGAACAATAAAAAGGATGTAAACTGAAATATTTAGAGCATTACTCCTAGTAGCCAGGAGCTGAAAAGAATGCCAGTGCTCATCAGTTGGATAGCATCTAAATAAATGATGGAATGTGAATTTAATGGACTATTACTGCGCTGTTAAAAACAACGAATAGACAAATGCAAGTCCCTCAGCTTGTACATCTTCTCCAGCAGATTTTCTTTTCTTTTATTTTCACTTTCATTTATCTTCCATTTCTCCCTATTAGCTGTTTCCCTACTACTATAACATACCCATGTCTCCCTCATCCTCAAAAGTCACTCCCTTAATCCACCCCTCTCCATATCTCATCCCTTATCTCCTCTTTTTGTGGCTAAACCCTTGAAAAGGTCATCTACATAGGTACCTCCATTTCTTTTCTTCTTCTCTTGTCACTCTCTAGCCTCGTTTCTGTCTGCATCATTCAGTGAAAACCATTCTGCAAAGCTCCTAGTGATCCCTTTAATTGTCAGATTTAATGGCCTTTTCTTAATCCTTGATGTCTCTGTAGCTTTTAACACTTCCGGCTTTCTTGTTTCAGCTAAAGTTATACCTTTTGTGGGAAGATTGTGTCCATCTCCTTAGTTCTAGTGCTTTCCCTCTTTTGATTATCTCTACTTTTTCCTATATGAAGCTTATTTGTGCATAGTTATTTACACATTTTCACTTCTTAGATTGTGACTTCCTTGAGGGACTGTCTTTTGCCTTTATATCTTAAGCAGTGCTTAAAGGAAGAAATATCAGTAACTACATGAAAAAATACTCCAAACTAACAATTAGGGAAATGCAAGTAAAAAATCCCTGAGGTTCGACTTCACATCCATCAGGTTGGCAAAGATGATGTAAAAGGAAAATGAAGTTTGCTGGGAGGGCTGAGGACAGATAGGCACACTAATATACCGTTGGTGGAATTGGCAATTGGTCCAACCAATCTAGAAAGCAATTTGAAACTCTGTCTAAAAAGTCACCAGATTCTGTACACCTTTTGATCCAGTATCCCCACTTTTATGGGCTTATGCTACAGAGAAAGAAAACCTGACTCATATGAAAAAGTGGCCTTTCTCTTTACAAAGGCAAATTCCTCTAATTGCACAGATTATTCCATTACTTTCCATCTTCTCCAGCAGATTGCCTCTCTACCATACCCGTGCTCTCTTTTCTTCGGTCTCTTCTTTTCGACTGGCTACTTTCCCTGTGATCTACAAATGTGCCCATCTCTACCCCCTCCTGTACTCAAAAAATAAAAATGAGGATATGATACAACCTCCTCTCCCCTTTGTGGCTAAACTTATTGAGAAGACTGTTGATAATTGATTCTTCTTCCCTTCTCTCTCACTCTGAACTCCATCATCTGGCTTCCAACCATATCATTTAATTGCAGCTGTTCTCTCCAAAGTTATCAATGTTCTCTTAATTTTCAAATTTAATGGTCTCTTCTCATTTTTAAGGATTATATTTTACCTTTTTCAAAATATCCCTTTTCTCTATCTCATCTGCCCTCAGTTGAGAAGGGAAAACACAAACTCCTATTACAAACATGTAAAGTCAGGCACAACAAATTTCTACATTGGCCATGTTAAAAAAAAAAATAGTCTCAATCTGCACTGAGTCCTTAACCTCTTTATCAGGGAGTGAGTAGCTTGTTTCATCACTAGTCATCTGGAATCAGAGCTGGTCATTGTGTTGATCAAAGTCCTTAATTCTTTTTTTAAAAAATTATTTATTTTAATTTTCAATATTCATTTCCACAAGATTTTGAGTTCCAAATTTTCTCCCCATCTCTCCCCCACCTCAAAACACCATGCATTCTGATTATCTCTTCCCCCAATCTTCTCTCCCTCCCTTCCCTTATCACCATCTTCTTTCTTTTCTTGTAGGGCAAGATAGATTTCTGTACCCCATTACCTGTATTTCTTATTTCCCAGTTGCATGTAAAACAATTCTCAACATTTGTTTCTAAAACTTTGAGTTCCAACTTCTCTCCCTTCTTCCTTCCCCACCCATCCCCACAGAGAAGTCATGTTGTGAAAGACTAATTATATTTCCCTCCATCTTATCCTGCGCCCATTTATTCTGCTCTCTTTTGACCTTGTCCCTCTTCTAAAGTGTTTACTTCTAATTGCTCCCTCCTCCCATTTGCCCTCCCTTCTATCTTCCCCCCACCACACTTATCCACTTTTCCTCTACTTTCCTGTAGAATAAGATAAATTTTTCATATCAAATTCAGTGTCCTTAAGCCAAACGTGAAGAGAATAAGCTTCACTTTTTCCCTCTCATCTCCCCCTTTTTCCCTCCATCAAAAAAGCTTTTTCTTACCTCTTTTATGAGATAATTTGCCCCATTCCATTTCTCCCTTTCTCTTTCCAATATATTCTCACTCCTTAATTTTATTTATTTAGATATCATCCCTACCTATTCAAGTCACCCTGTGACCTCTGTCTATATATGTGCATATATCTATATCTATCTGTGTATATATATATATATATATATAGACACACACACACACAGACACATAATCCCTCCAACTACCCAAATACTGAGAAAAGTTTCCAGAGTTACAAATATTATCTTTTCATGCAGGAACTTTAGTAAGTCTCTTATGATTTCTCTCTTCTGTTTACCTTTTCATGCTTCTCTTGATTCATGTGTTTGAAAGTCAGACTTTCTATTCAGCTCTGGTCTTTTCATGAAGAATGCTTTTGAAAGTCCTCTGTTTTGTTGAATGATCATTTTGTCCCCTAAAGTATTATACTCAGTTCTGCCAGGTAGGTGTTTCTTAGTTTTAATCCTAGTTCCTTTGACTTCTGGAATATCGTATTCCAAGCTCTGTGATCCCTTAATGGAGAAGCTGCTAGATCTTATGTTATCCTGATTGTATTTCCACAATACTTGAATTGTTTCTTTCTGACTGCTTGCAATATTTTCTCCTAGACCTGACAACTCTGGAAATTGGCTACAATATTCCTAGGAGTTTTTCTTTTCAGATCTCTTTCAGGAGGTGATCAGTGAATTTCTTTCAATATTTATTTTACCCTCTGGTTCAAGAATATCAGGACAGTTTTCCTTGATAATTTTATGAAAGGTGATGTTTAGGCTCTTTTTTTTGATCATTGCTTTCACGTAATCCCATAATTTTAAAATTGTCTCCCCTGTATCTGTTTTCCAAGTCGGTTGTTTTTCTAGTGAGATATTTCACATTGTCTTCTATTTTTTCATTCTTTTGGTTTTGTTTTGTAATTTCTTGGTTTCTCACAAAGTGATTAGCTTTCATCTGCTCCATTCTAATTTTTAAAGAACTGTTTTCTTCAGTGAGCTTTTGAACCTCCTTTTCCATTTGGCTGTTTCTACTTTTAAAAGCAGTTTTCTTTTCATTTTCTTTTTGAATCCCTTTTGCCATTTGAGTTAGTCTATTTTTAAAGGTATTATTTTCTTCTGCATTTTTTGGGATCTCTTTTAGCAAGCTGTTGACTCACTTTTCATGATTTTCTTGCATCACTCTCATTTCTCTTCCCAATTTTCCCTCCACCTCTCTTACTTGATTCTCAAAATCCTTTTTGAACTCTGAGACCATTGCATATTTATTTTTGAGGTTTTGGATGCAGAAACCTTGACTTTGTTGTCTTCCTGTGATGGTATACATTGTTCTTCCTCATCAGAAAGGATGGAAGAAAGTACCTGTTCACCAAGGAAGTAACCTTCTTTGGTCTTAATTTTTTCCTCCTTTTTTGGACATTTTCCCAGCCAGTTACTTGACTTTTGAGTCCTTTGTTGACTTTTGAGTCCTTTGTCAAGAGGAGGGTATACTCTACAGACCTGTAAGTTCTCAGTTCCTCCGAGGTGGTACTGTCAAGGGAGAGGAGTTTACTCCTCTCCTAGCCTGTGCTCAATCTGGGAGTAACTACAAGCTTTTCTGCCCACAATCTGCAATCGAATTCCCTCTCCACAGCCTCCATCAGCTCCACCACAGCAGCACTCCTCCTTACCTGAAGACTGCCACTCAAGGGTAAGATCCAGATCAGCTGCTTGAGTCACCCAAGGTCTTTAGCCTGAGGGCTCCAAAAATGGATGCTGCTCCAATAGTGGCTGCTGCTGCCCTGAGGCCAGGGGCCACACCACATTCCCTTCTCACCCAGGTGAAAGAGCTTTCTCACTGAACTCTGAAACTGTCTCTGGCATTTGTGCATTGAGGAATCTGGGAACCACAGCTGCTGCCCATAATTCTACCCTGAAGCCTACTCTATTCCTTTCTGAGCCACACTGCTAGACACAACTCTCCTCTGAGCTGGTGCAGTGGGCCTTTCCTGTTGGCCTTCCAGGCTCTCTTGGGCTGGAAATCTCTTTCATTCTGTCGTTTTGTGTCTTCTGCTACTGTAGAATTTGTTTAGTGTCATTTTTTACAGGTATTTTATGGGCTGTAGGGGGAGAACTTCTACAGGTCCATCCTTCTACTCCACCATCTTGGCTCTACCCCCCTCCAAAGTCCTTAATTCTTTCAAAGTAATTTTTCTTTCCAGTATCATTGTCATTGTGTACATTGTTCTTTTGTTTACTTACTTCATTCTGTTCCATTTAAGTCTTTCCTGGTTTCTTTGAAACCATCCCCAATTCATCATTTATAGCACAATAGTATTCTATTCTAATAATATACTATTATCTTCAACCATTCCCCCATTTATGAGAACCTGTCAGATTCCCTTTTCTTGACACCTCAAAAAAAAAAAAAGCTGTAGTTTTTTCACATGAGTTTATTTTGTTTAGGAATAATCTTTCCCTTAATTTTTTATTTTTCTTTCTCTTCTCCTATTTACATGCTAAGTAAAATTTATTTCTCCATCCAGTGCTATGTGTGTGCATTTACACAGTCCATTTTAAAAGAGAGGTTTAATTGTCATTTGCTCCCTGCTCTTTCTTGTCTAGATGCTGATTATGGTATGGGAGAGAGTTTTCAGTACCCTTACTTTCTTCCCTCCCACCCCAGTGTATTCCTTTTCCCCTTGTTTCTCCATTTTTACAATCAAGACATAACATAACCATTCCTAGGTCTTATCTAATTTGATTTCCTTTGTGATCTGTGATGGTGACAGGGTTCAGAAAGGACACTTATGGAATCTCCCTATATTTGAGTGGAGAATGTCATCTGTTATATATTTGAACCATTTCCTCATATATTAGATATGAAACCTTTATTAGAGAAATTAACTGTAAAAATTTTGTAGATAATAATTCCTTCTCATTTTAGCTGTATTGATTTTGTTTGTGAAAAAATTTTAATTTTATTTGACTGGTCCATTTTATCTTCTGTCATCTTTCCCATCCCTTACTTAGTCGAAAATTTTTCTGCAGTCCTATTTCTGAAATGTATTTCCTTCCTTACTCTAATTCATTTGTGATATGACTTTTTATGTGTCATTTATTTGGCATTTTTCTTGAGATAAAGAGATACTGATAAAGTTTTACTGATTGGTTGATAAAAGATAAACAGCATAGATGAAGAAATATATTCTGTTACAAACAAGTAGCCTTCATAATTATTTGCTACTAGTTAAGAAATGGAGAAATGAAACATTCGTCACACAATGTACAGAAGAAAATCAGAACTGTAGGGGACAGCAGAGAATGAGATGGATAGATAGGTTGAAAACAATGAACGTAAGCTTGGACAGATTTCAAAAAGCAGTGGAGGACAGAGGGGCTGGCATGCTGTCATCCTGGGGGTCATGAAGAGTCAGACATGACTGAACACTGAACAGCAACAAAGACTTTGTAATAGAATTTGAGATGTGATACTCTGAGACCACTTTCCTTCATTATTTCTCTCGAGAGTCTTGACTATTTTTCCAGGTGGATTTCAGTAGAACTTTTTCTTTTTCTGCAAATTGTCAAGACACCAAATGAGTAAACTAATTTAGGTAATATTGTCTTTTTTATTGTATGGGCTTAGCTTTTCCCCATCCTAAATTAATATTTTTTCTGCTTATTTAAGTCTATTCAAATATTTTTTTCAACTAACAAAAATTTGCTTTTTTTTGTGAAAAATAAAACCTTTATAACAAGTAGGCATTGCTAAGCAAAATTAATTCCAACATTAGTAATGTCCAAAGATGTATGACTCAATCTGCATCACCTCTCTGTCAAGAAGGTGGTTATCATGTTTCATTATTATAAGTCCTCTAACTGGTCATTTTGTTGATCAGAATTCTCACGTCTCTCTAAGTTCCAAGCTCTTTCTCTTTACAATATTGTTGTTATAATAAAATTATTCTCTTGGTTTTTCCACTTCACTCTACATCAGTTCATACAAATCTTCTAAGATTTCTCTGAAACCTCCACCGTGATCATTTGTTGCATCCTTTTTTTTTTTTGGAAGTACCTAGGCTGTACCCAGAAAAGTCACCTGTGTTTGCTTTAGTTTCAGCTGTAAAATGGAGATAATAATAATAGTAGGTGTTACATAAGTGTTGATTCCTTTTCCTTCTTACAGCAGAATAGTATTCCATTGCATTCATATAACATAATTTCTTCAGCCATTCCTTAGTTGCTGTGCACCCTTTTAATGTCTACTTCTTTGCAACCACAATAAGAGCTTCAAAAAATTTTTTATACATATAGATCTTTTTCTTCTCTCTTGACTCTCTGAAGTTTAGATCTCATAGTACTGCTGGGTCAGAATATTCACACTTTACTAAATATTGGACCATATTTTCAAATTACTTTCCAGAATAATTAGATCAATTGCATTAGGAAAACTGGTTTCTCATAGCATGTCCACCATTTGCCATTTTCTTTTTTTGGCCCATTTTGCCAGTTTGCTGATGACTTTTAGATGGAACTTCAGAATATCTTTTGTTTGCATTTTTCTACTTATTGATAATTTAGAACATTTTAAAATGTGTTGCTAGTTTTGATTTCTTCTTCTGAAAACTACTCTGTGTCCTTTGACCCTTTATCACGTTTGAAAGTGACACATTTTATTATAAATTTGAATCCATTCAATATACATAATACACATGTTTAAAGTAAGTCCCTTATCAGAGAAACTTGCTATAAATATTTCCCCCCAGATACTTTCTTCCCTTCTAATTTGAGATGTATTCGTTTTGTTTGTTCATTTTTTTTTATTTTATGTAATCAAAATTGTCATTTTTTCTTTTATAATGCTTTCTCTCCTTTTTTTTTTTTGGTCATTAACTGGTCTCCTATCCATGGAGCTGAAAGATAATTAATTTCTTCATTCTTTTCTTGTTTGTTAGTGATGCCATGACTTACGTTTAAGTCTTGTTCTTATTTGGCATTTATCTTGGTATGTGGCATTAGATGTCAGTCAATGCATAGTTTCTGCCAAGCTACTTTCTAGTTTTCTCATTGATTTTTCTTGAATAATGAATTCTTATCCCTGCTTCTGGGGGTTTTCTGCTTACTAGGCTTCTGTGCTGGTTTGCTTTTGTGTATTTTATAAGTTGTCTGTTCTTCTGATCAGCCTTTCTGTTTTTTAACCATCATTTAATTGTTTTGATAATTACTACTTTCTATTGAAGTGTGAGATCTTGTACTACTCGACCCCCTTCCTTTCATTTTTAAAATTTTCCTCGAAAATTTTTGCCCTTTTTTTTTTCCAGATGAAGTTCGTTATAATTTTTTTAATCCTACAAAGTAGTCCTTTTGTAGTTTGAATGGCATGGCATAGAATAATTAAATTAATTTACCTATTATTGTCATTTTTTTATTTCAGTATGCTTTTATTTTAAAGCAGATCACAACACTAAACTCAATCCCATTCTGCCATTGTACAAGCTACAGACGTTTGCTTAGCAACTGAGGGGCAATCTTTAGAAGCATAGTTGAAAAGTGAATAAAAATCCACATAAAACAAATGTTCAGATAGTTTCCATAGGAACATATATAAATGTGACCCCATCTCTTAGTCTTCCATACTGTTGCATTTGTGCCAACCCTATTCTTAAAACATATTTAGTAATTCTAACAGGAATTAAGTTACTGATCCCCCAAAATCCTCTAATTCAAGCTAAACTTGTAATTAATGGCTCCAAACAGTATCTCTACATTAATATTAGCTGAAGTACAAGTTGTTGAGTGATGTTCTGTTCCATTTTCCGAAGCACAGGACAATGGCAAAGTGCTGATATTCTCATCCTCTACTTCTGCCAGAAAACCTTGGTTCTTGATTTGTTACATGCAATGAGTTGTTGGCCCCAACATCACATAGTAGATGGTAGGTGCTGGAATCTGTTGAAAGTAGAAGCAGCAGCAACAGTAGAAGCAGCCATGTTTTCAAACAGCATCCAATCTCCCACATGCATTTTTGGTAAATCACAGCATTCAGCAGTTTGGTCAAGGCCATCACATGTTGACTCCCATATGCCACAAGAGGAATGCTTCTCATCTGGTTTGGGTCTCTTTTGCAGAATAGGTTTAGCATGAGCTTGATCAAACAGGATGCAATGTACACTCTGTCATTTACATAGTATATAAAGGTTTGGTCACTTGTGTCATCTTCATCATCAGGACCTGTCTGTTCCTTCAGTACAAGTTTTTTGGCAATGATGTTAACTTCAAGCATAAAAGGTGATGCAACATAATTGCCTGGTTGAAACCAAACTCCACCTCCATGTCAAAGACAAATCTGGCATCACATACTGCTTGGACAAAGGTTTCCCACGTGGAAACTGACTCCAGTGACATTTATATTCAGTTCCTTTGCTCGTTCAAGGAAAAACCTACAAATTTTGAGACTGGCACCAAATTTAACACTTAAGACAACAGACAGCTTTGGAATTATCGGTGGCGCTCCTCAAAGCCAGCTTTGCCTTTGGATGAGCTCTGGCAACTTTCATTAGGTCTTTCACTATCAAAAGTCAGCATTTGTACTCTATTGTTGGCAGCATACTTAATTTGTGACACTTGTTTGCATGGATTTGCATAGATTATCCTCTCTGGAGGCACCCCAAGACTTTGTGCTAATTGTGATTCTGTCTTGCTATCACAATCAAATCCTGCTCCTAACACAGCAAGTATCTTCACTACAGTTCTGCTGTCCTTACATTTAAAAGCATAAACACAAAGGGAGGGAGGGAAACAATTTTCCAGTCCAAGACAACTTATAAAATATTAGCAGGAAAAGTCTGTTAGACCAGGGTGAGAGTGGAACAGAGTCCTGCACAAACTACACCAGTGCAGACTGGGCCCCAGCAAATCAGCAGTTGGACCTTGGGGGCAACTGAATCAATGGCAGTAGCAGTGGTTTCTGAACCTCTTAGCCCACAGATGGCAAGGTCAAGAGGTGATTTGAAGAAGATTACAGGAGTCTATATTTGTGTAAAAATTGTTTTGTAATTGTATTCATATACATTTCATGGTAGAAAGACTGTGAGGGGAAACAACTCTAGTTGTTTTAAACCACAGAGGTTAGAAGTGATGCAAGAACTTCTCACACTGAAGTCAGAAGAAATAATACAAGAATATTCTCATGGTCTCTCTGGAGTAGCTCTGGCACAGGACTGTCAAGCGTGGTGTGTTCTGTGCTCTGTGAGGAAAGTAGAATTGTAGCCCAAAGGAAATAGGAAATGAGCAAATTTAGAGACATCTCCATCCCAAATGTTCTTATGGGTTATTGGTGCCCAATCTGTTGTAGAGCCTTCTGAGCTCAGATTGGTCTGATCAAACCACAGTCTGACAGATGATGCAATAACATTGTCATTTTGGTCTTCTTCGAATAGGAAGGACAACCACCAACCACTTGTTTTAAATGGAATTTCTCTTCCTGCTACGCTTTGTTGGTAATAAAAAGATAATGTGCATTAATTTTATGTCCTGAAGTTTTATCTGGATATGGATAATATTTTCCTTATGAGTCCTTTGTGTTGCTGAGAAGGGCTGAGTCATTCATAGTTGATCATAACACAATGTTGCTGATACCGTGTACTGCTCATTTCACTTTGTGTCAGTTCATACAATTCTTTACTCGTTTTTCTGAAGTCTGCATGTTCGTCATTTTTTATTGCACAGTAGTATTCTGTTACATTCATGTACCACAGCTTGCAGAGCCATTCCCCAACTGACAGGCATCCCCTCAATTCTTAATATTTTACCACCATGAAAAGGACTGATACAAATATTTTTGCACATATAGGTCCTTTTCCCTTTTTTATGGTCGCTTTGGGATATAGACCTAGTAGTGATATTGCTGGATCAAATGGTACATAGTTTGGTTGCCCTTTTGGGAGTAGTTCCAGTTGTTGAATCAGTTCACAACTACACCAGCAGCACATTGGTGTCCCAATTTTCCCTTTTTAATGTTTTTAATAGGAATTGATTTTGTCTCTTGTCAAAAACTTTTTCTGTTATAATTGATTTTTTATTTTTGTTATTAATATAATCAATTATATTGACACTTTTCCTAATATTGAATAAACTGCTACATTCCTAGTATAAATCCATTATGATTATGGTGTGTTATCTATATTATCTGCATTATATTTCCCTTAGTTATTTTTATTGTAAATTTTTGCATTAGTGTTTAGTAAGGACATTGGTCTAAAGTTTTCTTTCTTTGTTTTGATTCTTTCTGTTTTAACTATCAGGAACATATTTGTATCATAGAAAGAATTTCATAGGACCTTATATTTTTCTGTTTTTAAAAATAGTTAATGTAACATTGGAAGCATGATCATTAAATATTTGATGAAATGTGTTTAGTTGTGGGTTGTGTCCTTTATTTTTTTTTTAACTTTGACAACTCAGTTTCCTTTTTTTAAAAAGAAAATGAGATTGGATTTTAAATTCCTGTTAATTGTTGTGCTAACACAGAAATTTTACATTTTTGTAAATATCCATCCTTTTCACTTAGGTTTTCATTTTTGCAATATATTATTAGGTGAAATACTATTGAATAATTTCTTTGATTTCTTCTTCATTGGTTGTGAATTCATCTTTTTCAAGTTTAATACAAGTAATTTGGTGTTTCTCTCTTTTTTAATCCAGTCACCTTCTAGTTTATAAATTCTTGTAGTTTTTTTTGCTTTCAACATCATCAATCTCTTATTTGATTTTCAGTGTTTTCTATTTTGGTGTTTACTTTTTTTATTAGTTTTCTAGTTTTTTTCCAGTTGTATTCCCAATTTATTGATCTTTATAAAAGTGTTTAGGGATTGCTGTGGCTACATTCCAAAAATTTAGACATGTTGCCTCACTATTAACATTAACATTTATGAACTTTTCCATTGTACAGTTTTTTCTTTGATCCATCCTTAAAGATTAAGTCTTTTAGTCTTCTATTAATTTTTAAAAATTTCTTCAGCTCTTCTTTGAATATAAGTTTTTGCATTTTGGTCACTAAAAGATGAGTTTGATAGTTTTGCTTTTCTGCATTTTGAGAAGTTTTTAATGTCTTAACCATGATCAATTTTTGTAAAAGTGTTATGCACAGCTGAGAATTACATACATTCCTTTCTGTTCCTTTTCAGTAATCATCAGAGTTCTATCTTGTAACATTTCTAAATCTTTATTCAGTTCCTTAAATTCTTGTTTATTTTTTTAAAATTAGATTTATCTGGCCCTTAAAGGGGGCATATTGTGATCTCCCATCTTGCTCAGTCTTTCTTCCTGTAAGACATTTAGATTGTCTTATTGAGTATTTAGATCTTATATTATTGGGTGCATATATGTTATAAATTGATAATAATTCATATGGTACATTTCATAACTATGTAATTGATCTCTTAATTATATCTGTTTTTGCTATTGCCTTGTCAGAGAAAACTTTTTAAACTTCAGCTGAACATAATATATTTTGCTCCAGCCACATCCCCTTTAATTTCATGCAAACCTTTATGTTTAATTATGTTTCTTGTGAACAACATATCGTCAGATTCTACAATTCATTCTGCTTTCCTCTTCTATGTATTTTTCCCATTCACATTCAAAAGTATGATCATTCATTTAGTATTTCCCCCCAAACTTTTTCCTTTCTTTGCTTCTACCCCTTTTTTCCCTCAAGCAGATCCCAGTCACAGATCCTTATTCTTATCTCTCTTTTCCTCTTCACAGTTCACCTCCTGATGTTAGTTTGTTTTGCTTATGACTAGTTCCTCCCTAAATCTCTCTTCCTCCTTACCCTCTCCTCTGTCTTCTCACCATCCAATCATTCAATCAATAAACTTTTATCAAGTTCCAGCTCTGTGACAGGCACTGTAGTAAGCACTGGGGATATAAAAAGAGGCCAAAGGTATTCCCTTTCCTCAAGGGGCTTACAGTCTAATGGGGGAGAGACAAAATGCAAATAAATATCAACAAACCAATCTATACAAAGAGGGATTGGGGAAGGCTTCCCATAGAAGATGGAATTTTAGTTGTGACTGAAAGATAGCCAGGGAAGTCCATGGTCAGAGTAGAATGAGGACAGAGAGCATTAAAGGCATGGGGGATGTCAGAGAAAGTGCCTGGAGCTGAGAGATGGATTGCTTGTTTGTGGAAGAGCAAGGAAGCTAGGGGTCACTGAATCAAAGAATATGTGTCAGAGAATAAGGTATAAGAAGACTGAACTGATAGGAAGGGGCTGTATGATGAAGGGTTTTGACTGCCAAACAGAGCATTTTGTATTTAATCCTGGAGACAAGAGGGAGCCACTGGTATTTGTTGAGTAGGGGAGGTGAAATGATTAGATATGCACTATGACTTTAGCTACTGATAGAAGATGGATGAGAGAAACTTGAGACAGGCAGATCCAACAGGTTATTAAAATAATCCAAGTGTGAGGTGATGAGGGCCTGCGCCAGAGACCAATACTTCAGACAGAAAGAAGAATGAAAACTAAGTAGCACAAAAATTTTCTGAGTGAGATTACACTGCTGATTTGTGGCCCATTCATGCTAACGGCACAGGGGACATGCTGACTGATGAAGGGGATTTTTCTTGTCCTTGCTTTGCTTTCTTCTTTTTTTTTTCAGTGTGATATTTAAATGATTATAACATAAATATTTGGTCTAGGACTAAATTCTTGATTTAGAGTAATGCGTTATTCTGACAATTCTTGAAAGTTCAATTTTTAACATTGTAAGAAATTCGTTGTAACCAGTCAATTATCCTCAAAAGTGCGCTTTCAGTGTAGCTGAATTTGGTTTTGTTTTCTTCTCATTCTAGAAAAGAAGACGGAGGATTGACCGAAGCATGATAGGCGAGCCAACAAACTTTGTTCACACAGCTCATGTAGGATCAGGTGACCTGTTCAGTGGAATGAATTCAGTAAGCATGATTTTGATATATGATGTAACATACGAGAATATTGAGAGCCAAAGATGGAATCTGTGTGACGCTTTAAATGTTCAATAACTGTGAAGTTTGCAGACATTATGAAAAGGTATATATGATGTAGGCACATGTGTATCATGTAATCATTCTAACTCATATCTCCTTTTACCTATTTTCCAATTCTCCCTCTTTATCCCTCCTCTGGAGTCACATCACTGCCTTATTCCTTTAATATAGGACATTGAAACATTAAAAAATCTAAGTTCAGAAGGGAGGTTACCACTCTTTAGGTTTCCATTTTTCCATTTCAGTGTAGCACTTTAGCAAACTATCATTTGCCAAAGTCAAGAGCTTAAAGTAGCTAAACGGTGACTTTGAAAGTCACTCCTTCAGAGCAACAGTTTTCAACAGTTTCTCCTTTATATGCTTTATTTGCTTTTTTTGATTTAAGTGTCTTTTATGCAAACATGACTATAGAGTTTATTTGCCAAGTCTACTTCTGCCTCTACTTGATGTTATTATTAAGAAATGTTTGGGTGATAAATTTATCATCACAGGGCAAATTGTGATGCCATAAACAAACTGTTAGAATTTTCACTTTTCTCTTCCTCAATAAGAGCAAATAACCTATGGGGAACAAAGGTTTTATACCTGTGAATAGGATACAAGGGATGTGATGTTTAAAAAAACCACACACATAACTTTTATCTGGGATATGTTTTAGCTGAAGTAGAAAGAAAATGTAATATTTTAATCTTTAGATGTTTCAGGGAAATGCTGGATAGTTCTGAAAACTGCAAATTTACCCTTTTATGGTAACTCAGATTTTCATTTGAGTGCCTCATTTCATGAGTCCAAAAAGCTCCCACTGGGCTAGGAATCAGAAGCCCTAGGTTTTGCTTCTAGCTCTTCTGCTTGCTTCATCACATGGACCCAAGTCAGTTAAGTTTCTGGATTTCTTTGCTTCACTTATAAAATAAGACGATTGAACTAGTTGGATCCTTTTCAGTCCTGAATCTGTAACACTCCCATTTTTTCAGATGAGGAAATGAATGCAAGATTTTTTTTTCTTGCTCCCAAATTGTGGCTCCTCTGTTTGTCACCTTGGGAAGGAAAAAAAAAGACCTAATTAGGGGATGGTGGCTTTTTTATAAGTTCGCCACTTCAATGGCTTCATAACCACAGGGATATTATTTGTAGCTTCCTGGAAAGAAAGCAGCTCGTTCACTTTTAAATTTGCAAGAGAAGTATTTGGTTTTACCTGACAGCTTTTAGGAATGAGCAAAAGATGTTACATTGCCATCAAAATACAGTGTTATGATTACCTTTGAACTCTCACCTCTGTAGAGAACATCTGTCTTGAACATCTGTTTCTTTTTGTAATGTGGTCATCTGTGCCATTTATGAATAGTAAACACATGACTTTTAATTCATTGGATGTCTGTTTTTCTCCTCATTTCTTTCAATGCCTTCAACTCAGACAGTTTGAAGTATACATCTCAATTGAACCCCACTTTATGACTTTCACTCTGGTTTTGTTTGGAGTTTTATGGTGCATGTCTCTCTCAGAGGTGTATGCAAAAATCCCAGAAGGCATTTCACTCCAGTGGAGCTATCTGCCATTGCAATTTAGTGTTTTATGTGCAACTATGCTATATAATTTTTAGGCGCCATCAATTCTGTTTATATAAATATGATTCCCAACAAGACCAGAGAATGGACCTCAATTCTTCTTTCGAATGAAGTTTACTCAAGGCCTGACAACATGGATATCCAGTTATCTATGAGTCTTTTGTAACCGTACGTGTATATGAGATTTATTTTTCTGAATAAAACTGCTGATCCTAACAATATTTTTTCCCATTAACTAAATAGGAACTTGCTTGTAAGGGGTAAGGTACTTGGCAGGTTGTTTACAAAGTCATCCTTTATAGCTTCAGCTTAATTTACAGGAACAATTATGTATCTTATGTTTTCTATGTTAGAAATCATGCAAATCTACCTTCTCATTTTACAGGTAGGAAAACTAAGACCCAGAGAGGCTAAGTACTCAATATTATACGGCTATCAAGGGTCAGAGACGAGATTTGAAGCTAGTTTCTCTAACTGCAGTTCTTCTGTCCACTGAACCATAATCTCAGAAGTAGAATCAAAACAGGGGGCCCTCAAAGGACAATGGAGAGATACATAAATATCAATACTTTGCAAAAAGTATGAGGGATGTGCTTTTTTCTCAAAAGAAAATATTTTAACTTACTTAATGTTGGTAGTTTTCTACCCTGAGAAAATCAAAAGTATTTAGTCAGCCTGTCATAAGTAGCTCTTAGAAAGGAGTATTTATTAACGTATATAGTAAGATCACTTAGTACAACTCTTCCCCCACCATACTGTGACACAGTCTCCCACAAGTATGTAAGAATCTTGAGGAAAGTGAGTTCCACAATAGATAGCATGGAAGGCAGAAGGCTAGCTTACAGCTTCCATTTGCTTGAAATTCTCTTCTCTCATTTATGAGGTGCTCAAGAAGATTTTCTTAAGTATGGCATAGTTTCTTTTCTGGGCATCTTAAGAAACCATGATTCCTGTGCAGTCTGTGCTTAGCTTAGTAATAGATAGCTACTGCCATCAACTAATGTGAGGAGGCTGCTAGGACAACTGTAGGTGGATGGGAAATCCAACATCCTCTGAATTCTTTGAAACTCGTAAAATAATCCTCAATCCAAAAGGGAGGGGGAGGAAAAGATCTAGCAGAGGTGGGAAACCTGTAGTATCGAGACCACATGTGGCCTTCTAGGTCCTCAAGGTTGGTCCTTTGACTGAATCCAAACTTCACAGAACCAATCCGCTTAATAAAAGGACCTGTTATGTAAAACTTGAACTCAGTCAAAAGGCCATACCCAAAAACCTAGAAGACCATATGTGGTCTTGAAGCCATAGATCCCCTCCCCCTCAACTAGGTCAAGGTCAAAGCTGAAGCCTGTCCTTTCCACTCAGTTGCCAGGCCATTCTTTCTTAGAGAATTGTTGAAACACTCTCTCTTCTACTGTCATTTCCCATTACAAGCTAATGTTGTTATATGTTTGTCCTTCGTTCTCAAAGAGGACCTTGACATGACTTGTGGTTGACTTTGATTTGCGTGAGGGAGGGCTGTGCAAGGTCACCAGCCTTACTCTCTTCTCCTGAGCCACCTGGGTTCAGTGGCCTGATATTCATAAGGACAACTGGATATGGCTCAGCATGCAATGGGAGACCATGGCCCTTTCAGGCTAATGTCTTTTCACATTCTCACTTTGAGTGAGATGCACCCATTCAGTGAGTAGGCTTCTGTAAGTAGTTACTCAGGATCCAGAGACTGTGATGAAATCCCTCAGCCACTTGGAACAGACTTCCTGTCTGGAATCATTTCATTCAATCAGTGGCTTTCAATAGACTTTTGTCTAAGAAAGGGGTTCTTAACCTGGGAATCATGAAGTTTTGTTTTTTTTTAATATTTTCATAATTGTATTTCAGTATAATTGGTATCTTTTTTGACTCTATGTCACTTATCTTATGCATTTAAAAAAATATTATGAATTTAGTCCATAGTTTTCACTGGACTCCCAAAGGAGTTTGTGACTCCAAAAATATTAGGAATCCCTGGTATAAGATCTGTGACTGAAATTAGCTGATTGATGACATTTAAGTGGGATGAGGTGTGATGACTTATTTGAGTAAATTCAACCTATCTCCCCCGAAAATATATTTCCCTAAATATCCCTTTCCCCAATAACTTTTTCAAAATTCCTTTTGTGTTAAAGATCAATATGTTCTAATTTTAATCTATACCCCAGAATAATGATATCAGAGGTCTTGAATTCTTTATTCTACAGATTTCTTATCATTTAAAATGGCTTCCTGAAAGTATCTCCCAATTGAAAAACCCCAGGAATATCATAACCAAAATGTAGAGCTCCTCCATTAAAAGTAATACTGCAGACATCTAGACAAAACTGATTCAAGTACCAAAGCCACAGTTAGAATCAAACAAGATCTGGAGGTTTCCAGTAAAAAAAAAATAAAAGAATGAAACAGTTGCAAACAGAAAAACCTTACCCTTCGCATTCTCTTCTACAGGAAGACAAGCATGGAGTGGGGTGCTGGTGGGGAGGGGAAGCAAGAGGGAGCATAATACTAGGGAGGGAACAGTCACAATCAGAATGAACTTCCTTTTTCTGAAAGATTCAAAGGGGGGCAAACAGAATTTAAAGGGGTACCTTGGATTGCCCCTTAGATTCTTAGAGAAAGAAGACAATTTCAGAGAATCCTGGGTAGTATGAACTGATACAGAGTGAAGTATTTATACAAGAATAGTAAAGTTGTAAAGAGAAATTCCTTCCAAAGGCTTAATAGCCATGTTTCTAAGGCACCTATGATGAAACGTGAAGCCTTTTGTCCAAGAACTGATGGACACAAGGTGCCGTAGGACACATACGCATTCTTGTTGGACATTGACATTTTGCGTGGGAGGGGAGGCAAGAGTAATTTTTTTCAAAAAGAACTTCGTTATGACATTTTTTAAAAGTGCACAGAACAGAACACAGGAAGTTCAGAAGGAAATGCAGAAAAGTTAGACAGTCCTGAGAGTGACATTTGTCGTTTAGTCGGTCAGTCATGTCCAGCTCTTCATGACTCTGTGAATCTCTGTCCATGGGATTTTCTCGGCAAAGATACTAGAGTGGTTTGCCATTTCCTTCTTAGTGGATGATTGGGCAGAGAGGTTGTTTTCCCCACGGGTTGGCTAGAAAGTTTCTGAGGCTGTTTTTGAATTCAGGTCCTCTTGACCTTGAGCCCAGCTCTATCTACTGCGCCACCTAGCTGCCTAAAGTAACAAGTAAAATTTATTATGTACATTTTTTAAAAAAAACACAGATTTGTGTATTTCATGTTTGGTTTTTTTTTAATATTCTGCTGTATGTATAGAACTGAACTTTTTTTGGTTTTTTAAAAAGCAAAATAATTATAGATTGTGTAAAATACCTGGGAGGCCAGCTACCAAGAATACAGAGAAATTATATAAATACAGTTGCAAAGCACTTTAAGGAAATAGAGGAACTTAAATAATCAGAAATATTAATTGCCCATGGTTGGGCCATGCCAAAAATGTGTCATAAGATGAAAATACTACCTAAATTATATTATAAATTCAGTGCCACTTCAAACTACCAAAGGATTATTTTATAGAGCTAGGAAAGCAACAAAACAAAATAATAATTCATAATGAAGAACAAAGGTCAAGACTTTTGAGGGGAAAAATGGAAAAAGTGAGAAAGAAAAGTTGCTTTGAGAATCAAGCTATGTTGCAAAAAATCAATTATTGATTATTGATTGATAATTTATTGATAAATTATGAAAAATATTTGATACCAGTTTTAAAAAGCAGTAAAGTCAGTCACTAAAGCAAGTTGAAGTACAGAAGACTCAGAAACAATTGAACATAAGCAGCAAAATGGTCTATTTGACAAGAGCAACAAAAAAGTCATATGATTATATTACTGGGTGATCAAAGTTTTGATGCAATACAACACCCCTTCCTATTAAAAATACTTGAAAGCATAGGTATAAGTGGATTTTTACTTAAAATGGTAAGAAATGTCTTCCTAAAACTATCAGCAACCATTATCTGTAATGAGGGTAAGCCAGAAACCTTTCCAATAAGCTTGTGGTGAAACCAGGATGCCCATTATCACCAGCATTATTCGGTATTGTCCTAGAAATGCTAGAAATATCAATAAGAGGAGAAAAAAGAAATTGAAAAAATCAGAATGGGCATTGAGGAAATAAAACTATCCTTTTACAAGTGGTATGATGGTATGCTTGAAAAATCCTAGAGATTGAAGTAAAAATTAGTTGTAATAATTTTAGCAACGTAGCAGGATATAAAATAAACCCACGTAAATCATCAACATTTTTATACATCACCAATATAAAATACCTGTTAGCATGCCTGCCACACTTTTATGCTCTTACACATTTGAATTTTGCAAACATAAGAGCAAAAATAAATCCTGTGCAAACATACATTCAGCTATGTCTCTACTATTCTTCTAAGAGAGATGAATCTGTGAAAGAGGAATGGTTTTAAACCAGTCCTAACAGCATTGCAGTTTCTCAAAGCCACATACTAGGGGAAATGGAATTCATGGTGCTCTTTATGGGTCAAGACTGAGATATATATTCTACTATTGGGGGAACAAATATTCTCTCATTTCTGAAATACTTTTAATTATCAAATATTATTTCTTTAAAGTAGTGAAATTTTGCACAGAACACTTTGAGAAAACAGCATCCATATAATCCCATCACCAGCCAGTAGCACAATCATATTACACTAGAAATCAGCTTCAGTCATCTTGATTGACTGGCTGGAAAGGCAGGGCTCTCTGGCCTCTTTCTGGGTCTGACATTTGGAGTATTATTGTCAGTGTACTTGGGAGCAAGAGAGCTCATGTTCTGTGGAATGAGCAGTATGAACTGTTGGTAGTGCTGGGAGTCAGCCACCTTGAGGAACATGTCCATGGTATTTCTTCTATTGACCATATCCATGTAGACATCAAATTCACCCAGGCTTCTGCAGGGAGATTCTGCAATGGACTACAAAGAAAAAATGAAACAAATAGTTGAAAAAGAGCATTTCCCTTGACAAAGATTGCATGTCACCAAAAGCAGCTTTGCTCCCCTCTCCAGGCTGGACTGTGATGGCCAGGCTCTCATTCTTGTGGTCAGAGAGCATCTTCCCTGAGTAGATCACTAGGAGAGCAGATTGTTGAAGTACAGTTTGCTTTGTAAGGTGAGATACCTTCTGAGCTGCTGCTAGGTTTTGTATCTCTGTGTCATTATTCCATCCAGTGATTTAATAAACCTCTTTGAATTCTTCACTATGTGAAGAACTATGTGAACATAATTATAAAACACATCTTATACAAATAAAGCAAGCTTTAAATAATTGGAGAAATATTATTTATGGATAGGCTGAGCCAATATACTAAAAATGAAAATTTTACCTAAACTGACCTACTTATTCAGTGCCATCCTAATTAAATCACTAAAATATTTTATTGAGCTAGAAAAAAGTAATAACATTCATTTGGAAGAAGAAAAGGGCAAGAATATTAAAAGGAATTACTGAAAAAAATGTAAAGGAAGGAAGTCTAACAGTGCTAGATCTTAAACTGCATTAAAAGGCAGGAATTATCAAAACTCTCTGGCACTTACTAAGCAATAGAATGGTGGATCAGTGGAATAGAATAGCTATACAATCCACAGTAATAAGTGGTCATATTAACCTTTGTTTGAAAAATGTAAAAATTTAAGCTTTTGGGATAAGAAGTCACTATTAGGTAAAAATCGTTGGGAAAAGTGGAAAGAAAGCAACATAGCAGAAACTAGATATAAACCATTATCTTACATCATTTACCAAGATAACGTCAAAATGGATACATGAACTAGATAGAAAAGGAGATCACATAAGTAAATTAGAAGAATATGGAGCGTTAACTGTCAGATTTATGTATAGGAAAAGAATTTATGAATAAATAAAAGAGGGCATTGTGGGGTATAAAATGGATATTTTTCATTGCATTAAATTATAAAGGGATTGTACAAAGAAAAACCAAGTAGCCAAGATTAAAAGGAAAGCAGAAAATCTAGAAAGAAAATTTGTATTTTCTTAAATAAAGGTCTCATATCTCAAATTTGTCAAATTTGTAAGAATATAAGTAATTCCCCAAATGATAAATGGTCTAGTACCATGTGCCAAGATAAGTTCCAAATATATACATGGCATAGATATAGAAGATGATATAATAAAAATTTAGGAGATATCTTTCACAAGTGTGATTAAGGAAATAGTCCTGAAACAAACTAGAGATAGTGATAAAATGAGCAATTTTGATTAAATAAAATTGAAACGTTTTTTCACAAGTAAAATCAATGCAGTTAAAATTAAGAAGACATTGACATTTAAGGGAAACACTGAACATATCTTGGCATTGAGTTTCTCTGATAAAGCTGATATCCAAGTTATAAAAGGAATTGATAGAAATACATAAATGAGCCGTTCTACAATAGATATATGGTCAGAGGATAGAAACAGGTGATTTTCAAAAGAAGTTCAAGCTATCAACTACTATGTTGAAATGCTTCAAATTACTTATAACAAGACAAATGTAAAAGAATGAAACTCTGAGGTGCTCTCTCACACCCATGGGTTTTCTAAGGTGACAAAAAAAAAAGGAAAATTACCAAAGTGACTGTGGAAGTGGAGGCACCCAGTCCATTCATTGTGGAGCCATGGAAAGCATCTATTTACTAGGCTTATACTCCCAAAGAAATTAAAGAGAGAAGTGACCCCAATTGTGTGCTTTGTTGTAATGAACTATATACTTTGTGAAACAGTGAAAGTACCTAACATTTGAGAAATGTCTGAACAAATTATAGTATGTGAACCATTATTACTCCATTTTAAGTAATGATGAAAGAACTGAAGTCAGAGAAACCTGAGGATTTGGGGGAATTGATGGATACTGAAGTCAGCAGAACCAGGAGCAAAAGTTTTTGAAATAACCAATCTTTGTAAAGAAAATTATCTATGACAGACTTGAGAATTAGAATCAAAAAACTGGCCAATTTATGACTCTGGAAGACTGATGATGAATTATGTTTTCCACCTGTTGGCAGGAAGGTAATGTACTTGGGAATGCACAGAATGGCATATGCATTTTTCAGATACTGACAATGTATGGATTTGTTTTACATAGTTGTATTTGGTTGTTACAGGAAAAGCTTTTAATTTTCATTTTTGGAGGGAAATATTTGAGAAAAGTTGGTTAGGTAGGGAGAGTATAAACGAAGATGGAAAGAAAAGAAGATCAATGAATCATTGAAAATAAGGATGTAATAGAATTATTATAATACATTGTTATATTTATTTATATCATTTATGATGGAAATGTCATTTTAACAATCAGTATTTATAATAGAAATAAAATTCTGAAAGAGGTCACAGAGAAGCAAAGCAGTACTGTAACAATTATCGTGTTAAATTTGAGTGGCACAAAACAGAAAGAATAACCAAAATGTACAGAGTGGATCTACCCATCTAAAGTATAAAACGTAAGTTTGAAGTTTGTCATGCAGTCTCCTTTTTGTCTTTTCTTTATATACTGAAATGTTTCCATGTTTCTTGTTTATCGATATTTATGAGATTCAAAATAAAAGTATTTACCAGAACAAAGCCTCAACTGCCTTCTCACTCTTAAAGATCCCTCCATTGCAGAACCCGCCCTCCCCCAAATTGGAAAAGTCTTCCTGGAATTTATATTTTGAGGAAGGGACAAGAGCAGCTGCCCTTCATTCCTCTCTTCACCACCTTGTCCCTGCACAAGTACTTTTTCCTCCCATGCAGATTTTCAGCTTCCTTTTATGTGTTTTCTTTCTCATTAGAACATAAGCTTCTCAAAAGAAAAAACTGTCTTTTTGTTTTATTTTTCTCAACACAACACAGTGCCAGCCACAGAATGAATGCTTATTGACTAGCTTTAAAATACTGGAGAAATAGGTAAGAGGGCAAGTTGTAGAAGACCTTTACTGATAAGCTAAAGAATCTGCATCTTAACTGGGTCACTGAAGTATTGCGGGTGGACTTGGCAACTGATCCAACCATTCTGTAGAACCATTTGGAACTATGTCCAAAGCACTAACCAACTGACCCAGTAAAAGGACCTTTCATGTACAAAAATATTCCTAGCAGCTCTTACTGTAGTGTCAAAGAATTGGAAGTTAAGGGAATGCCCATCCATTGGGAAATGGCTGAACAAGTTGTGGTATATGATTATGATGGAATATTATTGTGCTATAAGAAATGACAAGAGGGATGGTTTTAGAAAAACCAGGAAAGACTTAGAAGAACTGATACAGAGTGAAGTGAGCAGAACAAAGAGAATACTGTACACAGTAACAGCAACATTGTAACAATGAACAGCTGTGAATTACTTAGTTCTTCTCAGTGGTACAGTGATCCAAAGCAGTCCTGGCAGACTCATGGTGAAAAGCGATGGAGTCTGAATGCAAACCTGAGCATACTGGGGGGAAGGAAGGGCTGAGGTTTCACAAAATGACTAATATGGAAATATGTTACATATGATTGTACATGTATAACACAGCAGATTATTTACTGTCTTGGGGAAGAGGAAGAGGAAAGAGGGAGAAAGAATCTGAAACTCAAAACTTTTTACAAGTAATTGGAAGAAAAAAGGTAAATTATTAATTAAAAAATACGCAAAAAAATGGTTGTAATAAGGGGGTAAAAATGAATTTGCATTTTGTCCTGGAGGCAGAAGGTATGTTGTTTTTTTGTTTCAACAGAATAGTTACATGGTCAGATTTATGCCTTAGAGAGTATTTTGGACTCTTTTCAGAGGATTGATTGAAGAGGAAAGAGACTTAAAGTAGTGAGACCTGATAAAAAATTAGGTTCAGGTAAAAAGTGGTAAGGGCCAAGAGAGAATCCATTTTAGGCATGATGGACTATGTATGCAAAGGCATAATTATGGGAGATGGAATGAAAGGGTCAGAAAACTTTCGGTAATGGGTACCCTTTTCAGTTCCCTATTGTATATGTCTGCTTTGGCACATCTCAAATGCAAGACCCCACTGGAGATGTGGCTGAGAAGTGCGGGGGGGAGGGAAGAGAAATATACAGTAATACTTATGCAATTGGCAAGCCACCTTGTGAGAAGGAGGCTAAAATAGAAGGAAAAATGGAAATGGATATGGCTGCCTACTGGGAAAAATCTGTTGGGGTGAAAATTTTCAAAGCTGAAAAAAGAGCTGAAGGAAATAGGACATGAGGAAGAAGGTCATGGTGATAAGGAGGAGGAAAAGGAATGAGAAAAAAAATAAAGAGGAGGCAAGAATTTGGACCTAACCCCTTCACCACCACTCACTTTGATACTAAAGCATTTGTTCTGCTATATCAAACTCACTCCTTTTAAAGAAAAAAATTAAAATAAGAAAAAGTTTATATAGTAACATTTCACATGTGCTCTCTGACATCCAGGGGAAGTGCTGTTTTGTTTTCCAGATAAGTAAATTTTCCAGATAACTAAAATTTGCCTCTGTAAGTCTTGTAACTTCCCAGTTTATTTTAAAAGAAAGGTTTCTGCAATGTGTTACATACTTTTAAATCTGCTTGAAAGGATTTCTACACAACATAATTTAAACTTTTTTGACAGTTGAGTTGTTATAAATGTCAATTATTGTGCTCTGCTTTAATATTTTCAGAGTTCATCAAGGGTCCAAAGTGGTGGACTCATGATGAAAAATGCTTTCCACTTCCAGAGAAAGAATTGATGGGAGTCTGGATGCAAACCAAAACATAGTTTTTCTTTACTTTTTGGGGGTGGGGGAGTATTGAATATGGCAGTTTGCCTCTTAACTAAAGGGCCCCAAACTTTGTGAATTTGGGGACTTGGTGAATTCTTGCATTTGTTTGATATAATGCCACTTCTCTTGCCATTAGGCTGAATTTCTTATTTTCAGCTTTTTGTACCCTCTGACCTGGGAAACTAAGTCACCATGCGATAGAATTAGACATGAAAGAATAAAATAGGCTCTACATGAGAGTCTGAGGGGCTCTCATATCAGGAAAATATATGAGTTTTAGTGTATGGACTTTTTAAATATCAATTTTGATTGTATAGAGGGTGCTCCAAGTGATCAGTGTTTCTGGAGAAAGTGAGTTTTGAATAAAGAATACATATCATAGAGTCCTCCGGGTGAACTGAGTTCAGCACTGAACTTGCCTCCTACTCTGTTTAAGACCTTAAGTAATCTGTGCCATTTAATCTCCCTGACTTGGCCTTTCTTCACCTAAACAAATGATGGTACTAGATGAGGTGATGTTACCTATGGTCTCTTTCCCCCTTAAGGCAGTGATTGTAGCATCTAAGAGACATGTACCTATACTGAAAAAAAACATTTGGGGACAAAAGAAGAAAGTTAAATTCAGATGTGAACTTAAAGGCAGACTACTGGACTTGGACTCAGGAAGTTGTTGAGTTATTTCACTTGTGTCCAACTGACCCTATTTGAAGTTTCCTTAGGAAAGTAGTTTGCCATTTCCTTCTCCTGCTCATTTTACAGATGATGATCTGGGATAGACAGGGTTAAAGTTCGTGCCCAGATCCCACTTCTGATAAATATCTAAGGCCAGGTTTGAACTCACCAAGATGAGTCTTCCTGATCGTAAGCCCAGTACTTTGCCCCTGGACAATCCTCTGTGTGACCTTCTGTAACCCATTAATCCCTTTCAGCCTCAGTTTTCTCATTTGTAAAACAAGGATATTGTAGCACCTACCTCAGAGAGTTGTGTGAATTAAATGAAATAGTTTATCTGAAGTGCTTTGCAAATCTTCAAAGTGTTATATAAATATTAGTTGTTATTATCACTTTCACCAAGAATTTCCATATGGGAGGGGAGGATTATGATGTTTTTAAGAGTTAGAATCATATCTTAGCATTGCAAGAACATTTCAGAGATGTGGTGTAATCCTATTACAGAGTCCTCGAAAGGTTAAACATCACAAGTAGGATGTCAGGAAAAATACAGAAATGCACCACAAAAGTTACTTGTCTCTAGCATTGCCTATTGTAGAAATTTTCAGATTCCAGAAAAGTACTTAAAGAAATGCCCTTCTGCAAACATCGCAAGCATAGTTGGAACAGGACTTCAGAATGAGAGCTGTTTATTTGCTTTTACCTACCCCTTCCTGAGTTCTTTTTGGTTTTTCAACTCACCCTTTTTGTTCTTTTAGGTTAGCTCCATACAGAACCAAATGCAATCTAAGGGAGGTTATGGAGGTGGAATGTCTTCCAATGTCCAAATGCAGCTTGTAGATACAAAGGCGGGATAACCTTGGGAGCGCTTCCAGTAAGTATCTCAGTCTTGTTGTACCTGAGAGTTAAGAGATGTGCAGGCTGTATTACCACCAGAAAATACTGAAGGTATTTATTCCATTTATATGGAACTTGCTATTTGAAGAATCAATTCAGTTCAACAAACGTTGACTAGCCAGTTAGTAACTGAAGCCATATTGTTTTTTAATTCTTGATTTCTAATAAAAGGGGTGTAGATATATGGCATTACATCTTCATTTATATAAAAATGATGCTGACAAAAAATTATGCTGACTAAGGGCAGTTAAGATACCAATACTGTCTTTTATGATGTCTGTTTTTTGCCATATGCTAAATTTGACAGTACTAACAGGGAAATTCAATTTAACCAGAGGCTTTCATCCATTCCCCCTCAATAGCTTTATTTAATTAAAGTACTATTAAAAATTCATTGTAGTTTTAAAAAAAAGATAACCCTGAGTGCTTATGCTATATTTATGACTGTCTTATTTTTAACTTTGAAATTATAAGCTTCTTGAAATTTAAAAAAAGCAAAAACCCTGAGTGTTTTCTTAATCATAATAATATTGGAAATAACTTGGATTTTTTTTTCTTGTCTTTACAGGTTCATGTGAATTTCTATATCTCTTCTTTCTACTGTTTTGTTTCTATTTGGAGTTTTTTTGGTTTTTGGAATTGTTTTGGTTTGGGATTTGGGGGGAGGGGGCCCTTGAGACTACTTCATGTTTATTTTAAGAAAGAAATGTGATGGGACCTTGTTCAGCCTTTTGTGATTACTCCAGTGAACAGTTACTGTCATGCTCCAAAGAAGCTGTTTGTAAAGTGGATCTTGTCATGCCTTCCACTGGCATGCGTGTGTTTGACTTCTACCAAAATAATTGATAAGTAATGGACTGAGTTGTGATTTTATATTTTAAACATTTTTCAAGTTTGAATAAATAGGCAACTGATTTTAGCATGACCTTTTTCTCTAATCACTACTATACAGCATTAGTTTGCCAATTTTTTCATTTACAGAAAAAATCTTTTCTGTCTCCACTTCTTACTGTAATTTTAGGTCCCAAGCATGACGTGTTATCATTTTTTATTTATATATTTGGGGAAAGTCTGGGACCCACAAGCACAATGACCTTTTTCCCATTTCTTTGAAGCCTGGTAGGGTCAGTGCCTGGCTTTAGGAAATTGTCTCTTTGGTGCCAGAAATAGAAATTGCTCATTTGCTGCTGCTGATGTTGCGGCTAGTGGAGAAAATTTAAGTGTGGCGCTACAATGATATCCATGTCACTGAAAAAGATAACTTGTTATTTAGCTGCTTTAAAACAACGTCCCTTTTAATTGTATTTGATCTTCTTACAAAACAAAAGCTTGCATTCATAAGACATTCTGTTGTAAATGTTTAGTATATTTATTTTAAGAGAACTGACCTCAAGATTGTAAACTAGTATAGTAACATATGTAAATAACATATGATAGTATTTTCATCCAGTCAGTTTTCAAGTGGTGTTGCGCTAGCTGCACGTTTCTTTTTCCTTTCTCTTCCTTTTTTGCTTTTTATGTTGACTCTTAGACTGTCCATCAGCAGAATGTTGAACTGCCTGTCCGTGTTATTAATAGCAGTTCAGTGGACGTCTCAACAATAGTTGGCAGGGTTGTTTTTTTTTTTTTCCTAAGTGTTTCCAGGCCATGTTAAGTTGCTAATGGCAACAGATTGACCTGGCAGAACAGAAACTATTGAAAACAACTTACAGGGTGACTTTTTACTGTTGGTAAGAAGCCTTTTGCTCAGGTTCCAAAGCATGTTCATCTTTCACAAATTGTAAAAAGTAAATTTGAATATTGCACTATCTTCAAATTATAGAAATGGTTCCTTTCCCATCTTTTATCCCCATTTCTTCTCATCATGGTCATCTTAAAACAAAGTCAGTGATTTGATTCTCTGTTGATTTTTTTTAATCATGTGCACAATTCATTGCTTTCCATGTTTGTCTGATACCATTATCTACCAACAGGGCAAAATCGACTTAACCAGAGTGCCACGAACAAGTTGGAAATTAAACAAATGCAAGGAAATAAATTTTTATACTGTGTTCATATTTCCCCTTCACCCAAGCCTCAGTTTCCTCTGAAACAGCAAATTAACTAAGTGCTAGATATGTGAAGGCCCTATGCAGTATCTTTTCCCTGGTAATTTGAAAATTGATTCACTAGAAATGAAGTAGCCATCCGATTACACTTCCGTATTTACACTCTACTTGCAGAGTGGTTACATGCAGTATATTTGGTTAAGAAAACCAGATGGTTGACTCTTTGGACTCATGATTTCAAATGGTAGAATTTGACATGAGAAAAATCATTGTCATTAGTGACATTTTTTGTAAACAGAAATCTGACATTTATGATGATGCAGTTGTCTATCTCTGCCTACCCCACTGACCCTGGCATTTTTTCCATAGCACTCTTTGGCATACTCAGCTCAGCTGTGCATCGTCATTCCATACAGTGTTGTCAGAGTGCATGCACTTTAAAAGAGCGATGCTTTTTGCAACAGGTAAAGCTACATTCCAGCTACTCTGCTTCCACTGTTTCTCTTACAAGTACTGTTGAAATTCTTCAGATTTCCCTCACGCATCTTGCATGAAGTGCAGTACTATCTGGGCAAAAGGCTGCCACTTGGGCAGGATGCGCAGCTTTAGCAGCAGATCTTGCCCCTTCCAGAGGGTTGAATTAGAACTTCAGGAGGAGTCAGGTCTCTATAGCCATCATCTCTTCAAAATCATAGGTTTTTCTCCTTTGATGGATGTCAAGATAGGCATTTGGGTCAATCTTCCCTCCCATTCCTGTTGTTGTTCAGGTGTGTTTGATTCTTAATGACTCCATTTGGAATTTTCCTGGCAAAGATACTGGAGTGGTTTGCCATTTCCTTCTCCAGCTCATTTTACAGATAAGGAAACTAAGACAAATGAGGTTAAGTGACTTGCCCAGGGTCACACAGCTAGTATGTGTCTGAGGTCAGATTTGAACTCAGGTCCTCCTGATTCCAGACCCTGTCACTCTCTGTCCACTGTGCCACCTGTTTTCTCATAGAGCCATTCCTGATTCGAAGGAATGAATGTTCCAGAAGACATGATGTGAGCTTCCATTGATAAGCAACAATTCAATTTTTCATTTCTTAGCTTTGTAAGCTGTATGTCTTCTCCAGTGATACTGTTAAATTACTGTATATGTTTGTCATAGCGAGGAGATTACAATTACATCTTGTGATCAGAAAGCTCCCTAAAATATTGAACCATAATTACTGGAGATTTTTGATATCTAGGAAGAAAAATTACAAGTGTTATAAAGTTTTGAGGCTGACTTTAATTAACTAATTGGTTGATTAATGAAAAGTTTTAATGCATTTTAAAAGTTGATTTAATTATGTCAAAGAAATAAACATTTCTCTTGTGGTAAAGCATTTCCTTCTAAAATAGAAGCTAATCAAAAAATAGCACCCACTTACCCAGAATTTAGTTTCTAATCAACTTTAATGAAATGCATTTATTTTTTAAATTGGGGAATAACAGTTATAGATTAACTCACATAGTATCTGACAACAACAGTTCAGACTTAAAATGGTGCCAATACATGGAAAGCCGAATTATTATGGTTCAGTGATTGAGAGTGTGTTGGGGAAAGGGGAGTTCAAAAAAGGAAGCCAATGTTTCTAACACAATTTTTGTCACTGGGCCTTTCAAAAAAATGTTTTGTAATCATAATTTTTTTCCTTTTGCCATCAATTATCAATTAAAGCAGATTCAAAGTTTGCTGTCATCAGATGTCCTTTGCTCAGCATCCAGAAAAAAAAAATTGGGATATTTTTATAACATACTTTATAGCATACTTTTTTTTTTGTAAACTGTGTTCATTCTTGAATAATGTCATTCCTATGTTGGCTTGTAGATATTAAAATGAAAGTAATGACTTTGATTCAATAAATGTTTTCTTTTGGTTTCTGGTTGACCTTTTTCATTCTTTTCGTGCACTAACATTCACACATATGAGTTTCAGAAAGTGAGTTTCTTATCTTTTCATTTTACAGCCACTGTCATTACAAACCTGCTTGGCAGGTTTTTATTTTAAATATTGTATCATTTTTTCCCAGAAAAAATCAACTTGATGATAAATTCTCATTAGAAACGGGTTATTGATACTATAATTAAGTAACATGCCATGGTGAATCTGTTCTTGAAGATGGGAAAACCTGGATTCAAGTCCTGCTCCTAACCCATATGTGCTATGAGACCCTGAGCAGGCAACTCTCTTAATTGCAGAAAAGGTGCTGACCTTTTTGATAGATGGAGTCTCTTCATCCTAGAGTTTCTATACCAGTGAACCCACAAATCTAGCTAACTCCTTTCTCCAACACTAAGTTTAAATAAATATTAAACCCACCCGCCCCTTTTTTATGTGGAAACTTATCTGGCTAGTAGAAAAGGGTATAATGACTTGACAGGTCTTGGTATATCTGTCAAGTCAGAAGGGCCCAGCCTCTACACAAATGGGCCTTTTATGTCCTCAGATTACTAAGAAGTCACCCCAATATAGTCAGAAGCTACTAAGAAACTGTGTCAAAGGAGGCATAAGTCAAGCCTTAATCCCTGAACCAATAAATTTCTGAAAATAGCTTTGTTTTCTTTCAAGGCAAAAGCAGCCTGATCCATATTGCAGAGGATTAGAGGGTGGGAGGTGGATCCTGGTAGGTAATGGTCCAATCAAGTGGTTAGACACAAATTCTGAAAAATACCTGAGGGTTTTAATGAACTGTGAGTTAGTAATGTGGTATTTCCTGGGTTTCATGGGTAGCATATTTATCTTGTAGGAATATATGTTCACTGAACTCTGACCTCACCTCACTTGGCTTCCTTTGTCACTAGACCTTACTGTTTTAATTTCCGGGCACCATGGTGTAAGAAGCATGTTGCCAAACTATAGAATGTCAAAGGAAGGAAATTGGAATGGTTAAAGCCCTTGAGCCCATGTCGTATGAGGACTGGTTAAAGGGACTAAGTGTTTTTAGCCTAGAGGAGAAAAGGACTCAAAAAGGAGAGTCATATGGAAAATGACTTAGATCTATTTTATTTGCCTCCAGATGGCCCCAGGAGCAATAGGTGGTAATTGAAATGAGACAAATTAAGACTTGATTTCAGGAAAAATTCCAAAACAACGCCTTCCAAAAGTGAAATGATCTACCTGGAGAGGCAGGGGGTTCCCTCAACTTGGGTATGTTCAAGGGGAGTGGAGATGGTTTTGTGTATATTTTGGAGTAGGTGTCCATTAATGTCCCAACTGTACTGCAAACTAGGACCTCCGTAAGATGGTGATTTTTTTTGATAATGGGGAATGAAAATTATCTTGAGGCTAATAAAAAGTGTTAATAAGTGAATAAACTATGGTGTATTGAAGCAGTGATACATAGAAAAGGTTAAAAAAAAAGTGGAAGTGTTGGGTTTCTCCAAATTTTCGTACCAGTCAAAATTTTAGGCAGTATCTGAACTGGAGTGTCTTGGACTCTATTCAAAGACAATGCATAACTCAGTTCTGCTGACCCCAAGTGTAACATAATAATGAAACCTATATATGTAAACATATGTAATTGTTAAAATAAATGAATGAATTTCTCATAATCTCTTAAAGCTTCCAGTAACACTTATACCTATTACTACCATCTGTAAGCATATTATATTTAGAGCTATAAGGGACTGATTCATTATAGGTAAGAAACATTGGCATCTTTGCTCTGGGATCTGGTGTCTGCATGGAGCTCAGAAGCTCCAAAACCACTCATTTTATAGATGAGGAAACTGAAGCCTAGGGAGGTTAAGTGACTTGCCCAGGGTTACCCAGGTCCTCTTATTTACAGAGCCAGTACTCTTTCCACTGTTTCAGCTGCCTCTTAATTTCATTTTCTGTTGAACTTAATGAAGGATTTTCAGAATTTATTGAACTCTTAGTGACTGCATCAATACAGTGTTTACTGGGGCTCAATATCAAAGTTAGACACATAAAGATAAATGTGTTGCTGAAGTTACCGATGAATGTTCTGAAAATAAGAAAAATCAATCAGACTAAAGAATCTACAGGGGACAACCTTGGAGACTTTTTGCTGCAAGATTTTTTTTATTATTCTATTTAAACCTTGGTAAGAAGGGAAATGTAGATTTTGCCTTTTTCTTATGGGGTCCACTTTTTTAAAAAAACTAATTGAAACACCTAATGAACAATATGTAGAGTTTGGAGTATATCTGCAGATGTCATGGCAATTAAAAATCTTGGTGTTTAGACTGATCCAAAATTAGGGCGTATGTTATATTTAACCGTTGTCCACTCTACAATTTATCCTTAAAGCTTTTATGATAATTGCATAAGCCTGAAGGTGTCGCCTTTTGACTTTTAAACATTTATTTGACTCTCTCTTGCCTATGGGATAAAAACTCAAATTCCTGAGCCTGGCATTGAAGGCTGTTATGATAGAATAAAGAAACTTGAGTATTTATATCCAGGTGACAATTTGCTTAGCAGTGCATGTGGTTGTAGAAATAAACCAGGTACAAGGTTCTCTATAGCTTAAGACCCAGAACCTTGGTTTCTAAACAGTATACAGTTTGGAGGCAGTGGAAAACAGAAATTAAAGGGATTGACTCCCAATTTCTTGTTGGTGGAAGGGATCAGGAGACACTGAGATGAGAGGGGTTAATTTTGTGACATTCTTTAAGTCAGATGACCTTTGGGAGGGAGAGTAACCTTATGACTTTTCCAAAATCAGTTAACTTATAAGCAGCTGAAACTTGGCTTTATAAAATGATAAAGTCAGAATGGAGTTATTAATGATATTTTTTATACAACGTTCCCCACTTTAATCCTGGGATTCTCGACCTCCAGGATCACTTATTTAATGTTTGGTCTATTAGGATTTTGGGATGGGTTTTAAAGGGGATCAAAGGGACTGGGGCGGGGGCAAGGGAGGAGAGGACAAAAGTGCAAAGAGCATAAGTGGAGTCAATCTCCCATAGGTCCTAAGGAGACAAATCTTGTTAACTAGACTTTATACGTTCATGCTACAGCTCAAACAACTTAGAGGGCTCACCATGGACTCATTTGAGAGAGATTTACATGTCACCAAGGTAACCAAGAAAACCCAGCAAACATAAACACTATGAAACAAAAAGGCCAAAGCCATACAATAATGATCATTGATATTAAATAACATCAAGTTTCCTTGTAACCTGGTAACCCATTCCCAATGTCCATTTCATCACCATATTTCATCTTGAGTTGCAGATGTCCCATGTAATTTCCTGGTCCCTGGAAAATTTTCCCTTAGAAATTGTGAAATAAATTGTAGTCTCAGGTCAGTTTTGAAGGGGTCTTTTCCTAGTAGATCTTCCTCTCTGGTTCTGAGTCGTGGAGATTTCCTAGGTAATACTGTTAAAATCTGCCAGGAACAAGACTCGTTACAATTTTGTACAACCTCCTAAGTTTGGTTTTCCAAAAGTAGTTCATGTGGTGAAAACCAGTTCAAACCTTATGGTTTTGAACCTACTAACAAAGCTATGAGAAGAATATCAAATTATGAACCCATAATTCACCTGAAATTTCAGAGAATTTGAACTGTTACATACTAAATTGTTTCTCTTGATATGAATCCTGTACCTGATATCTGCCATCAATAGACTGAAGGAGGAATCTTTAAAAAAACAATCAATGAGGGCCTGGCTTGAAAAATGACTCCTTCTATTTCTTAAATTATTAGACAGAAACTTCAAAATAAAGGAAATAATTTAAAATTTCTTTACAATTGTTAATGCAGTTTTATATGTAAAATCCTTGATCCAAATTTGAGAAGCTGTTACTAAAATGTATTCAAGATCTATTCTATTAGAAACATTTGAAAACCAGCGTGTCCTAGTTCCCTGTTGCTATCTCAAAATTTACTACTCCATTTAATTAAGAAAACTTGTACATCTTCATCTTTTTCCACCTTTATGAAGATATCCCGAAGTCACCCTGAAAGTATGAGATATTTTAAGGCCCTGATCTAATAGATCAATATATAACTATTACAGCAAATGGATAGATAGATATTAGGCCCAAGAACCAATTTACTTAGTTGCTTAGGATATGGAATTGACTACAAATTCAGATTGAAAATGGTAAGACTTCATACTTGCATCCTGTTATAATGTCAGATTAAGTAATAGATTTAGTACTGCAGCAATTCTTCTGTTATTCTCCTGCCCTAGTTATAAAAATATGCTGTGAAAGGAAAAGGACTGAGGGAATTAAGGGGATTAGAACAACAAATGGTTAATTGTGGGGACTGAGCGAACCACACTGAATTCATCTTGTGACTCAATTCTGGCGCTAGCTCAGTTCCCTTTCTATTAATTATGGGTCTGGTCCAAATTCTGTCTTGTAAGAGAACTTTATTCAGTTGTGAGAATTAAGAGAAAACCTTTTTGCACTGTTCAAACCTAGTCCTGTGTGACTGGGAAACTGGACCATCTCTCCCTGCTGCTGAAAGACCCTTAACTGAAGATCCAGGTTATGCTGACCAGAAGCCCAGTTAGATCCAAAGATTGATGTAAAGAGTTTTCTCAGAATTATACATCTCAACCCATTTGTCTTATTTGAAAACTGGCCACATACTGATCTATCAGATACTTTCCATATTCCTTTGATTGTTTATAGACATCTGTAAAACTTTTTCTGAATTCAGAGAACTGCATCTGGTTGCTCTCTGCCTCCCAACTTGGAAAGTCCCTATCTTTTATCCAACTGGAAATCAGATTACCTAATGTATTATTTCCTTTTATTTAATTGGCCTTATTTGATTATTTTTAATGTATAAAAGTCTGTCTCTTCCTGTATTTGGGGTCCAGCCCCAAGTTGAGGAGATCTGATCCTGCATTGCTTATTAAATCAGTATGCTCAGAGTATCAAACCTTTGTTTCCTCAGTTATTTCATCTTCTCATCTACCACATGAGGGACATGGTTATGATAAAATCAGTACTTCCCCATAAAAGGGGGAAAACTTCCTTAGCTCAGTTTAATTCCAGGCACAGGTCAGATCTAACAGCTCATATGTGGCAAAGTTCCACATTTATTCACAGGGTACCAAAAGCCAGGCTCAGAATTAGACAGGGGGAAGCATTTCCAGTTGGGAAAAGAAATAGCACAATGGGAAACTGAGTCACTATCTTAGTCTACACAAGATCCTACCTTAGTCTACACAAGATCCTACCTTTGTCTACATAAGATCATCCCTTCAACTTTTCCCAGGGAGGTGGTGGCAAAAAAAAAAAAAAAAAAAGCAAAATTATTTTGAGGAGGGAAAGGGAGAAGGAAGAAATAAAGGCATAAAGAGTGAGAGGTGGGAATGGAATGGAGAGAAAGACACAGATAGTAATCATAACTGTGAATGTGAATGGAATGAACTCTCCCATAAAATGGAAGCAAGTAGCAGAATGGATTAAAAATCATAATCCTACAATATATTTACAAGAAACAGGATACACATAAAGTAAAAGGCTGGAGTAGAATATATTATGCTTCAGCTGAAGTAAAAAAAAAAAAAGAACAGATAGCAATCCTAATCTCAGACAAAGCAAAAGCAAAAAATAGATCTAATTAAACGAAATAAGGAAAGAAACTATATCCTGCTAAAAGGCACCATAGACAATGAAGTAGTATTTTTACTAAACATATATGCACCAAGTGGTATAGCATCCAAATTGTTGGAGAAGTTAAGGGAGTTACAGAAAGAAGTGGACAGCAAAACTATACTAGTGGGGGACCTCAGTCTTCCTCTCTCTGAACTACATAATCTAACTTCAAAATAAACAAGAAAGAACTTTCTCCAGGCACAGATATTCACCTGTAGAAATTTTCAAACTACACGTCCTTTGAACAGCACATGAAATTTCCCGTGAATGGTGGTTTATTTAACAATCCAGATAATCCTGAAATGAAAACTTAGAATAGTATCAATACAGTTCCATGAGATTTTGCCTCAAATAGTAAAATTTTACTAATCACAGCTTAGGGCTAGTTTATTTGTATTTTTCTCATGTTGTAATGTTTATATTTAACAATGAGCACATAGTAAGGGCATCTAATTTGTCCTTCATTTATAATTTCTGAATAATCACAGGGACTGCTAAGTGGCACCATGAATAGAGCACTGGCCCTGACTCAAGAGGATCTGAGTTCAAATCTGGTCTCAGATACTTGACACTTACCAGCTGCACGACGTTGGGCAAGTTACTTAACCCCAAATGCCTAGCAAAATAAACAAATACAAGAATATTCACATTCTTGAATTTCACACATGCAGTATATCAATGATAATTGGCTCAAACCCCTCAGAAAAATGCTGACTATAGTAAGTCTCCAATCTGCCTCACTTATTCATCCCTAAGGTAAGATTGAAATCTTTGAATGTAAGATAAAGTGTTACTAAGTTGGGTCAAAGATGTAACTTCAATACAGACTATTTATTAACAGGTTGTTGTTCAGTTGCTAATCATGTCTTACTTTTTGTTGATCCTGTGAACCATACTGTCCATGCATTTTCTGGGCAAAGATAGCAGAGTGATTTGCCTTTTCCTTTTCCAGTGGATTAAGGCAAACGGGTTAAGTGACTTGCCCAGGGTCACATAGCGAGTAAATGTCTGAGGCTGAATTTGAATTCTGGTTTGGCTGATTCTACATTTGAGTGCTCAATCCCCTATTCCATGTAGCAGCTTCTTAATAACAGGCACAATTTCATAATTTTTCTTAAGTGATGGTCAAATAATCTCATATGAAACTCACTCTTTACAGTAAGGAAATTTGTAAATTTCCTCACTTTGGCTGGGAGAGGTCCTACTTTCTCAAGTACTCCAGTATTTTATCATAGGGCAACTGTCTATGGGGCCGATAGGATCTTATGACTTCACCCAAATAGAAAGACCCAAGGAACTTCACAGATGAGAATAACTTAAGGAGCATGTGCTATTTTTTCTCCCAGCACTAAGTTATTATTATAATCCACTTTAAAGCAAACGTACCTGTCAAGATATTAGGAGACACCCTATTTTCCAGAGCTAAAGCCCAGTAGGCAAGCTGTGCCCTGAGCTTGGCATAACAACAGTCCTTTGTGCTCATCCTCTGGATGATCTCACCCTCTGGCAAAATCACATAGCTATTGTATTGCCTTGACCAGCACCAGGTGTTCTCTGTGCTGGGACAAACACAAGTACCCATGTTCTGGCCATGAAGCCCTGTTATGAATCAAACTTGTCTCATTATTTTGTTGCCCCTCATTGTCAGGGTTACAGCTCACTGTGTAGCCATTGGTATAAGTACTGAGATCTCCCCACGCTGTCTCAGCCCCCCTGCCCTGAAGCAACAGGGCCCCAGCACATGTCTAGATCCCCTCCTTGCTTGCAAGCCATTTCCCTCACTTTGAAATTGAACTTCCGTTTGATTCCCGACTCTCCCTGTCTCTGGCCTGCTCTATTCATCCCCAGCCCTCCACAGGTTAAAGGCCAGTTCAGTTTGGTTGACATATCTCATTAAATATTTAACAGATTTCAAACATTTTGACCACATTCATGTAATGACTCAACTCATAATCTGACAGCATCCAGACAAATGAAGAGTTACCTTTCTTACAGCATTCCTGATACAGTGGTTTCTCAAATTTCACAAGAAAACATTTTAGAAATACAATAATCACACATACAATACCATGTATTTAAAATATGAAACAAAAATTATTACCAGTCAGGTGACTTCAATTCAGTCAAATGTGTTTCCAAAATATCTTATGTAGGAAATTACTCATTTTATTACTTTTGAAATTCTATATTGATTGCATTCGAAACCAATATAGAGTACTTACGTTTATTAACATTTGTCTAGTGCTTCCACATGCTAGGCACTCTGCACTTTATAATCACATGATCCTCCCAACAGCCCTGGGAGGTGGGTGCTGTTATCTATCCCCTTTATAGATTAGGAAACGGATGTAAACAGAGGTGAACTAACTTAAGATCAAATCGTTAATAAATTTCTGAAATTGAATTTTAATTCTTGCTTACTTGATCCATGCATATTTCAGCATAGTGCTAAACAGCATACATATTTTGTATTAAGTTGCAATTTACTGCAATATTCCTAACAGGAGAACATATCTCATTGTAGAAGAGACTACATAATTTAGCTTCAGCACAAAACTCCAAGCAAATCAATTTTGGATTTACAATCTCAAATAGCTATATTTAGAACCTCAATTTTCCCATGGGACCATTAAATTTCAAGACCGACTGTTTTTCAGTTAGCTCACTAAAAAACTAAAACAAACAAACAAAAAAACCCATCTCTGAGTGAAACAAGGCTGGCAGATGAAGGTCAACTTACTAAAGTTGGAGGTGGATACATGTTTTTCTTGAGTGGCCACAGTGATGGGGCACACCATAAAGCTGGCATAAGTTTAGCAATCAAAAGTAATCTAGTCAACAAACTTGTATGGGTCCAAAAAGGAGTAAAAGGAAGACTAATGACAATACAATTGCCACTAGCAGGAAACATCCATGCCACCATTATCAGTGTGTATCCTTCCACCATGATGAACCCTGATGAGGTCAAAGAGCAATTTGATGTAAACCTGGAGACCTTCATCATCAATGTGATGAAAAAGGACATGCTTAAAATTCTTGGTGACATTAATGCCAGAGTAGGTACAGATTATCTAAGATGGGAGGGACTCCTTGGGAGGAATGAAGTCAGAAATAGCAACAGCAATGGTTACTTACTACTGAAGACTCATATGTCTCATGACTTCATCACCAACACTGTCTTCCATTTACCTAAACAGAATAATATTTTGTTGATGTACCCTCACAGCAAACATTAGCATTTAATAGACTGTGTCACTGTAAGGAGAAGGCATGGCATGTGAGAGTGATGAAGACAATGTGTCGTGCAGAGTTCTGGACCTATCAGACATCCTCTCCAAGTTAAACATTCATATTTGACAAAAGGAGCAACCACAAAGCAAGACAACTACCAAAAGACTTAATGTGAACAGATTAAAGCATTCCTCTGAGTGTGAAAGTTCATTGCTAACCCGGAGGAAAAGTCGAGCCAACACATAATTTGCAACAGTGCAGCAGAGAAGGAATAGACAACTTTCAGAGATTTGGTGTACAGCACTGTATTTACTCAAATGGGTCAAATCACTTGCAAACATCAAGATTGGTTTCACAAAGATTATTGTGGGGAGGGAGAGGTGGGGAATTCAGAAGCTGCTAAATGAAAAATGAGAACTCCACAGGGTTTACTAGCAGGATGGTTCATCCATCTCTAAGAAAGCAGAGTTTAACACTGTCAGAAGTAAAGTGCAAGCAAAGCTTAGAGAGATGCAAGATTTTTGGCTCAGTAACAAGGCCAATGAAATTCAGTTTTATGCTGATAGTAACAATCCAAACTGGTTTCATGGTGCCCTTATTTATGGACCAAAGGCTTATGGTGCATCTCAAGCACTCAGTTCTGGTGAAGCCATGTTTATTAGTGCTAAGGAATGATCCTGGACAGATGGTTGAATATTTCCATAGTGTTCTCAAATAGTTCATCATCAATCAATACTGAAGCCATTGACCATATACCTCAAGTTGAAACCAATCCCTCTCTAGCCAAACTTCCAATTGAAGAAGAGGCTTTGATTCATTAGGCTCTTCTTATGTGGAAAAGTCTGGTGTTGATTCCATTCTGGCTAAGATTTACGAAATAGGGGGTCCAGTGCTCATAGAAAAGCTGACTAAAATTCTCCAGGTTACATAGCAGGGTCAGGTTATCCCCCAGGAATTCAAGTATGCCTCCATTGTCTAAATTTCTGAAGAAAAAAGAAGTAGTTTGTGTTGTGACAACCATAGGGGGTCTCTCTCTTAGTCATTGCTGGCAAGATTCTTGCCAGAGTTCTCCTTTACCTGGAAGATGGTCATCTACCTGAGAGCCAGCCAGTGTGGCTTCAGAAAAGGCCAAGGAATAGTTAAGATGGTGTTTACTGCCCAACAACTGCAAGAGAAATGCCAGGAGTAGAATAGAAGTCTATATACAATGTTCATCAATCTGACCAAGGTCTTTGTAAGTTGTGAGGGCTTATGAAAAATCATAGCAAAATTTAGTGGTGAGGAGAATTTCATTAGCATTGCATGCTAGGTCCATGATGGAATGCTTGCATGGGTTCTGGATAATGAATGATGCTCTCATGTTTTCCCAACGACCAATGAAGTGAAACAGGGATATGTGCTTGCTTCCATGATTTTTAGTATGAGGTTTTCAGCAATGTTTTTAGGGGGCTTCAACGAGGCTGAAAACAGCATGAAGGGCAGACACTAACTTGAAAAAGCTACAAACCAAGAGAAGAATGGAGGGAAAGTTGGTGCATGACTTTTTGTTTGCAGATGGTTTTGAAGTCAATGCAGTCTCTGAGGCTGAGATGCTAGAAAGTATCAATTGATTCTCTGATGCTTGTGCTAATTTTGGCCTAACAATTAACACCAAGAAAACAGTTAGCACCATACTATTTATACATGGAAACACTGGTTGCAACAAATAGAGAAATTGTGAATACTGTGGATAAGTTCACTTACCTTTGCAGTATACTTTCCAGGGATTTCTACACAGATGATGAGGTTGATGCATGCATTGTCAGAACTAGTTCAGCTAGTTCAGTGTTTGGGAGACTTCAAAGGAAAATGTGGAAGAGAAGAGGTATTAGACTGACCACCAACTGAAGATCTACACAGCCATTGTGCTGATCTCATGGTTGTATGCCTGTAACACCTGGACAGGCTAACACCACCATGCCAGGAAATTGAATTGCTTCCATTTGAATTGTCTTAGGAAGATTTTGAGGATCACTGGGCAAGATAAAATTCTCAACACTGAGGTCCTTTCTTGTGCTAAACTTCCAAGCATTCAAACTCTACTGCAGAGAGAGTACAATCCGATGGGCTGGCCACATTTTTCAAATGTCAAACATTCATATGCCTAAAATACTATTTTGTGAGAATTCACACAAGACAAATGCTCACATGGAATTCAGAAGGAAGAAATACAAGGACTCTCTTAAGATCTCTCTGAAGAACTTGGTATTGATTGTAAGACATGGGAGATGCTGGCACAGAACCATTTAACATGGCATGCCTGCATCAAAGAAGGTACTATACTCTTTGAGAAAAACAGAAATGCAGTAGCTTAAAAGAAACATGACATGCACAAAGTTAGAGACATCTCCACTCCAAATGTTCATATGGACTATTTGAACCTCAACTGTGGTAGAGTCTTTTGAGATCATATTGATCTGATCAGCCACAGTTGGGCACACTGTATCATGACCCCAAAAAGTAGTGTCATTTTTGGTCCTCTTCAAGAAGGAAAGGCATCAACTATTAAGCACCTAAATACTTAAGTTTCATTTATATCAGTCACACAAGAAACTACAGTGGTAACACAAAACATTCTCCCAAATTAAATTTTGCTTACTTTCAATTTGCTCCCTTGTTTAAACAAGTCTCTCTCTTTTCATGGTCAAGAAAGAGTTAATAATAGGCAGTAGTTAAATTTAAACTGGGAAATGAAAATCTTTTTTTTTTACTTCGAAACTTCACTGATATTACTTTCAAACTTCTTTCAGTTCTCTTCTCTAATCAATGAAATCATCTTCCTCTCTTTCACTGAAACAATAAATGTCACTCTGTAGAGAAAGAGTGATTAAAAGGCCTAAGCACTATTTTTCATGTAACTTCACAGAGTTTTATTTTTATTTTTCCTTAAAACATTCTACAAAGTGGTACTCCCAAACTCACTAAAATGTTTCAGTATTTATAGAAGCATTCAAACCATGATTTGAATATTCACAGCAAAGAAAACAAATTTAGTCCCTAATCAGTTTAGAATGCCATAAATTCCTGCAGACTGGGAACAAAGATGCTCTTCCTTCTCATCTGTGTTTTAGTCTACATCCCCAAAACTTGCCCATGGTTAAAAATGGACAGAGAGAAAGAGAGAGAGAGAGAGAGAAAGAGAGAGAGAGAGAGAGAGAGAGAGAGAGAGAGAGAGAGAGAGAGAGAGAGAGAGAGAGAGAGAGAGAGAGAAACTATCTTTCAGAAGACTTTGAAAGTTACACAGAAAAATACACTATTTTTCATTTGACTGATAAGGCCAAAAGAAAGAAGTTAGGAAGAAGCTAGTTTATCAAGACACAAAATATTGACAATAACCCTAACCCTAACCCTAACCCTAAATATTGACAATGCGAGAAGATGGATACATAAGTTTGATCAAAGAGTTAGTGCATACAATTTTCTAAAGCAATCTCAAAGCCTTTAATTTGCAGTAATAGAAAGTCCTTTCTTCAGATAAAATTTGGGACCCATTGGGATTTTTATTATCTTAGACAAACCTTTGCATAATTTGAGAGCTCTATTCTTAGTCATCCCCTTCTGAAAGAGAAGGTTCCTCTGATCTCTGGCCAATCAAAATTTACCTAAGGGAATGTCCATCAACTTACTAGAGCCATCTCCTATAACTCCCTCATCAGAAATGACTCACCTCTAGCCATCTGGGTGTGGTTTGGGAGGACATAGAGGTCTAGAAATGGGCAGTCCTTCACCAAGGAAGTCCCTTAATAGAAATCCTACGACGTCCTTTCAGTGAAGATCTATCTGGTCATCACACAGGAACTTATAGTTTCATTCCCTTCATTGGTCAACATAACTGTTACTATGAAATAAAGCAAATTGAGCAGTTATAGCCAAACAAATATTTATTTAGCAACACATGTGGATGCAGAAATAAATCAGGTCAAGGCTCTTGGTAGCCAAGGATCTAATGTCTGCATAGTTAACGTACAGTTTGGAGGGAGTAAGACAAGGGGATTAAAGAAATTAAGACACCTGGTTTCTCGGTGGAGGGGATCACAAGACACTAAGATGACAAGGAGATAGATCCTCTTGGAAATACCTTAAAACATCACCAATCAGTATCTTTTAAACAGAACTCTTTGTCATTCCTCCTAAATATGAGGCAGTGATTTTGTTGTCTTTGTTTTTTCAGTCATGTCTGATTCTTCATGAACCTGTTTGGTGTTTTCTTTCTTTCTTTCTTTCTTTCTTTCTTTCTTTCTTTCTTTCTTTCTTTCTTTCTTTCTTTCTTTCTTTCTTTCTTTCTTTCTTTCTTTCTTTCTTTCTTTCTTTCTTTCTTTCTTTCTTTCCTTCCTTCCTTCCTTCCTTCCTTCCTTCCTTCCTTCCTTCCTTCCTTCCTTCCTTCCTTCCTTCCTTCCTTCCTTCCTTCCTTCCTTCCTTCCTTCCTTCCTTCCTTCTTCCTTCCTTCCTTCCTTCCTTCCTTCCTTCCTTCCTTCCTTCCTTCCTTCCTTCCTTCCTTCTTTCTTTCTTTTTTTATATAAATTTATTCATTTAACTTTTTACATTCATTTTCACAAAATTTTGAGTTACAAATATTGTCTTTTCATGTAGGAATGTAAACAGTTCACCTTTGGTAAGTCCCTTATGACTTCTCTTTGCTGTTTACTTTTTCATGCTTCTTCTCATTCTTGCGTTTGAAAGTCAAATTTTCTTTTCAGCTCTGGTCTTTTCATCAAGAATGCTTGAAAGTCCTCTGTTTCATTGAAAGACCATATTTTCCCCTGAAGTATTATACTCAGTTTTGCTGAGTAGGTGATTCTTGGTTTTAGTCCAAGTTCCTTTGACTTCTGGAATATCCTATTCCACACCCTTCAATCCCTTAATGTAGAAGCTGCTAGATCTTGTGTTATCCTGATTGTATTTCCACAATACTGGAATTGTTTCTTTCTAGCTGCTTGTAATATTTTCTCCTTGACCTGGGAATTCTGGAATTTGGCCACAAGGTTCCTAGGAGTTACTCTTTTTGGATCTCTTTCAGGTGGTGATTGATGGATTCCTTCAATACTTATTTTGCCCTCTGGTTCTAGAATCTCAGGGCAGTTTTCCTTGATAATTTCATGAAAGATGATGTCTAGGCTCTTTTTTTGATCATGGCTTTCAGGTAGTCCCATAATTTTTAAATTGTCTCTCCTGGATCTATTTTCCAGGTCAGTTGTTTTTTCCCATGAGATATTTCACATTCTCTTCCATTTTTTCATTCTTTTGGTTTTGTTTTGTGATTTCTTGGTTTCTCAGAAAGTCATTAGCCTCCATCTGTTCCATTCTAATTTTGAGAGAACTATTTTCTTCAGTGAGCTTTTGAACCTCTTCTTCCATTTGGCTAATTCTACTTTTGAAAGCATTCTTCTCCTCATTGGCTTTTTGAACCTCTTTTACCAATCGAGTTAGCCTATTTTTCAGGGTGTTATTTTCTTCAGCAATTTTGGGTCTCCGTTAGCAAAGTATTGACCCATTTTTCATGCTTTTCTTGCATCTCTCTCATTTCTCTTCCTGGTTTTTCCTCCACCTGTCTAACCTGATTTTCAAAATCTTTTTTGAGCTCTTCCATGGCCTGAGCCCATTGGATATCTATATCGGATGTTTGGGATACAGAGGCCTTGACTTCTATGTCTTTCCATGATGGTAAGCATTGTTCCTCCTCATCAGAAATGAAAAGAGGAAACATCTGTTCACCAAGAAAGTAACCTTCTATGGTCTTCTTTTTTTTCCCCTTTTCTGGGCATTTTCCCAGCCAGTTACTTGATTTCTGAAATTCCTCTCCACCCCCGCCTAGATCTGCCCAGCTAGTGCTTGGGCTCTGAGATTCAAATGCTGCTCCCCAGCCTCAGGGCTTTCAGCTGCGTGTGGGGCTGCTATTCAGGGTAAGATTAAATTCAGGTCCTCTGGTGTGGACAGGGCCACCTCCCAGGCTCAGTTCCCTCAGGGTGTTTATGTGGAGACCTTCAGTAATGGATCTGAGGTCCTGTCTGCTCTGGGAGCTCCTGCCTGCCAGTGCCTCTGCCACTGCCTCCCAAGGGGGCCTGGTTATGGAGAAACCCCGCTCCCCTCTCAGCCATCCCAGAAGTCTCTCTCACTGACCTGTGCGCCTATGGGTGGAGGGACCAGCTCTGCCGCCGGAGGTTCCATCCCTGAAGCCTGCTCGGATCTGTTCCTTTCTGGGCCGCTCAGGCAGGGCTGGACTCTGCTGTCCGGTGTGTGACGGCCTTTGGGGTCAATTTTTCAGGGCTCTGTGGAACGGAAATCTCCTCCACTGCATTGCTGCATGGCTTACACTGCTCTAGAATTTGTGGGGAGTTCTTTTTACAGGAAATTTATGGGCTGTCGATTCGGAGCTAGCATATGTGAGTCTTTCTACCCTGTTTGGTGTTTTGTTAGCAGAGATACAGGAGTGGTTTGCCATTTCCTTCTCTAGCTCATTTTACAGATGAGAAAACAGGCAAACAGGGATAAGTGACTTGCACAGGGTCACACATCTAATAAGTGTCTGAGGCCAGATTTGAATTCACAAAGATGAGTCTTCCTGACTTTAGACTTGGTGCTCTACCCACTGAACAACCTAGACACAACCTGGGAGACAAATGTCTGGACTTAGAGTTAGAAAACTTCAGTTCAGATTCTGGCAATGGTTGCTTAAAATCTGTGTTACCTTAGATAGGTCACAACCTCCCTAGGCCTTCTTCTTTTCATCTGTAAAATGTGCAATTTGGTGTAATTGATCTTTAAGTTCTATTGAAGATTTAATCCTATGATCCCAATCCTTCCTCTCCTAAAAATCATTATTTCTTTTGAAAAATATTTCTGGTTGCCAGATTCATAAAATCATATCACATTTGATTCTTCCCCCTTCTCCCTTCTGCCACCATAGCCAATCATTTCCCAAGTCTTGTTAGTTCTAGTTCCTCAACATCTCTTTAAGTAGAATTTGCTCTAGTCAGTATTTTTCATCTACATTTTTTATTATTTTATTTGTTTTTAGTGTTCTGTGATCACTTCCTTATAACTTGGATTTTTTCCCCTCCCACTCTCTCCTTCCCCTTTTTGTTCTGCTCCCTCCCTGACATGGCATACAATTTTATGTAGGTTCTACAACATATATTCCTGTTAAATACATTTTCACCTTAGTCATGATGCATAAAATAATTAAAATGAATGGGAGAAATCGTAAAACAAACCAAAATGTAATACAAAAGAAAATGATCTGCTACATTCTGTGATTTAGGGTTAGGGTTTCATCTCTCTAATCAATAGTGATTTAGAGCATTTTTTCATATGACTATAAATATCTTTAATTTCTTCCTCTGAAAACTGCCTGTTCATATCCTTTGACCATTTATCAATTGGAGAATGACTTGTATTCTTGTACATTTGACTCAGTTCTCTATATATTTTAGAAATGAGGCTTTTATCACAGACGCTATTTGCAAAAATTCTTTCCCAGTTTTCTGCTTCCCTCCTAATCTTGGTTGCATTGGGTTTGTTTGTGCAAAAACCTTTCAGTTTAATGTAATCAAAATTATCCATTTTTCACTTATTGTTTTCTATCTCTTGTTTAGTCAAAAATTCTTCACTTATCCATAAATCTGATAAATACACTATTCCTTGATCCACTAAATTTGTTTATAGTATCATTCTTTATATCTAGATCAATTACCTATTTGGACTTTATTCTTATGTTCAGTGTCAGGCATTAGTCTATGCCTAGTTCTGCCACAATGTTATCCAATTTTCCCAGCAATTTTTGTCGAATGGTGAGTTCTTATCCCAGAAGCTGGAGTCCTTGGGTTTATCAAACAGTAGATTTTCATCTATATTTTACAAAGAAAAAAAGGAAGGCTCAGAAATACTGATTGATTTTCTCAAGGTTCTACAGTTAGTAAAGACAGTAAAAAAAATTTCCCCTCACGTAATTAATATTCCACTTCAGTTCAAGTTCAGTTCTTGCTGATCTCCTGCTACCATCTCCTTCATGCATCAGTACTTGCTTAAAATGCACCCCCATTTCCTATTTCCTTCTATTGAAATCTTCCTCTTTGATTAAGGTGTAATTCAAGATCAACATTTTTCTTGTTGTCCTTTCTTCCCCTATAGCCAAGAAATGATATTACTTCTTTAAACCTTTCAGGCCACTCTTCCACACTAAATTATTCTCAAGTTGTGTTACATTTGTTTGTGCACATGTATCATTCCTGTACTATGGATCTACCCAGTGGATATAGGAAATATGACGATTTTCATCTTCATGATCTTACATTCTCTGCTCTTTATATATTAAAAATATATTTAAAGGACTTATTAAGCACCTGCTAAGGTACACTAAGTCCTGAAAATACTGAAAAACGTCAAAAGAAATAACCTCTGCTCTCAAGGAGCTCAGATTCTGATGAGGGAGCATTCCAAAGAACTCTTCTTACACATCACAGACATCTGTACATGCTTTTTTGAATTGCGTGTATTTGTCCTTCATTACCAAAGAAGCCCATACCATCAGGGAAATGATGACATGACTTGTACTTCACTTTGTTTTGAGGGAGGGAGGGCTGTGCAGGTCACCAACCTCACTTCTCCTCCAGAGCCATCTGAATCCAGTGATCAGATGTTCATCAGGATGACTGGAGATGACCCAGGATGAGGCATTTGGGGTTAAGTGACTTGCCCAAGTTCACACAGCTAGTGAGTGTCAAGTGTCTGAGGTGAGATTTGAACTCAGGTCCTCTTGACTCCTGCACTGGTGCTCTATCCACTGTACCACCTTGCTTTTTGAATTGTGCCCAAGAAGACACCACCATAGACAGTCAGTTTGAAGAACTCCATGACTCAAGTGGAACGATTTCTGAAGTTGCTTCTTGTTTAACTCTTCTCCAATTCTGTAATTCGTGCCTGTTACCTAAATGAGAACCTAGTTTCCCTGAAGTCATATTTGTGAGAATGTATTCCAGTGATCCAAGAATAGCTTTAAATAAAATGAGATGGGGCCCAGTTTTTACTCTCTAAATGATACATAATAAGGAAGGAACTTACAGTGCCATGAATTTCACCTAGAGGATTGCAAACATGTGAAACCCTCAGATTGCTACTTGGTATTGTAGGGTGCCCACACAAATAGCTTATCTTGGTATGTTATTAGATTGTGATTGAGCACAAATGTGTTAATTTTCCTTTCTTTTCAGTCTCTAAGGTCTCCCTTGGCTATCTATTTCAGTTCCTTGTTACAGCTCTTTTGCCTGCCCACAGTCCAAGCCTTACTTCATGGCCCCATATTTTAACTTTCAATAGACAGCCTGAGTTGCTGAGCTAACTACTTTAGGTTTCTTTCAATTGAAGTTCCTCCTCTTGGCCAGAAAGAGGGAAAAACTCATTCTCTACTTCTAGTTTCAATGCAATTAACATGCACTTTACCATAAAGACATTTTTGATGGAGAGAAAATAAAATTCTTGTGATTTAGAAGCTCCATCCAGAAATTTTATTCCCTTATAAATCTATGACTTTCCTTTATTTAAAAAACATCAGAAGGGACAGAAATTGTTTCCAGGATAGAAAGTCAGCTTTATACAGTTAATTACCCCAGTGCTGATGTCAAATAATTTAATCCTAGAGGAACAAATCAAAACTTTACTTTGATTTGATTATTGACCTTTATGGGATTTGGCAAAAACCGTTTGTGGCACAATGTTCTATTTTCAGAAGAAGGTGTCTGTGAAAATATGATCTCCAGAGAGAAGATAAGTAGATGCATGTAATAATTGCAGGGAAGTAAACAAATCCTGAGAAAGTAAAAAAGTTCAGATATTAAACAAATTTTCAAGTCAGAAGAAATGTTGGAAAGTGTCCAATACAGTGCTTTCATTTTATACTTAACGAAACTGAGGTAAAGAAAAGTCAGATAACATTCTCTAAACCAAGTCATTATTGATAAAGTCTAAAATTCAGGTCTGTTGACACTCAATCCAGTCATTCTATTACACTCAGATCTCTAAGGTTAAAAGGAGAAAAACAGAAACCCTGAATATTGAAAGAAAAGCAGACATTCGTTTTTCTTGCTCTGCTCTCTGTGCTCCTCTTACCCCAAAAGCTACTTTAAGAGTCCAGAAAAGAATGAACATAAACACTGAGTCAGTTTCAGTCAGTGAACAATAAAGAAAAGAAATCATCCTCATTTGGAGGATGATGCCATCCCTCCATAAAAATATGATGGCTCCCTTTACTTACCTTTTGAATGGGAGTATGGAGCTGAGTTAAAAGAATTTTCCTTGAGTTGAAAAAAATGGTTGAATGTAAAATGAAATGCAGAAATTCCAAGTGCTCTAAGAGCAAGCACCTAAAAAGAATGTTTTCAATATTCACTTGAAAAGTTGAACTATAATTCACTACAACTACCATTTGTCTTCTTTTTACATCAACAAGGAGTACTCATACAAATAACTGCTTTGCTTTTAAATTCACAATTCACATTTATCTACAAATCTGGTTTGATTCTATGAATTTCTTTCATGGGCACACTTATTGTACTGGAGGACATGTGATGATGATAACGATGGTGATAAGGAGGAGGAGAAAGAGGAGGAGGAGAAAGAAGAGAAGGAGAAGGAAGAGGAGGATCAGCTTAAAGTTATAAATCCTTTAAAAAGATCTGAAAATATATGCAATATGCAATAATTTTTGACCACTGACTTATGCAAAGGAATGGGAAGGACATATCTTCTCCTTTCTTTCATTTTAATCATGATTGTTCTTTAAAAGTTTGTAACATTCAATCATGATTCGTGTGTGTGTTCCTTCTATATACATTGTTGCAATCATTGTGTATATTGTTTTCTTGGCTCTCCTTACTTCACTCTTCATCAATTAATGTAGATCATTGCATGCTTTTTGGATTCTTCACATTTATCTTTTATTACAGTGAAATAAACTTCCATTACATTCATGTACTACAATTTGTTTAGACATTTCCCTCTTAATGGGCATCTCCTTTGTTTCCACTTCTTTTCTATTTCAAAAAATTTTCTCCTCACTAATACTTTCATTAGGGTATGAATCCAGCAATATAATCCCTTAGTCAAAGGAATGGATATTTTCTGGACTTTATTTGTATAATTCCAAAATGATTGTACTTTCCTACAACAAATTTTATCTCTAAGACATCCTCCCGTTGAATATACTTGTCTAAGCATCACTTGTATCCTTCCTCTACACTTTAACTTCTCTGAGGGGAGTGACTATGAAATTTTGCATTTCTATATATCTAGTAAGAATGAACTTAGCAGGTTTCTAAAATATGTCCGTTAGGGGGAGGAGCCAAGATGGTGGAGTAGAAAGATACACATGCTAGCTCCTAACTCACAGCTCATAAAATACCTGTAAAGAAGAACTCCCAACAAATTCTGGAGCAGTGGAAGACACACAACAACAGAGTGGAGGAAATTTCTGTTCCAGAAAGACCTGAAAAACTGACATGAAAGGTCCGTCATGCACCGGACCCAGAGCAGAGCCCAGCCCTGCCTTGGCCGCACAGCACCGAGGGGACCAGATCTGAGCAGGCTTCAGGGATAGAATCTCTATCAGCTGTGCAGGTCCCTCCACCATAGGCGCCAAAGGTCAGTGAGAGGGTCTTTTCTGCTTGCTGAGAGGGGAGCAGGGTGTCTCCATAACTCAGGCCCCCTCAGGAGGCAAGCAAAATACTTTTTAGTGGAGGGAAAAAGAGGGGAGGTGAGAGAAAAACATGACGCTTACTCTCATCACATTTGACAAAAGGAAGGAATAAAATGCACACTCTTCATGGTATGAAAACCAGTCTTACAATACAGGAAAGTGGGGGAAAGGGGATAAGCAGGGTGGGGGGGATGATGGAAGGGAGGGCAATGGGAAGAGGGAATAATTTGAAATCAAAACTCTTGGGGAGGGATAGGATCAAAAGACAGAATAGAAACAATGGGAGCAGGATAGGAGGGAGGGAAATATAGTTAGTCTTACACAACATGACTATTACGGAAATCATTTTCAAGACTACACAGATATGGCCTATATTGAATTGCTTGCCTTCCCAAAGGGAATGGGTGAGGAGGGAGGGATGAAGAGAAGTTGGAAGTCAAAGTTTTAGGAACAACTGTTGAGTACTGTTCTTGCTACTAGGAAATAAGATATACAGGTAATGCGGAATAGAAAGTTATCTGGCCCTACAGGACAAAAGAGAAGATGGGGACAAGGGAAAGGAGGGATGATAGAAGAGAGGGTAGATGATATGGGCAATTAGAATGCTTGGTGTTTTGGGGTAGGGGAGGGGACAAATGGGGAGAAAATTTGGAACCCAAAATTTTGTGAAAATCAATGTTAAAACTTAAATAAACAAATTAAAAAATATTTTTAAAAAGATACTTTAACAATAAAATAAAATAAAATATGTCTGTTAAAATACATTCTTGGAAATAATTATCTTTGAACTCTTTTAGGGTGTTAAATCAGACTTTTCACATGAACAAAAATAGTTTTACTAGTAAAATATAGATCTTTAAAAGATTGCATTATACATGGAAAAATGTAATAATGAACAGTAAGCTCAATATAAATAGCACAAAACAACCTTGATTCCCCTTATGAACAATAAACATTTAAAATAGGCTGATTAGAATTAATAAGAAAAACACATTTTAATTACAAAATGCTAAGGTGAGAATTCTCTGTGCACTAAAACTTTCAACCCATGAATGCCACCTTATGTTTTTAAATAAGTCGGTGAATCCAGATGCTTTTTTGGTTCCTGTGGAAGTAATTCTTTCTAATGATTGAATGCTTAGCTTTAAGAAAGGAGTTAATTATTTGAGGAAATGAGAGTCTGTTTTCATCAGGCCCTGAATTTTCTGGTGAGTTTGCTCATGAACAGAAAGTTCCCCCTGACATCCCCTCTAGTGATCTCCCAGGCACAGCAACTATACCCTTTTCCTTGAAGGTACTGCCTTATCCCTTGGAAGTACCTCTTCAGCGCTAGCCCATTTCCCAAGGAAGGCTCTACCCACTCCACATATTGTCTAAGACATCCTCTTCTAGCTACTGATGCAGTCCAATGCTCAGGTTCAAGAGTTGGGTCTGATTCCAAGTGTAAGGAGAAGCATTTAGGGTAAAGATGGTGAGGATCTCTGCAGTTGGCTTCCCCCAGTGGCTTCCTGGTTCTGTCCTAACACAGCACCAGGAGTAAAGTGCTCATTTGGTGTAGAAGTGAGAAGTCTTTCTGAGAGTGCTGGAGCAGAGCAACAAGTTCCAGGAGGTCACAGTGACACTGAGGATAGTTTGGATCTGGCTGATCTGGAAGACCGGTGAGTCTTTATCTCAGCTGAGTGCAATTTTCATTACTTCTAATGAGACTTCCCTTCCCTTTCTGCTTCTGAGACAAATATTGTCTTAATGTTTATAACAGGTAAGGATAAATAAAAGATGAAAAACTATAGATTGGAATAAGTAAGAATAAATGAAAGAAAAACATAGGCTGATATCATTAAGAATATTTAATCAAATGTTTTAAAATAAACAAATGACAAGTAGACTATAACAATTTATGAAAAAATAATTCACTGAGCCAATTGAATTTAAAACTAATATATAAGAATAGATCAAGATTAAGAAAATAAGTGGCTAAATTATTGTTAAAAACATTAAAAAGGCCACATGATTATGTGATAGATAAAAATAGTTATGGCAAAGTAATATTTATGTTTAAAACCACACAACATTTCAAAGTAGATTTTTACATTGAAAAAACCATCAAATGCTGAAAGGTAGGGGTGGTACCAAGTTGGCAAAGGCAGAGACTTGTTGGAACTCTTCCAAATTTACCTTCTTACAACTTTAAATAATGTCTCCAAACAAATTCTGGAGCATCAGAACCCACAAAAGGATAGGGTGAAACAATTTCCCAGTACAACACAGCTTAAAAGGTGGCAAGAAAGGTCTGTCACACTGCAGTGAGTATGGAGCACAGTCCAGCTCCAGTACCAACTGCTTCAGCATGGACCATGTCATAGCAAATCCACAGCAGGCTCTGACGGTGACTAAATGGGTGGTTGCAGTGGCAGCTTCCAGGCCTCTCAGGTCACAGATGTTAAGGAGATGGGACAACTGGTCTGAAGGAGAATTCAGGGGTCATTTTCCTTGTCCTGGGTGAAGTACTCTCGTATTGCCCATACATGGATCCAGGTCACTTCACACTAGCACAACAGAGGCAAAGGGGAACAGGAATCCTGGTCAAAGTTCCAGGGTAGAAAAGAATGTTTGTGGTCACCTCTCCTTAGATCATTCTACTTTGGAAGAAGTGAAAACTTACAGATTTCCACAACTAGCTCTGAAAACAGCTATTAATGTAGAAGCTATTAAATCTTGTGTTATCCTGACTGTGGCTCCATGATGTTTGAATTGTTTCTTTCTGGCTGCTTGCACCAAAAATAGAAGATGAAAAACCAAACAAGATTGGTTTGGGAAGTTGAAGTTGGTTCTGTCCTAACACAGCACCAGGAAAAATGTGCTCATTTGGTGTAGAATTGCTACATGCAAAGATTGAAAGAAAAGTGTGAACTGCTTTCAGGTTGTGGAAGAGTTTTAAAAGGATTTTAAAAATCAAATAGGAGAGATAGAGGAAAAATAAGGAAAAAAATAATGGTGATGTAAGAAAATCATATAAAAGGAGTTAACAACTTGGTAAAGGAAGAACAAAAAATATGGGAAAAAAGAAAACCTTAAAAACAGAAGAGGCCAAATGATAAAAGAGGCACAAAAATCCAATGAAGAGAACACCTTAAAAATAGAATTGGTCAAGTGGAAAGGGATTTCCAAAAGATAACTGAAGAAAGTAATTCATTAAAAATTGGAATTGGGCAAGTGGAAATTAAATGATTCCATGAGACACCAATAAATAATAAAACAAAATCAAAACAATGACAAATTTAAATAGAAGAAAATGTGAAATAGCTCATTGGAAAAACAACTGATATGGAAAATAGTTCCAGGAGAGATACTTTAAGAATTATTATATTATCTGAAAGTCATGATAAAAAAAAGACCCTAGATATAATTTTTCAAGGAACTATCAAGGGAAATTGCCTCAATATTCTAGAACCAGAGAGTAAAATAGAAACTGAAAGAATCTACCACTTCCTGAAAGAGATCTCAAAATGAAAACTCCTGGGAATATTATAGCCAAATTCCAGTGTTAAGGAGAAAATATTGCAAGCAGCCAGAAAGAAATAATTCAAACATTATGGAGCCACAGTCAGGAGAACACTAGATTTAATAGCTTTTACATTAAAGGATCTCAGTGCTTGGAGTATGATATTCCAAAAGACAAAGGAGCTAGGATTACAACCAAGATTGACCTACCAAGCAAAAGTGAGTATGATCATTTGGGGGAAGATGGATACTTAATGAAATGAAAGACTTTCAAATATTTTTGATGAAAAGACCAGAACTGAATAAAAAATTTAACTTTAAAATGCAAGGCTTAAGGGAAATATCAAAAGGTAAAACAGGAAAGAGAAGGTATAAAGGATTCAGTGAGGTTGAGCTATTTACATTTCTACATGAGAAGATGTTACTTAGAACTCCTAAAAACTTTCTTATTATTAGGGCAGTAGACATAAAACACATTGTAAGTTTAATATGATGGGATAAAAATCTTAAAAAAACACATAAAAATTGAGGGGTGAGAAAGAAGAATGCACTGAAAGAAGGGGAAAGGGACATACAGAGCAGGAAAAATTATCTCACATAAAAGAGATGCAAAAGAGCACCTTTACCTGGAGGGTAACATGTGATAGTTTTGGGGGAAGGGTGCTTTCACTCTACTCTCAATGGAACTGGCTTAAACAGGAAATAATTTACACACTCAGCTGGGTATAGAAATCAACATTATCCTACAGGAAAGTAAGAGGAAAAGGGATTAAGAGAAGGGGGAGTTGGGCTGATAGAAAGGAAGGTAGCTAAGGGGAGGTCAGTGGTCAGAAGTGCCAGGAGTCAGGAAGAGTCATCTTCCTGAGTTCAGATCTGGCCTCAAACACTTTCTAGCTGTGTGACTCTGAACAATCTTGTTTGACTCAGTTTTATCCTCTGTAAAATGAGCTGGAGAAGGAAATGGCAAATCATTCCAATATCTTTGCCACAAAAAGCCCAAATAAGGTCATGAATGGTTGAAACAATAGCAATCAATAGAGAGACAGAAACAAAGAGTACTAGGCAGAGTGATTATACAGCATGTATCATAAATTGTGGAATTAATGTCAACTCGACAATGATCATATTTATTACTGGACAAATTGAACTAATTCTAGATTTGATATTTGAGAGAATGACAAAATTACTTGGAAAATGGATATTTAAAAAAAATAAATAAATACAAATAATCCCTGCAGGTTTCTGCTTATAGAAGAAAAGTTTTCAGTAAAAGAATTAATCATTTTGAAATGATCAATAGCTATCACATTTTAAGATGAAATGCAACAATTTCTGTTCTTCCTCACAAAGTGTGCTCTACTTTGGAATTCCCCTAACTAGATCTAATTCAAATCACATTCCTATCACATGCTGCTAATATAATTCAGCAGCAAAGTGCTAAACCTCTGAAAAGGCTGTATTGTTCAGTGAGAGTATCCAATACTTTCCCTTTCCAAACATTCATTTTCTCGAAAATAATGAAAAATAACTGAGGAAATTCAGTTTGTAATTCTTTCTCCACATGATTAATCAATATTATAAATTTTTCATATTTCCTATCTGTTTTTCTTGGATCACTGATTTCATTTATTTGTGCACAATCTCCACTAATACACTTCACAACCCTTTCCATGATTTAATAGACAATGTCATGAGTTGCTGAGGTTTTAAAGAAAAAAAAAAATCAGCCCTTCTACTGACTAATGCTCTGGTAATGAGCAGACATGAGTATATAAATATATAAATGTGAATAAAATAAATAGGATAAAATTTAAAAATATGAACAAATAAATTATAACACTAAATAAAATTGACACGTACCTCATGAGGAAGAATCATAAATACTATAGTTCTCAAACATAGGAAAATATAACACATTTCCATAGCAAATATTATACTCAATAGTTAAAAATTAGCATTCTTTGTGTCCATTTTAGTTCTTAATTTATTTAAATCTTAAGTTCCTAATTATTTTTTGAGAAAATATTCCAAAGTTAACTTTGAGTTTGGGGTAGGGAGAAGGTTGGTAAAGAAAAGGAATGGTCCTTTTCTCATGAAGCATTTAGTGTACATGTGTAATAAAGACTAGAATAATGTTTTTATATCATTTGGTTTATATATTTTTCATTATTCTTTTAACTTCACTTGAATCGGTGCATGCATCTTTCCAAGCTTCTCTGTATTTAGCACACTTACTGTCACTGTGACAATAAACCTAAACCTCTTCTTCTATAAAATGAGGTGTCCAAGCATGGTGGTCTTACACCTCTAATCCCAGCTGCTAGGGACTGAGGATTTTAATCTTTCACTTCTCTTTATGTGAACAACCTCAACAAGGGACAGAAATGGTTGAAGGGACAGAAGCCCAGCTTTGTCCCATTATGAGCAAATGAAGAGCCCAGGTGCTGATTACAAAAAACGTAATCACTTGAGAGTAAATCAAAATGTTACCTTCCCTTATTGTCTTTGATAGACTTTGGAGAAAGCTTTGAGAAAACTACAACTTCCATCTATTTGCAGAAGAAAGCTCCAGGGGAAAGTGTGGGCTCTAGAGAGAAGATAAATGGATATGTAGAATGATTGCAGTAGAGCAAACATCCTCATAAAATACATCTATAAATTTCATATACCAAAAACTTTCTAGATGGAAGAGTCTTTAGAATTTGCCAAGTCTAATCCCCTAAATTTGAAAATGAGGAAACTGGATAGTGGGCCAAGATGGTGGAGTGAGAGCAACGACTCACCTAAGCTCTCAGACAAACTCCTCCAGGTACCTCTGAAAGGAGAATCTGACCAAATTTTGAAGGTGTGGAATCAAGTGGGAGACAGATGGTGATGGATTCGGAGCTCAGGTTGGACTGGAAGGTCCACGGGAAGGATCTGTTCCACGGGGGTGAGCCCACAGCGCACAGCGCAGCGTGGCCAGCGCAGCAGAGTAGAAGAGACCCGAGAAACCTGAGCGGTGGGCAGAACCAGAGGAGTGGCACCCAGGGCAGGAGACAAGCCCACCGAGTCAGTGAGAGCCACCGAGTGTGAGATATCAGTACAGCAGCTCCTGAGACCTTCAGCCCGAAGACCAAACTTCAGCAAATCACCTGTTTGAACTTCCGGGAGCCAGGATGATGGAGTGATCAGTAAATGCTCTCTCCTCCCCGCTTGATGACCATGAAAGAACCATAAAATATTTCCCCAGAAAAATCCCAGATCAGCAGAAACAGCAGGAGGAGACCAATAATCTCTTAACACCTGAGATGAGGAAAATAGCTAAGGGGGATTTCTCCTACAGTGGCAGAGACAAACCGGAAGGACAGAGGACCCAGAGCAGAGAAAACTTGCACTAGGACCCAGGCAAGCCTCAGCACCAGGAGAGGAACCCCAGGAGGGGTGGGAACACGCATTAGCATCTAGGCCATGCCTCAGCTGTCCAGGGGAAATCAGAAAGACAATAGGGCAGCTGGGATTACCAGCCCCTGAGCCTGCCTTTCCCTCAGTTCAGCTGAGGAGATCTCCTGTGACCAGACCACTTTTCTCCCACACCTAACAAGCTAAACCCAGGGCTGATTGGGGAAACAACAAACAAAAACCTGCTTTTAGCTTTTTCACACATCAGCTCAGCAAAAAGTTCTCTAGCTTCTGACTGAAAGAACCAGAAGCCACAACAACTCAATCAACGTCATGAACAGGAAAAAGCAGAGGGCCAAAAGAACCATAGAATCTTTCTATGGGGATAAGGACCAAAACACAAACACCAAAGAGGTCAGAGCTGAGACTGTACTTCCATCTGAAACTTCAGAAGGGACTATGAACTGCTCGCAAGCACGAGCAGCTCTCCTGGAACAGCTGAAGAAGGAAATAGAAGATAAACTGGCCAATGATCTTAAAATTATTAAGAAAGAATTCACTGATGAGAACATCTCATTGAAAAGGAAACTTGAACAAATGGAAAAAGAAGTTCAAAAATTAACTGGAGAAAATAACTTCCTAAAAGGGCAAATGGAAAAGGAAGTACAAAAATTAACTGGAGAAAATAGCTTCTTAAAAGGAAAAATTGGGCAGATGGAAAAGGAGATGCAAAAGTTAACAGAAGAAAACAATTTGATAAAGATTAGAATTGGGCAAGTAGAAACTAACTACTCAATGAGACAGCAAGGATCAGTCAAACAAAATCTAAAGAATGAAAAGATAGAAGAAAATGTAAAATATCTAATTGGAAAAACAACTGACCTGGAAAATAGATCCAGAAGAGAAAACTTAAGAATTATTGGCCTGCCAGAAACCCATGATGAAAAAAGAGCCTGGACAATATCTTCCAGGAAATCATCAAGGAAAATTACCCAGAAGTGCTAGATTCAGAGGGCAAAATAGTCATCGAAAGAATCCACCGTTCCCCTCCTGAAAGGGATCCCAAACTCAAAACCCCAAGAAATATAGTTGCCAAATTCCAGAGCTATCAAGTGAAGGAGAAAATATTACAAGCAGCCAGAAAGAAACAATTTAAATATCAAGGTGATACAATCAGGATTACACAGGATCTTGCACCTTCTACATTAAAAGATCGAAAGAATTGGAACCCAATATTCCGTAAGGCAAAAGAGCTGGGACTGCAACCAAGGATCAACTACCCAGCAAAGTTCAGCATAACATTTCAGGCAAGGAGAAAGTCATTCAACGAAGTAAGGGATTTCCAGAGTTTCCTGACCAAAACACCAGAACTTAATAGACAATTCAATCTTCAAATGCAGGTCGCAAGAGAATCATAAAAAGGTAAACAGTGGGGGTGGGGGGAACAACTTGCTACTCAATTAGGGCAAATTGTTTACCTCCCTATAAGGGAAGATGATACCTGTTAATCTTGAGAACTGTGCAACTATTAAGAAATATAAAAGAGATGTGCATAGGGGGAACAAGTATAAAGTAAATGATATCATGATAAAAAAATGTGATTTAAGTATGAGAAGGGATTGTAATAGGAGGTGTGAAAAGGAGGAAGCAGAAAATGGCAAATTACATCACAAGAAGAAGTACAAAATCATAGTAGAGGGAAAGAGGGGAGGGAGATGAGCATTGTGTGAGAGGTACTCTCATCTGATCTGTTTAAGGGATGGAACAATAAACTTAAGTAGATAATCCTAACTAGCTCTTACAGGCAGTAGGAGAGGAAGGGGGAAGAAAGGGGAGGGAGGCTAAAAGGGAGGGAAGAAGCAATAAGAGTAAAGGGGAGTAAAAGGGAGGGGGTCTAAAAGAAGGAGGGGAAGGCGGCAGGAGGAGGTGGTGCAAAGTGAATACTATTGAGGAGCAGAAGGGAGACAGCAGAGCTAAAAGCACAAATGGTGGGAAAGAAGATAGAGGGAAATACACAGATTGTAATCATAACTGTGAATGTGAATGGAATGAATTCTCCTATAAAACGGAGACGGATAGCAGAATGGATTAAAAGCCATAATCCAACAATATGCTGCTTACAAGAAACGCATTTGAAATGGGGGGATACACATAGGATAAAGGTCAAAGGATGGAGCAGAATATATTGTGCTTCAGCTGATGTAAGAAAGGCAGGAGTAGCAATCCTAATCTCAGATAAAGCAAAAGCAGAAATAGATCTAATCAAAAGGGATAGGGATGGAAACTAAATCCTGCTAAAAGGCACCATAGACAATGAAGCAATATCATTAGTAAACATATATGCTCCAAGTGGTATAGCATCCAGATTCTTAGAGAAGAGGTTGGGGGAGTTGAAGGAAGAAATTGACAGCAAAACTATACTAGTGGGGGACCTCAACCTCCCTCTTTCTGAACTTGATAAATCTAACCTCAAAATAAACAAGAAAGAGGTTAAGGAGGTAAATAAAACTCTAGATAAGGTAGATATGATAGACCTTTGGAGAAAATAAATGGGAATAGAAAGGAATATACCTTTCTCTCAGCAGTACATGGAACATTTACAAAAATTGACCATGTACTAGAACATAAAAATCTCACAATCCAGTGCATAAAGGCAGAGATAATCAGTGCATCCTTCTCAGATCATAATGCAATAAAAATTATATGTAATAAAAGGCCATGGAAAGATAAAGCAAAAATCAATTGGAAACTAAATAATCTAATCCTAAAGAAGGAATGGGTTAAAGAAGAAATCATAGAAACAATCAACAACTTCATTCAAGAGAATGACAATAATGAGACAACCTACCAAATCTTATGGGATACTGCAAAAGCAGTTCTTAGGGGAAGTTTTATATCTTTGAATGCCTACATAAATAACATAGAGAAAGAGGAGATCAATGACTTGAACATGCAGCTGAAAAAGCTAGAAAAAGAACAAATTGAAAATCCCCAAGAAAATACCAAATTAGAAGTACTGAAAACCAAAGGAGAGATTAATAAAGTTGAAATTAAGAAAACTATTGAATTAATAAATAAAACCAATAGTTGGTTTTATGAAAAAACTAATAAAATTGATAAACCTTTAGTCAATTTGATTAAAAAAAAGAAAGAAGAAAATCATATTACCAATATTAAAAATGAAAGGGGTGAACTCACCTCCAATGAGGAGGAAATTAAAAGAATAATTAGAAATTATTTTGCCCAACTTTATGCCCACAAATTCGATAATCTAAATGAGATGGATGAATATTTTAAAAAATACAAATTGCCCAGATTAACAGAAGAGGAAATTGAATACTTAAACAACCCCATCTCAGAAAAAGAAATTGAACAAGCCATCAATGAACTCCCTAGGAAAAAATCCCCAGGACCAGATGGATTCACAAGTGAATTCTATCAAACCTTTAAAGAACAATTAATTCCAATACGATATAGACTATTTTTGAAAATTGGTGAAGAAGTCCTCCCAAATTCTTTCTATGATACAAATATGGTTTTGATACCCAAACCAGGAAGAGACAAAACAGAGAAAGAAAATTATAGAGCAATTTCTCTAATGAATATAGATGCAAAAATTTTAAACAAGATTTTAGCAAAAGGAATACAGTATCTTATCAAGAGAATAATACATTATGATCAGGTGGGTTTCATACCAGGAATACAGGGCTGGTTCAATATTAGGAAAACTATTAGCATAATTGATCATATCAACAACAAAACTAACAAAAATCACATGATTATCTCAATAGATGCAGAAAAAGCTTTTGACAAAATACAACACCCATTCCTATTAAAAACACTGGAGAACATAGGAATAAAGGGAACTTTCCATAAAATAATAAGCAGTATCTACCTAAATCCTTCAGCAAGCATTATATGTAATGGATATAAGCTAGATGCATTTCCAATAAGGTCAGGGGTGAAACAAGGATGCCCGTTATCGCCACTGTTATTCAATATGGTACTAGAAATGTTAGCGGTAGCAATTAGACAAGATAAAGAAATTGAAGTAACAAAAACAGCCAAAGAAGAAACTAAGTTATCACTCTTTGCAGATGATATGATGATATACTTAGAGAATCCCAGAGATTCAAGTAAAAAACTACTTGAATTAATAAATAACTTTGGCAAAGTTGCAGGTTACAAAATAAACCCACACAAATCTTCTGCATTCCTATATACTAGCAACAAAGTCCAACAGCAAGAGATAGAAAGAGAAATCCCATTTAAAGCTAGAGTAGACACTATAAAATACTTGGGAGTTTACCTGCCAAAACAAACCCAGGGATTATATGAACACAATTACAAGACACTTTTCGCACAAATAAAGTCAGATTTAAGTAAGTGGAAAAACATCAGTTGTTCATGGGTAGGCCGAGCTAATATAATAAAAATGACAATTCTACCTAAATTAATCTACTTATTTAATGCCATACCAATTAAATTATCAGATAATTATTTTCTAGAACTGGATAAAATAATATCAAAATTCATTTGGAAAAACAAAAGGTTCAGAATGTCAAAGGGACTAATGAAAAGTAATGCTTGGGAAGGTGGCCTAGCGCTACCAGATCTCAAATTGTATTATAAAGCAGCAATTATCAAAACCACTTGGTATTGACTAAGAAACAGAGGGGTAGACAAATGGAATAGACTTGGCACTCAAGACACAGTAGGCAAGGAATATAGCAACCTCCTGTTTGATAAACCCAAAGATCCCAGCTTCTGGGATAAGAACTCACTGTTTGACAAAAATTGCTGAGAAAACTGGTTAACTGTGGGGCGGAAATTAGGCATAGACCCGTACCTGACACTGTACACAAGAATAAAGTCCAAATGGGTACACAATTTAGGTATAAAGATTGACACCATGAATAACCTGGAGAAGCAAGGAATAGCATATTTATCAGATTTATGGAGAGGGGAAGAATTTTTTTCTAAAGAAACGATAGAAAGCATTATGAAATGCAAGATGGATAATTTTGATTACTTTAAACTGAAAAGTTTTTGCACAGCCAAACCCAATGCAACCAAAATTCGGAGGGATGTAGTAAATTGGGGAAAAAATTTTACAGCTAAGCTCAGGGATAAAGGCCTCATTTCTAGAATATATAGAGAACTGACTCAAATATATAACCATACAAGTCATTCCCCAATTGATAAATGGTCAAAGGATATGAACAGGCAATTTTCAGGGGAAGAAATTAAAGATATCTATAATCATATGAAAAAGTGCTCTAAATCACTATTGATTAGAGAGATGCAAATCAAAACAACTCTGAGGTACCACATCACACCTATATATTGGCAAATATGACAGAACAAGAAAATTATAAATGCTGGAGAGGATGTGGGAGAGTTGGAACACTAATTCATTGTTGGTGGAGCTGTGAGATCATCCAACCCTTCTGGAGAACGGTTTGGAACTATGCCCAAAGGGCTACAAAAATGTGCATACCCTTTGACCCAGTAATATCACTACTAGGACTGTATCCCCAAGAGATTATAAAAACGGGAAAGGGTCCCACGTGTACAAAAATATTTATAGCAGCACTCTTTCTGGTAGCCAAAAACTGGAAGTCAAGGGGATGCCCATCAACTGGGGAATGGCTGAATAAATTATGGTATATGAATGTAATGGAGTACTATTGTGCCTTGAGAAATGATGAACAAGAAGACTTCAGGGAGGCCTGGAAGGACTTATATGATCTGATGCTGAGCGAAAGGAGCAGAACCAGGAGAACCTTGTGCACAGCAATGACCACAGTGTGCGAGAGTTTTTTCTGGTGGACTTGGAACTTTGTAATAACACAAGAACTCACTGAGAAAAAAAAAATCCCAATGTTGGTCTTCTAAGGCAAAATGCCTTCCACACTCAGAGAAAGAAATATGGAAGTCATTCGCAGAATGTAGCAGATCATGTTTGTGTGTGTGTGTGGGTTTCAGTGTATTACGTTTTGATTCGTTATATGATTTCTTCCATTTATTTTAGTGCGACTACATAGCATGACTATAGTGAAAATGTGCTCAATAGGAAAGTATATGTAGAACCTATACAGAATGGTATACTGTCATGGGGAGGGAGGGGGTTGGGGGGAAGGGGTGGGGAAGATAAAATCTTAATTTTAAGGAAGTGATTGTAGAACATCAAAAAAAATAATTAAACAAACAAACAAACAAACAAATAAATAAATGGATGAATGAATGAATGAAAAGGAGGGGAAAAAAAGGAAAATGAGGAAACTGATGCAAAGAGAGGCCAGGCAAGTTTCATTACCCAGTTAATCAGTGATAAAGCCAGCACTAGAACTCAGGCCTCTTGGTACCCAATCCAGTGATTCCATTACACCAAGTTCTCTAAAGTCAAATGAGAAAAAGAGAAACCCTTAATGTTAAAGAGTAGTAAACACTATTCTTTTTCCTTGCTCCTCTTATGCCAAGTCCTAAAAAGACCAGAGAAGAATGAGAACAGACATGGGATAAGTTTCCAACAGTGGATCACACTGATATGATGCTTCATCCCTTAATGAATGTTTGACAGCTCCCTCTCCCTACACCATGAATGAGAATATAAGGCTAGGCTAAAAGAATTGTGCCAAAAGAGAAAATGGCACAACTAAAGTTAAATCAAATGAAGAAATGTCAATCCCTCTACCTGTGAGGACTTAAAAGGGGTGTTTCCATGAAATCATGTGAAATGTGGGATTATCTCCTCTTATAACACAACTATTGCATGTAACCCTTTTTCCTTTCATGTGTGATTATAAATGCCTAAACTGCTATCCTATTCAGTATTCACCTACACTATTTCATTTATTTTAATAATTGTGTATTTGACCCTTTAAATTCTCCACTGTGGGAACACTCAATGTGAGTCATCATCTAATAACAGTGATAACAATTAATAATAGTAATAGCTGCCATTTATATAACACTTTACATGTCATCTCATTTGATTCTCACAATAGCCCTGTGAGGTAGTGTTATTGTTTTCTCCATTTTACAGATAAGGAAAATAATGGACTGAAAGGACTTGCCCATGGTCATTTAGATAGTAAGTGCCTGTGTCAGGTTTTTAAGATCTCCCTGACTCCAAGTTTATCCACTATGCCATCTAGGATGGCATACATAAGGATTTCTTCAGGTTACACATTGACTCTGAACATCATGTTAATGTATCTATGTTCTATTGTATATTTTTATTTTGTTAAATATTCCCCAATTACACTTTCAATGTAGTTCAGGCAGCACTTGAAAATGTTGCTCACTGCAATATATACAACACCTGTGGTTTGACTGTTCCTCAGTCAATGGCCATCTTCATGTTTCCAATTCGTTGTTACCATGAAAAGTGCCCTTGTAAATATTTTGGAGTAACTGGACACTTTCTTCTTAACAATAGCTTCCTTAGGGTAGGAACTTGCTAATGAAATTCAGCCAAATGGTATGAAAATTTTAGTCACTTTATTTCCATAATTATAATTGTCTCTGTTATATCTTGCCTTTGGATGTGTGTATTTGGACACTGGTGGTATCCCTCCCGTAGACTGTGACCAACCTGAGGGCATAGTGACCATGTCATTTTGCAGCTGTCTATATATCCATTTAACAGCACAGTGCCTTGAACTTAAATGCTTTAGTAAGAGCTTGTTCAATCGCATTCTTGCAATGAATCTTCTCTGAATTCTTAGGGATTATTTTATCAGCCTTTTCATGTGAGGTTTCTTAATAAAACAGTTTTATGAGTAAAACAGAGTTCTTTTAAAAATGCATTTTATATTAGAAATATAACAATTAACAATAGACTCAATATAAATGCTACAAAAATGTCCCCTTCCATGAACAAAAAATATAAATATTAACATAAGAATAAATATAAAAATAAATAAGCATACATAAAATATGTAAATAGAAAGCTGTGAAGTTTAAAGTGTTCATTTTTTGAACACAGATGATTTTCTATATTCAAAGCCATTTTGATAGAGAAATGGCAACTTATATTGTTTTAGCGATTCAGTGAATACAGATGATTTTCAATTGATGTAGAAAGCATTCTTTCTGATTGAATGCTTAATTTAAGGAAGTAGTCATTTATTTGAGGAACTGAAAATCTATTTTTTTTCCTCAATTCCTGAGACTTCTTGTGAGTTTGTTCATGAGCATAAAGATCTTCCTGATCTCTACTTTCACAATTTCCCAGGCACAGTGGCTGAATTCTTTGTCTTGTAGGTATTCACTTATCCCTTGGAAGTAGCTCTTCAGGGCCAGGCTGGGGTGCTCACTTCCCAAAGAAGGCTCTTCCCACTCCACATTCTGCCCAACACACCTCTCCAGTTGTTCCAGCTGCTGATCCAGTCCACTGAGCAGTTGTATGAGCTGGTTCTGATTCCAAGCAGCAGGAGTGGCATTCAGGCTGAAGATGGTGAAGATCTGTTGGAGCATCTCATGAACAATGACTGTGCCATTTTCCCTCTGGAGGTGGCTGCCCTCTATGACTTCCTTTGGGAAGTTGAAGTTGGCCCTGTCCTTCCAACATGACACCAGGGAAAATGTGCTCATTTGGTGCAGAAGTGAGAAGTCTTCCAGAAGACTCTGAGTCAGGTCACAGCCCAGGGAACACAGGATAGTGGAGGAAAGCAGCATCAGGGCAACTGGCAACAAGGTCCAGGAGATCATAGTGACACTGAAGATTGTTTGAGTTTGCCTGAGCTGGGAGACCAGTGAGCCTTTGTCTCAGATTCTTGGGTTGTGTGACCTCTAAGCCACTCTCTCTTAAATGGAGCTGAGAGTCATTTTCATTACTTATAACGGGATTTCCCTTCACTTTCTACTTTCTTTTATTTACTTTCCATATTGATTTTAGAAGATGTCCTTACAACATCGTCTTTGAAATGGTATAGAACTACAAACAATATTACCTTTAAAGAGGGTTTACAGAACATCCCTGAGATGAGACATCCAATTTTACTATTTTTTGAGTGTGTTATTTTCTTGTTGGGCACATGCAGTCATTTGCTAAATGCTATTAAATTTATCCCTGAAATATTTCTTCCTCCGATCCTCTCCCTACTGCCTCCATTGCCAGTATCTGCATTTAGACTTTCATCAACTCTTGTCTTCCTTTGGTTTCAAAGTCCTTCCTTTCCTCACTTCACTCTATGACCTCCTACTTACCAGTTCTCCACATACTCAGACCAGAAATCATATTCTACTTAACTTAATCCTTCCATCCCCATAAATCTCACCCTATGATGTAGTCCTCCTGACTAATGGTTGTCTCACATCACCCACTACATCAAAGCCTTTCTCCAGTCATACTTGACGTCATGGTCTTTCTATCTTCTCATTAGCCATGTATGTATATAATCTCCCTGGCCTGCCTTTCCTTACATTCTTCTTTCCAAATTTGAGAGCATAATCAGGTTAACTCTGTCCTTGTACTTGGAAGGGGTATGCCAATACATTCCCTCCTCATTTCCCTGAACACACTTGTAACTTCTAAAAAAATTATATTTTCCTCTAATTGTTTATTAGAACAATTTTTAACATTTGGGTTGTTTAAAATTTTGAGATCCTAATTCTAAACCCTCCTTTCTCTTCCCCCCCTCCCCGAGATAGTAACCAATTTGATATAGGTTATATACTTGCAATGATGTGAAACATTTTCATGTTAGTCATTTTGTATGAGAAAACTCGAAAAAAGAATGAAAGTAAAAAACAGTTTGCTTCTGTATGTATTCAGACAATATCAGTTCTTCCTCTGGAGGCAGATAACTTGTTTCATCATGAGTCCTTTGGAGTTGTCTCGAATCATTGCATTACTGAGAAGAGTTAAGTTATCCAAAATTCTTTATTATATAATATTGCTGTTACTATATATAATGTTTTCCTGATTCTGCTCACTTCACTTTGTATCAGTTCAGGGAAATCTTTCCAGACTTTTCTGAAATCAATCTTCTCATCATTTCTTATAGCACAATAATATTCCATCACAATCATATAACACAACTTGTTGAGCTACTCCCCAATTGATGGGCATCCCCTCAATTTCTAGTTCTTTGCTGCCACAAAAAGAATTGCTTTAAATATTTCTGTATAAGTAGGTGTTTTTTCCACTTCATGATCTCTTTGGGATACAGATACAGCAGTAGTATTGGTGATCAAAGAGTATGTACAATTTTATAGCCCTTTGGGCATAGTTCCAAATTGTTCTCCAGAATGGTTGCATCAGTTCACTACTCCCACCAATAAAACATTACAATTGTAATTTTTCATAACAAAATACCCCTCCCCGGCCACCACTTTCCCTAGTGCATTGCCTCCAACTATTAGAACATAGTATCCTAAATTAGGGTCAAAGGATCAATTAACAGTGTGTACAAGATACTCTCTCCAGACTTAATGAACTCCTCCAAGAGGAATTAGACATTAGATTAGAGCAACTACAACCGAATTCCTAAGACAAAACAGGAAAGTAACTTTAGAAATGAACCCCAGAGATTGCTAATTCTTTCAGTGCTCACTCTTCAACCTTTCACCACCACCCTGCATGCTCTTACCTAGTATGTACAAATTAAATGGAGTGCTTATGCCTTGGATCACATGGGAATTCCTGGCTCATTTGGTGACTAAATAGTATTCCCACAGGGAAGGAAAGTCTGCTTGCAATAGGGGATAGTGACATTTTGATAGGTTTATTCTGAAAAAATCTCCCTCCTTGGAGAGAATGCTATATCTCCCCACACAACATCCTGGTCAATGAGAAGGGATATGTGAGCTCCTGGGAACAGCTGGCTTTCAGGACGGTGTGAGCATATGCATGTATGCACTCACACTCATGGACTCATAGATGAGATGGCACAATTTATGGGAAAGAGCACAATCATCTGGAAGACAAGTGCTTTCAGACAAAGAAAAAATAAAAATTATCATTATTATGGGAGATAAAGGCACTAGACTTACTGGAAGCATAAAAATTTACCAATTAAACCATATATGCACTATCCAGTAGAGCCCCAAAATTCATAAAGAAAATTTAACAGAATTGCAAAAAGCCAAAGACATTTGCATGAACTTATTGAATTGACTCTACCGACACATCACGATATGATTCAATAGAAATTTATTTCTAAAGCTCCTCTTTGCTCCAACATTCTTTTACTTTGTGATTCATGCCTAGTCCCTAAATGAGAAACCAGTTTCCTGTTAAGTCAGATTGGTGAGACTCCACTTTCCAGGACCCAATTTAGATCTCAGTTCTTACTTTCTTTGTGAGGCAGAATAAGGCAGGGATTCACTATCCCATGTATTCCCCTTTGACACTTGCTAAAACATTAGACACTCAGGGTTCTATGGGTCTTGTGGGGTACCAACACAAATAGCCTATCCTGGCATTTCCTTAGTTAGTAATTGTACATCTATGTGTGAAGTATCGATACCTTTCAGACTTCACAGAATTCCCCCTCAGTTCTCTGATGTAGCCTCCCAATACAGCTCTTTTGCTTGCCAGGCCTTATTTACATCATGTCCCTGTTGTTTTGGTTTTTCTGGGTACCCTGAGTTGCTTGGTTTAACTCAGTTAAATTTACACCAGTTGACTAGAGGGGAAACTACTTTCTCTACTTCTATTTTCAGTATGTTTGACATGAGTTCAGTTTCCTTTTGGTTTCTCATATCCCTTTTACCCTCAAGGAGTTTTTGAGGTAGAGAAAATAGAATTCTGATGCTTTAAAAACTCCAGACAGAAATTCCCTATCATTTTACATCCATTACCTTTCTTCATTTGGGAAACCTCAAGAAAAGACAGAAATTGTTCTAATTTTGTTGATGGTACCAGTGCCGCCCCTAGATCATTGGGGAGTCATTGATGATACCTTTCTCCTTCCCCTTCTACATTCAGTGAATTACTCAGCTCTGCAAAGTGCCTTGAATTTAGTTTGTCTCAGGGTCCACAACCATCCTATTCAGGTCCCGATCTCTTCTTGCTAAGGCTATTTTAATTATCCCCTAACTGTTCCTCCTAACTCCAGGTTATTCTTTGTCTAGTTCCTCCTCCATAAAACTGACTGAGTAATCCTTCATTGCCATAACCACAACACTCTTACTCAAACACTCCCAGTGGCTCCCCATTGCCAACCATGGAGAAATGACTTAGAAGAGAGAAAAGAATACTAGACTTGGAGATAAGAGAAATCCAATCTTACCTCTTGCATGTGTGACCTACCTTACCCTACCACAGAGTTGAGCATTCTATTAAATAATGTGTGTAAGGTCTGGAGCCTGCTAATACCAGCTCATTTTTACAGATTTTCAGCATGGGTATATATACTTTAGAAACAAGCAGACATGACAGAGAAGGGCTTCTTTTATTGCTTTGTTGTTGTCCAGATTTAAGAAAGGGATGGAAAATGTGTGGCTAATTCAGATTAAACTTAAAAGGATGTTGTGTATTTTTTGGAGAGTTGGTTGTTAGCATTCGCCAGCATACAGCTGTTTTACTGTAAGCTTTTCTTACATGAGAGTCACTGTGGGATATCCTATAGAATAGTATATTTGGACATAGAGGGTCTGAGTCCAAATCCCACTTTAGACAATTATTAGTTGTGATGAAAGCAAATTACTTAAAGTCTCATAGCTTCTATTTCTTCCTCTATTAAAATGTACCTAAACAGTATTTATATTTCCTACCTTACAAAGTAAATAATAACACAACAAAAATATATTTATTTCATGCTTCAAAGTTTGCAAAAGCTATCAGGAAGTTTGTAAACTTTAAAGAATTTCCTAAATGTGGATTATTATTTACCAAACAAAGTAAAAATTCGGCCCCTCTGTAGTCCATATTTAACCTATGCATTCAGTCTTTCCTTATGGTTTTTCCATATACTTTATGTTCTAGTCAAAATGAAACTGTGTCCTTTGTTTTTCTTCCACTCTGTCTTACTTCCATTTCTTTCTGTATGCCATAGCCTATGTCTTGGATGAATATCTCCCTTCTTCTCTCCCTCTTTAATCTTCTCTTGTTGAACTTATTCCCTTCCTTTGAGGTCCAGCTCTGATGTATGTTCACCATGAACCCTTCCTTTACCTCCTCAACTGTTTTATATCAATTTACTTAGATTTCTCCATCCAACGTCAACTCCACCCTTGTATTATAATAACTTCATCTAATTAGGTTGTGAACTACTTGAGAAGCAAGGAAAACTCTGCATGGCTCTTCTTATCCCCAGCATATCACACTGAAAATAACCGACCCTTTCATTACGTTTGTTGGATTGAATCGAAAGCATTCCTGATGTGCATACGTGAGGCTTCTGAGCTAAGTAGTCTATCAACTTTAGCTTCTGCAATTTCTTGAACCTCGACTACATTTTCTAAGGTAGCTTTTTCTCTTCTTCTCTTCTATATTGGTGTGACTCATCTGTGTTTATTTAGTTTGGAAGATATTGTCTAGTTCTATTTAGAATTTCTCTCCTAAATTCTTTCTGAGAAATATTGGGTTGTTAGCTTAAGTTGTTTTTAATGGTAGTCTATTTGCTTAGAGTCATGGCAAACCCTGCGAGGCAAAATAAAGAAATGTGTCCTAAAATACCATTTCTGTGCCTTTGGGACCATGACGGAATCAGCTCCCTTCATTCTATTATTTACTTCTGCAACCAAAATTTGTGAGCTTTCTTCCCTTTTGGAAATAACCTGTATATGTCTTTTGGATATACTCTCTAATAAAGTTCACGTACTAGTCTGAGCCGTGTAATGTCTATGGGAGGGGAGAAAATATGCCTTTGTAGTCAATACTCAGAAAAAAATTCATTTTTTCAAATGATGTAGCCTCTCTGAGCCTCAGTTTCCTTATCTTAAAATGGAGAAAATTATTCTTCTAGGATTGTTTTGAGGATGAAATAAGGTAGTGTATAAAGTAGATGTGAAGGATCTTGACCTGTCTCAATGAAGTCTTCCCCAATAAAGGAAAAGAGAAGCAATCTTTATCTAACCTGTGGCTCAAAGTTCATTTTCATAAGTCTCTCCTCACTGGTAGAGATTGATTACTCAATGCTCCACCCCACCCTCCCCCTTTTTTAGGGAGACAATTGGTAAGAGGTTGGGAGAAAAGAAATCCTGTTCTTACTTACAGCTTCAAGAGTGAAGACACACATTTCCAGAATTTCTTCAAGTCTTCAAAGGGAGAGAAAGACTCTGGGAAGAAACTAAAATAGAGGAGCTGCCATCTAGATCATGTCCCTATCCTCGGCTCATTATCCCCAGCTTATTACTTTGGGAGAATTTCTGCCTGGGTAAGAACTGGAACTCTTTTGACTGAGCTGAGATTTCTTACTGCCATTTTCTCAGTATAGTGTCTGACGTATTCTCAAGTGTTTACTTTATCTGATTTCTGTTGCTGTCAGTTTGAATAAATGAGTTTATTTGCCATTTGCAGTCTTTGTATAATTGTTATTTGGTGGGAAGGGAGTCAAGTCTTGGACCTATAACTTGGAATAATCCTTCCCATTGAGGCATTAGCCATGAAGAGCTCAGCTTGAACTTAGAAGTTATTTCCCCTAGACTAACAATATTTAGGAGGGCAGATAGAAATAATTCTAGTTTAGTCTTCCCTTTCTGAAGACAGTAGACACCCTCTGGCCCCAATTCTTCTCTGTTCCTGGTAGGAAATAAAGTTTCCTTTGTAGAAGAGTGGAAGGAGAAGATCCTAAAGATATCTCTTCTTGCCTCCCTAGGAGCCACATGTAGACAGACCCATGAGGAAACACATAGCTGACATGAGCATATCCACCGTCCCTGATGCCAATATGCCTGAAGCTCTCATGCTACTCTTGGTGCCCTATGCATTTACCATACTCTACCTGTAGTCCAACACAGGTATCTATGTTCAAAGCTCTCCTACTTCCCCACACCAAAAGAAAATCTCAGGCAGTATTCAATCTTAGAGCTCATGATCTGACCACAGTCAATGAAAATAAGAAGTAGTCTGAGAATGATGGTGGTGAAGATCTGTCTGAAGAAAATCCCTACCTATGCCACCAATAATTGAGAGCGGGAGAAGTAGATTCCGGAAGGCTGAGTAATAGGAGTTTAGAAAGCTAATCCATGGTAGATGTTAGAAGTTTTCTAATATTAAAACAAGAGGAAGAAGAAAGAATTTGAACACGAGGGAAAAGAAAGAGAAAAAGCATTTGGCTATGCCTATATTTTGCAGTTAGAACCAGAATGAAAGTATTAAGAACATTACCACTTATAAACTTTTAAGCTCCTTTTGTCTGCTCTTAAAATCAGTGTGACATAGTGAGCTGGTCACAGGACGGACCTCTAGTGGATTCCCAGTTCTGACACTTAACAGCTATGTGACCCTGAATAATTTACTGTACCAGTTTCCTCATCTGCTAAATGGGTCCATTAATATTTCTATTCCCTGCCTTTCAGTATTGTTTCATGAAAAGTGTTTTATAAAAATGAAGTGCTGTACTAACATGTTATGATTATTGCATGTTTCCCTTGTAGTGTTTTTTGATAAATTTCCTTTTTAAAAAGCCAGAGTTGGTAGTAGGCTGCTTTGGGGAAATAGAGGAAAGGAAGTTGGGATTTCTCCCTAAAAGGCTACAGGGGGTAGGGAATCTTGTAAAAATCAGTGAATGTGATAGCAGTGAAAATCTAATAGAGAGAACAGAGGTTGGTTGGTTTGAAAACAAAACTATGTTACAAGATGGGGAACCTGAAGTAAGCTTCACTTTTAGTCTCAGGACACAGGAGAATATTGCAAAACAATGTGAAAGTGAGAGAAAGAAAGAAATGAAAAAAAAAATCTCACACCAAAAGCTTAATTCGATAAAGGGACAGAGAAGAGATAGTCATGAATTGAGAGAGAAGTAAGGCAGTGTGTAAATGCACTCCACTGCGGCCAGGAGAGGGCACAAAAGACACATTTAATCAGCCTGTTCACATTCACCCCATTGGTAAAACTGCTGAAAGAGGCTGTGGTGGTTAGGTCTATAGACAAAGTGAAGTCTAAGGAACAATTTTACACAGTCATCGAATCATGTATTTAGAGTTGGACTAGTCTTAGGATCATTGAATACAAATCCCCCATTTTAGAAATGAGGAAACTGAGTCACAGAGAGTCTGCAGAAGGATTTGAACTCTGGTCTATTTGACTTCAACTCCAGTGGTCTAGCTATATTATTTTATGCTGCCTCAGGTGCTCTCTCAGGACAAGAATCATAAGGTTGCTGCCTCAATCCTGGTCCCCAAATTAATGATTTAAGGAGAACTTGTGTCTGACTGAGATTGTTAACAGAGGGGAAAATACTGGAGTCTATCATACAATAGAGATAATAATATTCATGCCAATCCCACAAATTAAATATATAAACATATAAAAAAATGACTGAAAAGAACTTAATTTAAAAATTAGCAAGCATATGTAACATTCTCTGGAGCTACTAAAGTTTTTTCTTTTAAATTTAACCATTTCCTCCTACAATTAACAAGTATTTATTTTCTCTCCCTCTCACTTCTTCACCCCTACCCCTACTGAAGAAAAAAGGAGACAAAAAACCTCATTAAAAATTATGGCCAGTCAAATAAAATAAATTTCTGAGCTAGATTTCTTTAAGAATGTATGTATCATTAAGTCTATTGCCTCTCTGGCAGTGAGTGCCTCTCTGTGAGTTTCTTCAGTCTTCTGGAACTGCAATTTGTCATATCATGGATGATGTTTTAAAGTCTTTCAAAGTTGTTTTTCTTTATAACATCCTTGTAATTGTACAAATTTTTCTTCTAGTTGGACTCAGTTCACTCTGTATCATAGAGTTTATAGAGGTGTTCTCAGTTTTTTCTGAAATGGGTCATCATTACTCACAGCACATCTCACTATTTATTCCCCAAAAGGTGGAGACCCCTTATTTTCCCTCTCTCTTTTACTACTACTGCTACAAAAAAGCTGCCAAAAATGTGTGTATCCCCTTCCTGTTTCTTTCATTTCCTCGAGACTATAGACTTAGAAGTGATATTGGTAGGTCAAAGGGTATATTCAGTTTCATTACTTTGGGGGCATAGTTCCAAACTGCTTTACAAAATGGCTGGATCACCTCACAGCTCCACCAGCACCCAGTTATTATCCCAGTTCTCCTTCATACTGGTAAGTCAGGTACCCACATCATGGCTTATATGTCCTCTCAAGATTCTAGGTGTACTCCTTAGGGACTCCTTAGAGGATGCCATTCTATCAATATGTATAGTTCATGAACCCCTAGAATTAACATCTAAGAATCATTTAGTCAAAAAGATTTAAAGATTTTTGTAAAGTGGTACAGTAAGAATAATTAGTATAAAACATCCCATCAAAAGTCCATGACACATATAGAGTCCAGGGGCAAGTGGATTCAATCTTAGAAAGTACAAGTCATTCCTCTCATAGGGTTTTGCTGGAACATCATACTTGCTGCAGTCCCTGAAATAACTACAATTCTAAACTAACTTGATACTTTTTATAGGACCTCTAAGACATCATTAATTTCCTCAGTCAATGTGAGGAATTACATTTTTTGTGAACGCACTCCATTTCACAAAGGGAATAATATGCAATGAAACTGGAAAAGACAGATAGGAATCCACATCTAGAAGAATGGAAGTGCCAGGTGAACTAGCTTGTATTTTATCCTGTAGAAAATGGGAAGGCATTGAAGGTTATTATGATAAGGTCTAGAAAGAAAAGTTTTATAGAGGCGTTGGCATGTGAATGGAGAGTGGAGACACTAGAACCAGGGAAAGAAATCAGGAGACATTAAAGGGGTATAACTGAGACTTTGGACTATGGGAGTAAAATGCTTAGAGGGATAAAGGGAGGCATATAAGAAATATGCATGTAGAACAGGTAATACTTTGGAAATGATGGATTATGGGAAAGAATTGGAATGGAAAAAAAGAAGAGGGAAGTAGACACACTCATATTTTCCTTTTTTGACTTCTCCATTATGTCCATGAGCTTTAAAGTTTTCTTTTGTGTTTTGTCTTTCCCCCATTAGATTGTAAGATCGTTGAGGGTAGAGACTGTATTTCTTTCTTGTATTTATATCTCCAGCACTTAGGACAGTATCCAACACGTAGTAGGTGCTTAATAAATGGTTATTAACTATTGACTATGGACAACAGAAATAGGAAAGGAGGGGTAGGTTGGTTAAAGTGAGAGTGGCGGAGGTGGGCAAATAATAAGCTTCATTGGTAGCATCTTAATTTAAATGTCCCTAGGTTATATAGAAGGTGACATTCTGCAGGTACTTGACAACACCTGATTTGGAAACCATATACCTAGAGAGGCAATTTGAACTCATGGGAGCTATAAGATCTCCAAGGGAGAGAACACAGAGATAGGAGGAAAGATAGCTCAAGACAGTACCCCCACCAAGGAATAGATGATGATGCAGGAAATGATATTGAAAAGGAAAAATAATTGGAGAAAAATAACTGGGAAGATCAGTATTGTGGGACTATAAGGACAAGCAAAGGAGAATCTTTTGCTGTTTTTGTTTCACTAAAAGTGCCTCTGATTGGATAATGTGACTAAAGACGATCTTCCCCACACATTGATGGGCCTGCCCATCGAGGAAAGCTTGATTAAGGGAGTTGTTTTGTGGGAGGGTCCCAAGTACCTTTTGATTTTTCTATTGAGGCACTGGGTCAGAAGGTCATGTCCTCTGCTCTGAAAAGTGTATAAATACTCTGAGGGTCAGGTTTCACTTTGGGGTTTACTGACTGGAAGTGTTTCTTTGGCCAGTCTGAAAGTCATGTCTGTTCTTTGGCCAGACAAGGACTGTGGGAAGCCATTAAAGAGTGCCCCAGACTTGGAAAATGCAAATGTTGGTATTTCCCTCTCTGGTCACTATGGTCAGACAGTTGGACCTCTCTGTTGAATTGTGATGTATGTATTGATTATGGTCAGGTAGAGGAAGCCATGTCTGTTGATCTTTGATTTCTTTGTATTTTCTCTGAAGTGCCAGGTACTGACTTTTTTCCTTGAACTAACTGGATCATACATGTACTTGACTGAAGTGATTGTTAACTCCTCAAAAGTTTCTTTCCTTTTGGAGAAGCAGATCAAAGACCCTGTGGTAGCAGGCCCCGCTGCATATGTTGGGGTACTTGCTGATACATTTTGGACAGGAGGATGGGATTTGCATAAATTAAAAGGAAAGTATGGAGGACTGGGATAATTGTCTGTTGTTTCCCAGTTGTGGTGGCTATGATTCTGTGGAGCTCCAGGAGGTGGGGGTGGTCAAAGCCAGGGCTCAAGTGGATTAATCTAGGTGGGTCTGAACTGTGCTAGAGGAGTGAAGGCCCTGAAAGTGTATTGTATTCAGAAACCAGACCAGAGCAGTGAGAATTTGGAATGGAGCCCTGGAACCGAAGTGGACAACTCTCTTCATACCCAGCAGAAGTAGTGAATGGCTTGTGTGCTGACCTTGGTGAAGTGAGAGGAATGGGAGTAGAGAGGTGCTAATGCACAGACTCAGGTGGGAGCTGGGAGCAGCTGGCTCCTGCTGGAGGAAGAGGAACCCAGGAGCTCGGAGTTCAGCTTTGGGGTAAGATTGGGACTGTGCAGCAAGGCACTGAGTGTGCATTTTTGCAGACAGTTTGGGACCCGGGGGTAGAGTTGCCTATGGTGAGTGGGGGAAGTGCTCTGTACCACCCCAAGGACTCCACCCTGGGCTTTATTGTCCAACCAACCCTTGGACTTGGAATTGGGGTTCATTAGAACCTACAACTGAGAGTGCATGGTGGGGAGGACACACCTCCAAGAGGATTTTGCTTGGACATTTCTGTTTGGGATTGAGAAAGGAGGGGCTGGTTGCTCCTTCAAAGAATGATGATATGTTACACATATACCTTTGTGTTTGTTTAAAGTCATTTGGCCACCATGGTAATAAGTTGCTATGTTAGGTATTCTACAAATGTGAATTATGTTGTATTTACTTAAGAAATGTTAATGCCTATTTGTTCCAGGATCTATGGCCATTTAGATTGTAAGGCCAAGGATCCTGGAAGGGTGGAATGTGAGACCAAGCAAAGTAGAATTTTTTTTCTTTCTGTTTTTATTTTACTAAAAGTGCCTCTGATTGAATAATGTGATTGAAGATGATCTTCCCACACATTGATGGGCCTGCCCATTGAGGGAAGCTTGATTAGGGGAGTTGTTTTGTAGGAGGTTTACAAGTACTTTTTGTTTTTTCTATTAAGGCACTGGGTCAGAGAGTCACACCCTCTGGCTCCGAAAAGTGTATAAATACTCTGAGGGTAAGGTTTTACTTTGGGGCTTACTGACTGGAAGTGTTTGTTTGGCCAGACAAGGACTCTGGGAAGCTGCTAAAGAACCTCTGGCTTGGAAAATCCAGACGTTGATGTTTCCCTCTCTGGTAACTATGGTCAGGCAGTTGGACCTGCCTTTTGAATTGTGATGTATATACTGACTATGGTCAGACAGAGAAAGTCATGTTTGTTGATTTTTGATTTCTCTGTATTTTCTCTGAAGTGCTGGGTGAATTTCCCCCTGAACTAGTTAAATGATACATGTGTTTGATTAAAGTGATAGTTAACCCCTCAAAAGTTGCCTTTTCTTTTACAGAAGCAGATAAAAAACCTGTGGTAGCAGGACCCTTGTGTATATTGGGGTGCTTACTGATGATATAAGAATTTAAAGGAGGACAAGAGGTAATGAGAGACTCAATGCAAATGGTGACAGTAGAGATGGACAGATTCAAAAGTCATTTGGGGGAGAACATTAATAGACTATGATAACTCACCAGAAGTGTAATGAAAAGTAATAGGCGTTGGGGGAGGGTCCCTCATCAGAGAGATTTTAATCTGAATAGCTCTTGTTAAGAGTAAAGTTAGTTGCACTTCTACAGAGGGAAACAGGAATGGATTTTAATGACATCTTCTTAGGTCGATTGGGAACTGATAAAGTGGAGGAAAATTCCATTTCAAGGAAAGAAAATTACACTCAGTACTATATAAGGGAGAGTGGTTTAGAAGTTGATACGTAGGCTCACTGGTTTCCCAGATCAGCTAAATCCAAACTATCCTTAGCATTACCATGGCCTCCTGGACCTTGTTGCCAGTTGCCCTGATGCTGCTTTCCTCCAGTATCCTGTGCTCCCTAGACTGTAACCTGAGTCGGGGCCTTCTGGGAGACTTCTCACTTCTACACCAAATGAGCACATTTTCCCTGGTGCCATGTTGGAAGGACAGGGCTAACTTCAACTTCCCAAAGGAAGTCACAGAGGGCAGCCAGCTCCTGAGGGAAAATGGTCCCATCATTGTTCATGAGATGCTCCAGCAGATCTTCTCCATCTTCAGCTTGAATGCCACGCCTGCTGCTTGGAATCAGACCCAGCTCATGCAACTGCTCAGTGGACTGCATCAGCAGCTGGACCAGCTGAAACAGTGTGTTGGACAAGACGTGAAGTGGGAAGAGCCTTCCTTGGTAAGTAAATACCCCACCCTGGCCTTGAAAAGCTACTTCCAAGGGATAAACCAGTACCTGCAAGTAAAAAATACAGCCTCTGTGCCTGGGAAATCATGAGAGTAGAGATCAGAAGAGTCGTTCTGCTCATGAGCAAAGTCACAAGAAAACCGAGAGACTGAGGATGAAGACATGAAATCTCTGAATATTTTATCTTATTTTCTGAAACCCTGCAGTCAACTATTCTGTAATCAAATGAAAAAAATCTGATTTAACTGAGTATTTCAAAATAACATAAGCTATCAAGTTGTACATCAAAAGGGGTTAGAATCCAGACCAGTATAATCTATGCTTAGCAGCTGAAAAACCACAATATATTGAAATGCATATTTACATATTAATTGTATTTTATAATGTTGATATTTTTTGTATTTTACATTAATATTTATATATATTTTTATTACTTATAAAACGTTCACTTTTCAAATGTGCATATTGAGCCTATTGTTTATTTGTTTAGTTAAATGTGTTTTTTAAAAAAGAACTTTTGTTCTAAGTTAAAACTTTTTCTTACAAAAAGAAAAATAAATTTATATGCAAAAACTACACTAAATTCTGAAGCAGTGGTATTAATCTCAGATAGAAAAGAATCCTTACAGATCACATATTGACATAGAAAACTACAAATTAACATCATCTATGTTGTATTATATTTTTGTTGTGTCAAATATTTTTGAGTTACATTTTAATTTGGTTAAGTCACAGTAAAGAATTTTTCAGTGGACTGCTGGTTGTGAGTTTGACACCACTTCCCTAAGGAATAGAGTGTAAATTCAACACAACGATTGAATTCAACAATGTTTATGATGTAGAGTACCCTAAGTGCTAGGAATGCAGAGGAAAAATGACAAATTCTTGCCTTCAGGGAGTTTACAATGTAATGTGAGATTGAAATATACACTGGAACATACTCTGGGGGAGATAAAAAGGAAAAATCCAGATAATCATTTTGATAATGAGGGAGACTTCATTTTCAGTTGATGAGGCCAAGGGAGACTTTGTGGAGAAGAAGGTGCCTGAACACCATGGTCCTTGAAGGAAGAGAAGGATTAAACATATAAAAACAAGAGGAAAATGTGTCTCATATGTGACCAAATAGCCTTCATGCATATATGGAGGCATGTTAGATCAGAAAAAAAAGGTTATAGTCTACTTCTAGAGGACCTTAGGGAAGGGAGAGAGGTGGCCCAGTAAATAGACTACTGGGTCTCGAGTCAGGAAGACCTGAGTTCAAATTTGGCCTCAGGTACTTACTAGCTGTGTGATCCTGAGAAAGTCACTTAACCTCCATTGGACTTAATCTATTGGAGAAGGAAATGGCAAACCACTCTAGTATCTTTGTTGAGAAATTCCCAAGGACAGTATTGATGTGCCATAGTCCATAGCATCATGAAGAGTCAGACACAAGTCAACAACACATCTTCCTATATGAGAATGTAAAAGTGTAACTTATTGAGTCTCATGATTTATTTTTCCTGTTTACCTTTTAATGTTTCTCTTGAGTCTTGAGTTTGAATGTCAGATTTGCTATTCAGCTCTGAAATTTTCATCAAAAATTCTTGAAAATCTTCTATTTCATATTCATTTTTTTCCTTGAAGGATCATACTAATTTTTTGCTAAAGTTATTCTTAGTTGTAATCCAAGCTCCTTTGCCTTCTAGAATATAATGCTCTAAGATTTTTGCTTCTTTAATGTGATAGTTGTTAAATCTGGTGTGATCTTACTTGTATCTCCATGATATTTGAATTGTCTCTTTCTGGTTTTGGAAGTATTCTCTCCTTGGCCTGGGTGCTCTGAAATTTGGCTATAATATTCCAAGGAATTTTCATTTTGGGATCTCTTTTAGGAGGTCATCAGTAGATTCTCTCAACTTTTTTTTTGCCCTCTGGTTTAAGAAATCAGGGATGTTTTCCTTCATAATTTTCTTAAAATATGATATGTAGGCTCTTTTTTTAAAATCATGACTTTTGAGTAGTCCAATAGTTCTTAAATTATCTCTTTTCAATCTATTTTCCAGGTTAATTGTTTTTCAGATGAGTTGTTTCACATTTTGTTTTATTTGTTTATTCTTGTGACTTTGTTTCATTGTTTTCTAATGTCTTCCAGAGTCATTAGCTTCCACCTGTACCTTCTAATTTTTAAGGAATTGTTTTCTTCAATAAATTTTTGTTGCTCTGTTTCCATTTGGCCAATTCTGCTTTTTAAGAAGTTACTTTTATCAGTGAAATACCTCTTCTTTTTTTAACCAAGGAGCTCTTTTCTTCAGACATTTGTATCTCTTTTACTGTCGGGCCAATCTTGTTTTTTAAATTGTTGTTTCCTTCATTATTTTTTGTGCCTCCTTTCATTAGGCTGTTAATTCTCTTTTCATAATTTTCTTGTATCATACTCATTCTCTACCACTCATTTAATTTTTCAAATCATTTTTCCTCTTTCTTGAGTTTTTTCCTAGAAATTCTGTTGGGTTTGTGTCCTACTGTGATTTTTCTTTGTGGTTTTGCTCAGAATTGCTTTCATGCCATTGTTGTCTTCTGAGTTTGTATCTTGATCTTCCATGTCAAAAAAACAGTTTTCCATGGTTAAGTTCCTTGTTGCTGTTGTTGTTTTTGGTGTTTCTCAGACATTGTGATTCAGAAATAGGCATGGTCACTGCTATTTTGGTCTTCTCTGGGGTCATTAACCAGGAAGTGCCCCTGCTCCCATGCAGATGCAAGTGCTGTTGCTCCTTAGGACCCTTACTCCTTTGTGACTACAAGCACTGATGCTTCTCTCTGCCCTGGAATTGTGATACAGAAGTGGGTTTAGGCAATGGAATGTAGATCCAATATCTTGCCCTGCACCCAGTGCTCCCACAAGAGTCTCCTAAAACCTTTTTCTGACCAATTGTCCAATCTCCTTACCTTACTTGAGCTGAAAACTCCCAAAGCTGCTACTGCTTCTATCAGGCCACTTCCAAGGCCCACAGTCAATGTTGTTAGCACCAAAAAAGTTATTTTGCATTGACTGAGCTTCTTATATGCTCCACCACCCAGTAATTACCAGGCTTCTATCACAGCCATTGTCTTTAACCCAATGGACCAACCCAAGAAGGCATTGGTTATAAGGTGGTCAACAAAGGGGAAAAATAATTCATCTACCATAGACATAGCAGATATAATATCCAAGTCCTTTCCATCAATTAAGCAAAAATTAATAGTATTTCAAAATGTAGAAATTATACAGTAAGACATGAAATATAAGCAAGAAAATTTTACAATAAGACAAGTCAAAAGGCTAACAGATAACATATAGTCTTATCAGGTTATATGGAGAGCTATGAGTCTTCATGGTAATGATAATTGAACCTATAGGAGCTGATAGAGGTCACATAAAGAGAGTGTTATTGTAGAAAGACAAGAGTACAGGGCCTAAGACTGAGCTTAGTATGTTATTGTCCATGACAGACCTTCTGTTTCTTTGAGGTTTAAAAAAATTATCAGAGGAAAAATTAAGAGCAAAGAAATTTCTGTTTAGAGCCTTTTAAAAAAGATTATACAAGAAATTCTTGAAAGTAAAAGTGATGTAAGAACCAAAAGGAAACTGAATATATGTTAAACCATGATTTAGAAAAAAAGAGGGGGAAGAAAGTGGTTTACACTCAAGTAAAGGAAATTTTAATTGAGAAAAACTCAGATGGGGAAACTCAGAAACCTAGGGAATAAATTCAAGACAAGAATAAAAGATCTGAATATCAAATCTAAAGGCCACCACCAAAAAAACCCCCTAAAACTCACAATCAATCAGAAAGCATTTATTATCCATTATAATACTATTTATTACATATTTGATAATGTAACTAGGCCTTGGGATATAGAGACCAAAAAAGAAAGAAAAGTGAACATTCCCGGCTTCCTCTAAAAATTGCATTCCAAAGGAAGAAAGTAGGTTCATATAAAATCATATTTAAAATATCTACAATATAAATATCAGATATCTTTACGTAGAGATACTAGAAATAGCAGGGATTAGACAGGGCCTCAAATAGGTGGTGGCATTTGAGCCAAACACTGAAGAAAACTAGAGAATGTGAGAGGCAGAAGGGAAAAGTGAGTATATTCCAGACATGGGAAAAAGCAAAGAGATGGAAATTGAGTATCATACACAAGGAACAGCAAGAAGGCCCATAGAATTCATAGTAATTGTTATCTCTGTTATATTAATTAACACAATATATTACTTGTTAATATATATATATAATATATAATTGTTTATGTATAATATATAATGGTTCATACATATCTAAAATGCCTAGTCCATAGAATTAATAGTAATAACAATAATAGTATTTTATAGTTCTTTAAGGTTTATAAATACCTATAAATACCTATATTATCTTATCTGGTCCTCACAACAGTTCACACAACAATGAGATAGGTGCTATTATTATCCGCATTTTACATATGCAGAAAATGAGATTTAGAGAGATGACAGCTAATAAGTATCTTTGGGAGGATTTCAACATGCTATCAAATCTACTAATTTCATTTTTAAAAAACAATGTAAAATAAGTTGGAAATGTAACAGTCACTAACATTTATTGATGAGCGGAATGAGATGAGCAAGTCTATATTCTAGGTATATCACTTTGTTATCTGTATAGAAGATAGATTGGAGAAGGGGAAACATGAAGTGCAAAGACCAATATGGATACAATTACAGTAATTGATATAAGAGATGATGAGAGCTGAAACTATGGGGGTGAACAAATGAAAAGAAATGGATGGATGGGAGGGATACGATATAGGCAGAATTAATAAGACTTGACCAATGTGTGGGGTGAAGGAAGCTGAGAAGTTGATGTTGATTCTGAGTGTGCAAACTTGGATGACCAGAAGAGGGATGATTACCTCAACAGAAAGAGAGAAGGTTGGAAAAGGGGAAGCTGTGGGGGAGGAAGAAAATGACTTCATTTTTGGACTTACTGAGTTTGGGATCACTGGGACATGTGGCAGGAAATGTCCAACAGGCAGATGGTAATGTTAGACTAGAGATACAGAGAAAGAGGAAGTCTGGATATATACATCAATGAGTCATCTACAGAGGGATGATAATTGAATCCACATAAGTTGATGCAGTCACAAAAAGAGAATGCTTCTGTAAGAAGAGGAGAGGATACCATTTCAATTTACTGAATTATCAAAATAATTTGAGCTATTATTGATAAAATGATAAAGTCTTAAAATCCAGAGTTTTATCTGTGCTCAGGAGTTAAATAGTTTTAATATTTTATATTTATTTATGATAGTCATAATATTTATAACATTTATCATTCATTGAGAAATGCATATTTGTATAATACTTATGGTATATTTTCTCATTAAATGCACTAAAAAAAACCTTGTGCACTATTAATTATACACTATTTTACTAAATAAAGTCACCTTAAAAGATGAACCAGATACTCCAAAGAGATAAATGAGTTTCAGTGTAATAATTCAATTCAAACAACATTTGTGTACTAATATACACAAAATACTGGAGGACATATTGGGAAAACAGAGATTAGGAATGACAATCACTACCCTCAGGAAGCTGTCATCTAATAAGAGGGTCCAACATGTAGCCCAAGGAACATGATCCAAGGATGCAACTGAGACGAAGAGACAGAGAGCCAAATGACTTCAACGAAATTTGATGAGGGAGAGATCATCTTCAGCTGAGAAGGTGAAATAAGCTTCATGGAAGGGAAACAACAGAACTGAGATTTGAAGGAAGGGAATTCAGGACACCAAGAGATAAGGAGGCATGAAGGCACTGGAGCCAGCTTCTACAGAGAGGAAAGACTGTTTTCAGTGTATTGATTTACACCATGGAAATCATCAAAAGCTTGATTAGTTTTTTGTTGATTGCCTCAACTTAAGAAAGTAATGGGAAAATGTTAACAATGCAGATCAAATTTCAAGTATGTCATGCATTTTCAAAGGGCTGATTGCTAAACATTTATCGGTACATCTCTAGAAGGAAGTATATCTTTCAGGTATGGTCAATAACCTTGTATGTATACTATGCAGTTTAGCTGGAACATATACTTCTTGAAGGAGACTAATGTAACAGTATAGAAGTGATATACTGGGGGCAGATTATGAAGGGTTCAAGATAAGACATCTTTAATTTATCCCATAGAAAAGATGGAGCCATTGAAAGCTTTAGTCAGAGGAGTGACACAGTGAGAACTTAAGCCTTAGAAAGATTTTTTTCTGTCAGTTTTGTGAAAAGTTGAAGTTGGAAGAGACCTGTGGCTAGGCACCCAAGTAGGAGGCTAGACTAGCTTTTTACACAGGCTTTAAAAAAAAAATAATTCATTTTAGTTTTCAATGTTCACTTCTATAAGATTTTGAGTTTCAAAATTTCTTCCCCCCACTCCTTGCCCCTCTCCAAGATGGCATGCAATCTGATAGAGGTTCTACTTATGCTTTCATATTAAACATATTTGCACATTGGTCATGATGTAAAGAAGAATTAGAACTAATGGGAGGAACCACAAGAAAGACGAAACAAAAGAAAACAACAAAAGAAAAGGAGATGCAAATAATACGCTTTCATCTGCATGCAGACTCCGAAGTCCTTTCTCTGGATGTGGATGGCATTTTCTGTGAGTCTCTTGGATTTGATACATGCTTTTTTAGGTACTTAGAGTCTTTGATGAGGTCATAGAAGTAGTGACCTCTAAGTTACCTACTAGTTCTAAATATATACTCTTATGATCAATGATGCATCCAAAGGCACCCATCTAACCTGGGACCCAGGTTATTATAGACTTTATTCTGATTCCAATGTAGTGCAAGAACAAATGGGTTATCCCATGCAACAGAGCCATTCAACAGTATGGACGGGGGTCCAACATCTAAAGGGAAGGAGTTGTGTCTTGTTCTGGCATAGTTGATTGGTTTCTTACCTCTTTTGTCACAGGTGAGAAGAAATCTCGGAGAGTTTATCTTGACGCATTGATGTTTCCAGAAAAATACAGAAAAGGGGTTCTAGGAAGTAGGAGGGATGTGCTTAGAAGAGAGTGCCTGACATAAGAAAGGCTAAATACTCTCTTTCCTAAAAAAGTGGAGGGAGGGGAGGGGTTGGAGAAGTCCAGATGCAACTGAGGAAGGGTCATAAATCAACATATGGAGCAGGGAGTTTGGAGCAGAAGAATTTATCACATCTCAGTTAATCACAGAGTTCCCAAAGAAGGCCCAGAAAACAAAGAGACTAAATCAATAAATAAATTCACAGAGGGTGGAAACTAGATGAAAAAAAATCACGAAAACAGGGAAAGTTTCATGAAACTAGTTTGTGAGCTGAAGCTTACATGAAATTAGGAAATCTAAGAATTGGAGGTAAGGTGGGAGTGCATTATAGCAATGACAGATAACCCAGTGCAAAGGCCCAAAAGCAGAGATAGAATTTCCTGTAGGAGAAACAGTTTGAAGGTTTATTTGCTAGACTAGAATGTGATAAGGGAACTAACATAAAATAATCATGGAAAAATAGTTTGGATGCAAAATGTGTAGGGCTTTAAATACCCGAAAGTGAGTTTCCATCCAGTGGTGAACAGCACCCACTGGAGATAAGACTCTCTTCCTGGTAATGCACACAAAGACAAAAACTCAAGTCTTTGAGTCCAAGACCATTAACAAAAGGGGAAAAAACTTAATTGCACCATTGACATTATGCTGTCCACTCTGAGGATGAAGTAAAATCAGCAATCCTTTCCCTGATCAAGAAATTAGCTACTAGCATGTGAAATATAAGCAAAAATTTTATATCAAGGAAATTCATTGGCTGTGGTATCCTGCAATAAGCCATGTCTGCTATTCAAAAATAAAATTTCTGTTTACTCTAGAGGTTTTCCATATGAATAATATTGAAAAATTTTTAAAGAACTATTTGTAGTTTTTGAGATACCAAAATTCCTCAGCGTAAAAAGTGATGCAAGAGAACAAAAGGAAAACTGAAAGCACATTCAATGTGAAGAAAACAGAAGTCGAAAAAGTGGTTTCCTCTCAGATCAAGTAAAGTAGCTGAGAGAGTCAGAGTAAGCTTGGCAGCTGGGTGCAGCCTACAGCTAAGCTTTCTGAGCATGGTATCAAGTCTATAAAATAGGATACTAAGAGAGGCTCTGGATTTGAACTGAAAGGAAAATGTTCACACCCATGCTTAACCACAATCTAAGGACACTCAGAGATAGGCTTTTCCTGTTCTGGGGTACTGCAATGTATCCAACAGTTCCATGAGGGTCCTATGTATTAGTAAGTCTCAAAAGGAAATCTATGGGGTTGAAAGTCCTTGTCTTCTTGCAGCAAGTGAAGAGAAGGGTAGAATACATTCTCTTGTCATTAGATGCTCTTTGGGGTTCAGCAAAGGGGCATTCACATACATCTGATTTAGGGACAGGTGTGGTTTTCTTTTGAGTAAGAGGCCTGAATCACAGCATCACGAAATGTAAGAACTTAAAGAGACACTAGAAATTTCTTCTCATAATCTGTCTTAATAAGTATTTCACTGTTAATTGTCACAGATTCTATGTCAAATATTTTTGCAAAAATGTGAGGTGCAACCATTATGTGATGCTTTTAAAAAAAATGTGCTGGTATTACTTGTCTTTTAGTTTCCACAAGTCTCCCACCAACTTTTCACTCACTGAAAACTCTCTTTCCATGATGTTTAGCAAACACAATCACTTGAAGTCTGCAGAAGAGTTTTTATATTTACTCATAATCAGAAAGAAATCCTTTGCACATGAATATATTACTGGAAGACAAACTGTACAGTTTAGCTAAATTGGGAATATGCAAGTCTTACCATGTCACATAACTTAGTTATGGTGACTTCACCTGCCTGCCCATTCCCCTTGCACCTACAGCTCTTCATTGGATTGAGTGACAATATCATTAGCACTGCAGGGCTATAAATAAACCATGCAAGTCATCTTTTGGAAATATACTCACAATACCTGTGTGCTGAGAATTCTAGGCTCCCGGCTTGCAATACACAAGAGATAAATACACATTCATATGCCACTGGTGAATATATTGCTGCTCTGATTACCTTTTAAGTGCACTGATGAACAGAATTATATCATGTGATGATGACTACACAATGAAAGGTTACAAACCAATTTTTGGAGTAAAAAACAGGGAATGACTATTATGTGGTGAAATATGGATACAGTCTTATGTTCAGTCCAAGAAGAGACAGATTCTACAGATTCATGGTCTGTTGAAATTCTACCCATTTTGTAAGACTTTATTCAAAGACCACTTTGCTCTCTTTCCTATAGCACAGAGCTGACTATGATATCTACCTGCTTTGAACTCTGATAATATTTTATTTGTACCTCTTTTTGTTTGATTTAATCATATTCTGTCTGTCATTTATTCTGAATTTACCAATAAAATGGAAATGACCTAACAGGGTGTTGTGAGAATCAGATTCTGCATATAAAGTGCCTTGTAGTATTATATAAATTTCAGTTATTAATATTATGATTATTGCTAATACTATATGCAAGGCACTATGATGAGACCTGAGAACAGGAGATAAAAAAAATACCTTGCCAGAGAGATTTTTATTTTCTACTTGAAGGGTGAAGGATGAAATATGTGCAGAAAGAGTATAATGCAAACGAGAATGTGATTAAGGGCTTTGAAATGATGAAAAAGCGTGACATGAAAGATATAAGGTATAAAGCCAATAATAACAGAACACTTGAGAACTGCTGCTGGGAATAATTGTAAGGGTCTAATCACATAGCAGAATGAACTCTCTAACTGGCAACAAACTAAACATTGTTCAGTAAAGTAAAGCATAACATTCATAGTGACATCCTTAAGCTAAACATATCATCTAATGCATATATGTATCTCGTAACACTCAGTATGTCACATGGTGCATAGACTATATCACTGCATCCCCAAAATCAAGAGGTCCCAGGCTGGGGTTCTCTCTAGCATGAAGCATCCTTGAGGGATAACAGAAAATACCACACTAACCACCCCTAGGTCACCGTAAGAACAATCTCCTTAATCAATGCACAGCGTCAGAGTACAATCCTCTCTCATCTTGACTCTAGGCTGGCTTCCAAACCCCACAGCTCCTTCTCCTGGGCTGACCACTCTCGGCTTTTGCCTGGGTTCACACACAGGCAGCTCACTCCTCCTGATCTTTGTCTCAGCTCATGGGGACTGCTCCACTCCAAACTCTTCCTGCTTCTGCCTGACAGAAGCCCCTGACAGGGCTCCAGGGAATTCTGCCCACAGCTTCTGTTTCTAGGAAAACAAAGCTTAACGGGGCTATAATGATATATTAGACACAATTATACACATTACCAGCACCATCATCTCAATTCACTCTTAAAGACCAACAGACAGGGCTTCTGCCTGAGAAATCAACACAGATCAACAGAAGGAGTGCCGGCATCACAAACATTCTTTCTGTTAGGCTTCCCCACAAGGAAGTTTCCCTCTGCTTCTCTCTCTACACCCTCCTTTCCCTCCAAGCAACACAATACATACTGTTTCCAATCAAAGACTCTTGATCCAATCAAAGACTCTAACCCTAACCCTAAATGCACTCAATCAAAGACACTTGATTGGCTAAAACTCAATGCAGAAAACAGCAAAAATATCTACTTTGCTTGACATTACATAAGGAAGAAAGAATACTATCTCTGAGGATAGGGAATGTGGGGGAAAATAGAGGGAAGGAATCACAGAAGTTACAGCTGAGTTCAGTATTGAAAGAGGAGCAGGAGGGCTAGTAGACTACAACACTGAGATGGGCATTTCAGCCTTGGGCAGGCAAATGGATGAGACTGGGGACCAACACTTACTCACATTTGAGTGGGACCATGTGTGAACAGCACTAGGTATAACCAGTTGTGAAGCCTTGGTGTTTCTTGAAGTCAGGAGCATCTGAGTTCTAGTTTCCCTTCTCACACATACTGATTGTGTGATCTCGGGCAAGTTACTTTACCTCTCAGTTCTCAAGGCAGCTCTCTAGGATAATAAGTTTTAGAGTAGGTGCTTCTCTGTGTTGGTAGAAGGAGTTTCCTCAACTGAGATTTCCCTATGCCAGTGAAATCACAGACTCATTCCTTATTCCTTCTCTTTTACCCCTTATCCTTTATCCCCTCTGTGAGCAAGGCACTGTTCTAGGGATACTATGACAAAAAGATGCCTTTCCTCAAGGAGCTTACATATATTCTACATTACATTCAGATAGGCATACAAATAGAGATTGATACACAGATAGATAGATAAATAGAATAAATGTATGCAGCAAGGACTGTCCCTGACATGAAGCATAGGGATGTAGATGTGTGACTTGAAGAGAGATCAAATAGACATTTTTATCCTTTTCTCCCTTTACCCTTCTTCAAGGGAGACAGGGTAAGTAAGAGGTTGTGACCTGAAGCTTGGCCCACTCTGCTCTTCTCAGAGAGAAGGGATCTCAGGCTAGAATTATATTTATCTGCTCTCTTTAATACTGTTAGTCTAAGAAATATGTTTTGCAGGTTCAAGTTAACTTCTGACGACTGTTTCATTAATGGGAAAAGCAGGACCCCAAACTTTATATCCAAGGCTTGACCACTCTCCCATTAAGAAACCACAATGAACATACATAGCAGATAGCAAAGAAGCCCAATTATTCAAGCTCATAGCAAACAAAAATCAGATAAGGTATGCATAGGAGAATGTATGCAAGACAATATAGAGTGAAAGAGATCTCCCACTGGAGTGAGATAACTCAGCCCAATTAGAAAAGGGAAGTTTTGTTAGGATGGGGTGTGATAATTGTGATAATAATAGCATTTATACAGTGATTTAAGTATTGCAAAGAAAGGTCTCTTGAAAGAGGTAGAATTTCAACTGATCTTTGGAGGAAACTAGGGATTCAAAGAGGCAGAGGTTAGGATGGAGAGCATACCAGACATAGAAAAGAGCTGAGGCAAGACACAAGTATGTATAGGAGTAAAAGTATAATAAAAGATCATAGGTGCTGAGAAAGAAGGAAAGAAAGAAAGAAAAAGAAAGAAAAAGAGGAAAAAAGGAAGGAAATTAGCAAAGAAGAAAATAAAAGGAAGAAAGAAAGAAAAAAATGCGGTCCCTAAATGAAAACCAAAACCAAAAAAAAAAAAAAGTTTTATCTATAAAACTCTTTACAATGGTAAATTTAGCTGCCATTCTACAAGTGTATAAAAGAAGCTACTTTAATAACATCCTCTAAAACCAGTGTAGAAACTATGTAAAAGAAAGCAGAAAGTAAAGGGAAATTCCATGATAATGAAAATTACTCTCAGCACTATTTAAGAGAGAGTGCCTTGAGGCTAGTTAACTTGAGACACAGAGACAAAGACTCACTGGTCTCCCAGCTCAGTCATACCCAAACTATCTTCGGTGTTATCATGACCTCCTGGATGTTGGTGCCAATTATCCTGGTGCTACTGTGCTCCAGTATCTACTGTTCCTTGGGCTGTGACCTGACTCAGGATTTGAAAGAAGATGTCTCACTTCTGCACCAAATGAGCACATTTTCCCTGGTGCCATGTTGGAAGGATGCAACTAACTTCAACTTCCCAAAGGAAGCCATAGAAGGCAGCCAACTCCAGAAAGAAAATGGCACAGTCATTGTTCGCGATATACTCCTGCAGACATTCACCATCTTCAGCCAGAATGCTACTCCTGCTGCTTGGAATCAGAACCAGCTCAAGCAGCTGCTTGGTGGACTGGATCAGCAACTGGAAGAACTGGGGAGGTGTGTTGGTCAGGATGTGGAATGGGAAGAGCCTTCCTTGGGAGGTGAATACCCTAGGCTGGCCCTGAAGAGCTACTTCCAAGGGATAAGTCAGTACCTGCAAGGTAAAGAGTACAGCCACTGTGCCTGGGAAATTGTGAGAGTAGAGATGAGGAAGATCTTTCTGTTCATGAACAAACTCACAAGAAAACTCAGGAACTAAAGAAGAAATGGACTCTCAGAACACATCAGCTCCTTGATTAATTTCCTATTTCCTAAATAAAACCAAGCAGTCATTAGAATGTCATTGGAAATGTCATTGGAATGTCACTGGAAAAGACATTTCTCTAAAAGAACTGAAATACAACTGAATTCACTGAATTATTTTAAATCAATAAGAGTTGACATTCATATACCAAAAAGAGAAGAATCTAGAGAATTTTCTATGACTTATTTAGATGTTTCATGATTTGTATTTATTTATATTATTTATCCTGCTCACAATATTTATATTTTTATCAAAGAAAATTTATATTTATATTGTTTACTTTTCATTGTTATATTTTTGTATTAAAATCTTTTTCAAATAAAATATTATTTGACATGTCTTTAGTTATAAACTGTTTTACTTGTAAGATATATAAATAGATTTGGAAAAGTTAACAATAATTTAAAGGTGTTAGAAAGCAGTCTGGGAAATTTTTAGGATTTCATCATCATCTTGCTTAATATATCACAATAAGCTCCAAATGGATATAAGCCATAGATAAAATATTTCACATTATATTAAAAATGCCTTTCACAACTATGGATAAGAGAAGATTTTTTGTTTTGGCCAAAGAAGGGATAAAGATGATCTCAAGGAATAAAAGTTAAAGATTAAAGTCATTTTTGCAGTATAAAATTTGTTGATGTGCCTTTAGTTTCAAGCTATTTTATTAATAAGTATTCACTGAGCAGCTAATAACTACCATAAAAATTATAGATTATAAGTAGAGCTCTGTTGGCAGAATAGCAAGAAGAAATATTGTTAGATCTACAACTACCACCTAAAATTCATGCAAACAAATACATCAGATTATTTCCTGATGGAGAGATCTAACAAAAAGTCACCATGAATATTTTTTATATCCCACTGTATTGTTTTGTAATTTCTTGGTTTCTCATAAAGTTATTAGCTTCCATCTGCTCCATTCTAATTTTTAAAGAACTATTTTCTTCAGTGAGCTTTTGACCCTCCTTTTCCATTTGGCTAATTCTACTTTTTAAGGCATTATTTTCTCCTCATTGACTTTTTTGGACCTCTTTTGCCATTTGAGTTAGTCTATTTTTAAAGGTGTTGTTTTCTTCAGCATTTTTTTGGGTCTTGTTTAGCAAGCTGTTGACTTGCTTTCCATGATTTTCTTGTATCACTCTCATTTCTCTTCCCAATTTTTCTTCCACCTCTCTTACTTGATTTTCAAAATCCTTTTTGAGCTCTTTCATGGCCTGATACCATTGCATACTTATTTTGGAGACTTTGGATGCAGAAGCCTTGACTTTGATATCTTCCTCTGATGGTATGCATTATTCTTTCTCACCTGAAAGGATGGAAGAAAATACCTGTTCACCAAGAAAGCAACCTTCCATAGTCTTATTTTTTCCCATTTTTGGGGTATTTTCTCAACCAGTTACTTGACTTTTGAGTCCTTTGTCAAGAGAAGAGTATACTCTAGGGACCTGTAAGTTCTCAGTTCCTCCAAGGTGTCACAATCAAGAGAGAGGAGTTTACTCCTCTCTTGGCCTGTGCTCTGGTCTGGGAGCAATCACAAGCACTCTTTTCTGCCCAGGATCTGTGAGTAGGATTCCCTCTCCAGAGCCCCCACCAGCTCCATCAGCCAGTGCTCCTCCTCACCCCAGGTTTACCACTGAGGGCTGAGATTCAGATCAGCTGCTCAATTATCCCAGAGTCTTTAGGCCAAGAGCTCACAAAATAGATACTGCTGCCACCTGGGACCATGGCTAGGGCAGGACTCTGCTCCTTTCCCACTCAAGTGAAAGAGCTTTCTCACTGATATTTGAAGCTGTGTTTGGAGTTTGTGTGTTGAGAAATCTGAGAACTACAGCTGCTGCCCATGATTCTACACCCTGAAGCCTGCTCCAGTCCTGTCTGTGCCATGCAGTGTGGCCAAGGCTGGGCTGCACTCTGCTCCCGGTGGGTGTGATAGAGCTTTCCTGTTTGCCTTCCAGGCTGTCTTGGGCTGGAAATCTCTTTCACTCTTTTCACATTTTGTGGTTTCTGCTGCTCTAGAATTTGTTTAGAGTAATTTTTTACAGGTATTTTATGGATTGTGGATGGAGAGCTTCTACAGGTCTACCTTCTACTCCTCCATCTTGGCTCCATCCCCCTTTAAAACACACTTAAGCAGATAGAGATAGAGAAAAGGGTCTGTGGACTGTAGGGATGGAATCTGGACAGAGCCTTGGAACTCTTTCCTAGGACAAGATGAGGTTCTAGATTCATATTAAGGCACTACCCATGTCAGATGAAGGACTAGGTCCCAACTAGCAATTGTATCATTTGCTACCCAGTTTCGGATCACAAATCCAGGATAGACTGAGGAAGGGACCTGCACCCAGGGAAGGAATTCCAGAGTGAGGAACAGTGAAGAATACCTAACATGTGTACCCAGCCAGGAGTTTTCCTAGAAGCAAGTGGCAGGAGTGTGACTTAGACTCCCATGAGCAGAGTGGGATCTCAGTTTCAGCTTTTAACCTAATCTTCTAGCCTGCAGAAGAATAACCAGAATAGGATTCCCAGAGCAAAGGAAAGTCTACAATTCTGTCCCTGAATTAGCAGAACTCTCCATCTTACTAAAAGTATCTATTTCTGCTGTTGCTTAGGCTCAAACTCAGGCCAGGAACTTGCACAGCTCAGAACAGGGAGACTGTAATCAAACTTTGCTCTGGATCAGATCACTTTGGAAATATTGACAGCTTGCAAGTTCCTGGCCTAAGCTGTCACTGAAAGCCTGGTGTAACACCATATTAACTACTCCAAGAGAAGAAAACAGCAGGATTACCATAGACTTTCCTTCCAGAAGGGCATAGAACCTGGCCTTAACAGCAAATATGAAATTAGTAAATGGGCAAGAAGAATGAGCAAAGAAAAATTAATCCCACCATAAAAAGAGGTAATAGAAATGATAAAGGCATAAACCAAGAAGAACAGAATATCTCCAGAATATCTACAAGCAAAGCCTCAGAGAAAAACACAGCTTGAGCACAAACTCAACTATACTTCCTGGAAGAAATGAAGCAAGCATTGCTAAGAATTGTGAAATACTGTTGTTCTTATTTTCTTCCTTTAGTAAATGAAATGAGAGGCCTGGAATACAAAATTGAAAAAGAAGCAAGAACTATGGGAAAAAGTTGGAAAAGAAGTGAGAACTGTGGAAGAAAGAATTAGAAAAGAGGTGAGAGTTATGGAGGAAAGAATGAAAATGGAATTAACAGTTTGGCACAAGACATACAAAACCTTGCCCAAGCAACAAGCCCCTGGAAAATCAAAATGGAGCAAATAGAAGTAAAACCCCAAAAGAGACAACAAGAAATGTTTAAACAAAGTCAAAACACTGAAAAAATAGGAGAAAATGTTAAGTATCTCATGGAATTGACCTCGAAAACAAATTGAGGGAAAAAAAATTCAAGAATCATTGAACTACCTGAAAGTAATGACCAAAAAAGAGCACAAACATCATATTTCAGGAAAACTTAAAAAGAAAACTGCCCAAAGTTCTTAGAACCAGAGGGCAAAGTGGATGTAGAAAGAATCCACTGATCATTTTCTCAGTGAGATCTCAATATGACAACTCCCAGGAATATTATTGCCAAAATTTAGATTTTCCAAGTCAAAGAAAAATCATACAAGAAGCCAAAAAGAAAGACTTTAACTACCAAAAAGCCACAGTCAAAATCACACACTTTTTAAACAGCCACCACTATGTAGAAGTAGAGAGCTTAGAATATGATGGATGTAGGTTTACAACCAAAAATAACATCCAACAAAACTGAGTATAATCCTATAAGAGAACAAATGGTTTTTTATATTTATATTATCTTTTTTAAGAAAAGTTTTCCTGTATCCCCAAGAGATCATAAAAATGGGAAAGGGATCCACATGTACAAAAATATTTATGGCAGCACTCTTTGTGGTGGCCAAAAACTGGAAATCAAGGGGATGTCCATCAATTGAACCAATTATGATATTTAAATGTAATAGAATATTATTGTGCTGTAAAAAATTATGAAGAGAATTGATTCAGAGAAACCTCAGAGGACTTGAATTAATTGTTGAAAGATAGCAAACAAAACCAGGAGAAAAATGTGTACAATGATAAGAACATTATAAAGACAAACAATTTTGAAAGACTTAGGAATTCTGACCAGCATAAAGTCCAACCACACTTGCAGAGGTCTAATGAGAAAACATGCTATAGAATTCTTTATATAGAGAAGAAAGACTCAGAGGGCTGAATGAGACATATGTGTGAATAATATAAGTGTATATACACACATTTACATACACTTTTTTCCTTTTAGACATGACTGATGCAGAAATTTGTTTTGCTTGATTAAAGGTTTATAATGGTTTTTCTTTTTCTTTTTAGTTGGGGAAGAGAGGTAGGTTTTTGTTGATTGAGAAGAATAAAATTTAATCTTTAAAAAAGTGTTACAGTTCAAATTCAATGCAATGGCCAGTTTAAAATACCTGTTGTATGTTAAGTACTGGGAATTAACTGAGAGATGTGAAATAACAAAATCATGTCCTCAGAAAATTTCCATTTTAGTCGATGGATACAACATTTGTTTAAATAAATATAGTATGAGATAAAATAGTATGATATAGGTATGAGATAAAATCATAGTATAAGAGATAGTATGAGATAAAATGAAAAAAAAAACAGAGAATCTTAATAAAATTACAAAAGGTAGAGATCCACTGAGAAATTCAAAGAAGGCTTCATAGAGGAGATGACACCTGTACTGAGCCTTAAAGTAAGAGTCCAGCACTCTACACCACACACTGACTTTGTCACTCTCCCATCTTGTCTGTCTCTTTTCCTTACAATCACATAGTTTGTTAGATACCACTATTTGTTGAGAGAGTGTATCCATGAAGTTTTATTGCATTTAGGTAAACAGAAGACAGTGCTGGTGATGAGGTCATGCGATGCACAAATCTTCAACAGTAAATGACTATTGCTGTTGCCGTTTCCAACTCCACTCCTCCCTAGAACTCCCTGCCAAGTCTGGTAGTCTGAGTCTACTCTAGCATTAAAGTCACCCAGAATTATAAGCTTGTCTTCTTTTGGCACATTAATGATAAGTGTCTTTACGTCTTCATAAAATTTGTCTTTGACTCCATCAGGGTTTGTCATGGTGGAAGGATAGGTGCTGGTAATGGTGGCATGGTGTTTTCCTGTGAGTGGCAATTGCATTATCATGAGCCTGTCATTCACTCCTTTTGGGAGGCATACCAAATTGCTGATTAGATTAGTTTTGATTGCAAAATCCATGCCAGCTTCACAGTGTTCCCCTTCACTGTGCCCACTCCAGAAAAAGGTGTATCCAGTTCCAACTTCAGTAAGCCAGCCTTTGTTTGCCAACCTTGTTTCATTCAGGGCTGCTATTTGGATGAGGTACCTGTAGAGTTCTCTTGCAATAAGAGCAGTTCTTCTTTCAGGTCTACTGGATTTTGTGTTGTCTATTAGTGTGTGCACATTCCATGTGTTGATGGTGAGTGGAATCATCTTTGCAGATGTTTTCATACATTTTTTTTTTGTGTGTGTGTTTCGACAGCATAGTGGGATTCCTTGCCTGCTGCAGTAATCAGGCAAGGGTTGGGTAAGCAGGCAATGTTTAGGGCACCTTTTCTAGCCCCCTTCATCACATCAGGAGGTGAGGAGTGCAATCCTTAAAAGGCTGCTCAGACACCCAGGGGGCTGCCCAGTCCCACTGCTACTTCCAGTGAGAAATGACTTTTATCGCCTGGGCCACCTGTGTGCAGGGTTGTGACTACAGTTGCCAATGTATCTGCACCTGCTGCTTCATCACTTGCCTGTTGCCACAGGACTTGGAGGCATAATGGTGAAATGGTATGGGTGATGTCTTTTGATTAATGCGTAAATTGGATTTAAGTGAGGCAGAGTTGCACGAAGTCATCAGCCTCACTCTCTCCTCCTGAGTCATCACAGTCCAGTGGCAGGACAGAGTCAAGATGGCTGGCAATGGCTCAGGATGCAGTGGATGACCATGGTGTCTTTGGTGTCTAACCAAGCTCTAAACACTCCACATCACCTGCTTCACCTGTCTTTATGGCCTTTGGAACAAATTGTTCTCATCCACCCATTCTACCAGATGAAGTCTTCACATACTTGAGGTAGACACTCCCTAACTCACCAGTGGGTTAAGAGCCAAAGGGTTCTTAAAATAAGAAAACTATTTAATAAAGAACAAACAGAAGGAGGTATATAGTAGGCCTCATTGGTAACCTATATAAGCCAGTTCAGCATGGATGAAGAGAGTGCTGGAAAGGAACTAAGGTGATATAAAGCAGTGGTGTCAAACTCAGATAGAGATGCGAGCCACTAAACTGTACATAAGGATCCCTGTGGGTGCCATATCAACTAAGAAAACCACACATTAACATTATCTATTTCCTATTGTATTTTTATTAATTTTCTTAAATATTTCATAATTACTTTATAATTTGGTTCTGACCACTATGTTTGCTGACCACACATTTGCCATGACTGGTATAAAGTATCAGAGGTGAGATGGAGCTAGACACTAAAACTCCAGTCCAATTAATTTGTATCTTATCATATTAGTAAAAGGGAACTACCAAAAGTTTTGGAGTAGAAAAGTGGCACATGCAGATTTTGATTCATTATTATTTTTATTATTATTATTATTTTAGCTGCCATTTGAATTACATCTTGAATTACAACAGTCCAGGTAAGAGGAGATAAGGACTTGCAGTACGATATTGATACTCAGTGTCGCAGAAATGATGGCTACTGAATAGAGGAAATTGTGCCAAACAAGCCAACAGAACTGAATCAATGAGGGGGAGTGAATGAGGTCAAAGATGAGTTCTAGACTCCAAACTGGGTGGCTGGGAAATAGGCATGAAAGGCAATTGGCTTAGGCACTTTAGGGGGAGGATTAATTCATGTTGAATTGGAGATATCAATGAGTCATCTAGGTAAAGATGTTCAGCAGAGGAATCCAGAGAGGTTGTAGCTGGATATGCAGATCTGAAAGATCTCTGAGTAGTTCTGACAAGATATAACCACAGGTGTGATGGAACCAGCTCTAAAGGTCTTGCAAAAACTGATAGTTAAATTTCAGTGTAAGCATTTACACTTCAAAAAGCAGCAATTGCTTCATTGCTTTATTGACTATCTAGACTTAAGAAAGTGATAGTAATGCAGGTTAAACTTGAAAATGTGTGTGCAAATGTTTGGTAGGGGGAAATGAGGCACATCCAGTGGTTAAATATTTCCAGCAAAGCCCTAAAATTGTTCTATTAAAAAAATTTGCTTGTGCTCAACAGGAGTGAGCCGTCATGGAATCCAATAATCACCAGACTGGAGGCCTGGTAACTCAACCTAATAACTATAATTAATACAAATTAATTATTATTAATTAATATTAGCTCATTCATTTAGCCCTTTAAAGTTTTCAAAGAGTTTTAATCTCTTTATCTCATTTGAGTCTCTCAACACCCTGAATATAGCCATAAAAGTAGATTTGATCAGTAAGGGAAATGATATAGAAAGAAGATGGTGCCAAGGGCAGTCTTAGGGGAAACTACATGGTGGCTGGGAGCAAGACAGGAGTCAGAGAAGAAGGAAGTGAAACAATGGAGGATAATGACACAGAATGGAAGGAAGAAGGAAGTGTCTAGGATTAGGATAGTGGTCAATGGACTGAGGAAAAGTCATTGGATTTTGCAAGTAAGAGATAATTGAGGACATTGGAAAGTGTCAGTTTAGTAAATTAATAACTAGAGAAATCTGGGGGGATGAGAAGGCACCTTGGACTTCTCTGTAGGCCTCAGTTTCCTTACATGTAAAATGTTGGTCTAGAGGAATCTAAGGTCCTTTCCAACCAGGAATCTATTATCCCAAATGGAGAGAGAGGTTCCTAACAAGGTTCAGAAATTGATTATGGACTGAATTTTGACCAGCAGAGGTCAATTTTTTTTATCGGATTACTTTAGTGGGTTTTGGCCAGACCCTACTGCAACCCCCTTTGAGACTCGGCTATTTATCATAAGAAAAAATAACCCCAATGACCCCAATGAGTCAAAACTCAATAATTTGGAAGCAAAAAAGCAAGATTGTAAAGAAAGAGGACTTCCAGCCCACATACCCATGTGAATGGATACATGCTGCTCAGCTCCTATATTTATGTATGTATATATGTGTATATGTGTACACACACATATGTATACACACATGTACACATATACACACATATATACACTCCAGAAATGTAAAATCTCACCAGTTCATGATCAACAAATCAAATGAGAAACTACAGTAGGTGACTTCTTTCACCCTTGAACCACACACACACACACACACACAATCACCAAACAGCCTACGTTCTATTGAAAAGGGGACCATCAGAACAGTCAGGAACAGCACAAGCAAGCTCGCCCATAGCTTCCCAGCCAGACCAGAGCAGAGCCTGAAAGGCATTCTATATAGACACAGAAATATCACAGTACTCTCTTAAAAAATCCTTAAGGTGGTTCTAAGTTCACCAAGGGGCCCTTTAAATTCCCAAGACCTTCTCAACATGGAGCATCTCTCTGTGAAGGCTGCATCATTCTCCCACTGGTGCATCCCTCCTAAAGTTCCAGTCTCACTGGTCACAGGCTGATGTAGTTATACCTCAGAGGAAGTCAGCTAAATCCTATAGAACAAGAAAGTTCTTGACTTAGGATCAGTGAACTTGTTTTGGAAATATGTTGATAACTATATTTTCATAACATTAATTTCCTTTGTAATCTCATGTGTTTTCATCTGTGCATTCAAAAACATTATTGTTATAAGAGTTCTATAGGCTTTATCAGCTTGACAAATGAGTCTAGGATACTATGACACTATTAATTACCCTGATATAGGAGCATTGCTCCCTTTGACCAGCTTTGTGTCTAAAATACTCCAGATTTTGAGGCAAAGGAAGTATATATTAACAACTTGTCTCATGACTTTCACATGCCACCGATAAAATTGAGATAGTAGGTTGTAAATATTTCAAGTGGAATCCTTTGCAACACTCATGCCTGCAGTGTGCAGACATGTTTGGGGAAGGATGGGAGTGAGCAATCAGGTTCTATAGAGCTTATAGCAGCAGTGTTACAATGCTCTGTGATTCTCCATGGGATTTATTCAGTGTGGTCTTAGCTGCTGGCTCTAGGGGACACACTCTAGAAGAGGGCATAACATCCACAAATGATCCATTGGAGCATAGATATAACCCCCACTGTATCATTAACTAGATTCCATAATATTGTGAACAGCATGTGTGAAGGAGTCAGTCTTGGTGTTGGGGGAGGTATCATGCATATGTTGTGCCAGATTTCCAAGAGAGTAAGAAAATCCTTCCAAGTTTATCTGTACTTTTTGTATCATGAAAGAATGTCAGACACAAGGATGTGTTCAACTCTTGCAATTGAATGTGGTAGCTACATCCAAATTATCAGTAGTTCCCTGTAGAAAAAAAATAATATGATTGCTAAAGAAACCAGTTCACATTTTGGTTCTGTGGTGTTTTAAAAAGTTTGAGAGACATAATTTCTAGGTTATTTAATTATTTTATTAATAATACCAATATTTTTAATGAATGGTCAGTGACATTCTTGATAAAGGCAATCAAGCTCAGGTCTTATATACCTTTCGGAAAAGGAGTGCTTCCGAGAGTGGAAATCAGCTCTGATTAGTAACATAGCTGAACTTCACAAAAAAGAAGTGAGCTCACTCCAGGGAACAACTGAGTAATATCATGTCCCTCTCGGACAAAGATGCTATTCCTATACTGAGACCACCCCCAGGCTTAGGTTATCTAGACAAAGAATCAATATCCCTCACCTAAGTCTAAGCTTGTTAGGTGGAGCAGGAATACCCAGAATGAGGAGAATGTTAATCCTATCTTCTGTCACCCTGGAAATAGGACAAGGAAAAAAAGCTGAGGTCTCCCCAATTTTAATAATTAGTTATTAATATAGACAGAAATAATCATTCTGCTCAGTTAGAAGACAGGAGATTAAGTTTAGGCCCTCTGCCCTCAAATGAGAAGTTTGTCCATGTTCTATTCTGCACTTTACTATCAACCAACAAGCAAGAGTTTATTAAGTCTTTAGTATGGTCTCGGTCCTGTGCACTGCCCACCCCCTCCCCCCAATAAAACACCCTCCATTGGTATCTACAGTATCTCTGTCGGGCTTTCCAAGATTCTATTTTGAGCATCAACTCTTTATGAGTTTCTGAACTTCCTCTATTTTCATATGGAAAATGAAAACATTCGAAAAGTAAACTCAACATAGATGCTGATGTTTCAGTTATTTTTTTAGTTTTAATTGACAGTTCATGGGTTTTTTCCCACTTCAAACATCTCCATGCCATAACAAAATAGAGAACACTAAGGAAGCTGTGAAGGAAAAAAGAAAAAGTGAAAATCAATACAGCTGTGAGGAAAAAAATGACACCACTTTGATTTTAAGCATTAAAGGAATTCCCACTTAGCAGCTGAATGAAGGGAATGAAATTTTATAAATACAACGTCATAAAAAATTACTAGAGATGGGACTCTTAATCAATACATATAGAGAGTCAACTATGCTCAATGAACTGGGCTTGACACTCTGGGGAATATAAAGGTGCATAAAAAACAGTAGCTCCTGTCACCATGGAGTTATGAACTTGAATGTAAGAGTGAGACTTACTGAGTGAATCAATCAAGTTACCTACCCCACATAAAATAAGTGATAGTACTGTTCAGTTGTGTCTGACCGTTTGTTAGCCCGTTCGGGGCTTTCTTGGCAAAGATACTGTAGTGGTTTGTCATTTGCTTTTCCAGCTAATTTTACAGATGAGGAAACTGAGCAAACAGGGTTAAGTGACTTGCCCAGGGTCACATGTTGAGAAAATGTCTGAGGTGAGATTTGAACTCATAAAGATAAGTCTTCTGACTTCAGGTCTGGCACTCTATTCATCGTGCCACCTAACTACCTGTTAAAATAAGTGATAAGATGCCCCAATATCTTAGTAAGGTGAGAGATCTCAACCAACCAATCAACCAGAATCACAGGCTTCAATTTCAATCTCAATCATAAGCTCTAAACTAAGAATGAAAACTTTTCTCACCTTCACTGAGTACACAAGAGCACATAAATTCTCCTTGGATATAATAGAGATTTCTTTCCAGTGTTCCTTGTGGAGCCATGAATCTATATCTAGTCTGTCTTTGGTCTCTAATGCTGATACTGCCATCAGCTGATCTGATGACATGGATAAAATACCTACGGAGACAAGTCCCAAAACCTTGGGATCTTCCTCTAGCCAAAATTGGGGTGAAATGGGAGGAGAGGGGGAAGCAAGGCTGAAATGACTCCTTAGGGGTCTTAGCTAAAATGTTTTCTCCTTCTTTGTCTTGAGTTGGAATTGAACCTCAGCCAGAAGCTCAAATAACCTTGTTCTTCAACCAATCTGATATTTTATGGAACATGACCAACTTTTATCAGACAATGAAAATATGATTCCTAAGCAATGTCACTCTAAATCCAAGGATTTTTTGTATTTAGTCTAAAGCAAAGGTTCTTAATCAGTCTATGAACTTGGTTGTGGAATGCATACAACCAATGAAAAGATGTGACTCATTGGAAAAGATCCTAATGTTGGGAAAGATAGAAGGAAAAAGGAAAAGGAGATGGCAGATGATGAGATGGATAAATAGTGTCAGGGAAACACTGAACGTGAACTTGGACAGACTTTGAGAGACAGTGGAGGATAGAATGACCTGACTTGTAATGGTCCATGAGGTCACGAAGAGTTCAATATGACTGAATGACTGAACAAGAAAAACAACAACAACATATATATATATATATATTATATATATATGTGTGTGTATCTATGTATGCACTTGTATATATTACATATACATACTACGTATATACATATGTAATATATTATATGCATGAATTATGTATACATAATAAATATATTGTGTATATACAGATACATTTTGTTGCTGATCATCATTCATTTGTGTCCAACTCCCTGTGACCCCATTGACCATAGCACTCCCTTCTATTCTCCATTATCTCTCAAAGTCTGTCCAAGATCACATTCATTGTTTCCATGATATTATCTATCCTCCTCATCTTCTGCTACCCACCTTTCATTTTACCTTCCATCTTACCCAACATCAGGGTCTTTTCCAATGAGTCCCTGTTCTCATTATGTTGCCAAAATATTTAAACTTTATCTTCAGTATTTGATCTTCCAGTGTATAGCCCAAATTAATTTAAGTACAGACTAATGTGACCTCCTTGCTATCCAAGGGACTCTAGAAAGTCTTCTCTGACACCACAATTTGAAAGCAATGATTCTGTGGCACTTAGTTTTTCTTTATAGTTCAACTCTCATGGCCATACACTGCTACTGGAAAAACCATAGCTTTGACTATACAGACCTTCATTGTCAAGGTAATGAATCTGCTTTTTAGTGTGCCATCCAGATTTGTCATAGCTTTTTTCTACTAAGGAGCAAACCTCTTTTAACTTCATGGCTGCAATCACTGTCTCCACTGTTCGTTGAGCCCAAGAATATAAAACCTGACACTGCTTCCATTTCTTCTGCTTCTATTTGCCAGGAAGTGATGGGATCAGTTGCCAAGATCCTAGCTTTTTTCTTTGTTTATTTTTATTTTATTTTTTTTAATGCTATGCCTCGTCAGCTCTTTCTTTTCATTCTAATCAAGAGGTTTCTTAATTCCTCTCCACTTTCTACTGACAGGGTATGGACTTTGGATCCCATCCCCCTTTGAATTTTCCCATGTATTTCAGGAGCCCAGCCCCTGAGCTCATATCCCTGGTATTTGCCTGAGGTATGTGGGAATAATCCTTTTAACTGCCCGTTCAAGGTGTCTGTCCTTGTCTGCTACTGGACCCACCCTGGACTGCCATTCCTTGATTCCATCTAGACCTACTCCTTGACTATCGCATGTAAGTGGCTATCTTGCCTCCATTAGATTGCTCAGATTTTTAACATCTGGTCAATAGTGCAGATTCACTAGGAATCTCACCCATTTCAGCCTATGTTTTAATAAACTCTGTCTCTGATTGAAAGAAGGCTTGAGTTAAATTCTTTTGAGGTAGGACCTGCATCTTTTGCCCTTGAATTTTGGGATTCCCAGCACCTTTGATTAAAACACTACCATCAGAGTGGTATCATCTGCATATCTAAGATATTTCTCAAGCAGCCTTCATGCCAGCTTTTGATTCATCCAGTCTGGCATTTCACATGATGTACTCTGCATGTAAGTTAGGTGACAATATACAGCCTCATAGTACTCCTTTTCCGATCTTAGACCAACCAGTTTTTCCATATTCGTCTCTAATTGTTGCTTCACAGCCCTCATACAGGTTCTTTGGGGGACAAGTAAGATGTTTGGTATTCCCATCTCTTTAAGGACTTGTCACATTTGTTGTGATCCACACAGTCAAAGGTTTTTAGTATAATCAATGAAGTAGAAGTATATGTTTTTTTTCTGGAACTCCCTTGCCTTCTCTATAATCCATAATCCAGAGAAGGTTGCCAATTTGGTGTCTAGTTCTTCTGCCTCTGTGAAAACCAATAGTATTCTTGTAATTCTTGGCTCCCATGTTGCTGAAGTCTAGCTTGCAGAAATTTAGGCATAGCTTTGCTGGCATATGAAATGATTGCAATTGTTTAATAAATTTAACATTCCTTTGCATTATCCCTTTTAGGAATGGGATGGATTGGGATATAAATTTATCTTTTCCAATCCAATGGCCACTGTTGTGTTCTCCAAATTTGCTGGCATATTGAGTGGAACACTTTAACAGAATTATTTTTTAAGGTTTTAAATATCTCAGCTGGAATGCCATCACCTCTACTAACCTTCTTGTTAGCAATGCTTCCGAAGACGCTCTTGACTCATTCTCCAGGATATCTGGCTCTAGATCAGTAAACACATTTTATGGTTATTAGTTTTATTAAGATTCATATGTATGCATGTATGTATATATTCATGCATATATATATTCTTTATATATAAACATATATAAGCTGCACTATATATACATACACACATAATATGTATATGAATTGCATTTCAGTTTACCTGGTTTCCTTTGTAATACTACATATTTAATTTTATGTATTTAAAAATACTATTCAGAGGAATCTCTAAACTTTACTAGACTTTCAAAGGAGTATGCAACACATGCAAAAATGTTAAGAACTTTTGGTCTAAAACTTATGATAGATTGAAACTGAAACCTATGATAGAGAGTGATTGTTTGAGACTTTTATCAGGTTCTCACCTCAACCAAATATCAAAATATCATGTTATTTTAAGTGGAGTAGAGTCACTTGATTGACTTAATCAATCAACTCCCAGCCCCTTACATGAAATAATGAGACATCACAGAAAAAGATGACGTAGGTGGTACAAGATTAACAGAACTCCGAGCAAACATTCCACTTCAGATAGCCCACTGACAATCTTAGGGACCCAGGCAATTTCCCAATAGTCTGAGGTTAGTTTGATAGAGTTCTCTGGCCATTCAAGGAGCAGAGCACAGTGTCTTAAAACTGATCCAAAGGATTCCTAAACCAAAGAAGTTATAATCACTGACCCAAAACATTTAGATCCTGATGAGCTAAGATCCTCTAAGACTAGGAGAGACTTCATCAAGAAAGGGCTTCCTGGTATGTCTCGATCTACCCTATTAAAAGGTGATGATCCTTCTTAGGGTAGTATAAGCTTTTGCCTTTAATCTCAACCCTGTTTTTACCTTTCTTATGAAGCCAAGAAAGTTACTTCATTTTGTAGTCTCTCTATATGATCATTAATTGGTTCCAAGTTATGATAACAAAGTCAGTGACCACAATTTCAAACTCTTACCAAAAGAAGTAGTTCATTGCACAAAGTCTACCTTCAGCTAAATAGTATTGACACATAATGGGTACTTAATAATATTTGTTGATCAACTGATTGATGACTATCACAATAGAATCTAACTAAAAGAACTGGATTATCTATTTTGGAACATTATTATCCTTCCCATGGGTTTAACTATGCCATTTCCCCTTCCCCCTATTCTATAAACTCCAGTAACTTCCTATTCCCTCAACGATCAAATAGAAAGTCTTTTCTCTGGCATGTAACTCTCACCTTACTCACATTTATGAACTCTAAGATCCAATCACACCAGATTCACTGGTTGTTCCTCAATTTTGACACTTTATCTCTTGACTTCATGCCTTTGTACTGGCTGTCCCACATGCCTAGAATACTCTGGCCATTCTCCTCTGCCCCTTAGCTTTGCTGATAACCTTCAAGATTCAGTCCACATCCTGACCTCAGAGTCATCCCTCTGCAATGACTTTCCATTTATACTCTGGCTTCTTTACTAACCGCTTCTAGTAAGAGAACTATCATGTAAGGGGAAGAGCTGTAGATCCTTAATCCCCAAGAAATGAGTCTGAATCCTTAATGCTTTTTTCCCCCCATTGTTTTCCATTTTATGTATAAGAAATACAGTCTCCAATCTGAGCCAGGAGTTCAAGGCACATGGATTCAGGAATCCAGAAATACAGGTCAAGTATCATAGCCAGACTAGCATTGATACCTTGCATAACAGCCCAGCAGAAAATTTTGGATGCTTGATGAAATCAATGCTATGTAGGAACTGATTTAAGTGGTGTGACTTATCCTAAAGAATGAAGTGATAGGAGCAGATTATGTTAGGGCAAATATTGGTATATTTATTCTATCTTATATCTGTGAAGCAAACTTCCCTTTGTATAAGCCAATTAATGCCAAATGGTTATTGAAAACTTGGGTTAGTTACTGACCCTGTAAAATAGGGGAAGTCAATAGGAGAGAGAGAGAGAGAGAGAGAGAGAGAGAGAGAGAGAGAGAGAGAGAGAGAGAGAGAGAGAGAGAGAACAAAAGAGAGTGAGAGAAAGTCCAACACTCCCCTCCCCCACCCTCCAGAATACCCTGGAATCCTGACCATCAGTGTCTGGATCAGAGACAGTGAGGCCAAATTCACTCATGTTACATCTATGTATATCTATGTATATAGTTATTTCCATTTTGTCTCCATTAGAATGTTAGTTCATTTAGTAAGGGATAGTGTTTCCACTTTTCTTTGTATCCCTCAGACTTAGCACAGTGCCTGGTATGCAGAAAATGCTTGATAAATGTGTACTGACTGTGTAGTTTGAAAATCAGGGGGGAGGAGCCAAGATGGTGGAGTAGAAAGACTCATGTATGCTAGCTCTGAACCCACAGCCCATAAATTTCCTGTAAAAAGAAAACTCCACAAATTCTGGAGCAGTGCAAGCCATGCAGCAATGCAGTGGAGGAGATTTCCATTCTAGAGAGCTCCGAAAAACCGCCACCAAAGGTTCATTGCGCACTGGAGAGTGGAGTGCAGCCCTGCCCTGCCCTGGCCATGCAGCCCAGAGAGGAGCAGATCCGAGCAGGCTTCAGGGATGGGACCTCCGGCGGCCACAAAGGTCCCTCCACCCACAGGTGCTACAGGTCAGTGAGAGAGACTTCTGGGCTGGCCAAGAGGGGAGCGGACTGTCTCCATAACTCAGACCCCTTCAGGAGGCAGCAGCAGAGGCAGCAGCAGCCTGGAACCCGTGGAGCAGACAGGAGCTCCACTCCATTACTGAAGGTTTCTGCATAAACCTCCTGAGGGAACTGAGCCTGGGAGGCGGCCCTGCCCCCACCCAAGCACCAGAACTTAAGCTCACATTGAATAGCAGCCACTCCTGCCACGGAAAACCCTGAGGCTGGGGAGCAGCATTTGAATCTCAGACCCCAAGCACTAGCTGGGTGGATCTAGGCAGGGGTACAGAGGAATCTCAGAAGTCAAGTAACTGGCTGGGAAAATGCCTAGAAAAGGCTACTTTCTTGGGGAACAGATGATGTTTCCTCCTTTGATTTCTGGTGGGGAGGAACAGTGCTTGCCATCAGGGAAAGTCATGGAGGTTGGGGCCTCTGTATCCCAGACATCCCAGGGGGTTGTTGGGTGGGCTCAGGTCTTGGAAGAGCTCAAAAAGGATTTTGAAAATCAAGTTAGACAGGTGGAGGAAAAACTGGGAAGAGAAATGAGAGACATGCAAGAAAAGCATGAAAAATGGGTCAATACTTTGGTAAAGGAGACCCAAAAAAATGCTGAAGAAAATAACACCTTGAAGACTAGGCTCACTCAGTTGGTAAAAGAGGTTCAAAAAGCCAATGAGGAAAAGAATGCTTTCAAAAGCAGAATTAGACAAATGGAAAAAGAGGTTCAAAAGCTCACTGAAGAAAATAGTTCTCTCAAAATTAGAATGGAACAGATGGAGTCTAATGACTTTACGAGAAACCAAGAAATCACAAAACAAAACCAAAAGAATGAAAAAGATGGAAAAGAATGTGAAATATCTCATTGGAAAAACAACTGACCTGGAAAATAGATCCAGGAGAGACAATTTAAAAATTATGGGACTACCTGAAAGTCATGATCCAAAAAAGAGCCTAGATATCAACTTTCATGAAATTATCAAGGAAAACTGCCCTGATATTCTAGAACCAGAGGGCAAAATAAGTATTGAAGGAATCCATCAATCACCACCTGAAAGAGATCCAAAAAGAGAAACTCCTAGGAACATTGTGGCCAGATTCCAGAGTTTCCAGGTCAAGAAGAAAATATTGCAAGCAGCTAGAAAGAAGCAATTCCAGTATTGTGGAAATACAATCAGGATAACAGAAGATCTAGCAGCTTCTACATTAAGGGATCGAAGGAAGTGGAATAGGATATTCCAGAAGTCAAAGGAACTAGGACTCAAACCAAGAATCACCTACCCAGCAAAACTGAGTATAATACTTCAGGGGAAAATATGGTCTTTCAATGAAACAGAGGACTTTCAAGCATTCTTGATGAAAAGACCAGAGCTGAAAAAGTAAACAGCAAGGACAAATCATAAGGGACTTACGAAAGGTGAACTGTTTACATTCCTACATGGAAAGACAATATTTGCAACTCTTAAAACTTTTCAGTATCTGGGTAGTTGGTGGAACCACACACACACACACACACACACACATACACACGCGCGTGCACGCACAGACACATAGACACATGCACGCACGCACACATACACACATGCATGCACATATAGAGACAGAGAGCACAGAGTGAATTGAATAGGATGGGACCATATCTTAAAAGAAATTAAGGTAAACGGTGAGAGAGAAATGTAGTGGGAGGAGAGAGGGTGAAATGGAATGGGGCAAATTATATCTCATTCAAGAGGCAAGCAGGAGACTTTTTAGTGGAGGGAAAAAGAGGAGAGCTGAGAAAAAAACATGAAGTTTACCCTCATCACATTCGACTAAAGGAAGGAGTAAAATGCACACTCATTTTGGTATAAAAACCTATCTTACAATACAGGAAAGTGGGGGAGAAGGAGATAAGCAGGGTGGGGGGGATGATGGAAGGGAGGGCAATGGGAGGAGGGAGCAGTCTGAACTCAACACTCAGGGAGGAACAGGATCAAAAGAGAGAATAGAAACAATGGGGGGGCAGGATAGGATGGAGGGAAATAAAGTTAGTGTTACACAACACAACTATTATGGAAGTCATTTGCAAAACTACACAGATATGGCCAATATTGAATTGCCTGGCTTCCCAAAGGGAATGGGTGGGGAGGGAGGGACAGGGAGAATTTGGAACTCAAAGTTTTAGGAACAACTGTTGAGTATTGTTCTTGCTACTAGGAAATAATAAATACAGGTAATGGGGAATAGAAAGTCATCTGGCCCTACAGGATAAGAGAGAAGATGGGGACAAGAGAAGTGAGGGATGATAGAGGAGAGGGCAGATTGGTGATAGGGGAAATTAGATTGCTCGGTGTATTGGGGTGGGGGGAGGGGATAAAAGAGGAGAAAATTTGGAACCCAAAATTTTGTGAAAATGAATGTAAAAAGTTAAATAAATAAATTTATATTAAAAAAAGAAAAAAAAGAAAATCATACATAAATTTCTATCCTATCCTGTCAGAACTCTAATGACGGTGGGATACCTGGGGCTTCTCCCCTAAGGCAGCAATTCAAGAGCACATTCAATCAACTGCCTAGCCCCTGGAAGTGATGAAAGTTGGGATAGAGCACATGCTTCCTCCTCCCAACAGCTGGTCTCCTGTCCTCCCATGATAGGATAAAATCTTCTCATCCACCAGAGAAGCTTCTTCCCTCCAATAGTCACATAACAGATGAGCTGTCCTCTCCTGCTCTCTCATCACCAATTGCCCCAAATTAAAAAAAAAAAAGTTCTATTTATATCTTTATCTCTGATAGTTGTATTCCTTCTACCAAATACAACTTGAATTTCACCAAACACCTGTATTTAAGGAGGGTCCAAACTGGTCACGTCTCATTCCTCTCCAGTCTGCACTCCAGACTCTCTCTATCATGGACCTTTCTTTACTTTTATCTTTCCCTACACTCCTCTCTTTTTATCTTCCTTTTATTTGCTGTCTTATATTCAAATGTAAACTCTTTGAGGTCAGGGACAGCCTTTCTACTTGTATTTGTATTTTCAGCATTTACTGCAAATACCTGCTATCGGTTATTATTACTTTTCAACCATTTTGTCATCTCAGACTTTGCATGGTAGCATGCCAATAGTGTCCATGGGGTTTTCTTGGCAAAGATACTGCAGTGGTTTGCCATTTCCTTTTCCAGTGGATTAAGGCAAACAGAGGTTAAGTTATATTCACACTGTCTGAGGCTGGATTTGAAATCAGGTCTTCCTGACTCTAGACCTAGAACTCCATCCATGGAGCCATCTAGCTGTTTCTAGAGCATCTGGCCACTGGTACATAGTAAGTGCTTAATAAATGCAAAATGTCATCCACATCCAGAGCAACAACTGTGGAATTGGAACACAGAATGAAGCAGAACATTTTCTCTTTTGTTATGTTTTGTTATGGTTTGTTTTTTCTCATAGTTTCCCCCATTCATTTTAATTCTTCTATGCAACATGACTAATGTGAAAATGTGCTTAATAACAATGTATGTGTAGAACTCACATAAAATTGCATGACAATGCGTGATGGGGGAGAAGAAGGGGGAGAAAATCTAAGTCTGATGGAAGTGATTGGAGAAAACTGAAAACAAATACATGAATAAAAAATGCTTCACTGTTGATTAAAAAACTGAACTAATGCATTAATATTCAATCAACTGTCTATTTCTTGAAAGGGCAGTTAGGTAGTACAGTGGATAAAGCACCAGTGCAGGAGTCAGGGGACCTGAGTTCAAATCTTATCTCAGACACTTGACACTCACTAGCTGTATGACCTTGGGCAAGTCACTCAACCCCAATTGCTTCATCCTGGGTCATCTTCAGTCATCTGGATGAATATCTGGTCACTGGATTCAAATGGCTCTGGAGGAGAAGTGAAGCTGATGACTTGCACAGCCCCCACTCAAAAACAAAGTCAAGTGCAAGTCATGTCATCATTTCTCTGATGGCATGCTCTTCTTTGGCAACGAAGGATGAACACACACAGACACATACTTCTTGAAAAAAATCTGAGGTTTTAGGATCTTTTCTAGTTCTGTTGCTACCTCATTATCACCTTGGCCAAGTTAGTATCTATAGACATTTGTGTGCCCACTTTTAAAAATTATGGTGGGACTGGGGGAGGGTATGTTAAAATTTTATCTTTTTCTTGACTCCCCCACCCCGATAGTCAGTGTATTAAGTAAGTGTATCAGTAGCCAGTATAAAAGAAGTAATAACATAAAGTAAGAGGACAAATGGGAACCTAGACATTCCGTACAGTTGCAAAGATCAAAGGGATGTAATTTACAAATTGCATAATATAGTAACCAAAAATTATGTCTTGGTAACACATACTGAATCAGGGGAAGCCTAGGTTTTGCTGTCAGAGCCTTTCAGTTCTATGATACATAAATCTCAGACAAGTTCTAGATGACCAGCTGATAACCAAATAAATGGTGTTGATAATTTTTAGATGATGTGGACATGGTAACTTTAAAGTTTTACAGGCAATTTGCAATATGATATTTGGATATATTAATGAACTAACCACAAGGTGGTAGAAATAAGTCCATGAGGGGGCGGAGCCAAGATGGCGGAGTAGAAGGACGCAAGTTTACGAGCTCCAACCCACAGCACATGGAATTATTGTAAAAAGAGATTCACATAACTTCTGGACCACTGAAAGGGGTACAGAAACGGAGTGGAAGAGATTTCTGTTCCAGGGAGCCCTGGAGACCCGTCCCCAGGGTCCGTCGCACCCTGGAAAGTGGACCTCACCACCAGCGCTGCCCTGGCCACGGCCCCAGAGAAGCTGACCCGAGAAGGCTTCAGAGACGGAGGCTCCAGCAGCCGGGAAAGTCCCTCCACCCACAGAAGCTACAGGTCAGTGAGAGAGGCTGGGCTGGAGGAGGGGAGCGGAGTGTCTCCGTGACTCAAGCCCCCTAGGAGGAAGCGGCTGCAGCAGAGACGGGGCAGGAAGTGGCGGAGGCAGAGGTGTGGGCGGCAGCGGAGGCAGGCAGCAGTGGTGCGGCTGCGGCAGCCCGGGACTCCCCCGATAGCAGGCAGGATCTTTATTACTGAAAGTCTCTGCATAAAGGGAGCTGAGCCTGAGAGACGGCCCTGCCCCACCACGCTCCATTTCTGAAGGCCTATGCATAAAGCCCATGAGGGCACTGAGCCTGGGAGGTGGCCCTGCCCCCACCCCAGCACCAGAACAAAAGGTCACATTGATTAGCAGCTGGGCAGCGCATTTGAATCTCAGAGTGCAAGCACTAGCTGGGCAGATCTAGGCGGGGGTGGACAGTAATCTCAGAAGTCAAGTAATTGGCTGGGAAAATGCTTAGAAAAGGGAAGAAAAATAAGACTATAGAGAGCTTTTTCCAACAAATGCAAATGATCCCGACATTCGGATCTGATGACGAGGACGTATTCTTGCCATCAGGGAAAGACGTGGAGGGCGGGGCCTCAGCACCCCAGACACCCCAGGGGGATGTCGGGTGGGCTCAGGCCTTGGAAGAGCTCAAAAAGGATTTTGAAAAGCAAGTTAGACAGGTGGAGGAAAAACTGGGAAGAGAAATGAGAGACATGCAAGAAAAGTATGAAAAACGGGTCAATACCTTGGTCAAGGAGACCCAAAAAAATGCTGAAGAAAATAACACCTTGAAGACTAGGCTCACTCAATTGGCAAAAGAGGTTCAAAAAGCCAATGAGGAGAAAAATGCCTTCAAAAGCAGAATTAGACAAATGGAAAAAGAGGTTCAAAAGCTCACTGAAGAAAATAGTTCTCTCAAAATTAGAATGGAACAGATGGAGTCTAATGACTTTACGAGAAACCAAGAAATCACAAAACAAAACCAAAAGAATGAAAAAATGGAAGAGAATGTGAAATATCTCATGGGAAAAACAACTGACCTGGAAAATAGATCCAGGAGAGACAATTTAAAAATTATGGGACTACCTGAAAGTCACGATCAAAAAAAGAGCCTAGACATCATCTTCCATGAAATTATCAAGGAAAGCTGCCCTGACATTCTACAACCAGAGGGCAAAATAAGTATTGAAAGAATCCATCGATCACCACCTGAAAGAGATCCAAAAAGAGAAACTCCTAGGAACATTGTGGCCAAATTCCAGAACTCCCAGCTCAAGGAGAAAATCTTGCAAGCAGCTAGAAAGAAACAATTTCAGTACTGTGGAAATACAATCAGGATAACTCAAGATCTAGCAGCTTCTACATTAAGAGATCGAAGGGCGTGGAATAGGATATTCCAGAAGTCAAAGGAACTAGGACTCAAAGCAAGAATCACCTACCCAGCTAAACTGAATATAATACTTCAGGGGAAAATATGGTCTTTCAATGAAACAGAGGACTTTCAATCATTCTTGATGAAAAGACCAGAGCTGAAAAGAAAATTTGACTTCCAAACACAAGAATGAGAAGAAGCATGAAAAAGTAAACAGCAAAGAGAAGTCTTAAGGGACTTACCAGAAGTGAACTGTTTACATTTCTACATGGAAAGACAATATTTGTAACTCTTAAAACTTTTCAGTATCTGGGTAGTTGGTGGGACCACACACACACGTACATACATGCACGCACGCACACATACACACATGCACACACACAGAGACAGAGAGCACAGAGTGAATTGATTAGGATGGGACCATAGCTTAAAAGAAATCAAGGTAAATGGTGAGAGAGAAATGGAGTGGGAGGAAAGAGGGTGAAAGGGAATGGGGTAATTATATATCATTTAAGAGGCAAGTAGGAGACTTTTTAGTGGAGGGATAAAGTGGAGAGTTGAGGAAAAAAAAAACAAACCAAGAAGTTTACCCTCATCACATTTGACTAAAGGAAGGAATAAAATGCACACTCATTTTGGTATGAAAACCTATCTTACAGTATAGGAAAGTGGGGGGGAAGGAAATAAGCAAGGGGGGGATGATGGAAGGGAGGGCAAAGGGAGGAGGGAGCAATTTGCAGTCAACACTTGGGGAGGGTCAGGATCAAAAGATAGAAGAGAAACAATGAGGGACAGAATAGGATGGAGGGTAATTCAGTTAGTCTTACACAACACGACTATCAGGGAAGTCATTTGCAAAATTACACAGATATGGCCTATATTGAATTGCCTGCCTTCCCAAAGGGAATGGGTGGGGAGGGAGGGATGGGGAGAATTTGGAACTCAAAGTTTTAGGAACAACTGTCTAGTATTGTTGTTGCTACTAGGAAAGAAGACATACAGTTAAGGAGGAATAGAAAGTCATCTGGCCCTACAGGAGAAAAGAGAAGATGGGGACAAGAGAAGGGAGGGATGACAGAAGAGAGGGCAGATTGGAGATAGGGAAAATTAGATTGCTTGGGGTATTGGGGTGGGGGGAGGGGATAAAAGGGGAGAAAATTTGGAACCCAAAATTTTGTGAAAATGAATGTAAAAAGTTAAATAAATAAATAAACAAATAAATAAAAAAAAAGAAATAAATCCATGAAAGCTCAAACTACTGCCTCCACCCCCCAGTCCACTTCCACTTCCATTGGGTCCCCATTGGTTAGTGTCCCTAACTCTAATCCATGGTTATTTGTGGGGCACTCTCTGGCTCTTCCCCTCCCCATCCTCTTCTGTCCCCTGTTCCCATGCCATCTGCCTCTGTATCCTTTTTTGCCACTTTTCTCTGTACTGTCTGTGCTATTTGACCCTACCCTCTTTGTGGTTACTAAAGTGTAATTTTAGCCTTGTTTCCTGCTGCAGTTGTGGGCTTTCCAAGCAAGTACAAAGAACCAAGCATATTTACCTCATTTCAAAATTTCATAAATTAATTATCAATTTAGTGAGCCTAATACCTTAGTTCCTCTATGGCTATATAATTCCATAACAAGGACTTCTAATTAAGATGGCAATATGAAAGGTCCTAGAGGAAACTAGTTTTCCCACAAAGACATCAACAAAGTTCGAAAAATGCACTAGAAGGAGAAATGATTTTAAAAAATCAAAGAGAGGGCGGAGCCAAGATGGCGGAGTAGAAGGACACACATTTACGAGCCCCGAGCCCACAACCCATGGAATTGAGGTAAAAGGAGATCCCCATAAATTCTGAATCTCTGCAGGGGGTGCATAAACATAGGGGAAGAGATTTCCGTTCCACTGAACCCTGGAGAGCCGTCCCCGGGGTCCATCGCAGCCCGGAAAGTGGACCCCACCCCCACCCCTGGCCGCGACCCAGAGAAGCTGACCTGAGCAGACTTCTGAGAGGAAAGCTCCGGGGGAAGCTCCGGCAGCTGGGAAAGTCCCTCCGCCCACAGAAACTACAGGTCAGTAAGAAAGAAAGCTGCGATAGGGGAGGGGAGCGGAGCGCCTCTGTGACTCAGGCCCCCTCGGGAGGAAGCGGCGGCGGCAGAGACGGGGGCAGGAAGCGGCGGAGGCAGAGGCATGGGCGGGCGGCTGAGGCGGCAGCGGCCCAGGACTCAGGAATCCCCCAGCAGCAGGTAGGATCTTCAATACTGAAGGTCTTTCCAACCTGAGGGACCCGAGCAGGGGAGACGGCCCTGCCCCCACCCTGCTCTACTGCTGAACGCCTCTGAATAAAACCCCCAAGGGAGCTGAGCACAGCAGGCGGGGCCCCCCACCCCGCCCCCACCCGCTCCGTTCCTGAAAGTCTCTGCAGGAAGCCCCTCAGGGCCCAAGCTTAGGAGGCGGCCCTGCCCCCACCCCTGCGCCAGAACTAAAGCTTGCCGCGGGAAAGCGCATTTGAATCTCAGAGGCCAAGCACTAGCTGGGCGGATACAGGCGGGGGTGGAAAGGAATCTCAGAAGTCAAGTAACTGGCTGGGAAAATGCCTAGAAAGGGGAAGAAAAATAAGACTTTAGAGAGTTTTTTCCAACAAATGCAAATGATCCCGACCTTCGGATCTGATGGGGAGGACGAGAACGTATTTTTCCCATCAGGGAAAGATGTGGAGGGCGGGGCCTCAGTACCCCAGACACCCCAGGGGGGTGTTGGGTGGGCTCAGGCCTTGGAAGAGCTTAAAAAGGATTTTGAAAAGCAAGTTAGACAGGTGGAGGAAAGACTGGGAAGAGAAATGACAAAGATGCAAGAAGAGTATGAAAAAAAGGTCAATATCTTGGTAAAGGAGACCCAGAAAAATGCTGAGGAAATTAACACCTTGAAAAATAGGCTCACTCAATTGGCAAAAGAGGTTCAAAAAGCCAATGAGGAGAAGAATGCATTCAAAAGCAGAATGAGCCAAATGGAAAAAGAGGCTCAAAAGCTCACTGAATTTAATAGTTCTCTCAAAATTAGAATGGAACAGATGGAGTCTAATGACTTTATGAGAAACCAAGAAATCACCAAACAAAACCAAAAGAACGATAAAATGGAAGATAATATGAAATATCTCATGGGAAAAACAACTGACCTGGAAAATAGATCAAGGAGAGACAACTTAAAAATTATGGGACTACCTGAAAGCCATGATCAAAAAAAGAGCCTAGACATCGTCTTGCATGAAATTATCAAGGAAAACTGGCCTGACATTCTAGGACCAGAGGGCAAAATAAGTATTGAAAGAATCCATCGATCACCACCTGAAAGAGATCCAAAAAGAGAAACTCCTAGGAACATTGTGGCCAAATTCCAGAACTCCCAGCTCAAGGAAAAAATCTTGCAAGCAGCTAGAAAGAAACAATTCCAGTACTGTGGAAATACAATCAGGATAACCCAAGATCTAGCAGCTTCTACATTAAGGGATCGAAGGGCATGGAATAGGATATTCCAGAAGGCAAAGGAACTGGGACTGAAACCAAGAATCACCTACCCAGCTAAACTGAGTATAATACTTCAAGGGAAAATATGGTCTTTCAATGAAACAGAGGACTTTCAATCATTCTTAATGAAAAGACCAGAGCTGAAAAGAAAATTTGACTTTCAAACACAAGAATGAGAGGAAGCATGCAAAAGTAAACAGCAAGGAGAAGTATTAAGGGACTTACCAGAAATGAACTGTTTGCATTCATACAAGGAAGGACAATATTTCTAACTCTTAAAACTTTTCAGTATCTGGGTGGTTGGTGAGACCACACATACACATGTACACGCATGCACACACATACACAGATGCATTCACATGCAGAGACAGAGAGCACAGATTGAACTGAATAGGATGGGACCATACCTTAAAAGAAATTAAGGTAAATGGTGAGAGAGAAATGTAGTGAGAGGAAAGAGGGGTAAATGGAAGGGGGTAACTATATGTCATTTAAGAGGCAAGTAGGAGATGTTTTTAGTGGAGGGAAAAAGAGGAGAGCTGAGGAAAAAAAACAAACAAACAAAAGTTTACCCTCATCACATTTGACTAAACGAAGGAGTGAAATGCACACTCATTTTGGTATGAAAACCTATCTTACAGTATAAGAAAGCGGGGGAGAAGGAGATATTGGGGGGGGGGATGATGGAAGGGAGGGCAAAGGGAGGAGGGAGTAATTGAAAGTCAACACTTGGGGAGGGACAGGATCAAAGGACAGAAGAGAAACAATGAGGGGCAGGTTAGGAGGGATGGCAATTCAGTTAGTCTTACACAACACGAATATCAGGAAGGTCATTTGCAAAGCTATACAGATATGGCCTATAATGAACTGCCTGCCTTCCCAAAGGGAATGGGTGGGGAGGGAGGGATGGGGAGAATTTGGAACTCAAAGTTTTAGGAACAATTGTTTAGTATTGTTGTTGCAACTAGGAAAGAAGACATACAGTTAATGAGGAATAGAAAGTCATCTGGCCCTACAGGAGAAAAGAGAAGATAGAGGCAAGGGAAGGGAGGGATGACAGAAGAGAGGACAGATTGGAGATAGGGAAAATTAGATTGCTTGGGGTACTGGGGTGGGGGGAGGGGAGAAAAGGGGAGAAAATTTGGAACCTCAAAATTTGTGAAAATGAATGTAAAAAGCTAAATAAATAAATAAATAAATAAATAAAAATAAAAAATCAAAGAGAAATAGAGATTTCATATGTGCAGTCCAGAACTGCATGAGAAGACTTTCAGAATCTTGTAACACTCTAATCAGAGACACAACTGAGCATCTGGATGGAAAAATAACAATAAATACCCCACTTACAACCAATGCAATCTACTACATCACATTGGGTCCTATCAGGGTCACTGCATGGGGCACAGCCAATTCCTGAGTGGGTTTTTAGAGAAGAAAGGTATACAGGGAAGGGCTGAGGTCAGACAGCATATCGAGTCACTAAGAGACAGACCAGAGGCCAGAGACTTTGGCAGAGTACAGAGATTAGACCTACTTACCCATTCCAGAACTGACTCTTCCACTCTTCTCAAATCCTCCTCACCCTTATCCCTCTTTTCCTGTTGATTTTGACATATCTCTATACCAATATTCTGTTTATATTTTTAGCCACCCCTTTTCCTGGTTCAGATCAGAGTGAGATTCATGGCATTCCATCTACTTCATGTCTGCTCCTTGGTCTTTTGACCAAGGGTATGTTGGAACTAGCTCTAACTGACTTTCAAGAATAGATTGTTAAATTTTCAGTGAAAGCATTTATGCCTCAGAAATTGGCAATCACTACAAATCAGGTTTTAATTTATTGTTTTGATGATTATTGTAAAGTAAAGAGATCAAAAGGAGAGAAAGAAAATTCAAGAAGTAAAAGAAGTTGAATGGTAATCAAATCCAGTGGTGAAAGATTCTTGTGAAGACACTGTCCTTGGTTGGAGTTTGAGGGTAATAGAGGAGAATCAAATTTCATTCCTTCCCCCTGCAATAACCATAAAAGAATTACAAAATATCTCAGTCTGGAATTCTTGTCCACACTGCTTGCAGTATCAGTGCGAGCAGATGGCAGCATCTGTGTTGAATGCTGCAAACTAATGCCATCAAGGAAAGGTAGTTTAGGACACTATAAGAGTCATTGATTGACTCTTGGACACAGCAGAAAAAGTCGCATCTAAGAAAAACTCTAGGAAGAAGAAAAAATGACTTCAATTAACCAGGAACTGTGAATTTACCCTTTGGCCACACATGCTCTCTACTTTGAGCTCATCCTCTCCAAGGATCAGTTGTGCCAGGAGAGAATGTATTCCCAGCGGAGGCTCTTTCTGTTACAACTCTTACTCTACTTACTAAATACTTTTTCTAAAAGTTAACTCTGGCTGGTAATCAATGGGTACCACTCCAATGAAGGCTTGTAAATGATAGCATTAGAAACCCTCGACCCTCAGAGTTATTTCTAGAACCTTGAACGGGGACACCCCCTGGGAATCTGACCCATTAATGTTCCAGTTGGGAGGATGAACTCAGAAGGGATGCTAGATCATAAAGTTCTAAAGAATTTCATAGTTGTTTTTCCTTTACAATGTCATTATATAAGTTGTTCTACTGGTTCAGTTCATTTCATTCTGCCTCAGTTTATTCAGTTTCTCCCAGATTTCTCTGATGTGCTTTCATAATTTCTTACGGTACAATATCTCTTAAGATTCATGTATCATAATTTGTTTAGGCATTCCACAGCTGATCAACACCTACTTTGTTTCTAGTTCTTTCACTGTAATAAAAAGTGTTGCCACAAACTTAACAATAATCTAATAAATAATTTAATAAATAAATAATAATTTAATAATAAATAGATATATTTCTTTTTGGTTTGGATTTTTTTTAAGATGTCCTCACCAATCATTCACTGTCTGGTTTGAGGAAAGAGAAAATTCCTCAAGGACCTGAAATGTTCTGAGAGTCCATTTCTTCTTTAGTTTCTGAGTTTTCTTGTAAATTTGCTTGTGAACAGAAAGATCCGCATGATCTCTACTCTCACGATTTCCCAGGCACAGCGGCTGTACTCTTTACCTTGCAGGTACTGGCTTATCCCTTGGAAGTAGCTCTTCAGAGCTAGCCTTGGGTTTTCACTTCCCAATGAAAGCTCTTCCCACTCCACATTCTGCTCAACACACCTCTCCAACTGTTCCAGGTGCTGATCCAGTCCACTGAGCAGTTGCATGAGCTGGTTCTGATTCCAAGCAGCAGGAGTGCCATTCAGGGTGAAGATGGTGAAGATCTGCTGGAGCATCTCATGAACAACCACTGTGCCATTTTCCCCCTGGAGCTGGCTGCCCTTCATGATTTCCTTTGGGAAGTTGAAGTTGGTTGTATCCTTCCAACATGGCCCAAGGGAAAATGGGTTCATTTGGTGTAAAAGTGAGAAGTCTTTCTTCAAGCTGTGAGTCAGGTCACAGTCCAGGGAGCACAGGATGCTGGAGCAGAGCAACATCAGGGCAACTGGCAACAAGGTCCAGGAGGTCATGGTGATGCTGAGGATAGTTGAGTTTGGCTGAACTGGGAGACCAGTGAGCCTTTGTCTCAGCTTCTTGGGTTATCTGGCCCCCAAGCTATTCTCTCTTAAGTAGAGCTGAGAGTCATTTTCATTTCCTAGCACAGGATTTCCTTTCACTTTCTGCTTTCTTTTTGAAGATGTCACTGAAGCTTTCCTTTGGAATCATTGTACAAAGGTAATTAAGGTTACCCTTAAGAAGAGTAGAAAGTGCTTTGTGGTTAGGGGGCCCTATTTTGTTGGTTATTTTATCTCACTCAACACTCACGATCCTGTATTGTGTGGAAGTCATATGAATACTTGCTTTATCTCCTGTCTTTAAAGACTCATGTTTTTAGTCTTGCAAGGCTGTTTCCCATGTATGGCATGCTCTCCCTCCTCACCTCTGTGCATTTAAATCCTTGTCTCTCTCTAAAGCTTATCTCAGATGCCATCTGCTTCATGAGACCTTTCCTGATTTCACTTCCCCTCAAAAATCAAATAGAGGTAGTATTAACTCTCATCTCCCATCTCCATTACTTTGTATTTCTTTTTATATATTTTGTATTTAGTTCTCTGCATATATGTAAGCTTTCTGAGGGCAAGGACTGCTTTTTTTGGTCTTTGTATGGTATGTGCTTAATAAATGTTTGCTAAATTAAATGACATTTTATCCCTAAATTGTCTGTCCACACTCTGTGTTCCAGTTGAATGCTTTTAACTTTTGGTCTCCAATCTCATCCAGCCTTCTCTTGGCTTTACTCACTTGCCCAAGGCTGAAATGCTTACCTCCCCACTGAAGTCTGCTGGTCTCCTACTCCAAGATGCAGCTCAGTTGGGACTTCTATAATTCCTTCCCTTTTTCTTCTCCCACAGTCTCCGTTCCCATTCCTTCCCCTTTAAATCTTTCAAGCTGCTCATTTTCATCTTTCCTATGCCCTTAATCACTTTCTAACGTATTATATTCCTTTGATATGTGTTTCACTCCTCAACTGGGGCAGCTAGGTGCTGGAGCCAGGAGGATCTGACTTCAAATCTCACCTCATACACTTGACGCTCACTAGCTCTGTGACTTGGGGCAAGTCACTTAACCCCAGTTGCCTCATCCTGGGTCATCTCCAGGAATCCTGATGAATATCTGGTCACTAAATTCAGATGTCTCTGGAGGAGAAGTGAGGCTGGTGACCTGCACAGCCTCCCTTACTCAAAACAAAGTCAAGTGCAAGTCATGTCATCATTTCTCTGATGGCATGCTCTTCTTCAGCAACGAAGGATGAACACATGCTCCTCAACTAGAAAGTAAATTCCTTTATATCAAGAATTATGGTGGTTTTCCATCTCTTGCTCCCAATTCCCATCAGAGTGACTTGCATGTGGAAGTAATAGTAGGTATAGTAGCAGTTGTCAGATAATAATTAAAAGTATAATAACAATAATAGCATTTATAGGTCACTTAAGGTTGGCAAAGTGTTTTATAAACTTTATCTCATTTTATTCTCACGATGACCTGGGAGGCAAGTTCAGTTCTACCTCCTCTGGAGGTTTGAAGATTTTTAAAGTACTTAAGGAGTAGGATCTCATTTGATCCTCACAGCAACCCCAGGGGTCAGAATTATGATTTCTATTTTATAGATAAATATAAAGATAATTGTTACCCTTGCAATCAGAATTAATAATAACAGCGAATATTTACGTAGTGTTTACTTTGTGCCAGGTACTGTGCTAAATACTTTCAAGTTATTATTTCGTTTGATTCTCATAACAACCCTGGGAGGTAGATGCTACCAACTATCCAATTTTATAGGTGAGGAAACTGAGGCAAACAGACATGTTTGTTAAGTGACTTGCCTAGGGTCGACAGAGTTGGTTAGGATCAGATTTGAACTCAGGTCTTCCTGATTCCAAGCTGGTACTATATCCACTGCACCACTTAGCTGCCTCTGGGTTTAAATCCTGCCCCAGACACTTCTAAATTGTGCAACCCTAGGAAGCACCTCTGTTTCTTTATCTGTAAGATGGGGATAATAAAAGCACCTACCTCACAGGGTTGTTGCAAAGATCAAATGAGATAGGAAGTGCAAAACACTTTGCCAACCATAAAGAAGCACTATATAAATTCTGTATTGATGCAATTCCAAATTGATGCAAAAAAAGATGCAAACAAAATATTATTAGAATTCAAAGGGGGCAATTCTAACCAACTCTGTCTCTAGGGGAGGGAAGCGAAGCAAGGAATACATGAGGGAAGTGGCACTTTCTTGGGTCAGGCTTGAAAGATGGGTAAGATTTCAACAAGCCATAAATCTGTTGAATTTGATTTTGTTTGAATTGAACTTAAGAATATTATAAGATAGGACATGAGAAGAGATTTCTAATGTCTCTTTAAGCCCATAGATTTTATGAAGCTGTGATTTAAGCCTGTTACCTAAAAGAAAACCAAGTTTTCCCCTAAATCAGGAATATGTTGAATGTACTTTTATTGAGCTGCAGACAGCATCTAATGACGGACTGGGCTCCAGATTTCCTTTCCTTCACTTGGCATGTTAAGACAGGGACTTTCAGCCCCATAGATTTCCTTTTGAGACTTGCTAACATTTTGGACCCTGAGGGGGTTGTTGGACACAATGAAGAACCCTAACCTAGTACTATGCTGTCTTAGGGTAGTTAAACAGTACAGTGAATATATTACTATCAAGGAGTCAGGAAAAGTTGTGCTTCAATCTGGGTATGTGACCTTGGGCATATCATCTAACCTCTGTTTGCCTCAGTTTCCTCATTTGTAAAATGGAGATGGCCTCAGATGCTTACTAGCTGTGTGACCTTGGGCACATCATTTAACCTCTGCCTCAGTTTCCTCATCTCTAAAATGGAGGTAATAATAACACCTACTTCACAGGACTGTTATGAGGATCAAAAGATGCAATATTTATAAATATAAAATATTTAAATACAGTACCTTGCACATAGCAGGTGCTATATAAATGCTAGCTATTTATTATTTATAATTGTTATCTTAAAGTGTCCTTAGGCTGTGGCTGAACCTGGTCGTTTTCCTCTCAATTCAAATCCAGAGTCTCCTTTGGCTCTGAAGACTGCTTTTCCAGGCTCATAGACTTGACATTGGGCTCTGAAATTCTGCCTTCAGCCTTTAGATAGTGAATTGCTGAGCTCATTGCTGTAAGCCACCTTCATTTGCATTTCCTTCACTTGGTCAAAGTGGAAACCACTTTCTCCACTTCCGTTTTCATTGTACTGAGTACACATTGTTTCCTTTTCTTTTATTACATCACCTTTTACACTCAAGGAATTCTGCGTCTTGAAAACTGCAAACTGAAAGGACTTCTTAAACGTTTCAATATTACAAATGGAAAACCTTAAGAGGAGACAGAAATTTTATCTTTGAATAGTAGACACAGTGTATTTCAGGTCACACATTAAATCAATTTCCTCAATATAAAATCACTGCTTTACATTTCTGTTATATTAGCTTCAAAAAAACTTGGAAAGAATGAGTATTTTTGTCTAATTCTTTGTTTTGTCTTGGATGTAATGTTGTAGTGAGTACTCTCTAGCTTCCACTTTCCCAGACCAAAGCAGACTATGTTGACCCCTCAAAGTTCCAGGGGTAACTCTGAGAGGTTGCAGGGTTTCTGTTCTCTAATGTAATCTCCTAGCGTTCTCATTCTGCTGTTTCCCTCACTGTTATCGGCAAAGGATTATCACTCCTGGTTCTATTTATCCAATTCACATCAGTTAACATTTACAAAGGGCTATATTCTCCAAAGACATGGCAAGCACAGAAACAGAAACATTTCCTCCCAATACCTTAGGATCCTACTGTCCCCATAACACTTCAGTCCCTGGGGAGAGAGGGCTTACTCTTGACATGGTTTCTAAATAGCATAGTTGTCTGAATGTAGCATCATTGTAAGACGAGTCCTAAACCCAGCTAACACTGGCATGGATCCTGAAGGTCTCTCTTCACTCTTCAGGGCTTCTGTGTCGACTGTAAACTTTTGTTTTGTTTTGTATCTATATCCTAAACAATATTTTCTTCAGTTTTTTGCAGTCCTTACCTGAACTCAATGTTGCATTAAAATCACTGAATTGTGCATCATATGTTGAGTTGATTTGGAGAATTTTGTCAACATCTTCATAGACATATAATTCTTTAATCTTTACGATAAATATTGGTGACCAAGCTGGGATAATCTTCATGGAATGCTCTGTGCTTTTCAGAAGCCTTGTAAGGGAAGCCAAACTGTTCAGTGGCACAGTGGATAAAGAGCTGGGTCTGGAATCAGGAAGGACGGACTACACTTCCAGATTCATATACTTACTAGCTGTGTGACCCCTAGAAATGCACTTAACCTTTATCTGCTTCAGTTTCCTCATCTGTAAAATGTAGGTAATAATAGCACCAACCTCAGGATTATTATGAGGATAAAAGTAGGGAATATTTATAAAGCACTTGGCACAGTACCTGGCACATAGTAGGCACTTAGTAAATGCTTGTTCCTTTCCATGACTTGAGGTTCCTTACTGGCTTTGGTGCTTTGGTTTTTCTTTGGGACAAGGGAAGGTTCAGTGTAGGAAGTCTGGGAAGTGACATGTATCAGAAAGTGCCTTTTATGTAAAGAATAAAAGACATGAATTAAACTTTAAAAGTTGCTTGTTGAGTTGAATCTATTTCAATTAAATATAATGACGAGTTCTTTCCAGCACTGAAAATCAGTGTTGTTCTATACCTTTTATTTCTGTGGGTAATAAAGAATTTTCTAACTGGATAGAAGCTCAATATCATTGTCCATTCTTAATTATAGATGAGGAAACAGCAATCTAGAGGAACAAAATAACTTCTAAAGTCACTCAAGTAAGTAGTGGAGGAGTTAAGATTATAACCTTGATTTCTTAATTTTTTTTCAATACTCTTTTCACCAGAGTCAGAACTATAGCAGGACCATCAGAGCTTTGCCCCAGGGGAGAAAACTTTTCAGGGGTGGGAGGCACATTACCACCCAGGTTCACTTACTGACCACCTCCTTCAACCCCTTTCTCAGCTGTATCATCAGGAGTGATCTTCTCCAGAGCACACTACATCTCCCTAAGACCAGTAAATTGAGAAAGCTCTGACAGTTTCTCCCACTCCCATTCTGATTTCCTTCCCCTTTCACTTTATCCCTTTACAGAACATACTGACCCTGTTCAGGCTTGTGTTTCTTCCCCCTACGGCACGGACATTTGCAAGATGCCAACAACTTCATCTGGAGCTTTCTTTTGCCTCTACTGACCCCACCACTACCTGGTTCCTATAAAGAGAAACTAGGAAATGTCCTTGACCTCTGAATTATACAAGGAGAATAGTAACCACAGGTGGCCACCAAAGAAATCACTTCCCTAGGAAGAAGTCAATATCATTATCAGTGTCATCATTCATTATCATCTTACAAGTTGTAGGTAGTGTTGGCAATAGTTGGAAGATATATTGTTAAAATCCTGGATTTCAGATTTGGAGTCAGGACTTCAGTTTGAATTCCTGCTTTTACACTTGTGGCTCAGAGAATATTGGCACCTCTTTAAACTATGTTTTCAGTAACTAGTATGTTAATTTCATTCACTTTCACTAACTAGCACAGCCTCTAAACTCAAAAAGGGTTGCTTTCTAAAACATCCCTGATTGGTTTGTTTAAATACTTTTTTCCCCTTTAGGCAAGGAAGGGGAAATACTACCGTCTTCATTTGGGGAAGCTTAGCACTGTCAATTAAATTGTGAGAAAGATTTCAGATCAAAATAAAACCAGTCTTTCTCTAACTTTTTACCCAGTTGTACCAGTTCTTCTCTCTGAAGTTATACAGATTAAGTTTAATCCTTCTAAATACAGACTTCAAAATTTTGAAGACAACAGTCATAGCATCTCCCTTCTTTTCCAAGATAAAGAACTCCTGCGCTTCTAACTTTTCCTCATAAAATTGAGTTTCAGTTCTCTATTTGGATTACTTTCCACTAGACACATTTCAGAAACATTGCGATCTTCAGAATGATATCCTAGAAACTGTCAAATAATCCAGATCCATCTGCATTAAGTGTCTACTATGTACAAGATACTGAGCTAGGTACTGGGATTTCAAATACAAAGTCATCACAGTGCCTTCCCTCAGGGAGTTTATATTCCACTGAGGGGGCGGAGAGAATAAAACATGATCACTAATAAGTAAATACAAGATACATACAGATGTAATCTAGGGCAAAGGTGCTTATATTCCCAAGTTCATTCTAGGGGCCTCTGACCCTAAAGACAAGGATCATGTTTTCTCTCTCTGACTCTGCCCCACTCTAGAGTAACTCAAAAAGAAATCTCTAAAACAAAGCTTTCATGTGACCCATGTCTCAGTCCTCCCTAAAAGGGTGTTAACAGCATCCTTCTAGAAAAGATATTCAGTGCATGATATGTGTATCATGTATAAGACAATTGTTTATTTTTCTACTACTGACAATGCACAAGATATTAAAAACTCAAAATGTAGGCATGAACTAATATGGACATCAAAAAGCATTTCAAACTGCCCATTTCACTGAGTATATTTTCCCTAGAGGGTGAAGAGAATTTTGAGGGACTGCTGAATAAATATTTTGCTTTCACTTCAGACTCACACTGTCTAAATAATTCATAAGATCCCACTCTCCTGACTAGTTACAGCAAGGCTTTTTCTTAATCTTTCAGTCATCTTTCAGATGACTCTACCAGTGGTTATCTCCTCCAAGAAGTGTGCAGTTGCTAAAAATCCTCCTACCTCGGATTAGTAGAGATGGGAATCCTGAACTCAAGAAATTTTAACCCATAATATAGCTGCCGAGGTTACAAATGTCCAGTTCTCAGTATCACTAGTCACTGACCTATGCCTAGCAAGATGGCCAAGGATTAAATCTTACCAAGACAAGTACATCTCCCACTACCTTGTGCACATGTTGCAAGCTGCTATTTTGCAGCACAAAGGTGGGGAGTGAGGAGAAAATAAATCTTCCTTTTCTTTGCTAGAAGTCCAAGAAAAAGCAGTAGAAGAGTCCTCAAAAAATAAATACAGATTATGTCTCCTCAGCTTGTTTTTTAATTTCAGAGAGGTATGGATTTTTTCCCTGACACTTGGTCTCTCGACTTTGAGGCAGACTCTCTCTACCCCCCCGTGGAACCGATGGGACACAATGGAACCAATCAGAAGTTCCATTTATGCCAAACAAGGGATTGGAAGTCATTTTATTGGGCCAAATTGGAGGTGCCACAATTCAGCAAATCAGCAGTTCCTCCTGATGATCTCGGCTATTGGAAATTGATAAAAAAAAATGATGAGGATGAAGGGAAGGGTGACACTAACAACTGAGGGAAGGGAGAAAATCAAAAGAAGGGACAGAGCACAATAGGTCTACAGTCATACTTTTTCTGGGTGCTATATTTCTATTAATTAATATTTATATTACATTTTTGTAATATATTTATATAATGTAAATGTAATATTTATATTACATTTCTTTTTTGCCTCCATATTTCACTATTGATAGATATCAATATCCTGATTATTATAATATTTAGAGCTGGAGGAAAACTTAAAGATAACCTACTCATCCTCCCATGTTTTACTAATGAGGAAACAAGAATCAGAGAGGTAGAATGACCAGATGAGATTTGAACTGAGGGTCTCAAATTGGAGGCTTATACTAATGACATGTCGTGTTGCTTGTGAACTTCAATCTTTTTCATAAGAATTGTCATTGAAGTAGATTTCCTGTGCTTGTAACTTGGGTGTTTTGGACCTCAGATAAGAATTTTAAATTCATCTCCATTGAGTTTCATGGTCTTAGCTTGGATGCTTTGCTCCAATCAGCTATCTTTGTGGATACTGATTATATTTTCCAACATTACTCCAAGCCCTGTATTGATACGTGTTTGAAGTATAGGGTCAAGTGGATTATTCCTTCTATCTTAGTAGAGATAAAATTGTCAGCAAAGCAAATTAAGAATTTATCAGATGCTCTATTTTTAACAAACTTCCAGTAGGTTGACAAAATAGTTGAAGATTGACATTACTATTGTATCTTGCCTCTGCATTCATTTTGTGTTTTGTATTATAAAAGTATCATTTATATCTTCCATCTGACTCGTTAGCATTGAGCCCCAGTGGCTCCATTAGGGCAAACCTCTTACATATGGGGCATTGGAGTAGTTTGAAAATTTTTACCACAGATACTCTTTACTCAAAACTTGACAAACCATTAATAGTATTAGTACCAAATACTGTCACAACTTGCAAACTACCAAAGGGAGGGAAATACAGACAAAATCAAATCCTCTCCTTATTGCCCGCTTGCTAGTCAGAGGACCAGAGAAAAATTACACAGATGCACCCAAATCAGAAGTCTTCCTTAGAAGCACAGATCATGAAATTTTTCCTTTCTGAGCCCTAGAAGCTTAACTCTCTCTCTCTCCTAACAATCAGAATTATCTAGTTGTACTTGGCTGCAATAAAGTGACAGCCAGAATAATTATCCACCAGGAACCACTCTCTCTTTTCTAAGTACCTGTGTTATCACAGTCATCATAGTCCAGTAAAATAATAGCATGAATCTTAACAATATATTTCACCTAGTCCCCTTAGAATGGGCTTCTCCAGCTACAGCGTGAATACCTGGGGACAGATGACCAGTCATTCCATTCAGATATACATCTTCAAGTTGAACCTGTATCGAGATCATCACCATCAATTCCCCATCAGTGGGGACATCTGGGTGTGGATGCCTGCTCAGCACAGTAACAAAGGCACAGACAACCCAAGGGACCAAGACACCATTCCTGTTCTGAGCCATCTTTCCCAGAGGAATGGTAACAAGTTAATACATGCAGAAACAAGAGAGACAAGCACCCAGGCACCCCAGACCACATCACTTCACCTTTCTCACACATGTCCTCTCACTTATTTGCCTCATTCTCATTTTAAAGATCTTTCTGCCGTAGCAACAAAAATGGGTTAGTTTAAGTTTACTATCAGTGAAATTCCATATTCATCAAGCTATTTGTGTTAGCTCCAGGTAGCCCTAGCAAGACAGAGAGGCCAGAATGAGTCTCAAGGCTATTGATGGCAGCGCAGTCTTTCCACTCCCTAGGTTTCCCCCTGCTAAATTCCTAAAAACAAACAAACAAAAACCCTTCTATTTCTCTTTCCCTTTATCCTCTCCCAGACTCTCTCTACCATGCCTCACATCATAGATTCATGGGTTTCTATGCAGGTGCATATCTTCTTAATTTACAGTGATAATTGTTCAGCCCTTCAATCAGATGTTTCTTCTGTAAAAGACATGCCCTTCCATTGCCATGTTTTAGGCATTATCCCATCCTACTAAGTCTTAGTAATACCTTTGAGGTCATGTTTTTATCCTTCTGATAAGTTATGAAAATTACTTTGATTTTTGTTACTCAGATTCAGTGTTTGGTATGTAGCTATCCTGTTAATAGGTAGGTAACTCCTTCACTATCATTCTCCCTTCTGTGTCATGCTTATTACTTTCCTTGACATCCAGTTTTAGATTTTATGTAGACATTTTTTCCTTCCTCATAAATTTTCAGTTTAAAATCTTATAGCTTTAGATTTTATATATTGTCTTTTACCTCATCAAATTTCAGTTTAAAATATTCCAAGTTCACACCTAATCTGACTAACAAAGTAAGTCATCCCCCTAAAAATGCTCATTTTTCCTGTTATCTTTCTCTGTTTTTCAGTCACCAACTATTAAGTTCTCCAAGTCTGCATTCCATTTCTGCATATTTACCTTCTAATGAGTTATTTCCCTGTTGTGTTTGCAGGTGCACATGGAAGTTTCATTAGTAATTTAATGTGCCAAGAAACCTTTGCAAGTTATGTTGACTATTGTGATGTGATCTAAAGAGAAGCAAAATCTTGTACAGTGGGAATAGCACTGAATTTGGAGAGAGAGGACCTGGGCTAGAGATTCAGATTTTTTGTTTACTAATCATGTGACCTTAGGTAAGTGACTTACCTTTTCTTATATTGTTTCCTGCTCTATAAAATGAGAAGTAAAAGTGAACTTATAATACATACTCATAACAATAATATAACTTTTATAATATAAGTTATAAATGACTAATTAATCAACTTTGATTTCACTTCTAATATTGTGTGATGCTCTGTTTAAGTGACTTTATGTAGAATTATCTCTGCAATTGGTGACAGGGTTTGATGCTTTCCTCTTCAAGGCTGTGTCTGCAATCTGGAGAAGGTGCTACCAACTTAGTTGTCTGTTTTTAGATATGTATAGTATGGTTCTGGAGTCAACTACATTCATCTGAATACTATGCAACCTGCTGTTTGACTCTTTACATTAATGCTTGTCATCTTGAGTCCTAGAATAATCTAGGGAGGTTGTTTGTATACTTTCTTATTAATTATTAAAATTATTACCCTCATAAAGTTATCAAGTAACTTAGAGAATCCACTCCAGTTTTTTTTAAAAAATATTTAATAAACTAGAGAAACCTCTTTTCCTACAAGATATATATGTGGAAGTTATATGTACACATATGTATCATATATGTGTGTGTGTGCATAATATGTGTGCGTATTTCCAAACCCATTCTCCTAAGTTTAAATAAACATCAAAGTTATGGACTCTATAATTGATTAACAATGTGACAAATTATAACAAAATGACACCAAAGTTATTTACAATGTTTTAGCTGTAAGAAAATTCATAACCAGAAGCATTTCAGGCCATAATTGTAACAGCAGATGACTTCTGATCCCTTCTCACCATTTACTTCAGTTAGGACATCAATTAAAGTCTCCTCTCAAGAATTCACTTCATCCTCTTCAAGAGATACTATGGCAGTTCCAACAGGAAAAATCTCTTCATTCTTTTCTTTGTCTTCTACAACTTCTCTCAAGCCATAACTGTCAACAGGTTCCTCAAAATGATAGATAAGCTACCAATAACTGAAGAGTGCATCTGGTCCTTAAAGCTACAACATTAACTCTAGCCTATACAGATTCCCTCCCCCATCCTTCATCATGCCAGTCTGGGCTGGTAATTATTAGCATTTTGTGTTATCAATAGGAATCAATTTATAAGCAGGGAAATGATAAGAACTGGTCAGAGAAGCAGTTCATTTGGAACACTGGCTTGGATTGTCAGTTATAGGGAAGAGAGTAGGTTCCTCTGCCCCCTCAACACCTTCCCCTTCTAAGGCAGGGGAAACAAGAAATGAAGAGTTTGGACCACTAATGGTGATTGGCTTCCACCAGCTCTTTGGATACACATGGGAAAGAAAATGTTGTGGCTTGGCTTTTGTATCTCACCAGGCTCACCCATTGTCACCTCTGCTTTCCTATTCTGGCTTTATGTTCCACTTATTCCTCTTCTGCATTGGGAAACTATTCCATGTTCACTATGAATCATCAAAGAAGAGACCTGGAAGGTCTACACACTACCTGTGCCCTCTCCTGGGGCCCTGCTACAGCTCCCCACTAACATCAGAGGCATTTGGGAACTCTGGGTTAATTCAGTGCCATTGAGTTACTTTGTAAACCATGTATTTCCAAGGCAGTGCCACAAGAATTTTGAGCTGAAGGTTATAGATACAATCCTCTTTCTACTGAAATTCAATTCAATTAATTGAAGTCTGCCCTAAATCTGTAAGTTGTTTGCTTCCCAAAGTCAACTGATGTCTTTTCTTCTTAAAAAAAAGAAGAGAAATTAATTTTATGGAGAAGACAAAACAAAGCAAAATAATATGTCTAATTCTATTTGTAGCCTTCCAGGGATACTTATCTAGCCCTCATGTGATATGAAACACATTAATTCATTTTGTAAAAGAATTGGCTCCTTTCCAGAAGGTCCCTAGTTTAGAATGTCTTGCTAAAAGTTTCAACCAGTCACTGTCTTAATGGAAATTCAACGTGAGGGAATTGGGTCCTGAGAATGTGAGAAAGAGTGAGAGATAATAACTTAGAATTATCCTTAACAGCTTAAATTTAAATGGTGCTTTACCTTTGGGATTACCAAAAATACCCTCCAAATCCACTGAGGTGAGTCATTGTTAAGTGACTTCCACAAATGAGATTTTTCGCACTAAAATATTATTGACTTAGGTTCTGTAGATCTTGCTGAAGGCCCAAGCACATTTATCTAGTCTGTAAGCTACTCATGACAACTTCAACCAGTAGATGGCAGCATCATTTCAATCAACTAAGAACTGATTTTTGTAGACCACTAGCCTCACATGAAATCTGCATTTCATGAAAATAAATGCCCACAAGAATTAATAAAGTTGATTAGCCAATTTTTTTGTGGTAACAATGAAATGGAAACAAGTAAACATCCAACAATAGGGGAAATGGCTATGACTGTAATGAAAGACGTGATGTAAGAAGTGTTTACTATAGAGAAATCAGATAAGCATGGGAAGACGTAGGAACAGATGCAGAACGAAATGCACAGAACCAGGCAAAGAATACAGCAACAACTACAATATAAGTGGGGAGAACAAAATACATAGCAAAAAAACCCAAAAAACCCCAAAAAACAAAAGTGAACATTGTAATTTTAAGGACCAAGGCTGGCCCTAAAGAACAGAAAAAATGTATATATACTTTCCTTCCTTCTTTGAAAAGGGGAGAAATATGAGTATGGAATATTAAATATGTAGTGAGACTGTGCTAATGGGATTGGTTAACCTTGCTAAACTTTTTTAATCTATTACTTATTTATAATAAAATAATGATAATAGTTAGAATTTACATAGACTCTACTATGTACCAGGCACTGTGCTAAGCATTTTGGACATATGATTTCATTTGGATACTTACAACACACCTGGAAGATAGATGTTATTAATATACTCATTTTACAGATGAAGAAACAGAAGCAGAGGTTAAGTGACTTGTCCAAGAACATACAGCTTTTAAAAGTCTGAGGACAGATTTGAATTCAGATCTTCTTCTCTCCAGGTTCAGTATTCTATCCACTGCGCTACTTAGATGCCTTTGTTATAAGGGACAGTTCACTAAGGTGAGGGAATAAAATACTGTTTTGTTCCTTCAAAAAACATATTCAGAAATAAAGATGAATGAAACATGTTTTTAAATAATTAATTGGAAAGATGGGTCACATTTAGAAACATTAAGTACTAAAACTTCAAAGGTTCGGGGTCTGGGCCAGCACTCTACATCCTCATTATCTAGAACCTCTTTTCCTGCTCCTACATGTTGCCCTCTAGGCTTCCATAACATCAAAAGATCATATAACTATTACTATGCAGACCAACACCCTCATTTTACAGATGAGGAAGTGAGGCTTAGAAAGGTAAAGTGACTTGCCCATGGTCACCAAGGTAAGAAGTGATAGAGACACGATTGGACACAGGTCATCCAACTCCAAAGCCAGTGTTCCTTCCTCTGAAACACAGCAAGGCTATGGGGATGCACACTAAACATGATAAAAATGGAAGCAGAAAAAGTGATTTCCCCTCTGGCCAACTATTCCCCTCCACAAAGAAAATCTTCGAAAGCTCAAGTGATGAAACAGCTGAAAAGGAAACTGAAAACACATTAAATGTGCTGAAAATGGAAGTAGAAAAAGTGGTCTCTCCACTGAAGAAATGGAAATTCAGCTCAGCACAATACAGGGCAATGATGTCATCAACTGAGAACGTGGATTGAAGCCAAGGCAAGCCACAAGCCAAGAGTTTTTCCAAGGACTGGAAAGTACAACCACGGGAGATTCAGGGGATTCCAAGTGACAACAAAAATTGTCAAATCTGTCCTCTACTACTATCTAAGCTATCCCAAAGCAGGCCTTCAGTAGGTCCCCCACAACAGCTGTAGCACCCTGTTTTCCATGTTAATAAGTCACAAAAGGAATATGGGATTGAAATTGCCCACAATAACTGTGCCATATAAACAAACTAAAAATTATTTTTATTTATTAAAAAGTCATACTGACTTTTGTTATTAAAAGTCATCCTTGATTCAAATGAAGATATAGTCATACCTATCTTATTTTTGATCCAATTTTGTCTGTCCCATATAACAGGCATGAATCACAGAATATGAGTGTTAGAAGGGGACAAGTACCTTAGAAATGATTTCAGTTCAATAGTTCAGTTCAAAAATCTAATATTCAATAATAGTATGTTCTTAGGCTCAGATACACACACAGAGAACTGTACCTTAGGCAAGGTACAGTGGACGGAAGAAGACAGAGAAGGCATCAGAGAGGAAGTCACAGTTGGGCACTGAACCTGCAAATGCCAAGAGATGGAGGAAAGCACTGCAGACACACAGCTACAAGGAAGTAGGATATGGCAGGATGAGACAAAAGCAGTCAGATTTGGACCAAAAGTGAGTTAGAATACTTAGCACACGAGTATTTTGCAGCAAGTCCCTTAAATCTCTGAGAATCTTGGGGTTTCATCAATAAAATCAAAGTAATATTAGTTTACTATGTGTTCACAAGAATTTGCAGGACGTATTTTGTAAACCTTAAGTTTTTGCATACATATAAATTATTGTTATTATTGCAATTATCACAACACTATGGCCAAAGGTAGATGAAGACCTGAACTTTGGTGGGTACCATAGGGATGAGAAGGATGGGCAGGTGGAAGGAGCAATTTCATAGTTAATGCTGATGAGATTTTGTAACTGACTACATTTTCCCTACCATGTGCTAGATGCTGGAGAGATACAACATTGCCAGAATATATCTAAGGGTGAATTTAGGTGCCTTTTTACAAATAAATCAAATGATGATTTTCTTATGGGATCTTCTAAAGCCAATGTGGAAAGTAAGTAAAAGAAAGTAGAAAGTGCTGGGAAATTCCATACCAAGAAATGACAACCACACTTAATACTATTTAAGAGAGAGCGGCTTAGAGGCCACATAACCCAAGAATTTGAGACAAAGACTCATTGGTCTCCCAGTTCAACCAGGCTCAAACTATCTTCAGTGTCACCATGCCCTCCTGGACCTTGTTGACAGTTGCCCTAACACTGCTCTGCTCCAGCATCCTGTGCTCCCTGGACTGTGACCTGACTCAGGCCCTTCTGGAAGACTTCTCCCTTCTCCACCAAATGAGCACATTTTCGTTGGGGCCATGTTGGAAGGACAGGGCCAACTTCAACTTCCCAAAGGAAGCCATGGAAGATTGTCAACTCCAGAGGGAAAATGGCACAGCCATTGTTCATGACATGCTCCAGCAGATCTTCTCCATCTTCAACCTGAATGCCACTCCTGCTGCTTGGAATCAGACCCAGCTCATACAACTGCTCAGTGGACTGGATCAGCAACTGGAACAGCTGGAGAGGTGTGTTGGGCAGGATGTAGAGTGGGAAGAGCCTTCTTTAGGAAGTGAGGATCCCAGACTGGCCCTGAAGAATTACTTCCAAGGGATAAGTAAATACCTACAAGATAAAGAGTACAGCCACTGTGCCTGGGAAATTGTGAGAGTGGAGATGAGGAAGATTTTTCTGTTCATGAGAAAACTCACACGAAACCTCAGGGACTGAGGATGAAGAAATGGACCCTCCAAACTCTTCAGCTCCTTGACCAAGTTCCTGTTTCCAGCATTCAATAGTTAAAAAGGACAGTCCTTTCTATATCATCTGAAAAACAACTGAATTCAGTGTATTATTTTTATGTTGTTTTTCTTGAGAGGCAATTAGAGTTAAGTGACTAACTTAGGGGGTGACACAGCTAGCAAGTGTCAAGTGTCTGAGGCTAGATTTGAACTCAAGTTCTCCTGACTTCCAGGCTATCAACTGTGCCACCTAAGTGGCACTCACTGGATTGCTTTCAAAATAATTTAAGTTGTTATTTATAAAAGTGTAAGGTCTTAACAGTACAGAATAGTTTCATCTGTACTCAGTGGTGAAATAGTTGTAATGCTATGATTGAAACTGATATTTATTATATAATATTAATATTTTACATTTATATAATATTTATAACTGAGATATATATATATATATATTTATGCTGGTCATTATTATTCATTGAGATGAGTACATACCTGTGTGGTATTAATAATGTCCTATTTCTATATTAAATCTAAGTTTTAAAAAACCTTTTGTCTCATTATTTTTACTAAATAAACTCTCATTGAAAAGCTCACTAGATATCCCCAAGGGAATGGATAACAGATTCAGTGGAAAAATTCAATTCAAGCAACATTTATTAAGCATTTACTATATAAAAGGCAATGAAGGAGACCCTGGTAACACAGAGAGGAAGAATGGTCCAATTACTTCCCTCAGAAATATAATAGTTTGATGGAGGGTTTCTTAATCTAAGATCCTTAGGGTTTGTGGATAAATTTCAAAAGATTTCTGAATTTGAATAAGAAAAAGATTACACCTTTAATTTCTCTAAACTCTAATTACAATTTAGCATCTTCCTCAATGCCAAAAAATACTTTTTATTCTGGTAAGTCCGTAGACTTCACTGTATTTTCTAAGGGACATTAAGCATGCAAAAATAAAGAATCTCTCTTCTCATGGCAGTATACAACATGTACCTAAATACATGTGATCCAATAGAAGATGAAATCAAGGCACAAAGATACAGGGTGAAAAGCAGGTGGTCCAATTTGATATTATAGGGGAGAGATCACCTTTAGGTGAGAGGGTGAAAAGCAGTTTCCTAGAGGTTGAAGCATTGAGACTGGATGTTAAAGGAAAAATAATATGCCAGAACTGTTCTTTGCCAGATGCTCGAGCAGATCTTATTGGTCAAAAACAAACCCCAAAGCCTAAAAAAAGTTTTTAGGAAGAATTTCATTAAGTTGGTTCAGCAGAGAAGAGAGCCAGAAAAGGTGTGACTCCCTCCCCCAAATCTCTGTTAAATTTCATATTATGAAGAGTTCAGACAAGTATGTAGGATGAGTGGCCTGCACATATATAGGTTGCTTGAGATGCACATCAGCATTTAAGTATAAACATTCAAGAAAATTCCGATGAAGATAAAACACAAGCTATTTGGGAAGACCCAAAGACCTAGTTGGGCAGAGTCAAAACAAGTGTGCTGGCTTCTCTGGTCTCTGAGGTCAGCATGATTTATGATTCGGAGTCAGAAAATTTCTGTTCACATAAAGCTAGGTTCAAACAATATTAATAAGTAATCAAGTGTTTTCCCAATAATCTTTATGGACTTCAACCATAATGCCTCTTCTACTGCTTGGAATAACTCAGCAGATTGGATCCACAACTAGAAGAGCCACAGAGGAGTTTTGAGCAGGAGATGAAGTGAGGAGAGCCTAACTTGTAAAGTTAGCTCCCCAGGTTGGCCCTGAAGAGCTATTTCTAAGGACTGAGTCAGTATTTTGAGATTAAAAAGTACAGTGACTTCACCTGGGAATTTATCTGAGTTAAAAATCAAGGGAGGCAACTTCTGTTATTATGAGGAAATTAAGGAGGAAGAAATTAGCTTTCTTAACCTTTCAGCTCCTTAATTAAGTTAATGTTTCCTGAAAACAAGCCCCAATCAATGCAATAGAGTTGGTTTCCCCAACAAATGAAGTGTATATTAATTAGCTGAAGTATTTAATACCACAGAAGCTCTCATTCGAATACTGTAAAAGGATTAGAATGCAGAGATACCTCAGTAGCTAGACAACTTTACTTTTTTGTAAGTCAAAATTACAGAGCAGCCTTTCAAGGATTACGCAGCTCACCACCTGGTGTAAGGAATGGGGCTAGAAAAAGTGCCCTAAAAAGTGTCTGCTTACCCAGCCCTGGCCTGATTGCCACAGCTGACAGGCAATCCCACTCTGTGGTTGAAACGAAAAAAATGTTCAAAATATAGAAAAACATCTGCAAAGATGATTCCACTCACCATCAGCCATGGAACGTGTGCACACTTAGAGACAACATAAAATCCAGTAGATCTGAAAGACGAGCGGCTCTCGTTGCAAGAGAACTTCGCAGTTATCACACTCAAATAGCAGCCTTGAGTGAAACAAAGCTGGCAAATTAAGGTCAGTTTACTAAAGTAGGAGGAGGACACATATTTTTCTGGAGTGGCTCCAGCGAACGGGAGTGCCATGAACCTGGTTAAGGTTTTGCAAGCAAAACCAATCTAGTCAGCAAGCTGCTATGCCTGCCAAAAGGAGTAAATGACAGGCTCATGACAATACAATTGCTGCTTGCAGGAAAATGCCATGCTACCATCATTGGTGCCTGTGCTCCCACCATGATGAACCTTGTTGAGGTGAAAGAAAATTTTATGAAGACCTTGGAAGCTCTTATCATCAGTGTGCCAAAAGGGGCAAGCTTGTCATTGTGGGTGACTTTAGAGTAGGCTCAGAATATCAGACTTGGCAGGGAGTCCTAGAGAGGAATGGAGCTGGAAACAGCAACAGCAATGGTCATTTGCTGCTGAAGACTTGTGCATCACATGACCTTCTTATCACAAACGCTGTTTTCCATTTACCTAAACACAATAAGAGTTCATGGATGCACACTCACAGCAAACATCATTGAGGCCTCTACTGAAAATGGTGTATCCACCTCTGACTGCATTTGCCAGCCTTGTTTCACTCAGGGCTGCAATTTGGATGTGGTAACTGCTAAGTTCTCTTGCAACAATAGCAGTTCATCTTTCAGATCTACTGGATTTTGTGTTGTCTGTCAGTGTACACATGGTCCATGGCTGATGGTGAGTGGAATCATCTTTGCAGATGTTTTTGAATGTTTTGAACATTTTTTATTAATATAAATTTATTTAACTTTTTACATTCATTTTCACAAAATTTTGGATTCCATTTTCTCCCCATTTATCCCCTCCCCTCACCCAAATAAACCGAGCATTCTAATTTTCCCTATCTCCAATCTGCCCTCTCTTCTATCATCCCTCCCTTCTCTTCTCCCCATCTTCTCTTTTCTCCTGTAGGACTAGATGACTTTCTATTCCCCATTAACTGTATTTCTTATTTCCTAGTAGCAAGAACAATACTCAACAGTTGTTCCTAAAACTTTGAGTTCCAAATTCTCCCCATCCCTCCCTCCCCACCCATTCCCTTTGGGAAGGCAGGCAATTCAATATTGGCCATATCTGTGTAGTTTTGCAAATGACTTCCATATTAGTTGTGTTGTGTAAGACTAACTGTATATCCCTCCCTCCTATTCTGCCCCCCATTGTTTCTATTCTGTCTTTTGATCCTGTCCCTCCTTGAGTGTTGACTTCAAATTGCTCCCTTCTCCCATTGCCCTCCCTTCCATCATCCCTCCCTCCCTGCTTATCTCCTTTGCCCCCACTTTCCTGTATTGTAAATACCAAAATGAGTGTGCATTTTGTCTTCCTTTAGTCGAATGTGATGAGGGTAAACTTCATGTTTTTTTCTCAGCTCTCCTCTTTTTCCCTCCACTAAAAAGTCTCCTGCTTGCCTCTTGAATGAGATATAATTTGCCCCTTTCCATTTCACCCTCTCTCCTCCTACTACATTTCTCTCTCACCATTTACCTTAATTTCTTTTAAGATATGGTCCCATCCTATTCAATCCGCTCTGTGCTGTCTGTCTCTGTATGTGCATGCATGTGTGTATGTGTGTGCATGCATGTGTGTATGTGTCTGTGTGTGCACGCATATACATGTGTGTGTGCCTGTGTGCGTGTGTGTGTGTGTATGTGTCTGTGTGGTCCCACCAACTACCCAGATACTAAAAAGTTTTAAGAGTTACAAATATTGTCTTTCCATGTAGGAATGTAAACAGTTCACCTTTGGTAAGTCCCTTATGACTTCTCTTTGCTGTTTACTTTTTCATGTTTCTTCTCATTCTTGTGTTTGAAAGTCAAATTTTCTTTTCAGCTCTGGTCTTTTCATCAAGAATGCTTGAAAGTCCTCTGTTTCATTGAAAGACCATATTTTCCCCTGAAGTATTATACTCAGTTTTGCTGGGTAGGTGATTCTTGGTTTGAGTCCTAGTTCCTTTGACTTCTGGAATATCCTATTCCACTTCCTTCGATCCCTTAATGTAGAAGCTGCTAGATCTTCTGTTATCCTGATTGTATTTCCACAATACTGGAATTGTTTCTTTCTAGCTGCTTGCAATATTTTCTCCTTGACCTGGGAACTCTGGAATTTGGCCACAATGTTCCTAGGAGTTTCTCTTTTTGGATCTCTTTCAGGCGGTGATCAATGGTTTCCTTCAATACTTATTTTGCCCTCTTGTTCTAGAATGTCAGGGCAGTTTTCCTTGATAATTTCATGAAAGATGATGTCTAGGCTCTTTTTTGGATCATGGCTTTCAGGTAGTCCCATAATTTTTAAATTGTCTCTCCTGGATCTATTTTCCAGGTCAGTTGTTTTTCCCATGAGATATTTCACATTCTCTTCCATTTTTTCATTCTTTTGGTTTTGTTTTGTGATTTCTTGGTTTCTCAGAAAGTCATTAGCCTCCGTCTGTTCCATTCTAATCTTGAGAGAACTATTTTCTTCAGTGAGCTTTTGAACCTCTTTTTCCATTTGTCTAATTCTGCTTTTGAAAGCATTCTTCTCCTCATTGGCTTTTTGAACCTCTTTTGCCAATTGAGTGAGCCTATTTTTCAAGGTGTTATTTTCTTCAGTATTTTTTTGGGTCTCCTTTACCAAGGTATTGACCCGTTTTTCATGCTTTCCTTGCATCTCTCTCATTTCTCTTCCCAGTTTTTCCTCCACCTGTCTAACTTGATTTTCAGAATCCTTTTTGAGCTCTTCCATGGCCTGAGCCCACCGGACATCCACCTCGGATGTCTGGGATAGAGAGTCCCAGACCTCCACGTCTTTCTCCAATGGCAGGCATTGTACTTCGTCATCAGAAATGAAGGGGGGAAGGAACATCTCTTCCCCAATAAAGTAGCTCTCTATGGTCTTATTCTGCTTCCTTTTTCTGGGCATTTTCCAAGTGAGTTACCTGACTTCTGAGATTCCTCTCCACCCCTGCCTAGATCTGCCCAACTAGTGCTTGGGGTCTGAGATTCAAATGCTGCTTCCCAGCCTCAGGGCTTTCCATGGTGGGAGTGGCTGCTATTCAATGTGAGCTTAAGTTCTGGTGCTTGGGTGGGGGCAGGGCTGCCTCCCAGTCTCAATTCCCTCAGGGGGTTTATGAAGAGACATTCGGTAATGGAGCTCCTGCCAGCTGCTCCGGGAGCTGCCTGGCCGCTGCCACTGCCTCTGCCACTCCCTCTGTCCCTGCCTCCCAAGGGGCCCTGAGTCACGGAGACACCCTGCTCCCCTCTTGGCCAGCTCAGACGTCTCTCTCACTGACCTGGAGTGCCTTTGGGTGGAGGGACCTTAGCGGCCCACCAGAGGTTCCATCCCTGAAGCCTGCTAGGATCTGCTCCTCTGGGGCCACGCAGCCAGGGCAGCGCAGGGGTGGGTTCTGCTGTCTGGAGCATGACAGACCCCTGGGGACGGCTCTCCAGGGCTCTCTGGAATGGAAATCTCCTCCTCTGTGTTTGTGCGGGGCTTGCAGTCATCCAGAATTTGTGGGGAGTTCTTTTTACAGGAAATTTATGGGCTGTGGATTCAGAGTTAGCATACGTGAGTCTTTCTACTCTGCCATCTTGGCTCCTCCCCCAAACTTTTTTTTTTTGTTTCAACCACATTGTGGGATTTCTGCCTTGTATGGTGATCAGGCTGAGCTTGAGTAAGGAGACAATTTTTAGAGCATTTTTTCAGCCCTTTCCTCACACCAGTGCTCAGTGTGATCCTTAAAAGGATGTTGAGATACCCAAGGGGCTGCTGATTCTCAGTAGTGCTTCCAGTGAAAACACGACCCTCTGTTCTGGGCTGCCTATGTGACTATAGCTCCCAATGAATCTGCACCTGCTGCTGTGTCTCCCCTTTTGTCACAGGACTTTGGGACAGGTGAAATGGCAAAATGATATGGGTGATGTCTTTTGATTACTGAGTAAATTGGATTTAAGTGAGGTAGGATGGAAAATAAACCCACATAAATTATCAACATTATTATATATTATTAAAAAAGTCCAAAGAAAAGTGATAGAAAAAGTCATTCCATTTAAAGCAACTGCAGGCATTATAAGATACTTGGGTGTTTTTTTTTTCCCAAGTAAGATCAGAGGTGAGGGAAGGATGTTCATTATCAACAAAGCTTTAGCATTAAGAAAAAGAGATTGAAGCAATTAGAATAAGGAATAAGGAAAGAGAACTATTACTTCTTGAAGGTGAAATGAAGGTATATTTAGAGAACCCCAAAGAATTCAGTAAAAAACATTTGAAACAATAACTTTAGTAAAGTTGCATGTTATAAAAATAAACCCATGTAAATCCTCAACATTACTATGTATTGACAAAAATGTCCTCCCAAATGGGACAGAAAGAGACATTCCCTTTAAAGTAAATGCGGATAATACAAAATATTTGGGGGTCTACCTTCCAAGACAAATCCAGGAACTATATGAATACAATTACAAAATAATTTTCATACAAATTAAGACAGATTGAACCAATTGGAAAAATATTAATTGCTCATGCATAGGCCAAGCCAATGCAATGAAAATTTCAATTATTAGTTTATTAATTACTTGCATACAACACTAGTCATAGTACTGTAAAATTGTTTTATAGAGTTAGAAAAATAATAAAATACATTTGGAAGAAGAAAAGATTACAAATACCAAGGGAATCAATAAAAAGAAATATGAAAGAAGGTGGCCTAGGTGTATCAGATCTCCAAGTATATTATAAAGTGGTAATCATTAAAATAATTTGATATTGACTATGAAATGGAGTGGTGGATCAGTGGAATAGAGTAGGTTCACAATACACCCTAATAAATGATCATACTCATTAGACAATATTTGACAAAGCAAAATATCCAATCTTTTGGGAAAATTCACTATTTGACAAAATTTAAACCAAAATTGCTTGGAAAACTGGAAATCACTTCATAGAGTAGCATTTCATACTGTACAAAAAGATAATGTCAAAATGGGTACATGATTTAGAAATAAAGGCTGATGCCATAAGCAAATCATGGCATCATGGAATACTTTACCAGATTGGTAGTAATAGTAGAATTTATGACAAACAGGTGATAGAGAAGATCATGAGAAGTAAAGCAAATAATTTTGATTAAAGGAAATTTAAAACCTTTTGAACAAACAGAAACCAATGCAGCCAAAATTAGAAACAAAGCCAGAAACTGAGTGGGGAGGAGGATCTACTACAAGTTTCTCTGATGAAAAATCTCATTTTTCAAGTATACAGAGACTGAGCCAAATTCCTACATCTAAGTATTTGAACAGGAAGTTTTCAGAAGAAAAAAATCAAACGATCAATAGTCATATGAAAAAATACTTTAAATCACTATTGATAAGAGAAATGCAAAACCATACAGCTGTGAGGTGTCACCTCAGATCTCTTAGATTGGCAAACATAATCAAAAAGAAAAAGGACAAAGGCTGATGAGGATATAGATAAATAGGTACACTAATGCACTATTGGTAGAGTAGTGAACTGGTCCAATTATTCTGGAGAACAATTTAGAACTATGCCCAAAAAACTATTAAACTCTGTTTGACCCAGCAATACCACCACTAGGTCTGTATCTTAAAGAGATCAAAGCAAAAGGAAAAAGGCCTATAGGCACAAAAATAGTTATAGCACCTCTTTTCATGGTGGCAAAGAGTGGACGGTTAGGGGATGCCCATCATTTGAGCAGTGGCTGAACAAATAATGCTATGATTGTGATAAAGTATGATTGTACTATAAAAAATGATAAGGTGGGGAGAGGGTTGTGGTTTCAGAAAAAACCTGGGAAGACCTATATGAACTGATGCAAAGTAAAGTGAGCAGAACCATACAAACATTATAGAGAATACAAGTAACACTGTAACGATGTTCAACTGTGAAAAACTTATCTACTCTGTCCAGTGCTATGATCCTTGGCAATTATAAGGGCTTCAGGATGAAAAATGTTATCCACCTTCATGAGAAGCTCTGAGAACAGACTGAAGCATATTGTTTTTCACTTTATTTTTACTGTTTTGCTTAGACACAGCAAATATAGAAATGTTTTGCATGTCTTCAAAATTAGAATAGGCATAATATTACTGCTTGCTTTCTCAATGGTGGGAAGGGACTGGAGGAAGGAAAAGAATTTGGAATTCAATATTTTAAAAACAAAAACTCAATTTTGTTATGCATTTTAAATCAAGAGAATTTCTACACCAGCAATGAAACCATAGCACCTAATACAAAGTAAAGAAAAACAACAAAATTATACTGTCAACAAACAGACAGTATCCTTTAAGGCAGTTCATATTAAGCAGTTCATCTTTCAGGTCTACTGGATTTTGTGTTGTCTGTAAGTGTGTACCGATGATGAGCAGAATCATCTTTGCAGATGTTTTTGTACATTTTGTACATTTTTTTCTATTTCGACCACATTGTGGGATTCCCCACCTTCCCACGTAATCACGTCAGGGCTGGGTAAACAGACAATGTTTAGGGCACCTTGTCTAACCCCTTCCTCGCGCTAGGAGGTGAGTAACAGGATCCTTAAAAGGCTGCTCAGACACCCAGTAGATAGTTGCTTGAAGTACAGATAGACTTCACAACTTGTCCATTTACTTAATGCAGGACCTTAACACTTTTCACCTGAATTAGTGCCAATAGCCGGCTAATTGATCTCCCTTATCTCAAGTCTTAAATTTTCCTTTCAAACTTATTTAAAACTGAGTCTCAGTTTCCTTAAAAATAATTCAGTGCTTTCCTCTCAAATATCCCATAAGGAAGAAAGGGAAGGAGTTATTGTCTTCACTTTCTAGAGAAGAAAATGGAGATTTTAAAAACTAATGGGAGCACCTTGTCCCATCTGAGCCAAACTAAGGGCACGTGTCCTTGTGATTCTCAGATCAGTACACATAAATACTAGGTTTTATTAGTTATGTGGTTACTTCCTTGAGAATTAAAAATAGCTCAGGAAGGTCAGTATTGTAGTTCATTTGGCTCTGCTCAGTAATCTTGTCACGTGGCCAGCTTGTAAGGACTTGCCATTCTCTATGTCTGTGTTTTCCTCCCATTCTGATCCTGTTTCCTTTTCACTTATTGCATCACCTACTTGTTATCTTCAGCTTATGTCTTGTGTCAGGAGAGGTGGATGATTTTTGTTTTACTGATTCTTTCACACCCCAGAGAGAACTTCCATCTGATGTCTCATTTTACCTTTGGTTGCTTTACTTTTAGGTAATGGACAGAACATAGTAGAGAGCCTAGACAAAAATGCAGGCACACCGAGAAGGTGGAGGATGAGAACTAAAGAAATGCCAAGTAGATCACTTCAAAGGGCAGAAGTAATAAAAGTATAAATAGGTAAAGGCAATAAAAAATGGAAAGTGCAAGAAGTCTGTTAGAATTGGAAGAAATCAATTGTGACACCTCCATTTCTCTAAGATTTCCCACAAACAGCTGAAAAGTCTAATCCACCCTGCTGCATTTTAGAGATAAGAAAATTCAGAAAGTTCAATGACATCACTCAGGTCATACAAATAGGACTAACTATAGGAACTGCATTGCAAGGCAAGAAGGTGGGCCACTGAAGCCAGTCTCTTTCCATGAAAGAACCCATTAACTCTGGATCCACACTTTTTCTGAATGGTGCTGTCCCAGGAAAGTCTGGACTGTAATTAGAGAGGTTAGATTCTCCTCTCTCTCACTATTCAGTGAAGTACACACCTATCGTAAGTGTGTACTTAAAATATGTAAAGTCAGTAAAAAATGTTTAATGCTTTGGCTTTCAACTATTCCTAAGGACTCCCCAGAGAGAGAAGTAGAAAGATGCTCAGGTTACAGCATAAATCAAGTATGGGCCACTTTACTTATTTCCTACTTACAAAAGAAATATTAAACCCAAAATACTCAAAGTATCCAAAATACTTAACCAGTATGCAGGAATAATTAATAGCGGTAATTATACTCTCCCTGGAAACTGGCTCTTAAACCTTATCAGGTGGCTATGGTGCAATTGGTGGGATTGCCAAATAAACATTGTGACATTTCACCTAGGCTCTGTACTGTCTCCTTAAAGTCCACGTCTACTGTCCAAACAGTACTACTTCTCTTCTTGTCTGTGGTCATTTTCTGGTCAGAGATGTTTGTGTGTCAGCCTAAACTTCCCTTGGTGCATCAGATGGATTCAGAACTTCTGGACCTCTCTGACTCACAAAGTTACCTCCTAACCTGTATAAGTATATGTCAAGACCAATATTTGATCATCTCTTAAGGAAAGGGATTTCAGGGAAGAAAAGGCAAATGGGAACTCCACATCAAGGAAGTCTAGTTGATTGCCTTGCTCTAGTAGTGCTGTGAAAGTGGTCACTAGCTAGACCAGAGTGAGGGAAATTAACCACCCCTCTACATCCTCTCACTGGAAGTCTAATGAAAGAGAATTATTTGCCACAAAAAAAAAAAAAAGAAATCTGGGAAGAATTGTAGCAAAGTGCCTAGCACATAGGAATTGCTTAATAAATGCTTACTGACTTGAGTTGGTGTCCTCAAGAAAAATAAGGAAGCTTGGGAGGAGGGCAGATGAGGCAATGAGTTCTGTTTCAAAAATGGTGAGTTTGAGATGACTGTGGAACACCCAATACAAAATGTCCAATAGGCTGATGATGGAACTCAGGATAGAGCCTAAGATTGGAGAAAGGTTGTGTGCAACCTTTTATGACCACATTTTTGGATTTTCTTGGGAAACGTACTGGAGTGGTTAGCTATTTCCTTCTCCAGTCCATTTTGCAGAAGAAGAAACTGAAGCAAACAAGGTCAAGTGACTTGCCCCCAGTCACATAGGAAGTCAGTATCTGAGGCCAAATTTGAACTCAGGTCTTCCTGATCAGCTCCAGTCACTACATTTCCTAGATGTCAAACAATGATGGAAACCACCTCACCCACTTAAGAATCAAATCTATAAACAGTAAGTGCTATACGATGTTACCATGATTGTCACCATTATTACGGAAATACCTAAAGAACCCATGATACTATATACTACTCAAGTAGATGGTAGACACAAGTAGAAGAGGACACAAATGACATCCCCATGATAAAGTGAAGTTTCAGGGTGTCTGACTGTGGCTGATCAGACCAATAGGAGCTCTGAATGCTTTACCACAGACTGGGCACAGATAGTCCATATAAATTTTTGGGGTGGATACTCCAAATTTGCACCTCCTATGTTTCCACTGTGCTGTCTCATTTCTGCTTTAGTCATAGAGCACATCACCCTTTCTGATGTGGGCACTCCATGCTGAGTGGTCTTTTGCCAGTGTCTCCCATCTTGCACAGTCAAATCCAAAGTTCTTGAGAAAGACCTTGAGAGTGTCCTTGTACCACTTCTTCTGACCACCATCTGATCACCTGCCCTGTGTGAGTTCTCCACAAAACAGTCTCTTTGACAAGCATACACTTTGCGAATGTGGCAAATGCATGGGAGTTGTGCTTTCTGAAGCATGGTTTGAAAGACTGGAAGTTCAGCTCAAGGAAGGACTTCAGTGTCTGGTTCCTTATCCTGTCAGGTGATTCCCAGAATCTTCTTAAGACAGTTGAAATGGAAGCAATTTAGTGTTTGCCCATGGCGCTGGTAGATAGTCCGTGTTTCACAGGCATACAACAATGAGGTCAGCACAACAACTCTGCAGACCTTCACTTTGGTAGTCAGTATAATACCTCTTGTCTCTCAAACTTTTCTTCAGAGCCTCCCAAACACTAAGCTAGCTCTGGCAATGAGTGCATCAACCTCATTGTCAAAGTGTCCATATCTGGAAAGTACACTACCAAGGTAAGTGAAGTTATCCGCAGTTGTCAAAACTCGATTTGTTGTAGCTCATGATTCCCTGTATGCATGGTGTGGTGATGGCTTATGGAGCACCTGTGTTCCCTTGCTGTTAATTATTAGAGCAAAATTAGCATAGGTAGCAGAGAGTTGATCCATATTTTGTAGTCAGCTTCAGAGGATGCATGAAATGCACAATCATCTGCAAACAGGAAATCATGCACCAACCCTCCCTCCATTTTGGTCTTGGCTTATAGCCTTTACAAATTGAAGAACTTATCAACAATACAGTAGTTGACCTTGATGCTATGTTCATCCTCATTTAAAGCATTTGACAACATGGCTGAAAACATCATGGTAAAAGCATGGGAGCAAGCAAACAGCCCTGTTTCCCTCCATTGGTGACTGGGAATGTCCAAGAACATCGTACACTATCCAAACCTGGGCAAACAAGCCATTATTAATTTAACATACAATACTGATGAACTTCTCTGAGCAGCTGAATTTTCACATAATTTTCCAAAAGTCCTCATGGCTCACAGTGTCAAAGACCTTGGTCAGGTCTACAAATGTTCTGTACAGACTTCTGTTCTCCTCCTGGCATTTCTCTTGGAGTTGTCAGGCAGAACACACCATATTAACTGTTCCTCAGTTATTTCTGAAGCCACACTGGCTCTCAGGTGTTTGTCCATCTTCCATGTGAAAGACCAGCCTAATAAGGAGGACTTTAGCAAAAATTTTGCCAGAAATTACTGAGAGATAAGTCCCTGTGATTGTCCCAGGACAATCTATTCCCTTTACTCTTATAGAAATGGATAATGAAGGCATCCTTGAACTCCTGGGGGATAACTTCCTCTTGCCATATAACTTGGAAATTTTCAGCCAGCTCTTATATGAGCAATAGTCCCCCTACCTTGGAAATCTCAGTTGAATTAGAATCAACACCAGGTGCTTTGCCACATGAAAGGAGTCTAATGATCCTCAAAACCTCTTCTTCAGTTGGAAGTTTAACTAAGGAGGGATTGACTTCAAGCTGTGGTACATGGTCTATAGCCTCAGTTCTGATTGATGATGGTATGTTGAGAACACTATGGAAGTGTTCAGTCCATTTTTCTAGGATCATGTAATTATCACTAATCAATGTGACTCCATCAGCACTGAGTATTTGTGATACACCATGGGTTTTTCTCCATAAATATCTTTCAGGGAATCATATGAGGGCTTTGGATTTTTACTATCTCATTTTTCATTTAGCAGCTTTTGAATTTCCCCATTGTTTTCATCAAACCAGTGTTGGTGTTTGTGAGTGTTCTGGCCCAGTTAACAAATGAAGTGCTATGCACCAAATCTCTGAAAACGGCCCACTCCTTTGTTGCTGACTATGCCTTGGCTCAACTTTCCCTCCTAGTCAGCAACAGACTGTTCATGCTCAGAGAAGTGTTCTAATTTGTTGACATTTATTCTTCTGGTAGACATTTTGCCTTGGCGGTGGCAAATATTTAACTTGGAAAGGATAAGTCTGTGATCAGTCCAGCACTCTGCACCACATATTGCCTTCGACACTCACATCTTATCTGTCTCTTCTCCTTACAATCACAGTGTATTATATGCCAATGTTTGCTGTGAAGGTGCATCCATGAAGTTTTATTGCATTTAGGAAAATGGAAAGCAGTGTTGGTGATAAGAAGGTCATGTGATGCACAAATCTTCATCAGCAAATGACCACTGCTGTTGTTGTTTCCAGCTGCATTCCTCCCTAGGACTCCCTGCCAAGTCTGATATTCTGAGCCTATTCTAGCTTTTAAGTCATCCAGAATTAAAAGCTTGTCCTCTTTTGGCACATTGATGATAAAGGTGTCTAGGTCTTCATGAAATTTTTCTTTGACCTCATCAGGTTTCTTCAAGGTGGGAGCACAGGCACTGATGATGGTGGCATGGCATTTCCTGCAAGTGGCAATAGCATTGGCATGAACCTTTCATTCATTCCTATTGACAAGCACAGCAGCTTGCTGACTAGATTAGTTTTGATTGCAAAACTTTATCCAGCTTCACGGCACTCCCCTACACTGTGGCCACTCCAGAAAAATGTGTATCCAGCTCCAACTTTAGTAAGCTGGCCTTCATTCGGCAACCTTGTTTCACTCAGGGCTGCTATTAGGATAACATACTTGGTGACTTCTCTTGCAACAAGAACAGTTTGTCTTTCAGGTCTACTGGATTTTGTGTGGTCTATAATTGTGCACATGTTTCATGTACCAATGGTGAGTGGAATCATCTTTGCAGATGTTTTTGTGTACTTTGTATATTTTTTCATGTTTCAACTGCATAGTGGGATTCCGCACCTGCTGTGATAATGAGGCCAGGGTTGTGTAAGCAGACAATGTTTAGGGCATCTTCTCTAGCCCTTTCCTCACACCAGGAGGTGAGTAATGGGATCCTTAAAAGGCTGCTCAGACACCCAGTAGATAGTTGCTTGAAATACAGATAGACTTCACTACCTCACCATTGGATTCCATGGCTGTGCCTACTTCCTCCAACATGGATTTCATGTGTGGTGGGAGAAGCCACCAACCAAATCACTGGTGGGAGAAGAAGAGAGACTACCTTGCCACCTCCCTTCTTGCTATGCCATCTGAGTAAAGCTTTTGGTAAAGAACTGAGTCGATCAGCTCTTTGTTAAGGGGAAACACCCATGGAGATGCCTAAACCAGTCTTATGGGGACATACTATATAGACTGAGTCCTACCACTCTGGCAGCAGTAAGAGCTACACTGTGAAGATTCAAATTGCAAATGGCAATGTGAGTTGGGCAAGTGGAAAAATGAAAAGGTAAAAGTAGAAGTGGAAAACAATGTTTGACTAGTCTTGAGAGGTTCACTAGCATACCAGAGATACAAATATAGCAGACTTCTTTATGGCTTTCTGATAGGAAATATATAACTACCTCCATGCATTTCAGGAAAGAGTCATCACCCTCTAGAAGTATCAATTCCTTATTAGTAGATCCTTTAGCTTTTTTTCTAATTAAAATGAATGCTGATAAATTTTAAACCAGAAAAACAATCACAAAAATGTTTCTATGCAGATCCAGTAATGGGTTATTCTCCCTGGTCTGCACTAGTTTAGATTCCAGCTACTTTTTAAGCACATTTGGCAAAGGAAAAAAAGTTTTCTAAATGTCTAGAAAGAAACTCCCTTCAACTTGTGCTTTCAAAATGTGTCTACTTTCTGTGGAAACCTCAAGAGCTAGCAGAGACTACTTCAGGGACAGAAAATAAATTTATGACAATGAGAAACAGAAGAATTAATGATATTCTCCACAAATAACAACACAACCCACAAAAAAGTTTTGAAATGGAAAGGGATAAGTAAAAAAAGAAAATCATCCTAAGGTGCTTTTGGGGAGAATTAAATTATTTACATTAGTCATTACAATAAAAATAAAACTAAATACCCAAGAGACACAATTAGATGTAGGATACTTTGGAATATCCAATAGGCAGCTGGAGATATAAAACAGGAATTCAGGAAGGCAGGATTGAGGGATTTAGGAGTCATCTGCCTAGAAATGACCATTAAACCCATGTTAGCTGATGAAGTCACTTAGTACAAGAGAATGAGCAAAGGATAAAAGAGGACCTAGGACAGAATCTCAGGCAACACCCATCTTAGAAGGTATGATATAGATGATGAACCAGGGAAGGAGGCAGAGAAGGAAAAGTCAGACAAGAGGGAAAGGCATCAAGGGAGGTCATTGTCACAAAAGGAAGAGTGTCCCCAGAGAAGAAGGTGTCAACAATGCAAAATACTGCAGAGAGGATAACTGAGAAAAAGTCCATTCAGTTTGGGAATTGAGAGATCAACAGAACCCAGATGGACACAAATGTTCATAGCACCATTTTTATGCTGGAAAAGAACTAGAAATTAATGAGGTGCTCATCAGTTGAGGAATTGCTGAACAAATTATGGCATATGAATGTGATAGAATAGTCCTGCGTGATGATGATGAAAGGGAAGGTGTCAGAGAAACCTGAGGAGACACAGGAGGGAAAGAAAGTAAATTTTTGTTAATTGAAAAGAAACAATTTTTATTGCATGTTGGACTGAATCAGAGTACTGTTGTCCCATCCTCCAACCTCTTTCCATATATTTTTCCATATATTTACATAAATTCCTCCTTTCCAAAATGATTTTGATCAAATATTCTCCGCACTATCCTAGAACATGGGTTCTGTTGCTATACATTATACTAAAAAAACACAATAGATAGGAGTATTTAGTGATTTTCACTTAATCTGTACTTGTCTTTCTGCATCTATTACATGCACAAAACTCACTCCGTAAATTAATTCAATAAATAGACATTAAGCACTGACTTAGGAAGGGGTTTGGGAGCCATAGTGAGGGAATTTATGTTCTTTAATAGAAAGCCAGTAATAGTGACCCTCATTTCCTTTTTCTGTAGTTATTGGGTTGGAAGGAAAGTGGAGAGCTCTGTAATTCCCAAAGGCATGTAATGATTTCCCCTCCATAGAGTAGTCCTGTCAACACTACAGAGACACAGTGTTACTCTCATCAGAAAGTCCGGGCAGTTGTTCAAGATGGATATGGAGCTTATAACCCTAATGAATTGACCAGGTTATCTACAAGTGAGTCTAGTTGTAGATACAAAAGTGACATGTGCCAACCTAGTGAAGAGCTCCCTGGACACTTTCTTTGAGGAATGGACCACACATAAATTTGCTGGGACTCATTCAAAGCCATGGCAATCTGATAAGACTGAATAGAGCTTGAGACCTACTTAACATAATCTTTAAGAACACAAGATTTGCTCCATACCCCATTTTTACCGTGATGAAGTGTTGGAATAGAAGTGTAATGAATTTCATAGCACTGTAAGGAGAATCATTGATGGTAGACGGTTATATGCAAGACAAATCGTTAGGACTAGTGACATGTCAAGATTTCTTAATACAAACAATATCTATTATTAATAATAAAATAGCTAGCACTCATCTAGCCCCAAAGAGTTTTACAAATTTTGTCTTAGTTATCTTCACAATTCTTCTCACATGTAGGTGTTACTATTATCCCCATTTTACAGATGAGGAAGCTGAGGCAGACAGAGACTCAGTGACTTGCAAAGGGTCACCTCAACAGAACGTATCTGAGGCCAAGTCTGTAGTTTGGTCTTCCTGGCTCCAGGTCCAGTTTTCAATTCTCCCCCTTCCTCTTTCATCAAATTGTTTTGAGATAAAAGGGTTAATTGAAAATTAATTAGGAATAAAATTAAAGATTGCTATAAACCAATAACTTTATGGAAGAAGTCAAAAAAAGAGGTTAACCTTGCTCTACTAAAAGGACTACTCTATATTCTAGACAGTCTTTCTGTCATATAGACTTTCATTTAGGAGAGAAAGTTGATTCTGATAATTAGTTCCTTTTCTACTATTAAATGCCCAGTGAAAGTCTTGTGGTTTTGTGGTCTACTTGTGTATAAAGCACACAGGTCAATTTCTTTCTAAGGACCTAAGAGAAAACAGCAACATGGTAGAAAAATGTAGATGACACAATGAAAGGGAAAATGAGAACTGAAAAGTGGGAAATTCCTGTGTTCAAGAAAATTATGGATGGCATCTCTCAATAAATAGCTGACACCCACAGAGGAAAGCCAATCACACTGCAGACCTTGGAAGAGTCTCCACAGGCAGCTCCTTACAGGTTCACCATGGCCAATAGCAGCATGTTACAACTGGTCCTTCTCTTGCTTCTTTCTGTTGCTGTCTCTTCTGACCAGTATGATTCACTTCGCTTCCATCAAAGAAGAACCAATCACAAAAGCCTGAGTCTCCTGAAGGAAATGATTGGAGAAATTCATCCAGAATGTCTTCAGGAGGGAATGGACTTCAAGATCCCTCAGGAGATTGTACAGCCAAAGCACTGCCAAAAGGAGAATGCGACCATAGTCATCCATGAGATGCTCCAGCATATCTTCCTCCTATTCAGCAGCAAAAATGCCAGCCCTGGTATGGATGAGACCATCATTGAGGCATTCCTCAATGGAATCCATCAGCAAATGGTGCATCTGGAAGAGATTTTGGAGGTCAATAGCACCTGGGGTAGTGAAGAGAGCATCTTCTCTCTCAACAATTATTATCAAGGAATAATGAACTATCTGAAAAGCAAAGAGTACTGCAGCTGTGCCTGGAAGAGAGTTCAGGTGGAAATTAGAAAGAATTTTGTCTTCCTTGTGAAATGGACAGAATGTCTCAGAAACTGAAGGATTTGGAGTATTCCCTTCAGAAACTAGACAATGCATGCAAATGTTACAGGTGTTCCTAAAACTAACTATTGTTGCTTGGAATAGGTGTCATGCAACATATTGCACTTGACATGATATCTGGACAGTTTTGCAGTTTTGTTTATTTTTCAAACAGTTATTTATTTATTTATTCAAGAAATCTATTTAAGGTTTTTTTTTTTTACCTTTGAACAATAAATTATTTTTTTTATCTCATGTGTTCACTTGCCCTTTTAATTCAATTCATTTCTTCACTAAGTTCAAAAATAGCACTGTAGCAGCTATTGTGAACTAGGCACTATGCTTCTATATCTTTTTTCTCGTTCAGTAATTTCTTACTCATTCAGTTTTCTCCTTTTTCTGGAGTGCTTCATTTTATCTCTGGGTTTTCAGAAAAAGAAAGAAGAGCTAAGGATTTAGACAGGAAAGTCAAAGGAAGTTCTTTCTGAATTTTCCATGACATATTTGGGTTCAGAGAGCTTACAATGCATATCCATATTTTAAAATATAAGACAAGGTCCTTTCCCTCAGGGGCCTTCTAGTCAAGGGAAACCCTCTCCTCTCCCTAACCACTCCTACCCCTTCCCCCACCTTCTTTTTAGTAGTTGAAAATGGGGTCCCACCCTTAAGGGTCTATCATGTGTGCAAGATGCTGTGAAAAGAAAGGGTTGCTACAATAAAGGGAAGGCTTCAGGTGGGGAGTTCCTTCACTGACATTCTTCCTTCTGTGTCGTACTGCTTACCTTCATAGCACTCAGTTTAGGATTTTATGGAAATGTTTTTTCCTCACAAAGTTTCAGTTTAAAACCACCTACTTTTAGATTTTATGAATTTTTCTCTTTCCTGATCAAATTTCATTTCAGCGAATGGACTCCTGTGCTCACTGTACATCTTCCCTCTCTCATAGAGGGGAAACAAGTAGTGAAGCATTTGGACCATTAATGGTTACTTGCTTTCCTAGCTCTTACACAAACAGCTCCCCGTTAATATCATGGGCACTTGGGGACTCTGGGTTAAAATGCTTATTTGGCTCCATTTAGTTACTTTCTGAACACGTATTTCCGGAGGAAATCCAGAGGAATTATGAGCTGAGTACTGTAGACATCATTCTTTCTGCTTCAATTCAGCTCAATTTAACCAGCTCAGACCGGAATCTGTGAGTTAAGTTTACTTCCCCAAACTCCGATTTCTTTTTCTTCTCAGCAACAAATAAATAAATAAATGAAATAAGGAAAGAAGTAAATTTTATGGGAAAAACAAAACAAAGCAAAACAAAATAATGCATGTAATTCAATCTTTAGTCTTGCAGAGATATTTATCTTTCCCTCATGTTATATGAAATGCATTAATCCAATTTTTAAAAGGATTGAATCCTTGTATGAAAGTCCCTAGTTTAGAACGTCATGAGAAAAGTTTCAGCCAGTCACTGTCTTAATGCAAGTTCAATATGAGGGAATTGGGTCCTGAGAATGTGACAAAGAATGAGAGATAATCACTTAGAATTATCCTTAAATGCACAAATTTTCATAGTGTTTTAGCTTTGGGGATTACAAAGAAACCTCTAAAGTTTATTGATGTGAGCCACTCTTAAGTGACTGGTACAAATGATATCTTTTGCATCAAATCATGAATGTTGTTGATTCCGGAAATTTACTCCCTGAAGTTGACTGAAGGTCCTTAGATGTTTGTTGAAAGGCCAAGTACATTTGTCTAGTCTCTAAGGAATGTATGACAACTTCAGCCAGTAGATGGAAGCATCATTTCAATAAACTATGCACTAGTTTTTATAGAACATTCACCTCATGTGGAATAAGAAACTTTAGGTGGGAACTGACTATTCCAGCAAACAACATGTGATCATTTGGAAGGTGGGCAGATTCTTTAAAATTTTACCCTATTCTGGTGGTCTTATCTCCAGCAAGATGACACCACACCCTGAAACATTCCCCCATGTTATTCCTTCTCACCTCTGGCCTTCCTGGGATGCACAGGGCACTGGCTTCTCAGGCCTTACTGATATGACCAAGACACCCACTGCAGCTGTGAAAGCATCTTCAAACTCTGTCTCCCTTGACTTTCATCACTCCATGGCTACAGCAGATACTTCTCAGTGTCTAACGCAATGACCAGTGGGGAAGTCCACACTAAATCAATCTTTCTTTCTTTCTTTCTTTCTTTCTTTCTTTCTTTCTTTCTTTCTTTCTTTCTTTCTTTCTTTCTTTCTTTCTTTCTTTCTTTCTTTCTTTCTTTCTTTCTTCTTTCTTTCTTTCTTTCTTTCTTTCTTTCTTTCTTTCTTTCTTTCTTCCTTCCTTCCTTCCTTCCTTCCTTCCTTCTTTCCTTCTTACCTTTTTTTCCTTCTTTCCTTCTTTCCTACATTTATTCATACATTCATGGTGTATGAAAACTTTAAAAGTTCTGGACCTGGGCCAGATCTCTGCATCCTCATTATCTACAACATCTTTTCCTGCTCTAGGCTTCCATAACATCAAAAGATCATATAACTATTGCTATGGAGACATTGCTATAAAGGTCCCTTTGAGCACATCTACTCCAACACCTTCATTTTATGCATAAGGAAACTGAGGCTTAGAAAGGTGAAGTGATTTGCCCATGGTCACCTAGGTAAGAAGTGATAGAGACACGACTGGACACAGGTCCTCCAACTCCAAAGCCAAACTTCCTTCCACTGAAACACAGTGAAGCTATGGGAATGCACATTAAACATGATAAAAATGGAAACAGAAAAAGTGCTTTTCCCCTCTGGCCACTTGTTCCCCCTCCACAAAGAAAATCTTCGAAAGCTCAAGTGATGAAACAGATGAAAAGGAAACTGAAAGCACATTAAACGTGATGAAAATGGAAGCAGAAAAGCTGGTCTCCCCACTGAAGAAACGGAAATTCAGCTCAGTACAGTACAATGCAATGATGTCATCAACTGAGAACGTGGATTGAAGCCAAGACAAGCCACAAGCCAAGAGTTTTTCCAAATACTGCAAAGTACAATCAAAGGAGATTAAGTAGATTCTAAGTGACAACAAAAATTGTCAAACCTGTCCTCTACTACAATCTAAGCTACCCCCAAACAGGCCTTCAGTAGATCCCCCACAACAGTAGTGGAACCCTCTTTTCCATTTTAACAAGTCATAAAGGTAAATCAATGAGACTGAAATTGCCCATTTCTACTTTGCTGTAAAAACAAAATAAAAATTATTTTTAATTATTAAGAATTATTAAAAAGTCTCATGGCCTTTTATTATTAAAAGTCATCCTTGATTCAAATTAAGATATAGTCATACCTATCTTATTTTTTTTGTTTTTTTTAAAGTGATTAATTTTTTCACATATGACATTTGTTTTTTTTAATTCTTTTAAAAATTTATTTATTTATTTAGCTTTTTACATTCATTTTCACAAAATTTTGGGTTCCAAATTTTCTCCCCATTTATCCCCTCCCCCCACCCCAATACACCAAGTACTCTAATTTTACCTATCACCAATCTGCCCTCTCTTCTATCATCCCTCCCTTCTCTTCTCCCCATCTTCTCTTTTCTCCTGTAGGGCCAGATGACTTTCTGTTCCCCATTAACTATATTTCTTATTTCCTAATAGCAAAATACTAAACAGTTGTTCCTAAAACTTTGAGTTCCAAATTCTCCCCATCCCTCTCACCACACCCATTCCCTTTGGGAAGGCAGGCAATTCAATAAAGGCCATTTCTGTGTAGTTTTGCAAATGACTTCGATAACAGTCGTGTTGTATAAGACTAACTGTATTTCCCTCCATCCTATTCTGCCCCCCATTGTTTCTATTCTGTCTTTTGATCCTGTCCCTCCCCAAGAGTGTTGACCTCAAATTGCTCCCTTCTTCCATTGTCCTCCCTTCCATCATCCCTCCCTCCCTGCTTATCTCCTTCGTCCCCATTTTTCTGTACTGTAAGATAGGTTTTCATACCAAAATGAGTGTGCATTTTACTCCTTCCTTTAGTCGAATGTCATGATGATAAACTCCATGTTTTTTTCTCAGCTCTCCTCTTTTTCCCTCCACTAAAAAGTTTCCTGCTTGCCTCTTGAATAAGATATAATTAACCCCATTCCATTTCACCCTCTCTCCTCCCACTGAGTCCTAGTTCCTTTGACTTCTGAAATATCCTATTCTACACCCTTCAATCCCTTAATGTAGAAGCTGCTAGATCTTGAGTTATCCTGATTGCATTTCCACAATACTGGAATTGTTTCTTTCTAGCTGCAGTTGTTTTTCCAATGAGATATTTCACATTCTCTTCCATTTTTTCATTCTTTTGGTTTTGTTTTATGATTTCTTGGTTTCTCAGAAAGTCATTAGCCTCCATCTGTTCCATTCTAATCTTGAGAGAACTATTTTCTTCAGTGAGCTTTTGAACCTCTTTTTCCATTTGTCTAATTCTACTTTTGAAAGCATTCTTCTCCTCATTGGCTTTTTGAACCTCTTTTGCCAATTGAGTGAGCCTATTTTTCAAGGTGTTATTTTCTTCAGCATTTTTTTGGGTCTCCTTTACCAAGGTATTTTCATGCTTTCCTTGCATCTCTCTCATTTCTCTTCCCAGTTTTTCCTCCACCTGTCTAACTTGATTTTCAAAATCCTTTTTGAGCTCTTCCATGGCCTGAGCCCACCAGACATCCACCTTGGATGTCTGGGATAGAGAGGCCCCGACCTCCATGTCTTTCTCCAGTGGCAGGCATTGTACTTTGTCATCAGAAATGAAGGGGGGAAGAAACATTTCTTCCCCAATAAAGTAGCTCCCTATGGTCTTATTCTGCTTCCTTTTTCTGGGCATTTTCCCAGCTAGTTCCTTGACTTCTGAGATTCCTCTCCACCCTTGCCTAGATCTGCCCAGCTAGTGCTTCGGGTCTGAGACTCAAATGCTGCTTCCCAGCCTCAGGGCTTTCCATGGTGGGAGTGGCTGCTATTCAATGTGAGCTTAAGTTCTGGTGCTTGGGTGGGGGCAGGGCCACCTCCCAGGCTCAGTTCCCTCAGGGGCTTTATGCAGAGACCTTCAGTAATGGGGTGCATGGGGTCAGGGCCGCCTCCCAGGCTCAGCTCCCTCAGGGGGTTTATGCAGAGACCTGAACTTCTGCCTGCTGCTCTGGGAGTTCGGGCCGCTGCTACTGCCTCTGCCACTGCCTCCCGAGGGGGCCCAAGCCACGGAGACACCCCGCCCCCTCTTGGCCAGCCCAGACGTCTCTCTTACTGACCTGTAGTGTCTGTGGGCAGACGGACCTTCCCGGCCGCCAGAGATTCCTTCCCTGAAGCCTGCTCGGATCTGCTCCTCTGGGGCCATGGCCAGGGCAGCACTGTGGTGGGCTCTTTTCTGAGGCACGACAAGCCCCTGGGAACCACTCTCCAGGGCTCTCTGGAATGAAAATCTCTTCCACTGTGTTTCTGTGCACCTTGCAGTGATCCAGAATTTGTGGGAAGTTCTTCTTACAGGAAATTTATGGGCTGTGGTTTCGGAGCTAGCATATGTGAGTCTTTCTACTCAGCCATCTTGGCTCCTCCCCCAACCTATCTTATTTTTGATCCAATTTTGTCTGTCCCATATAACAGGCATGAATCACAGAATATGAGTGTTAGAAGGGGGCAAGTACGTCAGAAATGATTTCAGTTCAATAGTTCAGTTCAAAAACCTAATATGCAATAATAGTATGTTCTTAGGTTCAGATACACACACAAAGAGCTGTCTATTATAGGCACGGTACAGTGGAAGGAAGAAGACAGAGAAGGTCTCATAGAGGAGGTCACAGCTGGGCACTGAGCCTGCAAATTACAAGAGATGGAAGAAAGCCCTGCAGACCCACAGCTACAAGGAAGCAGGAGTTGGCAGGAGGAGACAAAAGCAGTGAGATGCACATCAGCATTTAAGTATAAACATTCAAGAAAATTCCGATGAAGATAAAACACAAGCTATTGGAGAGCCCAAAACACAAGGTTTTTGGGTAGACCCAAAGACCTAGTTGGGCAGAGTCAAAACAAGTGTGTTGGCTTCTCTGGTCTCCGAGGTCAGCATGATTTATGATTTGGAGTCAGAAAATTTCTGTTCACATAAAGGTAGGTTCAAACAATATTAATAAGTGATCAAGTGTTTTCCCAATAATCATTATGGATTTCAACCATAATGCCTCTTCTACTGCTTGGAATAACTCAGCAGATTGGATCCACAACTAGAATAGCCACAGAGGGGTTTTAAGCAGGAGATGAAGTGAGGAGAGCCTTCCTTGTAAAGTTAGCTCCCCAGGTTGGCCCTGAAGAGCTATTTCTAAGGACTGAGTCAGTATTTTAAGATTAAAAAGTACAGTGACTTCACCTGGGAATTTATCTGAGTTAAAATCAAGGGAGGCAACTTCTGTTATTATGAGGAAATTAAGGAGGAAGAAATTAGCTTTCTTAACCTTTCAGCTCCTTAATTAAGTTAATGTTTCCTGAAAACAAGCCCCAATCAATGCAATAGAGTTGGTTTCCCCAACAAATGAAGTGTATATAAATTAGCTGAAGTATTTAATACCACAGAACCTCTCCTTCGAATATTGTAAAAGGATTAGAATGCAGAGATACCTCAGTAGCTAGACAACTTTACTTTTTTGTAAGTCAAAATTACAGAGCAGCCTTTCAAGGATTACGCAGCTCACCACCTGGTGTAAGGAATGGGGCTAGAAAAAGTGCCCTAAAAAGTGTCTGCTTACCCAGCCCTGGCCTGATTGCCACAGCTGACAGGCAATCCCACTCTGTGGCTGAAACAAAAAAAATGTTCAAAATGTACAAAAACATCTGCAAAGATGATTCCACTCATGGAATGTGTGCACACTTAGAGACAACATAAAATCCAGTAGATCTGAAAGACAGGGTGCTCTTGTTGCAAGAGAACTTCGCAGTTATCACATCTAAATAGCATCCCTGAGTGAAACAAAGCTGGCAGATGAAGCCCAGTTTACTAAAGTAGGAGGAGGACACACATTTTTCTGGAGTGGCTCCAGCGAACGGGAGTGCCATGAAGCTGGTTAAGTTTTTGCAATCAAAACCAATCCAGTCAGCAAGCTGCTATGCCTGCCAAAAGGAGTAAATGACAGGCTCATGACAATACAATTGCTGCTTGCAGGAAAATGCCATGCTACCATCATTGGTGCCTGTGCTCCCACCATGATGAACCTTGTTGAGGTGAAAGAAAATTTTATGAGGACCTGGAAGCTCTTATCATCAGTGTGCCAAAAGGGGCAAGCTTGTCATTCTGGGTGACTTTAGAGTAGGCTCAGAATATCAGACTTGGCAGGGAGTCCTAGAGAGGAATGGAGCTGGAAACAGCAACAGCAATGGTCATTTGCTGCTGAAGACTTGTGCATCACATGACCTTCTTATCACAAACGCTGTTTTCCATTTACCTAAACACAATAAGCGTTCATGGATGCACACTCACAGCAAACATCATTGAGGCCTCTACTGAAAATGGAGTATCCACCTCTGACTGCATTTGCCAGCCTTGTTTCACTCAGGGCTGCAATTTGGATGTGGTAACTGCTAAGTTCTCTTGCAACAATAGCAGTTCATCTTTCAGATCTACTGGATTTTGTGTTATCTGTCAGTGTACACATGGTCCATGGCTGATGGTGAGTGGAATCATCTTTGCAGATGTTTTTGTACGTTTTGAACATTTTTTTTAAATTTCAACCACAGAGTAGGATTTCTGCCTGCTATGGTTATCAGGCTGAGCTTGAGTAAGCAGACAATTTTTAGGGCACTTTTTCTAGCCCTTTCCTCACACCAGGACATGCTCAATGTGATCCTTAAAAGGATATTGAGATACTCAAGGGGCTGCTGATTCTCACTACTGCTTCCAATGAGAACATGACCCTCTGTTCTGGCCTGCCTATGTGACTATAGCTCCCAGTGAATCTCCACCTGCTGCTGTGTCTCCCCTTTTGTCACAGGACTCTGGGACAGGTGAAATGGCAAAATGATATGGGTGATGTCTTTTGATTGCTGAGTAAATTGGATTTAAGTGAGGTAGGATGGAAAATAAACCCACATAAATCATCAACATTATTATATATTATCAAAAATTCCAAATAAAAGTGATAGAAAAAGCAATTCCATTTAAAGCAACAGCAGGCATTATAAGATTCTTGGTTGTCTTTTTTCCCCCAGTAAGATCAAAGGTGAAGGAAGATGTTCATTATCAACACTATTATTAAATATTATGCTAGAAATGCTAGCTTTAGTAATAAGAAAAAGAGATTAGAGCAATTAGAATAAGGAATAAGGAAAGAGAACTATTACTCCTTGAAGATGAAATGAAGGTATATTTAGAGAACCCCAAAGAATTCAGTAAAAACCATTTGAAACAATAACTTTAGTAAAGTTGCATGTTAGAAAATAAACCCATGTTAATCATCAATACTACTATGTATTGAAAAAAACGTCCTGCCAAAAGGGTCAGAAAGAGAAATTCCATTTAAAGTAAATGCATATCATACAAGATACTTGGGGGTCTACCTTCCAAGACAAATCCAGGAACTATATGAATACAATTACAAAATAATTTTCATACAAATTAAGACAGATTGAACCAATTGCAAAAATATTAATTGCTCATGCATAGGCCAAGAAATGTAATGAAAATTTCAATTCTACCTAAATTAATTTATTAATTACTTGCATACAACACCAACCATAGTACAGTCAAATTGTTTTATAGAGTTAGAAAAATAATAAAATACATTTGGAAGAAGAAAAGATTACAAATACCAAGGGAATCAATAAAAAAATATGAAAGAAGGTGGCCTAGGTATATCAGATCTCCAAGTATATTATAAAGTGGTAATCATTAAAATAATCTGATACTGGCTAAGAAACGGAGTGGTAGATCAGTGGAGTAGAGTAGGTTCACAATACACCCCAATAAATGATCATACTCATTAGACAATATTTGACAAAGCAAAATATCCAATCTCGGGAAGTGAATACACTATTTGACAAAATTTAAACCAAAATTGGTGGGAAAACTGGAAAGCACTTTGTAGAGTAGCATTTCATACTATATAAAAACATAATGTCAAAATGGGTACATGATTTAGAAATAAAGGGTGATGCCATAAGCAAATCATGGGATCATGGAATACTTTACCTGTGAGATCTATAGTAATAGAAGAATTTGTGACAAACAGGTGATAGAGATCATGAGAAGTAAAACAGATAATTTTGATTAAATGAAATTTAAAACCTTTTGAACAAACAGAAACCAATGCAGCCAAAATTAGAAACAAAGCCAGAAACTGAGTGGGGAGGAGGATCTACTACAAGTTTCTCTGATGAAAAATCTCATTTTTCAAGTATACAGAGACTGAGCCAAATTTCTACATGTTAGTATTTGAACAGGAAGCTTTCAGAAGAAAAAAATCAAAGAATCAATAGTCATATAAAAAAATACTCTAAATCACTATTGATAAGAGAAATGCAAAACCGTACAACTATGAGGTGTCACCTCAGATCTCTTAGATTGGCAAACATGATCAAAAAGAAAAAGGACAAAGGCTGATGGGGACATGGAAAAATAAGTACACTAATGCACTATTGGTAGAGTTGTGAACTGGTCCAATTATTCTGCAGAACAATTTAGAACTATGCCCAAAAAACTATTAAACTCTGCTTGACCCAGCAATACCACTATTAGTCTGTATCTTAAAGAGATCAAAGGAAAAGGAAAAGGGTCTATATGCACCTCTACACTATGTTATAGCACCGCTTTTCATGGTGGCAAAGAGTTGGAAAGTTAGGGATGCCCATCAGTTGAGGAATGGCTGAACAAGTAATGGTATATGATTGTGATAAAGTATGATTGAACTATAAGAAATGACAAGGTGGAGGAAAGGGTTGTGTTTTCAGAAAAACCTGGGAAGACCTATATGAACTGATGCAAAGTAAAGTGAGCAGAACCAAACATTGTACAGAATACAAGTAACATTGTAACGATGATGAAAGCTTAGCTACTCTGTCCAGTGCTATGACCCAAGACAATTACAAAGGCTTCAAGATGAAAAATGCTATCCACCTTCATAGAGGGAACTGAAAAGCTCTGAGAACAGACTGAAGTATATTGTTTTTCACTTTATTTTTATTGCTTTTCTTGAAACATGGCAAAGATAGAAATGTTTTGCATGTCTTCCAAATAGGCTTCATATTACTTCTTGCCTTCTCAATGGTGGGAAGGGACTGGAGGAAGGAAAAGAATTTTGAACTAATATTTTAAAAACAAATGTGAGAAAATCAATTTTGTTATACATTTTCAATCAAGAGAATTTCTGCACCAGCAATGAAAACATAGCACCTAATACAAAGTAAATAAAAACAACAAAATTACACTGTAAATAAACAGACAATATCCTTTAAGGCAGTATATTAAGCAGTTCACCTTTCAGGTCTCCTGGGTTTTGTGCTGTCCATAATTGTGCACACATTTCATGTGCCAATGGTGAGTGGAATCATCTTTGCAGATGTTTTTGTATATTTTGTACATTTTTTTCTGGTTCGACCACATTGTGGGATTCCCCACCTTCCCAGGTAATCAGGTCAGGTTTGGGGAAGCAGACAATGTTTAGGGCACCTTGTCTAACCCCTTCCTCACACCAGGAGGTGAGTAACAGGATCCTTAAAAGGCTGCTCAGACAGACACCCAGTAGATAGTTGCTGGAAATACAGATAGACTACGCTACTTGTCCATTTACCTGATGCAGGACCTTAACACTTCTCACCTGAATTAGTGCCAGTAGCCTCTTAATTGATCTCCCTTATCTCAAGTCTTAAATTCCACAACATTCCTTTAAAACATATTTAAAACTGAGTCTCAGTTTCCTTAAAAATAATTCAGTGCTTTCCTCTCAAATATCCCCTAAAGAAGAAAGGAAAGGAGTTATTGTCTTCACTTTCTAGAGAAGAAAATGGGGATTTTAAAAACTAATGGGAGCACCTTGTCCCATCTGAGCCAAACTAAGGGCACGTGTCCTTGTGATTCTCAGATCAGTACACATAAATACTAGGTTTTATTAGTTATGTGGTTACTTTCTTGAGAATTAAAAATAGCTCAGGAAGGTCAGTATTGTAGTTCATTTGGCTCTGCTCAGTAATCTTGTCATGTGGCCAGCTTGTAAGGATTCTCTATGTCTGTGTTTTCCTCCCATTCTGATCCTGTTTCCTTTTCACTTATTGCATCACCTAGTTGTTATCTTCAGCTTATGTCTTGTGTCAGGAGAGGTTGATGATTTTTGTTTTACTGATTCTTTCATACCCCAGAGAGAACTCCCATCTGATGTCTCATTTTACCTTTGGTTGCTTTACTTTTAGGTAATGGACAGAACGTAGTAGAGAGCCTAGACAAAAATGCAGGCACACTGAGAAGGTGGAGGATGAGAACTAAAGAAATGCCAAGTAGATCACTTCAAAGGGCAGAAGTAATAAAAGTATAAATAGGTAAAGGCAATAAAAAATGGAAAGTGCAAGAAGTCTGTTAGAATTGGAAGAAATCAATTGTGACTCCTCCCTTTCTCTAACATTTCCCACAAACAGCTGAAAAGTCTAATCCACCCTGCTGCATTTTAGAGATAAGAAAATTCAGAAAGTTCAATGACATCACTCAGGTCATACAAATAGGACTAACTATAGGAACTGCATTGCAAGGCAAGAAGGTGGGCCACTGAAGCCAGTCTCTTTCCATGAAAGAACCCATTAACTCTGGATCCACACTTTTTCTGAATGGTGCTGTCCCAGGAAAGTCTGGACTGTAATTAGAGAGGTTAGATTCTCCTCTCTCTCACTATTCAGTGAAGTACACACCTATCATAAGTGTGTACTTAAAATATGTAAAGTCAGTAAAAAATGTTTAATGCTTTGGCTTTCAACTATTCCTAAGGACTCCCCAGAGAGAGAAGTAGAAAGATGCTCAGGTTACAGCATAAATCAAGTATGGGCCACTTTACTTATTTCCTACTTACAAAAGAAATATTAAACCCAAAATATTCAAAGTATCCAAAATACTTAACCAGTACAATCAGGAATAATTGATAGCTGTAATTATACTCCTCTTGGAAACTGACTCTTAAACCTTATCAGGTGGCTATGGTGCAATTGGTGGGACTGCCATATAAACATTGTTACATTTCACCTAGGCTCAGTACTGTCCCCTTAAAGTCCATGTCTACTGTCCAATCAGTACTCTCCTCTTCTTGTCTCTGTTCATCTTCTGGTCAGAGATATTTATGTGTGAGCCTAAACTTCCCTTGGTGCTGAAATGGACGGACCAAGATTAATTCACAGGTAAGTCAATTAGGAATTTCAAGAGCATCATTTATTAGTCAGGCTGGCAGCTGCCTCATGGAGAGACCCAGAGGAAACAGCCCCGAACTGAGGTGGGTGAGTGCATTTTAAGCATTTTGGTGCTACTTGGTACAGCCTTGTGGGTTCCACAACAAACAGAGTTCTGACGGAGCAAGATGGGGCTTGCTGCTAGGCAAGAACCTCCAAACAGTAGGTGGTTGTCAGGGTGCTACTAGGCAAAGGACCCCAACAGAAAACAGGTGCCAGGAGAGGTAGCTAATCAAAGACTGGTTGTCATCTTGTCAGGAAGGGGATGGGGGGCTCAGCAGAAGGTGGTTACCTTGCCATGGGGGGTCTAACATTAGGGGAGCACAGGTGGTTACCATGCAAATGGACTAAAGAAAAAATGATGTTAACAATTCATCAGACATTAAACGAAGGGGGAATAACATTTTGACAGGGGCCCAACAACAGAAAAACTCTCACTAGGCAAGTTATCCAACCCTGCCCAGTAACCTAACAGATATCTCTCAACCTAGGGGCCCAGGGAGGAATAATGTCCATTTTAGTGCATCAGATGGATTCAGGATTCTGGACCTCTCTGACTCACTAAGTTGCCTCCCAACCTGTATAAGTATATCTCAAGATCAATATTTGATCATCTATTTAGGAAACAGATCTCAGGGAGGAAAATGCAGAAACCCTAGCTGAGGTACTTCTAGTTGAGTCCCCTTGCTCTAGCAATCTTGTGGAAGTGATCACCAAATTGTTTAAGGTGGGGGAGAGTAACTGCCTCTCTCCATCCCCTCATGGTAAGTCTAATGAAAAAGAACTATTTGCCACATGGGACAGTTGAAAAAAGAAAGTGACATGGTGGAGTCATTCCCTTATTAAATATCTACTAAAACTACTACCCATTTAGGGTGATTCTGCATGTGCCTCCATTTCATAATGAAATACTCTGCATGAGTATTTAGCAAAACAGTTAAGTCCAGAGGGACAGAAAGACAAACAGGTTGAAATGCAAACAGGAAAGCCTTAAACTCGCTATTAATCTTTCATCTCTTAGGAAGTGTTTTAATTTTGAAGACGGAAAGAGAACCTCAAAGTAAAGTTCCCTCTATAGCTTTGTCTGCAATCTTACCTTTGTTCTTAACCACTTATCTGCATAAGACCCCAAAAGGAGTCTGGGAAGAATCTTACTGAAAATAGGGAAAGCTTTCCACTTCCCATCTGGAGGAAATAAACATCAGACCTGAGGCTCTCAGAGAGTCAAAGGGGAGAATTTTCTTTCAATTCTAGCTAAGTGCCATTGTCTACTTAAATAAAGCACTGTATCACCTGACCAAATTGGTAACTGAAGAAGGTGAAAGACTGTAGCTGCCCACCTAAGAGTGAGCCTAGGGATTCAGAGAAGAGTCTATTGTCTCAGTGACCTTACTGGTCACCAATGACATGCCTGGTGCAGTCCTGACATCAAGCTGGTGACAGACCAACCTGCCAAGTCCAGGCCAGGGGCAATTAAACCTGGTAAAAAGCCAATCCAGGAGCAAGCAATCTCTTTGACCCAACTCCATAGCACATAGAGCTATCTAGCCAAGATATGAGCCCAACTATGCTACCTGTCCAGTGGACATGATATGTCCCAGGAGGGGAGCATCAGAACTCTTCACAGTGCCATGCAGATTGAAGTTCAAGACTTCCCAATGGGGATAGAAAAGAAATTGGATCCCTGAAGTTCTTGAGTTGTTAATTGCCTTGGATAAATATGTTCTCTATATGCCTCTCTTCCTCAGTTCAGTGCCTTACTCCCACTGTATTCCATGGCTGTGCCTACTCCCTCCAACATGGATTTCATGTGTACTGGTGGGAGAACCGACCAACCAAATCCCTGGTGGGAGAAGAAGAGACACTACTTTGCAACCTCCCTTCTTGCTATGCCATCTGAGTAAAGCCTTTGGAAAAGAACTGAGTACATTGGCTCTTTGTTAAGGGGAAACACCAATGGAAGCTCTTAAGCCAGTCTGATGAGGACAGTCAACTATACAGACTTAGCCCTAGTAGTCTGTCAGCAGTAGCAGCTACCCTGTGAAGATTAAGTTTGCCAATGGCAATGTAGGTTTGGAAAGTGGAAAAAAGAAAAGGTAATAGCAGAAGTGGAAGACAAAGTTTGACAAGTCTTGAGAGGCTCAATACCACAGCACAGATACAAATATAACAGACCTCTCTATGGCTTTATGATAGGTCTTGTATAACTACCTCCATGCATTTCAGCAAAGAGTCACCACCCTCCAGAACTACCAATTCCTTATTAGTAGATCCTTAAGCCTTTTTTCTAATTAAAATGAATGTTGATAAATTTTAAATTAGGGAAACAATCATAAAAATCTTTCTAAGCAGATCCATTAACAGGTTATTCTCCCTGACCTGCACTAGTTTAGATTCCTGCTCCTTTCTAAACACTTTTTGCAAAGGGAGAAAGGATTTCTAAATATCTAGGAAGAAAGTCTTTTCAATTTTTACTTTCAAAATGAGACAAAAAATAATTCTATGACAATGAAAAACAGAAGAATTAAAAATATTCTCCACAACAAACAATATAACCCATAAAAAGTTTTGAAGTGGAAAGGGATAAGTAAAAAAAGAAAATCATCTTAAGGTGCATTTGGGGAGAATTAAATTATTTACCTTAGGCATTATAATAAAAATAAAACCAAATACCCAAGATAGATACACAATCAGATGCAGGACTTCCACTTTGAAATATCCAATAGGCAGCTGGAAATATATAACTGGAACTCAGAAAGGCAGGAGTGATGGATTTAGGAGACATCTGCCTAGAAATGACAATTAAACCCCTCTTAACTGATGAAGTTAATTAGTACAAGAGAATGAGCAAAGGATAGAGGGCCCAGGACAGAATGTCATGCAACACTCATCTTACAAGGGATGATATGCATGATGAACCAGGGAAGGAGGCGGAGAAGGAAAAGTGAGACAAGAGGGAAAAGCATCAAGAGAGGTCATTGTCACGGCAGCAAGAGTGTCTCAGAGAAGAAGGTATCAACAATGTAAAATGCTGCAGAGACGATGACAGAGGACAAGTCTATTCAATTTGGTAAGTAAGAGATCAACAGAACCCAAATGGACACACATATTTATAGCACCTTTTCTGTGTGGGGAAAGAAGTAGAAATTAACGAGGTGCTCATCAATTGAGGAATTGCTGAACAGATTATGGTATATGAATGTGATAGAATACTCCTGTGTGATGATGATGAAAGGGAAGGTGTCAGAGAAACCTGAGGAGACATAGGAGAGAAAGAAAATATATTTTTGTTAATTAAAAAGAAACAATTTTTATTGCATGTTGGATTGAATCAAAGTACTGTTGTCCCATCCTCCAACCTTTTTCACATTATTTCTCCTGTCTAAAATGGTTTTGAGGAAATATTCTCCACTACCCTATAAATTGGGTTCTGTTGCTACACATTATACTGACAAATATAATAGAAAGGAGTGTTTAGTGATTTTCAACCAATCTGTAGTTATCTTTGTGCAGCTATCACATCCCTCCCTCACCCAAAACAAAGTCAAGTGTGAGTCATGTCATCATTTCTTTGATGGCATCGTCTTCCTTGGTAATGAATGAGAAACACATGCATCCACAAAATCCACTCTGTCAATTAATCAATAAATAGGCATTAAGCACTGACCCAGAAAGGCAATTGGGAGCCATAGTGAGGAAATTTATATTCTTAAATAGAAAGCCAGTAGTAGCTGACCCTCATTTCCTTTTTCTGCAATTACTGGTTTGGCAGGAAAGAGGAGAGCTCTGTAATTCCCAAAGGCATGTAATGATTTCCCCTCCATAGAGTAGTCCTGTCAACACTACAGAGACACAATGTTACTCTCATCAGAAAGTCTGGGCAGCAGTTCCAGATAGATATGGAGGTTATAACCGTAATGAATTGACCAGTTTATCTGCACATGAGGCTAATTATAGATACAAAAGTGACATGTGCTAACCTAGTGAAGTGCTCCCTGGACATGTTCTTTGAGGAATGGACCACACATAAAGTTGCTGGGACTCATTCAAAGCCATGGCAACCTGGTAAGACTGAATAGAACTTGAGACCTACTTAACATAATCTTTAAGAACATAACGTCTGCTCCGCACCCCATTTTTACCATGATGAAGTGTTGAATAGAAGTGTAATGAATTTCATAGCACTCTAAGGAGGATCATTGATGGTAGACGGTTATATGCAAGACAAATCATAAGGACTAGTGACATGTCAAGTTTTCTTAATACAAACAATATCTATTATTAATAACAAAATAGCTAGCACTCATCTAGCCCCAAAGGGTTTTACAAATTTTGTCTTAGTTCATGCTCACAACACTCCTTATGTGTAGCTGTTGCTATTATCCCCATTTTACAGATGAGGAAGCTGAGGCAGACAGAGGCTCAGTGACTTGCCAAGGGTCACCTCAACAGAAAGTATCTGAGGACAATTTGTAGTCAGGTCTTCTTGGCTCCAGGTCCAGTATTCAATTCTCCAGCTGCCTTTTTCATCAAATTGTTTTGAGATAAAAGGGTTAATTGAAAATTAATTAGGAATAAAATTAAAGATTGCTATAAACCAATAATTTTATGGAAGAAACCAAAGAAAATGGTTAACCTTGCTCTACTAAAAGAACTACTCTCCATTCTAGACAGTCTTTCTGCCATATATGCTTTCATTTAGGAGAGAAAGTTGATTCTGATAATTAGTTCCTTTTCTATTATTAAATGCCCAATGAAAGTCTTGTGGTTTTGTGGTCTACTTGTGTATAAAGCACACAGGTCAATTTCTAAGCACCTAAGAGAAAACAGCAATATGGTAGAAAAATGTAGATGACACGATGAAAGGGAAAATGAGAACTGAAAAGTGGGAAATTCCTGTGTTCAAGAAAATTATGGATGGCATCTCTCAATAAATAGCTGACACCCACAGAGGAAAGCCAATCACACTGCAGACTTTGGAAGAGTCTCCACAGGCAGCTCCTTACAGGTTCACCATAGCCAATAGCAGCATGTTACAACTGGTCCTTCTCCTGCTCCTTTCTGCTGCTGTCTCTTCTGACCAGTATGATTCACTTCGCTTCCATCAAAGAAGAACCAATCGCAGGAGTTTCAGTCTCCTGAAGGAAATGATTGGAGAAATTCATCCAGAATGTTTTCAGGAGGAAATGGCTTTCAAAATCCCTCAGGAGATTGTACCACCAAAGCAATGCCAAAAGGAGAATGCAACCAAGGTCATCCTTGAGATGTTGCACCATATGTCCACCCTATTCAGCAGCAAAAATGGCATCCCTGGTGTGGATGAGACCATCATTGAGACATTCGTCAATGGAATCCATCAGCAAATTGTGCATCTGGAAGAGGCTTTGGAAGTCAACAGCACCTGGGACACTGCAGAGAGCATTTTGCCTCTCAACAATTATTATCAAGGAATGATGAACTATCTGAAAAGGAAAGAGTACTGCAGCTGTGCCTGGAAGAGAGTCCAGGTGGAAATCAGAAAGAATTTTGTCTTCCTTGTGAAATGGACAGAATGTCTCAGAAACTGAAGGATCTGGAGTTTTCCCTTCAGAAACTGGACAGTGCATACAAATGTTACAAGTGTTCCTAAAACCACCTGTTGCTGCTTGGAATAGGAGGCATCCAACATATTGGACTTGACATGAAATCTGGACAGTTTGGCAGCTTTGTTTATTTTCCCAATATTTATTTATTTATTAATTTATTTATTCAAGAGATCTATTTAAGGGTTTTTTTTTGCCATTGAACAATAAATTTTAATCTTATGTGTTCACTTGCCTTTTCAACTCAATTGATTTCTTCACTAAGTTCAAAAATAGTTCTTTAGCAGCTGTTGTATCCTAAGCACAATGCCTTAATATCTTTTTTCAATTCAGTAATTTCTTACTCACTCAGTTTCTCCTTTTTCTGGAGTGCTTCATTTTATCTTTGGGTTTTCAGAAAAAGAAAGAAGAGCTAAGAATTTAGAAAGCAAAGTCAGAGGAAGTTCTTTCTGAATTTTCCATGACATATTTGGGTTCAAAGAGCTTTAAAATGCATATCTATATTTTAAAATATAAGACAAGGTCCTTGCCCTCAGGGGACTTCTAGTCAAGGGAGATGCTCTCCCCTCCTTAAGCACTCTTACCGCTTCCCCCACCTTCTTCTTACTAGTTGAAAATGGGGTCCCACCCTTAAGAATCTATCATGTGTGCAAGATGCTGTGAAAAGAAAGGGTTGCTACAATAAAGGGAAGGCTCCAGGTGGGGAGTTCCTTCACTGACATTCTTCCTTCTGTGTCGTACTGCTTACCTTTCATAGCATTCAGTTTAGGATTTTATGGAGATTTTTTTCCTCACCAAGTTTCAGTTTAAAACCACCTACTTTTAGATTTTATGAATTTTTTTCTTTCCTGATCAAATTTCATGTCAGCGAATAGACTTCTCTGCTCACTCTACATCTTCCCTCTCTCATGGAGGGGAAACTAGTAGTGAAGCATTTGGACCATTAATGGCTACTTCCTTTCCTAGCTCTCTGGACACACACAGGGGAGATGCTGTGTCTTGGTTTTGTGTCTCACCAGCCTCATCCATTGTCACTTCTGCCTTCCTGTTCTGGCTTTATGCTCCACTTATAGCTGACCTGCATCAGGAAACTATTCCATCTTCTCCATGAGTCATTAACAAAGAGACCTGGATGGTCCACACACTACCTGTGCTCTCCCCTGGGGCCCTGGTACAGCTCCCTGTGAACATCGTGGGCACTTGGGAACTCTGGGATAAAATGCCTATTTGGCTCCACTTAGTTACTTTCCGAACACATATTTCCAGAGCAAATCCACAAGAATTATGAGCTGAGGACTGTAGACCTCATCCTTTCTACTTCAATTCAGCTCAATTTAACCAACTGTGACCTGAAACTGTGAGTTAAGTTTACTTCCCTAAACTCTCCAATTTCTTTTTCTACTCAACCAAAAAAAAAATAAGAAAAAAATTAATTTTGTGGGAAAACAAAGCAACACAAAATTATCAATCTAATTCAGTCTGTACTCTTCCAGGTATATTCATTTACCCCTCACGTAATATGAAATGTAGTAATAGAATTTTTAAAAGAATTGACTCATCGTATGAAAGTCCCTAGTATAGAACATCAGGAGAAAAGTTTCAGCCATTCACTGCCTTATTGCAAATGCAATGTGAGGGAATTCGGTCCTGAGAATGTGAGAAAGAATGAGAAATAATCACTTAGAACTATCCTGAAATGCACAAATTCTCATAGTGTTTTTACATTTGGGGGTTACAAACAAACAAAGAAACTTCTAGGGTCTATTGAGGTGAGCCACTCTTAAGTGACTCGTACAAATGAGATCTTTTGCATTAAATGGTGAATGTTGTTGATTCAGGAAATTTATTCCCTGAAGTTGACTGAAGGTCCATCAATCTTTGTTGAAAGCCCAAGGACATTTGTCTAACACATGACAACTTCTACCAGTAGATGGAGGCATCATTTCAATCCACTGAGGACCGATTTTTGTAGAACATTGGCCTCACATGGAATAAGAAACTTTAGGTGAATATTGACTATTCCAGCAAGAAACACGTGATTATTTGGAGTGTGGGAAGATTCTTTAAATTTCACCCTATTCTGGTGGTTTTGTCTCCAACAAGATGATACCACAGACTTAAACATTCTGCCATGCTATTCCTTCTTACCTCTGGGCTTCCTGGGATGCACAGGGCATTGGCTTCTCAGGGCTTACTGATATGACCAAGGCACCACTGCAGCTATGAAAGCATCTTCAAACTCTGTCTCCCTTGACTTCCATCACTCCCTGATTACAGCAGACGCTCCTCAGTGTCTAACGCAATGACCAGTGAGGAAGTCCTCACACACACAATTTTTTTCTTCCCTTTTCTTTCTTTCTTTCTTCTCTTTTCTTTCTTCTTTTCTTTCCTTTCTTTCTTTCTTCTTTCTTTCTTCTTTCTTTCTTCTTCTTCTTTCTTTTCTTTCTTTCTTTCTTCTTTCTTTCTTTCTTCTTTCTTTCTTTCTTTCTTTCTTTCTTTCTTTCTTTCTTCCCTCCCTCCCTTCCTTCCTTCTTCCCTCCCTCCCTTCCTTCCTTCTTCCCTCCCTCCCTCCTTCCTCCTTCCTTCCTTCCTTCCTTCCTTCCTTCCTTCCTTCCTTCCTTCCTTCCTTCCTTCCTTCCTTCCTTCCTTCCTTCCTTCCTTCCTTCTTTCTGTGAAAAAAAGTGGACTGGCATGGATCTATTATGATTATATTATCTCTTCCCTCATCGACAAGCTAGGAAGCCAAAACAAATAATTTTTTTTGGTGAGAAAGAGTGGACAGGAATGGATAAATTGTGATTACATCATCTCCTCCTCTTTCAAATCTTGTAAACATATCCCTCTTCTAAACTTCCCCACCAGGGTCAAAATTT